>JAROYE020000012.1:759165-3159165 GCA_029619315.2 Dynastes maya | reverse complement strand
CAAACCGAAATTTTTTGATTTCATGAGAGAAGAATTTTTGGCTTGTAGAGAAGGTGTAGGTATTATTGATATGTCGTCCTTTTCTAAGATAGAGATAAAGGTAAATGATTTGAATGTGATGAGCATGCTTTAACGAAGTCTCCGCAGTAAATACTATAGATTTAACAAATACCTCCTCCTGTATTAAATGAATAACAAATGAGATTTAACTAATTATATAATAATTACCCTACTTAAATTATAAAACGAAAGTAACTTTTACTTCTTATCAAATCTTTTTTTGTACTTTTAATTCAAGTCAGACAATATGGATGTAGTACATTATTTACAATTACTATGTTCCAATGAAGTGGATATACCCGTGGGTGGTATTGTTCATACTGGGATGCAAAATGAACGGGGTGGTTATGAAAACGATTGTATGCTTGTTCGACAATCTGAGAAAAGGTATGGTGTACCCCCAGTTATGTTTAAGTTGAATAGTTGAAGATCGGTTATTCCCCAAACGTTTCTTTCATTACTCATTGACACTCTTTGTGCCATTCATCGTCTTCATAATACTTGCATTTGCAGCTACTTTATGGTATCACCTACAAGTCAACAAACTCGCGTATATGAATGGATGAAGAATCATTTACCACATAAATCCATGGTACATTTAAACGATCTTACGTCAATGTACACTGTAATAAACGTAGTCGGTCCCAAAGCAGCTGAATTACTTAACGAACTTTCCAATACTAATATGGCATTAGCACCTTTCTCCTATAAAAAGGTAAACGTTGGATATGCCTCTGATGTTATGGTAATGTCATTTACGCATACCGGTGAACCAGGGTATTGCCTTTATATACCCTCTGAATACGCTTTGCATGTGTATTTTAGGCTAATGACGGTGAGTATTTAAGAAAACTAACGAAATGCACATGCGCAGATTAATCAAAGATTTATTAATATATAAAATATAGGTGGGTAAAGATTATGGAGTACGTGACGTAGGAACATTGACTCAGCGTTTTATGAGGATGGAAAGGTTTATACCGTTTTGGGGAGAAGAACTTACGAGTTTTATAACACCTTTCGAAGCTGGAAATGGCTATATAGTCTCATTAGATAAGGTTGTAAATTACGTCATAATTTATATATTATTTTCATTTAAATTATTCAGGAAGAGAATTTCATTGGAAAGGCAGCATTACAAAAACAAAAACAGAATGGTATCACTAAACAATTGGTTTTCTTCCAAATTGACGACATTAATCCTGACACAGATGTATGGCCATGGGGTGGTGAACCAATTTATAGAAACACTGAATATGTAGGTAGTATTACATCAGCAGGGTAAGTTGAAGTCTCTTAGAAAATGAATTTTGTTACTGTTTTTATTTGTTCTAGGTACGGATTTTCAAGGAATAAATTAATTTGTTTGGGTTTTATTCGTAGACCTAAATCGTCTAAAATAAGAAATATAACGACTGATTTTATTACATCAAAAGACGTGAATTACGAAATAGATATTGCTGGAAAAAGATTTCCAGTCACATCTCATATACATCCTCCTTTAATATCCACGAATATTTCGCAATATCGCGAGTATAGACCAACAGTAATTCAAGTTAAAAATGAGTAATAAAACACAGTAACTTAATTTAGTTAGTTAATTAGATATTGCAAACTTACGAAGTAATACAATTGTGGCAAAGTTCAATTAGGCAATAATTTCGAGAGTACTTTAACATACCAAATGGTAATTTTGTGATACGTTTGTATTATGCATGGCTAGTGGATATTTATTTATTTTGTGTTTTGTGTATTGTATTTGTTATTTATTGTTTAATGTTGTGAAGCAGTAGAAAATAAATAAAACATGACACGTTTATATATTCTATTTTGAACAATTCTCTGATCCAATTTGCTTCTAACAATAAAAATATTGTACACTACAATTTGGTCCGTAGGCTTCCGCGGTCGTCAATAATACTATTCTCTAAGTTTCCGGTTTGGAACCGCGGCATCGTAGCTTTAGCCAGGCTACAGCTACGACGACGACGTGGTTCCCAGAGAATAGTATTCTACACTATAATTTTATTTAAAAACCTTACAGTTTCATAGCTGGAATAAAATCGATTCGAATCGGTCACCCGTTTTAATAAAAGCACAGATTAAATAACCACCTGGGCTGCGTTCGTAAAAGCTGGGTAAAGGTGGGGTACTGGTAATAGAGGTAATGGTCACGTGACTTCTATTACCCTGACTATTTGAACGCAAACGGGTGATGGATGCTAGAGTGGGGTGCAATTTGAATTAGATAGGTTAGATTTCAATATTTTGAAATTTTATGAAATTTATTAATTGTATCTAATCTATAATTTGATATAATATGGATTTGCAAAGAAAAAAAACGGGTTGTAATCATTGGTACATCGGTTGCGTTTCTATTCAAAGTTTTTTTCTTGTATACCTCTATGTTTATCCTTTTATTTAAATATAGCGTAATGTTTATCATATTAACTACTTATATTCTTACGTAAATATGTATATTATAACAAATACCTTTCTACATATATCCTTCAAAAGTGTTTTGGTATTTTAACGAATAAAATAACACTGCGCATGACGGGTAATTTTTCCCGACGCGGGGGTTGGAACACTTGAGTACAGGGAGCATTCCCCGCTTCGAAAAGTAGGGTAAATATTGTCCAGCGCAAGTTTATCGGCTATTTTCGAACGGGTAGGGGAGTACCTGGAGACTACCTACTGAATTTTCGAACGCGTCCCTGAAGAATTAATTCTATACAAACAAAAAAATTTTATAAACCTTGCATTTTACGCCGCCACTTTTGTAAGCGGTGGGGGTTATCAAACTAATGTTTGTATATATTATGGATATTCGTGCATGTCTGTTAAAAGTTATGGATTTGTTTCAATCTAAGTCTCTGGATCTATATTATTGGATTTTAAAAAGTTTTAATATCCTGGTATAAAAAAAAACTCATATGTTCTTATACTTCTCGTTTTCATTTTGTTTCCAAGTTTGATAGCGGAATTTCAAATAAAACAAAATGTTATAACATTTTTTAATCAGGTGTTCTTTCAATAAATGAATTTAGGATTCATAATTACACAATCTGTGAATACTACACTAGAAAAAGTACTAAATACACAAATAAAAGTTTGTTAAATAGATCACTACACTTACGAAATATCTAATAAAATAAAACTAAATAATACGCAATTAGAAAGCTAGTGTTTAGTGGCCCCATTTACAAAAATGGCGATTTCATAAAAATTTTTAGAAGTTTCAATGTGTATTATCTAATCTGTGATATAAAAAAAAAAAACTCAACGTCACAAAATTATTTTTTTTCTTACAAAACAATGATTTGAAAAATAGTGTTACAAATCGTATATTCTCGTTAATCTTAGTAAAAAACATATAAGCTTTACTTTTTGGAAATAGATAAAATCCTTTTATTAATATTTGGAAAATGTCTAACTAACATCTAACTTCAGATTGGATGACTTCAGAGTAATGCAATTTTCGTAGAGAAGAACACATCCGGTGTTTCTATATATTACAAATACCGATATTTTATACAAATACATTTTATAAAATATGTTATTTTATGTTGTATTCTTGATTTACCTAAATGTCTTTCTCGAATGACCATGATATTCCCTCTTGAGAATGTCCGATAAAGGGAAGGTACTGTCTACAACTTTTATAACCTTTAAATAATTTCGATTAATAGGGTTTATTATAAGCAGATAAAAATACCAGTACAAAAAATTAAAAAAAGCATTTTTGATCGGTACAATGGGTAAAAGGACGTTATCTAAACGTGAATTAGAAGAACAGCGTAAAAAGGAAAGAAGAAGAAAAGCAGCAGCTCATGTAAGTAATTCTTGGACGCGTCTTTAAATTATTTAAACTGTAAGTAAAGCGGCGTTGTAATATGTCAAAAAAAACCATTTAGGTGTTTCAAGAGTTCGTAGAAACGTTTCCAAGATACACACTTAATGAATATACCAAAATTGTTGGGTGGATAAGGCAAGGAAACTTATGATGCTGGTGCAAGAAAGTAATTTGGGAAATATTTTATCATTATGTTGTTCTAATAAATATACTTTCATTTTCAAGGAGGAAGATACCAAGGATAAAGGAAAGGCTATACAAAACCAAAATTTCACGACTTACTTCTTTTTTCGCAAGAGTTACCTTCTAGTGCGGAACAAGCACAAGCATATGCAAAATTATTAGGGTTTGATTAGAAAAACCTGAAAAGACTTCGGAAAAAAGAAGCCATTGACAAAAAAGCAATTTAGAAACATTCAAAGAGGAATTTTCGACAGGAGTTTGTTCGCTTAATCTGAATGCTAGTTAATTTTACATTTTATTCTTAATTTGCTTTTAGAATACAAGAAGAACGGGAAGGAACGGCATAAAATAAAGGGAGTTTTACCGGACACCTATTGAATCGGAATTGGATTTATTTCTAAAAAGTGGCGATATTAGGATCTTTCGATAATAAGGGAGACCCTACGAAACAACAAACTTGTATTTAGGAAATTTGAATCCAAAAGTAAGTCTTGCAAACAATAAATGTTTCCCTCGTAAAAAATTTTTTTTTTATTAGATAACGGAAACAGCAGCTTATGGAAATTTTTGGGAAAAGATATGGACCGTTAGCTAGTATCAAGTTTATGTGGCCACGATCGGATGAAGAGAAGTCCTGGGGAAAAGAAATTGTGGATTCGTAGCTTATATGAGTCGAAAAGATGGAGAACGTGCTTTAAGGAATTTAAATGGTAAGAACTTTTATATCATAGGATAAAATAAATGTGATAATATATTTATTTACACTCAACCAAAAATTTACAAAAAAAATTAAGTTGCATATATTCTTTCTTTGTTGGTGTATCCCTTTTCTTCAGCCGGAACTTCTTTCCTGGGCTAATGGTGTAGAGGCGCATGTATTGCTTTGTTTAGTTATATCGAAATTTATTTTTAGGTAAAGATATTATCGGTTACGAGATGAAATTAGGATGGGGAAAATCTTTTTGTGATCCCACCACATTCCGATTTATATCCCACCCTCGTTTTGGGAGTTATCGATGCCACCACCTCCATCTGGTTTGCCATTCAATGCACAACCTCAAGGGAAGGATAAAGATGTATTACCAAAATCCACAGAAGAATTCAATGAATCTTGAAAAGATCAATCGTTTAAAGGGTTTTTTTATCCCCGCGAACAAGATAAGCAGTTACCACCCGCGTTCAATTCTCAAATATTGCATTGAATTGAAATTTTATTATTTTTTTTAGAAATCTACTTATGTTAATACATCGTATTTGGTCGAATTTGTCGTCCGGAAGGTCCTTTTGTTCGAAAAGCTTATGATAATGAATAGGGAAATTAATAATCCGGTTATTTAGGTATTTTCCCTGGTGATATGATAGAAGCAAAACCTTTGGAAGCTATTCTTATTGCAGGTTCCTTTTCGAAAACCATAAAGCCCCGGCCCACCCCAAAAAAATTACCTATCGATGGAAAATATATTTCAATTATGCATGGATTGCAAATGAAAAAGTGGTCACAAAAAGGAATTTCGAATGTTCAAAGATGGTTCTATATGGAAACCACCTCTAATGAAACTGTTATATACAGCTGGAATGCCAGATGGAACTCATAATTAGGGGACGATGAAAGGATGTCAACTAAAGGGAAACACTTTCTAATACGTGAGTGTTATGTTTTAAATTTCCCCCTTAAAATAAAATCTATATCATACTGTTCTAGGCAAAGGGATAGATTGTAAGATATTTAATTAACGTAATTGGGGACCCAGAAAGGGGTAAGAAAATCGGTGAAGTGATGGTGGTTTTTTGCATTGAACATAGTGGAAGCAGCTGGAAGGGGTAGCTGATTGTATAAAATGAATCGTTATCAAACGATTTACGGATCCAAAACAACGGTTTGGCATTATAAAGAAATAGAGTTAACACGTCTGTACTTTAGTTTCTGCTTCTACATAAACTGTGCTGTGAAAATTAAACAAAAAACATCTGCATAAAAGGAAAGCGTAATTAAAATTTAGTAGCAGTAAAAAAACTGAACTAGAAAACTATAAAACCATTCGGTTTATTTGAATTTGCTAAATTTTAAAAATACCTCGAGATTCGAAGGTAGACTCCTAGGAAATCATGAGACAATTAAAAGTAGCTGTAGATTTAAGTTAGAGAAGGTCGAATGAAAGCTGAAGGATTCAAAACCAAAGGGGGGTTACGAACGTTGAAAGCATGGGAAGATTCTATTTACCCAAAGGTCATCATGGTATAGGCTTTCATAACACATTGTTGGGGCTCGAAAAAGGAGGGGTAAACGACGTCACGGAAAGTTCAGTAATATATTCTAAACCTGTTCTGGATGTAAATACAGGTTAAAGAAGAGGATTATTGAAGGCGACAACATTGGGCGGGTGAACCCGCTGCAGGATCAAATAGACGATGAAGTGGATACCCCTTTGGACGGCGCAGCTTTGCTGAAGACTGCATTTGAAAAAAAGCTGAGAAGTCCCTCCCCACCAGACGATATCGATGGTAGTTTTATTTATTTTCGACGCATGCGAGCATTCTAAACAAATGAAATTGATGTTATAGGAAAAGCAATTGATGACATGTTAGATGACAGGGATATGGACAGAGATAAGGACATTGAAAATTCGGTATTATCAGGATTTATCCGCTCAAAGTGGGAAACGGTTGGATCCGGAAACAAATCGAAGCTCAAGCCATTGGACGCCAGTAAATGGGATCTCTTGGAAAGCAGCGCCCGGAAGCAAGTTTAGATAGCACGCAAAAAACGATACTCAAGATTCAAACGATGGTACAGAGTTAAGGTAATTGACACGTAGGAAAAAGAGAAACTTGTGAAAAGTACATTTTTCTGTGCTTTTATTTAATTCTTTTCTTACTCACTTTATTTTTCGTTCTTCATTTCTTTATTTATTTATTTTTAATCAGAGACAAAAAAAAGTGTTTCCATGAATAACTGGGATATAAACGAGACACAATATACAAATCCTGATAAAAAAAAAAATGGGTACTTTTGAATTGTGTAATATCGTGTGGATAAATGAAATTGTTTACTTTAGATGCAATTTTATTGAGTAGGCAAATGACCGAGGAAAGACGCCACAAAATTACGGGAAATTGAGGTTAAAGCGATGGAAATACCAAGATGAACTCGAGTCTGGTTCTAGATCATTAAAGAGCGGATGGTCTGTTTCCACAACAGGTTGAGCATTACAGGCGCAAACTTTTGGGCGGAAGTCCGAAAAGAACGGAAAGGACAAAGATAGGGAAAAAGGTCTCCAAGCATAAGCGCGAATATAACAGCGACAAAGCCGATACGTCAGATGAAGATTCCACTTATTACAAGGATATGTAAGTATACTATTTGAAATATCGTTTCTTCTTTGTTTCGAATTATTTCGATTTTATCTCGATCAAGTGCATATTTATATTTCTTTGAATTAGACTGGACGGAATTTTTATGAGCATTAATACTAATAACTTTTCTTTTGTGCTGGAACCCCTTATTTCCCCTTAAAAATGTTAAATATAATAGGTCCAAACATTCCTTTAAAGACTATTCAATAAAGTTCTATAATCTTTTACCCAGAACTCGTAAAGGGCAAAATAACTAAACCATTCGCAGCTGCAGTTAAGAATTTTTTAAAGAGAACCTGATATACAGTATCCAGAAGTTTGTTGATATATCGAGTAATGTCTTTATAACATATCTTACACTGTATTATTTTGACATGTGTATACAAGTTCTACTTGTCTAACACGAAATATATTATTTTTATTATTATTATGAAGACACGTTCCTCCCAGTGTATCTTGATTAATTATACGGGTTGTAAGTTGCTAAATTTATTGTGAACATAAGGTCAAACGAAATATTTCGCTTATTTTATATTAGATAAAACGAAATTTTCTAATTTTCTAAATTTAATGACAGCAAAAGAGATACATACCTAAAAAGTTGAATTTCACAAACGTTCATTGTATTCTATACACGTTAGCCTCACTGGGATGCGAAATATATTGTACGTAGCGCAATCTGCTAGGGGATTCAGACTTCAGTAGAATCGAATGTCGAAGTCGAATCGAATAATTCATTCGCTAACGACAAACTAGGAATCGACCGATTCAGAACTACGGTCGAACGCGATTTGTTGTTGCAAGCTGGCAACAGAGCCAATTAGGACATTTTCACATTTGTGAAGTTTCTACATTCTGTGAAAGTATACTAAACTTGACAGATAACCAAATATAAAACTTTTAATACAAAACATTTACCCATATATTTCGTTATTCTTGAAAGGTAAACATAGACAAGATTATGTAATATGTACTTACATATACATTTATGTGTTTTCATTTCGTTTAGATGTTACCAATATTCCATAGGGCATTAGAAAATATAGCAGCTAATGAAAGAATTAATGCCAATGCGGAATTTCGTTTATATAGACATTAGTTGCGAGACATAAGTAATCCTTTTGAAATACTTGACGAACGATTCAAGGAGCTGTTTCGTTTATCAAAAGAATTAGTTCGCAACCTTGTTGAATTGTTAACACCTCACTTTGCATGTAACGCGACATTCAACAGCAATTTCCATTGAGCACAAGATCCTGGCAGCGTTGCGATTTTATGCTACAGGAGCATATCAAAGGTCTCTGGGCAAGATTTAAATTTTTGTTTTAGTCAGACAAGCATGCATCGTTTATATATGAAATAACACTGTGTATTGATGAACACTTATCGAATCAATACATATGTTTTCCAAATACTGCAAATGCTAGACAACAGAAGAAAATTCCCTTTTAAATAGATGGAGAATAGGAGGTGTAATAGGTGCTATTGATTGTACTCATATTGCAATACTTTGTGCCAAGAATGAAGGTCATAATTATATGAATCGGAAGGGTTATTATTCGAAAAATATACAATTAATATGTGATGCTGACTTAAGAATATTGAATGTTAATGCAAGACATGCGGGGGCTGCTGTGTTGTTGGGTGATTCCGGGTACCCATTGCAACCATATTTGTTAAACGCCAGTCCCTAATGCAATACCAAATACACCACAGGAATGGTACAATAGAGCCCATGCATCTGCGAGAAATACAGTTGAGAGGTGTATTGGTTTACTAAAAACAAGATTTCGGTGTTTCTAAAAAGGCGAAGTGCCAGATACAATCCAGAGTTCATGGGTACTATAATAAATGCTTGCTGTGTACTTCATAATATGTGTATGGACGCAGGCATTGAGTTATATGAAGATATACATGAAGACATAGAAATGATTCCAAGAATTGAAGAAAATGAAGGGCATATTATAGAAATGAACTCATCAATCTTTATTTCACATAATAGTACTAATTTATTTGAAAAGTATATTTACAATTTTTGTTTCAATATATCTACCATTTCTTTAAATGTTGTATTAATATTAACTAGTTCCTCTTTTATGTCATACAAAACACCCAATGTTTCAATGTATAGTCCCTCCATTCCTTCTTCTTTCTTGCGTTTGTTTAAGGATGGAGTGGGTGTATCTATTTCTGAAAACTTTCGTTTTGGAGTTGAATCGCTTATTTTTGAAGTTGTTGCTACAGCCATTTAATCTTTAACCCTTGATAATATTTCTGATGGTAACTATGAAAATGTTTTAATAACATTTTACAGAAATTGATAAGTAATGAAATAAACTTACATCCCGTTCTGGATTATCAGTGCCTTCGAAACTACTGGAACCAAAAATCTGCAGTACCCTTTTTTCAAAATCACTGAGGTCCTTGACTGTCTTTTCTCCTCCTCCAGTTGCATTCTGCTCAAATTTTAATTGGGCAGCATGTTGCTTTGTCTTTGATTTGAGGTCTGTCCATGCCTTTAGTAAGAAATACATTGGTATATATTTTTGTGGGAAATTAGGTATTACACAAAAATATGACTATCTTACCTTTTGCCATTTTTCCTTGGAGCGTACACCTAGTCCTGCAGAATTTAACAGATCTGTCAAATTTTCCCATAATTCTTTGTTTTTTTTCCCCTCGATTCCGGAGAAATTTCCCCTGGCAAAATTGAAATTACTTTCCATAAAATCTAGCATTATTTGCCAATGCGCTTCCTGGGTGTGAAATTTTTTATCCATTTTTATCTTATCACTATTTTAAAATCTCAGACTAGCACGAGTAAACTAAGTAAACTGAATTGAACTGAATGCAAAGAAATATTTGCCCGCAGGCCCTAATAGTCGATATATTGTACTAGGGGTTAATTTAGGGAAAACCCTAAGAAAAACCCAAATATAAAACTTTTAATCATATTCCAAGATGTTCATGAGCGCAACAGAGATAAATATTCCGATAGGCAGAGATAGACAGATAATCGACAACGTCTTTTCCGTCGAACGTTTTTCAGGTATGTTTCGACGTCACGTGACTGGTTTTACGGTTCGACAGATGTTCTGAATACCGTGAATGGAGCCTATTCGACATATCGTTTAAAATTGCAACGATTCGACACGAATCTACTAGTTCTGAATCCCACTACTGGCGATCGTCCAGTGATCTATCAGACGCATGCGCATTTTTATATTGTCAAGTGAAAGGTTGTATTACAAGTTTTTTGTATATGCTTACACTTCACACGTATTTTATTCATATCATCGTTAACCCTCTCTGTAACGAACACCTCCCTACAACGAACAATAGTCTCTATTCCACAGTTGTCCGTTGTTGAGAGGTTTCACTGTAAATTAGGAGACTTTGAAATTAATCGAAATATTTTGTGTGATTCTTTGTCCTAGCAAAATTTAGCCAAAACTTTGTCAAATTTAGACTTACAATAAACGAGATTCCCATTGTATCCTAGGAATTTGGGACAGCCTATACAAGGATAGTAAATATCACGAAGGTTGCTGAATGCGTATGATTTGTCCGTCTAAGGTTGAGTCGGTTGTGACGTCACTCGCGTTCCATTAGCTTTTATTCATGCTCATAAATTTCTTGCGGTAATAAATATCAATATCATATTTATTGCAAAAACTAAGACGAGTATTTCAAAATGCAATTTCTTACTCGAAGGAGGTTAAATCATTGTATTTAGTTATTTATAAAAATACTTTAATGGCCAATCTCATCGAGATAACTTAATTTTTAACTTAAATTATAGAAAAAATTGATTTTCTAACCAGGTGCATGGTGTTTTGAAAAGTATTGCCTAATCTAAGGATGACATCATTAAAATAATTCGTTACCTACGATATAACAATGCCTGAGCGCTCTTCGATGACGTCACGCTGGGTTGGTGATGTATCGCCGTGCACGATATTAGCCTTTTGCATTTCTTTTTTAAGTTTTGAGGGGTTTCCGGTTTAAAGAGGATGCCGGTCGTCAACTGAGCCCTTCTTCGCATCTCATTCGATTTTATTTTGGAAAAACGAAGTTTCAAAGCAAAAATCAAACAAGTAACCGAGCACTGTTTTCGTGAAAGATGTATTTGTGGTTGATATTTAATCGTGTAATTATTATTATTTGTATTTGGCTGTGTGGCTGTTGAAAAGTAAATAATATCTTCTTTTACAAAGTGTAACTCACAAACAATACGTACAAAACTGCTGATGCCACAGTTTTTAGGTTATCCTGTTTTTATCGTTTCAGAAAAGGTTTGATTCCTTATACAAAACTAGAAAAACATTACTGGTATCGCCAACAAAGTACGGAAATATCACTACACAATGTTTTTTTAAAATAAAACCAATATAATTTGGATAAACCAATTCAAAACGCAAGAAACGATCTGAACGTGTGAATGTTCAATCTATAAATATGGTTTCGATGACCTACAGCAAAATACGTCAAAGCACTCAGGCCTTATGTATCGGAGGTAACGAATAGTTGCGTATAACCGTGTCTTAAATATGCGTCATTGTAATTTGAAACATGTCGATGAGACTGTCCGTTAGAGGTCTTAGTGCAACCAATAATGTAGTAATAAATACACTATAACAATGAAGTTATGAAGTCCCACAAATACTTTTTTGTTTTATGCATTTTAAGCACTTGAAAGATTGTGATAAAATCGGAAAAATTAATATAAAAAATGCGTTTTGTGTTGATATGGGCTCATGCTTATTACTGATGTTGTAGTACTAGAAAACTTAAAAAGCATGTTCGAAGTTCTTCAAGTGGTTCGTCGTCCAAACACAGGTAACATTTTAAATAATTAAAAATTATATAATAACTACAGCTAACTAGATTCTCTATTTCATCGTACTATTTGTTGTCGCGTTTAATAAATTTGCTTCTTGGCATTTTGCTAAATAAATATGGAATCTAGTTTTCCTCTTTTGTCTTATTGCTATATATAGGTGTATTTATACAGAGTGTTATATTTTAAGTTTAAGTTCTTCTCAGTATCTTTTTTCTTCCTTTAATTTTCTTTATTTTAAAAAAATTAATTTATCATACTTAAAACTTTGATATAAGTAAAGAAAATTTACGTAGGCATCGGGTAATTATGTATGAAATATTAACCAAATTTTTGTACACGTTTTACAATTTTTAGGTCGAAAAGCAGGTCGCCATCACGTAAGAAAAGCAGAGGGCTGAGCCCTCCCAGCCCGCCTAGGATAAAACGTCATTCACCCCTTTCCGTTTCGGTATCCGTTCCTTCATCCTCGTCCTCCTCCTCAAAGTATCGCCACAAAAGTCCCATGTCGCCTACTTCGAGTAGATCTAGCTCGAATGGGAAATACAATTCCCCATCGCGAGCCTCGTCTAGAACGAATCGGTATTCTCCGTACTCCCCTAGATCTTCCAAATTCGAACATTCGCATAAATCGTTGTCACGTTCCCCCACACGATCTAGTAGGCATAGGTCATCTCCTGAATCGTCACGAAAACATCGCCACAAACACAAGTTCTAGTTTATTTTCGCTGTTTATTTGTGTTTTCGATCCAACTTATTACTATTGCTACTACAAAAATTACAATTTACATTTAATAATTTACTAATTCCAATGTTGATAGAGAAAATGAGAGAGCGAAGAAATGAGTGACAATGAAAGAGAGAGAATTCTAAAGGAAAGGCTTTTTTCTTAAATGGGGTCTGTATTTACAATTTTACGAAATATTGTTCAACGGAATATTGACGTTGTTTATTTGTGCTCTTTCTTATATATATATATATCGGTGTGCATAGACCTATTTTCTTTTCCTCTATTTCGTAGTTTTTACAGTTTAAAGCAAGAAAAACGAAGACGTTTATAAATCTGTACATACTTGTTTATTTTTTAATATCTGGTGTTTGAACTGTCTACCACCTACAAATCTATTATTTTTTTAGGATATCATGGTGTGTATATATTTTTTTTTATTCCATTGTTGTTACGGCTACACAACAACAAGAAAAACGAAACGTAGCGTTCACCTCGCATACCTGGAACTAAAAAAGCTTTTTATTATTTTTTTTTGCACCCTTTATACGTTGTATACTCTAATCACGAAATAAATCATATATATTTTTTATTATTTACAGACAAATGAAATAAGTAGGCCTTTAATTTACTTTGATATCGTGTTAATAATAATAAGACAATCACAAACGAAGGATTCCAACGTTATAACATTAGCAATTATATTGTTTTGAATATTTTAATTGAAGATTATTTCCATATAGAGCCACAGCAATATCTAGAGTGAATTAACTATAAATTAATTAAAGCAATATAGCAGAGGCTTAACGTTAGTGAAGGTAGCTCTGAGATAGATGCAAGTTTTATCGTAGTAAGCGCAATATAGAACTAGGTATGCGAGTTGAGCCATTCCATAAATTGTCCAGCAAAATTTTGTTTTAACTTGAAAAAAATTTGATTATGGTAATCTTAGTGATGATGTGTGATATTCAATTTCCTAATCCAATTCAGACAAAAGGTGATTGACAATCCGAAGATCAGATAAAATGGCAAATACCAACAAAGAAATTCGCAATTACCTAAGTAATTTGTCGAAAATACTTCAATCAACATTTTAACATACCCACCAAGAAGTATAATTTCTACCTATAAAATAGTAATATTAATTCTTTTGTTAGTAAAGTACATCTTACTGTATATGTTATTAATTACTATGTATATAAATAGACATTGTACATACCACTGGAAAACTGCATTAATTTCTGAGTTTACGTAATATGTGCAAGTTGAAAATTTGTTTTTTCTGGTATGTAATAGGTTTTTTTTTCCCTAAAGCATAGTGTAATAAAAGTATTAAATTATCTTGTACTTTCTTCTATGATACATCCTAAGAAATACCCAAAGGAATTAGCAAATTTCTACTGGGGATTATTATAAAATTTTAGAATATTCTAGAAACATTCTATAACATTCCAGAAATTTCTATTGCTATAGAACAAATATTTCTGGAATTTTTCTTTAATTTTCTCGAATTCTCTAGAAAATTCCATTTGGCAGTTTTTAAATTTCGCGGATAATTAAGTTGATAGTTCCGACAATAGATGATATCTATCAACACAAACCGCGAAATTTAAATATTCCAAAAAACATTCCATAAAATTTTAGACCTTTACAGAAGAAGTACAATGTTCTAAAATTTTGTAGAACATTGTATAAGCATTTAGAATCTTTCCGGAACATCTCCAGAGCGACATTAGTATATAAGGAGCTTGTGAGGTACGCACCGGTTATTTTGAATACGACGTCCATGGCTTGCAGACTATTGGTGTCTGAAGTGTTACTCCTTATAACATTGGAGTGCAAGGCAAGTTCTGCTATAATTTCTTATACGTAAAAAGGAATTGACTGTTTCTTTATAAAGAAATAAATTCGTTTGGAATTTTATTTTAGAAGTTTTTATTCTATTCCGTCATGAACATCTAACTCTCTTTATATTTATATTTATACGAATTTAATAGCGTATAAAGAAGCAGAAAAATCTGTATAATATTATCAATAAAACTACTAAGTGTACCTGCTTTTTTTTAAATTATGTTACAATTTTAAGAATTTTTTACGCGTTTATCTGAGGATTTGTCTGATATTTTCAGTTCCATAATGAATAGATAATTGAATTAGAAAATCTAAAAAAATGTATTATCAGTGAGTAAAATATATATTTCCTGTTAAATAATTCATTTCTAGACAAGGGCACAATGCCTTTTTTTTTAAATTGTTATGTTGCAATTTTTAGGATTTTTTTGTCTCAATGAAATGTTTTGATAAATTAAATTTCAGAGAATTTGTCTATTTTCAGTTCCGTAATGAATAAATAATTGAATTAAAAAATCCAAGAAAATTTATTAACAGTGACTAAAATATATATCTTTTTGTTAAATAATTCGTTTCTAGACAAGGGCACGATATTTTTTTTAATTATTATAGGTTACAATTTTAGGGATTTTTAACTCGTTTTGATGAAACATTTTGATAAATAAAATAGAGAATTTCTCTATTTTCAGTTCCATAAAGAATAAATAATTTAATAGAAAATACGAGAAAATTTATTATCAGCAATTAAAATATATATTTTGTTAAATAATTCATTTCTAGATGACAATTTTCTTATTCCCCCAATCACTTGTTATTGAATTTTTGAAGTGGCGGCAAGGTGAAGGTGATTTCAACGATTTAATCTTTTGATAGATGTAAACGAAGTTGTTATGGTTTCAAAGAATCAATAAGCGAGACGTGAAGTTTGCATTATTTATTTGTTTACATCGCCGAAGAATTTCAAATTATGTAAAATTTTTGTTCCTACGTGTTCCATGTTTCTACGCCATGTTGCGCGGAACCTGTTCCGGAATAACGATTCGTGATTTTGTGCAGTTACAAATGGAAAATAATCGGAATTAAACGATCAATGCCGATGAATTTCTAACCGAATCGATACAGAATAACAGCAAATATTTCTTTAACGAACAATACGTTTATTTACAATTAATAAAGTACGTGAGGCAATTCGTAAATAATCATTGCATAATTTGAAAAACGAAAGTAGGTCAAAGAAAAATTTTCTATTGATAATATTACTGATCATGTGTTACTATCTTCATGACTATGGAGAATGTGCCATGAATATGGTGTCAGATGTTTTGTTTTCCGTACAGCGATTGTAAGTGCGATATTTTAGGTAATAAACGTCAACTTTAGAAGGTGTACGTTTATTAATATATTTCCGGAGCCATATAAAAAACTGAAAAATGCAGCCCTTGTCGGAAAACACTGTCAACGTTCCAGCGTTTCTCAGTAAATTATGGCGAATGGTTAATGATCCAACAACAGATCATTTAATATCATGGAGTTCGGTATGTAACTAATTTGTCATCAAATATATATACATTTATTACCATATTTGTCAATATAGCCGATCAACTTACCGTTTGACAAATTTGGTAATGTTTTATTTAATTTTATCTAGGGCGGAAAGAGCTTCATTATACAAAATCAGGCACACTTTTGGTACGAATTACTACCAGTTTACTACAAACACAATAATATGAGTAGTTTTGTGCGGCAGTTGAATATGTGTAAGTAAAAAATTAATTTTAATTTGATTTAGATCATATTAAAATTAAATTAGTTTAATTTGGTTATTTGTTTTTTGTTAATAGACGGATTTCATAAAATGTCTACAGTTGAAAATGGTACTATGGATATTGAAAAGGATGAAATTCAATTTTTCCATCAATATTTCCAAAAGGATCAGCCAGAGCTGCTGAAATTGATTAAACGTAAAGTAAGTTTTGTCAGAATATGATGACGATGAAATAATAAATTTATATTTTCATAGGTAACTGGTACAAAAGTTGCTGGCGGAACCCCTGTGCAAAACGCGATGAAATCAGATGATCTCTCAAAGGTTTTATCAGACGTCAAACATCTTCGTGGCAGGCAGGCAAGTGTCGATTCGCAATTATCGGCTATGAAGCAAGAAAATGCAGTTCTATGGCGTGAATTGGCAATGTTGAGACAGAAACATATGAAACAGCAACAAATTGTCAATAAGGTAAATCGATATTGCTTTTAAATTTTATTAAATATTTGAAAAATGATAATTTTCAGTTGATTCAATTTCTCGTAACTATTGTCCAACCAAATACGAGAATGGGTGGCCTTGGTGTTAAGCGTCATTATCCTTTGATGTTGAGCGAATGTCCCCAGGCAAAGAAAGAGAAGAAGCAATCTTCGGAGGGTCCAACTATACATGAGTTAGATAACAGTGAAACGGTGCCTGAAGAGTTATTCGAAGATAAAGAGGAATTCCTTCAAGCTAATGTAAGTTTTTTCTTATGATTTGATAGGCTAAAATATACTGTTGTGTATACGAGAAAACAATTTTGTTTAATACACATTGATTATTTAATTTGTGATATGATTTGTTTACAAATTTACATTGTTACATGGTATTTCTGATAAGGTTTATATCTACTCTTTGAATGGTGTAAATGGCAGCATTAAAAATGATATGAATTTGCGCATTTTGAAGATAACCTAATATATTTTATTTATGTCAATATGCAGCATAATTCAAGTAAATTAGGTCTTGATTATTTTGAGGTTTTTCTTGTTGTTTCTTTCTGACTGGTGATTTCAATTTTATTTAATTCCAAATTTAGGAAAGTCTTGCGTTGATGATAAAATAGCACTACGCATTTTGTGTACGCTTAAGCAAGTACATTGGGATCGTAGAGATTGGCCAGAGAGATTCAACAACAGACAGTTATAACTAGTCTGGGTAAACAGCGGTAACAGTCAGTTGTAATAGGTATGTGGTGCGGACTCGGCGATTATTTATTTCACGCGTTCACAGCGTCAGTACTAAATCGATGCTGTATGCGAATAGTTCTGTGTATATGTAGGCTGTCATAACTTATTTCGAAATTGTACGCTTATGTTTGCTTTAAAAATGTCGCGAAAACGACCAATGGCAGACACAGTTAAAAACTTTATAGTGAACATGCCGGACTTAATTTTTGACGGCGCTAAAATTCAATGTCTAGTTTGTAAAATCCCTTTAATGTGTTGGTCCAGAAGCCATTGTCAACGTCACATCGAAAGCAAACAGCATTCTTCTGCAAAAAGTGGCATACGAGACCAAGAAAAATTTACATTTGATTTATGTGTTACTCTTATTTTATGTAATCTATCGTTGAAGGTGCGTGTGAAGATGCATTAAGTTGTTTCAAAGATTATTTTAAATATGTAAATACAACATCGCTAGATGCCGAACGGTCGTTTTCGGCATTAAAAAAAAATTATTCCGCACGTCGTACTCACTTGACTGAAACACCTGTGGAAACATACCTAATGATTCAAATATTTAACAGATGTTACCCAGTTTTTGATTTCACGGAAGACTTTTAAAACGGCAAGTGTTTCAGCACGTTTTTATAATTTATTTCTTACCTTCTATTTTATGTGTAAACTTTTATGCGTTCGCCACGCCTCTGGCTGTTAGCGCATATTTGCCCTGGTTAGTTATAACTGACCTATTTGCCTATCTTTTTTTTTTGAATTACCTTTAGCCTAATAATATCATTAGCTATTCAGTTTTAACACTTGTAACATCAAAGACTTATGATTTCGGTAGAACGGGGAAAAATTACCAAGCAAATCAGTGTCGTAACAAACGCATATTCCAATGCATACGCAAAACTCCTAAGCCAAGTGATAAAGTAAATAATGATGAGTCTCGTATCCTATTAACAACTTATCTCTTAGTAAATTTAGAGAAGATAAGTGGCTATAATTTATTTTTATAGAGCCCCGAATCATTAAAAAATCAGAAGAAATCGTCTGAATTGTTGGAGGAAGTTTGTAATATGGAATTAAATGGAGATATTGAACTGGATTCCCCGGATTATGTACTTGTAAGTGGTGTACATAATACTAATTTAAATTTTATACATAATTATGCTGCCCCAAAAACGAAACGTAGAAGCACACCAGAGTGTAGATTAGTATGTGTGTCTTTCAATGTCGAATATGTAGAAAAAAAATAACGAAAAGATATTTGATTCATCATGATTAAATCGCGTCTATTTTATTTCTAGGTGGTGGATCAACCGAATCCGTTGGTTGATGAGCTACTATCGGACACCGAATTACCACCTGAGGCTTTAGCCGAAGCAGCAACCCCTAGCAGCAATGCCGGAGATACTTTCGATAACTTGGACGATCCTGGTGATTTATATTCGAATAACGAGAAGATCTTTCTAAATTCGAATGCGCCCGATACCCTACTAACAAATCTGATTAATGGTAGCTACAATTCAGATTTAATCAAGGACAATAAGCAGGCTAAGAAGGATGACTCTAACAATGATCTTTCGGTAGCTAGGGTCGAATTTAACAGGATGAATTCTCAGTAAGTTGCCTTGCTTTCTCAATTTTACTCTTATACATCGGGTGTCCCAGATTCGGTGTTACAAGCGATATGTTTCTGGTTTGTAGAGATATAAGTCGTCGAAAATTGTTTGAATCCTAAAAGATATGCTTTTTAAATCTACTCCTACTAAAGCACCCTCTAAGAAACCTCCCTCAAACCAATTCTTTGAAATTGCACCCCTCAACTTTTTGACTTTATGATTGAAGTACAAGAAGTTAGGAATACAACGATATTAACAAAAATTTCATTCAACAAATAGCTTTTTAAGCAATTTAAATTGGTCCGGTCATATTGATTTCGTTGCAAAGAAGCTTAACAGTGCGTACTATGCCATCTTAAAGTTACGCGACACGATTAAGCCGTGCGATCTAATGACAGTATCCTACGCTCTTACATATCCCCATATCGCGTACAATCCTTCTCTTTTCTTTTTTCATTTCATCTACTTTACCCTCTAGATGCTTCAGCTGCTGCTTAAGTTCTTTGTTTTTCTGCTTTATCTTTTCGTTTTCTGCGCGTAAATCTCTTATTTCACTTCTATATTGCTCTTGTTTAACTTCTTTTAAATCAGTTGTTACGTTTTTCAGCATTTCTAATATTTGTTCCATTTTGTCCTTTTTTTCTTCGTGTACTCGGTGTTTTCTTACTTTTACTATAAAACTTTTCATCGTCTTCTCCTACCCTCTTCTTGCCACCATCGTCCGTAGAAGTATCTTCACAATACATTTCTCTTTTCGCGTTACCAGTTTTAGGCTACTATATACTTTGATATAGCAGGTTGGTACTGTATACTTATACTAACTTCATTGTTATTATTAAAAGGTTCGAAATTTTAGCTTTCAATTTTATTTTAAAATTTACATCAGAATAATTACACGGAAAGAAAACGATTGTTCTTTTTTGAAGTGCAAATATGTACGACTTCAATAGATTATTTTATGAGTTAGATGAACACCACCACAACGGTGTTATACAAAGCTAATCTACCAAATAGTCGCGCTCAACGGTGAACACTCAACGGCTATAGTCGCGCTCAACGGTCAGTCCGGATCAACTCTTTAGAGCAGGGGTGTCCAACTTGCAATGCCTCAAGGGCCAAAACTAAAACTTTTGATGTTGTCGCGGGCCATATAATAATTTTGTTACAAGTAATAACAAAATAAAGTGAGGTATAAAAATAATTAAAACAAAAAAGAGTATTATTTCTTTTATTGCTCAACAACTACATTTTTTTATAAACGGAAAATTTATTGATAACACTTCTCAATAATCAAGACAAACATTGCAAAAGCAACGAAAAAGATGTATCCAATTAGTGTGAGGACTGTGGTCGATCGGCTTCATCCACCAATGAAGATATGTCCACCTCCAGTTCAGTTGTAGACAGTCTCATAAGATAACGTAAGGAAGAATCGATAAGGTTGCTTCTGTTTTTGTTTTTTATGTATTTCATGGAGGAAAAGGCACTTTCACATGTATATGTGCTTCCGAACATTGACGTCATTTTCAGTCCAAAATCTCGCAGGTTTGGGAATTTCTCCTTTGACAGTAATTTGAAAAATTCAGGTCCCTTTTCTTGTCTGGTGATTAGGAACATGTCTGCTTGAAGATCACATAACTCAAGCTGTAAGTTGGGTGGTTGATCATCAATGGTTGCTCCAAGAGGGTTATTATAAAGTAGTACACTGCTTTTGAGACTTTCAATTTCTTCAAATCTTGTATTGAATTCATCAATAACCTGTTCAATTTGTGAAATGCAGGATGAAAACTCAATATTTTCCTCACCGTTGAATTCTTCTGCTATTTGCAGACAGCTAGGGAAGTGTGTCAGGTTGTTCTTTTCCAAAGCACGTTTAAACACGTTCAGCTTATTCCGGAATCCGTTTATCATTCCGATCAAATCTGAAACCGTCTGGTTTCTTCCTTGAAGACTCAAGTTTAACATGTTAAGATGATTAGTCAGATCTGTTATAAAAGCTAACTGTCTTAAGAATTCTGGATCCTTAAACTTCTCTTCCAGTTCAGTTGTGTCAGATGAAACGTATTTGTTGAGGAATGCAGGGATTTCCTTTCTTATGGCAAAAAATCGTTCCATGCACTTTCCTTCACTCAGCCACCTTACATGGTTGTACATTAGCAAGTCTCCATACTCAGCCTCTGTTTCCACTAAAAACTGCTTAAGTTGCCTGTGTAAAAGAGATCGATTTCCACCTCTAATCATATTTATAATCTTAATCACGGTTTGGAAAACTTGATCTTCCTTGACTGATTTTCCACATAAAGCTCCCTGATGTATAATACAATGAATTGTTGGGCAAGTGACACCATTCTCTCGAAGCAGACCCACTAATCCAAATTTTTTACCTGTCATTGATGGGGCCCCGTCTGTTGCTATGGCTGAACATTTATCAAAGCCTCCAATTCTGTCAACTGTTTTCTTCACAGCCTCATAGATGTCTTTTCCTTTTGTTGTTCCATAAAGAGGACAAATATCAAATAACTCCTCTTTACTGGTAAAATCATCAAAAGTAGTGCGCACAAATATTAACAGCTGACTAACATCGGTTTGATCAGTGCTTTCATCCAAACAAAGTGAGAAATATGAACTTTTCTTAACAAGGCTAAGCATAGATTTTTCTACTTGCTCACCCATAGCAACAATCCTTCTTTGTATGGTTTGATGTGAAAGTGGCACTGATTCAAATTTCTCCGCCATTTTAGAATCACCGAAAGCTTTGGCCATTTCAACAGCACATTTTTTTATCAAATTGCCATCAGTGAAAGGTTTTTTTGCCTTTGCCAGCTCAAGCGACACGGCATAAGATGCATGCAAAGAATGCGTTTGAGAGTGTAATATTTGACTGAACATACTAGTTTGCTGTTTAAGCTTTTTCTTCAAATCTGCAACTAGGGCACGCCGACTTTCATTTGTGTACGTAGCATACTTATTTTCATGCACTGTTGTGTAATGTCTTCTCACATTATATTCTTTAGGCACTGAAACGACATTCATGCACACTAAGCACTGCAACTTTCCATTATTGTTAGCAATCAAGTAATCACTCTCCCAACTTTCTTTGTAAATTCTGTTCTCACTATCAATTTTCCGTTTTACTGGTTTTACACTCATTATTGTATAAGAGGAATCAAGACAAAGAATTAATCAAGTTCACTGTTCACTAGCAACGTAATAGATTAGCCGACTAGCCTACGTGTCAGTAGCACACTGGCACGATGGCGGCTGGCGACGGATGGTAAGCAGTGAGAGGTGTGGCCTGCGTGAACTGTGATGCGCAGTAATCAGTGCAGTTCTCATAGTGGTGGAGGATGATTATGTTCGTTACACGTCCGCGAAGCGGCACGCGGTACAGTACTTGTGTACTTGTGATGTAAAAACACTGGTACACCATAAAATATAAAATAAGTTAAAAAATCTTTTTTCACAGTGGCAGCATTTAAAGAAAATATATGCTTTTCGAAAATCTTACGTGGGCCACAACAAATAGCCTCGCGGGCCGGATGCGGCCCGCGGGCCGCCAGTTGGACAACCTTGCTTTAGAGGGTTACCGTCTTTCAGCTTCGGTGTTACGTTGGTTGCCTATGATGTTTTACACTTCTAACGCAATAATCGTAATTATCTATTGGTCGTTATTTAAATCTTATCCTTGATCCTTTACCTTCTCTAATTGTTCGTATCTGGTATTTATTTCTCCCTGTAAAACGAGGTTTTCCTGGTCTATTATAGAAAGAAAATCGACACTTTTAACTCACAACACCACCATGTGACCTCTCCTGTAAGTAATTAATTTTATGAATTATTAACGTCTTTGATGTTTAATTTTTTGTAAAAATTTTTTATTGATATGAACGTTTTCTAATATTTATCGAATGCAATTTTATTTCAAACTCTTCGTACTTTAGTCATAAAGACAAAAAGAAAATTGGTTTGGGGGAGGTTTCTTAGAAGGTGGTTATATCTTTTAGGATTTTCGACACCTTGGTCGATCTTATATCTCCATAAATAAGGAAGATATCACTTGTAACATAGAATCTGGAACACCTGGTAGATGACATTAGAGTAGAACCCGACAAGTTGGAATAATAGCCAAAGTTCTCCAAAGTTAACCATGGCTATTATTGATGCTAGTCATTTTTATTGCGGTAATTTACTTTTACTTTGATATCACTTAGCTCACAAGATACTCACCCTTGCAGCGAAGATCTAGATAACCACGTAGAGAAAACCCAAGGCGATATTGACCAATTAAAAGATATCCTACATGGATGCAATGGATTAGATGCTAACGCTTTATTAGGGGCAAGTTATTAATTTGCATTAACCACTAATTTTTTTGTGATGATCATTTCTCTTTAGCTTTTCAGTGATGACGCTCCAGACTATGGCTTAACATACACTCAAAGTCCAGACGATGAAGGTCTGAATAAGTCAGGTAATTAAATTTAAATTTTACTCGCCTCTCTTGGAACTTACATTTCACTTCGCAGATCCTTTAGTATCCGGTTCTGAGTTGGCTACGTACACCACCGGCTTGATAGATTTCAGCCAACTATTTGACGATACCTCTAACCCTCAAGATATCCCTCAAGAATGTATCACCAAAGAGGAACAACCCTCCTCGATCAATACACCACAGATATCGAACGATGTGCCTCTTTTCCCCGAAGTTAAAATTAAGACCGAAAGGAAGTAAATGTGGCTGTTCATCGCAGAAGAAAAGAATATAGCAATTACTGAATTACTTAATTTTTGTTTTTTTTTTCTGTTTGTCATCCAAAAGTCTTAATTGTTTAGAAATCTTTTTATGCATTAGAGTTAGCACGTTGTAATGAATTATTTTCGCTCATTGATTATTGCGTAATAGTAGCGGTTTTCAGAGAATCTGGTCCATGTTACTTTATATTTTTAAGCTATTCTATTGAGAAACGAGGGTTTCTCTAATTTAAAAAAAAAAAAGGTTTTCTCAGGACAAAACTTTGTTTGGGAGGCAATTTTATAGCCTCTATGAATCTCACTGCTTATCAAAAATCAAATTCCGTGTTTTTGTGAGGTGTTTATTTTTTACTTTTTTTTTTTTTTTGAGGAACCCTAAATTTTGATTAATAGTTTTATATAAAAGGCAGAGTGGTGTAGTTTAATGTCATTTATTTAAGTAATAGGTATTAAAAACATTCAAACATTCTTTATTACGACAATATTTTAGTATAAAAACAAGCTGTAGTCTCTTTTTTATTCATTGTGGTAGTTGTGGCCAAGGTAATCGTATTTTAAATTTTAACTTCGTATTAGGTGACCATTTATAGTTGATTGCTTTATTATTAATTACTTGATATAGCTTTGATTTCAAAATTAATATTTTTATTTTATTATGCCATTTCGTTATATTGCATGTTTATTTTTCCAAGGAGATATATAATTTGGCCTATTTTTGATTGAAATTTACATAGAGATCTTATGTATATTCTAGTGTAGAGAAAATTATACATACATTTATATTTCTAAGGTGTAGTTATAGTGATCAACCATGTAAATTTAATTATAATCAAATTAGATTATAATTTAAGCAACAAAAAGCAAATTTTCTGGTACAAGTATATATTTTAAGAGAGAATATATAAATTGTAATTGTAAAAGAACCTATATATATATATATACATATGTACATACAGTGCGGGCTTAAAGTGTCCCGCCCCTCCATGCTCGCTTTTGAACTAAAGAAGCTAGCGTTTTTAGAAAAAATAGGTCGACTTTTATTTTTTGTAAACTAACTTTTGCAGTTATCAGCATTTCATTTGTGTTTCTGGTTTCACCGGAAGTGAGGTCAACATTCTTTTTTTTTTAAATAGAACAGCCTGTATATTTTTACGTTTTTGGAAAGGTAATCGAAAGATGAATCCTACGATACCACATACTACAGCAATATAGGTTTTGGTAATTTGTTTTTTTTTTGTTACGCGAAGTTGGCTAGAAAAGAGCGCCAAATTGTTTCTTGTGACATGAGACTGATCTAAAGAGCTCGTTGCTAAGCAAAGTAATCATAACACTTGCCAAACTGTCACATCTCAATTCCAAAAGCGTAAATTATCCTTGTTATTTATTGCTATTATAACTTGCATTTGTCATACTTTCGTTCTTTGTGCTCGTTATTATTTTCTCTCATTTTAACTTGGTTTAATTGTTGTTTCTCCTTTGCTTTATCAAACTTTATTGTAATTAATTGATTGTGGTAGGTTTGTTTAAATTTGTTAGTTTTTGACAGGCAATGTGCTTAAGTTTCAGTTTTTTTATGTTGTTGATGGCCTCCGCATGGATCACGTAAGATAACCATCAAGTACCTAATTTTAATATTCGGTAAATTTGGCAAAAACTGCAAAAAGTGGAATATAATGAATACTGCTCCTGTACAGCCGGAAATATAACTTTGCACTAAGTAAACATAAACAGTATAGAATTTACAGGACGAATTGCTTTAACGGAAGATAATATTATTTAAATTATTGTACAATTTGTTGCGCAATCATTGCAAATAAAGTGATAACTGTTGCCAGATTTACATAATATTAAAATTGACCTAGCAATTTTGCATGGTTCGTGTCGAAGCTATCATAAAAGTAACAACACAAAAAGTCCAAAAAATAAACAAACTTACCATAATTAATTAATTGCAATAAAGTTCGATAAAGTAGAAAAATAATAATTAACAGAACAAGGTAAAATGAGAGAAAATAACGCGAACAAAGAAAGAACAAATGACAAATGCAGGATATAATAACAATAAACAACAATAACAAGAATAATTTACGCTTTTGGAATTGAGATTTCACAGTTTAACAATTGTTATGATTACTTTGCTTAGCAACGAGCTCTTTAGATCAGTCTGGCGTCACAAGAAACAATTTGGCGGTCTTTCCTAGCCAAGTTTGCGTAACAAAAACAGATTACCAAAACCTATATTGCTACATATCGTCATATTTCTTAAGTTAAAGTATAACATATGTGGTATCGTTGGATTCGTCCTTCGATTACCTTTCCAAAAACATAAAAATATACAGGGTGTTCTATTTAAAAAAGGAAAGTTGACGTCACTTCCTGTGAAACCGGAAATACAATTGAAACGCTGATAACGGCTAAAGTTAGTTTGCAAAGAATAGAAATCGACCTATTTTTGCTAAAAACGCTAGCTTCTGTCGTTCAAAATTTAGCATGGGGGACACTTTAGGTCCGCACTGTATATTAAATCAACAGTAAATCATGGCTTAATTTTATATGTAATTAATCATTACTTTATATGCAGTTCTTTAATTTTGTTCCCTAATTTTTTTTATAGTACTTTTACGTACTAGATATTTTTCTACTCAAACTATACGTTTATGGAGCATAGAACTCTATATAGTAGTTATAGATTATCTGTAACGACTTCACTTTCGGTTTATATTCTTTATAGTTCGATACAAATATGTTTTATTCAAGGAGTTTATTTCTTTGTTAATTAAATACTTATTATTTTTAGTATGTTGTCTGTAAACTATAAACAAAGTTAAATAAACTGTTTAACAAATAAAATTTTTTCTTTTATCCCGTTAAACTGCATTAACATTACACAAATTGCCAAAGCCACACAGGTTATTAAAAACGAGTGCCGCAAATTTTAGTTCAAAAAAATTCCGCCAGGAGACGCTGTTGTTTGCTCTTAATACGAATA
The DNA here is from genome assembly GCA_029619315.2 of Dynastes maya. NCBI lineage: Eukaryota > Metazoa > Arthropoda > Insecta > Coleoptera > Scarabaeidae > Dynastes > Dynastes maya. Next base: position 3,131,955 of record JAROYE020000012.1, on the reverse strand, counting down.
CCTCCTCGCTTTTCTGCTCCTGGTACCAGGAGTAAAATTATTTCAATTTTAGCAATTGGGTCAATTTTAGTTAATGCAAAATCGCGGACCAAAAATTTTAGTTCCAAAAATCCCGCTAGATGGCGCCACCATGGGCTGATTTTTTTTTTAGTTCAAAAAAATTCCGCCAGGGGGCGCTGTTGCTTGCTCCTAATACAAATACCTCCTCGCTTTTCTGCTCTCCTGGTACCAGGAGTAAAATTGTTTCAATTTTAACAATTGGGTCGATTTTAGTTAATGCAAAATCGCGGACCAAAAATTTTAGTTCCAAAAATCCCGCTAGATGGCGCCACCGTGGGCTGATTTTTTTTTTAGTTCAAAAAAATTCCGCCAGGGGGCGCTGTTGCTTGCTCCTAATACAAATACCTCCTCGCTTTTCTGCTCTCCTGGTACCAGGAGTAAAATTGTTTCAATTTTAACAATTGGGTCGATTTTAGTTAATGCAAAATCGCGGACCAAAAATTTTAGTTCCAAAAATCCCGCTAGATGGCGCCACCGTGGGCTGATTTTTTTTAGTTCAAAAAAATTCCGCCAGGGGGCGCTGTTGCTTGCTCCTAATACAAATACCTCCTCGCTTTTCTGCTCTCCTGGTACCAGGAGTAAAATTGTTTCAATTTTAACAATTGGGTCGATTTTAGTTAATGCACAATCGCGGACCAAAAATTTTAGTTCCAAAAATCCCGCTAGATGGCGCCACCGTGGGCTGTTTTTTTTAGTTCAAAAAAATTCCGCCAGGGGGCGCTGTTGCTTGCTCCTAATACAAATACCTCCTCGCTTTTCTGCTCTCCTGGTACCAGGAGTAAAATTGTTTCAATTTTAACAATTGGGTCGATTTTAGTTAATGCAAAATCGCGGACCAAAAATTTTAGTTCCAAAAATCCCGCTAGATGGCGCCACCGTGGGCTGATTTTTTTTAGTTCAAAAATCATTTTTCAGATTTGAGAAAAGTGACGTCATCGTTTTCAAAATGCAAAAAAGTGACGTCATTATTTTCAACCCGCAGGAAAAGTGACGTCATCATTTTTAAGTAATGAAAAAGTGACGTCATCATTTTCAGAGTATTTTTACTTACCTGACTACAAAATTACTTATTTTGAAAATTTCTCTCGAGTGATATTCTTGTTTACTTTCCTTAAAGTATAGGTTTAATGGTGATATAAAGAAAATACAAATAATGGTTTGAGAAAAGTTTATTGAAAATAGAATTGGAATGTGAACTTAAATAATTACAGAAATTAAACAATGCATCTTAGTATTATCTTACAAATTCCTATAACCTTTTTAGTATTTATCTAAGGTAATTACTTCTCCAGGTATTTGAAATTTCAGGAAATTATGCAATTACCTTACATATACTTCTGTAGAAAACACAAACATCCTAAAATACGACCGCAGGATTTACAATTAAAAGAGATTAGGTACTATGAATCTAAGGTTATACATAAATGGATTTCATTATGAAGTACTATGCCTTAATGTTAAAATTAAATACTGGGAACACTTTCGAACGTCTAACGTGTGCAAATAAAATAATACCCTGCAGAGAAGAAACACTGGCTAATCAATACCGGTGTACCGTAGTAAGATAATACCAATTCTCTCTTTCCTACATATTATCACATAAAATATAAGATACCTTGAATGCGTCGAAAGAACACTACAACATATCGTTAGTAAAAATTTTGTCTTACTTCAATTGTTGTTACAATGAAAAATTTAAACAAATACTAGCACAAAGGTATCAACATTTTAGCTTTTAAATGTTAATAAAATTAAAACTTTAAATAAATAAATAATTCCTTAAACATTTAAACGAAGAAAAAAAATCACAACTAAAATTGCATACACCCGAAACGGTAGAGCAATTTTCGTTAAAGCTAACAAAAAAGTTTAAACTTCATATAACAAGCAGTTAGTAATATGAATATATATAAAAAAATATGAAATGTAAGTAAATAGAAACAAGTTCGTTTTGTATGTATTTCTAACAGTAAACAAAATGGTAATTTTAGTATGTGTTGCGAGAGTATTGATGTTTACAATAAAGAATTGATTGCAATAGGAAAATATACTTAATAATATAAATTACTTTTGATAAAATGTGTTACACATTGTCCGTAAGATGTGTCATACATACTTAATCGAAACTTAATTAATAGCATTCGATTTTTTTTTTTTTAACATAGATGCCAAGTATAACATACACTACCTTTACTTTTGTAATTTGTAAAAGCCTCCATATAAAATCGCATGGATGTAACAAAATAAATCTTAATATAACTATATAATTACAAACTACATCTGAGCTGAGTACAAATACGTTGCTGAAGGATCTGAATAGCTTTACATTAACTTAAATATTATTAACCCTTACTATATTACTACCCAGATACCAAGACTACTATAAAACCAAACATTATATTATCTCGAATACCCAGATAGTAACTAATCTGAAGTTCCTTCCTAGTTAGAGACAAGGGTTGAACTATGAACACCTAAATTTATTAATTTAGGCACTTTTTTCTTGGATTCCGATGTCTAGATGAATAATTTTGCTTCATTTAAATTACAATTTATATGTAAAAGACTCACTTAATTAGGTAATAAACATTTTTGCAGCTGTAAAACATTAGAAGTAAAAAGAAATAACATTGTAACCAGTGTTCGAAGAGATTATCAAAGTACTTTGTAAGTAATAAGTTGGTAATCCGTGTTAAGTACGTAGATTAAAAAAAAAAAAAACTTGCGTTAGAATTTTAAGTTTTGTCTAAGATATTCAGGTACTTGTCTATACTCCTAAACTGATTTATATAAAAAAATTAAAATACGCGCCTCTGCCGCTGTTATCAAAGATAACTTGAGCCGAGTTCGGGTATTCGTTCGGACCAGACTTCTAAACGAATGGATGGAGTAACTCTGAGATTTTCGAACGTTAAAGAGCGCGAGTAAGGTACTTGGAGTAAATGGAGTTACTCCAAACGAATACCCGAACTCGCCTTTGATACACATACGGATGTCTCACATCTATCCACTTAAGCATTTTTTAGATTTCACGAATGATTTTAGTTGGTAGTTTCGGCAATGTCTTACTCTAGAAAAAGCGAGATTATAATCGAAAACACGAAAAAAAAAGGGCAATATGCTATTCGTGGTATCTCCATTAATTTACAAGTAAATAAGTATAATAAGAAAATCGATGTGAAACACCCTATACCGTACGAGCGAGCGTACTATGATCACCCGATTTTACACGTACTCACCGCATCTAAACGTGTGCTGTGTTGAGACTCACAGTGAAATGACAAAATTACGTAAACGCAAATTCATTTGTGTACCTTACTCATGTTATAAACGACGTATTCGTTCACGTACATGTGTAAGCTACAACTTCGCTCTTGCATTTCCAAAAACACCTTAAACGGCATATTCGTTCGCGTACACGTGTAAGGCACGACTTGCTATCGCGTTTCCGAACAATGCCGATTATGCTGGCTGATCATAGTACGCTCGCTCTTACGGTATAACGTTGCTCACATCTTTTCAGTTTTGATCGAGTTTAATCACTTAATGCACAAATTAGTTAGGGGGAAAATTTTTACGGGGAGTCGTACCGAACGAAGAAAATCCCGTAAAATACATGTTATAAAGTTAAATTAATAGAATACAAGCGATCTAAAATCAATCACATGATCACATCAAGGGAGCTGTACTATTTGAATGAAGAAAATATGTGGTGCCCGTGTTTGTCGCGGAGCTGTGCAGTAAGAGATTAAAAAGGGATCTATCCCTTCAAACCCTGGTTGAACCTAAGTTTAAGTATTTGTAGAAGAAAAGGGGCAATACTATACGTGTAATACTATAGCAAATTCAGTGGTGGTAATGCGTAATTTCGTTTAGAAATAAACAGACAGATAAAAGATCAATCAAGATAATCAAGTAATCACCATCCTATAAAAGTAATTTACATTATCAATCACTAATTTCTATCTAACAATATATTATATATCTTATTTCCTTATAACAGTGTTAAAAGGCTGGACTATATAAAAAATCTGTACAAGTTTTTTTTAAACTACCTGTACACTGTACAAACTTACAATTTAAATTTTGTTTAAAAATTAAGTCTCTTGTTAACTCTACAAACGTTCACCCTCTGCATGTCTTCAAGTTTTTTTTGTTTGTTTGTTCTGAGATCTTAAATAATATACATGTTATGTCACGTTTTGGAATTGTCCTATATTCACAAAAATAACAGTTCATTTTTCTCTTAAAACAGCTGCAAAAAACTTATTTACACTATATACAGGGCGTGTTCTTTTTGCTAAGTTAGATTTACATCTAACTTATCTTTAAATATTATTTCTGGTTGTCCATATCTTTCAGTATATCACCTAGAACATCAATGTTTTGCGATACGGTACGCTTCTTCTTCTTGGGAACAATTTTCTTAACGGGAGGCGAGGAGGAATCAGTACTGGTTTGGATGGGATTATCACTAAAGGAGTCACTATGTGTTTCTTTCGAAGAAGTAGAAATGGTGCTAGAATTCAGTATCTCTTTATCCTCTCCTTCAGCTACAGCTGCGAATTTTTCAGGAGCAGACGTTGTATTTCGCTGAACTACAGGTTCCTTGTGATGCTTACTGCTACTATTACTACCACTGGTACCATCGACACTTGACCGTTTCACTTTTTCACTTGTAGCATGGGATTTAGTGCGATCACTTCCATGTTCTCTAGGTCTATCAGATCTATCACTCTTCGAAGGGTAAGACGACGAAGAAGACGAGGAATACTTTTTCTCGTATTTGGACTTATGCCTCTCATGTTTTGATTCGTCACGATGCTTCCGATCATGGTCTTTATCGTGCTTATGGCTCTTATGGTGCCTTTCCTTACTCGAACGTGATTTATCGTGATGTCTGTCGTGACGATCAGCTTTGTACTTCTCCTTGCTCTTCTCATCATGTCGCCTGTGCTTGTTGAAAGACTTCTCGTGTTTGTGCTTATCATGCCTCGAACTGTTGCGACCATCCCTGACAGATTCCGCATTTTCTTGAGGTTCAAAGATTGAAATACGATTGTCAGCAGTGTCCATTTCGTAGTATCGCTTCAAACGTACATGCCATGCTTTCGAGAGAAAATGAAATTATTTCATTTCGAAAATAATTAAGGAAAAAATAGTACAACTTACCAACACTAGTAACGGCTGTAACAGTGCGGAATTGGTGGATGATTTTTCTTGGTAAGAAGTAGATGTCGTTATCACATAAATTGACACGAGCGTACTTTATACCATCACGTCGTAGTTGATTGAGTTTGGCGTCTTCGATCCAAGTTACACACTAGAAAGAATTTTTAAAAATATAATAACCAATCAAGTATACAAAAGAATTTGTGCTTTTCAAATTACAAGTAAATGAAATATCACTGGGACAATTACAGAGCCAAGAACACAATGAATGAACGTCCATAAATACAAATGAAGACAGTGACGTGGTCCCATGAATCAAAATTTGAGCTGTATGGTGTCAAACAGATGTTTGGGCATCGCGTTACCAAAACCATAAAACATGATGGGCAGTGATAATAGTTATAGTTTAGGAGTGTTTTTGAAAGTGATCGAATTAAACTTTTGTCTAACGAGGGATTACAAAATAAACGAATTTAAAATATATCTTTTTGATTCGCAAATAAATTTTCAATACACGTTACAATAGATAATAGAAATATAGTACAAACCTGTGAAATAGGCGGTTCATGCAAGTCCAATTGGAGTTTCTCAGAGAGTATATCGAAATCCTTCGCGTCAAATGCAACAACATCTTTGGTAATTCTATTCGTGGTAGTATCGTTTTTCCCGGCATGTATTGCTTTCAATATTCCAACAGCGGCGGTGGTCTTCCGGTCAACCCCATGATCAACATGGTCAGCATGCGCTTTAGTACGGTCTTCAAAAAGATGCTCCCGAGCTTCGGATAATCTCGGCAAGTATTGTAAGTTTCGTAGCTCATTGATGCCGGTCCTAAACGACAATGAAAACAGAAATCAGCATGTTAAGAGAACACAATCTAAGCCATATTTAATTATACAATATCAACGTTAAACAAAACATGTTCACCAAAGATTACATTTGTTCTATTAAATGACATTCCTAATTAATTAATGTGATCGTGTTTTGGTTACAAAAAAATATTAAAAATTTGATAGAATTTATGACTTCCATATTTAGATATTTAATGTGGTTATTGGCACGCTATAACCACATTATTTTGCAGTAAAAGCACTCATATCAGGCTTATATTACTGGCAGGATTTTTGACAGGTATAGGGAGTGTTGAAGAAAGCATACATAAATTGAAGGAAAACATCCAAAAACGTCATAATATACAGGAAATTCCATTTAAGAAACCAAATTTATACGGTTTGTAGCGAAAATTTGACATCCCATATACTTGAACAGAATTTTATGTTGTGCAAAACATATCTCCGAATATCTCTTATTTTAAAGATTTTTCTCTAAATTGCTCAGGAAAGGAATGAGAAAAGTTAAAGTAATAGCTAATAGTACTTTTTTAGCGTTTCCGTAAAAATATTAATTACGATTAAATGTTTTTACTTAGTTGAAAACAAAAGTAATGACCTAACTTGTTTACCAGAAATTATTTCCATTATTTCAATTGAATCAAACTGTTTACCAATTAATTGCAGCACCAAAATGTAAAAATTATATTTAAATCAGCATTTTCGTTCATATTATAAATCTAATATCAAAATTTTTTACCTTTTACGTTTGATGGGTGAACGACTATCGGCTGTTGGTACAAGCTGCTCGCCTGGTCTGCACCATAAAATCGGCCCATCGTTAGACTCCGTCCGCTTCATCTGTACCACAGATAAACTTCCCCAAGGCATAGTCTACAAGGAATTTGGATGTATTCGAGTCCTTCATGTGTTTGTACTTTTCTTACCGCATTTAAGAAAGGATTCTCTTCCAATTTTTCTAGGATATCCGGAAAATAACCGCCTACTTCTTCGTGGGCTGTTCCAACTAAACTTATCTGATGTAAAGGTCCATAACGCACAGTTCCCATGTCGTAGTGTTTGATGACGTTCTCGTTGTAAGCTGCTAAAGTTGTAGTTTCTAAATCTGAAGTACGATTTAGCAATCCATTCTTTACTGTGAGCGCGGGGTAATGTTCCGCCATGTATTGAAGTAGATCCGGCAAGTAAGTTGCAGATCCATGAACGATTGCCATTACAAAATGAGCGTTACCGTTCTCATCTTCTGAAAATGCAAGTTTGAAGTACTCGTGCACCAATTCCTGCATCGAATGCCTATCTAGATGCTTTATTTCATCTTGGTAAGTATGCATAACTTTAGCACCTCCATTACTATGAACCTCAATATGAAAGTATTTCCTGTACTTCAATCTCATCTACGAAAAAGGAAAGATAAAAATAATAAAAATCATACAACGAAAGCTACTGTGAGTAACCGAACTGGGTCACTCTAGCAACAAACATTAAGTCAAATTACTTTAAATATTAAGTACTTCTAATTACAAAAGTGCTTGGGTTATCAAATACAGTACTTGAAAAAATAAAGCACCAAGTACTGGTAATAAATATCAAGTATAAAGTATTGATTATAAAGCATTTGAAGAACCAATATCAGAGTTTGTCAACAAGATATTTAGGTGAAGTTTTTGCAAAACTTACTAATAATCATGAGATGCAAGAAAATTCAGTTATGATGGAAAAATGAAAATTGTAATACTATAAATACTATAATGTTACTTAATTCTGCCCGTGGAAAATCGGTATTTTTAGGTAATTGGGATGTATATACAAATAAGAAACTGGTGTCCGACAATGCAGCAAATATACTTAAAATGAGCAAACTTAGATATTTTACATTTAACATGCAATTCTCACACAGGGCAACCACTTACCAAAAATGTGTTACCAGGGTATTTTACAATAAAAGTTACTACAATATTAAAATGTTTAACGATCTAAATGGGGGAAATAAAATTTTAAAATGTCGCAGTACACAAATTATGTTAATTTCAAAACCATGTTGGCAGATCCAGACTTGTTTGCTACCGTTCAATAAAACTATGATTAAAACAGACTACTTTGGTGTGGAATACTTACTTCTGAAGGTGGATACCACAAATTTCCATTTAACGTTAGAATAGGTCGAGGATCCATTACTTTAAGGCTGCTTCGATATTGATCCTTTAAATATACTTGAACACCAACGGTATTCCTATGTGACCTCTTATTATCGGGATGTGACCTTCTCTTCGAACTGTGATCATCCTTTGAGTTCCTAGAACGATCTCCGCTGTTGCTAATTTTATTTTCCTTCTTATCACTGTGATGAGAATTCTTATATGTCACTGGGGAAGTAGTCGTAGTGGTAGATTCAGTGGAAGTTTCACCCATGCTCTCCTGTAATCGCGGTACCTTACATTTAGGCTCAATTGGTGAAATGGAATCACTGCTTCGACTTAAACTGAAATCAACACTTCTCGGTCTTTTTACACCTTGTTGAATAGGATCTTTTGGTTGTTCAACTAATGCCGATTCAACAGATCTTGTACGTTGAGCTTTCCTTGGAGATTCCCTATCACTAAACTCAGAGGATGAGACACACAACTCCATTTTTGCTAGATTAGCATTAGTTTGCATTTCGATGGCAGTTAATAGGTCGACGCCTTTCTTTCCTTCCAATAATTTATAGTCAATTTGTTCCACTAAAGCCGAAGGCCGGATCTTAGAAGATTTATGTTCACTTATAATATTAACGCTATTCCTCGACATGGCTTGCTGCTGACCGTTTTCAGGTTTCTCGTCTTCTTTCCTACTTGTAACTTTACTAGGGCAGTTATGTGATTTCAAGAAACATTTACTTTTTTCAAGTTTTACCGATGTATTTAGGGCAAGTTTTGGATCGGCTGATAGAGGATCTTTCTTATTCGATTTCTTCTTTTTCTCGTCGTTCTCGGATATATCATCTCGACTATTAATACAATTATTTTCTTTTTCATTCATTTCTATTGTGGTAGAATGATTATTGTTATTTATATTGAATTCTGAACCACAATTTTCGGCTATATCCTCTACAGAGGATTGTTTGCTTAGCGACACCAGATTTATAACCTCATCTAATACGGGTTTAACAGATACAAATGATTCATCTAAGCTGGTTTCTGTCATTGACTCAGGAACAAACTCTATGCTGTTCGCAGATTTAATGAATATAGGATTTTTATAAATTGTTGGTCCTGTAAGAGAAAGTTTGTAACATTAACAGGATTGTACATAACATGTTAAGATGAAGCAAACAGAATCAAATTTTGGATAATCAAAACATTGTTGTCATGCTTGTTTACAAACTTACCTGCGTTAACACCGTTTCTTAAGCCATTCTTCAAATCACAACCGCAATTTGTAGAATTCCTTTTGCATACACAGCACGTAGCGATATTATTTGGAATTAACGCTTCTGTTTCTGCATCGTTATCAGATAGGTAAACTTTTTCTAACATACATTCATTTGTCGACGCCATAGCGCCAATCACGCTAAAACCCGGGTAAGGTGTTTGTATACGACTTCTTTTATTTATCACATGAGTTTATACGGTCACCACTTGTTACACAATTAAACTAACATTAGTTTCACTATTTTTAATCGCGAGAACATATAACAATTAATATTTGGCTTAAATTTGTTTCCTTTATTTGTGTTAATTCTATTGTACGTTTTCACTTGCCGCCATGTTCTAACCGGTACTACGTCTATCCTACAACAGTGGCGCACTTATCGCTGATTCAAAGGCGAATTCTCGTGAATAATTTAAATTCTATTTTACGTACGCGACAATAAAGTATATTTATACACAAAATATTTCAATTTCGGTATGTTATAAATAGAAAAAACGCTAATTATCAACGCATTTTGCGTGTTTTATTCGACGATTTTTCATTGGAAACATAAAATTTGCGTACCGCCAATGTACCTTACCAACATAAATATTTTACGTAAGGAAATAATCACCCTTAAACAAAAAGATTTATGTATTTCTTAACAAAAACCCCAATAAAGTAAATAAAAAAGAAACGACCTACTATTTGCACAGGTAATAGCATATTCTTTTACACGATAACATATTTTAAACAATTCGTGCCAGCTGTCACGTAGGCAAAGTTACCGGGAATTATAAAGTTTATTTACCATACTCGTTGGTGTAGGGATTCCGCTTTTGTAAAGTTGACATTTGGCGGGATTTATTTGAACTAATTTAAATGATAGGATCCAGAATGAAATGCATCCTGCTAACGAGATATTCAAAATTAATTGGAAAAATAGGCAATTTTTATTTACTAAGAAAAAGGGGATGGAAACAGTTAGGGTTTACAAGAATACTAATAACTTCTATATATAAATCCCTTTATTGTTGTAATTAATTAAATGTATAATACATTTTTTTCTATTTTAGTGCATAGTCTTGATGGCAATATTTAAAACATGTGACATCCCATATGCAAGACAAAGATATATTCCAGATGTACAATGTTTTCAAAATTATATGTATTCTACCTAGCAAAAAAAAAAAAAAAAAATAGTACGCAAAATAAAAAATAGCCCTAAAGGTATAAATAGGAAATTAATAATTTAAAATAATCACTACTTAATTATTAGTATACTATATAAGGGTATTTGAGGGGAATTGCCAATGGTTTTTTTTTTTATTGACTCTGTTTCTGCAAGGGAAACAGCTTGAAAACATTATAGACCTGCATTTAAAAATGTTCAAATACAATCAATTTGTTAAAACGTGTCACCGTTTAGAAAATGGAATCAGAATATGCCAAGGCAATTTTTTAAAAGAAATTCGTTTAAAACAATGCATGTTATCTCCGGAAAAAGATACATTAGCCACTCAAAAAAAAAAATTGAAATTACCTGAAAATAAAAATCTACTCTAGAACTTAAACCTAATAATAATAGTTACGAGGTGTCATACGAAGCATAAATGTATGAAAAATGAACAAATTTTACCGAGTAAAGGACATAGTTAGGCGGCGTTGCCATCGAAATCTGCAATACAGCAACGTCTTAAATTTTTTTACGTATCATTTGGTAAGCAGGCTAAAGCTTCGTTTAAAGGATAACGCTGGCTAACTTAACGACATTAGCACCGATGATTTACGCGATAGGTCTGTAATAGAATATCATCATTAAAAATTAAAACTTGAAGGGAATCAAGCACATAAGATATCACTAAATGAAGTTTAGTTTAGTTGATCTTGTTTTGCCAACTGTGAAATTTGAGAAAGATTATTATTTTTTCTTTTTAATTAAGGACATCAAAATGTGTAAACTACAAATTTTATGTACAACTACATTTTCTTCCTTCGAATTCAATTAATTTCGAAGAATTTATGGTTTAATCGAGGCAGTAAAGGAAAACGAATAATACAGAAAACAGACAAATAAAACTAAACAATAGTTGATGGGTGCTACTACAACATATCTTCCTCATTCTTTTTTTTTGTATAAGTTGGTATAATAAGGGTACACCACCTCAGTTTCGCGAAACAAAACAAAAATATATATCAGTCAAGCATATGAAAATAATATTTCTTTTTTACGTTGAACATACAATTCTCCATATGTAAAATTTTGATCAATAAATGTTATGGTGCCAATTATTTATGCTCGTATGATACAATCTATGTTATATTCTAGTACTTGCGTTTTTCGTATTTCACATTATAAAAAACGTCCCTATATAGTAAAATTACACATATACATATCAAGTGTGAAATTCGCTTAATATAAAAACAAATAGTGTATTTATATTTAGCTAAGTATTGTTATTAGATACAATATAGATTTTTTCATACGAACCTGTTTATACAATGTAGTAACAACGCAGTATAACACTGACTAGCAACCATTTTCCCTCCAATCGGGCACACAGTCTACAAAAATTATTCTCAAAAAATCACTATTAACTCTAAGTAACAAATTTTATATCATTTTTTTCTTTTTTTTTTGGCTAGTTCAATGGAGTTTTGTACCAATGTAACAAATTATTTATTTTAAAGGAGAATTCAATTTACAATGAGACCTGAAAATGTTTTTTTCTGGTAAAAACCATTTAACCAAGAGATGGAAAATCACGCTCATCATCTACTTTCGGAGCTCCACGTGTATCGTTCCTTTCATCACCCTGGAAAATAGAATTGATGTTAAGATAATCTACTTTTCGTAGAATATTAAGAAATATATACGAGGTTTATCGCAGATTCCTATTTTACAAAGTCCTTTTCCCTAAAACTATGGTCTCCTGGTTGATCTCGTTGCCTACTGTTGCTATTCTCCATATCCAATTTCTTACCAAGGATACATTTTTATCCGTTTACATTCTTAATATATTTTTGGCAAATTTCAACTTCATAAGGTGTTCTTGGCATTTTTGAAACAATTCTTTCCAGTTTACTTCTGCGACAAACTTCGTACATATATACACACTACTTAAAAATTGATACATTCAAGCTTATTTACCGCAGAGTGACTTTCTCAATCCAGACTATGTAATATAAACATTTTTTAAATTTCGCGGACTATTTAAGTTGGTAGTTCCTGCAATAGAGATCAGTAAAAATTTACGAAACGGTAACTATTGCAGGAGTTACCATCTTAAATCGACCAAGAAGTTTAAATAATGTTTATAGTACATATTTTTGGACGAGAAAGTAATTACTTGGGTAAGAAAGATTCCCCAAATAAGCTCGAGTCAATGGCTGTTATAGAATACAACTAAGAAGTACTTAAAAATAAAGAATTTACTATGAAAAAGAATCGAACTTTAATTATTCCTCAAAAATATAAAACGAATACAAACGTTAACATTGCTTATACACAGTGTCCTCTAAAACGAACCACCATAAATATTCTTACAAAAAAAATCAACTACTGAAATTCAAAAGCTATAAGAAACACAGGTTCTTGCTTCTTCAAATTCCCTTTCGATTAAAAGAAAAATCCATCAATTGTTATTTGCCACAAGGCGATTTCACGAAGATCGCGTGGTTGCTGGAGGTCCTCAAGAAGTCTTCGTGACAGTATTTCCATCTCATTTTGCAATCGCTAAAAAGATTAACAAATCCTTGTAAAATCGGTTCATTTTTTTACTTTAAATTTCCATTTGAGATTCTAAAATATGTATAATTTGCTGCGTAAGTTCGGATTAACCCTCAAATTAACAGATAATGAAGAGTAAACTGGAATTATTTCAAATAGAGATGTTTCAAATGAAATACTTAGGCCACGCGGTGATGAAGTGTGACACTGCGCAATCGCGATGGTCAATTTTACCGAACTTATACATAATTTTTACACTACAGAATAAAAACGATTGATATAAGATAATTTACCTGCTCTTCGGTTCCGCGATAGCCGCGATTTCCTTGTCTATCACGACCATCGCGATTATTGCGTCCACCCCTTCCGCCACGTCCGCCACGTCCACCACGACCACCGCCTCGCCTGTTATCATTGAAATGGATGTTTATGTCGAGTATATGCTTCTGCCTGCCAACGCGTTGAGGGTATTCGCTTGCATCGTATTCTTCGTCCTCAGACTCCTGATAGGACATAAAAAAATATGTTAATAAAAAAAGACTCATAAAGCAAGAGATAATTACTTCAAATTGAGGATGTATTACCTCTTCTTCATCCTTTTTCTTATTCAACTCATACATCTTCTTCCATTGGCTTGGGTCTTCGCCTTCGCCTGCCTTGCGGGTATTAAATGTCGGTTTCGAGCGGTTTGCACGTAAAGCTTTCCATTCGTCCAAGGTGAGTTCTTTTGGTTCTTCTTCAACGGGCGCAGCTTCGGTTTCAACTTCAGCTTCCCTAGCAATACGGCAAAAAAATACAAATTGTTCATATGGAAATTGACCTGAATATCATTGCATATGTATATTCTATTTTTAGACAAATACCCATTTACATGATCTTGTTTTCAGTCGAATTTTGTCTCAGAAATTAGCATATTGGCCTTGAATTTCAACACTTCAGTTCAAGAAAATTTGTAATGGAAATTTTAAGTTATTTTTTTTATATTTTGGTAGCTAAACACGTAAAGCATCTGCCTGTTTTGTAACTTTATTGTGTGTATTAATATCCTCATACCTCTCTTTCAACGGAAAATAAAAACATAAATTAAATAAATTGACTAAACGTAGCTTACGTTCGAACAAATATTCAAAAAGTATGTCGAAAATAAGCTTATGTATAACACAAAATTATCAGTTTTACATAAATCTTCGTAAGGTAATTCTTGGTATAATTTAGCAATCAAGTGTATGGATGAATAGAAAATAAATATTCGTCTACTAAAGACAAAACGAATCAAATAATTCCGAAAGCCTACGAATTGGCTTATTATGCAGTAATATATGAACCTGACTCCGATTAGATCTTGAATCAATTCAAACGAGTCCAACTTGACTTAGGAAGTTAAAATACTTGACTTATATCACTATTTAAAATGTCAGATTTGCATCCTAGGAATATTTTATAACGTTATAACAGGATTCGTTTTATGGACAAAAAATATAACACTTCTTTTCTTGAAACTTAAACATGCACTTATCAAACTGGTTCGTTATAACTTATAACAAGAATTATTCATCTATAACTTACAAGCGAACAATATTACAATTATCATTATTATAACATGATGAAATGAAGGAAATTGAAAGCTATAACTAACGATAACAGTACTGATGCTGTTTTTATAACAAAATGATAAATATTTATTTTTACTGAGTTCATTTTACATCTGTAGATGATTTATAGTAGAGTTAAGTATATTGCAGTGCTTTTTCACTATTATTAAGATTAAATAAGAATTTCGAGAATGAACATTGTTCATGCTAAGGAGTAAAGATAAAAAAATGACTTACTTTGATTCAGCGGTAGTATTGGCAACATCTGGCTTCTCGGCATCCCATGATTCATCGTTTGTCTTATCAGCCTCGCTGAGGAAGAATACAAATCGTAATATTAATCAAATGAAACGCAATTGAAACGATATTAAACTTACTCGATTACATCTTTGTTGGAGCCCCAATTGTGCGCTCCACCTCCATCTCTCTTGTCAATCGGTTTCACTCCACTGCGAATAAGCTCACTTAATATTTTGTTCACAAGCGGGACGAATTGAAAGAAAAGATCAATCACTCACATCTACGAGAATATCAACGAAGAAAGTAATACTTACGTTTTATCAGATCTGCTCTGTCTATCGAATTCCCTTTTGCCTTGCCGATCATCAAAACTACGTCTTGGCGCACCTCCCCTACCTCCGGTCTTATTTCCAACCCTCCTAATCCTGTAAGGTCTCTCATCACCCCTACAAGAAATATTTGTTAATTTACATGCATAGTTATCAAAGTAATATCTTACATGGTCTCTGAAGGTCCGTTGTAAGGTCTTTCCTCTCTGTTCCGCCTATTATTCCTTTCTTCGCGGATTTCGTTGTTGAATGGTTTGTAGGTGCGTTCGGGTTTGTTTTCAATAGATCTTGGATTGGGTTTTCCTTCTACAATAGCAAATTGTTTTCATAAACAACAATATCACAACACTAATAAATATTAAAGCAGGAAAGCATGTTATTTAATTTTAAAGCGGCAATAATCACATGTGCAATAACTATTATGGCCGTCTGCATAATAATGTTACAGATTTATATGCACTTACCATCACGTTTGTTGTCTTGGACTTTGTGATTCGACGCTTCCTTGATCACTTTCTTTAAAATTGTTGCAGTCTTACCCTTCGGAGGAACTTCAGTTTTTGCCTTATTTTCTTTTTCGGCAATTTTATTCTTCTTTTTCAGCTCCTTCTCCTGCTCTTTCAATTTAATTGCTTCTAAAGGATCGGTCTCATCATCCAGAAAAAGAGCGTACCTGTTGGTAACTCCAATACCATAGGAATTTTCCATGGTGTTAATTAATGGTTTTTCTCTTCTCAACCCTAAGATGTTGGAAGATTTATTTTTGGCTTCGTTTAGCCCTCTATTTTCACGCACTCATTCAACGCAATATGGCCGGCTTGCTAAGCTTATTGCTCGCACGAGGGAAATCTCACAGCGCAACTAACGGCGCAATGTAGTGCGCATGTCAAACAAAAATATTTATGTTTGTTTGCCAGGGATTTCTCATATTTCAAATTGAATATTTACAGCGATATTTTACATCCTAAAATAGTACTCTTATCGCTTGTTTGTTAATAATTATTAATGATTGTGCACGCGATTTATAAAGATTGATTGTGAAAGAAAAACAAAAACATTGTTTTCTCCACTTTTATCAATAAATATGAAAAATCTCAAAAAAAAAAACCATTTAAACATTTAAATATTGAACGTAACCAATAGGAGACAAAGCTTTTTTGCAATTTTAAATAGTTTGTTTAAATTTAAATATTTTAAATGATAGATGCGTTCAGTCAATCAAGCGCTAGGTGAGGGTATTACCTTTGAAAGCGCATTAGTGAAAATGGCGGGAATTTAATTTAAATTAAAAATACCGGTTCCTATATATAGTAAAATGTATTTACTCACCTATTTTAACTTACATTAAATAACACAACGTTTTAGTAAAAATAAAACATAAAAGAATTAATGAAATTTTTTAATGATCAGTAAAGAGGCTATAAAATACATGATGTGCACAAATTTTTCATCAAAAAAGACAGCTTTACATAGTTAACAAACTATATTTGCTAAAAGTTATTCGAATTATTAAAAAAAAAAATAATAAAACCTAAAACCACAAAGAAAATCAAGCATATTCTCTGGGACATATCACAACGAGTAACATCTTTTGTAATATGTCCCTTGAGAATGGTACGTGTCACCTTAAATAATACAAACTTTAAGCAATATTTTGATTTTTTTCTTTTTATGTATAAACAAGGAATTATATAATACAATTGAACTTATCTATTTATATATACATGGTTTGTAACACTACATAATTATAAGTAAAACTTTTGTACGAGAACATTTACACACTTTCTTTTATAACAAAAACTGCTACAAAATTATATCTCTATACATCTCTACAAACGATTCCAAGTGGCTTTATGTTCTGCACGTATGTGTGAAGTCAAAAATCGAAAACTTATAAACAATACAAAAGGAAACGAGATTATATTAATAATAGTCGCAATTTGGTGTAATCCCTTTTAAAGCTATGTACAAACATTTCTTTCGTATAACTACAGAATTAGTTCTAGTAGTTGTAAAAAATACATTACTAGCTTTAGTAAGATATGTTTCAAAAATATATGTTTTTATTATCAATGTCAATTAGCACACACGATAGTGTATATTTTGATTTCTTCGTTTCCTTTTCGAATTCTTTAGACATGATATTTTATAGCCATTCAATCAACGCATAATATTTATATAATGTTGGTGCAAAAAATGGAGGTCAAAACAAGTGAGAGCAAAGAAACGCATAATATCCTCTTTAACTCTAAGTTCAGTAATAAGTACTCTTCCTCGTTCCTATTGCATCGTAGTGCATGTATGGACAAAAACATCGTAATGTAACTTTTTTATCATTTATTTCTAATTAAATGTATAAACAATCAAATAAAGTTTTATTACATTTTTCAAGTTATGTAATATTTCACGAATGAACGCAGAAAACATTGATTTTCGTTGCATTTTCTGTGTTTCGAATAAGTTTCAATTGCTAAGTGATTGTACAGAGTAACGACAAATGAAGAAAATTAGCAAAACATTCAGGGACTTAAGAACAAATAGAAATAAAATTTAAATTACTGTGAGACAACCTGTGGATGATCTGTTTCACTATGTTTCGAAATCTTTTGTTGGATAATTTAATTGCTTTCGACCATATATCTTTAATACTGATACAACATATAATACTTAAACGCTTACTGCGAAACAATTTTTGTAAGTCAATAAAGCAAATTTTACTTCTAACTTGTTTTCTTTTCCTTTGTTTAAAGTGAATTGTTTCATTAAATAATCCCCATGTTCTCTTTGAAAACTACTAGATGTATTGTCATCGAGAATATCTTTACCTATACACATAATATATATTTCATATAATTTAACATGTCGGCAGGTGTATTTTATAAAAAAGAATAAGCTTATTTGATACACGATCACTTTTTTTTTGTTTGAAATCAATAAAGTACAATGTTCTGTTTAAAAATCCTTTTCAAAATATTTGATGAAGTATGAAAAAAACCCGATTACGATAAATAATATAGTGTATGTTGGTATTTCAAATATATGCGTTTGCAATATAACGATAGAAAAAATGGTCCCAGACAAGATGTTAATTCATAAATTAGACTCGAAGAAATTATGATGTCGCCATTTCATTTATATATTTTTTTAAAGTTAAATCATGTAAAAATGAGTTTTATATCGATTTCTATATTACATGCGCAGTAACATCGTAACCTACCAGGCACCAGGCGCATACACGGTTAATTTTACATGCGTAAATTGAAAAATAATGCAGACAGTGTAATTAGTAATTAGGGGCAGTCTGGGGGAATCTTTAACTCATACGATAGCCAATTTTAAAAATATTTTGCGTATTAAAAATAATTTAATGTATCGGCACCAAAATTCATACGAAAGTAAAAAATAAATTAATTTTTATAAAATCTCTAACGTGTTGTCATTTGAATGTAAATATATATTTAACTATATAATATATATATATATATATGAAATGAAAAATAAACTCAATTCATAACATAGTCAGTATAAACTTTCTTTAAATGGTCATTTATGACGTACAATGTAACATGGTAAAAAAAAAAGAAAATTTATATTATAATATACAAATAGGATTTTAAGAAACTATTGGCGAGCCGGTTGTGCAAGCTTTACAAGATACTTCCGCTTTCAGTGTATAGCTTGTGCCTTCTCCAGTTCACCAATTAAGAGAAATAATTTTACGAACATTAATTATTACAAATTGTAAACGATTTCCTCCTTATTTCTTTAATTAACAGTATTCCTAGAATAATAAATGTTGTATTATATTTGTAAAGTACATAACTCCATGATATAACTTAACAACGAAAGTTGATGCAGAATACAAAAATTTTTCGTCGGATTTGTACTAAAAACTAGACAAAAAAGTCCTTTTTAAGCACCTTAAATTAAGGAGAAATAAAGCAAGTTCCATATATAATTAGACAAAGAATACGGCTACTAGAGTTCTCATTTTTTTTTTTGTTTCTTATTAAAATAGAATAAAAATGTAGAAATATTACATACGGTCTCATACTTTCTTCCTTTTCAAAACATATTACTCTCTCCTTTTTCTTTGTAAAGCTATCATACTTTACAACATGTGTACTGATTCCCAATAGGCAGCTATATAAAAATAAAAGTAACTATGTCAGTTTTCCCAATACAGTTCTAGATAATAAATACAATGTTTATGTTTATTGGGAAATTAATGTCAAGGGCTATTTTTTTGCATGTTTTCTTTTTTGTTTTCCTTCCCTTTATTATTTACGTGCACGTGTCGAAGGGGTAAATTCTGATTTATTATAAGAAACAGGAAATAAATGACTTACTATATATAAAAAACTGATGTATAAAATTAGCACATCGAAATCTTATTCCTCGAAGAGCCCTAGAATTCATATACATTTTTTTTTAATTATATTGTTTCTTCATTGAGTCCAGTGTTTATTTTTTATTTTACAAACAACCACTTTTTATTATATTCTTGCACTTTTTTTCGAAAAAGATTCTGTTTCCCGTTTACATTTAAACATAATCTGTTTTAATTTTTTTCATAGGCGACTGTTGGTTTTCGGATGCACGTTTCACTCCGATTTTACTCGCAGAATAAGTATCTGAAAAGAAAAGTACACAATAACAATTATTGAACCAGAAAAATTGAACGTGAGACTACCTTGTAACCACCTGACTTGCGTAGCAGGCCCGTAACCTTTCTCATTACGCGCTGCAATACGAAATATGATCGCGGACTTCGTTGAGGTATCCAAGTGAGCTGCAGCAAGTGACGAGTTAGGAACGGTGCACGAATTACTTGGCCCACAATAAACTCTTACGAAAGCTAGAGATGAGGATGTAGCATTCTCCTGAAATCACAAAAAAAAAAGAGGAAATATCCCAAACAGACTCAAACCACACCCACCTTTGGATTATTACGAACTGCTAAATAAACCGAATATTCGAGTATTTCACCTTGACTTGAGCAGGGAGGCTCCCATGATAGATGAGCTCCATCTACGGATTTTGCGATTTTTATCGCAGATGGCGCTCCTGGGAATCCTGGCAGGCAAGTTTTAAACGCTGCAACCTACGAATTAATTTAGATTTCTATTAAAATACGCTTGCGCATAACCAATGTCTCGTTAAGAGGGCTCACTCCGTGACGAGTAGTTTCTCAGGGGCGCAGGTGTGTAGCGGGGTAATGTTTCTAAGATGGGAAAGGGCGGTGCCTAAGCGAGCACGTTTCTTTCCCCGTACCAATAATAAAAGAGTATATGCATATGTACACATATCCACGCACGATATATTTCCTGGAACGGGCAATGATATCCCTATTTATGGAATCCCTCTGTCTACCGATAAACATCCCTATTCTTGTTCTGTGCATGCTTTATTTACTGAAAAATCCCTGATACAACTCGAAACTAGTGGAAATGTTTGTATTGGACTATCTTGCCATGTCCTCGCTTATGCCGACGATGTTAAACTGTTTTGTAATATTAACTGCCAACAAGATATCGAGAGTCTTCAGACGAGCATTAATATACTGACCGAGTGGTCAAAATCCAATACACTGACATTAAATTCTAGTAAATGTAATTTTATGTGCTTCACGAGAAAAACAAATCCATATATCTCCACTTATCAAATCAACGATATTTCCATCGACAAGATTACCAATTTTAAAGATCTAGGTGTCACTTTTGATCCAACTTTATCGTTTAACATACATATTGAACAAATTTGTTCATCTGCCTCTAAAATGATGGGTTTTCTTATGAGAACGTCCAAATACTTCAATGACGCACTAGTGCTAAAATCCCTTTATTTTGCATTTGTACTCTCGAAATTGGAGTATGCCTCTATTGTTTGGTATCCTTTCTATATGTCCCATCAAGCTCCAATTGAACGTGTTCAGCGTCGATTCCTCAAATTCTTGTCGTTCAAAGTTAATGGCGAATATCCGCCTTGGCATACTTCTTACAACACCCTTCTCGAATCTCATCAATTTCGTTCATTGTCATCCCGTCGTGATTACCATAGCGCCCGATTTTTACACAAATTATTAAATGATAGGATCGACTGTATGCAGCTGGTCTCCCACATAGGATTCAACGTACCTCGAATAGCATCTCGTTATGCTCCAACCTTTACTATGCCGACACCGAGGACCAATCTTCGTTTGCGGTCGCCAATCTATCACATGATCAGGAACGCTGAGAAGATATTTAGTGATATTTTCACCGGAGAGTTGGCGCCATGATACACGAAACATAATAGTTTTTTGTATAGTTATGTCATGTTTTTAAATCAATATGTATTGTGTTCACAATGTGTATATTTGTCCTGTAATTGGGTTTACCTGTTGGACAATAAACATTATTATTATTATTATTATTATTATTTTATAGGATGGTAAGATGACCATCGTTTACGTAAAAAAGCGGGAAAATGTATTCCTTCAATAAACTTGCATTCGACTATACTATGTATTCGAAGTATACAGATCAACCATATGTTGGTAATGCATAAGAATATCTGAAGAAGGTGTAAATGTAAGATTTTATTTTGAAAAATGGTCTGGAGAGAGCCTACAGATCATATTAATGATTGCCATTTCTGCATGATACCTCGTGTTGGGTAAGGCATAGGTATATCCAAGAAGAAAAAATCGGTTATCAACTATCCAAATATAAACTGCAAGCCAGAGGAATGGAGATTGTTTATAGACAGTTCAACATTCAGTTTAAAGGCAGTACTATTGCATATTGGAAATATTCTATCGTCTATTCCTGCTGGATATGCCGTTCGCATGAGAGAATTATACGACAATATGAAGTACCTATTGACAAGCATATACGATGAGCACCAATGGCAGATCTGTGGCAACTTACAGGTTGTTGCACTTTTACTTGGGTTGCAGCTAGCCTATGCCAAGTTTTGCTGTTTTTTGTGTGAATGGGACAGTCGAGCAAAGGCACTTCATTACAAAGGACAAGACTGGCCTGTTCGACAATCATTAGAGCCAGGTCAAAAAATCTACAACATATGCCATTGCTGGACTCCAAAAAGATTCTGTTGCCACGACTGCACATCAAATTGGGCCTAATGAAAAACTTTGTTAAGACACTGAATAGAGATGGGCCAGCTTTTTAGTATTTGCGCCAGAAATTCCCAAGGCTAAGTGAAGCAAAAATTAAAGAAGGTATTTTTGTTAGGCCACAGATTCGAAATATTCTGAAAGACGAACATTTTCACAGCACTCTAACAGATATTGAAAAAAAAATGCTTGGAACGACTTTCGCCTCGTGGTCACTTATTTCTTGGGAAATAAAAAAGCTGACAATTACGTTACTCTTATTGAAAATATGCTGTCATCGTATCAAAAAATGGGTTGCAATATGTCTCTAAAGGTCCATTTCCTACACTTACACCTGGACTTTTTCCTGGAAACTGCGGAGCTGTAAGCGATGAGTACGGCGAACGCTTCCATCAGGATATATCAACAATGGAGAAAAGGTACCAGGGGAATTGGAATGCTTCCATGCTTGCCAACTACTGTTGGACTCTTGTTAGAGATGCTCTAGAAATAATTCACAAAAGAATAGCAAAAAGACGGCGCATTTAGTGACTCTAAAAGTGTAAAAGTATCTATTTTTTATTATTTTATTAAAAATAAAATGAAAAAACTTGTTCTTGAAAACTGCAACTAAGTTTTTAATTTCATTGTCATTTTTGTATTTATCGCCCCAAAATGAACAAAAAAAAATGCACTTTTCAAACAAGACACAACAAATAAACTAAAGTTTGTTGTCCAGTGTAATTATTGGCATATCATAAAGTTTTTCACTTCATTATTGTTGTCTTTGTTATTATCATAATTACGATTATTATTATCGTTAATATCGTTTATATCATTATTGTTGCATTATTATTATTATTATTATTAAACGGAATGGAAATATGTAGTAGTTTGTATTATATAACGTAGGAGATTAATTAGTCATCTCTTGAGCTACCTAGGGTAGTAATACCTTTAAAGAGAAGCATTCTGAAAATTATATAAAGTAGATAGGTGGAGTTTGTGTATTCCCAACAATTGCTTATTATAAATTCATGCATTCATATATATATATGCACATTTCAAATCCCTAATCGAATCTACTGTAAGTTGACAAAAGTACCGATTCTTTTTGCGACAATCCAGAGCGTTTCTTCGTTAGCAGGTGATTTGTGTTTCACGTCTCCTATCACCGTATCCAAAGACCCTAATGACATATATTATATAAGATTTCTTATAATTATATTATAATTATATTAAATATATGTACTAATTAGATAGAATATCTAAGAACATAGTTGTGTAGCACTAAAACCCAAATTTAGGATTTCTAATGTTACCTTTACTGACAACGTCTACCTAAGAAATGATGCAATAAAATCAAAAACTATGCCTCTCGCACTTGTGTTGGTGGTCTTTCGTAATCGGAGAAAACAGACCGTCACAGATGTGTTAGTCCCGTACGTCAACAAATTTCTACCCTGTTTAGAATCGGTTACTGTATCTGTCTTTCTTTAACAAAAGAACGAACACGACACTCCACGCCCCTTACTATATCTAGCTGTGTCTGCTAGAGGGCAGCAGTTTATTACGGTAGTTTTTTTAATTTGTAGTGTATTCGCTCTTAACTATTTACTCTTTTATTATTGATTATTTCTAATACACATCGCCAAACTTCAGTAGTTCAAAGATCAATGTAGGGCTGTATGGAGCCAAAAATTCATAAATAGTTGTTTTAATGCGTTTTATAACTCCGCCAAAAAGGAGGAAAATTGGAGGTTTTTATTGTTAAATTAATGCCTTACAGTAACATTAAATTAAAATATCTCTCCATACCGCCCTACATAAACATGTTCTCTTTAAAAATATATAAATAATATCTGGGGGGTCACACTGATAAAGCAGTAAATAGACACGGGCGAAGCTGCTTCCGACGCGTTTGCAACTGGCGGAGTGAGCCCTCTTAAACTCCCAAAGACTAATATAAATTTTACCTCACTCCAATCGCTTCTTCCTATGGAATTGAGGGCGGCTACTCTAAATTTATATGCGGTGCCTGGTTCTATGTTAAGTCGTGGAAAATCACTAGTATCAGGTATTTCGTCCTCCTTAAAATCAGTAGTGTCTTCCTCTAATAAAAAGTAATTTTGTACATCGTAACTAGTGCCTTTGATAAAACCTACAGTATACCAAATATCTTTAACATTTTTTTTAACATTAATATCAGTCTTATTATTCACATCTTTTGAATGATCTGAAGCAGCGACTGCTACTAAGATAGATAAGGCATCTCTATTCTGTTCGTTCTGTACTTTCGGTTGGTCTACACCATTACTATCAATTTCATCTATTCGGTTTTGCGTGGATTCGATAACATCATCCGATTTGTCCGGCTCCCTCTTCACCTCGTCTACAGTTTCGTCGATATCGAAATCGTTCATGTCCTTAATCGCGTTACTGGTTGTTAAGCGATCCACCTCGTTTTCCGCCGGATCCGCTGTTTGAGTTGGTGTTGGTTCCATGGTATCTTTACCTCCCCCTCTCAAACCTCCTCTATAGGTAAACGGCCTATACGGTGGACCAATTCCTTTAGAACCGCCTTTCAAACCGAGCTTGATGTATCGCCGGGAACCCCCGAACAACCCAATAGTTTTTGTGGTCGTCCCCACTTCGTTCTCCGTCGTTATTTCAGTTGCTGACTTATCTTCTTCAGTCTCGGTGACCATTGTTTTGTCATCTTCGGATGGCGTAGTGGAATCTATGGAAGGCGACATGTCTTTTTCTGGCTCTGGAACTATGAGACCAGCTTCTGCTGCCAAGGCAGCTAAGGCAGCGTCGGTGGTTGCTGGTCCATCAAATGATGTTGATGCCGCTGAAAAGAAAATAGCTTGAAGTGTAAATCTTTTAAGAAAGCTTTTGGTAAAATTTCTAAACCTACTTTCGGAAAAAAAAAGGTACATAGCGGTTTTGAAAAATATATCTGAATTAAGGAAAGTGATGTACGGTGTCCCTCAAGACGGCATATTGGTACTATTACTACAGTAGCACCAAGCTCAGAAAAACCTCGGAAAATATGCGAACTAATTTCAATATCAAACAACATCGACCAATAAGAAGCGTAATTTTCGTTTAGTACAGTAACTGACACAAGTTTTTTTAATTTCGTACGCTTGGTTCATATTTTTGCAAATTTACTTTTACTTTCCTGTTCCTACTTGTTTGACTAAAAAATTGTCTTTTTTAAGACACCTGTAGTCGTATATTTACATAATTTAGGTAAGTAAATTATTTTCAAGGATATATAAATCATTCAAACTGTAAATTTTTAGGTTAGGAATTTCTAAGTGTATTGTAATATTCCTTTTAATACGATATTAATTTATAAAAAGAGTAATATTATTTTAAGGCATTTAGGTTTTTTTTCTTTTTTTACAGGTTAGCAACCATGAGTAAACGTAAACTCGTTCGCTCGGAAGCACGAAACATTATTCGCAATGTTATACAGTTCTTTGACAAGCAGAAAGCAGATGGTCATAGGACGTTTTGCTAGTGAGCTAGCTGCTGCAGCAACAGGGAAATCAGTCAGTTTCATAAAGCAGATTCGCAGAGAATCTGATATGGCCGGCACTTCTTCATTACAATCTCCAAAGAAGAAGCGAGAAACTGCAGTTTCAATGAAAATTGAATTAGATGATTTTGACCAAGGCGTACTAAGAAGAAGTGTCCATGAGATGTATACTGTAGATCGTAAGGTGCCAACATTGAAATTGCTGGTAGACAAAAGGAAAGACAAGATTAACTACACAGGAGGACGAGAAACTTTACGTAAATATTTATTACAATTGGGCTTTCGATATAAGAAGTGTCATAATAAAAGAAAATTATTGATGGAAAGATATGATATTATAGCTTGGTGTTCTCAGTACTTAAGACAATTACGAGAAAATGAAAATTTTGGAAAGAATAAAAGACCAGTGATATATTTAGATGAAACTTATATTCACCCAACATATGGAGTTGGCAATCGGAAGAAGAACCTGGTGTTTATAAATGTGATCGAGCTGGTCAGAGACATATTATAGTGCATGCAGGAAGTTCTAATGGCTTTGTCGAGAATGCTTTGCTAATTTTTAAATCAAAAAGTAAATCAGGTGATTACCACGATGATATGAACCACTTCAATTTTATGCAATGGTTAGAAAAACAACTTATTCCAAACTTGCCTCCACATAGCATTGTTGTTATGGACAATGCACCATATCACAGCATGCAAATAAATAAACCACCTACACAAAATAATCGAAAAGATGATATTCGATCATGGCTAGAAGGAAATAGAATTGCAACAACTCCAGAAATGCGAAAAGCAGAACTTTTAATGTTGGTAAGACAATATTCTATAAGTAAAACTTATTATGTTGATGAACTTTTAAAAAAGCATGGCCATACTGTTTTACGTTTGCCTCCTTACCATTGTGAGTTGAATCCAATAGAATTAATTTGGAGCATGGCGAAAAGAAAAGTTGCTACGAATAATGTGTTGCACTCTAGCCATGACATCGAGCAATTAGTTAGAACTGCAATTTCAGAAATCACGCAAGCTGATTGGGAAAAGGAGTGTAACCATGTAAGACATGTTGCAGAAGAAATGTGGAAGGCCGATGGTTTAACTGATGAAATTGTGGAAAATTTAAGTTTCACTGTAAATACAGGTTCTTCAGATGAAGATTGGATCAGCGAGAACAGAATATCAGATGATGAATTTGATTACTAAGGCTAATGATCGCATTGTAATCTATAATGTAAAACATTTTGCAATTAAATTATATTTGAAGTTGAAATAAACGTTTGCTTTAATTAAAATTAGAAAAACATTCAAAAACTCTTTATTTTTCTGAATTCCTAAGTTTTTCACACGTCATTGGTCATTTGTTTATAGGAGCTACTACTTTAGTTTGATTTAAATATCCCGCGGAAAAGATTATGGATGAGAGTGTACCTTGTTAACTTGTAGCGCCCTCGGACACGCCCACTCAGGGCTTTTCTGAGCTTGGTGGCACTGTATTTACTGTCAACGAAAACTACGTATCTAACAGAGAAAAGAATATTATGGTTAAAATGCCTTTTCGATTTTCTTCCGAAGAGTATGCCAATATCCATTTTGTTTATAGCCATTGTAACGGCAGTGCACGTCAAAGCAGTTATTGAATATCATCATCAGGCGCATTCCTCATTACAGAACGTTCATGGAAGTACATAGGCATATGTATGCTGACAAACTTGCATTTAACATGGAAGTGGACATTTTCAAAATATTAATTGAACTTTTTTAAGTAGCAAGTGTTTATTTTCTTTACGAAGATTTTTTTTATTTTACTGTCAAAAAATTGAAAAGGCACAAATATAGAATCGACTTATAACTTCAGTCTTAAGTCTACCACGTGATGTATATTTGTGGAATATCCTTTACTCTGTTATATAGCTATTAAATCAGATTTGGTTGACAGCCTGTATATAGACCGTTCAATAAGTATTATAATTTCTGAATGTATTTCGTGTAATCGATTATATTGTACTTACCTAATGTTGCTGTAGGTTGGGCAGGCTGTTGTTTTGGACGCGATACAACCATTAATTTTGGTTGTTCAGCAGTGATTGTAGTTGATACCGTAGATGTTGACGGAAGTCGAAGGATTTTACCTTGCTGGGGCTGGACAAAGGTTAACGTCTTACTCCCTGCACCACCCATTTGTACTGTCACAGGTTTACCTCCGATCATAACTTGCTTCTGGGAATGTTAAGATTTAACATTAGTAAATTGGTAAGCGAAATAATCGAGAACCATCTTCATACTTACCGTGTTCTTCGATATCGTTACTGTTTTCGAAGTCCCGACAACACCCATGGGCATAATTATAGGCTTCCCACCGATTTTAACATTTTGAAGGTTAGCAACTGTACCTTTAGTGATAGGCTGCACATTTACGGTAGACGTTTTAGTTTGCGTAACGTTCACGGCTTGCGCATTAGTTACTGTCTGTATATTCCTTATAGCAGCATTAGAACTAACGACAATAACCTGCTGATTGCCTATAGTAGGCAATTGTCCAGCTGTACCTTTCGAGAGTACAATTTGTCCTCCTGGTTTATTGACGATCATATTGGAAGGTATTGTTTTTACTGCAGTAAGAACCTTGTTAGAATTAGGCGGTACTAACTTAACTATTGTATTATTTCCCCCGGCTTGTAAAACGGTACTGGGAATAGCTTTTGATCCCTTTGGCAAAGCCGCCACTGTCATCCCCGTGCTTGTTTTAACAAGTGTAACTATTTGAGGTTGGACTCCACTCTTTTGAATTAAACCACCACCCTTTTGTACGATAACTTGTTTACCAGCAACCTGCTGGGGAGTTGCTTGCCTTATTATTGTACCAGCTTGTTGTAATTTCACTGTAGGTGACGCTGTAATTAAATTTAAGTTGCAGATAAATAAACCGTTAATTTTTACAAATACATCAATTAGGTTAGTTCCAAAACCACAAGAACATGCAAAATCAATTAGTTTATATACGGATCTTGTAAAGCGAATGCGTACAGCAAAAAATAATAGGCATGAGCTGGGATGATTCAATGTCTCGTTATCACAAGTCAATCGCGCCTTCCCCTGCTCACGCTTACTTGCTTTGCATAACACTTACATTTTTGCTGTCCGCATTCGTTTTATAAGATCTGTACATGTACATACATTACAAAGTAAATAAATTAAAAATATAAACAAAAAAATAACTTTATTTTTATTACAGAAAAGAAAATAAAAGTAAAAAAAAGTAACACATACAGAAAACAGTACAAAAATTATCTAACCCTAATAAAGCTATAAAAAAACTTGTAGAGTTGAAATACACCGATGCATTCGTGTCATTTTACTCATAGAAGATCTTCTTTTAAATTTTTAAATTATTCACGTGTGGTAGTAGTCTAAATACACGAAGAGGCTGGCTCTCCATATCTAATAAAAATGAGAAAATTTGAGAAAATATGTGCAAGTAGAATGGAGTGCAACAAAGTTATCTACAGAGGAAATAATTATTATTAGAATTTAAAAAAGAATTTCAAAAAAATATCTTATAAACCTATTTCACATCAGCCTAAATCGGCAACAGCCGATTACTTTACACAATCAAATTTTGAGGTTATATTTTCTATTAACAAAAATGATGCGGTCATTTAGAAATTCTTGATAACTGTATTAAAGGGTTTGAGCCAATTTCTGATGATGTAAAATAGGTTTAACTTAAGGTTGGGCTTCCATATATACAGCTTTGTAATTCTGTACTATTCTTAAAAGTAACGAATCATTACTGTATGTAACAAGTCTAATATTTTAACTGGTAAAACTAAAGTTAAAGATCCAACTAAATAACTAGAGTAACTTCTAATATACAAACCCTAGTCGAGTTCATACAAGGAGTCATAAAACTTTTATGTGATTCGCTCAAAATTATTGCTATTTATTTATTTTGGACGCAGCTAGGTAGGATCCGAGTTATAAGAGTTAAAGAAGTATTTGAGTCATAACATGACTACTTAAAATCTTTTCAATAATCTTTAGTTATTCTTTCAGAATAACTTCATCTCAGGCCAAGGAGATCGAAAAGTACTGGTAGAGTTACTGACAGGAAATGCACTTTATCATTTTTCTCGGTAATGATTAAAATGGTTACATTTTCACGAACGGCGATGTAGGATATTATAATAAATATAGACTATGGAGAATGCAAAAAATAAAAAAGTAAAAGCAGGTGAAGCAGATTTTTTTGCAAGCAAAACACAAACGTTTTTAGTCTTCGAGTGTTAATCAAAATTAGTGATGTTACGAGTAATTCGAATAATATCTATTGTCAACTCGAGTTACAACTCGAGTCCAACTCGGAATCGAACGATTAACATCAAAAAAATGCATATTTAAACGAGTACAACCCAAATCGAAATTAGAGATCATTCCAATTAGAGAGCTAAAATACTCAACTCGTCACATCACTAATCAAAACATTCCACAGCATGGTAGCCCAGCCTTAATGTTATTCAACCACTAGAACTTGTTAACAAATATATAAAAGAAAAATGTAAGAACTTACCAATTTTAATTGGTTGTGCTGCAACTGGTTTCTTCTGAGCCGCAGCAACAGCTGCTAGCATCTCCAAAGTATCATCGTTTGCGGTAGTGGACGTAGTAGCTACTGGCAATATGACAGAAGCGTTCGTTGAGACAATTTTTGGTGTTGGATTTCGGACTAAATAAAAGCTAGTACGTAAAAGTAAATTAAACAGGACCGGGATATACCTCTTACTAACGGAGATACTATCTTAGGAGCGACAACAGCTGACGTCACTTGAACAGGGGTCACAGTCTTGGTAACTGTGAGGGTCCCAGCTGCAACGGGTTGTGGTTTCGGGGACGTGAGAACTGGTCGAACTGGACTTTGTACAATTGGCTTAGGTGTTAATCCAGCAGCTGCTGGTGGCAAGTCGTATTTTTGTATCTGAAAATTTTATCCCTCATTAATACCAAAATCCTTGAAGCATGGAAAGCATCCTACTTGAAGAATATAAGTTTGAGTTTGTGGAGCTCCTGTCCAATTTACTTCTAATGATTGTGTACCCGCTTTCACCAGCGCAACTCTTCCAGGAGCAGCTGGTTTATCTACTTCTAAGTACCAAAGATCTTTGCAACAGACCTATTAGGAAAATAAGCATGATTAAAGATTGTTAGTAATAGTTTTCTTAGCGAATTATACCTGATTATTCCAAGCTTTACGATAACCATCTCTTCCAGACCAAACGTACAATCTTGTATTTATTCCAACGGCACAATGGCCCGCTCTAGCACAAGGTAGATTCCCTTCGAATGACGCAATAACTAGATCGTCCCAGTTCATTGTGTCTAAATTAAAAGAAGGAAATCATATAAGTACATCAGAAATAACATGAAAACAAAGAGTATACCAAACAAATATTGTTGACACTACGCACCACACAAATTATTAATTAACTCGGAAAGGAAGTTTCGTAGTCACGTGGGTTGGGTTATCTTCAGCCGCGTACCGATTGATGTGAGAACATATATTAAATCTAACAAGCCCGCTCTATCCCTGCTTCTCAAGAAACACCTGATGTGTTCATTAAATCTAGTACCTACTGCTCGTTTCGTTTGATCAGTGTAGGCTTTATCACAATCACCACATGTAATTTTGTAAATTCCGGATCTTTCTCTCATTTCAGGTTTGTCTTTTGGATTGCCAAGAAGGTTTTGAGTGTATTTCGCGAACTGAAACACACGTTCATTTCTTGTTCCTTAAAAACTTTACTAATACCTTTCGATACTTTATGGAAGGGAAATTTCACAAATTTATCGCGGGGTACTGTTGGGATTAAGGTGGTGGAATTTCTGATATAGAGCCTATTTTGGACTTTCCTAAGCATGCGATTGACATCTATAGAAGAGCAACCGTTGTAAATAGCTACATTTTTTATGAAATTTAGCTCTTTATTGTAACTATTCTATTTTCCTTTTCCTTTCTATAGATTTCAATTTCCAGTTTGTTATTTCTAATTATTAAACTCTCCAGGAACGGAAGTTGATTGTTCACTTTTACTTCTACTATGAATTCAACAGTTTCGAATTTTGAATTTAGTGTCGCGAGAAAATCAGGAATGGTACTTTTCTTCGCATCAAAAACCGCGAAAATAGTCTTTTGTACTCGGCGATCCTGACATCATCAATTTTATTATGTTTTAAGAACTTCGAGGTGACAGACCTTTTTCCGCCTTTTCTCCTTATTTTAACTTCTTTCTAGGCTAAACAGCAAAAGTAGGTACTAATTTGTGTGGTGAGGAGTGTGCCGAGAATATAGTTTGCCATACTACCCCACAGTCCTTGCTATCATTATTAAAGAGTATACTACACAATATTAAATTACAGCGCCATCTAGTACTGAAAAGCTGACTTATATCTCGAAAAATTCCTTCAATATATAATTCATTATCTAGAACTATTCTTTTGTACCTGTTGTCTTAGTTTCATCGAATTAAAAATCAATAAGATTTCCGTTGAGAAAATCATACTCTGCAGATCTATTAGCAAAAATTTGAAACACGAATATATTGTAGGCATGTCAAGCGTAGAGGAGATTCAATATTCGCCTGGAAATATTCTTCTGCTACTGAAATGATATTAGAAGTCTAGAGGAAATTTTAAATCAAAAAATACGGGATACAACATACAAAGACGCTAACAAATTATTTGCAGTTCCACCTTGGTACAACTTTGATGAAGGCATCAATAAAAAGAACTAATAGATTCTGAA
The DNA here is from genome assembly GCA_029619315.2 of Dynastes maya. Classification (NCBI taxonomy): domain Eukaryota; kingdom Metazoa; phylum Arthropoda; class Insecta; order Coleoptera; family Scarabaeidae; genus Dynastes; species Dynastes maya. The sequence goes on along the minus strand of JAROYE020000012.1, from coordinate 3,099,146 downwards.
AATAATTTATATAATGTAAGAAAATAAATTCACTAAATAGACTTAACTTATAGATTAATTGGCATTTTTGTTGATAACTAGAAACTAAGTATAGGTCAAAGAACTTGAAGTAATAGAACCATTTCTTTAAATTAAAAAGTGAAGCAATTTCAATCTTTAATCAGTAGTTACTTATAACCTCAATATCGCATTTTGTGTATATTTAAATTGTTCTTTCTAACCCGATTCGCATGACATATTCCTGAATGTTATAGCAAAAACGATACGCTGCGGAGTTGTGGGTGGTAAGATCATATTTGTGCACAAAATCGACATTATATTAGCTTCACCGCCGCATACAGCTGTTTCTAGCACTCCAGGCAAATTGCTATTAATTATGTGACATCAGACACTGTTTCACAGCTTTCACACGTATCCATTACTTCTTAAAACTTACCAAGATTAAGGCAAGCCATGGTACCAGTACACTTCCATTCCTTCTCACTAGGCGGCGTTTTGGCATCTTCGGATGTAACCGGTACCCAACCGCCAAAGACAAACATCCGATTTCCAATCAATGTGGATGTGTGAAGAGATCTTGGTAGTGGTGTATGTCCCGATATTGTTGGCTTACTCCAAGATAGGGTATCTGTGTTCAAAAACCAAAGATCTCCCAATCTATAGCCACTCATTCCGCCGTAAATCACAAGAAATGATTTAGATTTGTCCCTATCAACGTAGGCGACACCTGTATGCGATTCCCTTGGTGGAGGTGCTTGGCCGTGCGTTGTAGGTATTTCCCATTGCACCGGGTTACTTCTAATATCTAACGCGTATAAATCGTTTAAATAACAAGGTATATTATGTTTAGGATTTGAACTTTCATTGGCAAGTCCACCAAACAAGTACACTTTATCATTTACCAATGTAAAGCTATGACCTAACCGAGCGCAAGGTGCCGAACCTAGCTTAGGAGCTTTAGGTTTTAATTTTTTCCACTCCCATCTCGATGCCTATTAAGAAAAATTACTATAACAATAATACATTGCTTTTGAAAGATCTAAATCACCTGTAATTCATATAATTCGCTGCTATATTTTCCATATTCCACCATTCCACCGAAAATTAACAGTCGTGTACCATCTACTACGAATCCATAAGCTGCGCATCCAGGGGGAATATCCCCTTTCATTATCGGTACAAACCATTGATTTGTTGCTATGGTTAAAAAATAAATGTGTAACATATAATAAACGAAGAAAGATATGTTATGTGAAAAACGGCGAGTTACACGCGTGAAAATAATGACAAAAATGTAAATGTTCCTATCCGATTTTCAATTGTTTTCAAGTTATAGTGTAATTAACAAATTTTAACTAACGTTCTTGTAAATGGTCTGAATTTTCGTTTGTTTTCGAGTTAATACGTCTTAAATAAAATAAAAATATTCATGCATTGAGTTCCCATGACGTACCGGCTTTCTGAATCAATTCTTTCCAGGCTTAAAATTATTTCAACAATTTTGTTGCGCTAACATAACATCTGAACAAGCTACTCAAGGTTTACAAGAAGCAGAAATTATTTTGGATTTAGTAGAAGATGCAATGACCAGCTCACGAAGAATTGGTACTCAATTGAGCATTCCGCAAAAAAGAGTGCTAAACACACTATACAAGTAAGGCTTATATTCATACCATATTCAGAGTATACAGCACCTACAAGCGGAAGATGGAAGCATATGGAATTTTGTTGGTGGATAAATAAAAATAACATTCACCCATGATGCCATTAACTCTAGATCAGCATCCTACGTAATCCTGCCGTCTGCGCCAAATTAAACATATTCCTACACTAATTCTAATGTGTTTTATTATTTTATTATTAATTAATACCCAGACACACCTCACAGGAGAGCTCTACTTAATTTTTTTAGAAAATGAATTACAAGAACTACTAGAGAATGTTCCTCCAAAAATCAAAATGCAATTGTATTGTCAGCATGAAGGAGCTCCCGCACATTTTGCTCGTCAGATCAAGGAACATTTGGACGATAGGCTTCCAGGGCTTTGGGTTAGTCGCGGTGATCGTATTAGTTGACCTCCACTAGACTATTGTTTATGGGGCTGCTTCAAAAATGAAGTTTACAAGGTAAAAGTCGACCCTTGGGATGCACTAATTCGACGTATTAGAAATACTGCAGCCAAAAGAAAGACATGAAGCATTCAGGAGAGCAACAAGCGCCCTTCTTAGACGAAACATAAAATGAACACTCATTAAGAGAACGCTATGATTTGAAAAATATTAACGTATGAAATTTTGTTAATTTGTAATTACGCCATAACTTGAAAACAAATGAAAATCGGATAAGAACATATAAGTTTTTTTACATTATTTTCACATGTACAATACGCTCCTCGAGTTTTCTCCGTTACTCCCGACTCACCCTGTATATATACATATTTTTTTGGTTATGCTATTCTTCAATATAAACATCTAATTAGAAATTAAAACATGTTAGAATTGATATCGATAAATTTGAATATTCGCCTCTTTTATATATTCATGAAACGCCACTCAAACTTTCTATTTTGTTTATGTATAAAAACCGGGTTTTAGACGCTAGTTTATATTGCCGCCATCTTTATTGTCATAAAGACTTTATTTTGACATTTAGTGTTCATAATTTGTTTACATATAAAATGACAAGCGGTAACAACAGAATTCGAAACGTAGATCGTATTTTTTAAGTTTCTGTCATTAAGTTTATAGATAAAAAGTATAAATAATAACACACGCGCGCCATATTTAATGGCTACCGTTCATATCAATACCTGTGTTGTAAACGTGTAGTTCGTCAACGATTCCTTCATTTCCACCGCCAAATACCACCATAAGATCTTTTATGGCGACGGCACGGTGTCCGTGTCGAGGTCTTGGTTGTGGACCCGTAGGATCACTCACTAATTTCCACCGTAAAACCTTACCCGCCATTATGTGATCACATTGCACCGAGATACTCTAGACGCCAATAGAATCGTGCCTTTTATTCAAACAACTAACCTTAAATGAGCTTCTTACTCTTTCGAACGCTTTTAAACATCACTATACAAATAAAATTGTTCGAACGAACCGACTAAAAATGATAAACTACTAATATTTGAGTTCCTAATTTAGTTTTTGTATGTTCACTTCCAAAATAACATCAAAACGTACCTCTGTGAGGACAAATTCTGAACTTCTTTAAACATGGCATCCATGCACAGCTCCCCCTACTGGACGATAGCCGAATGATTTCTTTACATTTGTTATACTCTTTATTTAATTCTTATAAATATTTTATGCGATATATTAATGTTTCTTATAATATAATTGCATAAAGGGAATTAAATTGCTTTATACGTTAACAATTTTCAAACATTCATTTTTTAGGATTCCATTAGGACCGAAAATAAAATACAGATTTCTATTTCATGGCGTAGCTTGTTTATTGTTCTCCCCGTAATCATTTTGATTAAAATATTTGCAAAAAACAGTTTCTTTTTACGTCGAAAATCTATAATTTATTTTCCTTTTCATTGCCTAAGATTTAAACGCTATATTCAAGAAAATGTATATAGAAATTTGAAACTTAAATCAGATAGCGTATAAAAATGTATATACGTATTAATCTAACAATATGCTTTAATGCAATACTTTCAAATATTTTTTTTAAAACAGATTAATCCCGGTCGCAACTTTTTTTTATGGATTTTGTCAATTGAACAGATCAATAGTTTTTATACATATAACGGCACTAATCCAATAGTACAAATTTTACAGAAGTTATTAGGAAATATAAACATTACCGGGGAAATACGAGATGAATATAATTGAGCAATAATAGCAAAAATATGGGGAAAGATCACATTAACGTGACATTTAAAGCTTTGTCTGAAATGGGGATTGGACCCACGACCTTAGACCAAATGGCCGCGTATTATCATCTATTTATACACATTTGTATTTGTACCTTCTTCCCGCGTTGTTTGGAAGATTTAATTTCAATTAATTTTACTTACATATACGTTTATTTATTTTAATAAATTACACTGGTAAACAACATTGTATGAATTAAAAAATGGATTATTTATTTCATATTATATTTGAGTTTAAAAATACTATTTCGTTTTCCCATCTTAGACTTAGTATTTTTAATGGTGAATGCAACTTTTTCCTTAATATCCGATTTAGGAAGATCCCCACGCAAATATAGCAATCTCAACAGATGATCCTCAGTTATATCACTGTATTTGTTTACAATGTTATGTAAATCAAAGGAAATCATATCATCCTCGGATTTTAAAATCTCGGAAATCTTTATTATAGCTTCCAATTCATCGTCATCGTCTATAATATTCGGGGCAACGGTGCTGAAGACGGTTTGCAATTGTTTGACTTCCTTAACGACTTGATCAGCAGCTCTCTGACAATCCTGATAGGTCTTAAAAGTCATCCTTTTACCCAACATAGCAGCTAGGTACCTCTGAGCAATTGATGTTTTGGCTTCTTTGACGATATAGTTCAAATTCGTTACTACAAGTCGGTTATAATCTTGAAAATAATCTTCTAAAGTTGCATAGATCGTATCAATTTGTTTTGGAGAACCTATCCATGTGGCTGTGAATAATTCTTCAAAATGTTTACGTAGATCTAAGAACACTTCTTCCAAGAGATATCTACCAGAATCATTTCTTAGTTTCTGTAAAAGAATTAGGTTTTCAAATAATCAGTTCTAGTTATACAATTACATTTTGGCTTACAATAAAAACTTCTCTCAATCGCCTAAGAACATCATTCATCTCCTCAGTTGGTTCACCATGCCAGTATTGCTTTTGCAATTGTTCTCCTATATCGATCATTGCTAAACAGTTATTTACGATGGTTATCATGTAATAAGTGAAGAAGGGAACCTAAAATAAGATTATTGCATTATACTTATCAATTTTTCACCATCTAGGAACTTACTTGGCTTCTATCTTCAAAATGTTTGTTTTTATATTCATTAACGGCTTCTTTATACATTTCACCATATTTAATAATCTGTTCTATACTTAGTATGAAGGCTTTGTTTGTTAATTCATTACTATGATTATGATAATTAAAATAATTATTTTTGGTAATGTATTGTGTGATATAATTTTACCTAATTGTACGTGCTACTAACAAATTTTGATCGACCATTTGGTAAATTATAACAGGTGCAGCTGATCGTGTTGTATCACCAGCTGGTTCCGGAGATTTCCAATCCTGTTTCTCTGTTGTTAAGGTATTTTGCAACCATTCCCTGTAATTTTTCTCCATATTCTGCAATAGTAAACGGTTTTAATATCACCTAAAGACACTTAACATGATTTACCTCCAAATATTCATCTTGTAACCTATTCAAAATAAGATCGGGTAATAATTTTCCTAAACCTTCAGTATAATTCTTCAAATCTGGATGTCCCATTAACTCTGGTGAGTTATAAGTATTTAACACCCAACTTAATAAGGAAACATATTCGTTGCCTTGTATCCTTTTACTTATATCTTGCAGCTACGTAAGAAATAGATAATTTATCAATTTAAATTGATAGAAATTATCTTACTTACCCGCGTACTCAAACAATTATGATACATCCTCACGTAAGCATCGACTATATGGTATTTAGGTGGAAAACATGGCTGACATAACGTCTTAACTACACGCAAATCTTCCAATATAAGCTGTCTAGCAATTTCTAAGTATCGCACTAGCCATAACTTATTATCTTCTTTCTCGTCAACTTGAGTACCTTCAATTCTAGTTGCTACAGCACGTTCTAGAATCTCGAATGCCATTTTCTTCCACTGTTTTGGTCTGCCAGGACGTTTAAAACCTGTTTTCTTCTCATGTTGCAAAGCTTCCTCGTCTGATTTCTCCTCACGTTCGATTATTCTTAATGCAGTTACCACTTTCGTCGGTTCCTTTCTAACTGCATCTAATGTCCGGCATAATATATACTTGATTTCTGCTTCTAGTCTACTTGATAATTGATCGACGTCTTTGAAGCAATCTTTCAACATGTTTTTGTCATATAGAGATTGATTTGGTAATCTATGCAGCTCAAATAACAATGCATCTCGAGAATTCTCTAAATCCCTCAAACACTTTTAGAATAGGTTTTAGTGTACTAGAAACGCAAATAATAAAAAAAATATACCTGGTGTGTATGTAATAATTTTCCCTCGTTTATCCATTGTTCCGCTTTCTGAATACTCTCCGGTACAGTAAAAATATGCTTTAAATTCTCCCTTGCTGTAACGTATTGCGAATGTTTCATATTTTCATCTCTGACATCATTTAATTTACTCCACAGTTCAAGGACTTCGGGAAATACAGCTGTCATGGATTTAAAGCTATGAATATCAAAAATAAAATGCATTTTATGTTAATAATCGTCGAATTCAAAAATATACCTTTTCTCCACTTCCTTAGCTTCTTGCAAACATATAGCTAATTGATTTAATCCAATACGCGCTCCATCAAGCTGGCTCTGCATACCAGACTTTAGTAAAGCTTCTACGGAAGCTTTTTTCCTAACGAGCGTTCGTTTGTATTGCTCGACTTTCTCTAATTGGCCCGGTCTCTGGAACATGTTTGTTAAATGTTTTATCGCCACTTGCTTTGCATCTGCATCTAATTGCCTCATGTTTATTTTGCCTTTAGCTGGAAATAATAGCCGTAAATGATATTGTTTAAATCATTCATATTTATTTACATTCATTCATTTTGATTAGTATACTTCAGTATGTATGTTGAAATTGTTGTTATGTTATGATAATTGGACATTAACACTCACTCCCAATTAATTTGATGAGGATAGATCGTTACTAGTACTTGATATTGCTGGTTGGGTATAATTGACCTATACTAATAACATATTCACTTGAATATAGTCAAAATACAGTAATATTAGCTTTGTTTCTGGAGAAATCACATACTAGTCAGAACCGATCAATCGTCGTGAAATAGTCAGAAAACAGGTCGAGATTTTTTTGACCAATCAAATTTTAGTGATTTCTGAAGAACAAGCCTAATAATTAAAGCTGGCCACGAGCGGTACCGCGCAGTAGCGTAGAGTCGACCAGGCCTCGCGTTCCACTAGAGTTATTCTGCTAATAGAGATGTTTGCTGCCGCAAATAATTTCGCTCATCTTTTAATAAAAATTAAATAACACGTGCTCAAACACTTACCATTTTAAGAATCCTCCGTGAAATCACAAAGTGAATAATGTCTGTTAAATATCTGCAACATTAGATATGTTTCAACTGTTGTTTCGGCAAAACTAGTACGGCATGAGGAAAAAATGCGTTATAATGCAGAGAACGAACGTTGTACATCTAGTGACGTAATATTTGCGTAGTAAAATAATCTTTCAAATAACTTAACGATTCTGTTAACGCACCTTCACAAATGTGTCTTAATGTGCCAAAATCAGAATTTTTCTCAAAAACACTTTCAAATTTTTCTAGAACAGAAACATTTTTTGCGTCTTCAATCGCGCATAGCTATGCGTGAACATGTTGCACTATTTGTAGAGATTCTTCTAACGGCACCGCAGGATTTTGTAATTTTTCTATTGCATCTGCTAGCCCGAAGTAATTGTCGTGAATGATTTTTAAATCCATTTTAACCTGACTATCTTGAAATTTCGACTGGCTGTTCTGGATAGCGGCAGCTTCCTTTGTATCGAATTGTAAAACCACGTTCTTAATATTGTCAAAATATTTATGATAATAAAACGCGGCCTGCAACCATGTTTCCCAACGAGTTAGAATAGGTTCTGGTGGCTCTGGTATAGGGGGCACAGTCTGTGAAATTCGCGAATACGTTTCGGTGTTTTGATAAATACTGCTTTGGTATGCGCTATTAAAGCGTCTACTTCAGGATAACAACGTAATGTGTAACAAATTAGCAGAATGCTTTTTAAGAGACCGGCCTACAGAAAGCATGTTTGCAGCACCATCACTCACTAACATCAAGAGTTGGTTTGTTGAAAGTTCAAACTTGTCCAATGTATTTAACACTAACTTTGAAATTACTTCGGCAGTACACTGTTGTATTCGTTTGGAGACTAATAGAATTGAAGGTGCCGATTGATGAGGTTCCAATTTGCGTACCATTATATTAAGAACAGAATGTTTCTTCCGATCTGTTGTTTCGTCGACACATAACCACAATTTTTGATCTTTCAACTCCGATTTTATTTTTTGTTCAATATGTTCGCGCGCAGATGGCACAATTCTTCGTAACGGTGTTCGACTTGGTAATTTGCACTCCGAATAGTTATTCCAAAAGCAGATAAATGGTTCCTTGTCTAGTAAATTAAACGGTATATTACATGCGATAAACGTAACGCATAAATTAAATATAAATTTTTCATTGTCTCGTGCGCAATTTCTTTTTGAGACATGCTTTTCACTATTTACGTGTCGTAGACAATGTTGTCTGGACCAACACATTAACGGGATTTTACAGATTACACATTTAATTTTAGCACCTTCATATATTAAGTCTGGAATTTCTGCAATAAATTTTCGAAGTTTGTCCGACCGCGGTCGTTTTGCTGACGAAATCATAATTTTTCGACAGATAAACAATTGCGCAAATGACCGGCAGCAAAAATGTCCGTACTGCTCCGCAGACGAAATAATACTACCGTTCCTCTCGGTCCGAACTGATTCTACGCCGATGCGCGGTACCGCTCGTGGCCAGCGTTACTAATAATTGTATTACATGGGATGTATTTCCAAATATTGCAATTAAGTTAGGCAACTTATTATACGTTTGAGCTGGGCCTGTATATTCGTAATAGTATTTTTTGTCACGTTTTGCAATACCGAAAAATAAATTGTTACTTTGGAACGTTGTGCGTTGAAGTAAAGTCAACAGTCGTCACAAACGTCGCGATTCACGTTCCGGGATGTTCTGTGGAACGTTAACTACGCCCAAAGAACCCTAACTACATCGTTCCAAAATAACCGTATTTTCGTGGTACAGCTACGAAAGGAACGTTCCACGAGTGGAACAGTATTTCCCATCATCACGCTCCTGTGTAATTCTAAGTTATGCAACTTATTATACGTTTCTATGATGATGCAAGTTAGGCAGCTTACTATACATTTAAGTAAATATTATTCAATTTGCATATAATTATATATTATGCTTTATCAATTTTAATCAGAAAATAAGCAAAGCAATACGTACAACTTCAGCAAATTACTATTATTTTAAAATCTTACATTGTAATAAAACATAATTATTTTCCTGGTAAGTTCGTCTTCTCAAAATATACAATTATAAGAGCATTGTATCATAAACTTCAACACTTATTTATCTTAACATAAAGTACATTTGCACTCAATAAAATTTGTACATTTGTAATATCCACCACATAAAAGAGCTATAAACTAGAAGTACATCTGTTAATATTATAAATAATACCATAATATACAAAATAGAAAGCCTTGTTTCACAAATATACTTAGTACTTAAGTAAAATGACATGAATAAATATACACCTGTGACTAACAGTTGAAAATAATGAAATAAAACACCATACAACATGAGCACCCTAAGTTGCAGTAAATATTAAGAATACAATTTTCTAAACACCATACTGTTCTTTGACTAAGAATTTCAATTTAAGTATTTAACATTGATATAATAAAAAAAAGGAATACTATCTAATTATAATCATTTGAATGCTAATTTACCACGATAAACAAATTTTCCCAACTTAATGGTTCTGACTTTGAATATTGTATGCCCGAAATATATTTTTTATGTCTTCGAATACTTGAATTGAATTGTTAGTAGCATCGATACGTTTGACTAGATTAAGGGAACTATAATAATCAATAATGGGCTTGGTTTCTTGCAGATAAGTGATAAACCTTTTCTTTAGGCTTTCAACATTATCGTCAGTTCGACCACTGCCCTCAGCACCTCGTCTCAAACATCTTTCCGTACAAATCTGAAATATGACAATATTTGTTTAACGATGGAGAGGATTTATAAAGAGTCTTACTTCCAAAGAACAATCAAAGAATAGAACGAACAGTAAGTCTACTTTTTCTGACATACGTCTTTTCCATCCGTCGAAATTATCTTGATTCCTTGGAAAACCGTCTATCAGGAAAGAATCTTTGCTAGATTGATTCATTGCTCTCTCTAGAAGACTGCAAGTAATGTCAACAGGGACAATTAACCCCTCGCGTATATAATTTTCGATTAGTTCCCCGTATTCTGAATTTGGGTTTCTCCGTTCTTCCCTTAGCAGGTCGCCTGCTGATAAATGTACAAAGCCGTATTCCTTAACAATATTTTGGCACTGGGTACCTTTGCCAGCACCTGGCCCGCCAAGTACAAATATGACTTTTGGTACCATTTTTTTTAAATATCGGATACTTGTTATGAAATGATTAACCATAAAAAAATGTTTCCAAACACTGCAACTTAAAATGAAAGCGTCAATGTCATTCGCAACGTCACTATCAGACAGACGTTAACCAATATTTTTCTATGAAAAATTTGAATTCCTGCATAATTTAAGCCACATATGCAGTAATGTTTAAATGGTTGTGTGATTGCGAAATAGTACCGCGAAATTTACTTACGCTAAATGTAATTTGCAAAAAGGAGAAATATGAACTCACACTATGGACATGTAAATTTTTTTGGTTAGGGTAAACCTTTCGGTTTTCGGTTCAAGTTATGAATAGACACTCGGTTAATAGAAACACATTTTATTTGCAACAACTTTTATTTCGTTAATTTTTTCCATATCTCGTTTAGTTTCTATCTATTTCAATTATTATGATTCATATTTCTCATTTTGCTATTGTTATTGATAATATTACAGAGTTTGTATTTTGTGCTTCCGCCATTGTTAGAACAGCTGTTACGGTTCTATCAAATGGGTTTCTGTTAACCGAGTGTCTATTCATAATTTAACCCGACTTAACCTGAAATGTTTACTTTTAACTCCTAGAGTTTACATTATAAATATGTTATTAATTAAGAATTATATCTTCAGATCCGCTTCGCAGAAAGTGTTGACCAAGGTATCAACATACTAGAGAATAGATCCAAGAAATGTAATGGCAATACAGCTGCATTTGGAATATTCGTTTTACGAATATCATGTATGATGTCCTTTATTTGATCTGTCGCATTTATTAAAAAGCCTTTGCAATAATATGCTAAATAAAGATTTATCTTTTTCAAAAGAAAATAAAATGTTCACAGCCAAATGGGATCATATTGTTTCGGCAAATTTACCCAACAAACCTAAATCAAGTAAATACTATTTTGCAATATTTAAATAAATCCACGAGTTTTGTAAGTGGCGAGATCTTACGGACAGTTACCAAAGATACGTGCTAGCTATCTTATAATATGGCCGTCTAATTAATTATTTCGTTTTTTCCTAGGTTTTGCAAAAACGAGTGTATTGTTAATTTTAATTTTCTCAACAGTGATGTACATATCAAGGCCGAGTGCAAGACCCTAATTATATTTGGATCTTGCACTAGAGGAAATTAATTTTGAAGTTAATTAACAACAAAAGCTGTGCGTAACTAATTTGTTACCGACTGAGCGCTGCCTGTAATATCTTAACCACCCATTAAGAAATACACTCAATAATTTTAAAATAAATGTCTAAGATTACTTAGAGAGGGCAGTAGCGAAGGCCAAATGTCAAATATTCTTAATCGGTATTACAGGTTTTTATAATAAAGATATGTTTCCTCTATGTAATATCTTAAAATGATTTTGACAAGTTAAAAGTTAAGAAAAAATCTCATTTTCAACGATAATTTGTTGTAAAGTATTAATGGAAATAATAATCAGCTTAAAATGGTTTGTTTTAAATGATTTAAATTATTATTGACACTTCCTCCCAAGTATAACCTAGAAAATGGCTCAATGTAAACTAACACCACAAGAATTTATAAAAAATTCATTCGCACCACAAGTAGCTGTTATATGCAGTCCCAAAGCGGAGGAAACCTGCAGGAAGAATAATTTATCATTTACAGAACTTTTGCAACCATTCTGCAAGCTAGGTACAGAAGGTACTTTAAACATCGTAAACCTGTCGAAAGATCATAATCCTATAAAATATTTTAGCTCATTATAAAGATCTAAACGGTGGTGCTGTATCATTAAGAAACTTTAAGATATCCTTGCAAGATATTAATCATCGGCCCCCTCAACCAGTCCTCGCCAGAAAATTTCTCAATGCATCTGTTAATGATATATCAGAGTCTCGTGTGCATACAGTTAGTATTGGAGATTACACATTACAAGTTCCTTATTCAGTACCTTGGTTTGAAGCTTGGCGTGATACCTTCTTACAAGTACAATTTCCATCGGATCATGAATTTACAAAACATTTTATAGCATGTATGTTGGTTGTTTCCACAACTGATGATAATCCTGTACGAATGATGGTTGACTTGTCACAGAGAGTAAATGACTTGCAAATGTCTCCAAAATTACCAAAATGGTTTAGCAATAATGTAATGCGGTATTATATTATTATCCGTGAAGCTATGGATTCTAATCATGTACGGTAAGTAGCAAAATAATATTGTGTTTTTCATAGATTCATTAGTTAAGTTCATTTGTATATTGCCATTAAAGTTTCAAAAATGTTATGGCGATGTGTGAAATAATGGGAAAATAAAATGTTGAGATTTTTTTTAAATTTCAGTGCGGTTGAATGTTATGATGCTTTAAAAATGTCTTATGGGACTCATAACTGTTTCCTTCTAAAAACAAATTCTAGACATGCAAATCAGAGTGACGATCAATTACCGGATCCTTGGAGTCAATTTATTTCAGCAAAAATCCAATACTCTGAAGATAATACACCAGAACCATCACCTTCAACATCTGCAGCAGATTTAACTTTGGAGTGTACAGATGGGAACACGCTTACCTACCACCCTCTTAGTCCCGAAGGAGATAAATTGTTAGTAAGTATTACTAAGCAATTAACTTGGGAGATATTTAAAGTATTTGGTCTTCTAGTCCAATAACGAAGAGGAAGTGGATAAGGTTCCCAATAAGACTAATTATGTTTTGCATGGTGCTTGGTTGTCGATGGAGGATGTGGAACAACTAAAATTGCTCATACATGAGTTCTGTATTCGAGCCCTACTACCATTTGTTGAACGACAAATGAGCACTTTAAATGAGTATGTTTCGAATAAGAAGGGTGTTAGTAGATCTTTATTTAGTGCAACTAAAAGATGGTTTACACCTCACAAACCTGGCAGTTCGGGAGCTACTAATGCCCCCATGTATGTATTCTACGTATGTATATTCAACATTTTGAGTATTTTAAATCTAAAGTAATTAAAATACAGATGAACTCTAATATAACGAACACTTGCCTTTAACGAAGGGAAAGGATTAAACTTGCTTATAATGGAATCGATTATAACCAACACTCGGTTTTAAAGAACAAGTTAATGGTAAAATTCGGTCACATTCCTCGGTTATAACGAACTTGGTCACGCGGCAATTTGAGTTGGACCGGATTAGATAGAATAGAACTTGTATCGGATTGGTGCTTCCCCTGATACATTGGTTATTTTCTCACTAATATGTTGTTTTTTTTTTGTTTAGAACACGAACACAAAACGGAAATTTGTTCGAATTCATCTGTATAATAATTTTTGGTTAGTTCATTTGAATTTTTTCTATTTCTCGATCTACAGATACTACTTGGATGCTCCAGAATTGCAAGTTCGTCGATTAGGTGATTTATATTTTATGTTTGGGAATTACTCTGCAGCTTTTCAAGCATATCACACTGCTAAGAGAGACTTTAACGCGGATCAAGCTTGGTTGCATTATGCTGGAGCTTTAGAAATGGCAGCGCTTTCAGCTTTTATGGCGAACGAGACCTCTAGAAAGACATTGGATTATATGGAGGAAAGCATAACAACCTATCTTAACACTTGCAAGTATGCTTTTGTTTTGATTCGATGACATAAAGGGTCTCTTTAAACACCACCGTCAAATTTTTAGAAACGGTAGAGAATCATGAAATTAACATCTTTTCTTAATAGGATTTATTCTGAAAATGTCTTATTTCCGAGTTAAATGAGGTTAAAAGGCGCGTATACAGTGTGATCAAAACGTACTGATTGTGTTGGTATTGAAATTGACGATGTTCACATCTATTATTATTAATCATTACCTGCAATTCTTCAATATTATGGAATTTTTACGAAATATTTATTTTTCAGTGATCCAAATAAATAATCTAACAGAGCGAGATCAGGTGATCTAGTAGCTGACCGTCTTCCTCTACTTATTATTCTTTGAGGAAATAATTCCTGTAAATATGCGAGTGTAATATGCTTGCTGAAAATATCAATGTAACATCTCCTCTAGATTTACCCGATTTAGAGAAGTTTATTTGCATATGTAAAAAATTCGTACATACGTGTACACGCGTTGTTCGTGTTCACATTCAAAACCAGCAGCTCTAATTGCTATCCGCACACCAATTTTAATCAGATGTCAACTTGTGTCAAAGTATGCGAATTTTCAGTTGACATCCGTATGATAAGCCTACAAAAAAATATATTTTGGTACATGAACAACAGGAGACCTGACTGCTGAGAAAAGCAACAAAGAGATTTATTAGGGCTCTGTAGCATTCGTTGACGCATATCTTCCTTAACTTTAGGAATTAAGACTTTTAACAGATTCTGATGATCTGCACCGTGCGATCTAATTATGGGAGGTTGACCATTCATTAGCCTGTAGCTTGCTAGCCTGGCCTCTCCTTGAGTATGTACATGTAATGGTATATATAAAATAATAATACACAATCTATACCACAAAACATCGATAAAGTGATAGAGAAATGTTGTTAATGAAAACTATCACAAACTTAACAAGGTGAAATATCTGTTTCCGAATTACTAAAGTAATCAGTCTTTTTTGATCACATTGTGCAATCGATAAAAACTTCTATCCCTAAAAATTTGTCAGTGACTTTTAGACGAACCCTGTACAACTTTGATGCAAATAAAAACTCTTACAGGATGGCTCAATTTGCTACGAGGGCAACTTTATTTAGTTTCGAGTGTTTAAAAGGTCGTTTGCTATATGGGGATGCGGCCCATCAGTTGATTCGAATGACCAGTGAGGAATCAGATTTGCGATCTGCTTTATTATTGGAACAAGCTTCTTATTGTTTTTTGCACTCTACCAAACCGACAATGGTTAGAAAGTACGCCTTCCATATGGTATTAGCTGGCCACAGATTCTCTAAAGCAGCCCAAAGAAAACATTCCTTAAGATGTTATAAACAGGCCTATCAGATATATCAAAATAAAGGCTGGAATTTAGCTTTAGATCATATTTATTGCACAATTGGAAAACAAGCAAATAATTTAGAACTATTAGAAGAATCAATAGAATCGTATGCGAAACTTCTTAGCAAAGACAGTCGACAGTCACCACAGCAGCAAGCACTGTTCTTAAAGGAATATTTAACGATACATAATGTAAGTTATCTTATTATTTTTCGCTATATTGATATTCACAGTAATTATCTTATATCTATATATTCATTGTTTTCATTAAAAAAAATTCCCATATCCTCTTTGTGCAAAAATTCTGGGTGAAAGAATATTTTTGTGTCCGACTGTGCTTATTACTTTTCTTCCAGATTCTTAACAAGAAACAAATTGGTGGTATATCGAATCAAATCATTTATCCTTTGCCCTTACCTCTGTTAGATGCTGAGAACACAAAGGTGCTTGTTGCCCCAACTCTACCCTTACGAATACCTGGGAAGATTCCAGCAATGGGAATAACTCTGCTAACTAAAGACGACGCCGCGACTTCTCAACGATGGCAAAAGTTAGAAGAAATGGTAGTACAGGAAGTCCAAAGTTCTTTACCGATGATATTCAAACCCATGGTTACGCTATTTACTCAAGAAAATTGTAACATGAACCCCACCGCCATCTTAGGCGAACCAATTCAAGTTCTAGTGCAATTAAGGAATCCATTGCAAATCTTGCTGTTGCTGAAAGATATTTATCTGTTATGGCAGTATTCGGATGGCACCAACAAGTTTGTGACTAATGAAATAATAGGGACAACATCAGATCAGTTCGTAAAAACCCATTACATTAAATCTGTTGTGTTACAAGCAAACTCCGCGGAAGATGTCATCTTGACTTTAACGCCTTTAGCAATTGGACAGGTTGAGCTGTTAGGCACCTGTTACAGTTTAGTTTGTTCGAATAACACTGAAGAACAAATCGAGGTTAAAGGCAAACAGGTTTTTAAAATGAACGAACATAAGAAGAAAAAAGAAAATCAGGAGCAGAAACCTGATAAAAGATTACATATAAATGTAGTTCCTCCTGCAGCTTGTTTACAGGTAAAACATGTAATGTTTACTAAAGTTAGATGTTTTGCGTATGCAAGTTGTAATGTGCGAGGGACGTAATTAACGAGACAAACGGCTGTGGTATTCAATGACAATAAAATTTACACTACTTTTCAATTAGGCACGATATAACTACACGTCTCTGCGCGTCTCATATGTTTGTTCCAGCGTACGTAAAACGTCCAACTTTCATGGTTATTAAAAACAAAACAGGAAATGTTTTCATTGTACAATTGCATTGTAGGTAAGTTTCTGCGAAATTAATCCTGAACTCCTTCGAAACGAATTACAACAAGTATCAGCCGAATTGAGGAATGTCGGCAGTGTTCCTTTGCATAAAATTTATATGGCAACATCAACTCCACACCTACTTTCAAGTTGCGATTTCTCTACAGACTGCCGCACGTTTGATGATGACGTAGACTTAGAATCACCTGCTGCTAAGGAAAGGGAAGCTAGGAGAAATCACATCACAACAGTACCACTACTTAACAATCAATTAGATCCCGGACAATGTAAGAACATTAATATATGGATTAAAGCCCCGGATATCATAGGAGCTGCTTATATAGATTTATTGATTTACTACGAGAATGTTGATCCTGTCAACACTCCAAAGTAAGTTGTAGCAGGTTTCTTAGATTCGCGCCGTCATGATTTCTTTCACCTTTTCTTGGGTCTGCGTCTTTTCATTTACAACCATCAATATTTGGTGCTTTGTAGATGTCGCGTATGTCTCTATTTGTTTTTCTTATAGACGGTGATTCGTAACCAATAGAACAAAATGAAAAATCATGTTTATTTTAAGTTGAAATAAAAGAATATATTTTTTCAAAACTTGCTCTTTTTGAAGATTGCAAATTGATAATTTTAATTAATCTATTGATACTTTTAGATATCGCTTGGTGAGGCATGTTTGGAACCTATCAATTCAAGAGTCGATCAAAGTAAATGTAACGACTCAGCGGAGTTGCAATTCTAAAACATCGGAGCAATTAACTTTATCCGTCACAGCTACAAATATGAATAAAATGCATCATTTAATTGGAACTGAGATATCGGTTTTGAATTCCGCTTTACTATCGGAAGATTGGACGCTGCTAAATGAAATGGTGGCACCTGAATATATCAAGCTGCATTCTCAAGAGTCCGTACATATAGTTTTAAAAGCGCAAAAGCGATCAAGTCAAAAAGGTTCTTACAGTCTAGTATCTTTCGTGCCACATAAACAAAGCCTTCAGTATTCAAATTCTGCCTATTTAGATTTCGCAAAAAGAAATGATCGGAATAGGATAAACGTTTTTGATACTAGTAGTGATATTGAAAATCTTTCTAAAAGGAAAAAAGTAGACGCAACCTTAATACTGCGATGGCAGGCTCATGTGATAGATAGCAAGAGCATTCGGAGAACAGTATATGGCCAAAATCAAGTACCAGTGTATATAATTCAAGAGGACGAGGAAGAGGAAGAAGATGATTATCTAGGACCTGTAGTATTTTTTGATAATAGGCAAGATGAAGATTTCACATCGAGTAAGAAGAAAGAAGACGCTTTATCGATGTTACAAAGACAAGTTAGTTATAATGTAATTCACCCAGTGAAAATATCTCACAATTTTACTCTTAAAAAATTGTGTATAATACGTATCAAGATGTTACTGCATAGCATTGCCGAAACAAGTTTAGAAGTTGTTGTTAAGACCTTAGAGATATCCAGGTAAAGCGGATCCCTTTTTTTTTAAACTATATCATTACAATTTCTGTTTTAGTCCGAATATACCCTTCAATCATCGGCTAACCTTGTTTTCTCCGTATTCTTCCAAACATTTTCGATGGATTCAGGCAGGAAGTGTAATAAAAACAATAGCTCCCATGAGTTCTGAAATTGTCGAACTCACCATGGCTGTGTTAGGTCCCGGAACTTACGATCTGGGTTCCCATATAGAAGTTTGGTGCCAGAAACAAAGTCAACCTGAAACTGCCATACTTCAGACCTGCCGAATACAGTCATCTGTAATTGTAGCCCAACATTGTAGTTAATTATATAATTTATACAATTATTTTTGGTATATATTTTCCATTTCTTATACAAATATCAAAATCAAAGACGTTTATACATATATTCTTACGTTTAGTAATTTGTTTATTTTTTGTATTTAATAGATATGTAAAATATATTGTACCTTAACTGTTGTTTTAATAACTTAAAAGAAAACAAGTACTTGTTAATATTTCTGTGTTTATTTTCCCCCTAAAGTATGAAAATATTAGGAGAATATGGATTTTATACACTAATATGCGCAGGAAGCCAACAAACCTAAATGCAATTCTAGCATTCTTCGAACTGTTTACGTAGTGGAATTTTAATTTCAATTCCCATGATTTGAAATAAAATGAATATCAATATTTTACAAAACATACCATTCACGGTTTTTAAAATACATGTTCTCAGTAATTAAGCACGCTTTGTTTATAAAAAAATGCATACAATTTACGTAGCGCGTTTGCAATACAATAAAGTTCTGGAATAAAATCAAGTTTGCAATAACATATCTATTCTTTAGCACATGCATTAGTATAATAAAACTATCAATCCTTTAGGAACATTTGAATTTTATAAGCAAAATTTTAGAAAGTAAAAATTACAATTATTAAATTATTTGCGCAGTACTTGCAATTATAGGGTTAGTTAAACTATTGTCGTGCAATAGTAGTATATGAATTACATATTTTAAATTATCCATAGACGCATTGAAATATTTAATCATCAAATCAAAATTCCTTATTGTATAAAGCCTGTTTTACACGCCACGATTTATTGGTCAATTAATTGAACAAGTTGATCTTCGATTTTATCGTATCGTGTAAAATAGCAACAATCGGTACGATTTCTTGAATAATTTATCGTACGATTAATTGATTTGAATAGAACATGCTCTATTTTTGCCACGGCTTTCCGACGAATTCTCACTAACGTTACTGCTGTAATACCAACCCAATGACAGAAAAATACCTACGAATTTTGTTTTAGTGTTTTTAAAGCAAAGTGAAGTTCAATTTCAAAAATTTACGGGTATTGATGTAATGGATAATTTGAATTAACTAACCGAATCTGAAGTAACCAAACTTACCTGGGTCAATACCAAAACATTGAACAAAAGCAGATTGCCAACCTATTCTTATATGCAGACGAAAATTTCCTACTTAATAATTCCCCCGTTCAACTATTAACGAAACTAAACGAGCATTCCCGATCGTTAAAAAAATTGTCCAATTTATTGTGGAATGTGAAACAGCATATTTCTACCGATTTCTTGGTCAAGAACTTGTTTTATTAATTGGCCAATAAATCGCGACGTGTAAAACAGTCTTAGATTTGAGTTTTACAAAATTTGAAGAACCTTGTATCTATTAATTTGAAATACATATATACTTTTGAAAAATATGTAGCAATTTTGTCAAAAGAAACTGGTGAATTAAAACATTTCCGATTCTCTTGTTGTTATACATATTTATTTATACATTTTTTTTTGATATGTTCTGGTGTATAAAATGAAAAGTTATTATTTAAAAAGATCCAAAATATTTGGCGATTTCTCGCCGATAAAATAGAACCCCTATCAACAGTTTTAGGGGCCGTAACAAAATTATTTATCATTGGTATTTTTTACGTTTTTCTATAATCAATTTCCGGTGATGTAAGTAAAGAAATTGTTGCAGTTTGAGTACATATGTATTTGCAGTTTCATATTATTGATGAAAAACACAGATTTCTTGTTGAGTTGTTAAATTTGAGTTTATTGACTACCGGAATGCGGTCCTGGTTCTCTGGCAATGTACTATTAGAGGGGTACGCGATATACTGAAATGAGCGGCTCATTGCTAGCCTCTTACTCAGTCTACCGTGGCGGGATGTAACTTCCATCTTGGATCGGACAATCTGAGTAATCATTGAGAAGCCGGCTCGTGTTAAATAAAAATAAATTAAGCAAATCTGAGACTTGTAATCACTGTTCAAATGTGCCGTTATACCCGAAATTGTTGATGTAAATGTACTCTTCGGAATGAACTAGGTATGATGATTTTAAGTTGCAAGTGTAGGCTGTATCCAATAATCATTCTAAAAGTTAGTACAGACGAATGGCGTGTGCTTGCCTATACAAAGGCTATTTAATAATATGTGGATTACAATATTCGAAGATACTGATATTTAGTTATGCTGATTGTTTGTTCTAGATTAGCAAAACTGTGCTTAAAACAAGGTAACTTGTTCCAGTGTTACTCTTGAGCACTCTTATTTAAGAATGTGTTAAGTCACTATCTACATAGTAAGAGTGTGTTTGTTTTTATTT
This sequence comes from Dynastes maya, assembly GCA_029619315.2. Taxonomy (NCBI): domain Eukaryota; kingdom Metazoa; phylum Arthropoda; class Insecta; order Coleoptera; family Scarabaeidae; genus Dynastes; species Dynastes maya. The sequence goes on along the minus strand of JAROYE020000012.1, from coordinate 3,078,318 downwards.
CAGTGACAGCTGTTGAAAAAGTGCAAGCTTATGTCCTACGACTTGTAAGCAACGCAGTCATGGCTGTACCAAGTCGATCACGGGTGTACACAGATGTAAATTCCTTGAAGCCACGGGAGTACTGGGACTATGAGAGCTACGTTGTTGACTGGGGGCAACAGGATGATTACCAATTGGTACGAAAGTTAGGTCGTGGTAAATATAGTGAGGTGTTTGAAGCTATTAACGTTACAAATAATGAAAAATGTGTAGTTAAAATACTGAAGGTTAGTATATACATATATTTCCTTTTACTAGTGCCTTAGGTTATTTTGTATAAATAGAGGTTAAGTTTCGATATTTACATATCGTTCTGCATAGTAATCTATTCGATTCAATATTTCAATCATCATGTTATATAAGAAAGAAATTAAAATATGTTCATGCTAGTCATATACTGTATTTGACATATTTTACATGTAAATGTAGATAACCACCTATCATATATTTAGTTAACTGATTATGCAGATATTTTTTATTTTAGTATTATACAGTCATACTTTCTTAATTATAATCTTAAATTGTGTTTACATTTGGGGAAATCAATTTATATTTTCATGGCTTGATTTATTCAAACGTAACGGAAATAGTATATAAATATCTTGTTCCATGTTTTTCTTTATTAAGTGATGCAAATCTATAAATTTTAAATACAATTAATAAATTTTGGCAATACTTTTTTACTGAGCGATGTTTACTTGTACCTAATTTTTTTCTTATTTAAACCTATTCTTACGGATATAAAATATAAGGTATGGAAAATTGTTGATTGGTCCTACATTTAATACCGGTGAAATGTATGATACGAGGAACATTCAAATTTAAACGATTAAAAATGGCATTTGGTTCCGTTTTTCTGTTGCGTAGTTTTATGACCAAGTTAATGCACTTAATGACATTTAGCATGGGTTTTATGTATTTGTTATTCTTTTTATCACTAAAATTTACATTGTTTGTTGTAAGAAACTTATCTCCTAAGTATGTATTTTACTTTTAGCTCTATATGCGCTTCTGTCTCTATTATGAATTGTTTCTGGACTTTGCTAATTCCACCTTGAACCATCTGTTATAAACACAGGGATACCTAAATTAATGTATTTTTGAAATAAATCTACATTTCCCAAATACGTTTAAATCTGCTGTGCTTTGCTATGCAGTTCAGGTCAATATGATTCCTCTATTTTATTTATAGCATTTATGGGGTGCTGAAAGTAAAACAAGTTGATATAAATGTTTATTACTGCCTCTTTTTAACCAAATTGTCAGAAAATCGGTGAATGCTAGAATATTCGTTGATTACAAACAAATGTAATTAGCTTCGGGGTCGAATAGATCCAAACAGAACATCTGTGATTAAAGCACTTTGAAAGTAATTGAAGTACTTCTAAAATAACTGAACTTCTATCTTTAGATATTCCGATATTCTGCTTCTTTTGTTGGGCGTTTATTAATAATAATTAGATTATTGTGTACGTAAAATAACCATATCAGTTTTGTGAAAAATATGAACACGTTTATGCACCCAACTCTTTCATGCCCAAATCGTTCTTTCAGCCACTGGCTGCTATCTCTCTAATCTTAATTTGACGATTGTCTAGTACTATTTGAACTTTTCCGATGTTATCGGTAGTAGTTGCAGTTTTTGGCCGTTCATGGTCAACCAAGCTGGTACCACTACGTTTAAATTTGGCTGCCCAAAATTTTGCTGGGACAAATGATAGTACATCTTGGCTTTAATTTGCGTGGGCGTATTTCCTTTCAAATGCAAAAATTTGATGACGCCATTTTCACGTTGAGGCTTGAAACTTTTTGCACTACCCTCGTCATTGTGAAGGTTTGCATCGACAACAAGATAATGACCTCAAGCACAACTCGAAGCTCTGTAAAAATCGCCTAATATTAACCCCATTGAGTTACTGTGGGATGAGTTGAACAGAAGAGTCAGAGAACATTGTCCCGAAATATCTTACAGAAGACAAACCAATGTAAAAGTAGATACTTAGGCGAAAGTAAATTAAATCTATGCGACTCTCTTAGCTATTTCACTATATTATTTTACTGAAAAATGATCAATACAATTTCTATAATTTTTAAAATAAGTGCTGTTGATCTGTGATCAAATTGAATTTTCCTCGCGTTCGATTTTTGATGGTAAGTTAGATATAAAAGTTATATTAAATGCTTTTTTTTGTTTGCAGCCAGTCAAAAAGAAGAAAATTAAAAGAGAAATAAAAATACTGGAAAACCTTAGGGGTGGTACAAATATAATTACGCTTCAAGCTGTTGTTAAGGATCCCGTATCTAGGACTCCAGCTTTAATCTTTGAACATGTTAATAATACAGATTTTAAACAGCTATACCAAACTCTTACTGATTTTGATATTCGTTATTATCTTTACGAACTGCTCAAGGCATTAGACTATTGTCATAGTATGGGCATTATGCATAGGTAATATAATTTTTATTCGTTCATCTTCGAATGACATTTAATCTTATCTAATCTGTCTAAAACAGGGATGTGAAACCTCATAATGTTATGATAGACCACGAAAATAGGAAATTGCGTCTCATCGATTGGGGCTTGGCTGAATTTTATCATCCCGGTCAGGAATATAACGTTAGGGTAGCTTCTAGATATTTTAAAGGACCAGAATTGCTTGTTGATTATCAGATGTATGATTATTCATTAGATATGTGGTCCTTGGGTTGTATGTTAGCTTCGATGATATTTAGAAAAGAACCATTCTTTCATGGTCATGATAATTATGATCAATTAGTTCGTATTGCCAAAGTGTTGGGTACTGAAGAATTGTTTGAATATTTGGATAAGTATCACATAGAACTGGATCCACGATTTAATGATATATTAGGAAGGTAAGACGCGATTCTGCTGCGCGGCTTGTGATGGTGGAAGAAGCTCAGTTCTGATTTGATTTTAGACATTCCCGTAAGAGATGGGAACGTTTTGTGCATAGTGAAAATCAACATTTAATTTCACCGGAAGCCCTAGATTTCTTGGATAAACTATTACGTTACGACCATTTGGAACGTCTTACTGCACGTGACGCAATGGAACACGCATACTTTTGTGAGTATTTTATCTCATTCCTTCTGCTTTAAGTTAGGATCGAAAATTTAAAGCCAATATCGTATACCGGGTGTCCAGAATAACATGAAGTACATAGGTATATTGGAAACCGTTAGAGATACAAGATCGGTTAAGTGAGGAAAAAAACATTTTTTAAAATCCATTCCGTTATTGAGTTACAGGGTGAAAAGTGTGCGTTTTTTTGTTATCCCGGACACCCGGTATTTAATATTATCTATCCAGTAGTACAGCATTTTGCCATAGTTCCAAAATACAAACTCATACATATTTTTGCGAAAAGAAAATACGGATGAACTCGGATAAAACGAAATCGGACAAATTTCCCGAAGCGTTCGTTTTAAGCAAGTGTTAATTTTCGTATGATTTATTTGAAAAAAAAATACATTTTTGTAATATTTCTGCAAGGCTTCTTAAACATATAAACTGAACAAAAATTCTGAAATCCACATGAAATGATATATTAAAAACATATTTTTTTCCGATGATTAGTATGGTGATCTCGGAAACTAGGGGAGATGGCAGTTTTACGAGCTCTGTTTTTATTGACAGCCATAGCTCTGCTATTATTATTGACTTAAAAAAAAAAGTGTAAAGGAGAAAGTTGTATGCAATTATGGGCTTAATAAGACAGTCTAACCGAACGTTTTATTTAAGCTATAATTTTTGAGGTATGACAAAAAATTTGTTTTTTAATGTAAACCATAGTCCGCCATGACTTGATAAAGGCAGTTTTCAACGATTTCAATGATATAACACTTAACATGATTATTTTTACAAATGGATAAATTGGGGCTATTTTCTCCTTTTAATTTCCGAACTGTTGATGTAGTTAGCTATGGAAACAATTGATAAATGCAATCGACATTTATTGACATATGTAATTAACATTAGTTTCCAATTAATATTAATAGAGGTTTGATCTAGGCACCTAATTACCTACAACTTTCCCCTTTTCACTTTTTTCTCAAAGTCAGTAATAACAGAGCTGTAAAACTGCAATTCTTTCCTCATTTGATCGTCTCTTTATCTCCGCTAGTTTCCGAGATCCCCATACTAGGCATCGGAAAAAACTCACCCTGTACGAGCCCTAACAATTATTATACTGGGACAAAATAAAATACGTACATGTGTAGTTCGGGTATTTGACAGTTTATTTTTTTTTTATTATAATGATAAATAAGCAATGGTTTAAATGTTAATTAATTACAAAACATACTTACTGATTCTGAATAACAAACCTTATAACATGTCTAAGTAACGAAAATGTGTGACACGTAAATATTGGGACAGTATCAAGTAACAAATTTTTGAGCCATCATATCTTTTTCAACTTTACTCTGCAACATACCGAATGCCCCTCTAATATTTTTTTCAACATCTGTCAGTCCAATGTAACATTAATTGCATTGTACACTTCACTTATTGTAGGTGGTGTTGCTTCGTCCTCATCTGTATCGGAATCATTGACGCACTCAGAGTCTATTTCAGAGGATTTTGATAAGAGCTCTGCATTTGTGGGCAGTTCCGTAACAGTTAAATCACTATCGATGTCAGTGAATATGGACAATTCTTCTTCACTGCCAAATGCTGCATTGACGTCATTATTATGAACCCATGTTGAGAGTGGAACATTATCATCCTCGTTATCGGAATATTTCAATATCCACTGAGCTAAAGGAAGTTCATCATCTTCGTCCAAGAAGACACTTATTTTAAAACCAGCATGGCGCGAACTGTTTTGAACGTCCCCAAGCAGTGTTTAACATTATTATGGCATCTAATAACGAAACATTGAAACTCTCATTTTATTCACGATGACTGAGTAACCGAATTATGTGATCTTAGACAACGAATCACTCCCTGATCCATAGGTTGTAGGATTACCGACGTATTTAATGAATTTTAAATTTCTTATATATGAATGCGCTGGACAGTTATCAATCAACAGCAAAATTTTTCGACTTTTCTTCTTCAGTTCGTCGTCCTACTGCTTCAGCTCATTTTCGAAAATTTTGGATGTTACCCACGCATTTTTATTTGCAACATATGTAACAGGTAAGCGTCCACAATTTTTGAAACATCTAGGATTCTTCGATTTACCAACAGTATTAGTAATTTCCGTTTTTCTGTGTACATACAAATACAGTTATACGTTCTTTACTTTGCTTAGATCCAAGACATTTTTCACTATGAAGTTTTATCAGGTGTCATCTTATAGAACACACCAGTCTCATCGCCGTTGAAAATATCGGAATCGCTGTGTTCCTTTCTTAAGTCAGGCCAAATGTCTTTAATCCAAGAACTTTTAGCACACTATATTGTAGCGTTTAAATCTTTTCTTTTTAGACCTATCTAGCCAACCTCTGCTACATGTAAAATTATCATGTTTGCCGTCCTAATTCTTCTGCTTTACATTTCAAAATTTCACCACTAATTAGCAGTCTCTGACTTCTTCGGTAACTAATCATAAAGCGCTGTCGACATTCTTTCTAATAAGTTTTCTGCTCCTCGTAACTTTAGAAATATTCAAATTACCCACACCTTTTAATTTTTCCTTGTTGTTTTTAATTGTAGCCACAGTTAATTTCAATAATTAAACTGCCGGCATACTTCTGAATTTGAACGACTTTTCTTCAGTTCAGTAATTGACAAATTTTCTTTTATCGTAAGCACATTGCGTTCCACCATTTTTATTGTTTTATACTCTCAAAGTAATAAGAACTAGACTAGATTAGAATTGTACCAAACAAACGAAACATACACCATCTTTTAATATTTCTTTTTAAATATATAATAATTTACCCTGAAATTTGAGGTGCTCAAATACTTATGAGCGGTAGTGTACTAGCGAGAAAATTTCGAATGAATCGGGGGAACTGCTGCGTTGCCGTAGTTCATTAAAGCCGAGGAACATGAACGAATTTTGCCATTAACTAGATCTTTACAACCGAGTGTTCGTCATAATCAATTCTGCTATAAAACTGGGGAAATTCTTTCGTTCGGTATATCAGAGTTCATCTATATAATTAAATTTTAGTTAATAATAAGGAGTCTACATTAAAACTACCAAATCTCACTGTGAAGGAACTTGTGTTCTCTTACGACCACCATACCCAACCCTCATTAGAATCGTTATACTCTCGGTTTTAGTTAAAATGATCGTCTTATGTTACTGCAGAGCATTTTCGGAATGATTTTTGACACAATAAATGATAAAGTGTTGTTATGCAACATTTGCTCCAAGTTTACTCCTAGAGTTTTGTTTTTTGCATTTTTTTAATTCAAGTAAGACGTAAGCGTTTTTATAAAGGTTATAACGAAAAAGAAAATTGTGCTTTCAAACAGCTAAAAAACACCACTATTTGGGAAAAAACTTGCAGAATCCAAAGCAATTCTAGGATCTCACAAAACAACTTTTGCATAAAATATTTTTTTCATATAACGTACCGTAGAGGCTGTAGAAGCATTATTTTATACTACTTGAACACGCTGTCTATTTGACGTATCCCATTTGCTTTTGAAACAATTGATGGGTCAAAGAACTAGTTTATTTCTATTCTTTATCATGGCAGTCGAATAACTGAAAAAAGCACCGTATTCTATTCATTAAGTCGAGTCAGTAACAACAAATTATGAATTCATGTCCTCGTGATCCTCTATTTTTTTGACTCTAAACATAATCCCTTTGCAATAGCACGCCGTTGCCTGCCGTGTTCCATTACTGACTCGATATAATGAACAAAGTATAGTTAAATTTATACCGATTAACATTTTTGAGACAACTGAACAACTATTAAATACCTACTTTAATTTTTTTTGCAGTCCCCGTGGTGAAGGAGCAGTGTCGTATGATGTCACAAGTAACATCATCCCCTACTCCACTTACAGGCAATCTGTCTGTTGTAGGAGTAGGTGAGTAGCTGCCAGGTAAACCATTTTCTCATTATCAATTACCATCTGTCTACCAGTTGCCTGTTGCTGCCAGACATAATTACATACTTTAGTTTCATTGCATTTTTTTAGATTTTTTGGGAGTTTTTGCCTCTATAATTGTTGGACATTTTTTTTTATATAGTTGTTTATTCCTTTCCTAAATAATTAAAGAGGCCGTGGTAGCAATATTGTATCAGTGCATTCCTTTACGAAAGAAAATACGTATAGGTTATATTAATTTATGTAGCTGTAGGTAATTAATTTTTTTTCGTTTTTTTTTTGTTTTTTTTTTTTTAATTTAATTTTGTAGATGAGAATGTGTACATGATTGCTACTTCCGCCAATTAGAATTTTTGTTCTATGTAAAAAGTGTATTTTTGTTTAGTCTAAAAATGAGATTGAGAATTATAAAATATTGTTAAAAATGTACATACATTTAGATGTATTCTATATATAATTATTTAAATTACTTAATCATGATATTGTTTTGAGTTTATGCCAACGTATACAAAGTGATGGAGGCTGAAATTCCTTTAATTTATTTTTCCTTTGGTGTTACAAAAATTAAATTAATCGTAATCGTTTGGAAAACAAATTTTCCTTTTTCGAAATGAAGAAGACACACTGTATGATTTTTTGTAAATGTTTATAAATAATATTGTTGATAAGAATATGTGTATTTTTTTTCTAAGACTATTTTTTAAAAGCCTAAGAAGTAAAATAAAATTCACTTGTTAAAAAAACAATTTTCTTTTCAAAACGATTAACCTCTCCTATTTTTAAACATTACATAGAAAGTAAAGGATGTTTTCAATCGATAACTATGAGTAATTTTCCATTTGACCTTATCCTATCTAAAAATTTGTAATTAAATTGCTAAAACATCTTCATAGATCCCCGTCTGTAGATTTTAATATTACATTTTCTCTACAAATTTGATTCTTTTATTAATTAATTTATCATTCTGTTCAGGCACGTTTTCACCATTGGTGAAATTATTCTACCTGTTCTACCAACATGAACAGGGAGTTCGGGATAACATGAAGTACATGGGTATATTGGGAACCGTTAGAGATACAAGGTCGGTTAAATCTGGAAAATGTTACGCACTTATACGGCTGAGTACAATCTGGGATCACATTTTTAAAAATCCATTCCGTTACCGAGATACAGGGTGAAAACTAAAAGTGTGCGTTTTCTAAAAACCTTAATATTTTCTTTATTATAAAAAAGACGGTCATCAGATTTTCAGCATAGGGGTAATTAATAATGAGGACTTCAAAAATGGCCATAAAAATGCTTTTCAACCATGTATAACATTTCCAATTATCCATGTACTTCATGTTATCATGTACGGTTTAGATGTCCCATCCGTCGTCTACATCTTCCTTGTTGGGACAGAATTTCGTTTCTATTAGTTCATGTATCCGGACCAATAACAATTTTTCTTTACAAAATACACTGGCGAGCAAAAAATTATCGTCGCAATGAAATTAATGTACTTTTAGAATTCTCTGTTAAAAGCTTGCAGTAGTAGGTATTTAATCATTTGTTTTCCGAGAGATCTTATCTGCCGTATTTGTTATCCGTGATGTATTGTCATCGTAGTTACGAGTTTTATGAAATAGTATGCATTCGCCCTTGAAAATTCAACAGTGACGAGTGTGACTCGGTGCTTAGCGTTGATTTCTCTAGTGATAATGTCCTATTGCGTCAAGAATTATAGCGTTGTTACGAGAGGGTCGAAGACAACGTGAAACTGCAAAAATTGTTGGTGAGAGCCTTTGTGCTGTTGCAAAGGCGCACCAGCGCTATGAGGTGACCACTTCGATAACCAGAAAACTAGAAGCCAATCGAAAAAGAGTTGCCACCCAAAGAGATGACTGTTTCTTGATGTCCAGGATCAAATTACAAGATTGGCTTTTGCCCGAAATCAGCTGGCATGGAATAAGGAGGACAAGTATGGAGAAGACTTAGAGAAAAGTACGCTATAGTTTGAATTGACGAGAGACTTCCGTTTGGCGGTAGGTCGGTTATGCATAGGCACGTACAGAGTTGGTTTCCAAACAAAATAGCTCCTTGACAGCTCACAAGTACATTGCGCAGGTTCTAGAAGACCAAATTATGCCTTTCATGATCACTATTGACCTCAGTCCAGATATGAATCCCAATGAACAGGGGCACAGGAGCTGAGAGAACGAAATACCGTCGACCAGAATGTGATCCTTAACCTAACTGAAGGTATACCTTACCAACTTCATTCATTAATGCAAGAGGAGGGAATACGCGTTATTTAACAAAAAGTCGAGCTTCATTTAAAATGTATATTTGTCGTTTTTTTCGGGGTAAATTATAAAAACCTGATTTTGCAAAATTATCCTTTTAACAGAAATTTTTAAAAATACATCACAATTTCAATGTTACCTCAAGTTTTTGCTCGCCAGTGTATATTAACCTAAGAAACGACACTATTAATAGCAAATACTAACAAAAATAATATAGATCCTAACATAACCTCAATGTAAATAAAACTGAAATCGATAACCTTTCTATTTTTTGCTCATGTTGTATCGCGCAGAAATTATCACGGCCCTCAGAAGCGGCAAGAAATGAAATCGTATCCATGTTAATCCCCATAGTGGAACATCTGTATGATTTGTGGTGTAACTACTTCGAATTATCGAATATAAAAGTATTATGACATGCTTATAAAAGCAATATTTTCTTGTTCTCTAGTTTCTAATAACTAATAACGTCATAAAGAAATTAAGCATTGAAGAGTATAAAGCGAGCTTTTTATCCGTATCTTTATAAACGTTTTGAAAAGATCTAACTGGGGGACAAATCGATTAATCAACTGGTAATGAGATATCAATTGATGATAGATGTTCGTACGTAGGGAATCGTTAATAGGTATTTCTCTGATGTGCTCCATGAAATAATTTAACCTAAATCCCTTAGTAAATATTTATATAGTTGGCGTATAGTAGAGCAGCTTATTCTCTTAGGTTTAACCTGTAATGCGCATGCGTATTTACTTATAATGAGGTTAGAATTGTTTTATGGACCATACATCGAAATGTATCAAATGAGAAATTAGTTTGTTTTGTTGTTATTGCATGATCATTGTTAAGCGGGTAGACTATGCTGGTCTGCCAAGTGTTATCTGGTTACAGATGATGTTTCGCCCAACGAGTCACCCTCGGACCTACAAGATTCACCAATGCTGCTCGGGATTCGCAAAGCGTCAGCTTTTTTTATTAATCTTGATTCATCTACAACACCAACACCCACGTAAACCAAAAAAATATGCATTTAAAAATCGGCGGTCTTGACTAAATCCTTAGTCATTACCTTCATTTAAAATTCAGTAACAAATGCTGAAGCGATTAAAACAATTATTAAATAAAGTAATTAAACAATTCCTATAAAAAGGAGAAACTTCAGGATATGTATAAGTGTGATTTTGTTCAGTTTATGTTTTCTCAATAATGGATTGTAAAACAAAAGAAAATATTGGGATTACAATTTAAAATAGTAAAAGCACTTACTTATTTGTGATGATACAATTTTACTTGCAAAAAACATTTTCAGTTCAGTAGTTATAACATCGAAAATTCTTAAAAGAAGTACGATAATATAGTGATACGCACTTGTAGATCTTAACCATGCATCTACGGTGCTTTTACTTCAAAAATAAAATTTTTAAAAATAATAAATTTATCTTGTCTGTAGTGCAATTTATGAAAAACTCGAATTTGTAAATTTCCTTTTTAACGTATATCGGTTTATGATCTTATTGCAATTATTCTATTTTTCTTTATATTTTTTGTAGATTGCATCACAAACTAGGATCGTCAATGATTAATTTACTAAAATCGAGACAAAAATGTGCATATTGTAAAGTTTTATAAAATATGTTACTTGTTAATCTGTGATTATACCTAGCAGTTTTATATTTGTTAAATTATTATTCCCAGTGTAATTATCTTTCCGTTTTCGAGACTACCTGTAAGAATCTATTTTAGTTAATTTTAACTTTTTACTTAACAATGAATAACAGTTATGTTTTATAGAGCTAAGACTAAGTGCAAAAAAAGAAAGTGATACTGAAAGTTATTCTAAACATTCACCGTTTTCCATGTATGTAATATAAGATGATTTCAGTTTGTAGTCGTTTCAAAATTACACAAAAAAAAAACAAACGATGTGTGTTCAAATATTTTATTTACCATTACTTTTGCTGTAACTTATTTCATTTTATGTAAATATTTTCTTATGTAATACGTTAGTGGAATATATTATGTGTACATCCTACAATGCGTTTCTTTCCATTTGTAATAAATTATTTTTCGAAAGTTCAAATTTTCAAGTAATTTATTTTAATTGAGTAATGTGGCGACATCTGTTTCTTAACATTTATACTATGTTGATACAGGTTTCTGTAATTTATTAATTTGTAATGTGTATTTTTCTGTAATAAATTAGTAAGATATAAATAAATTGCCTACTTTTCTTTTTTTTTTTAATTAAAATTAAATTAAGAGAACAACTGTACTGACCATAAAGGTAAGTATGATATCTTTTAAAATTGCGAAATAATTTAATTTCTTTTGTTATCTTAGGTAATTCTCGCACTCTTAGAAAAAGGGTTTATTACATTTATATGTAATTAATTACACATATCGTATGCATTGTAATTATAGGATTCTGTAAGATTACCTCAGTATATCGCTAGTAGATGGCAGTAGCTACAAGCTTCTTTAGTTTTGCGGGAATTATAAATTATTCAAAAAAATGAAAATAAACACCTAACATAAGCAAGGAAATTACTAAATATGGATAATTAGTTTCTTATACGTTTGTAATAACTAATAATTATTAAAAATTACTATAGAGAGAAAGGAGATAATATAAAACAAAAACATATACAAAAGGAATCAATTTACTAAAATAAGTCGCTTTTGAAATAGATTTGTTACAATATTTTGAGGATTTTAACAGCTTTGTATCTAAGCAACGTGTAAATAAGAGGTTATAGATTAAAAACGGCGCATTACGGCGTAATGTACATATTGGCATAGGTGGTGTGCAAAGGTAATTTGCTTAAATGGTGTTACATATTACTCACACAACACATGCCGCGTAATTGCACATATAAATACCCTGTTTGGCTTAGAATTATATCTACCTATATATGTATATATACCTCCCAATTCCTAAAAAAACAGAAATATAACTTAGCAACTTGTGATGTAAATGCTTCGAGTTTCTTTTTTAGTAGGTAATGGATATTCCTAGTTACGTTTTACCTTCAGCCATAATAGTGTTATTATAGAAATAATCAAAACAACTTTTTAGTAAAAGGTTTTACATACTAATAGCTCCATGTTTGTCGTTTTAGTAGGTATTTTTACACTTTGTATGAAATAGCTTTTGAAAAGAATCATATTGGATTCATATAACTCTATAGTTTTATTTAGTTTTCTGTCCAAATTTTACGAGAAAGTATAAAATAGTATTTACCAAACTTGAACTTTCCGAGGGCAAACAATATATTCTTTACATACTAAAAAAACGATAATACTGTTACCCACTTACATAGGTATTTGTAATATTAAGGAATAGGGGGTAGGATCAATAGATTTGAACAGATTACATTACCGACCTTGTTTAGTTGTAATATACCAGGTACTCCTTTTTTGTCTTATTTATTCGTATTAGTTATTTATAGCAAACAATAATTTATGAAAGAAATTTAATATTTATACATGGTTTATTGCACAAGATATTGGCAACCTAATTTAGTATATTTCTTGAACAAACTTTTTAATAATACACGGTTTATTATTTTTTTGGGTTAGAAATAGTAGCTATCAATTTAAATTCTATAACATTTCAAGGGCGTTTTCTAACAATGTTTTCTACGAAGCGAGAAGTAGTAATTATTTGCTTTATCCGTTAAATGAAACATAAATAAAAATATATACGTTTGTAATTGAAACAACTTAATCGAGGTATTCACATTTCGAATAGAAGATTTTTATATTTAATTAAACAACAGCAACTGATGCTAAGTGGTTTTGGTTCAAAAGCCCCTTCATATTGATAAGATTTGAATTTAGATATTAGAAATCACGCAACCTTTATCTATACAGTACGGTCCTAAAATGACTTTTGAACGACGGGAGCTAGCGTTTTTAGAAAAAATAGGTCGATTTCTATTTTTTGTGAATTATCTTTTACCGTTATCGGCACTTCAATTGTATTTTCGGTTTTACCGGAAGTGACGTGAACATTTTTTTTTTAAATAGAACAGCTTGCATATTTTTACGTTTTTGGAAAGGTAATCGAAAGACGAATCCAACGATACCACATATGCTATACTTTAATTTAAGAAATATGACGATATGGAGCGATAAAAGTTTTGGTAATCAGTTTTTGTTGTTAGGCCAAGTTGGCTGGGAAAAAGCGCCAAATTGTTTCTTGTGGCGCCAGGCTGATCTAAAGAAATCGTTAAGCAAAGTAATCATAACAATTGCCAAACTGTCAAATCTCAATTCCAAAAGCGCAAATTATTCTTGTTGTTTATATCCTGCATTTGTCATACGTTCCTTCTTTGTTTTCGTTCATTTTAACTTGTTTTGTTAGTTGTTATTTCTTTACTTTATCGAACTTTATCGAAATTAATTAGTTATGATAGGTTTGTTTAAATGTGTTGGTTTTTGATAGTCAATATGTCAATATGTCTTTTAATTTTCTTGTGTCTTTACTTTTATGATAGCTTCGGCACGAACCATACAAAATTGCAGGGTCAATTTTAATATTACGTAAATTTCGTAACAATTATCAGCTTATTTGCCATGGTTGCGTAATAAATTGTACAATAATTTAAATCATAACAAGAATAGTTTACGCGCTTGGAATTAAGATTTGACAGTTTGGCAATTGTTATGATTAATTTGGCGTTCTTTCCTAGCCAGCTGTGCGTAACAACAAAAACAAATTACCAAAACCTTTATTGCTGCATATCGTCATATTTCTTTAGTTAAAGTAGACGTATGTGGTATCGTTGGATTCGTCTTTCAATTACCTTTCCAAAAACGTAAAAATATATAGGATCTTCTATTTAAAATAAGAAAATTTACGTCACTTTCAGTGAAACCGGAAACACAATTGAACTGCCGATAACGCCAAAAGTTAGCCAATAAAAAATAGAAATCGACCTGTTTTTTCTAAAAACGCTAGCTTCTGTGGTTCAAAAGTTAACGTGGGGGGAGGGGACACTTTAGGACCGCACTGTATGTACATAGATTATTATACGTAAAAAGCAAATACAAATATCGAACAGGGAATTAACAAGTATAGGCGATCAAGTAGCAATTCCATAACATGCGATTAAATATTGATTTATATAATTGTTAAAGCGTGACAAACGGTTGCACACGCTATGTTTACTATGTACGTACAAGGAATCGAATGGACGTTCTGTTATTATCGGTTGATCGGTGTGCGTGTACCGATCAACTGATAATAACCAAACGTCCACTCGATTCCTTGTACGTACAACCGTTTGTCACGCTTTAAATTAATTGTAAAATTGTGCCTGTTATGTAAATGGTAGAAAGTTAACATTTTCGGATAATGTAAAAGAGATGTTTACAGATAAGGGCGACTCGTCCATTTCGACATTGCATCCAAGTGCCTGGTGCCGCTATCGTTTGGTAACGATAACAATAACAAACAAAACATATTGCCATTGCTCTTCCTAAGCGTTGATTCGAAATTTTAAGCCTAAGAAGCTACTTGCAAAATAAATTACATGAAAAAGTGCTAATACGTATCAAGATAGAGATAACGCAATCCTTCCGAAGTACAACAGGTAGTGTACTTTACAAACAATTGCGTAAATGTATCGAGGCAACAAATTTTGAAATTTTGTTTGTGCCATGCATACTTCTATCAATAATTTTACACTTCTAATTTACAAATTTATTGTAATTACTGATAATTTAATAATAATTCATATTTTAAGTGTTGAAATAATGCTTTTTCACTAACATTGCGAGGATTGTCGATGAATACGTGATGTATTATGTCTTTGAATTAAATTGAATAACATTAAAATATTGCATGTAAAATTCCTGTTATTGACAATATCTATTTTACTATTTAATATTAACGGTACATTCCTGACAGATAATCGAATTATGAAATATACAACATTCGTTTTTGGTATAGACATATTCGATTTAATAATAGAGAATACCGAGCCCATATATTTGAAAATTTATCGTCGCAATGATGTATATGATATTTGTCATAAATCGAACGAGTCAAAGTATATGTAAGAAAGTTTAAAATGATTCTAAAATGTCTAATTAACTGTAATATCCATATATGTAGTTAAATCGTTTGCAACAAAGGTAATCGATAAAGAAAAAGGGCTGACATAGAATGGAAATTTGCCGTGCGAGCGATTTTCCATTGTTGTAGGTATCTGAATGTATTTTCCCTAGATGTCGAAAGCAACGGGGAAAACTACACCTACAAACATGCGAGGTGGTGCCGTAATACTTCGGAGCATTTCCATTTTCTTAACCAGCGGAAGAAGCGCTAGAGCGCTTAATCAGCAGATGGTAAAGACGAAAGTTAAAAAAATGAGCGACAAAGATACTAAAAATAAAATATCCGTACGATTGTTAGAAGCGGCTAAAAGAGATACCCATTTTTCGAGGTAAGTGTTTTTTGTTGTTCTTCCGGAATAAGTTTTGAAAAACGCTTTGTAGCTAACAATGGAAATAAAAATTATTTTGGATAAGAACTTGATATAGAAGAAATTAAAAGATTTTGAGCAATTTTGAATTCGACTATATTCTAAACTAAAAAGATATACTAGAACCATGAAAAAATTCTTCTAATGTCTAAGAAGTAATTAGACATTAGAAAGTTTCTATAACAGCAATTTAATGTTTGTATCTAATTTCGTAATAGCTTTTTTATTACAAAGTAAAACGTTTCATTTAACCAATTTTTGCATTTAAAGAATATGGAATATTTTTGAATAGAAGTTAAATGAATAACTTTTCAAATTCATGCTATATACATTAAGTTTACATATAATTAATATTTTTTTATATTTCGTTTACATTGGTTTTAATAGTAATTAAATTAATTTCAGAATTAACAGTTTCTTGCAAAAATCAGTCTCTATTTAAGAAAATATTTTTATTTCAAGACAATGAAAATATGTAATATAAGAAAATAATTTTTTTGAAATTTTTCGTTGTCACTCAGCCTGTTTTTTTATTTACCTTCACTCATAATCCTACATCACACCATTTATGACTAGAGCGGGCCAAATTGCGCCATCCAACAGAATCGGAATCAGGCGCAACGGCCGCTTATTGTAAATAGCGTATATGTGAGTCACAGCAGATATGTGATATTTCGAAATTAATACACAAGAGTAAAAAAATAAAAGCTGACGCAATAATAATGTTTAGTAATTAGAGCGGATGTATGTACACGCTGAGGTGTTTTTATTTTCATTATGATTTTTTATTTGATTGAAAACGGTATGCGTTGTAAATGGGATGTAATAAGGAAATAACTGAGAAACTGAACGCTTTTTTTATTCTGTTGTACTTAATAATGTAACTGTAAATAAAGATATAATAAATAAATTCTATCCTTCTTAATAATGCGGATAGGCTTGTTTAAAAAGTTGCACCATCAGATAAGTTTCCACATTTGCCTCGGTGAAGGATGTTCGCCGAGACGAAAAAATGTTCTTATATTTCGAAAACGACCGTTCCACGTCTACCGAAGTAAGACAGGCGTAATTAAAATAATCTTTAGACTTAGTCAAGGAATCTGCAGATGCCCCATCGCACATTTGTCTTAATCTCGTGTAGTCCGGATTCTTTTTTAAAACACTATCGAACTTAGCTAAAACTCGTCCACTTGTTGCATCGTTTATACTGTGTAACAATGTACTAACTTCGTCCACGATTTGCACTGATTCTACCAACGACAATCCAGAATTTTGCAAATTTTCTATCGCGTCTACTAACCCTTTGTAATTGTTGCTAATATTCTTTAGATGTGTTTCAAGAGAAATATCGAGAAATCCCTTCTGGCTCATCCTAATAGCTCTAGCTTCGGCAGGGACGAATTGCAAAATAACGGATTTGACTTCTTGAAAATGCTCATTATAATAAAAAGCGGCTTTTAACCACGTTCCCCAACGCGTAAGAATGGGCTGTGGTGGTTCTCGAATACCAGGGCATAACCTGTGGAATGCCCTAGTCCTCTTAGGACTTTTGAGAAACACTTTTTTTGTGTTTGCTATTAATGCATCCACCTCCGGGTAACACTCTCGAATAGTTTGTGCCACAAGATGTAAAGCATGGACTTTACACGTAACATGTAAAAGTCCTTCACACTTTTCTTTAAGGGAACGGCCTACACTACACATTGTTGCTGCACCATCGCTCATGAACAACAACAGTTGACTGGTTGACACTTGAAATTTTTGTAACGTTTCGAGAACTACGGCCGTAATTGCTTTACTAGTACACTGTTTTAATCTTCTGCTGGCTAATAGAATTGCAAAATTTGGTTTAATAGGATCTAATACGCGCACTAGAAAAAATAGAATTTTTTTTGCAATCTGTCGTCTCATCAAGACATAGCCACAGCTGTTTATCTTTTAATTCGGCTTTAATTCGATTTTCAATGTCCTCACGTATTCGTGAAATATCTCTCCTTAACGCTGTCCGAGATGGTAGTATCCACTCGGGATTGTATGTACCCCAGAATTTTCGAAATGCTTTTTTATCAAGTATACGAAGTGGTAGACCACATACCATAAACGTTAAAAGCAATTCTAATTGAAATTGACGTTGTTGTGACACACCATTTCTTTTATTTCTGTGGTGTGCGCTATTTATATGTCTTTCACAATCACGTTTGCTCCAGCACAGTAGTTTCTTTTTACAAACTTTACAGAAAATTGTACTCCCATTGTAGTGTAAATCCACAAATTCACTAAGAAATTTATTAACTTTCGTAGGTAATGGCCGTTTATTTTTAATAGTTACGTTAGACATAATCACTAAAGCGAGCACACCGACGCTTGTTTCTAGTATGCCACGAAGTGGTGCAAACGTAACATCTGCAGACTCGTCATTTGTTGATGAATAGAGCGCGTCGTCCGTAAATGAATAAGCGCGCTGTTAGTTCGTAGCCGTCGATGAATGAACTTTTTTTTTGTAGTGGCCCACTGTGAACAACGCCCTATTTATCAACGAACACCCAAACTGCAGGTCTATATTTGCGCGTCTTCACGACGTAATAGACAGTGGTTTTGGTCCTCGTCCTAATAATTACATATTTAAATTACCTATGTTTACATACATATATGCGCCCGGCAGCCTGATTGCGAACCCGCTCTATTTATGACTTCTATACAACATGTCTCGGCTACTATTGTAAGCAGAGACGAATGTCAGTTAGGCTCGAGGCGTGATTGAGAGCTTAAACAGGAATACGTCAGCGTTAGAGGGGCTGGAGAGGCAGTATCGCGTATGCATTCTATCCTTATCTAAGGTAACGATAAAATGATGTACGTGACCTAGCAATGCATGTGCGATGCCGCCTCTTTACCCCCATTAATGCCGACGTATTCCTTTTTCGCACTCAGTCACGCTTCGAACCTAACTGGTTTTCGTCACATCTATGCTGTTTCGAACCGCATTTTAAAAATATTTTGCAATATATAGGCCTGGCATATCAAATTTATTAATTTATTAAAATGTACGTAGAAACATAGGCCTATATTTTTCAAGATTCGCTATATATTTCTCTCACTGTTTTTAAGATATGTATTTAATTTTATTTTGAAAATGTAAGGTTCGTAAAAAAATTGCATATTACTGCAATACATTATTGCCAGTTTCTGGTAAAACTGGTAGTAGCTGGGAGAAAACTATTGACGCTATCATTTAATACTAGTAAAAAAGTTGAAAGGTTGTCTAAACTATTTTTGAATACTTTCTATAGCTTCAGAGATATTAATGCAAATAGCAAAAATACCACTGGAATTATATGGCAAAAATGTGAAAAAAAGAAAAATGGAACAACACCGCTAGTAAAAAAGTATATTAGATCTCGAAACAGATTCTCTGCCTCCTCCTTCTAAGTGATTCTAAATTAATTTAATCGAATTGCTTTCCGGGAAAATATCAGTCTGTCTAACTTCTAATTAGTTCGGGGAGACGTGAAATTTAATAGTAGAATGGTACACGTTTAAATAGGAAACAATGAAACTGATTGATGTCTAATCGATGTTGCAGGTCTGAAATCGAGGGGCTCTACAAGGTTTACAGGAAACTGATTTCAATGAATAGACCGAAAACTAATCAGGAGAAAGGTGCCGCCAGCTCTACCATCATGGGAAAACCTACTACAGTTCACGAAGTAATTTACTAATTTAATATTTCGCCCTAATTTTAGCATTTTGGCGTAAATTTCAGGGGGTGGATAAGGTCGTATTTAGGGAACTCTTACATAGCTCGTTCGATATTGTTACGGAAGACATGATGATGGATAGGATATTTTGCGTTTGGGATAAAATGAATGCTGGTTTAATAACACCTGAAGCATGGTTTTGTGGTTTATCAATTTTTCTAAGAGGAACATTAGCAGAACAGACAGATTTTTGTTTTTCAGTTTATGATTTGAATGCGGACGGTTACATAACGAAGGACGAGATGTTTCAATTACTGAAGTAAGTTTCTTGCTTGTAAATATCGAATAAATTGTTTCTCAAGCATGACATGTTTTAAAAAAGTCTTCAGACAGATTAATTTTTTATTTCATTTGCCCATTTTATCTTTTATTTTGTTTTTAGTAATGATCTTATCCCTGATTCCCTGAAGTTGTCCCTGTTTCCTCATTTTTCTACATGAACAGCCGATTTTAGAAAGTATGGTCTAGAATTTGTTTTGATGGTATTTTCGATTCAAACGATAGTTTTAGGAAAATTATGTCTTCTTCTCTAGGTGTAAATTCCCTCCCTTTAGATCTTGTTTAGTTACAGAAAGTTAATTCGAGTGATCCTTCTTCTCAAAGTTCAGTAAAACCTCAGTAAACTATAGTAATGACTGATTAGTGTATAGTGCCCGTTTCCTGTAATGCACGAATTGCTGATTTTTTTTTTAAACACTTCTTTTTATCGGAAAACCTTTTGGGATGTTTAGTAAAAATATAAATTTCAATTCTTCCATATTTTCAGGAATAGTTTAATAAAACAACCACAGGATGAGGATCCAGATGAAGGTGTTAAAGATCTAATCGAAATAGTATTACGAAAATTGGATAAAGATAAAGATGGAAAGATTTCATTAGAAGATTATCGTCAAACGGTGTTGGAAGAACCTTTACTTCTCGAGGCGTTTGGGAGATGTTTACCTAATGAAAGGGCAAGAGATACTTTCATAACAACAATGAAAATGTGAAAAATTTGTTAATTATGTATTAAGTATACAATCTGCTCATGTTTCTAAATAATTACAAATTATAATTACCTGTTAGTTGAATAATTTACCGTTTATATATACCAGTTCTGATTTTAGTAGTGTAGTGTTGTAGTTATAAATTAATAAACTATTATTAATAAAATCTGCTTAATCATGTTATCTTATCATTTAAATCTGATATCCCTACATACGAAGCACTTACTTACAATTAATGCAGAATAAATTCAGGTACGTATCTGCCCATGTACCTACAAAGAATTGATCGATTTCCAATATGTGTAGATTGTTAATAATGTGTTATATGTAAGAATTATGCAAATAGTTGCGACGTAATTTAACATTTAATTGACCTATTGCGACGTGAAGTTCCGGTCGGTAAAAATAACCTTGTTATCTTTAGATTTTCATATGCGCCTAAATACATTACCGCTCATAAGAATTTGAGTACCTCAAATTTCAGGGTAAATATTTAAATGGAAATATTAAAATATGTAATTGGTATTTAAGTATACACAAATATACAACTTGAACATTTAGAATTATTTATTTGACCTAAATTTTGCATTCGTCTATGTGACCTCCTTTACTTTTAACGATTGCGTCGCATAATCGAGGCATTCTTGCAATTATTTTTAACAATGTTTCTGGAGTTATTCGAGCCCATGCTGCCTGTAGTTTGTCCCACATGTCATCTGCTGAAGTTGGAGCAGTTTTTCTTACTTCCCGATCGAGTTCTTCCCATAATAACTCGATGGGATTCAAGTTTGGGCTTTGGGGTGGCCATTTCATGATTGTTAGTGTCTCTTCCTCTTCCAACTGTTCTAAATTGTGAGTGTAATAGTTTTAAATAGAAAACTATCTATTTTAATTTTAAACCCTCGTAATCTTTATAAATCTTCATCTTTTGAGGTAATACATATTTTGGCAATTTAGGCAATTAGTTTCTACCACCGGATTACACCCCTCCTTATCCAGCGAATGCATCAATATGTGATTCAAAAGATGAAATTCCTTTATCGCAAATCTCTACTGATGTTTAATATGCACTATCTTTTCTGAAGAATTTTGATTTGTTGGCAGCGATACTATTTCTCAAAGACGCTTGGTGTGAGGTACCACTATTGAACTTATTGAACAGTCACTGATGAAGAGATTCTAGTTATTAATGTAGAGATAATATCATTATTAACAGTGGATCGAACAAGTAATAAGGAAGAAGATGAAAAGGAAAGGGTTCCGCTTGAGAAAGGTATTATCTACGGTTACTTCTACAGTGCGTTAAAGATCAAACGGCTGCTAAAATACCTGAAGCAACGTCATATTTAGAGCGGGCCAAGAGCGCCACGCGCCAGGTTCGCAATCAGGCTGCCGGGCGCATATATGTATGTAAACATAGGTAATTTAAATATGTAATTATTAGGACGAGGACCAAAACCACTGTCTATTACGTCGTGAAGACGCGCAAATATACACCTGCAGTTTGGGTGTTCGTTGATAAATAGGGCGTTGTTCACAGTGGGCCACTACAAAAAAAAGTTCATTCATCGACGGCTACGAACTAACAGCGCGCTTATTCATTTACGGATGACGCGCTCTATTCATCAACAAATGACGAGTCTGCAGATGTTACGTTTGCACCACTTCGTGGCATACTAGAAACAAGCGTCGGTGTGCTCGCTTTAGTGATTATGTCTAACGTAACTATTAAAAATAAACGGCCATTACCTACGAAAGTTAATAAATTCTTAGTGAATTTGTGGATTTACACTACAATGGGAGTACAATTTTCTGTAAAGTTTGTAAAAAGAAACTACTGTGCTGGAGCAAACGTGATTGTGAAAGACATATAAATAGCGCACACCACAGAAATAAAAGAAATGGTGTGTCACAACAACGTCAATTTCAATTAGAATTGCTTTTAACGTTTATGGTATGTGGTCTACCACTTCGTATACTTGATAAAAAAGCATTTCGAAAATTCTGGGGTACATACAATACCGAGTGGATACTACCATCTCGGACAGCGTTACGGAGAGATATTCCACGAATACGTGAGGACATTGAAAATCGAATTAAAGCCGAATTAAAAGATAAACAGCTGTGGCTATGTCTTGATGAGACGACAGATTGCAAAAAAAATTCTATTTTGAATATAATAGTGCGCGTATTAGATCCTATTAAACCAAATTTTGCAATTCTATTAGCCAGCAGAAGATTAAAACAGTGTACTAGTAAAGCAATTACGGCCGTAGTTCTCGAAACGTTACAAAAATTTCAAGTGTCAACCAATCAACTGTTGTTGTTCATGAGCGATGGTGCAGCAACAATGTGTAGTGTAGGCCGTTCCCTTAAAGAAAAGTGTGAAGGACTTTTACATGTTACGTGTAAAGTCCATGCTTTACATCTTGTGGCACAAACTATTCGAGAGTGTTACCCGGAGGTGGATGCATTAATAGCAAACACAAAAAAAGTGTTTCTCAAAAGTCCTAAGAGGACTAGGGCATTCCACAGGTTATGCCTTGGTATTCGAGAACCACCACAGCCCATTCTTACGCGTTGGGGAACGTGGTTAAAAGCCGCTTTTTATTATAATGAACATTTTCAAGAAGTCAAATCCGTTATTTTGCAATTCGTCCCTGC
Source organism: Dynastes maya (assembly GCA_029619315.2). Classification (NCBI taxonomy): domain Eukaryota; kingdom Metazoa; phylum Arthropoda; class Insecta; order Coleoptera; family Scarabaeidae; genus Dynastes; species Dynastes maya. The sequence continues at coordinate 3,055,053 of JAROYE020000012.1, read as the reverse complement.
CGAAGCTAGAGCTATTAGGATGAGCCAGAAGGGATTCTCGATATTTCTGTTGAAACACATCTAAAGAATATTAGCAACAATTACAGAGGGTTAGTAGACGCGATAGAAAATTTGCAAAATTCTGGATTGTCGTTGGTAGAATCAGTGCAAGTCGTGGACGAAGTTAGTACATTGTTACACAGTATAAACGATGCAACAAGTGGACGAGTTTTAGCTAAGTTCGATAGTGTTTTAAAAAAGAATCCGGACTACACGAGATTAAGACAAATGTGCGATGGGGCATCTGCAGATTCCTTGACTAAGTCTAAAGATTATTTTAATTACGCCTGTCTTACTTCGGTAGACGCGGAACGGTCGTTTTTTCGTCTCGGCGAACATCCTTCACCGAGGCAAATGTGGAAACTTATCTGATGGTGCAACTTTTTAAACAAGCCTATCTTTATTTACAGTTACATTCTTAAGTACAACAGAATAAAAAGAGCGTTCAGTTTCTCAGTTATTTCCTTATTACATCCCATTTACAACGCATACCGTTTTCAATCAAATAAAAAATCATAATGATAGCGGATATATATATATATATATATATCCGCTCTAATTACTAAACATTATTATTGCGTCAGCTTTTATTTTTTTACTCTTGTGTATTAATTTCGAAATATCACATATCTGCTGTGACTCACATATACGCTATTTACAATAAGCGGCCGTTGCGCCTGATTCCGATTCTGTTGGATGGCGCAATTTGGCCCGCTCTAGTCATATTGATTCATATTTTAATGTTTAATACTAAAATCCGAATTAGTTCGGATCAACGAGGTTGCACTGTATACTGTGTTTTATCTGAAGATTTTAACATGTTGATGTTTTTAGTGAAATGATTTGATTGATGGAATTAAAAAATTCTTAAAAGTGGGAATCTTAAATTCGATTTGGAAACATATCGCCCTGTCTATTGACTTACACTAAGTGCAATATACTAAGCCTGCTTTCGTTAGTTTTACTTCTGTCCTCGTTGACACGTTGTAAACCGTGCCAGCTAATTGAATATGTATCTAAAGGTTCCATGTTATATTAAAACTTATTTTTAACAATGTTTATATTTTCGACTTTAGTCGCGATAATGTAGCTTGATATCAGAGATATTACTGGCCCGAATTTGACCTTCATATTAGTATCAGCCTTGGTTCCTTTTTTTTTTCAAAAACTCCAGTTTTGTTCGATAAAGATAAAGATTTATTTACATATTAAGGATGAATTTAACAACACGTATGGCTCATTCGTGTATCCGTTTACATTGCTGTTTGATAATCGTATTTAGTTGTTAGTGATACGTCAAATAAAATTGTACTATGCCGGCAGAGCAGCAAATAAATAGGCGGTGAGTGACCAAAATCGTCTTTCTTTTATTCTTTAATCAGGATTAATTTCGTTTAAGACAATTATTAGGAAATTATTTCTATTGGTGTAATTTAAAAATTGCATGATAATATTTGATTTATCAAACCTCTAAAGATGAAGATAATTTTTACTAAAAACACAATAAACAGATAAGCATTGCATATATCAATTTTAATGCCATGGAAGTTGAAAATTTGAACGTGGAAGATTTTCTGGAGGAATAATGTTCAGAATAGATTTAAATACATCTATTTTATATAAATTATAGGCTATATTTTTTTAATTAATGTTATTTTCATCATTAATATATGTTTAGAAGATAATTGTTATATGTTTTGAAAATTTGTCCGAAAATGCTTACTGTTCTGCATTGTCATAAATTTAATTATGAAAATTACCAAGTCACTACTACAAATATATGCATATCGTAAACAGATTACTGAGATTACCTATTAACAGCTTTAATAACACAACGCATATATTTTTAGAAATCAAAATGGTACTCCAGTACTTCAAATAATAGGGGAAGTTTTGATAATGCTCCTGCAGATGTTATACTATAATTTGGAGGCGATATACAGGTTATTTGTGCCAGTACCGGAAAAATCTGTCAAAGGAGAAGTAGTTTTAGTAAGTAATTTTGTTTCAATTTCAAAAAATCTCCGTCAAAAATTTTCTGAAAGTCATATATTTAAGATAATGAAGAGATTTCATTAACAGGATCATTGTCAGTCAATTCTACCAAGGCAACCAGTTTTATAAATTAATTAATAATAATAAAATAAAGCAATAAAAAGTATTTATTCAATACATTCAATTATCGCTATGTAATCATAGTCTTAAGGTCATTTCCCTCCCTTAATTATCACATGTGTTAAATAAAAAAAAAAACAGAATTACAAACAAATTCAGCTTGGTTTCAAGGACGACAGTGTTAGAGGTTGTAAAAATAGGCCATCAATAACTGTAATTGTAGTAAAGTGGGTTTAATATATTAAGTCAAGGATGGCAGGGGATTATGACTCCTACGTCATTTACTTAAAAATAATTATTGTAAAACGTTGAAGGAGGCGATTCGAGATATTTTTGTTGTATTAGGCCTTTATTAAAATCGTAAAAATTCATCCAACGATAACCTTTACGTGAAATTTCAATTTTTTTTAATTGCTTTTTTTAAACACTCACTGTAAACAATTTACTCTAAATTTTTTATAAAAATTCACAATTTTGAAACATTTCAAATTTGGCGACCCTGTCAGGATATTGATTAAGTCGATTTATATTTAGGTCTTCAAACAAAATTTCAATAATTTTTTAACAATTTTAAGAGAAATAATATATATTATTAGCATTTTAAAAAGTCGTATTGATTTAGGAGGTTGTTATGTTACACCAAATATTAAATAAATTATATGATAAGATTTATATCTACATAAATCAAGCAAAATTTGAAAATTGCGCAGATTAGATAGAACAAAAAAACAAACACTTATTCTGACTCGAATACATCATCAATGCAAGTATCATGTATAACACTTGTGGGTAATGTAGTTTAAAGTTAAACAAGTTCTTGTCCTGGTTTCAAATTCAAAAAATTGATGCCGAAATTTAACACACGTCAAAGAAGTCTGATGACATTTTTAGATGCCATCAAATGTGTCATCGCAGGAAACACATTTTTACTCCAAATTTGTAATATTCTCAGATCTTCATTGACTAATTGCTACCAATACCTGGTTTTCTGTTATTGAAGTATCACTTCAAAGTTCTGCCGACTCCGAATTTTAATTCTTATCTAAATTTTGGTTTCCGAGAGAACAGAACAGTATTTTCAAGTCATTTATTTATGGGAAAGGAATATGAATTAATTAAACATTTGACTAGACATTTTGGTTTTGATAACACAACACATTTCTAATTGTGGAAAATCTCTGCACATTTAAAGATTTTTGCGATGTATGATGATTTATGCAAATTTTACAAACACAACAACAACATTCTTCACACACTTGTACACCATTTTACCATCAAAATTTTAATCCTCAAGATAACAGAAACACAGCAAATACAATTAAATTTATCATCAACATCTCAAATTTGGTAATCTTGCCATAATTATTTATTATTGAATTGTAGAATTATCATTCGTAATAAGTAATAAGATTAGTTTTTAGCCACAGTGAATGCTTATTTCTTGTACAGCTTGTTATCGTAAATTTAATGTGATTATACATCACTACCACATAAACTTTAAATCGCTTTTAAACTGTTGAAACCCTGAAAGCCCGGTCCGTGGTTCAACGAGTTGGCATGACGAATCTCGGAACGCGGACCGTAAACTATGCCTTTTGCTGTGGATGCGGTTCACGGTACGTGGTCCTAATGGCTCCACTGAATGTCGGTAACTTTTAGCGGAACTGTATCGCATACTTCCTATCGAAAATCAGCTGATTAGCTCAGGCGAGGATGTATACAAAAGTAGACGAATTTGCAAAAAGAGAATTTTTAGTACTTCTGTCCTAAAGAAGTAATAAAAACGTTGAATTTATCAGATTCTATTTCTCATGTTAATATAATGCTACCCACCATCTCTTTTTACGTTTATTTAGTTTCTTTTTTTGCAAATATAGACCGGTATAAACAACACATACAGAAACAGCTGCTATAATTTATTGTCTTATATCCATGGTGTCAAGAATTGAACTAATTGAACAGGCCTACACAACAGAGAAGGTCTCTTGGCCCGTGTTTAAAGTTTAAAGATATAAGGAAAGTAATAATACAAAGTCAAAAACTGCAGTGTTTACTGGGGAAAAAGGAAATGATAAATACAATAGACTATTCTTTGTGAATGCTTTTGTTAAATAGCATTGTTAGACGATAATGTTATCAGTACATTGGAATATATGTTTTTATTATGTTCAAAAGTCAAGGACACTATACCTTGCATCGTATTTCTATAAAATAAATTGTATTTGTTTTACATAACCAACCTATATAATAGTTGTCTTAAAAGCTAATTTGAATGTTCTTGGAAACAATCAAATTTACTGGTTGCAATACAAAGAATGTTGTCAGATGTTAATGGTCAAGAACATATTTTGTGTGAAATAAGCATTATAATGTTTTGGGAGATCCCTATGACACATCTATTATTGCGGTAATAACAATACAAAAACCATTTTCTCTTCCGGAAACAAATGGTTTAACAGATATTTATGTAGCTTACAAAGAATTCGAAAAACAACGCATGTACATGTGTAAACTGTCTAAAAATACATTTAAATATTTTATCCATATGCTAAATGAAGTTTACATAATCACTTATAATTGAATTTTTAACAGCATTACGTAATTTTTAGGTAACAGGAGCTGGACATGGAATTGGAAAAGAGATAGCTTTGCAATATGCCGCGTTAGGAGCTATTGTAGTTGCATGGGATATAAATGAGAAAAATAACACGGAAACTGTGAACCAAATAAACCAACAAGGTCGCTCAAAGGCCTATGGTTATGTGTAAATATCTTTATTATGTTTTGTTATAATAAGAATTTACTTTGAAGATAAATAATTTTAGATGCGATGTTTCCAATAAAGATAAAGTACTTGAAGTGGTAGAAAAGGTTAAACAGGATGTTGGGGATATAACAATCATTGTAAATAATGCAGGAATTATGCCAACCCATAGCTTATTGGAACACACGGCTGATGAAATCGAACGGACATTCAAAATAAATGTTCTTGCACATTTTTGGGTAAACAATATGTTCCTATAAGCCATCTATAAATACTCAATTGTTTATCATTACAGATTATACAAGCAATTTTGCCTAGCATGCTCATTAATAATCATGGGCATATTATATCCATTTCCTCGTGTGCAGGTCTTGTAGGTCTAGAAAATTTGGTCCCCTATTGCAGCACCAAATGGGCAGTAAGGGGGTATATGGAAGCATTATTCTATGAGATACGTTCAAACATACCAAATTCACGGATCAAACTGACCACAGTGTATCCATATATGGTAGATACGGGTCTTTGCAGAAAGCCTAAAATGCGATTTGAGGATTCGATGCATATGGAATCTCCGGAGACTGTTGCGCGGAAAACAATTGAAGCACAAAGGCGAGGCATGAAGGAGATAACAATTCCAGAATACTTTCTGTACCTGAACAATTCCCTTAGAATTATATCTAGCAGAGCTAGTGCAAAACTGAAGGACTTTCTTGGAGTTAAGTTAGAGTCTGATTTGTAATTGAATATTTTTATTAAGTTGAACTAAAATGTCGCCATGCCTTTTTTAGGGGAAATATTATCAAAATGTCTGACATTTTTAGGACGACTTTAAGCATTTCCTTCAGATACTTTTATAGAAGCCTTTTACGTGCATGTATTGTATGTGGGATTTTAATATCAATATACATTAAATTATTTTGATTTTTTAACAGTGTGTTATTGAATTCTTTAGTTAAGACATACAAGATGCTCTTATCGAAAACAGTTAATTGGAAATAGAAATTTGAACTTGGACGGCAATCCAAAATATCTTAAAATTACAAAGCTCTAAAATATTTGTTGCAGCTATCAAAAGCCAATCTTTTAACAGTTTGCTTTTGAATTGTATCTAATGGATTACCATAAAAGAATCGACGTAATTAAGACTTTTAAATCTAATCCAGCAAAGGTTTTCTTCCAATATAGATTCTAATTGATTTTCAGAGTTTAGTAAAGGTATTTTATAATCTATCTATCTTACTTACTTTTATTGACTTCTAACAGCCGAATCTCATTTCAGCTTTCTTTTTCACTTCGTCGATGTTCCAAAAATAAAACTGGTTGGTGCTGTTCATTTTTCACGAAATCCGTACAAAATAAACACACTGACGATTAAAAGATCCTTTTGTCTTTTTTGTAATAACGATAATATTTTATCGCTGCGTGCCTATGTTATAACAATAAAGGCGTCTTAGAACTGAATTGAATTTTATTTATCAGCACTGATTTTACTGCATATACATGTTTACAAAACATGTATCACCTAAACATGCTTCATTATTGAAAATATAAACTAGCATTATTGAATTACACATGCATATGAATAATGTCAATAAAATTTATATTGAACATTTTCAAAAGATCAAGAAACTTATAACTTTATTTTCATTTTTTTTAAGAAAGTTCACAGAACATAGTGACGAATAAAGAAATGTGATAGCTATACTACAAGTGTAAGAAACCTCTTATGTGGGCTGTGAAGGATGCAGTTCATATACTCATTAATAACGCTGGCCACCAGCGGTACCGCGCATCGCCGTAGAATCAGTTCGGACCGAGAGGAACGGTAGTATTACTTCGTCTGCGGAGCAGTACGGACATTTTCGCTGCCGGTCATTTGTGCAATTGTTTATCTGTCCTAGAAAAATTATGATTTCGTCAGCAAAACGACCGCGGTCGGACAAACTTCGAAAATTTATTGCAGAAATTCCAGACTTAATATATGAAGGTGCTAAATTAAATGTGTAATCTGTAAAATCCCGTTAATGTGTTTGGTCCAGACAACATTGTCTACGACACGTAAATAGTGAAAGGCATGTCTCAAAAAGAAATTGCGCACGAGACAATGAAAAATTTATATTTAATTTATGCGTTACGATTATCGCATGTAATATACCGTTTAATTTACTAGACAAGGAACCATTTATCTGTTTTTGGAATAACTATTCGGAGTCCAAATTACCAAGTCGAACATCGTTACGAAGAATTGTGCCATCTGCGCGCGAACATATTGAACAAAAAATAAAATCGGAGTTGAAAGATCAAAAATTGTGGTTATGTGTCGACGAAACAACAGATCGGAAGAAACATTCTGTTCTTAATGTAATGGCACGCAAATTGGAACCTCATCAATCGGCACCTTCAATTCTATTAGTCTCCAAACGAATACAACGGTGTACTGCCGAAGTAATTTCAAAGTTAGTGTTAAATACATTGGACAAGTTTGAACTTTCAACAAACCAACTCTTGATGTTAGTGAGTGATGGTGCTGCAAACATGCTTTCTGTAGGCCGGTCTCTTAAAAAGCATTCTGCTAATTTGTTACACATTTCGTGTAAAATTCATGCTCTCAATCTTGTGGCGGATAGTATCAGAAAATGTTATCCTGAGGTAGACGCTTTAATAGCGCATACCAAAGCAGTATTTGTCAAATCACCGAAACGTATTCGCGAATTTCACAGACTGTGCCCCCGTATACCAGAGCCACCAGAACCTATTCTAACTCGTTGGGGAACATGGTTGCAGGCCGCGTTTTATTATCATAAATATTTTGACAATATTAAGAACGTGGTTTTACAATTCGAAATTTCAAGATAGTCAGGTTAAATTGGATTTAAAAATCATTCACGACAATTACTTCGTGCTAGCAGATGCAATAGAAAAATTACAAAATCCTGCGATGCCGTTAGAAGAATCTCTACAAATAGTGCAACATGTTCACGCACTGCTATGCGCGATTGAAGACGCAAAAAATGTTACTGTTCTAGAAAAATTTGAAAGTGTTTTTGAGAAAAATTCTGATTTTGGCACATTGAGACACATTTGTGAAGGTGCGTCAACAGAATCGTTAAGTTATTTGAAAGATTATTTTACTTACGCAAATATTACGTCACTAGATGTAGAACGTTCGTTCTCTGCATATAAACGCATTTTTTCCTCATGCCGTACTAGTTTTGCCGAAACAACAGTTGAAACATATCTAATGTTGCAGATATTTAACAGACATTATTCACTTTGTGATTTCACGGAGGACTCTTAAAATGGTAAGTGTTTGAGCACGTGTTATTTAATTTTTATTTAAAAGATGAGCGAAATTATTTGCGGCAGCAAACATCTCTATTTGCAGAATAACTCTAGTGGAACGCGAGGCCTGGTCGACTCTACACTACTGCGCGGTACCGCTCGTGGCCAGCTTTACTCATTAATGCCCTAAAAATGGACAGTATACATTATGTTCAAAATCTAAAGTTAATTTGACTAATAAAATAGACCACCGTAAACTTTGCAAAACTTAAAACTTTAGTAAAATATGTTTACAATTGCGTCATTATAAAATTCTACATGTAAATTAATATCGTGTATGACCTCCTCGGGCTTTAATGACCTGCATACGTTTAGACGTATGCAGTGTTTTGGCTTCAAGTAGTATCTTTAAACAAGAGTGTTTATGACCTTTTAGTTGAGTTTTCACCAAATTTAAAAGCTCCTCTGAAAAAAATTTTGTATTCGAGAGTCTTAATGTTACATTTAGAACTTGTATGTATATACGTTTGAGTAGGAACAACGCAATCCTTATGAAATTCTTCGTTAAATCTACGTTGCACAGAGGTATCTCCTAGGAGTACCAAAAAGCTAAAAAACTAACTATGGACGTACTCTGTCTATTAATGTTTATCCTTTAAAATTAACATTATCATGATGATAACACTCAGTTTGAAAGCAATATATTTTTAATAATCATCTGCCTATTCGTCACGTCGGAACACAATACCTTTTCCCAGTTTTAAATTGTCCAATGTCTTTTTGCCCATTCTAAACGGTTTTTTTTTCTGATGATCGCCGACAATAACGGTTTTTTTTTGCCTTACAAATCCTCTAATACTGCACTATTTAATCGTTTTCTATCTGTTCCAGCCGAAATGTTCGGATTGCCTTCTGTACTAATTCTTATTCCGAAGAAAAAGTCTCTCGAATAGACGGTCCTCTCTGGCTGTTATTATTATTATTATTATCCTATTTATGGCTAATTGAACAATAGGACTTGACACGATACTAATTTTTGAGCAATTTTTGTTTGTGAGATTCTTGTAGAACTCAAAATCGCAATATGCGCCCTCTTAGTTTCACTTAACTGTCTCTTTTTGCCATAATAATTGTAAATATTGCGAGTACCTATTTTAACAGCCCTCCGCAATCGAAATTGATTCTTAAAATTGTTTGTGTTTCGATTTTATTTGGTTTCTCAGAGAAACTCCCGTATGCCATTTTAGAATAATTCTTTGAATAATATTTTATCGTTTTTTCGCAAATATTATATATTTGCCAAAATCTTCGGGCAGTTCTGTTTTATTGGCAATTTTTTACAATTATTTGGTATTTTTGTTTTGAAAAAAGTGATTTTCTTCGCATTGCATTGAGATTAAGAGAAGTGTGGAAATTTTTTGACGATTTTAACAGGTATTTTAAACGGAATCGCTTTCGTTTGATTGCAGAATAGTCATCTAACGAAATAATTCTAATTAAAATATTTATATCGGCTTAAAAGTGTTAATTTTAAATCTAGAATACAGTTAAGTTGTTTGTGAAATACGCTCTTTCACATAAAGTCCTTCGAATACCGCAAATTTTGGAGTAGTTAACCTTGGTAGCCTAGAAAAATTGATCAAGAGCAACAACCAAAACTCAGTTATACACTGGCATACCATCAGAATGACTATCTATGGAAAATTGGTGGAAATAATAATTATTAGTTATTGCACCGTTAGATGTAGCTTAATTGTTTAATTTTATTGTATAATTAAACAATGTAGTTTTTAATTATTTTAAGTCAATGATGAGTAGTGTTTGGATGAAGACCATCTTCAGTTGCTCGTGTTTGATTCATGTCAAAATTAAGTTTAAAATTTTCGCGCGCTTGTCACCTCCAGCATGTTTTTCTTTACTGAATGTCAGGTTAAGTTTCTGTTTAGAATAAATCGGTTCTGTGATAAGGTAATTCTTTCTTAAATAAACCATTGTTTAATAGTGAAGCATTATTTTGATGACTAATTGCTTCATTATCAGTAACAACAACTTATTGTTTTAATAAAGTTGTAGGTAATCTTCGTTATGATTCTTTCATAAACGCATCAAATTAAATGCTAAGCAAATTGTTACACATGGCGTGTGATCCTGATGAAAATATAAATAACCCTTCGGATCCAGAAAATGACGATTATGTGGAAAATTGTGAAGAAGTTATAAATTTACAGGTATATCTCTACGATTTTTTTAGGTTAGGTTATAGGCTATTAATCTTTTTTAAATGGTTGTTTCAGAATACCGAATGCTTGTATTGCAATGGATTTTATGGACCATGCTATGAAGAAGTGATTTGTTTAACATGTCATGCTTTTCTTTATCCGAATATCTCACCGGATTTAGAATACACCTTGACGATCTTTAGTGTACGTATTTAACATACGTCCGCTTATGTTTCCTTAACAACTACTTTAATTTAGTGAGTTTGGTTATTTATTTCGAGTCTTGAAACAGTTCACAAAAATCCTTACCACGATACTTTACTCGTACTGGAGGCACGTTTCGATAGCCAAGCTATCATCATCAGCAGTAAAACTGAATTCACAAATTAAGTGAAAAACTAACATTATATAGCAAATAAATTATGCAATATGTAAATTTACAATAAGCGTAGTAATCCTTAATTATATCTTAATTATATATACCCTTCTACTTTAAGTGTTTCTTGATGAGCCGCTGCATTGTACAGGACTATAATTAAGCCTAAACTGCAAATCTAAAGGTAAATAATAAATAATATATATTTCAGAGTTCCAGTTCAACCAAAAATTTAGAGTACCTGAGGAGTGTGGTAGCTTCCCGGTCTAGGTTAGTCATGGTAAGAAGTAAGATTAGTCTAGTTAATGCTGATATTAAATTTCTGAAAGATTGTAGAAAATTAATGTTTTTCCGAATTTCATTCGAATTAAGTGCAACGGCCAAAAGGTGTTGGTTAAATTCAGAAATCAAGTATCAGTATTTTAGAATTAGTCAACTAGAGTTAGAAGCATATAGTTTGCACTTAAAACTATGTAACAACCTATGTATTTTAGAATATTTTGAGCGGATTAATTATCTCAACAGGATTGAAGACATTATTGTTAAGAAAGCTTCAAATAAAAGTTTTCCAAATTAGTCACCTCTAGCAAGCCAAAACCTGCCGAGATAATTACCTCAACTGAGTTAGTTAAGAATGAGTCATCGGAGTCTTTTAGCAAAGAGATCGACTTATTAAACAAAGGTTTGAAATACAACCTGAAATTTAATATGCCCTTGGTTGAAGAAATTATAGTTTGCATAGCAAACCCGATCAGTAATTTTGATGATAACACAAAAAATTTTATTCGTAGCGCTTGTAAAACTCAAATTTTTGAAAATATGCAAAAGAATGCACCGGACATTGCACGAGATCAAATCATTGCTAGAAGACTAAAACACAAAGATTGTTTTTATTTAAAATCCGACAAAGGTAACACTGTAGTCATCTTAGACAAAGAGGATTATTTTAATCGAGTCAACACCACTTTGTCACAAAGTTCTTATCTAAAATTATCAAAAAATCCTTTGTTTAAAATGATTACAGAAACCAAAAAGACCATGTTAGAATGTAGGGGTGTCATTAGCGATAATTTAAGATTTAGACTAACGGTACCAAACCCAGTACTACCTAGGATTTATTGTTTATCTAAGATACACAAGCCCGGAGAGAGTATGAGACGCATTGTTACGAACATCAACAGTCCAACTTACTTACTTTCCAAGTGGTTATCTAACAAATTGAACCAGTTACCTGTACAGTTTCCCGATTTGGCTATTAAAAATTCTTATGCGTTTATTAAAAAAACTAACGACATTGAGTGACAAAGAAATTTTAGTATATAAGACGCTAATACGACCTATAGCAACGTATGCGGCAGAAGTGATGTGCATATCAAGCAAAGAAGAAGAGCAACTGCGGATTTTCGAACGAAGAATAATCAGAACCATAGTGGGACCAAAGAAGATAAAAGATGGAGAATACAGAATCAGAATGAACTATGAAATATTACAGGACCTGGAGGGAGAAGACGCTGTGAGATATATTAAATCTCAACGTATCAGGTGGTTTGGCCATATCATGAGAAGTGAAGTAAATGAAATCGCTAAGAAGATTACAAAATAGAACCCAACCACCGGAAGACGTAAAGGAAGATCAAAGGGAAGATGGATAGATGAGGTGAAACACGACATTAATTTGATGGAAATACGAAATTGGAATCAGAGTATGAAGGAGAGGGAAGAATGGCGAGAGATAGGTGAAATTAGCTAGGACAAACAATAAGTTATAGGACCGCAAAGCGAGGAATACCACAGGGGACTAATCCACCCCAAAATTCGGATTAGAAAAGCTTCAACAAGAAGCGGCATATGTATAATTAAGATATAATTAAGGATTACTATGCTTATTTTAAATTTACATATTGCATAATTTATTTGCTGTATAAGGTTAGTTTTTCACATAGTTTGTTAATTCAGTTTTACTGCTGATGATGATAGCTTTGCTATCGAAACGTGCGTCCAGCACGAGTTAAGTATTGTGGTAAGAGTTTTAGTGAACTGTTTCAGTGTTCCAGTGCCACAGATTTAGAGTATCTGATTAGTATTTTGAGTTTGCTTACTTTAACTTTTATTTATTTGTATTATCTTTAACTGTGTCTTTGGTGCTTTGTATTTGTTGATTCTAATTAAAATCGTATCAAAAATAAGTAACAGGGGCTTTATATTAACTTGAAGTATTTGTAAATATATCTTTGATTGTTTGCAGCATGTGTAAATTATTATTTTTTTGTTAAAATTCGATTCATTGGATCTTTGACGTAACCAGCTAGTTATTTAAATAAAATAACGAGGATTTAACGAATGTAATAGTTCAAAATTGATATTTTTTATTGTACAACTTGTAATAATTAGAGCGGGCACTTTTTACATTTCACGGATGATTTAAGTTGGTAGTTCCGGCAATAAATAACATATACGCCAATTTCTTAACGTAATACAGACAAATATATCCTTTATTGCCGGAATTACCAACATAAATCATCCGCGAAATTTAAAAAGTGCCCGCTCTAGTAATAATTATATAAATTGAATTTTTGCGGATTAAATTTATTGAAAATTAAAAGTAGTCTTATTTTAGAGTATCTTATTCCAAATTTGCTAGGTGTGTGAGGCAATTTCAAGTAGAGTTAATATGTTAATTAATTCAAGACCATCTGGAAATGTACTTTGATATACTTTCACTGTATATAAAGTTGCCTATATTGCTAATATAATGAAGAGGCTGTTTAATTTATGTGTTTTTAAATATTTATTAAAATTGCCTAAAGTTAATTCTAACTGCACCTAATCTTCAAATTTTTAGCAAAAATTTTGATGATTAAAAATGTTTTCTTTAATAAATTAAATTTATCATTTAAGAACATTGAGTCTGGAAGGGGTTAGAGACTTATTATAATGCAGGAATACTTATTAAATTTGCGGCTTTAAAACAAAGCAGGTTTTATATGATATACATTACTAACGTATTTTTTTAAACCGTAGGAAGATGATAGCGATTCTGGTAATGATGAACCGGCCGAAAATAACTATCAACGACCGATTGCTACAGCATTATCAAATAATGGCAGTAGTGAAGGTCAATTTCTAGAAGTTCAGAATATAACCCATCAATTGGACGATTTCCATTCCTTCAAAATTTCCCAACGTGCTCACACTAGCATAAATATTGACCAATTACCCCCAGAAGGTATTACTTTTAATATACAATGGATTTGATTGGTAATAAAATTATTAAGGATTCCTTTTGCAGTTCTTATACATGCTTTTCAATTCCTGGATGACATATCTTTATGGTCTATTGGTCAAGTTAATAGCCATATGAAGAGTGTTATGTTGATGCACACCGACCAGGAATACTGGAAGAAATACACCTTTATGCGTTGGCCGCTTTTGAATATTGGAAATAGGAATAGGATTGAAAATTGGCACGATGTAAGTTGTGTGTGCACACTTTATTTCATCGATAGACTACTTAGAAGTAGTATTAAGTTCTTTGGTGGATGTTTCTAAGGTTTTAGTTGCATTTATTTACAATATAAAGAAATATGTTATTAGTTATGGCTGAATCAGAGCTGTTCCTGTTTCCTGTTTGGTGTTATTTAGTTACAAGTAAGTATCGGAAGCGGCCAAAACTTCAGATAAGATATTCAATGAGAAAGAGAAAAATAACCTGAACATTTCTTGAAAAGCTAACTTGCTATTTAAAAAGTCTTGAACAACACCTACATGAGATTTTCATATTTTTTCAATAGCATGAAGGCCTTATTAAGGTGTACATCCGGTAATAAAAACAATTTACTGACATCGCCGCCTAATCTCAACCAATCGACACAACAAAATTTATCGCTAAATTTAAAAGCGTTTGGACGTAGAAATACTTGCAATATGTGATTTTTCGATTTTTTAACAGAAACAATTGTAACCCGAAAACCACAAAACAGGTTACTTCCATAATCTGGGAATGAATGGCATGTAGTTATGGGTAGAGCGGGCCAAGAGCGCCACGCGCCAGGTTCGCAATCAGGCTGCCGGGCGCATATATGTATGTAAACATAGGTAATTTAAATATGTAATTATTAGGACGAGGACCAAAACCACTGTCTATTACGTCGTGAAGACGCGCAAATATACACCTGCAGTTTGGGTGTTCGTTGATAAATAGGGCGTTGTTCACAGTGGGCCACTACAAAAAAAAAGTTCATTCATCGACGGCTACGAACTAACAGCGCGCTTATTCATTTACGGATGACGCGCTCTATTCATCAACAAATGACGAGTCTGCAGATGTTACGTTTGCACCACTTCGTGGCATACTAGAAACAAGCGTCGGTGTGCTCGCTTTAGTGATTATGTCTAACGTAACTATTAAAAATAAACGGCCATTACCTACGAAAGTTAATAAATTTCTTAGTGAATTTGTGGATTTACACTACAATGGGAGTACAATTTTCTGTAAAGTTTGTAAAAAGAAACTACTGTGCTGGAGCAAACGTGATTGTGAAAGACATATAAATAGCGCACACCACAGAAATAAAAGAAATGGTGTGTCACAACAACGTCAATTTCAATTAGAATTGCTTTTAACGTTTATGGTATGTGGTCTACCACTTCGTATACTTGATAAAAAAGCATTTCGAAAATTCTGGGGTACATACAATACCGAGTGGATACTACCATCTCGGACAGCGTTACGGAGAGATATTCCACGAATACGTGAGGACATTGAAAATCGAATTAAAGCCGAATTAAAAGATAAACAGCTGTGGCTATGTCTTGATGAGACGACAGATTGCAAAAAAAATTCTATTTTGAATATAATAGTGCGCGTATTAGATCCTATTAAACCAAATTTTGCAATTCTATTAGCCAGCAGAAGATTAAAACAGTGTACTAGTAAAGCAATTACGGCCGTAGTTCTCGAAACGTTACAAAAATTTCAAGTGTCAACCAGTCAACTGTTGTTGTTCATGAGCGATGGTGCAGCAACAATGTGTAGTGTAGGCCGTTCCCTTAAAGAAAAGTGTGAAGGACTTTTACATGTTACGTGTAAAGTCCATGCTTTACATCTTGTGGCACAAACTATTCGAGAGTGTTACCCGGAGGTGGATGCATTAATAGCAAACACAAAAAAAGTGTTTCTCAAAAGTCCTAAGAGGACTAGGGCATTCCACAGGTTATGCCCTGGTATTCGAGAACCACCACAGCCTATTCTTACGCGTTGGGGAACGTGGTTAAAAGCCGCTTTTTATTATAATGAACATTTTCAAGAAGCCAAATCCGTTATTTGCAATTCGTCCCTGCCGAAGCTAGAGCTATTAGGATGAGCCAGAAGGGATTTCTCGATATTTCTGTTGAAACACATTTAAAGAATATTAGCAACAATTACAAAGGGTTAGTAGACGCGATAGAAAATTTGCAAAATTCTGGATTGTCGTTGGTAGAATCAGTGCAAGTCGTGGACGAAGTTAGTACATTGTTACACAGTATAAACGATGCAACAAGTGGACGAGTTTTAGCTAAGTTCGATAGTGTTTTAAAAAAGATCCGGACTACACGAGATTAAGACAAATGTGCGATGGGGCATCTGCAGATTCCTTGACTAAGTCTAAAGATTATTTTAATTACGCCTGTCTTACTTCGGTAGACGTGGAACGGTCGTTTTCGAAATATAAGAACATTTTTTCGTCTCGGCGAACATCCTTCACCGAGGCAAATGTGGAAACTTATCTGATGGTGCAACTTTTTAAACAAGCCTATCCGCATTATTAAGAAGGATAGAATTTATTTATTATATCTTCATTTACAGTTACATTATTAAGTACAACAGAATAAAAAAAGCGTTCAGTTTC
Organism: Dynastes maya; assembly: GCA_029619315.2. NCBI lineage: Eukaryota > Metazoa > Arthropoda > Insecta > Coleoptera > Scarabaeidae > Dynastes > Dynastes maya. The sequence continues at coordinate 3,038,370 of JAROYE020000012.1, read as the reverse complement.
TCAGTTATTTCCTTATTACATCCCATTTACAACGCATACCGTTTTCAATCAAATAAAAAATCATAATGAAAATAAAAACACCTCAGCGTTTTTCTTGTAAGAAAATCTAGCATCTAGATCCTTAATCTAGAAAAACAAAAAAATGCGAAACGATAGAAATTGACCTTTCAAAGTTCCACGTAATCTATGTTGTATGTTTTAGTAATAAAGTACTTGTCTTAGTAATTCCACCAAAGTATTTGCTTTTGGTTATGCGTGTTTATTGTTAGCTTTATTGTGTGTTTATAGATTTTCTTTTGTTATAGCTATACACAGCAATGATGCAAAGCAGTAATTGCATGAAATGCGTTCAACAGATGTCAGCTCTTGAATACCGTGCTGGCGAAGAAAGTGCTTGGTGTAAGAATCGCTTAAGATCTGAAGTAAGAAATCTGAGATCTGATCCGCCGGATGGTATTCAAGCCATACCTCTGGATTCGCTCTGCAGCCATTGGCAAGCAACTTTAGTGGGACCTGAAGGCAGTGTTTATGAAGGCGGCACCTTTTTTCTGTATATACAAATTCCACACACCTATCCAATGTCACCTCCGTTGGTAAGGTTTATTACGAAAATCTTCCATCCCAACATATCGAGACATGGCGATATTGGTATTGATTCTATAAACACGAACTGGTCTTTAGCTTTGACTATTGGGAAAGTGTTGATCTCTATTCAGTCGATTTTGACTGATCCAGTCTGTGATGTAAGTACTTTTATTTATTTTTTATTTATGTGTATATTAAGCTTAAATTTAGTATAATTCAAAACGATTGCGAATTGATTCCGGAATAATCTATTGAAAAATAAGCACAATTAGAATTAAATAATGTAACGTTATTTCACTAATTTCTTTTGCTGTACATCATTTTCCATTTCTTCAAGAGGGGTTCCTTTGAAATGTTCAAATCTTGTGCATTTTAAGCTCTGACTAACCAGTCAATAAATAAGATGAAATCAAGAATTTTATAAAATAGATAATAGTCAAACGTGTTTTATTAAGGTTTTTGGAATTTGTTTCTGAAAATTTCAAGAATGTAAATGATTTTCTAAACTAAACAAATGCATTTTTTTGAAGATATTTAGTTTAAAACATTAAAGATTTCGAAGTGTTAAAATAGCTAATAAATCAATCTTAACCAATGAAATTATTTTAATAAAAAAAAATTAGTATTTGTTTAAAGTCCTGGTTTCAAGTTACAGTTATCTAAAGATTTACTTAGATAACTACAGGCAGCGCCCTCTGAAGTTGAATAGCTGTAGATATACGCAAGCTGTATAAGGATAACGTTCAATAATATACAGATTACATTACCTATTAAACAATTCGCAAAAAAGGTAACTTCTTTCTAATATATAATTTTAATCGTTAAATGGATTAGATAGATATTAACATTTATCTATTCTGTAAATTCTTCTTAATATTTAGAATTATAAGAATTCTTTTCATACAGTTACAGTTTATTATATCGCTGATACTTTATTTGATGTTGTTGTAAAAACATTTAAGGATTATTATATATCATATAAAAGAACTTACAATTTGTCACATCTAGTTTTATTATAATAGATCAGTTTTTAACTTGTGTACGTGTCCTTTTTACAATTTTATTTATACTTTTGTACTTCGATTTGAATGAATTTTACACAGTCAAAATTTTATTGTCTCATGAATGTAGTTTACACAGTTTTAAATTTTAATTTTAACGTTTGGCATCACCTCCTTCTGCTTATATATAATTGTATGTAAAATTTGAAGATAATTTTTCTTCTCACTTTGATTACCAATGCCACGTGCACTAATTTCATCACATAATTTGCAAAATCTATATAGTAAGATTTTTGGTAATGGAAAGGACAGGAGGAGGAAGAGTTTTTTTATAAATTTTGATACCCTGCCTTTATCCCTTTTTTATTATTACTATTTATTAAATATTTAAAAAGCTGTAGTTACATTAGTACATGTAAATAGTAATAAAAAGAAAGAAATGCTTTTAGGAAAATTCATCTAAAACAATTCACTTACGTAACAATTCACCGCAGATGTAATTCACGGAAAATTTATTAATTACATAACAAAGCCTGTTCGCGTTACCCAGAAGACACCACGAGGAGGTCGGCCTTGTAGTCTTCCATAGGCGTACTTCTTTTTGAAGTGGTTGTCTTTTTTTCTTTAATTTTTTATAATTTTTTTTATTCTAATATTACATCTTGTTAATTTTTTAGTACCTGAAATTGTGAGCAATCCCTCTTACTTATGACACCGTTTTGTGGATCGTATGAATGCACTACTGTTTTTATTCTCTGTGCGGAATCTTTATATTTTCTTTTTTTGTGGGTCTTGACCACTTAAGTATTGCGATATGTTAAGGTCATTCATTGACTGCTCTCTCTTTAATGCATCCACAAATTTCCAAACGCTTGGATGGTCAGCACATAGTTGTTGTTCAAAGGCACGATGCCATCCTTCTACGGAATTATTGGTTTTCGGCAAGTTCAACTCTGGTGTAACAGTTCCATACACTTAAAGAATATCGTGGTTCTCTTCTTCTATTTCGCCGTTGTGGACGCCTAGTTCATATGTCCTCAAAGTAGTCGACAATTTCCTGAGCCTCAATTTGCGTAGCATCTCTAGCATGGTTGTGGTCCTCGGAATGTTTGAGTATTTCATCACCTGCGGTTACAACCCGAGATTTGCACTTCAGTTTCTGATATTCTGTACAGCACCAGTACATCTTCTCGGCAGATGCTCTGCTTTTGAAGTACAATTACCCATTCAGCAGCAACTTCGCCTTCCCCTTCTAACTTTCAACAAATTGCAACGGCATACTGTGCTTCAAGTGTTTCACTTGAAAGTTCAGTGTTAACTGTCAAGGCGTAAGAAAATACTCTTTATATAGGGAACAACTAATCGTTACATTACAACCAATAAGCACCCGAACTGCACCTACGGTTCTTAATATCCCTTAATTGATTTTTCTCTTTAATTACCGGCATTGCATAATGACCAAGAGAAATTGGGAACTTGTTTGAACAACTGAATTGTTACGTAGGTGAATTGTTTTTAGGTGAACTGTTTTAAATGAATTGTTTTCGGTGAATTTACAGGATACGGAAAAAATATTACATTAACCTGTATCTTTTGAAAATGTTCATGAAACGTCGTACGTTAAAGATTTTATCATTGCATGGGTAAGTATGTCATCTATATTTCGGTTTCTATGTTCGCTACTCTCTAGCAAAGAGTATATAAGTTTTCAAGTCTGCTCTTTTCGGGAGGTTTTTAAAAGAAAAACTTTATTTCTTTTAAAACATACGTGTTTACTTAATGCTTTACTAAATAGGAATGATTATAAAAAGCGTTCTACAAAGGCATGTTATTTTCTACTCTATTTCAATACGGAGAAAAAGATTAGTTTTTGCGTTGTTAACATTTTACTATCTCCTTTTCTCTGTATCGTTACGTCACTGCGTACTCTTTATACTATATGCATTTATGAAGTATTGTGGGAATAAAATATATTATATAATATGTACAGGGTGGCTCCATATAACTTATATACATGTCTTTAGGACGGCATGACTATAACTACCGGGACTACGTGGCCCCAGAAGATATATCAGTTATTGTTTTTGAAGATTAGTGGCATAAATTGAGAGATGTAATGCGTTTTTGCCGGTAGTGATTCAATCAATACCAGGAGCTATTTATTACCATTAATCTGTCTTGGTTATTGCTTCTAGGCGTTTTTTTCGATGTATACTTCTACATTAAGGTCACTATTTTAAGAAAATGAAACTATTGACTTATGAACAATACCTAAACGCATTCTGGAATTAAGAAAACTATTTATTATCCTTAAGAAAATATTGTTTTGTGTTATAATGGCTATTTACTTATAATAAGAATCGCTTTCTTCAAATTTTCTGCAAGATTTTCTTAAATCAAGTTAACATGTCTTAAGCAAAGAAATACAATTATTTCATTGCAAGTGTATACTTCTCTTTAGTGGAGAAAGAAACGCTAAGAAAATATTTTTTTTTTAATTTAAAACTGTTATTGTATTGCGGATAATTGAAATAGTCCTTGTCCTCTTGTACTCATTTTTTCCATTCTCTTCTATTTCTTGTCATTATTTTCATTTCTTTTAAAGTGTTTTCCTTTTTTTCCCATTTCCCTTATTTTGCCTATCCATTTTTTTCTTGGTCTTCCTCTTCGTTTCTCGTTTGGATATCCTTGCCTCCATTATTTTTCTTGTCATTTTATCTATCTCCATCCTTGCTATATATCGGTACCAATTTATTAGTTGTTTTTTTTTTTCGTATTATTTGTTCTTGTTTTGTTTCCTTCAGTATGCGATGTACAGAACTGATACTACATTATGATTTAAGTACAATTGACGTACAGAAGAATGTGGATTTGTGGTGTGACTTCTAACATTTTTTGGTTGCAATCTTTCGCACATTATTTTTACGATCGTGATACTTTTATCATTCTTCTAAGCCAATTAAAAACAGTAAAATAATTGAAAGCTAGTTAAATCTTTAAAGCCGAATGTTGTGCAATAAATGAACCACAACAAAATAACCCATCTTTATTCTGAATTAAGGAATAGCTCTTCAGCTTGTAGTGTTTACATTTTACTTCCAGAGATGATTTCAAGCGACGAATAAGTGCTCGCCATTACAACATTTTGCGGTTATGTTTATAATCCGCAAAGCCACTTCTTTTTCATGTTCGGTAAAATTTTTGCGTCTTTCTCGATGCTCTATTATCACTAATGTTCTGGCACATTACGGTTAAGTTATAATTAGAGCGGGCCAAATTGCGCCATCCAACAGAATCGGAATCAGGCGCAACGGCCGCTTATTGTAAATAGCGTATATGTGAGTCACAGCAGATATGTGATATTTCGAAATTAATACACAAGAGTAAAAAAATAAAAGCTGACGCAATAATAATGTTTAGTAATTAGAGCGGATATATATATATATATATGTACACGCTGAGGTGTTTTTATTTTCATTATGATTTTTTATTTGATTGAAAACGGTATGCGTTGTAAATGGGATGTAATAAGGAAATAACTGAGAAACTGAACGCTTTTTTTATTCTGTTGTACTTAATAATGTAACTGTAAATATAGATATAATAAATAAATTCTATCCTTCTTAATAATGCGGATAGGCTTGTTTAAAAAGTTGCACCATCAGATAAGTTTCCACATTTGCCTCGGTGAAGGATGTTCGCCGAGACGAAAAAATGTTCTTATATTTCGAAAACGACCGTTCCACGTCTACCGAAGTAAGACAGGCGTAATTAAAATAATCTTTAGACTTAGTCAAGGAATCTGCAGATGCCCCATCGCACATTTGTCTTAATCTCGTGTAGTCCGGATTCTTTTTTAAAACACTATCGAACTTAGCTAAAACTCGTCCACTTGTTGCATCGTTTATACTGTGTAACAATGTACTAACTTCGTCCACGACTTGCACTGATTCTACCAACGACAATCCAGAATTTTGCAAGTTTTCTATCGCGTCTACTAACCCTTTGTAATTGTTGCTAATATTCTTTAGATGTGTTTCAACAGAAATATCGAGAAATCCCTTCTGGCTCATCCTAATAGCTCTAGCTTCGGCAGGGACGAATTGCAAAATAACGGATTTGACTTCTTGAAAATGTTCATTATAATAAAAAGCGGCTTTTAACCACGTTCCCCAACGCGTAAGAATGGGCTGTGGTGGTTCTCGAATACCAGGGCATAACCTGTGGAATGCCCTAGTCCTCTTAGGACTTTTGAGAAACACTTTTTTTGTGTTTGCTATTAATGCATCCATCTCGGGTAACACTCTCGAATAGTTTGTGCCACAAGATGTAAAGCATGGACTTTACACGTAACATGTAAAAGTCCTTCACACTTTTCTTTAAGGGAACGGCCTACACTACACATTGTTGCTGCACCATCGCTCATGAACAACAACAGTTGACTGGTTGACACTTGAAATTTTTGTAACGTTTCGAGAACTACGGCCGTAATTGCTTTACTAGTACACTGTTTTAATCTTCTGCTGGCTAATAGAATTGCAAAATTTGGTTTAATAGGATCTAATACGCGCACTATTATATTCAAAATAGAATTTTTTTTGCAATCTATCGTCTCATCAAGACATAGCCACAGCTGTTTATCTTTTAATTCGGCTTTAATTCGATTTTCAATGTCCTCACGTATTCGTGGAATATCTCTCCGTAACGCTGTCCGAGATGGTAGTATCCACTCGGTATTGTATGTGCCCCAGAATTTTCGAAATGCTTTTTTATCAAGTATACGAAGTGGTAGACCACATACCATAAATGTTAAAAGCAATTCTAATTGAAATTGACGTTGTTGTGACACACCATTTCTTTTATTTCTGTGGTGTGCGCTATTTATATGTCTTTCACAATCACGTTTGCTCCAGCACAGTAGTTCTTTTTACAAACTTTACAGAAATTGTACTCCCATTGTAGTGTAAATCCACAAATTCACTAAGAAATTTATTAACTTTCGTAGGTAATGGCCGTTTATTTTTAATAGTTACGTTAGACATAATCACTAAAGCGAGCACACCGACGCTTGTTTCTAGTATGCCACGAAGTGGTGCAAACGTAACATCTGCAGACTCGTCATTTGTTGATGAATAGAGCGCGTCATCCGTAAATGAATAAGCGCGCTGTTAGTTCGTAGCCGTCGATGAATGAACTTTTTTTTTGTAGTGGCCCACTGTGAACAACGCCCTATTTATCAACGAACACCCAAACTGCAGGTGTATATTTGCGCGTCTTCACGACGTAATAGACAGTGGTTTTGGTCCTCGTCCTAATAATTACATATTTAAATTACCTATGTTTACATACATATATGCGCCCGGCAGCCTGATTGCGAACCTGGCGCGTGGCGCTCTTGGCCCGCTCTAGTTATTGTAGATTATATCAACAGATATAAATCATATGAATATATCGTTAACACACGCTAAGTTATTTCTGTGGTGCCAACTATCGCAAATGTCACTTTAATACGTTATTCACTAATCACGAATTAAATTTTAATTGGAGATTAAAAAATCTGTAAACTGAGAGCTAATCTAATTTTACAAGGATCAATATTGTTTCTATCGCTGCTTATTGTCAGTAGGTGGGAGGTGTTTTGTTGTACGAGTATTTCAGTTTGGTGAAATTCAAGATATGCATTGATCTTTATGATTGGCATACTTCAAGTGTCGGGTGCGAAAGAAGAAAATCAAATCAGGCCGTGTTGTCACGTTTGTCGCGTTTACGCGACAGGTTTATATACGATATTTACGTACTGTAACTTTTGCGAAGTCAATATAAATTTTTGCTAGAAGCCTTTTTTTTTTTCGATGCCTCCAACTTATCACGCCAATTTATCGGTTCCTCCTTTGTCACAATTGTCGACGAACAATACGCAAAAACCATACGTCGTACAAAAATATTTTTCAGAGGACGATTCGTTTCCATTTTATTGGAAAGGTGGTGAAAACTTTCTATTTCTGCTTTTCCGCATATAAATTTCACAAGACCTTTCTTCGCAATTGAAATTCGGTGACCGATGTTTTATGACGTTGGCGCATTGTACAGGGCCAAATTCAGTGTAGTTTTAATACGTAGTTAAAATCTATGGTTTTCGTTACGATGAATATCGAATGTACGTTTTACAAGGGCTGTTTTTTTTCCTTTTAAGTAACCGGTGCAAAATTCTGAGGCAGAATAGAAATTGGCTCTCACACACGAACGGAAGTGGTCAACGTATAGCCGGAGATTAATTTGGACGGATATATGGGAAAGGGAACGGTTTGGCTTAGAGGAAGGGGATTTTTATACAGTACTTCTGCAATTTAAAGAAGGAAAGAGAGTTCCAATACTCAATTTGTATCTAACAATTACAAGTCATCTAATATTTTTAGTTATTTCGTGCTTTTTAATGTTTTTAGCAAATCGAGTCATAATAGAAAAAAAGAAATACTACTAACAAGAATAACAATAATAATAATACTGCTTCTTGTTATCGGTTCTTCAACGAAATACTAAGAACTTAAATCATAAAACGCTGAGTGTAACTCGTGCAAGAATTTTCCGAGTTTCTAATTGCTTTAAAATACATCCCCAACTTTTTCTTAACGAATTTCACACTGACGTTTAATTCCATGGCTTATTAATTTTATTGGGCAGCCTGAAATTATTATATCCGTTATGTTATTTTTCTGTATTACTTAGAGTATCTTTTCGCTTTGTCAACTCATTATATAACAATAAAATTGCATTAATATTCTGCAATTGTTTCTATCTTCAATATAAATTGATTTATTTGTACTTTATAGTTAAAATTTTAGATATTCTGGGTAATTACATTAGCATTTGGGCACCTTTGGGTTTTAAATTTTTGTATACAATTTTTGTATTTAGGAAATACACTCCAGCTTTATTAAATAGTATGTTAATAAGAAAGGGTGACAACATTAGTTCAAGATATTGTAATCGTGGTGTCCAGCAAGCGAAATAGAAGAAAAACAGCTCCAGAAATCGCCGCAGAAATCAATACTGTACTTCCGATTAGCGTGTCCACGATTAAACGCCGTCTGCAAAAACCCGGTCTTCATGAATGAATTGTGATGCGAAAGCCCTTATTGCGCCTAATTAATAAGAAAATGAGGTTACAATGGGCACGTGAACACCGAAATTGGACGGTAGAAGATTGGAGCAAGGTATTGTGGACCGACGAATCCAAATTCGAGATTTTCGGTTCGCGAAGACGAGTGTTTGTAAGATCTGTAGGTGAACGTGCACTAGAGCAATGCACAGTCTCTACCCTCAAACACGGCGGTGGTTCGGTAATGATTTAGGGTTATTTTGCTGGTACATCCGCAGGTGATCTCGTAAAAGTTCAAGGCATAATGAGAAAAGAGCAATACAAAGGCATCTTAGAGGAAAATGCAATACCCTCTGGTGTAAGAATTTTGTATTCCAACAAGACAATGATCTAAAACATACTTCAATATTATGCAAGCAATATTTAGAACAGTTGGAAGAGGAAGGGACAGTAACAATCATGAAATGGCCATCCCAAAGCCCCGACTTGAATCCCATCGAGTTATTATGGGAAGAACTCGATCGGGAAATAAGAAAAACTGCTCCAATTTCAGCAGATGACATGCGGGACAAACTAAAAGCAGCATGGGTGCGAATAACTCTGGAAACATTGTTAAAATTAATTGCAAGAATGCCCCGATTATGCGACGCAACCATTAAAAGTAAAGTGACCTGCTTTACTTTTATACACGAATCTAAAATATACGTCAAATAAATGATTTTAATTGTAAAAGTTGTATATTTGTGTATACTTAAACACCAAACACATATTTTAATATTTCCATTTAAATATTTAATGATTTATCCTAAAATTTAAGGTGCTCAAATACTTATGAGCGGTAGTGTATGTATGTTTACGCAATTTTATACATGCATTTCACGTTTTACGGTTTACGGTTTAAATGAAGAACATCAGATACATTGTATACCCCTCCAAAGTGCCTGTTCCTGATATTACTCCTAGGACGGCGTTATTTGTCAACATCAAACACAAACTTGTCAACAAGATATTGCAAGTGGCAGTCTGATTTCATGATTTTTAAATGTAAGGCTTCGAGTTTGTTTTTTCAACTCGTGTGTTAAATGTATCATTCATTTCTTTGTTTTCAAAATTGCCATTTCTCTTTTCATCTTAGATTCAATTAGATATTTCCCAGTACTAACTTTTTATAAAACAGCAATTTTGTAATATATCTTGTATTCATATTGACGAAGAATACGCAATTTTGTTTCATCAAAGATTGTATTTGAATCTTTTATATTCATTTTTAATAAAACCTGTTCTCGTTTATATTAGAGTACGCGTATAATTTCTTCCAGAATTTTTTACTTAATGTATATTCAGATGTTTTTCTCTATTTAATTTTTTTTATTTCAAGTTTTTCAACATCACCCATGAACTTTTTGGACAGAGAAATTCTGTACTAATTAAACTACTAGGCATTTTGTTTAGACATCAGGAAGCCAAGCTACATGAATGTGAAGCCCGAATATCCATAGCATTTTTTACTATGTGACAGAAAAAAAAGTTATGTACATTTGTAAATAAATTATAGTCACATTTAGAGCTTTTTATTGGTAGCGCCATCAAAAAATATATACGTTTCTTCATCTGGTTAAAATGCACAAGGCTAGCCCGAAACATGGGTTTTTTCGGTAAAGATTTTTGTAGTAAAAAAGACGTATTTTCGTTATTTTCATTTATTATCTTTAGAGAATGTCGCATGAATTTTTATACTACTTGAGTATATCATGTAGAGTAACCAAAACTTGCGGACTCGCATAGGCGTCGCTATTACGGGTTAATATAAGAATACGAAAAATTCATAAATAAACTTACTTGCTAATTATTCAACAAATTAGAGGCATCAGGATGTGAACTACTGTAAACTTGCATCATTGCATATGTTTCCACAGTTACTTCTTTAAATCTTGTGCGTCGACAAGAAAAAATATTCTTATACATAGAAAACGATCTCTCCACATCTAAGGAAGTTACATTTGCATGTAGAAACTGTTTTTCAAAATCACTTAAAAGTTCACTATTCTTACACTTATTATAAACGGCCTCTAAAGTATTCAAATCGGGATTTTTCCTTAAAACATCTGCCAACTTTTGACTAGCGCATAATCCTGGCGTATCATTTAATGTGTGTAATTTATTTTTTACGCTCTCCACTATGTCTAATGATTCCTGCAATGACAATTCAGTACATTGTAGTTCTCTGATGGCATCTAGTAATACTGTATAATTGGTACATATTGTTGTTAAATCTTCTAAAAGTTGAGGAATTTGAAATTCTCTTTGACTTTCTTTAATTGCTTTGGATTCATTCCGATTAAATCGTATTATAACTGATTGAATTTGTTGAAAATGGATCAAATAGTAAGAAGCTGCTGTTAGCCAAGTACCCCATCGCGTTAAAATTGGTTCAGGAGGTTCTGGAATACCTGGACAAAATTTACGAAATTCTTTTAAACGTTTAGGAGATTTACGAAACACTGCTTTAGTACTTCCAATCATCCGATCAACGTTTCCGTAATGTTGTCGAACAACTTCACCAACTAAATGCAAAGCATGCAACACGCAGGTTATATGTATTAAGTTAGGAAATATATGTTTTAAGGATCGCCCAACACTTAACATCGTTGCTGCACTATCTGTCACAATCATCACAACTTGATCTTGGGCAATTTTAAATTTTTTCAAAGCGTTCATTATCACTTTTTAAATATTTTCCGCGGTACATTGTTGAACACGTTTGCAAGCTAACAAATATCGAGATGCTGTGTCCTCGCTAGATAAAACGCGAGCTATTACATTCACAATACTGTTTTTCTTTATATCGGTCGTCTCATCCACGGTAATCCATATTTTTTTGGAACACAAATCACGTTTACACCCATTTTCTAGCATCTCTTTCATTCGCGGCAAATGATTCTGTAATTGTGTTTGTGAGGGTAATGGGTACTTTGGAACGTATTGTTGCCAAAACGTTTTAAAAGCTGCTTTTCTCACCAACGACAACGGAAGATTACAAGAGGTAAACATAATTAATAAATGTATGAGGAATAGTGTATAACGTATTTCAGTTCTTGCATTTCTCATATGCTTAATACCATCGACATGCCTCTGGCAATCAGTTCTGTCCAATGCAGCCAAACGAACATTGCATACTAAGCCAAAAAACTGCACTACCGTCATATTTTAAATGGGGAAAAAGTGACACATACTTATGTACATTAGTAGCAAATCTATTACGAGGCATTGTTTTCTTAGATATGTAAATATTAGTTCTATATGAAACGATACACTAATTATGTACTTGGTACAATACTACAACACACAAAAAACACCAGCTATATTTTCAAAAGCGACACGTAAGTACATAACCTTGACCGTTCGACTAATCTCTGCAACAGCTCAACCGGTACTAAAACGAAATCTCTCTCAGCGCGGTTTAACATGATTTATATTCAAGGTCGACACTATATGCCTGCTTCTCTACCGGTTTAGTTTATTTATGAATTTTTCGTATTCTTATATTAACCCGTAATATCGACGCCTATGCGTGTCCGCAAGTTTAGGTTATTCTAATCTTGACAAAAGATACCGTTGTCTAAAAAGTTTCCAGCCTTACAGAACCTGAGCATTTTTTTTTCCTTCCTTAATTGGCTTAATTTAACAAAAAAATATGTATATCTACATCCATGATATTGTAATCTAAATGATTTGCAAGAATTGAAGCTGTATTTTCCCAGAATTCCTGACTTTTTGCGATCCATTTTTTGTTTCATTGTCAATTCTGAAAGGGGGCTGCGGAACATGCTCTAAATTATACATATACCACAGTTCGGAATATACAGGTGAAATTTATTGGAGCATGACTAACATAAGAACCGTCCGGAAATGTACTTTGCGAGATGAGAATGCCAAATATTTGCCGAATCAATGAGCACATGTGCTCACCGATTTTCGTAACCATAAAGTCAAAAACCGAAGTATACAGGTATGCAAGTCGATAATTAAATTCTAATCAATTGCTAGGTGCATTTCAAATCGGCGATATTTAGAATTCAGGAGGCGTAACGATGTTTTGAAGTGATGATCTTCGAGTGACATTGTTTTGTCAGTAGCATTGATAAAGAACGTTGTAATGAAATTTTAGAGCCCTTTTATTTATTTTTATGAGTCGATGCAAATTGTTTACAGGAGGACCCATTTAGTCTAGTTCTTTTTTTTTTAGAAAATCAATAGAGAAATTTGAAAAAAAATCGTTGTGTTATTGATTGGTGAAGTTTCATTTCATTGCTCACTGGAAAGAAAGAAATAATACGTACAGTGTCACCCATAAAGTACGCATCATATGGGAAGCTTCTCTATTATGGATTTTTCGAAAAAAAGTTATTCTTGATAAATTAAACATGTAGCAATATCCTTTGAAGAAATGAGAGTGTTACATGTAGTATTTGTATACAATTCGATAACCATTCCCTACCAAATTCTTAGAACTTGGACCTAGTTTTTATATATTTGCGGAAATCTACAGATGCTTCGTTTTATTAGCCAAGAATGTAGATTCTTATAGCGTCCATCTTTAGATTTCAAATAAAAATATCCCGCGGGTAGATATCTACCTCAAATTTTAGTGTAATTGTCCATAAGGCGATTTTGAAGTCATTCCTTATTAGATCCCTGCGATATGTGACATCCTTCTCCCAAATCACAGGTTTACAAATGTATTACTATATAAAATTATCAATACTAACAATTCTTTTCATGTAACTACATATGTACCTAACCAGATATATTTTATTTATTGTGGAATTAACAAATGAATACCCTTTCATTGAATAAACACTCAAGGTAGATAATTTTTCATTAAAAAAAAATCTACAAAATAATATTTACCCAACGTGCTTTTTTTTATTGAGAATTTGATTCTCTTGTCAACAGGTTCGTTACGTAAAAGAAATGACAGCCCCATCATTACGCGTCAGTCCCTGAGGTTTTAGGTGATTGCATTTGCAGGAGCTTCTTCACGGCGTAGCTCCGTTGATTGACATTTACCGCTATAATTCCACCGTTTTTTCTACATAAAACAGCTTCTTTGATAAAATCAATGGACGCCATTTCTTTATAAATCTTCTTAATTTTACTGCAAATACGGTAGAGACCAGCTTGGAGAAATGATTTTTTTTCGTATAGGAAGCTAATTTATGTTTTTGTGTTGATGTTTTTAGTTTAGGGATTGCAAATTTACCGACTTTTTTCAATACCGGTAATTCGATTGAATTCTTTTTTCATTACTGGTTTACCGGTAATTTTTTTTTTCAGCAAATTCACTTATATTGAAAATAAAAACCAGTAAATATGTAGTAATAACAGGAATTTTATTTATAACATTACTATTACATATTTTTAGAAAATACGAGCGCAAGAAGTATAGTTTATCAAGACTAGGATCCCCTAATTGAGATCTAATCTTGCTATAAATTAAATTAATAAACAATACGAATACAAGCAGATCCAGATTTCACACCCATACTTCTCTGAATAATGAATTCGAATATTTTTGCAAAATTACATATTAATGACACTGGATGGTAGTTTTTAATTGCGCTTCCAGTTCTAGACTTGAAAATCTACTGTAAACAAACTACTCGTCCATTTCTGTGCTTTACGAAAATAGTAATGTCAAATCTCAATAGCGCCATCTAGTGGTCGTTTGTAGCCTCAGCATCCAGTGACGTATGCCCGGGAATTCCCTTTCTGAAATTGACGTAAGACCAAAATTTGTTTGGGTCAGACGTTATTTTTGTTTTTAGTGCACTTTATGTAACTATTATACTGTATTTAAATGTTTCTTTTAATAACAGAACGTAACTTGTCGACATGAGTAGTAGTACATAATAAAAAGCTTATTTTTAAAAGACTTTATTCAGATTGATTAAATGGTACCTAATATTTCACTGAAGTATTCAGTAATGCGATCGCACAGTCATTTTCAAACGAGCACGTACCAAAACAACTTTATCGACTTCAACTTGGCACAAACGTAAGTATCCATCGAACAATAAATGGTACTGCCATCAACCTAAATAGGTAACAATAAATTAGGATTGTGTGGACATATAAAACCACTGTAACATAAATAGAATGTTACTACATGCTTTACGCGATGAAAACCTGAATGAAATGATTGATAGCATTTTGGAACAATTATTTTATATTTTTAGCTAAATTTGCTCTAAAAATGGTAATCGTACACGGAGAGAAATGGTTTCTTGCAGCAAGGAAATAGATTTTCTTACAAAAATCAGTCTCTATTCAAGAAAATATTTTTAATTCAAGACAATAATAACACAAGAAACTAGTTTTCTTAAGTTTTATTTGGATTAAATAAATATATTCTAAAATCCAAGACAGAAAAATGTTTCTTTCAAGTAAATCATTTAGTTTTAAGTTAAGTAAATGTTAATATTTAAGGTAGGAATGAAAAATGGTGCAGATCTCGCAAAGTTCTATTGAGAAATTAGGGACCAGTTTTGTGTTCAAAAAATACATCATCAGGCCAACTACAAGGATATCCAATAAAAGAAAAAATACGATAATGGAAAAAAAACCTAAAGTTAATAATTAAAATTAGGAGCAAGTGAATGAGCTAACGAAAAAAAATTTTTATAGGTTACAGTATAATTAAATTATTGAATAATCAAATTCTTAATTAAGGATTGTTGAATAATTTAATTATTCAATAATCCCTAATTAATACTTGGGTTACTGGTCTCTGTCGTATGTCGTTTGAGGCTAGGGTAAAGTGAAAGTATAAGGTGGGGAGCGCGCGTAGCGAATCAAGGACGCTTCAGCAAAAGTGGCAACACTATTCGCGATATACATTGGAGTCACGCTTATAAATGAGACCTTACGTACCCTAGTATATGTATATTGTCTTTAAGACGGCGCCAGAAAATATTTCAATTGCTGTTTTTGAAGATAAGTGGCATAAATTGAGAGATAATAGCAATATGGCCAAGAGTAAGAAGCACCAATGCTTTTCTTCTTCAAATATTGTTTTTCCCGGTAGCGATTCCATCAATACCAGGAGCTCTATTTACTAGCATTACTTGTCTTGGTTATTGTTTCTAAGCACCTTTTCCCATGTGTACTTCTACGTTAAGTTTACTTTTGTTTGAATGTTATTCTGTAGTGTTATGTTATGTTCAACGTCGTGTTTACGACGACAAGTTCTCTCGGTTGTTATTTCGGTACTGAAGTAAATGTCAGGCTGGCCACTCGTTGGCAACCAAATACCCCTCTTGCGGGGATAATTGGTAATTTTTGCGTTACCATTCCCCCCCTAAGCCAACCGTCCTTGAGGCGAGGAAGGTAGAAATTAATTATAAGTCCAGATAACGACGAGTGTGGGGTATCATGGACAATTCTACTCATTTATTAATCTTCCTATTCAATTATTTCTTCCAAATTAATATAAAAATCGTCTGGAATAAGCAACAACGTAAATTTCAAAGCACAACAGACAATATTTCGTCAATTAAATCCTTATCTGAAAGGTTTCCGTAAATTCGTAGTGGATTTTCTCTTTTAAAGCTTGTTGGTGACAATTCGTATCACAGAATCATCAACAAACAACCTCCTGGTTAAGTCACTGCATTCGTTCTCGAGTACTAATATCATTTTGATTGAAAGTCATCGAAAAGGTAGTTTCTATTTAGGCAAATTATCAAAATTGGCTGTGGAAGAAAACAATCGCCGGCCTTTCGCGATTTAAAATAAATGAAAGAGAAAGGACGCCCTCAATTTTCATCAATCTTTATTCGGCCTTGGTTGAATCAAAGTTTGTCGTGAATCCAATCCAAAGATAAGTGTTCGTGGTGTATTCAAAGTCATTATTAGAAAAGCAAATTGGGTTAAATATCCAGAACGGGCAGTTCCTGTGGTGTGTATTTAAACAGAGTGTTTATTTACCTGGGCGTCGTTCGAAAGTTTAAGGTTAGTTAATTTAAAAAATCGTAAAAATTCGTTAATTTGATTTCACTAAGTTACAAACTCATTCACAATTGACACAAGGGTATCTAGGGATACCCCCGAACCTACGAAAATCATTTAATAGAGTTAAATTTAAAAATTTAACAAAATTTAGAGTAAAAACCCTGAGAAAGATATTTCAGTAGATAACCTCTACCTTTGGCCTTTTTCAAATCACAAGCAGTGTGAATAATTCGCTTCATTATGTACGTATATGTCGTACTGTCTTAAACAAGGTAAGCGCAATTAATAGTGTACATATAAATAATATGCATTTCAAGAATTCTGAGTAAAAAATGCTTTATTTTATTGATTTATGAACAATATATATGTCGAATTGATGACTTTTCTGGCGTCCCTATCTTCGTTTGTTTTAATCGCGCAAGCGATTGTTTACTTCCACAACTAATTATGATTTAACCCAAATATCAAATTTTATGATGTATTTCGATGAAATGAAGTTATTTGTAAAAGTAGCATAGAAGAATCCATGCAGTAACGCTACCAGCTGACTTAAATTCTGACTGACAACACAAATATGACGAAATTCACGATTTACTTAATAACTTTCGGACAAAGATTTAATTTATGAAATTTTGTTTGAAATACCTCTTTAAATGAATTTTACTTTAATTTTGACGATTTGCAAAATTAGGAAAATAAACAGAAGAGTGGATTTGTCCGTGTTACCCTACGATCGTCGTTATCTGGACTTATACTTTTAATATAATGTCCTGGTCCCAAGGCCAGTTGGCGTGGGGCGAAATGGTGACTTCGAAAATGACATTTTTACCCGCAAGAGGGACTTTTGATTACCAACGAGTGGCTAACCTGAACACCTTATCCGTTCTGAGATTGACAGCCGATGTTATTGTTGTAAATATTGAACATTACAGTATATTACTATTAAAAAATAAATAAATATATATGTATATTTATTTTAATAAAACAGTAGAAGCTTATAAAGATCCCTCTTTCTAACCAATTTATTTTATATTTCCATCACTCATTTATTTTATGAATCTACCAAAACAAACATTTCGTATTATTCCATTAAAATAATACACGCAGATAAAAGAATAACACGTATACATATAAGTAGACAAGAGACTAAAAATAAATAAAAAAAATATCTATACCGTTTAAACACAAATATTATGTAGAATACCGTACCGTATCTACTTACATTATTTGAAATTTGTTGACAGATATGTGTACAAACATTGTATACTTACATACGTACAACTCTTTGTTAACGTTTTTCATTTGTATAGGGCGTGCAGCTTTTACTGATTACTAGTCCGGGCAAACAGCGGTAACAGTCAGTGTAGTAGATATGTGGTACGGAGTCGGCGATTATTTATTTCACGCGTTCACAGCGTCAGTACTAAATCGATGCTGTTTGCGAGTGTATATGTAGGCTGTCGTAACTTATTTCGTAATTGTACGCTTATGTTTGCTTTAAAAATGTCGCAGTTGGGTACGTCGCGAAGACGACCAATGGCAGACACAGTTGAAAACTTTATAGTGGATATGCCGGACTTATTTTTTGATGGTGCTAAAATTCAATGTCTAGTTTGCAAAATCCCTTTAATGTGTTGGTCCAGAAGCCATTGCCAACGTCACATCGAAAGCAAACAGCATTCTTCTGCAAAAAGTGGCATACGAGACCAAGAAAAAAATTACGTTTGATTTATGTGTTACTCTTATTTTATGTAATCTATCGTTTCGTTTACTAGACAAAGAAGCATTTGTCTCCTGCTGGAAGAAATATGCGGACTGTAAATTACCTAGTCGGACATCGATACGAAATGTAGTGTCGTTTGCTCGTGAACGTATAGAAAAAAGAATGAAAACGGAATTGAAAGATAAAAAACTGTGGTTGTGTGTGGACGAAACAACAGATCGTCAAAAACATTCTGTGGTTAATGTAATGGTACGTACAATGGAACCACATCGACCATCGTCCTCCTTCTTACTTGCTTCCAAAAGAGTTATAAATTGTACTCTCGATGAGGGGAAAATTCTAATAATTGTCCTAACTTCAATGGTCGCTAGTGTATATTTTTGCCAAAATTCTAATAAGAATATCTGTGTAGCACTTTCAGACAGAATTCCTCTTTGCATACTTACACAATCAATACTCACACATATAGTTTTGTGTTATAATTGAAACAGTAATTGTCTTGAATTGAGGCGGACAACTTTGATACAAGTAAACGTTTCTCTCCGTGCATCCATTTCACTCACCTTCCAAAGAAAATGATTTACATAATATCATGTTAATTAGTTTCCCTAGGGGGCGCTAGCAGAAAATCTTTAGCTTAATTAATGCTAGAGATTTACATGAATTTAGTCAAAACACCGTAATTTATGTATATAAAATATTTTGGCAGTATGAACAAATGCACTTTATTTAATTACCCAGCGTAGTCGAACTTCTTTTTAATAAAACTAAAAGCAATTTTAAAGTACTTTTTCTTTCAAAAGTTGTAAATAAAAAGCGAAAAGGAAAGCTATTTTGTACGAGTGGCCTTTCCTTAGGTATTCGATTCTATTTTATCTTTTCCTAATTTAACTTTTTATATGAAGGAGGATGCGAAGGTTACGGGTTCTAAGAGACACAAAGTCACCTTCATTTGCGTAATTTATTTCCAATTTTCTTCCTTTCGGATCGATACTGAGATCCTGTGAATCTAAAGTATATACGCGAAATATATTTCAAAATTACACACTGGTAACAATATTGACTTTTCATATTGTATTATTCGGAAAGCTCGCTTGTGGAATATTAAGTTACGCAATTTGAAATTACGAATAAGGAATAAGAATCGAAATGTTTTTGAGGAACTAATTTTTTATTTTATAGATGAAAAGGTCGTTTACCTCACTGACGTTGTATACCATCCTCTGATAATTGCTTTTCCACTGTAAAATGAGGTTGAGATCCCAATGTAATCAAAATGCTAATTAAAAATTCTTTGTTATGTAAATATTTAGACAGAAACTGATACAATTAATCACTGTTTTGAGGAACAGATTGATTCGCTTGCTAGACCGTTTGTAAAATTAGATGATGTTGTAAATATGCTCGAGGACGGTTTGATTGTTGGTTGTTTATTTTTTGAATGAAGTGAAGTATTAATTTATGTAATTATTTTTTTGCTACTCGTTAGTTTTACACTATTTATTTTTTAAATTAATATAGCTTTTCAACCCCACATTATTATATTCCATGTTAGATTAACTGAAACTTAAGAACTTCTAGGATAAATATAAGATTATAAGTCGCAGCATGATTTCTCGCAAAAGTCAGGA
This sequence comes from Dynastes maya, assembly GCA_029619315.2. NCBI lineage: Eukaryota > Metazoa > Arthropoda > Insecta > Coleoptera > Scarabaeidae > Dynastes > Dynastes maya. The sequence goes on along the minus strand of JAROYE020000012.1, from coordinate 3,018,318 downwards.
AACCGATGTATCGGCTCTAAGGTAGTAAAAGGGTTAAGGTTTACTTGGATGTACAAGGTAAGCGCCATTAATTCTCGGTTTGATACAGAAAAAATAAACTTGGTAAAGTATAACAATTTTCATTTTTCAATATAACCTCCACTTGTAACGTTTTTTCCTCAAAATGTTGTATTACAGCTGCCTGCCGTCCTTAAAACGATTCCTTTTTAGATAGAGGATCACAATACAGAACCATTGCTTCATCTTCTGTGACAATGGACTCCAAAATTGGTTTCGGGTCGTCTCCACACATGTTTAAAAACGAGCGCGCACATTCGACCCGACGCCGATGTCCACGTTGGAGAACAGAAAGATGCGGTACCGATCTTGCACTAATCTTATTCATACCCAAATGGTTGTGGAGAATTTGGCGAATACTTGCTTCAGAAATGTTAGACATCGCTGCTAATTTCTTCACTTTCAAACGGCGATCTGCTAATACCATTTCTTCTATAATTGAAATGTTTTGAGGCGTTATCAGTTCAATTGACCCACCAGGGCGCTCATCTTTATCAACGGATTCTTACCCCAAACGGAAACATTTTACCCAGAGATAAATCACCATAAACGCCCTCTGAACGTTGTTTAACGTGATTAGGCGTATGCCCTTCTTTTATTCAAAATTTAATGACCGCGTGGTACTCAATTTTCGTTACCTGAGACATTTTCATGCACTAGTCACGTTGCCTGGCTGGCTACTAAAAACTACTACTCTTCGAGCCGTAATATATATAGTGTAGGCCCCACATATGCGCAACTATGACGCAGCGGAATTTCAACGCGTTAGAACCTGTTTAAGCTTGCCAGGCCGAGAATTTATGGCGCCTGCCTCTTATATACAACAAAGGTCTTGGATGTGATAGATTTGTGTTTTGGGAAACTTGGAAACGATGAAGGGTGTAATTTCCAGTGTCTTTCACATTTTCTTTTCTTTGTTTCTTTTCTGTCAATAACATTAATTACAATAAAGATCAATGAAGTGGTAAAAGAGGATATAATAACAATAAATGACAAGAATAATGTGCGCTTTTAGAATTAAGATTTGTTTGCTGTTACACCCGATTGATAATTGTTTTCATTTCGTTGCCTGGCAACGAGTTTTTATGCAGAGTAGGTAATAGGTCTGGAAAATATCTAAAGAACTAATAAGCGTCCTTGAAATTTTGATATAGAGCTTGGAGAATTTAAGTTACATTAATTGAAATTATTTTTTTTATGTAAAATATAATTTACGTGATATTATTTGGTTCATTTCTCCATTATCTTTCTAAAAACGTAAAAATATACAGGATATTTTATTTAAGATGAAGGTGGCATCACTTCAGGTGACTACGGAAATGCAATTAAATTGTAGATGACGCTAAAAGTTAGTATATAAACAAAATAAAATCATACACAGTACATTGTCCTAATCCTCAACAAAATATTATCCGTTTTATATTAGTTCCCTTTCAAAGCAAAAATTAACATAAACATATAATATAACACCTATCTTTGAAGCAGATTTAAAATTCAATAACTTTAAACCGGTTCATTTCATTAATTTTGTTATCCTATTGGAGTGTTAATTCGGAAACCGTTTTTTGTATCATTCCGATGAGAAACTTTAAATATTTTTTTACACAGTGATACGTAATCACTTATGGTGTTGATGGAAGTATATAATTTGTGAGTCATCTGCGAAAAGTAATTTGGGACAATCTAGTTTGAAGCACAGGTCATTAACGAAAATTAAAAAAAGAAGGGGATCTAAATTTGTTCCTTGAGGCACTCCTGACGTAGGAATTAATTCCAGAATGCGTTTAGGTATTGTTCATAATTCAGTAGTTTCATTTTCTTAAAATAAAGCATTTTTTATTTAGAATTCTTGGAATGCATATTATATGTATGCACATTATTAATTGCGCTTACCTTGTTTAAAACAATACGACATATACGTACATAATGAAGCAAATCATTCACATTGCTTGTGATTTAAAAAAGGCCAAAAATAGTGGTTATCTACAGAATAACGTTCAAACAAAAGTGAACTTAATGTAGAAGTACACATGGAAAATATGCCTAGAATCAATAACCAAAGACAGGTAATGCTAATAAATAGCTCCTGGTATTTGAAGAATACACGCATTAAAGCGTCTTACTCCTGGCCACATTGACTGGGAACTGCTATCGATACTAGGGTCAGTTTGAAAAACCTTCGACCCTTTTGTCCTCTTATGCTAAAGCTGGCTCATTTCGCGCAGCTTGTAATTGAATGTGGGGAAAAAGAAGGGGTGTATATATGTCTGGTCATCTCTGGTCGTGTGCGATCGTCTGGGGCCGCAGCGCGGCCAAGGTTGCAGAAGTCCTCTGGGCGACGCACTCTCACTAGAGGAGGGGGCCTATCCTGGGGTTCGACGACCATCTGGACGCATGGGTTTTCGTTTTCGCGGGCCCTTGCCCACGATGAGTTGAGGGTCTTCCCTTGGTCTGGCCACATTGCTCTTACATCTCTCAATTTGTGCCACTAATCTTCAAAAACAATAACTGAAATATTTGCTGGCACCACGTAGTGCCAGTAGTTACAGTCTTGCCGTCCTAAAGACAGTATACATATATGTAAAATATAATAAAACCGAATGTAAACCCATCACTACCGAATAGCCGAGCTTATCTGGAACCTGTTCCAATAAATAGGAAAAAAATTAATGATTTAAAAAAGGTTTTGCAGTATGTTAGTGGAGAACAGCTTGAATTTAATATCACATAAGAATCAGTTTATTTTATTGAGTGAAAAAAGGGTGTAAGTCCAGTCAAATTTTGTCCCTGTTATTTATTTCGAAAATATTTTGCATCGTTTTTATAAATACCAGTATATTGCGTAGAATCATAACAATAACTCGCTTGTTGTCGCGAAAACTCTAATATTGTCCGTTAAAAAGATATATAGTTATTTTTGTTTCCTGAATATTTCAATTTTTGGACTTACATCCTTTTTCCACTCAACGCTTCAATTATTAAACTACATAAAAGTAACCCCTATTTAATTACATTATTAAAGAAATAATTTAATTAAGGTAGGAATAAAAACAATGGCGCAATTTCTCACAAAATTCCATTAAAGATATCAGGCGATCGGTTTCGTGTTTTTATCAACACATCCTCAGGCCACCTAAGAGGGCATCCAGACAAAAGAAAACGTAATAGAATATACATAGTACAAGCTTTCAAATAATATGAAACAGTGAAAAGGAAATCAAAGAATTGATGTTCTCTTTTTTTCAAAATATGAGTATAAGTTGCAATGTGAAAACATCTGCACTATAGAATGTAATTAGAGTTTAGTAGAGTCTAGGAACTAAATTATTAGGTATCAAAATGTATAAAAAGGCTCTTCCTCCTCCTGTCCCTTCCATCACCAAAAATCTTACAGTGTGTCATCGATAATGAAAGGGAGAAGAAAAATGATCTTCAAACTCTACTTACAATTATATGCAAGCAGTAGGAGGCGATCAAATATTAAGATTAAAATTTTAAATTGTGTAAACTACATTCACGAGACAATAAAAACAACAAAAGAATAAACGAAATTGTAAAAAGGACACGTACACAAGTTAAAAACTGATCTATTATAGTAAAACTAGATGTGACTAATTTTTTTTTTATATGATATATAAAAATAATAATAAATGTTTTATTGCACACAAAAAAAGGATTACAAACATTGAAAAAAAGAAAAAAAAGGAGTGTATATAAATACATTTTCAATAAATATTCCAGTAATCTTTGCGATAAACGGCGGAAAGTCAGACGATCTGTACGCGATTGCAACGTCTGTTTTTCGTTCCTGGCGCGATGATTACATCTATAAGAAAAAAAAGCTATGCAGCTATTATATACAAGAAGCAAAGCTATTTTACAAGCAGTAAAGAGATCAAAACAAAAAAACAATTGTAAATTTAAGTAATTGAATCATGAATCATGCGTCTTCTATGACATTTAAAAGAAGGAACTGATAAATTTTTTACGAAATTCGGCAGACCATTGTATAATCGCGCGACGTTAAACGAAAATGATCTTTCAAAAAGAGTGGTTCGATGAGCAGGGGGTGCGATGTAGTGGGGAAATCAAAAATTAATGTTATGCACATCTGTTCTAAACCTTAACCTGAGGAAGAGATATGGCGCAATCTTTGTGGCTAAAATTTTATGATAGAAACAGTATTGGTGCAAGTAGCGACGAGAACGCATATTTAACCAGTCGAGTTTCGCAAGTTTATGTGAAACATGTTCAAGTCTTTGCAGCAATTTTGAAGTTTTTGTATTCTTTGCGTAGTAACACCTGTTTCCTAGGTAGAATAGAGAGACAATTTCTATGGGAATAGAGATACTTTAAATTGGTATACGCTTTGCGGATACACATACCAATGTGACCTTTAAATCTTAAATCAGAGTCGATTAGGGGCTCAAGGTTTCTAATAGACTTAGAAAAAGGCAAAGAAGTGTTCTTGACTTTGATTATGAGATTATTAGTAACAAACTCATTATGTTTTCTACCAAAGAGTATCACATATGTTTTTTTGACATTTATATGCAAATTGTGCAGCATAGAAAAGTTTATTATTCGATCAAGATCTGAATTAATGCGATCACTGGCAGATGGCAGATCAGTTCGCTCAAATGTAAAATAAATTTGGGTATCATTCGCATAAAGGTGATAACTACAGGTTTTCAAACATGTATGGAGTTTCGATGTGTAAAGTGAAAAAAGTAAAGGTCCCAAGATTGTAGAGGCATGGTGTTCGACACCTTATTATGCAAAGTAACTTATTGACCGCGATCCAACAGATAATTTTTAATCAAAGAGGTAGCCTCGTTATTGAAATCGAGATACTTTAAGATTAATGATAAAATGCTGTGATTGACCGTATCGAAAGCGCGACAGAAATCAAGCTTAACAAGACATGTAAATTTACTTGAATCAGCAACCGTAAGAACATCGTCCACTACACAACTATAGCCCGGTTTGAACCCTGATTGGTAAGTAGGTAAAATGTTGTGGTGATCAAATCTTTCTTAAATGTTATTAACAAATAAGGAGATATCTGTGATTGGTGGGAAGAGCCAACCCAGAAAAATCGTCGAAGTATACCCTAGCCTCAAATCACATACGACAGAAACCAGTAACCCAAGCATTAATTAGGGATTATTGAATAATTAAATTATTAATTAAGGATTATTCAATAATTTAATTATACTGGAACCTATAAAAAAAACTTTTTCATTAGCTCATTCACTTGCTCCTAATTTTAATTAACTTTAGGTTTTTTTTCAATTATTTATATATGTTAATTTTTATTTTCTTTATTTCTAATTCTACCCAGGATAAATAGCTACGTTAAAATAAATCATGCAATGCTAAAAAGTATGCTCGCCTTAATTTCTTTAAATTACAATTCATATTCAACCAATAACTTGAAAATCCACTGAACTTTTTGTGTTTACAACAACGTTTGGTAATGTTGTTCTGACATGCAATTAATAAATGAAGTAAGCAAATCTTATTCGTGATATTCACGGCAAACAGAGAATTCCAAGGGACTTCTAATCGTATTTCACTTGCACAAAAGGGGAAGTGACAGAAAACGCAAGCATTTGGTTTTGTTTTCGTCCATTAGTAATCGCTGTCACGAACGATAGCGTCTATTAAACGAATATTCGGTCAATATGACAAGGAATTGTAAAAAATCAAAAAGGAATCTCAAAATTAAAAAAAATTCTAGTTGAAAATGAAGAATAAATTTAGACTACGTGAATATCTCCGCAAAATTGAAAAAAATATTCGCGATTTCCTTTTCCGCATACATCTAACGTACCTTTCTGGAGGGTTTCTTTTGTTTCCGGCACCGGCATTCTGATCACGGAGTTTACATTTTATGTAAACTTTCGGACGCCAAATTCACAATTCAAACAATGATAGTCTGTTTATACTGCTATATTTCGTTGCGATAGACGTATGCAAGTAAAATATTGCTTCAACGTTATATGATAACAAAAACTACACAGATTTGAAGGGCTAAGTGTATGTATAAACATTTAGATATTAAATTTTTGATTGGCAAAAATTAAAACGTTATCTTCAGTGTATTGTAGTTGGAGATAAACTAATTTACATGCAGTACGAAACTGCGCTAAAACGTTACCGCCTAGACTACAAAGGCCTCAGCGCTCTTCGACGACGTCACGCTGTTTAGGTGATGACTGATGTATCGCCATGCACGGTATTAGCCTAAGCGGTAAAGGAATCGTTCTTTGCATTTCTGTTTCAAGTTTTAATCTAATCTATCAGTACTTTTCCCACAATAACTTTAAGGTAGGGTATTTGTAAAACAAGTTATTATAATTGTTGCAATACGTTCACTGCTGTGAATATGACATTTACATATATTTGTATTCAAATGGCTATGTTCGATGATATAATTTAAAATATATTGTATTAAAACAGAGCGTTTATTATACACAATTAAAAACATCTCTTCGTGCTCAGAAATAATATAAAACTGTTTGATAAAAAACGTGAAGATGTTTGCCAAATACAACGGACAGTTAGGAAGTTGAGTTGGAATAGCATCTTTTTTAAGCCTAGGATTTTTTTAACTTACAGTTATAGTTTCACCGGTCCTTGAATATGTAGCTGTTGAAAAATAAATAATATCTCCTTTTATTTACAAAGTGTAACTCACAAACAAAGCATACAAAATAGCCGACGCCATGTTAGGTTAGGTTACCTCATTTTTATCGTTTTATACAACACTAGAAAAACATTACAGGTATCACCAACAAAGCACGGAAATATCACTACACAGTATTTTTTTAAATAAAACTAATATAATTTGAATAAACGCGTGTATGGCTGATCGTTCACCTAAGACAATGTACGTCAGAGCTGTTAGGCCTTCTCTGATATAGGAGATAACGGCTGAAAGCCCCAAACAGCGGGGGGTGGTAAAAGTATTGGCGCTGATTTCTTATTCTTTGAATATATTTAAAATAATAAGTAATGCAATGCTATTTACACACAAACATGTTACGCGGTTCGTGCAGATTAATGCCTTTCCATTTTAATCGTAGTCTACCTTGAGTAAAGATTCGTTTTGAAAGTAAAATTTAAAAGGTCCAAATTTAATGAAAAATTATTAAATTTGTTTTAGGTATTAGTAATTTAAATTTTAATCTTGTAGTATTAACATCGTTAGACACTTTCCTTCATTTATCCTTAATTATAGGTGCTTTCCCGAATGGTTTTACTGTAACTAACTAATTGCATTTGCTCTCTATTTTAATTCTAATAACTTTATACTCAGAAATGCTTTATTAGATTTGGCTGTTAACTAGGGGAGGCACACAGTCCTTTCTTGCAAACCAATAAAGCGAAGAGCGAAACTGGAGACGTGGTAAGAAGACTAATGTAATAGTACAAGTGTAACGCTGCTTCCCGTTACATAAAATACAGTCAACAGCGTTCGAAATTGCTAGCGCATTACGTGAATTCCGAAGAGTTCTCTAGTTGTTTCTTTTTTTGATGAAAAGTGCTATTAAACGCCCCAAGTTTGGATTTATGTGTACTTTAAATTAGTTACGGGGATAGACTGAAAAGTCTAGTGGAGTCAAGATAAAACCACAGCTTCTCAGTTTAAAAATACGTTTATTTCTTAACCAAACGGCTAGTCTTCTGAAATTTGTTATATTGTGAAAGAACAATTACAAAATTTTTTGGAATCTATTAATAATTCCCAATAATGATGAAGTGCCAATTCCGTCTCCTCAGAATATGGATAGCGCAGACTCCTCCGAATCTGAATCTGAGCCATACTCAAATCCCGATCCCACTTTTGAAACAAGTGAGACTTCTCATTTGCCCGAACAGTTCACACAAAGTGACCTCAATGATTTAGTCAGAGACCTAAAGCTCCCCAAAATCAGTGCAGAACTTTTAGGATCACGATTAAAAGAAAAGAAGTACTATCCTAGCATGCAGGCTTAGAGAGAGGGAATTCATACCTTTCTTTGCTAAAACCGATAAACTTGTGTACTGCGAAAATGTAGAAGGTTCATTTATTTATGACACTTGGTGTTTAATATAATCCTGCTGATTGGAGATTTTCTGTAGATAGTTCATTGAGAAGTATGAAAGGAGTCTTACTTCATAATGGAAATTTACTTCCCTCATTGCCTCTTGCATACTCTGTTGATTTAAAAGAAACTTATAATAACCTAAAGCTGATGCTAGATAAAATTGAGTATGCTAAGCATTCCTGGACAGTGTGTGAGGATTTTAAAGTACAGGCGACTCTTCTTGGCCAACAATCCGGTTTCACTAACCATCCCTGTTTTCTTTGCGAGTGGGATAGTGGCATGATCTGAGCACAGGGAAAGAAAACACTGGCCCCTAAAAACAAATCTTGTACCAGTTTTACAAGTTGTACAAGTTCTGTTGCCCCCTCTTCATATAAAACATGAACTTATGAAGCAGTTCATGACAAGCTTAAGTAATGAAAGCAATATTTCTTTATACCTTCAGACCAAATTTCCAAATAAAAGTGATGCGAAACTGAAAACCGGTGCGTTTGATGGACCACAAATACGAGAACTCATGGGGAACTGGTGCCTCAAGACAGATTCCCCCCGGCCGCCATAGAAGGTCTCAAGTGTGGTGTAATCACTAGGTAATTTTAAAATTGTCAGTTATAATTAGATTGAATTAGTTTATCCTTGTTTATTTATAAAATATATAACCAAATATACATAGATGTTTAAATTCATATGTCTCCACATATGCAGTATTTGTGTAAATTATTACATATTTTTAAAATTACAAAAAAAATTGACGTGATAGAGAAAAACTGAAAACAGATCTGAATTCAGGGTATCTCAGTTGACTAAAATCAGTTCTTTTCACTCTTGAAGCAAATTTGATGCATGCCAGTGTAATTTGTGTGGTGCGGCGGTGCCGTTTGCCATACTACCCCACAATCCTTGCAATCATTCTTCCTATTTAATTACATTATTAAAAAAATAATTTAATTAAGGTAGGAATAAAAAACAATGGTTCAATTTCTCACAAAATTCTATTAAAGATATCAGGCGACCGGTTTCGTGTTTTTACCAACACATCCTCAGGCCAACTAAGAGGGTACCCAAACAAAAGAAAACGTAATAAAATAAACATAATACAAGGTATCAAACAATATTATTATTATTATTATTGGCCTCGACTGGAAATCATTAGCCACATACATAATTTCCTAGCCACCCGAACGGACACCAGGACAAAAATCAATCAATATGAAACAGTGAAAAGGAAATCAAAAATATGAATATAAGTTGCAATATAAAAACATCCGCACTATAGAATATAATTAGATTTTAGTCTAATAACTAGAGTAACCAAAACTTGCGGACTCGCATAGGCGTCGGTATTACGGGTTAATATAAGAATACGAAAAATTCATAAATAAACTTACTTGCTAATTATTCAACAAATTAGAGGCATCAGGATGTGAACTACTGTAAACTTGCATCATTGCATATGTTTCCACAGTTACTTCTTTAAACCTTGTGCGTCGACAAGAAAAAATATTCTTATACATAGAAAACGATCTCTCCACATCTAAGGAAGTTACATTTGCATGTAGAAACTGTTTTTCAAAATCACTTAAAAGTTCACTATTCTTACACTTATTATAAACGGCCTCTAAAGTATTAAAATCGGGATTTTTCCTTAAAACATCTGCCAATTTTTGACTAGCGCATAATCCTGGCGTATCATTTAATGTGTGTAATTTATTTTTTACACTCTCCACTATGTCTAATGATTCCTGCAATGACAATTCAGTACATTGTAGTTTTCTGATGGCATCTAGTAATACTGTATAATTGGTACATATTGTTGTTAAATCTTCTAAAAGTTGAGGAATTTGAAATTCTCTTTGACTTTCTCTAATTGCTTTGGATTCATTCCGATTAAATCGCATTATAACTGATTGAATTTGTTGAAAATGGATCAAATAGTAAGAAGCTGCTGTTAGCCAAGTACCCTATCGCGTTAAAATTGGTTCAGGAGGTTCTGGAATACCTGGACAAAATTTACGAAATTCTTTTAAACGTTTAGGAGATTTACGAAACACTGCTTTAGTACTTCCAATCTTCCGATCAACGTTTCCGTAATGTTGTCGAACAACTTCACCAACTAAATGCAAAGCATGCAGCACGCAGGTTATATGTATTAAGTTAGGAAATATATGTTTTAAGGATCGCCCAACACTTAACATGGTTGCTGCACTATCTGTCACAATCATCACACTTAATCTTGGGCAATTTTAAATTTTTTCAAAGCGTTCATTATCACTTTTTGAATATTTTCCGCGGTACATTGTTGAACACGTTTGCAAGCTAACAAATATCGAGATGCTGTGTTCTCGCTAGATAAAACGCGAGCTATTACATTCACAATACTGTTTTTCTTTATATCGGTCGTCTCATCCACGGTAATCCATATTTTTTTGGAACACAAATCACGTTTACACACATTTTCTAGCATCTCTTTCATTCGCGGCAAATGATTCTGTAATTGTGTTTGTGAGGGTAATGGGTACTTTGGAACGTATTGTCGCCAAAACGTTTTAAAAGCTGCTTTTCTCACCAACGACAACGGAAGATTACAAGAGGTAAAAATAATTAATAAATGTATGAGGAATAGTGTATAAGGCATTTCAGTTCTTGCATTTCTCATATGCTTAATACCATTGACATGCCTCTGGCAATCAGTTCTGTCCAATGCAGCCAAACGAACATTGCATATTAAGCAAAAAACTGCACTACCGTCATATTTTAAATGGGGAAAAAGTGACACATACTTATGTACATTAGTAGCAAATCTATTACGAGGCATTGTTTTCTTAGGTATGTAAATATTAGTTCTATATGAAACGATACACTAATTATGTACTTGGTATAATACTACAACACACAAAAAACACCAGCTATATTTTCAGAAGCGACACGTAAGTACATAACCTTGACCGTTCGACTAATCTCTGCAACAGCTCAACCGGTACTAAAACGAAATCTCTCTCAGCGCGGTTTAACATGATTTATATTCAAGTTCGACACTACATGCCTGTTTCTCTATCGGTTTAGTTTATTTATGAATTTTTCGTATTCTTATATTAACCCGTAATACCGACGCCTATGCGAGTCCGCAAGTTTAGGTTACTCTACTAATAACTAAATTATTAGGTATAAATATGTATTAAAAGAGTCCTCCTCCTATCCCTTCCATCACCAAAAATTTTACTGCAAATTATGTAGTGCAATTAGTGCACGTGGTCATTGGTAATGAAAGGGAGAGCTTATTTACGAAATGAACCAGTTTATATTATGGCGTCGCGTCGTTAAGCTCATGCTCTTGCCTGCTTGAGTGTCGCACTGCTTCTCGATAACCATATACTATAATTAGTAGTTGAATAATAGTCAGCGGGTTTATGTATATCGTGTTGCAATTTTTTGACTGGTCGAAAACAAACAAATATTGATTGTAGACATCATGCAATTTTATTATATTTCGGCGAACCTTTCAGTTCAACTTTGTATCTATAGAGGGTGGTTTCGTATTCGTTAATTATCAAATTATCCGAGATTAGACTGTTGTTGAAACTTGTACACCTACTACGATAAATACAGTCAATAATGTCAATTTGCAGTCGGCATCAGTTTTATGTTTGTTCATTATAGACATTATTAACTTTGTTTACCCTGGGTACTCATCTAAATTTGCCAATTATGGTAAATTTGCATATTTAGAAATTGAGCCTATATTTCTGAAATTGCAGCTGAAATTGGTACTAGCTATTGAAGCGTTGTAGGTTGTAGCTGGAATACAGCAGAAATTTCTTTACGAGGTTAAGAATATTTCGCATAGAAGTGATTTCCCACGTATTTAAATTTAGTTCATTTATACATTAAAGCGAAAAAAGTAGTTTCAAATGAAAATAGCTTTAATTAAGTGATGCATTATTATCGTGGGATTTAATTTGGCTACTTCATTTGGTTCGGTGAAGTAAACGGGAATCTTCAATAAAAGAATATTTGTGAATTCTACAAAGGCGAGGTGGGAAAGTAATCTAGAATTTCAAAAATGGAAGCTATTTAAAGATTAAAGTAAAATTAAGTGTGCATTTGACAGATTTGTTTCCTTTCAATCTATTCAGTTTAATTACTTTCACCTTCGTTTCAATATACAGAGACTTTTGATAATAAAAGGGAAGTTACGACAGCTGTTCAATATGTGAATCGCACCAGGGGCGCAACTAACTGGATTGGAAATTAGAAGTGCGTCATAGTGGTTATTTAATATATAAACAGTTTGAGAAGATAAGTTGTACTCATCTTCTAGTTCTCAATCTAGTTAATTTTACCTCTACCGTAGCTAAATCAACTTTGGTCCATGATCCAGTAGTGAGCGGTTGACGTATTTAGGCTAAACTTCTTTTGATCAAAGCTATTCTGAGAAAAAACATTGTTCAGTCAAGCAATATCTACTTGATCTAATTCTTTTAACTGGTTTTCGGGGAAAAATCGTTTTTGTTGTTGACAATATTAAAGAAAATATATGGTTCCTTTTTCATTTAAAAAACCTTTGATTTCGATACAACGTACTGATTACCCAAATTGTTATCAGGTTGGGTGTGAGAATTGCACACAGAGAAATGGTTTCTTGCATCAAGAAAATAGATTTACTTGCAAAAATCAGTCTCCATTCAAGAAAATATTTTTATTTCAAGACTATAAAAATGTTTAATACAAGAAAATAATACCAGTTTCGAGTTCAAAAGACACATCATCAGGCCAGCTACAAGGATATCCAATAAGAGAAAAATTACAATAATAGAAAAAACCTAAAGTTAATAATTAAAATTAGGAGCAAGTGAATGAGCTAATTCAAAATTTTTTTTTTTTTCATAGGTTACAGCGAAATTAAATTATTGATTAGGGGTTTGATACTAGGGTTTACTTCGACGATTTTTCTGGGTTGGTTCTTCCCACCAACCACAGATGTCTCCTTATTTGTTATTAACATTTAAGAAGGATTATTATACATATATCATATAAAAAATTACAATTTGTCACATATAGTTTTATTATAATAGATCAGTTTTTAACTTGTTGTGTACGTGTCCTTTTTACAATTTTATTTATACTTTTGAACTTCGATTTAAAGAATTTTAAACAGTCAAAATTTTATTGTCTCATGAATGTAGTTTACATAGTTTTAAATTTTAATTTTAATATTTGACATCACCTCACTGCTTATATATAATTGTATAGTTTATTTCAAATTATAAGAATATAACTGTAGACTTACAAGGCCTTTAATACTTTTATTGCACCTTCTGTGACGATAATAACCTGGCAATGCATATTGAATCTAGGGGCCGTATTGACTATAAATTACGGCCCTATATGTTTATGTATATATATTTTACAAACAGTATAAATTTACATAGTAAGCAATTCCATGTTACAAGTAATTAAAGAATTTACATATTAAATGAGATTTAAATGTACCAGCAGGTAGTTACGCATATCGCAAACCATAATTCCATTTCTATTCAATTCACTTAACTTTCGTCATTACGGTCCTCAGCAGTTTGTTTGCGTATCCAGGTAGTTATTACCGCAGGTGGTGCAATAACAGCATTTAAGCCGTTCAAAGTTATATTCTTATAATTTGAAATAAAGTATAAATAGAATTTGAAGATAATTTTTCTTCTCCCTTTCATTACCGATGACTAGAGTAACCAAAACTTGCGGACTCGCATAGGCGTCGGTATTACGGGTTAATATGAGAATACGAAAAATTCATAAATAAACTTACTTGCTAATTATTCAACAAATTAGAGGCATCAGGATGTGAACTACTCTAAACTTGCATCATTGCATATGTTTCCACAGTTACTTCTTTAAACCTTGTGCGTCGACAAGAAAAAATATTCTTATACATAGAAAACGATCTCTCCACATCTAAGGAAGTTACATTTCCATGTAGAAACTGTTTTTCAAAATCACTTAAAAGTTCACTATTCTTACACTTATTATAAACGGCCTCTAAAGTATTAAAATCGGGATTTTTCCTTAAAACATCTGCCAACTTTTGACTAGCGCATAATCCTGGCGTATCATTTAATGTGTGTAATTTATTTTTTACACTCTCCACTATGTCTAATGATTCCTGCAATGACAATTCAGTACATTGTAGTTTTCTGATGGCATCTAGTAATACTGTATAATTGGTGCATATTGTTGTTAAATCTTCTAAAAGTTGAGGAATTTGAAATTCTCTTTGACTTTCTCTAATTGCTTTGGATTCATTCCGATTAAATCGCATTATAACTGATTGAATTTGTTGAAAATGGATCAAATAGTAAGAAGCTGCTGTTAGCCAAGTACCCCATCGCGTTAAAATTGGTTCAGGAGGTTCTGGAATACCTGGACAAAATTTACGAAATTCTTTTAAACGTTTAGGAGATTTACGAAACACTGCTTTAGTACTTCCAATCATCCGATCAACGTTTCCGTAATGTTGTCGAACAACTTCACCAACTAAATGCAAAGCATGCAGCACGCAGGTTATATGTATTAAGTTAGGAAATATGTGTTTTAAGGATCGCCCAACACTTAACATCGTTGCTGCACTATCTGTCACAATCATCACAACTTGATCTTGGGCAATTTTAAATTTTTTCAAAGGGTTCATTATCACTTTTTGAATATTTTCCGCGGTACATTGTTGAACACGTTTGCAAGCTAACAAATATCGAGATACTGTGTTCTCGCTAGATAAAACGCGAGCTATTACATTCACAATACTGTTTTTCTTTATATCGGTCGTCTCATCCACGGTAATCCATATTTTTTTGGAACACAAATCACGTTTACACACATTTTCTAGCATCTCTTTCATTCGCAGCAAATGATTCTGTAATTGTGTTTGTGAGGGTAATGGGTACTTTGGAACGTATTGTCGCCAAAACGTTTTAAAAGCTGCTTTTCTCACCAACGACAACGGAAGATTACAAGAGGTAAACATAATTAATAAATGTATGAGGAATAGTGTAAGGTATTTCAGTTCTTGCATTTCTCATATGCTTAATACCATTGATATGCCTCTGGCAATCAGTTCTGTCCAATGCAGCCAAACGAACATTGCATATTAAGCAAAAAACTGCACTACCGTCATATTTTAAATGGGGAAAAAGTGACACATACTTATGTACATTAGTAGCAAATCTATTACGAGGCATTGTTTTCTTAGGTATGTAAATATTAGTTCTATATGAAACGATACACTAATTATGTACTTGGTATAATACTACAACACACAAAAAACACCAGCTATATTTTCAAAAGCGACACGTAAGTACATAACCTTGACCGTTCGACTAATCTCTGCAACAGCTCAACCGGTACTAAAACGAAATCTCTCTCAGCGCGGTTTAACATGATTTATATTCAAGGTCGATACTACATGCCTGCTTCTCTACCGGTTTTGTTTATTTATGAATTTTTCGTATTCTTATATTAACCCGTAACACCGACGCTTATGCAAGTCCGCAAGTTTAGGTTACTCTACCGATGACACACAGTAAGATTTTTGGTGATGGAACGGACAGGAGGAGGAAGTCTTCTTATACATTTTAATACTTAATAATTTAGTTACTAGACCAAAATGCAGATGTTTTTATATTGCATCTTATACTCATATCTTTAAAAAAAGAGAACATCAATTCTTTGATTTCCTTTCCACTGTTTCATATTGTTTGATAGCTTGTATTATATTTATTCTATTACGTTTTCTTTTGTTTGGATACTCTCTTAGCTCGCCCGAGGATATATTGTATGAAACCGATCGCCTGATATCTTTAATAGAATTTTGTGAGAAATTGGACTATTGTTTTTTCTTCCTACCTTAATTAAATTATTTCTTTAATAATGTAATTGAATAGGGATTATTTTTATGTAGTTTAGTAATTAATGAATTAATATTTAAGTTTATTTATCCCTCTTTTATACTACTTTTAAACTATAATTAAATTAATACACGTGGTAAATAGTAATAAAAAGAAAAAAAAGTTACATTAACCGGTATCTTTTGAAAATGTTTATGAAACGTCGTACGTTAAATATCATTGCATGGGTAAGTATGCTATCCATATTTCGGTTTCTATATTCGCTATTATCTAGCAAAGAGTAGCATGCATGTATACTGTCTTTAAGACGGCATGACTATAACTACTGGCACTACGTGGCGCCAGAAAATATTTCAGTTGTTGTTTTTGAAGATTAATGGCATAAATTGAGAGATGTAATAGCAATATGGCGCCAAGAGCTTTAATGCCTTTATTCTTCCAATATTGTTTTTGCAGGTAGTGATTCCATCAATACCAGGAGCTATTTATTAGTATTATCTGTCTTGGTTATTGTTTCTAGGCATTTTTTTCCATGTGTACTTCTACATTAAGTTCATTTTTGTTTGAACGTTATTCTGTAGATAACCTTTACTTTTAGCCTTTTTCAAATTACAAGCAATACGAATAATTTGCTTCATTATGTACGTATATGTCGTACTGTTTTAAACAAGGTAAGCACAATTAATAATGTGCATATTAATAATATGCATTTCAAGAATTCTAAATAAAAAAATACATTATTTTAAGAAAATGAAACTATTGACTTATGAACAATACCTAAACGCATTCTGGAATTAAGAAAACTATTTACTATCCTTAAGAAAATATTGTTTTGTGTTATAATGGCCATTTACTTATGTAAGCGGAGAAAGAAACGCTAAGATTTAAAACATTGTATTGCGGATAACTAAAACAGTAACTGTTTTTAATTAATGCGGACAGCTTTGTTATCTCTACCCAACCTATTTCCGATAATAGTTTCTAAATATTGCGCCAACGATAAAAACGTTAATTCAGTATCGTAACCAAACGATTCCAAATACACCCAATAGACGGAAATGCGATCAAACAAACAGCGCTAAGAATATACAGACGAATTAAAGAAATGGAACCAGGTACTTCATCTGAGTTAAACAAAAAGTATGAATTTTCTGCAAGTACAAGTTGGATGACAGGTTTTCTCAAAAGACATGCTTATCACAACATAAAAATTAAAGGTGAAACTGCATCTGCAGAATCGGCTGCTAAAGAACTTCCGCAAAAACTTGCTAAAATAATTGAGGATGGAGGCTACACTCCCGATCAAGTTTGAAATGCAGATGAAAGTGGTCTTTTTTGGAAAAGAATGCCGAATAAAACGCATTAAAAGTTCTTTTGATTATAGACAATGCACCTAGCCATCCGGTCTTAGAACATCCAAACGTGCAATTTTGTTTTCTGCCGCCTAATTCTCCCATCCTTGATGCGAGTATTAGATCAAGGTATAATTGCGACATTTAAAACATACTACGTAAAGCGAACATTTCAGTACGTTTTCGACAAACTAAACGATGAAACACTGACAGTCATTGATGCGTGGAAGAAATTTTCAATTATGGATTGTATCAATCAAATTGAATTAGCGCTAGCTGAATTAAGAACATCAATTTTGAATGCATGTTGGAAAGCTGTTTGGCTAGAATGTATTAAAAACAAAGATCCCGTCCACCCTAATACGATCGAATTTTCAACATCATAACATTAGCACATACAATTGGCGGAGAAGGATTCGATGATATATCGTTTGAAGATATTGATGAATTATTAGTTGATACAGCCCTAAGCGAAGATGAGATAATAGAGGCTGTCTTTGAGACTCCTGGTTCTAAAGAATATAGTGATAAAGACGAAGAAAATCTTGTTGTAAATGCAGATTTAATCAAAGAAGGTCTTGAACTGGCCAGTAAATTGGGTAATCATTTTGTTAAACATGATCCTAATGAGGAACGAGCTGGGAAGTTTTAACGTGATCTGAAGTCATTAATGTCCTCCTACAGAGAATTATACAATGGCCTAGCTAAAACACAAACACAACGATTAATTACTGAATTCGTTCTTAAATCCACTGAAACATCGGCACCACAGGAGGCTAGTACTAATTTTGTGCAAAAGATTACAGGAAGAATTTCACCAATGGAGCACGAAGACGATAACCAAGACATTTGTAGTGATAGCAGTAATATTGCAGTCTTACCCAAACGAATGCGTTTATTGTCAGAAAGTGACAACGAATAAAATCTTTTTATGTGTAACTCATATTATTTTGCCAATTTTTTTTTTTTTTTCCGTTTCAAATGATAGTTTACTTTGTATGATACATGTACAATCTTTATGAAATAAAATGTTTAAGATCCTAACATGAAAACTCATGGTTTATTGTATTATTTTTGCTGATTTCTTAAGACTGGAACCAATCTTCTATTTTTCCATAGATGCGTTATATTTCTTTACACGAACTTTTTTTATACATATTCTTCGGGAACGTATCTGTCGTGTAAAGACAGAATTGGGTGTATATAAAGAGTCGAAAGTCTCAAAACTGTCCTTTTTCTCAGTGCAACATTTATCTTATTAAGAATGCATTGCATTGTAATTTTAGAGGTAATAAAAGTAAAGGTTTTTGCACTATTTATGTTTCTTGTATTATTTCTTTTTTTTACATTAAAGATATGTATGGAGTCGGAGATAGGACGCCTGTATCTGAACGATCGGAAGGCGTTTGACGATCAGGCTCGCAAATGGACGTGGAAATACGCAATGCATCAGTATCTTCCCCATTAAAACCGAAGAGAGGCATTCTTAGTTTCGATCTTTTTTTTTAATATTATTGTTCAGTATTATATTTCATACTTTTATATTGTTACGTTGTTACTATGATTCTATTTATGAAGGAAAGAAGGGAAAAGGAACATGTATCGGCAAGAAAGAAACAGAATACAAGTTTTTAATATCAAGAGTTTCTGAATGCGTTGCTAAAAACTTGCATCATCCAGAAAGAATTTAATTGTTCAGATAAATCTTGCATCTTAATGTAATAATTAAACATATAATCAATCGAAATTTTTGCATGTTCAACCAAAGAACAGCAGACTTTCACTTGCACTTATCCTTGTAGCTCAATTTTTTTCTGCGGCGTGAAATTATTTTTGGAAGAGAATCTATTAATTAAGTGTTCCACCAATATTATTTTTTTACTTTTGTAAGTTTTGAAAGACTGACCATTTTGTGTAAATATTGTAAAACATTGCTTCGCTAATATTGTATTGTATATTTTCTTTTGTACACTCGCACGATTCTCATCAAGCTCTTATTTTTTCCTTAATTAATAATATTACACAATTTAAGTTAATTTGACAGTTTAATAATGTTACGAAAGCCGTTTGAGTAATTAAAAGTGATTTTTCGTATTTCCTCATTATATTAAAAATTGATTGTACACCGTTTTATTTGGAAATCTATAAATCAAAATGTTTGCTGTAAGTTTTTCTAGGTCGATATTGGGGTAACATAAGGAAGGTTTAGGTAATATTAAAAGCCTCCGACTCCTTTGAAATATCGTAAATCAAGACTACTTGGATAATGTTTTTCCGATCTTCAAATAAAAAAATAATTGCTATACAGGGTGCATCATCTTCGCGGGTGATTGTGTTTTTGCGAATGGAGATTTTTCGTTATGCGTTCTGATTGTGGGCATGTTTTAAAATTATATTGAAGCCTACAGGATGTCTCATAAGTTCGTAGCTACCCAAAATTGTATTTTTTAAAATGGAGGGTAGATTGAAAAGTTTCCAGAATGACAATGAAAACAAAACAAATCGAATTCAAGTTATATTTTATTTTTCAATATAATCCTCCCGAAAGTGACTTTCTTCGAGGTTCTTTGAGTTTCGGGAACAGGTGGAAGTCCGACGGAACCAAATCAGGCGAATACGGTGGATGCGGAAGGATTTCGAACTTCAGTTCTGTAAATTTTTGCTGAGCGATTACACTTAAATGAGCGGGCGCATTATCGTGGTGAAAAACCATTTTTTCTTGACCATTCCTGGGCGTTTCTCTTGATTTGCTGCCTTCAGTTTGTCCAAAAGTGTTGTGTAATATTGGCCAGTAACAGTTTTTCCTTTTTCAAGATAATCAATTAGCAAAATTCCTTTTGCGTCCCAAAAAACTGATGCCATCACCTTTCCAGCCGAGTGAATGGCCTTTGCCTTCTTTGGAACCGATTCACCGCCTCCAATCTACTGTTTTGATTGCATTTTTGTTTCTGGTATACAGTAATGAGTCCAGGTCTCATCCATGGTTACGAATCGTCTCTTGAAATCCGTTGGATTCCTCGTAAACAGTTCCAAACAATCGGTTGAGATTCGAGCTCCGAAATGTGGCACCCATTTTGCAGGAAGCTTTTTTAAACCCAATTCATTATGTAAAATATGAAGTACTCGATCATAAGGGATGCTCACGGCTTCCTCAATTTTACGCATTTTTATTCGGCGATCTGCCAAAACGATGTCCTGGATTTTATCCACAATTTCTGGCGTGGTAGCCATTTTCGAACGTCCTGAACGTGGTTCATCAGTTGTATGCGTGGGGCCACGCTTAAATTCCGAAATCGAAAAACTTACGGTGGAGAATGAAGGTGATGAGTCCCCAAGAATGGCATCTAACCTTAATTTGATTTCCTTACAAATAAAAAAATGACGACCGCTCGAACTTCGTTTTTATCCATAATTGAAAACACAAAAAGGCACCTGACCCCAATGCTTGCGAAAACCAGATTATTTGACGGATCGATTTGACATTTGCAGTCAATTGATATGAAAGAGTTGCCAGCACAACGATATAAAGTATTTATGGCGATTTTTGAAATGTTTTCTGTAAATATCTCGACTTTTTCAAAGAATCCCTAAATAATCTCTAAGATAATAGCACCTTATTACGTTTTGCATCGGAATTTAACGAGGATCCTAAAATTGCGATCACATATAACATGTTCCATTTAAAAAATAACTTATGAGACATCCTGTAGGTTTCAGTATGATTTTAAAACATGCCCACAATCAGACCTCATATCCAGAAAAAAGCCGTTGTGAAAAATCTCCATTTAAAATGGCACAATCTTCCGATCTCCAGGAGATGACTCACCCTGTATAATTTTCTGAATCTAATTGGTCTAAGTTGTAATGTTAGATGGTATTCCATGGTAACATTGTTGGTTTTTGATCCCCTGGTGTTACTTCCGGTATCTAATTTATATGGATAAACGAATGACAATCACAACATCGTTTCAAAAATGTAAGAAAGTTATAAAATTGTATGTATTATTGTATTTAATTAATTGCTTGTGTAGGAAATATAACGTTACAATATATTCCCTACAAAAAATTCTACCACCCAAATGCTATTTTAAATTAATTTTATTTACTTCCAAATTGTACTTTTACAATGAATGTAGGAATGAATTGGAATTACTTGAAGAGACAGGTTGATTTAATAATATTTTAAGTTTTATATTAATTAAATTAAATTTACTTTGCGATTTTTATATTTATTCACATTGTTATTGTAGATGTCCAAGATTTTCAAATGAGTTTTAATATATATACATCTATATTAACAGGAAAATTACAAGGTACTTGCATTCTAAATGTAATATTACCCATAATATACATATTAATTGGCATGCATTATTTGGATTTAACTTTTATGCAGATGTCAAAGAGAAGATTACTTTATAAATTATATTTTATACCCATGGACACGTACATACTTTCAATTTTGACTGTATTTCATGGTGTTATAAAATCAGTTTTTGTGTTAATAAAAATTATATCTTTAAACACATTTGGCGTGTTCTTTTTCAACTACCTTTTCTCCCGTTAAGAAAGCAGGGCAACATTTGAGTCGCACGAAAATTAACCATAATTGATAGATTGGAAACACAGAACTGAAAGCCACAGTTTGCGAAACTTGTTAACTGTTTGAAAACTCATAGAAGCTAGACCTCTACGTAATTACACAAGGATTTAGAACATAGTCGTAGTCATAGAAATTATACCCCTATGTGATTATATGCAGGAGTTTAGCTGTCACAACTTTCCAGACAGTTAACAAGTTTAATACTTCTGCTATAGCAATAATTAAGTTAACGAAAGTTGTTTCAAATTTTAAAAGACTTAGTCTCTCAATTTAGAAATAAATCTCTCGAAAGCCTGACCGTTGATTTCTAATTGAAAGCTTAACCAGCTAGATATTACGTTTGAAGAAGATAGCTAATGGGTAAGTATGGTGTCTAATGTTCCTATGGAAGTGGAAGAGGTTTTTATCTTAAAATGCAACGTATTAAAATTTTAACTAAGTTTATGTAAATATACCGTGTTTGAAAATAAAGGCTTACAATTTATATTACAGCATACTGTGTTTCATTACATATTTAGTTCATATTAATTAATTCTGGGAAGTAATGGGAGTTAGCTAACAAATACATTTTTAGTTTAATTGATTCTTATTTTAGTCGTAATCCTTCAAGCATTTGTAAAATAGGCTTATTTTTGATCCAAGAAATATCCTTTTGGTCAGAATGTGGCTAAAATACACTGAAATCAATTGAAACAACTTTAAATGATCAATCCAAAAGAATTTTTATCAACCATAAAACAAGATTAACTAGTTGTATTTTGAATGGTGAGTATGTTGTAACGAAGTATTGAAATCTAAAACATGTTTTCTAGCGACAATATATTCCAAATTTATTAATTTGGGCGCATCGTTTGAGCTAGAGAATATCATATACTTTTAACCAAATTGATCTATTTTGTTTCCAAAATGTATTTGGTTTGATAAATAAAAATATACAATTTGATTATTAATTTACGTTGCTGTTGCTTGGATTCAGGAATCATGTGAGACACCCAAGTCTCATCTCCTGTAACGATGTGGTCCAAACATTTATCTCCTTCCTGATTGTAAAGCAGTCTTGGAACCCACCGTGAACACAATTTTCGATAATTACCATTACTGTTATTTTCATTTATTGTTACAAATAAGATACAACGCTTACATAAACTTTGCAAAAACACACCTTTAATTTACCATTTGTAAAATATCCCGTTGGTTTTCGTTAAAATTACTGTTAGCATAAACATTATGCGACTTAATAAGCGATCCATTCTCGATTAAGTCTCTGTCAAGATTTAGAAAAATGGTACGATGCGGCTGTCGTTCTGGATACAATTGTAAATATCTTGTGCTCGCTAATGTCGTGTACGACATTTTTCTATTACTAAGGATAAATTTGTATCAAAGACAAGTTAAAACTTAATTTACTTCAAATTTTAGGTAATATTCAATAATTTCTGTATTATCATTACAGCTCGTAAAATTCCTGAATTTGTTTACGGTGTGTATCCATTCCATTATGCAATTTTACTAAATTTTTGGGTGTATGCTTGGAGCGTAATTTACTCTGGAGGGACGATTGCGAAAGTCTGCTTAAAACTAGGGGGAAGGTATAAGACCAACAAATCTACAATAACGAAGATAACACTGTTTTACAAAATTAAACGAATTTCATGCATCGGCAAGGAAATTAGTCAATACCTATGACAATAAAAAAGCTTAGTTGGTTCGCATTTTGAAGATATCTCGAACTTTTGAAAGTAGTAGCCTAGTCATTCCATAATTACGGGTGAGACATTAAACAGTGGTACTAAAAGGCTTTAATACAAATTGGTGATGCTATATCTATTTTAATAAGTAGAATTAAAACCAAAATACCAATTAGCATACAAACAATTTAAAAAAAATAAATAATTTTATATGAAATTGATAGGCCTAGGCTTATATTTTAAGTTATTTTCCATTTTTTTGACCTTTCTTCGGTATGTTAACTTAGGGGCATCTCTTATCACCGACCAACAGCAATCAGCAGGCATAGTTGAACCCCATTTGCCCTGATATCACCTTTCAAGGGTAGCAATATCCTGATGAAAGCGTTCCCCATGTTGATCGCTTACTGCGCCAAGGTTTGGAGGGAAGAAGTCCAAATGAGAATGGAGGAAATGTATTTTAAGCGACATGTTGCACCCCATCTTCCTGTATGATTGCAACAATGTGATCACTAACGCTGGCCACGAGCGGTACCGCGCATCGGCGTAGAATCAGTTCGGACCGAGAGGAACGGTAGTATTACTTCGTCTGCGGAGCAGTACGGACATTTTCGCTGCTGGTCATTTGCGCAATTGTTCATCTGTCCTAGAAAAATTATGATTTCGTCAGCAAAACGACCGCGGTCGGACAAACTTCGAAAATTTATTGCAGAAATTCCAGACTTAATATATGAAGGTGCTAAAATTAAACGTGTAATCTGTAAAATCCCGTTAATGTGTTGGTCCAGACAACATTGTCTACGACACGTAAATAGTGAAAGGCATGTCTCAAAAAGAAATTGCGCACGAGACAATGAAAAATTTATATTTAATTTATGCGTTACGTCTATTGCATGTAATATACCGTTTAATTTACTAGACAAGGAACCATTTATCTGCTTTTGGAATAACTATTCGAAGTGCAAATTACCAAGTCGAACATCGTTACGAAGAATTGTGCCATCTGCGCGCGAACATATTGAACAAAAAATAAAATCGGAGTTGAAAGATCAAAAATTGTGGTTATGTGTCGACGAAACAACAGATCGGAAGAAACATTCTGTTCTTAATGTAATGGCACGCAAATTGGAACCTCATCAATCGGCACTTTCAATTCTATTAGTCTCCAAACGAATACAACAGTGTACTGCCGAAGTAATTTCAAAGTTAGTGTTAAATACATTGGACAAGTTTGAACTTTCAACAAACCAACTCTTGATGTTAGTGAGTGATGGTGCTGCAAACATGCTTTCTGTGGGCCGGTCTCTTAAAAAGCATTCTGTTAATTTGTTACACATTACGTGTAAAATTCATGCTCTCAATCTTGTGGCGGATAGTATCAGAAAATGTTATCCTGAGGTAGACGCTTTAATAGCGCATACCAAAGCAGTATTTGCCAAATCACCGAAACGTATTCGCGAATTTCACAGACTGTGCCCCCGTATACCAGAGCCACCAGAACCTATTCTAACTCGTTGGGGAACATGGTTGCAGGCCGCGTTTTATTATCATAAATATTTTGACAATATTAAGAACGTGGTTTTACAATTCGATACAAAGGAAGCTGCCGCTATCCAGAAAAGCCAGTCGAAATTTCAAGATAGTCAGGTTAAAATGGATTTAAAAATCATTCACGACAATTACTTCGGGCTAGCAGATGCAATAGAAAAATTACAAATCCTGCGGTGCCGTTAGAAAAATCTCTACAAATAGTGCAACATGTTCACGCACAGCTATGCGCGATTGAAGACGCAAAAAATGTTTCTGTTCTAGAAAGGTTTGAAAGTGTTTTTGAGAAAAATTCTGATTTTGGCACATTAGGACACATTTGTGAAGGTGCGTCAACAGAATCGTTAAGTTATTTGAAAGATTATTTTACTTACGCAAATATTACGTCGCCAGATGTAGAACGTTCGTTCTCTGCATATAAACGCATTTTTTCCTCATGTCGTACTAGTTTTGCCGAAACAACAGTTGAAACATATTTAATGTTGTAGATATTTAACAGACATTATTCACTTTGTGATTTCACGGAGGACTCTTAAAATGGTAAGTGTTTGAGCACGTATTATTTAATTTTTATTTAAAAGATGAGCGAAATTATTTGCGGCAACAAACATCTCTATTAGCAGAATAACTCTAGTGGAACGTGAGGCCTGATCGACTTTACGCTACTGCGCGGTACCGCTCGTGGCTAGCTTTAGTGATCACTATTGTTCTATAATTCGACGCTCTTTTGTTTCCAAGAAAATTTCGCAAAACTGACTTGAAGGCATTCCATGCAGTTTTTGCCTATCAAAATTGCATTATTTGGGGACCTATGAAAGCTCTTTCTTTGATTTTGGCTTCACTTAATCGGGGGAAATTATGAAAGAGATATCTAAACGCTTCTGCATTGTGGTCCATCCCTTTCACAAAATTTTTCATTAGTCCTAATGTGATATGTAATGCAGGCATAATTATTTTGGATTGATCCACTAGTGGCTGTCGGATAACATTTTTAGTCCCTGGTTCCAATTTATGTCGAAGAGGCCAATTCTTAATTTTATAATGTTTATCCCTTGCACGACATCTAAATCTTCGCAACGAGAACCAATCATGCAAAATCTGTGTGATTTTCGTGGTTAGCACATTAATATTACTAAGAATTTATTAGTTTTATCTACGATGCATTTTGGCTATTGAACAGTGTAATCGTAGATTTAATTGAGCGCATTTACGATAAAAACTGCAGCTCTTAATAAAGGAAAAAACCGGGACACTTTGTCAAGTACCGACTCTAATGCACGCTAAAAATAAAAATTTAACAGCAGTAGTTAAAAAAGAAATTATTTTGAGGAGCAAAAGATAAGAGGGAAATACACACAAATGATGTATGATCTTTTACTAATCAGTCGGCCAACAAGTGTGGAATCGGAAAGAGCCTTTTCCGCAGCTGGCTTAATTTGTAACAAGATTAAATCATAACTAGGGCAACCTAGTCTTGATAAACTATGCTCAGTTTCTACACAATAGTTATTTGATTAGACTAGTTACTTAATTTCTTTAGTTATTTATTTAGGTTATTTACTCAGAATAAAAGCATTATTTTTTGTTTATTTGATATGTTCTATATACATATATGTTTTCAATAAAATTTCATTTATTTATGTTTGTAATGCGCGATTAAGTACGTTTATAAATAAAATTCCTGTTTTACTATTTACTGATTTTTATTTTCAATATAAGTAAATTTTCTAAAAATAAAAATTACCGGTAAACCGGTAATGAAAAAAAATTTTATCCAATTACTGGTATTGAAAGAAGTCGGTAAATTTGCAATCCCTAGTCTTAGTCCTGAAAAGTTAGGTGTAAAAATCTGCGACCATTTACCTGTGTGTCTTAAAGAATTACCTGTACTTAGATTATTTGGAAAGAGAGGAACATCAAATTAATGTCTCATTGCCCGTATTCCCCTGATTTATCGCCTTTCGGTTTAACCGGCAGTAATTCCGACTTTCTAATGAAGCACACTGTATATTATTAGTTTTGAATTAGAACCCACTTATCAAATTTAATTTCGATATCTCTGGAAACTGCAGAAATATTTACTGGTTTCCACACATTGCTGTATGCTGAAGAAAACTACCTATCTATCTACATCACAAAATGATCCCAGAATAGTTTAAAAACTTCAAGAAATTTGAATTCCAAAATTGCATAATTCGTGTATTAAAAAGGTATTTGCAAATTGTCTCTGCTACGAATCTCAAATATTTTTTAATTCACGCAGAATTTTTTTTATTTTGTCGTATAAGTTGCAAAACCTGGATTTTAGTTCTTTGTATTAAAGCAATGCAACAGGTCTTCGCGATGCGCTACAAAACAGGGGTTCATCCAAATGATCTTCGTGTCGTATTATCTGAATTTAGACGTCGTGAAGTAGAAGAAGGACATACACCAGGACCTCTTCGTGTTAGAAGTTCTTCCGAATGATAACTAAACGCTTGCGCGGCTTTGGAACGTCTTTCATCCAGGTGGCGCGCTCGTGCATCCAATCCTGCATCCCGAAGCCTCCCCCGTAGCAACCCCTAGCCCAGTTTTGATTCAGGCGCAACCCCGTGCAGTCACGGTTGCTAACACTGTTAAAGCGCGCGCGCTTTTCGCTCGCGGAGTCTACGTGGAAGCACCGACCACTTCTGGCAGACATTCATCAAAAAGCACCCGAAGAGAGAGGGTGAAAAGTTTTCTGAATGGTGATGGCAAAATGAAATATTTATTGCTGATTTTCTTTTTGGTTTTTAATAGCATATTGGCCACAATTGAAAGTGAAAATCGAATTAATATAAGACACGGTCGTTCTCGTTCGAAACTCTTGAGAACCGGAAAGCATTCCGATGATATACACGAAGATATGATATCGTTAACACAGTCTACTTCTCCGAGCATTCTCTCAAATGATGTTAATGCCACTAAATATTCAGCACCCGTAGTCGAATCTAACGTTAAGAAAAAAGTCGGTAATGAGACCAAGAAGAAAGATTCGAAGCAAAAGGGTCGTAAGGTCACGGTAAATGGTAATAATACTTGGATGCACATGGATCGAAGCGTTATGTACATGGGAGAGCGTGCATTAGATGGTGGCAAAGCAAATAAGAAGTTTGAAGAGTTGAATCGGAAAAGGCAACAACAAGACGAAGAGAACGGCGATGACGAGGATCTAGATTCCTCTCTTGATAACTATTTGGATGAGAATGTAGAGAAGATTGCGCCCGAAAGTGGCCGCAGCGGTCTTGTAGATATCGTTACACGTTTCCTGCGAATTGTCGAATCCCAACATTTGCTAGGGGAGAATTGCACCGCAGGAACAGATCTTAATTTGGGCGAAGGGGTTGTAGACCGTTACGCTCAAGAAAGGTTCAGAATCGAAGCCGATGTCGCAGTTAACAGGGCCAATATGCTAACGCGTATCTGGAAGTATGCTGATCCAGCAGTCCTTGCTTCAGAATATCTTCTTCATGCTTCTGTTTTTTCAATGGTCGAATTCGATGACGACATATTTGCCGCAGGCAATTGCTACGACTATAAGCAGTACAAAGATTACGTCCTATTTTGCCCTTATGCATACCGACTACCTGATGGAACGATCCTCGTGAAAGACTTAGCCATTGAATACAAGTACCTCAGCAATACTTCTGAATGGTTCTACATCGCTCGAAAAAATGCAGAGAACGTCATCAAGAATTACAACCAGTTCAGCAAGGGTAAGTGCTTCTTTTTCCTTATTTTAACCGAGTCGAATATTCGGAAAAACTTCGGATAAATTCAAATATGTTACCATTTCGTCCAAGGTTTTGGTCTAGTTAACGGTTAAACATTCCGTTGACGTAGTTGCCTTTCTCTTGTTGAAGTACTTTAGTTAGTTTCTGCAGATGTCATAAAATACCTGTTAGCACAACGTTTCTATAATAATTTCAGTACACTCTTCAGTAGCTTTTTCTGAAATTTAAGCAGTTATATGTGAAAACTTATTAATGGTCACATATTTAATTTTTTCAAGCACATTTTTTATTGTATCATGTAAGCTTCAATAAAAATACCTTTACATCTTCAGTTCAAAAAACAGACTAAGGTAATGTGCTGAAGGTGGCATGAAAATCGAAACAGACACCAATTCTAAGCAAAAGTAAAGAATTATTATGCGGCAAACCTTATTTAAAATGACATTTTTATTGCTTACATTATTTACTTGTACTATTTAAAATAGTATAAAGCAAGTAAATTGAATAATAAACTTTTGATACTAACGAATGCTATAACTGGTCTCTATGCTTATTTCGTAAGGTTAATAGAGTAACCCCCGGTTTACTGATTTTATTATCAGAATAATTCGTGATTAAATAAGATTACTGATTACTAGTTGCTCAATTTGCGCCAACAGCCAGTGGCAGGCGCATAAAAGTTTACACAAGATAAATAGTCAGAAATAAAATATAATACGTGCTCAAACACTTACCGTCTTAAGAGTCTTCCGTGAAATCATAAAGTGAATAATGTCTGTTAAATACCTGCAACAGTGAGGAAAAAATGTGTTTATATGCAGAAAACGAACGTTCTACATCTAGTGACGTTATATTTGCGTAATTAAAATAATCTTTGGAACAACTTAACGGTTCTGTGTTGACGCACCTTCACAAATTTGTTTTAATGTGCCAAAATCAAAATCTTTCTCTAGAACATTTTCAAACCTTTCTAGAACACAAACATTTTTTGCGTCTTCTACCGCGCAGCTGTGCGTGAACATGTTGCACTATTTGCAGAGATTCTACTAACGACACCGAAGGATTTTGTAATTTTTCTATTGCCTCCACTAGTCCGAAGTAATTGTTCTGAATAGTTTTTAAATCCGTTTTAACCTGACTATCTTGAAATTTCGATTGGCTTTCGTTCTTAATATTCTCAAAATATTTATGATAATAAAACGCGGCCTGTAACCATATTCCCCAACGTGTAAGAATAGGTTCTGGTGGCTCAGGCATACGGGGGCATAGTCTGTGAAATTTGCGAATGCGTTTTGGGGATTTGACAAACACTGCTTTTGTATGCGCTATTAAAGAGTCTACTTCAGGATAACATTTTCTAATACCATCTGCCACATGACTGAAATCATGAATTTTACACGTAATATGTAACAAGTTAGCACAATGTTTTTTAAGAGACCGGCCTACAGAAAGCATGTTTGCGGCACAATCACTCATAAACATCAGCAGTTGGTTTGTTGAAAATTCAAACTTTTCCAATATATTTAACACTAACTTTGAAATTACTTCGGCAGTACATTGTTGTACTCGTCTGGAAGCTAATAGAATTGAAGGTGACGATTGATGTGGTTCCATTGTACGTACCATTACATTAACCACCGAATCTTTTTTACCATCTATTGTTTCGTCATAACCACAGTTTTTTATCTTTCAACTCCGATCTAATCCTTTTTTCAACATGTTCACGAGCAGATGGCACAATTCTTTGTAACGTTGCCCGACTTGGTAATTTGCAGTCCGAATATTTATTCCAAAAGAAGACATATGCTTTCTTGTCTAGTAAATTAAGCGGTAGATTACATGCAATAAAGGCAACACATAAATTAAATTTAAATTTGTCATAGTGTCGTGTGCAATTTTTTTTTGAAGAATGCTGTTTACTATTTACGTAATGTAGACAATCCCTTTTGGACCAACACATTAAAGGGATATTACAAACTACACATTGAATTTTAACGCGAGATAGGCAGCATTTTTAAAACAAACGTAGGACTACGAAATAGTATTTACGGCAGCGTATATGTATACACAACAGATCTGGTTGAGACTCGCAGTTATACTGAGGGTTGTATCGAACCTCCGCCACTGCCCGTTGGCGCTAGTGGGCAACTTTACTGTTTACGTACGCGTTATGGGCTGGTTTAATTCGTTTTTAACTAATTAGAATTGAAATGACATTTGGGACGATCAACAGCATAAAAATATATTGGGGTGTGTTAATGACTATACTTAGATGATTACTTGTTCCATTTTAAAGAAATTCTTGTTAAATTTATGCAAACAATAACAACTTCCTTGGTATTTTACTTTTTTCTCGTCAATATTGGCAGATGACGAAGTGACATTTACTCTTAATCATGAATTAATTTAATCCATGATTAAACTTCGTGATTAGTGATTCACAAAATTAAGTTAATCAGGGATTAATGTGTTAATGCGTGATTAAATATTTAATTCATTTTCTGTAAACCGGGGGTTAATTGGATAGGTTTAAATGCGGATATAATGCATAATAAAATGCATAGAATAAAACTTTAATACGATTAAAGTAATTCGGATATCCAACAGTGAAAGTATTTACTGTCGGAAGCCGATCGACCATGAAGTCTTTCATCTACCGGCGATTTGCTGCCTGAATCGATGCGAATGGTTTCCAAGTATGAAAACTGTCGACTTCCGGCGCTTTTACGATTATTTTCCAATATACGGTGTAATTTTTTGAAAGCGATTCACCATGTTTCAGAAACCTGAACAAACATAAGAATTTCCAGCTTACAATAAAAATATATATGCAGCTGGACATACTTTGGGCTATGGATCACACTTATGACTTTTACATCTGCGCTTCCAAAATATCCCGTCCAAAATTTTAACAGAAATGACTCATCGTGTGGTACCTCAAATGAAAGCTTATTTTTAAAATTATGTTGGGGTATCACTTGCTCGTTTTTTTTTGTTTAGCATCTTAAAAAATGGTCATTAAAGGTGATTACAAAATTCGTAAAAGGCATTTGCTTTAGTAACTTTTTACTGCACTTTTTACCTAAATGGACATGTGAACAAACAATGTACAAGGGCATACACAGAAACCACAAAAAATTGATGTTTGGGAGGGAATGCTGGGTAATTCAATAGTTGGGCCAATCTAGATTAATGAATAGAGCGGGCCAAATTGCGCCATCCAACAGAATCGGAATCAGGCGCAACGGCCGCTTATTGTAAATAGCGTATATGTGAGTCACAGCAGATATGTGATATTTCGAAATTAATACACAAGAGTAAAAAAATAAAAGCTGACGCAATAATAATGTTTAGTAATTAGAGCGGATATATATATATGTACACGCTGAGGTGTTTTTATTTTCATTATGATTTTTTATTTGATTGAAAACGGTATGCGTTGTAAATGGGATGTAATAAGGAAATAACTGAGAAACTGAACGCTTTTTTTATTCTGTTGTACTTAATAATGTAACTGTAAATAAAGATATAATAAATAAATTCTATCCTTCTTAATAATGCGGATAGGCTTGTTTAAAAAGTTGCACCATCAGATAAGTTTCCACGTTTGCCTCGGTGAAGGATGTTCGCCGAGACGAAAAAATGTTCTTATATTTCGAAAACGACCGTTCCACGTCTACCGAAGTAAGACAGGCGTAATTAAAATAATCTTTAGACTTAGTCAAGGAATCTGCAGATGCCCCATCGCACATTTGTCTTAATCTCGTGTAGTCCGGATTCTTTTTTAAAACACTATCGAACTTAGCTAAAACTCGTCCACTTGTTGCATCGTTTATACTGTGTAACAATGTACTAACTTCGTCCACGACTTGCACTGATTCTACCAACGACAATCCAGAATTTTGCAAATTTTCTATCGCGTCTACTAACCCTTTGTAATTGTTGCTAATATTCTTTAGATGTGTTTCAACAGAAATATCGAGAAATCCCTTCTGGCTCATCCTAATAGCTCTAGCTTCGGCAGGGACGAATTGCAAAATAACGGATTTGGCTTCTTGAAAATGTTCATTATAATAAAAAGCGGCTTTTAACCACGTTCCCCAACGCGTAAGAATGGGCTGTGGTGGTTCTCGAATACCAGGGCATAACCTGTGGAATGCCCTAGTCCTCTTAGGACTTTTGAGAAACACTTTTTTTGTGTTTGCTATTAATGCATCCACCTCCGGGTAACACTCTCGAATAGTTTGTGCCACAAGATGTAAAGCATGGACTTTACACGTAACATGTAAAAGTCCTTCACACTTTTCTTTAAGGGAACGGCCTACACTACACATTGTTGCTGCACCATCGCTCATGAACAACAACAGTTGACTGGTTGACACTTTGAAATTTTTGTAACGTTTCGAGAACTACGGCCGTAATTGCTTTACTAGTACACTGTTTTAATCTTCTGCTGGCTAATAGAATTGCAAAATTTGGTTTAATAGGATCTAATACGCGCACTATTATATTCAAAATAGATTTTTTTTTGCAATCTGTCGTCTCATCAAGACATAGCCACAGCTGTTTATCTTTTAATTCGGCTTTAATTCGATTTTCAATGTCCTCACGTATTCGTAGAATATCTCTCCGTAACGCTGTCCGAGATGGTAGTATCCACTCGGTATTGTATGTACCCCAGAATTTTCGAAATGCTTTTTTATCAAGTATACGAAGTGGTAGACCACATACCATAAACGTTTAAAAGCAATTCTAATTGAAATTGACGTTGTTGTGACACACCATTTCTTTTATTTCTGTGGTGTGCGCTATTTATATGTCTTTCACAATCACGTTTGCTCCAGCACAGTAGTTTCTTTTTACAAACTTTACAGAAAATTGTACTCCCATTGTAGTGTAAATCCACAAATTCACTAAGAAATTTATTAACTTTCGTAGGTAATGGCCGTTTATTTTTAATAGTTACGTTAGACATAATCACTAAAGCGAGCACACCGACGCTTGTTTCTAGTATGCCACGAAGTGGTGCAAACGTAACATCTGCAGACTCGTCATTTGTTGATGAATAGAGCGCGTCATCCGTAAATGAATAAGCGCGCTGTTAGTTCGTAGCCGTCGATGAATGAACTTTTTTTTTGTAGTGGCCCACTGTGAACAACACCCTATTTATCAACGAACACCCAAACTGCAGGTGTATATTTGCGCGTCTTCACGACGTAATAGACAGTGGTTTTGGTCCTCGTCCTAATAATTACATATTTAAATTACCTATGTTTACATACATATATGCGCCCGGCAGCCTGATTGCGAACCTGGCGCGTGGCGCTCTTGGCCCGCTCTATTAATGAAACATTAAATCGTGACGTCTACTTGAATATGTTGGTGGACATCATCAACCCTCTGATAATTGAGGACGTTGTAAACGTCTACACGCCATAAATGTGATTCATAAGTCAAAGTATGTCACCATTACATTCAAAGCAGATGCGTTTTCAGAAAATAACCCTGCATATATCTCATATATCACATTGCATGTCCCTTGCGACAATTTTGCTAAATCTGAATAATATATTTTTTAAGCTTAATACTTTGAACGTATTTCGAACAACTTTTCCAAAAAAGGGATGTATGCTTGAAAGTTTATGACTTGACACACGTAAGAGTGTAAAGTTTCCTAACAGACCTACGCAAATCTATGCGAACTATGGTTTTGGGGGAAAACACGTGTCTGTCCGGAGGATTGGAAGATTGACCATGTACACCAAGGTACCAAAAATGTAAGCTATACGAAACAAGGTTTAGGAATCAGAGATTAATTGTAAATTCCTTCTCTTGCTTATTAGAAGATTATTGAACGGTTGACGAGAAAGAAGTTAATTAAACGTAAGCTGAAAAATTTGAGGAAATATAAAATACAGTCTCTGGCCACTTAAAAATATTATGATTTTGGGGTAAAATAAAAAAAAAACAGTTGGTAATACAAGGTGCGGCAGAACGACCTCCCCGATTTGGAAAGCTAATAAAATTCAAACCGAGTAAGATACAAAAAAGATAAATATATTCCTGAAAAGTATATATAATGCGGTTTTAGATTAACGTGTTTTAAAAATGACATCACTCAAGTGGCGACCTCCATTCTCAATACATTGATTGAGCCTCTCCCGCTAGTTTTCCAGGACCCTGCGGGTCATTTCGAGCGGAATAGTAGCAACTTCTTGGGTTATCGCATCTCTAAGAGCTTCCAAGGTTTGGGGACGATGTTGCTATACGCGGTATTTGAGGTAGCCCAGAGAAAAAAATCACAGGGGCTCAAATCTGGTGAACGAGGGGGCCACCCGATGTCACCACGCAAGGAGATCACATGTCCAGGAAACATTCGTTGCTGAATTCCTAGTGAAAGCGTGGTGCACTCCTGATCAAGCCATGATTTAAACTGAAAATAGCATGAGTACAGTCGTATTTTGACGCACTCGCCGCTGCTGCACCCCCCACCCGTCCCTGGCTATGCCCTTCCCAAATAGGGCAGATCATTCTGCCGCACCTTGTATTATTATTTAATTACATGTAACACGCAGGTAAGTATAATTTGAAAATATATTTACTTGTTCCTCCTCTGTGTTTTATTATTTCCTCAATCCTTTTTGGCATACTGCCAATGCAGCTTTTCATGGTTTTTAAAATTCCGTCGCTGCTATGCCATACATCTTCAATATGTTGTTGTAATTCTTCCCTTGTAGTTGAGTTTCCAAACAATTTTAATTGGGTTTATGTCTGGTGAATTGCCTGGCAAAGATAGTACACCCAAACTTTTAAATTTAAGGTATCACACTTTTTGCCTTGTGACAATTTAAAAATGTTGATTATTCTGGATTGTTGTAGAAATCGCAAAAAATATTGATGCAGAATATAATTCTGCATCCCCTTCAGTCATAATGTTCCATTTAACAAAATCGAGAAAAATCGTTTTGAAGTTGGTAATGTCAACACCTTCCTGATGACCACCTGTACATCCGGTGATAAAAACAATTTACTAGCATCGTCACCCAATCTCAGCCAATCCACATAACAAATTTTATTGCTACATTTGAAAGCGTTTGGACGTAAGAAAACTTTCTTTGGGATATGTGGTTTTTCCATTTTTTTAGGAGAAACTCGAAAACCATAAAACAGGTTCCTTTCATAATCCAGAGATGAATCGAGTGTAGTTAGGGGTCTTTAATAATATAAAAATATGCAGAGTGCTCCAATAAAGAAAGTGAATTTTGTTGTGTCGTCTTTTTTATAAAATACCCAGTATATCGGAATATATTTTCTAAAGATGTAGAATTAACATTATATATCCCCAAAATATCAAATTGTTATCTAACATACAGCCCCAGTAATAAAAGACGGACGTACTATTGCTGCACCCTGTACATGGACTTGCAACAAACATTTTTATGGCATTCATTTGTAGAGTTTGTAACTATCAAATGGGGTGTTTCAGTTGACATGAAATGTTGCTGCAAAACTAATGAAATTTTAACTTTTATAGAATGGTTAGCGTGCACATCATTTCGTTGCTGAAACAGAACAATATTTTTCACGAAAAAAAATCTCAAAATACCTAGGATGTACCCTATATTTTCGAACAAAAAGATTCATTTTCCAACTTGGAACAATTTTTTTTGTGCCACCTCAATTTTTAATAGTATTATTAGTGATTGTATTCCGGGAATAATGACTTCATTGTTTTCGTACTCGCGTACTTTTTTCATTCTGTTTTTGTTTCTGTTGTAGCAGGTTCTCCCTTCGAAAAATTATTTTTGAAAGAGTTTTCTACTGTAAAGCCGCTGGAACAATAACAAACAGTGAAAGTGAGGATTGAATGAAATGAGTTACAATTCGCATAGCAAAAAATCGGCATTGATTCAAACACTCGATTGCTTTTTAAGGAAAGAGTATCGCCCTAAATTTCTCGGTTTTTGCGATGTTTTTGATAACTGCTAAAAAGTACGGAATTGAAAATGAATCCCAAAGAACAAATGTTTATTATACTACCTATATCCTCTCATTAAAATAAGCACAATCCTACCATTAGTTAATTAATTTTATCAACGTAATATGCATATGTTTTATTTACATAAGAAGCGTTACCTATACATTGAATGTGCCGAAGATACCAATAGGAGATCTTGATAATTTGAGGAAATCAATGGTTACTAGGTCGGCTACCTTTTCAGTTCAAAGGTAGCACTTGAAAAGGATGATATTTAGATGGATAAGTACTAAAACTGCTCTAAATGAATGAGAACTCCAACCATACACATCTAAAAAGAGTTAGTATGAAACTAGAGTGTTATTAAAAAAGTGAAATTGAAAGTTTTTCAATCTACTTTGCTACGGATATGTTACTGAATACAGAGAAGGTATTAAAGGAACCCAGAAGATAGAAACTCTGATAACATCGTAAAAGGAGAACTTGTATCTCTTTTAAAGGCGGATCCCTGGGTGCAAATTTTGTATGTTGGGAGTTCGGTCTGGAATAGCTAAGTCTCTTAGGCGGAGAGAGAAACGCTTAGACATTTTTTTTGATTTAAAACAGTTATTGTATTGCGAAAGATTGAAACAGTAATTGTCTTGAATTAAGGCGGATAGCTTTGATACAAGTAAACGTTTCTCTGCGTGTGGTGGAAAAGAAACCATCTTTAAATTGACTAGTAGAATGAATTGTTGTCATTGAAGCTTCAATATATAATTACCCATCTATATAATAAATCTTATTGTGGAGAATTACCTAGATAACCACTTCTAATATAATTTTCAGTTTTATTTTATCTTCATTCTCAGGTGTAATATTATAATCGTTGAGAATCATTGAAAGTACTAAAGTTTTGACCCCAATAAATCGAGCCGGACTATATACCAGAAGCATATTGCAACCTCTACTTCCACTAACAAATATTTATTGTTAGAACTACACAAAATGCCTATAAATATCCTCCCGCGGTTGTGTTACTATAAATTATTGCCGCTGTGTAACACTTACCCATAAAAAAGGTCCTTTTATACAGAGGTGGTTTATTTATTGCTAATTTTTGGATACTACGATAAAATTATCGAGTTATTTCGACACCTATTGAATATCTTTTTGGTTTTAATGAAGTAATTGCCGAAGTGTATATTTCACAACATATCCATTAGGAGTTTGATTTTTGGAACGAGCGACGTCTATGCTCTAGTACCTGTCCAATTACTTAAAATAAATAGCAAAATGGTAGCATCCGTAATACAGGAGATAATTGCTTCTTTGAGCAATTTGCAGAATTTTTACGATACAATTTTACTGGATTAAGTTCTTTATCAAGCAAAAAGGATTTCTTAGCCACTTAGCCACTATTTTGTAGGGCAAATTAAAGGTTTTGACTGTGAACAGTAAGATCAACTTATTTCTTAAGCAAATAAACATGGAGAAGTTTTCTTAGGCGCTAATATTGAGTATGTAGGATACTTAATTTTTGGGTGCCATAGCGTTGAACTTATCAATAGAGCGGGCCAAATTGCGCCATCCAACAGATTCGGAATCAGGCGCAACGGCCGCTTATTGTAAATAGCGTATGTGAGTCACAGCAGATATGTGATATTTCGAAATTAATACACAAGAGTAAAAAAATAAAAGCTGACGCAATAATAATGTTTAGTAATTAGAGCGGATATATATATATATATATATTATATATATATATATATATATATATATATATGTACACGCTGAGGTGTTTTTATTTTCATTATGATTTTTTATTTGATTGAAAACGGTATGCGTTGTAAATGGGATGTAATAAGGAAATAACTGAAAAACTGAACGCTTTTTTTATTCTGTTGTACTTAATAATGTAACTGTAAATAAAGATATAATAAATAAATTCTATCCTTCTTAATAATGCGGATAGGCTTGTTTAAAAAGTTGCACCATCAGATAAGTTTCCACATTTGCCTCGGTGAAGGATGTTCGCCGAGACGAAAAAATTTTCTTATATTTCGAAAACGACCGTTCCACGTCTACCGAAGTAAGACAGGCGTAATTAAAATAATCTTTAGACTTAGTCAAGGAATCTGCAGATGCCCCATCGCACATTTGTCTTAATCTCGTGTAGTCCGGATTCTTTTTTAAAACACTATCGAACTTAGCTAAAACTCGTCCACTTGTTGCATCGTTTATACTGTGTAACAATGTACTAACTTCGTCCACGACTTGCACTGATTCTACCAACGACAATCCAGAATTTTGCAAATTTTCTATCGCGTCTACTAACTCTTTATAATTGTTGCTAATATTCTTTAGATGTGTTTCAACAGAAATATCGAGAAATCCCTTCTGGCTCATCCTAATAGCTCTAGCTTCGGCAGGGACGAATTGCAAAATAACGGATTTGACTTCTTGAAAATGTTCATTATAATAAAAAGCGGCTTTTAACCACGTTCCCCAACGCGTAAGAATGGGCTGTGGTGGTTCTCGAATACCAGGGCATAACCTGTGGAATGCCTAGTCCTCTTAGGACTTTTGAGAAACACTTTTTTTGTGTTTGCTATTAATGCATCCACCTCCGGGTAACACTCTCGAATAGTTTGTGCCACAAGATGTAAAGCATGGACTTTACACGTAACATGTAAAAGTCCTTCACACTTTTCTTTAAGGGAACGGCCTACACTACACATTGTTGCTGCACCATCGCTCATGAACAACAACAGTTGACTGGTTGACACTTGAAATTTTTGTAACGTTTCGAGAACTACGGCCGTAATTGCTTTACTAGTACACTGTTTTAATCTTCTGCTGGCTAATAGAATTGCAAAATTTGGTTTAATAGGATCGCGCACTATTATATTCAAAATAGAATTTTTTTTGCAATCTGTCGTCTCATCAAGACATAGCCACAGCTGTTTATCTTTTAATTCGGCTTTAATTCGATTTTCAATGTCCTCACGTATTCGTGGAATATCTCTCCGTAACGCTGTCCGAGATGGTAGTATCCACTCGGTATTGTATGTACCCCAGAATTTTCGAAATGCTTTTTTATCAAGTATACGAAGTGGTAGACCACATACCATAAACGTTAAAGCAATTCTAATTGAAATTGACGTTGTTGTGACACACCATTTCTTTTATTTCTGTGGTGTGCGCTATTTATATGTCTTTCACAATCACATTTGCTCCAGCATAGTAGTTTCTTTTTACAAACTTTACAGAAAATTGTACTCCCATTGTAGTGTAAATCCACAAATTCACTAAGAAATTTATTAACTTTCGTAGGTAATGGCCGTTTATTTTTAATAGTTACGTTAGACATAATCACTAAAGCGAGCACACCGACGCTTGTTTCTAGTATGCCACGAAGTGGTGCAAACGTAACATCTGCAGACTCGTCATTTGTTGATGAATAGAGCGCGTTATCCGTAAATGAATAAGCGCGCTGTTAGTTCGTAGCTGTCGATGAATGAACTTTTTTTTGTAGTGGCCCACTGTGAACAACGCCCTATTTATCAACGAACACCCAAACTGCAGGTGTATATTTGCGCGTCTTCACGACGTAATAGACAGTGGTTTTGGTCCTCGTCCTAATAATTACATATTTAAATTACCTATGTTTACATACATATATGCGCCCGGCAGCCTGATTGCGAACCTGGCGCGTGGCGCTCTTGGCCCGCTCTACTTATCAATCTTAACATTTCGTTATTCGTGATGATGGCAATTTTACATTATTAGATCTGTTTCAATGTTAAACATTTTAAGCTTTGAGTTCTGACATGCTTGTGAAGTTAATGAAAACGGAGTAATGTGATGTTTGTCAGCGTAGTGTTCATGAACAATCTACCACTGGGTGACATTTGTGTCTAAAGTTCGTCCCGAAAAGAAAAGATGAGTTCAGGTTTAAAATATGTATTTTATTGACAATAAAATAAACGAAAGACTTTCTTGGAAATTAAATAAAATAAGAAACTATGAAACAATTAGTCTCAGAAATAGTATACATTGTGCGGCAAAATTATAGAATAAATTAATTGAATTTGAAGCTTTTTTTTATATGACAATTACCCTTTTTTTATTTCCATAGATCACTTAATTGTCTAAATGATGCCATCAAAATTTTAATACCTCCCATAACAAAATTTGCGAATAAAAGTCGTTTCAAGAGTGGAAAACATAAATGTCATTAATAACAAAAAGCAAGGATAAATGCTATTATTCAAGAAATGAAATGTTTGTTTCCTTTAAATGAAATGTTCGAAATGCTATCCACCTGTTCATAAATTTTACTAGGTTTTACAGAACAAATACGTATCAATCAAAAATACAAAATAATCGGTTTTATGTGCTGTCATATGCCAAATACTCGTTATTCTTAATAAAAAAATGTTTTCGAACAAGGGAACATCCCGAACCCGAAAATTCAAAAAAATTTGAAACTTTGTGAACAAGTAGCCCACACCCAAGGATGTTCGTTTGATCAAATTAATATCGTAATTTCCTAACAAAATGTTTCCTAATACGAAATCCATAGACGTCCAATGGTTGTATCATGCCAGTAATTTTCTTTGGTATAGTATGGATGTTCCCGTTCTTGTCGGCCGATATATGACTTCTTAAGGTAGATGACGAGTCCCCGAATCCAGCAATGAAACTGTTCGAGGTCCGGTATTTGGAAGATATACTTTTGTGAATATTGTAGGAAGTATGGTATAGCTGTGGGTTGTCGCGAATATAGACTGTACAATACTTTCAACTGCTTTCGATGTACAATTATTTATTGAAATATCTAACTTATTGAAAAGTATAACGTCACGTTATGTAAAACAAAATTTAAACAATAGCAGTAATAATTAGGGTGGGCAAGTTGGTTTAACTACCAATGAATATGGAGTTGGTGATACATTTGGCAATGGTTTATAATTCCAATGAAGTTTCATCTGAATGTGGCCCTTTCCATGAAGCTTTTGGTATAATGTTAATGGTTTCCACTGACCAACATGTCCTGTCTTTTGTCTCAATTTGAGGTTGTTTTATTTCTTCTCAGGAGTATCACAAAAAAAAATGTCACAATATGTTACAAAATTTGTTTATAGTTTAACGTCGTTAACATTACATTTCAAAATTGAAACGACATTATTAGTTTGGATTTGGATAAAGTAAATTACCTAAAGCATCTAAAACCGTTCTAAAATTCTGCGGATCATCTGGGGCAATTATCCAGTCAATTAATTATGTTTTGCCGTCCTAATAATTGTAGTACCGTTAAATAGTATCAGTTTAAGCATATCGTTTTGTTTATTTTACCCAATTCGTGAGTACCTTGCGGGGCCAGAGCGTTTGCGTCAATTATCTTGATGATACCTTTGGTCTTATCGAAGTACGCCCTTGAGTGAGTGAATTATCTGACATTGGAGACGCGGGGACGTTCACATTAGCATTTCTAAACCGCGCGCATGCTGACGTATGTATGTATGTGTGTGTGATTGCACGTGCGAGAAAGTGCCGGATATATGTACAGGCTGACCGGAGATCAATATAAAGACTGGTTTACTTTACTATACATTTCTATATATAACAGGAATTTTCGGAGTTTCAAGTATGGTTTGAGGTGGTTCCGAACCAGTCTGCCACCTCTTCCCGATAGCCCTTCTTTCCTAAAGCGTAAATGCGGAAAAATAAGGTGATTCTGGAGTATAAAAACATTCATCGAGGTCGCATATTCAATACCTGTCATAAGGAGTATATTCGTTGTACGTATGTGAGTACATATATATGTATCAATTGAAATATGCAGAAATGTTAAACATATGAGTACCAAACGTTTGTAAGGAAATAAAAAAACAATTTCGAACAGGCTGACGGCTCTAGTAAATCGCGCGATCAATTCTTTAGATATTTATGGGGTGTTATATGGTGTGATATGACATTATTTACAACATATCTATCATTTTCAACCCATTACAATCTAAAGTTTATCCACTATTTCTTATATAAGATACATAACGGTTAATAACTCCATATTTTTAGCACAAATCGAAAATTCTATTCATATTTCATTCCTTAGAATGATTAATGTTTAGGCTTGACTCAAATAATTCCTCACAATTGCCGCATCGTGAGCCGGTGCCACTACAAATGCTATAGTCGATTTAATGGAATATTGTTATCTAAGAAGTTAGATACGTATGAGACAAAAAGGTTTAAATATCTTCCCCCATTTAATGTTTCTTCATACATAACTAGTCCTATGAGACGATTTCCCAAAATGCTCATCCAAACGTTTAATCCAAAAGATGTTGTGGTCTCCTTGCCCTATTTTGTCTGGAATTCTGTACTACCCAATACTGTTCCGTTTTTCTGTTAAAGATTCCAGAATGGCGACTGTTTTCCGGGATAATCATGGAACTTTCTGTTTCAGTGATTTTCATAGAATGAGGAGACCATTCGTGGCTTCTTCTCCAATGTTCACATCATCTCCTAGTGCTATGGGAACATACCACAGCCCATTTTCTTCGTTAAAGTTTGGTTGAGGAATCTCGTTGTATTTTTGGTCGCTTGCTTTTCCTGGTCATGCAGATCTTCGACTACCACATTTAAATGTCCTGTTCTCTTCAAGAAGTTTTACGGTTTAGATGATTTAGAGGATCATACGCTTCGTGGTTGTCGAAAGATTCGTTTATTTGTCGGGAAATTAGCTTGGCGATTTAAATTTGGTCAAGAACAGTTTGATATCGAACTTCCGAGATGTATTTGTTTGTGGAACTAAAGCTTTCATAAACGGTTTATAATTTATTTAATCGTTGCAAGTGTTTTCATTTCGTAAACAAGGTTCCCTAATATAGCACTAAAAATCATGTCCTTCATTTCGGAGGATATTTATTGGTAAATTGATTGCAAAATCTATATTGCCACACGCAGAGAAACGTTTACTTTTTAAAAAGGCCAAGTCTCGGTACGCAATATTACGTTGACCAACCTTAGTGAAATAAAAACCACATCCGTAATATTTCGTATTATTAAAAAAAATGATTTTTTTTTACCCGTTTCATGCTTTTAAATAGGGATCTTGGTTAATAAGAATTCTATTTGACTAAACATTTTTTCCCTCAGTGTATTTGGTCATGATTTTAGAAGACATAAAGGAATATGAACCTAAGTTCTATTAACGCTTCTCTCTTTACGGAATAATAGGTGTGTAGAACTGGGTTACGAATGTTATGTACGAGGGAAAGTCAAATATTATCTACACTTTCGCCATAACAAGCTTTGAAGGTTATCGTAGTGGCGGCCGTTTGCGCATGCGTTAAGTTGGCGCCTCTGTGGTCATGTGTGCAGAATTTAATCACGACGGCGTCATTACTGCTAGCTACAACAGCATAAACATGTCAGCTCCGCTATTAGTTTGTACCAAAGAGGAACAACGAGCAGTGATCCGGTATTTGTGGTCAGAAGGTGTGAAAAATGCTGCACACATGGCCACAGAGGCGCTAACTCAACGCATGCGCAAGCGGCCGCCACTACGATAACCTTCAAAGCTTGTTATGGCGAAAGTGTAGATAATATTTGACTTACTCTCGTATATGCCTGCAATGGGATAGTTAAGATAGCATTTTCAGCACATTATTTTCATGTCATTAGTATATAAGAAAGGGAAAATTACACATTAAATAAATAAAAAAAGAATTCCCAATAACGCCACTAAAGGAAATAGCTTAAAAAACATCGTTGTCATATATTTTTTTCGCTCCATAAATGTTTACCGTTGAAACAGGGACGATACAAAATGGTAAAACTGTTGGGAAAACTACATACATCTTATCGAATTTGCAGTAAATTGAGTAATATGGCAACTGCCAGCCAGTCTCCGTTACTACCGAAACACTAAGCCGCATCAAATGAAGAGTAATATCGGGGAAAATTCTCGCAAGCATAAATATATTTCGCTGCAGAACAATTTTAGATAGA
The DNA here is from genome assembly GCA_029619315.2 of Dynastes maya. Taxonomy (NCBI): domain Eukaryota; kingdom Metazoa; phylum Arthropoda; class Insecta; order Coleoptera; family Scarabaeidae; genus Dynastes; species Dynastes maya. The sequence goes on along the minus strand of JAROYE020000012.1, from coordinate 2,973,354 downwards.
CCCCCGTTTGCGTATTATTAATGATTTTCTAAAAATTCCTTTAATTATAAATCATGATAATGGCTCTTAGGGGATTCCCTTGAAATTCGTGTGCTATGTATGTTTCATTTTGTTTTTATTTGTATAGAAATATAGCAAATAAGTGGATGGAATATCTCACTTAATCTTAATTCGTTGCTAGACTTATCGAAGATCATTTTCGTAGCTAATTTAAAACGATGAAAGATAAAAGAAAGATATAAGTGTAGGCACTAATAAATTAAATCAAATCTAAATGTTGGTTTTTATTTGAGACTAAACGGTCTTTGCTAAACTGTTGACTCATATTGTATATTTAAGGTCCACTTGGTATACTTCTTAAATCCTTCTGCAATTTTTCCCTAAGCACATTTTGCATGCGGAATCCCTACAGATATTCCCTTTATACTTAATATGTATGACCGCGAGCTTGCGTGAAGGTGCAATATTGATAAGGGTGGAGTTTTTATATTGCGGCATCTGTTTCCGTAAATTAGATTTGAATGGAAAATGAATTTGATAGTGTATCCACACAAAAACGTGCGTGGAAGAACAATTTTTTAAATCCGTCATTCTATATCGTTTGCTCAAAAAAAGTCTTTCTGATTGCGTTCAATAGCACACGAATGTATGGAATGTCTTGAAAAAAATCGTAAGTACACGAAACTCAACTACAAAGGAAATTAAAAAAAAGGCAATAAAAACGCTGCATTGGCAATATGCCGAAAAAGATTACCAACTGATTTTTTTTTTAATTTACCCCAAAATAACAATATTTTAAGTGGTCCTAGTTCGATGGCCAGGGACTGTATATTACCGATGTACTATACTATGGCATAATATTAAAAGGATGTTAAACATTCATTAGTTATCTTACTTTTAAAGATAACCAGTAGTTTTCCTGGTTTCCACTCTTGCAGTTTATTTATAACAATCTCGTCCATGATCCAATTCGGAAACAAACCCCAATTATATTTAATGGTGTGTAAATATGCCAAACTGAATTGATTAAACCGCATGTCTGTTAAAATTTTATTCCTGTTATACCGCAATAACGTCCAGTGAAGACTGACGAGAATGAATGCAGCCATAGTATAGTAGTTTCCATAAATACCTATGTATCATATAGTTTTTATAGCGCTAATTTGCCATTGCATTTAGATGAGGCCACTTATTTAAAAACAAAAATGTTGAACAAATTAACTTTGGAAAAAAATGATACATTTATGTGAAACAATACAATAGAAACTTGACCAGAACTTGTGACAACAACATGTAGTAATTAACAAAAATTGCAAGAGTTTTAGAGTACTCGGTAAGCACGAAATCATTACTAAGATCCGACATCTCATTTGATTTCCTACACACTAACGGTTTATATTGAAATGCAAGCAATGGTATCTGCACGTAGTTCTTAATTATATTTGCGGACATATTCTTAATTATATTTGGGGACATATCAGTGGATTGCTGTGTAACCGTTGATAACGGACTGTCGTACACATTCACCCGAGGATGGTAGTCATGTTAATATTATGGTAAGTTTATTTTCTTGGAAAGGAACCGCTAAATCTCTGCCACTGCTAAAGTTCTAAGAAGCGGGTATGAAGGTTATAGCGTCTCTGTTTGTGTGTCTGTGTGTATTTCACTTTATAAGCTTAATAGATTGTGAACTGTGAAATGTTTACACGCTTGAATGAGACACAGAGATACAATATACATATGTAAGAGTAAAAGATCGATTGTTAATATTAACACAAAGGTGGTACATGTCGGTCAACAGTCACGAGGATTCTCGAGTGTAGAGAATTGTAAAAAGGTATATTTTCTAAACTTGGAACTTTGTAGTGAGCATAACGTACGTTGTTCCGTCTTTATTGTAACACGCTGTATATGCGTACCAGCACCACCAGAAAGAGATCATTAAATGGTGTAAGTCCGTTATTGATACTTTTTTCTATCTTCAATCGTTCAAAACTTATTTTGGAAAAACATAATTTGAAGAATTTCACGGGCAAATTTCACTGCTTAAATATGCAGCTCTGCAGCAACGGAAGGTACTGTTGAGCAACACTCGATGGGGTTCATTAAAATCGACGATTAACACTTCGGGTAGTTCCGTTGTTAGGTTGAAGTCGACTGCGGGCTTGCGACTGCACGCTGCGAAGCGTTAGTATATGGAAAGAAGCATGTTAAGGTGGAAATGTATCGATAGTGTATAAAATAAATAATGACACCCTGTGAGATTTTCTGTGTTACTACTTTACAAATAACCCTAATGCAGATAATTACTAGTCAGTTGAGAAGTCAGAAAGAGTAGAAAATCAAAATTATGGAAGGTATACTTGAAGAAAGTAGTGGCGCGTGTATAAGAGACCGAAAAACTAAGCAATTGACTTGTAACCAGAGTAATGCCATTTTACAATTCTTACTGCAACGTAAAGCCGGAAACAAATTGAGGCACGGTGCTATTAACGAAGTTACCACCAAGTTTGACGTTACGCGATTAACTCCGTCGGGAATTTGGCACCCGGCCAAAGAACAATATGATAAAGGAACTCTTTGTGCCGATGTCTCAGCTAAAAAAAAAGGGAAAGTGTGGTCGAAAACGCAAAAACTACTCGGAAATTTTGAGTAAGATCCGTTTAATCGTCGTGGTACAATCCGCAGTTTTATCATTTGCAGCTGAAATTCCAAAATCAACCATTTTCCTCATATTTAAAGAAGGTAAACAGTTAAAGCGGATATCTTCAACAGTGAAACCAATGTTAACAGAAGAAAACAAATTAGCTCGACTATCATTTTGCTTGTCGAAGGCAAAGGGAAATTGATTTTTTCATAACATGTATGATTACGTATATATTGACGAAAAATGGTTTTACATGACTCAAATAAAACGATCGTATTATGTTGTGCTTGATGAACAAGAGCCTGAAAGATCTTGTAAAAGTAAGCGCTTTATTACAAAGGTTACGTTCATGGCTGCAGTAGCCAGATCGAGGTATGATTTTGCTAAAAAGCGATACTTTGACGGAAAGGTAGGACTTTGGCCATTTGTTTATCAAGAACCTGCCAAACAAAGCAGTAAGAATCGAGAAAGGGGAACATTAATAACCAAACCCATCCAATCTATCAACACCGTCGAATGTAAAAGAATGATCATTGACGATATTTTGCCAGCTATTAGATCTAAGTTTTCAGCAGTACATAAACCAAAACCCATCTACATTCAACACGATAATGCCCAAGCGCATTCTTTTGATAACGATGTCGTACTGCTTACTAAAAGAGCAAAAGAGGGACGGAACATTCAATTCAAATCAGAGCCACCAAATAGTCCAGATTTAAATGTTTTAGATCTTGGTTTTTTTAATTCGATTCAATCGCTCCAACACCAAGAGTCGCCAAAAACTATAGACGAATTAATCGAACGTGTGTAAAATGCCTTTCAATGCATTAAGTAGGGAGAAATTAGATAATGTCTTTTTGACACTTCAAAAGTGTATGGAGTCAATTATGATGGCATCTGGTGGCAACAATTACAAAATTGAATATATAAACAAAGGAAAGCTACGTCGTGAAGGACGCTTGCCTGTGTCGATAAGGTATAGTAACGAGGCTCTTGATATAGCCCGTAATTTAATTTGATTTTATTACTATTATCAAATAGAAATTTGTTTAAATAATGTAATAAGTTAAATAAAATTTATGGTAGAAAAATTAATTCATTTTTTTGTATACAATAATTTGGGACAGAGCGAGCACATGTTTTCAATAAAATTTCATTAATTTATGTTTATTTGTAATGCGCGATTAAGTACGTTTATAAATAAAATTCCTGTTATTACTATTTACTACTTTTTATGTTCAATATAAGTACATTTTCTGAAAATAAATATTACCGGTAAATTACCGGCAATGAAAAAAAATGTTAACGAAGTACCGGTATTGAAAAACGTCGATAAATTTATAAATACAAAATGTTGGTTTCCTATTTCGCCAAAACAGGACAACAGAAAACTTGAAACAAGATTCGCTGGTAATACTGCGGTTAATAGGTCATTTATTTTATCCCTTGCAATACCTGGTCAGATAAATGCAAAATCTATGGATAATAGGTTTTTGAGAAGACAAATGAATCTACAGCATACATATTTAACTCAAGTGAATCATTACGATCGACTTTAAGAGAGCTCGTTACGAAACAATCACAATGGCGCGCAAATAATGTTAGTTGATCGCATATTCATAATCCATGGAAAGGATACTAAAATCGTTAATTTCATCAATCATTTTAACATTGTTAATATTATAGAGTGACATCTTCTGAATAGCAACTAACCTTGTAAACAGATAGGGATACGAATTCAAGTTTATAATATCGAATGTGATCAATCAAATGGATCTCGCGTGATAGGCACAATATTGAGAATGAATTAATTTTCGTTATAACCAATCATGCCCCGATATACATATACATAGCTAGTATGAATTCTCGATTCCCTGAAATGCGATATGAATACATCTAGTTGAAATCGCAATTATATTGAATCCTCCCAAGTGATAAATTATTAATTCCAATTGGTGTTTCATTAGCCGAAAGCCTTTTGTTCTGACTGCGAATTAGGAACATTTCAGGAATCCTGTTCAAATGTTATACATTACATATTGTACCTCTCAGAGTCCAAAGCAATCATGTAATTGATGTAAGAATATTTTCGCCAAAACTAACACCTGTTTATTTCTTTGTTCTATGTTGTTAATATAAGTTAGAAGAAGAAATGTTAAAAGCACCAACATGCTTTGGTATGGAGTTTCAATGTCTTTGCCTGTTCCTAAAGGTAAATATCTAAAAGGATATTTCCATTAAATATTGAGTTTAAATTTATATTTTGAGTCTTGTGATATTTCAAGGTTGACAAGTTTTTCAAATAAGCTATACTTCTTGAGGAAATTACATTCAAAAATGTAATTTCGGTTAAGAAAACGTTCCCTTTCGTTGAAATTTTTCCATTAACTTTCATAAAACCTCTCAAAAGTTTATTGAAGCATTTAATTTAAAGTAATATCCAAACTTTAAAATGACATGACCATGTATGCGAAAAAATTTCATCTAGATATGTTTCCATAAATTATTTTATGGACAAGTTTGATGAGTAGAGTTTTACGTTCCTTTAAGGTAACGGATCACATTTCAAAAAGTGGATGATGGCAATGATACCATCTTCCCCCGGTTTAAAAATTATTAAAGTTTGAAGTGTATTGAATTTGGAGAATATTGCTATTTAATAACCGAAAGGCATATACAAGTTGCTCTTACCATATACGCCGATAAAATGATTTGAAGAGAGTGATAATAACGAATAATGATGGAATATAGATACATCTTTACGACCTCGTTTATCGCGAACTCAACGCCGCGACATGCGGAGGCGAATCGATACAATGACATACGTTTAGCAGCATTTGCTTGTAATTGAGTGATTTCAAGTTACTTGTTACATTGTGATAAACGTTCAGATATATGCGAATCACTGTTGAGTTGCATCATGCTGCTTGCACGAGGTATTGACGATGTGGTTTTTTGCTTTTAAAAAACATTATTAAGTATGTTGTTTTATGCCGACAATAAGGAACGAGGAAGATATTTTAAGTTAGAAATAATATTCCCAAGTTCGGATTTTGTAAAGAAAACACTGCACAGGATTTAGTAGGCAGATATAGGAAAGAACAATAGGTTAATAGGTTTACTACAGAGCAGTGTAAACACAATAATGGTAAACAAGCACATGAGTAGTAGATTATGCTGATTCTGTCAATTAGGGATTGCAAATTTATCGACTTTAAGAGCAGCAGTTTATCTTTCATAGATAGCGTAGCTGATGTTAAAGGAACTGACTCACTTGACATTAAACATTCAAAGCTTCGGAATTAGAACCATTAGTTTCTGAAAATTCTACGATTATCTTCGTTATTGTAGATTTGTTGGCCTTAATAAAAATTCTGTAGTCTTCTTCATTTGAATTCTTGAAATTGTTACCATAAAGAAATTGCAAAACATCATAATAAACAGTTCGTCGTTTCTTTATACGATATCGACGGTTAATATAAAATTGATTTCTGTAGTTAGAACATATTGGGAAAAATCAGTTGTATTAAACAAACTGTTTTGTGCTTTGGAAGCCTTAACATTCCTGGAGATTAGATTTTTGGTTTCCACGTTGATGATGCATCAGTTACATCGTATTTTCTGACAGATCTATTCTATATTATAATTTATAGCGAATGAATTCATCATTACGATTTAATGTCCAATTATCAAACAAATAGTTCAATATTTCCAATATTTCAAATTTAATAACAATTTTATAACACCCATTATAATAATGATAAATTGTATGACATTTAAAAGTGTATTGGCTACGCCAGCGCAGCATTCGAGCGCAAACTTTTCCTTTGTCTTCTGTATTCGTTCGTCAAAACAATAAATAAAGATATATATAATCTTCCGAAACCATTTTTCACTGCAAACTTTTGAAACATTTTGCTAAAACGCGGAACAAAAATGTTCACCCTTAAGTGTTGGATAGGAACTTTTCAGGCTCCAGATTGTTTAAGATGTATTTACCTTTTCAAGCTTAAATAATGCAATAAAAGAATGAACTAATAACTCAATTTTATACATCAGAAAATCCATATGGACACTTCAATAAAAACTTTATCGTTCTTTCGCAAGAAAACGATATAATAAATTTATTGTGAGATGTTTTATTTGAAACGTTTGAAGACGGACTTGAGAAATTTATTGCGTAGATTTGTTTTTAAGCTTCGGAATGACCACTGTCCTAACTTTTATCATACACATAAATATTCTTTTTTATACAGCACGTATTTTTCTCAATAGTTATCATATCATATTTTATTTCTTTCGGTTGTAAAAACATTATGTACGGAATGTAAAAAATAACATTGGCCAACAAATTTTAATACAGAAACATTTATGTTAATAAAAGATAGATGATCAAGTTAGCTCCTAATCTCGTTTGAATTTTAATGAAAAGATTTTTCTGCTTATAACATACTTTTATTAAATTAAATTAAAAAACAATTTAAAACTTCACCCTCTCGGGAGATTTGGAAGATCAGCACACGAGACAATTTTAAATTGTTTTTGCATGCTGTATTTCACTTCATTGTTCTACGAGAATATACTTAATTCAGATTTCCCAGGGTCCAACTAAAAAGACTATATAAATTATTTCAGATCCTAGAGTTCGCTTTAAAAATATTACATCGGTTAATAAATTTGCTTTTTTGGAAAAATCGCAAACACTTACATTTGAATACACGGAATAGTACAGGGGAAAAATTAAATACCGTGTTATATTTCATCCACCTAGTAAAAAATCAGTTTCACTTTACAGGCCATTCTATTTGAGGCTGAAGCCGCTGTATGTAAGTCCTTATCTTTTTTCAGTTGTTACTATAGGATGTATGTAGATGTAGAACCCGTGTAACGGACACATTAATTGCCAACATTAACATATCTCTTTAAATGTTAAACAAGTTGATAAATCTCTTTTAAAAGTTCTCAAAGGCTGAAATGTGAATAGATGTTAAATTTCGCAATTCAAAGTAATGTAATAAATGAGATGTATTATATACAGTGTGTATATTTACTAAACATAAAAGAGATGTTATGAATAAGCACGACGTAAAGTTATGCGTTTAAATCAGTTGATGTAATGGAAGTCTATAAAAGAACGGTTGTACTGTATTGTATATAAATATACTGGTATTTGTCGTCTTGGAGATATAGAAGTGCAGGGTTTACTAGACCGAGAGAAAGATTGCACGGGTATTTAGAGAAGAATGGTAGATATTGAGCGGACTCGGTATTGAACATTGCATTAGATGTAGCTGTTAAGAAGTATCTCAAGCATTTGAAAAATACTTGAGAGATTTGTAACGCCAGCGTTTTATTTTGCGATTAAATAGATTATTCTACAGCAAAGTTATACATACGTAGATTTGCCTGTTAGTTTAGTTTAATAATCTTTGGTAAAAAATATGTATACAGGATGTTTTTGTTGTTTCACTCCAACTGACGGGGTTTAAAATAGGTTGGATTTTGTTGATAAATATCACAAAAGTAGTAGGTCTATCCTTTCTAATCAAAGTTACAAGTGGTATAATACTTACTTTACTTTACTTAATCCTTATGCCTCTTTACCTCTTTAGAGATGTAAGGTGCGTGGAGTTGAGTTTCCCAAGTTGGTCTTTTCCATGTTTCCTTCCATGATTTTCTTGTGCGCCCTGCCTTGCCCTCTCCCACGGTATTCCTCTTTTGGTAATCGCATTTCTTATATCCTCCAACCATGTACGCCTGGGGCGGCCTTTTGTCCTTTTGTTGCTTACCCTGGCTTCAAATACTTCTTTAATCATCCTTTGCTCGGACATCCTTTCTACATGTCCATAACATCTCAGTTGTGCTTCCTCAATTTTTTCTACTATGGGTCTTAGCTTCAAATTTGCTCTGAGCGTTACTTTTCTAATCTTGTCCATTCTTGTTTTACCTAATAAATCTCATTTATGTAGCTGTTATCCTTCTTTTTTGTCTATCGGTCATTGTCCACGTTTCTCCTCCAAATAAAAGTATTGGCGTTGCTACATTCTTAAATATCTGAGTTCTAATATTTTTTGGGATCTCTTTATTCCCCAGAAAAAGTATTTTTAATGCTATTAAACAGTCTTCTTCTTTCTCTTCTTCCAATCTTCCGTCTTCCGACAATATTGATCCCAGATATTTACATTTTTGTACATGTTTTAGTTTTTCTTTTTCTATTCTTATTGCATGTTGTTTTTGGTTCCTTCCTATTATCATAGTCTTCGTCTTTTCATTGTTGATTGTCATGTTTATTTTCTCTAATGCTTTCTTGTACGCCCGTATGTTCATATTTAATGTGTTTTCATCTTTTGCAATGATAGCCATAAATCTGATATTTTTATCTTCTTCATTTTCCAAAAGCCTCTCCCGTATGGTCTTACCCCTTCTTTCTTTGCCTCTCCGGTCGCTTCGTCTAGAATCAGCGAGAAAAGCAAATGGCTCAGAATGCATCCCTGTCTAAGACCCGTGGTTGTTTTAAACATGTTAGAGCTGTCTTGTCTTGTTCTCACATAATTTCTTAATTCTTTGTATAAACTTTGTATACCCCTTATTAATATTTCTGGTATTTCCCTTTTTCTCAGCCTCTCCCGTATGTGTTCTCTTTTCACCCTGTCAAAACTTTCTGTAGGTCTATAAAACACAAGTGGACCTCCTTATCTTCTCTTATTATTTTCTCTCCCAACTGTCTCATTATAAATATTGCATCGTTTACTCCTCTACCTGGTCGGAATCCGAACTGCGTTTCTTCTAAAGTACCATTAAGTTTTCCTCTTAGTCTTTTTTCTAAGATTCTAGTATATACGTTTGGTACTGTGCTGGTTAATGTTATGCCTCTGTAGTTCTGACAGTCTTTTGTGTTCCCCTTCTTATGTATTGGCGTTATAATTCCTGTCGTCCAATGTTCATTATAATTTTATCTTCCTCCATCAATACATTTCCTTCTTTATCCTTTATATTTGTTATTGTCTCTCCGTTTTTCTGTCTCATGTTCTTAATTACACCGAAGAATAGCTTCTGGTTGTCTTTATATGCCTTTCCCATTTGTTCTCCAAATTTCTGCCATGATTTTCTTTTTTCTTCTTTTATTATTCTTTTAACCTGAGTCCTTTGTTGTCTGTAATCTTCGTAGTATTGTTAATCTTTTGTTTGTAAATATTTCTTCCATTTCTGCTTTTTATTTTTAACCACTACTTTTACTTTGTCTGTCCACCAATTTGTCTTTTTAATGTTTCTGTTCATTATTTTTGTTGAACCGCAAGAACCCTCAGCAGCCATTAAAATAATATCCTTAAATTGTACCCATCTCCCTTCTACTCCTATTCTCCCATTATTTGTTCTCAGTTCGTCTTCACATATGATCTGGAATTTTTCTTTTATTTCATTGTGTCGTAGTGTGTGACATTTAATTTTGGAGTTTATTATCTTACGCTTATTTTGTTTTACACTTTCTTTTCCCGTTTTTAGTACCATTTTTAAGAGAAAATGGCCACTTCCTAACTCTGGACCTATTCTAACTTTAATATCAATGACCTTTCCCCAAATTCCCCTATGTATTAAAAAATAGTCTATGATGGATTTTTCATTTCTTGAAGTTACTTGTCTGGTTATTTTACGAATTTCTTTTTTCTTAAAATGTGTGTTACCGATTTTTAATTCATTCTCCAAACTTATCTCTGTTATTCATTCTCTATTATCGTTTCTCACTACTTCTCCTTGTTTACCCAGGCAACATTCTATTCCTTCATTCTCCCTTCCCACGCCTCCATTTAAGTCTCCCATTATAATTATCCTACTAGTTGAGTTGTCTATCTCTTCTTGTAGGTCATTAAAAAAATGATCTTTTTCTTCTGTTCTTGCATTGCTGTTTGGCTCATAGCATACTATTAATGTATATTCTTCGTCTTCTCCGTCTTCTTTTATTGTTATTGATAGTATTCTTTCATTTATCACCTTTTCATTTTTAATACTCTTCCTCTTTGACCAACATTGCTACTCCCGCTCCTGCGATTTCCTCCTGTTTTACTCCGGACCAGTAGCCTTTTGCTTTTCTTTTTGTTTCTATAATTCCTACGTAGTTTAATTCCTACGTAATGTGTTATAATACTATTTGGATGAAAGTACTGAAATAAAATTTATAATGAATATCATATAGTCAATTGTACTTCTCAGTCATTCAAAAGACAAAATTCGATTGCCCAAATTTTTGGAAAGGATAGATCTATCACCTTTAAATGTTTTTGAAATTACTATTTAACGAGAAACCAATTTTTGGACCAACTTTAGACAAAATCGCTTGAAGACCTTTCGTGTAACTTGGATAAAAGGGTAATTTAATATATTTTTTTCTATTATTATTGTCAATATCTTCTAGTGAGCTTAAGTTATTATATTACATTATATTATTAGTCTATTCTTATGTCTTCTAACCGTAAACGGATACTCTAAAACTGTGGCACTGGAACACTGAAACAGTTCACTAAAACCCTTACCACAACACTTAATTCGTACTGCGTACTCAGTACGAATTAAGTGTTGTGGTAAGGGTTTTAGTGAACTGTTTCAGTCTTCTAACCGTATTACGGACTTTTCTATCTTTAGGTTATGTGAATAAATACATGGAAAAATAACTCAACAGGTTGAGGTAGTCAAGAAATATGAATTAAAAGTGATAAAAAAGTGATGAATAACCAAAAATGTCTTTTTTTTTAAATTTATAACGTTAAATTTGAATCTCAAATGTTATATTATCTTTTGTAGAAAGTGTCTTAATTCTTGACCTTCTTCTCCCTCTTTTAGAACTTGACGTGATCGGAATTTAGAACAATAACACTATAATACTCTTCCAATCAGCGTTGTCATGTGATTTAACCATTAATAGAGCACCGACAACTAATAAAGGAAGGCTTTAAATGCTTATTTCTTTTCCTAAATTCCTTAGCATATTTCATCAGGCTCCTTCAACAAAATCAAAAAGTTTGCTTGAGAGTTAGTGTGGCCTAGCTCTTTACAAGCGTTTTTAGTGGGATAACAACGCCAGCTGAAAGTTCTGCAGATCTGGTTAGCTCGCTAGCACAAAATTTAAGACGCTAGCGCTATATTAAAATTAACTTCTTAGTTTTTTTTTCTCTATACAGGAAAAATTGGAATTTAACGTCGAAAGTATTACAAAATAAGATAGTAAAAGTTTGTAATAAGCTTAAAATTTTTGTTATTACATTTAAAATAATAGATTATGTCTCATTATAAATATTTTAATATAGATGATGAAGTTTATATTTCGTGTAGTGGAAAAAGCCTTTCCTTTGTAGCCTGTTTTCTTTTTTGTATCTGAAGGGTCTATAAGACTATAAATTCAATTTCGGTTGGAATTGCCCAGGTGTATGGGATGATAAGAGAAGGGCCGCGTTCTTTTTGATACTTTTGTGTTTTAAAGGAAAATAATATATAATTGAATAGAGCCTTTTACTTTGCTATATGTACGATTTTCATCGATGTAACCCAATTTTGGTTTCTCGTGTAAAACGTTTAAAACGCTATGAAAAAAGGTGTATTTTTCTTTGAAAAATCCTTTTCACACTTTCTAAGGGAGAATTAGGATTGACACTTTGAATTCTGATGAATTAAAAGAAGTGAATATGTTATTAAAATAGATGCTTTGTTATTATTACATATTTCTATAGAATGTTTTAAAAGGTTTAATATACATGCCATTCTTTCATTTGATATTTTTTTTGTTAGTTAGAAGCTTAGTTGAAAAAAGGTAATCTGATTACGGTTGAAGATCGAACATTCTATACAATTTTTCAACGACAGAAGTTAACGTTTTTTTAGTATTGTCAACAGTTGTGACATGCCACGTCGTAAATGGGCCTGTATATATATATATAAATTCTCTTTGTTTTGTCTTGACTCATTGCTATGGCATAGATTGTAACTAAAAAACCTCCCTAGAACTCATAGCTAAATCTAACAGAAGTGGCAGCATATGCAAATTACCAGCGAATCTGGCTATATTTTTTATTCTTTAGGGAAGACGATAAACTGCAAGAACGCAACAATAAATCCACCTTACTTGATAATAAATCTCGGTAACAAATAACCATTGATAGCCGGGTAAAGCATGTCTCTAATTTCCATCTATTTATACGGAGAAGAAGGAATTTTTCTGATATTATTTTCACGCTAGCATCATTGGTGTTATAAATCTTTAAATGTACGGGGAGTAATTTGCAAATGTCTCAGGCAGGCTCATCATTTCTCCAAACGTCAAACGGAAATGCATATGGCGAGACTTGCGCCGGGTTATATCTGAAGAAGTAATTTACTACGAATTTAACGAGGCACCACCTAACAGCACTTAGTTGTAGTTTGCAAAAATGCAAATTTAAAAATTATTAGGTTATATTGCGCGTTGGAATCATCTCGCGGAAGTAATTTCCGGAAAGTTAAGTGGATCATGCAGTAGTTACATTTTCAAGACTTTCTGTTAACTAGATGTGTTCATGTTGCATGTTTCCCTTAATAGTGTATTCTGCATAATCTGCAGTTTCTTTATAATGTCACATATTCTGTAATAAGTAATACCTTATGCGGGATGTTTTATTAATGATTGTCCGTATAGTAACTGAAGGATCCTTGACCCAAAATATGACGATTTCACCTAAAACACTTAGATAAAATATTCCTCCTAAGCGAGATACAGGATGTTTCATTTAAAAATGATTTTACCGCACTGTTATACCTTCTAATACTTGTCCATACTTGGCAAAAAGTTTATGCATGTCAGGGAACTTTAAGTTATTACCAGATCGTCATAGCAACATGCTTTTTTTTGATTCCTCATTATTTTCTAACAAGGGAACATCCCGAACCCAAAAAATTAAAAAAAAATTTCTTAAGGTAGATGGGCAATGACCAGTCCATGAATGTAGCAGTAAAACTGTTTGAGGTCCAGTATTTGGAAGATATACCTTTGCGAACCATTCCGTAAATAATGCTCAAGCAGTTACATAGATATTTGCTGACCCGTATATTAATGCGGCCACTCGTGGTCCGAATGTACCATTTTGTTCTTTTAAAACCATAAATAGCGTTGATAACAAACGTCTAGACGCGGATATTGTGGGAAGTATGGTATAGCTGTGGGTTGTCGCGAATACAGACTGTACAATACTTTTAACTGCTTTCGATCCTTGTCGAGCTAACGTGCGACCAGAGTGTAATTTTGGATTGAATTCACCTTCACCAGCGTTGAATGTGTTACTAGGGCCTACTTTCGCAATATAGAGTTTTACTTCTTGTATGAACGGGTACCATATGAACGGGTAACGAATTTGGTAATTTTTCTGGAAACTATCCTGTATACTTTTTTAAAATTTATTGACACGGTGCATTCATGGCAGAAAACAAAAGATATCCATAATTTGATTACCATCAGAAAGAGCCGACAAAAAGATTTAATTGAAAAAATACCGAACGGAAATGGAAAGAAACTTCATTAAAAAATAAAATAAGCCTACTTTGGAAATATTTTGGTTGCTGAAAAAACAATAGCGGGCATTGAATTAAAATGAACATTTACTCGAGTAAATAAGCGAATCGCCGTAAGCGACGGCGAAAGAATGTAAGCGTATAGAACACGATAAATTCGGCTATTTCCATTTGTTTATCGCAAAACCCTCCAAGCATCTCATTGGGCTTCATTTTTAAATGCGAAAATTGTTCGCCACGATACCTCCTGCGGATTTTAATAAAGAAGCATAGCGCGGTATGAGATGCAAGAATGAAGGGGGAATGTACAACTAAAAGTAAATGTCTTTGCTGAGAAAGCCGCTTTTGATTTTAGAGCTTAGCATTTTAACTCGATGTGCCAGGCGAGATGGTTTCAAATATGAAGGTAATTTTAACTTCATAATAGATATTTGCGAAGAAATGTGTATAGGAATTTGCTTTTTCGATGCTAGAAGATAGATGGAAGTTTTTCTAGGATCACCGCTGGGAAATGTACTTTTTTCATACATTTTCGTGTTATTGAGTTGCCAGTTTCATGTGAATCGTTAAAAATATAAAATCCATTTATCAAATAGAATGGGTACATCTATATTTACTAACCTATAGACTTGATTATGATTAAATTTATAATCGTGATACAAAAGTCCTAAGATAAGCAGTAAATCTAGTCGCTAGAGTAGGATTTTATACAAAAAAGCATATTTCTTCTTGTTAAGAATATAAATTTCGACTGTTTTATTTATTTGGGTTTTTAGATCTTTTTGGGAAAGAAAACAAAAAACTTCTTTTCCTTGGTTTTTGTCCACATTTTCAAGCATATCTACAATGTAGCTACACGTATTTTTTGTCACCGCTCGAACTTCGTTTTCAACCATAATTGAAAACACAAAAAGGTACTTGACTTCAATGCTTGCCAAAATTAGACTATTTGACAGATCGATTTGACATTTGCAGTTAAGTGATATGAAAGAGTTGCCAACATAACGACATAAAGTATTTGGAAAAAAGCAACCCCTTCGCAGCGATTCCGGAAACTTGTCAATCTACCCTCGTAAAATGTTAAAGGTCTGAAAGTTGTTAAAATTGTATTGGGTAATTTTGGTAGATTCCTATATATGAAGTGAGACCCCATAACATGGTTTGCGAAGCAGAAGGTTTTAATTCTTTAGCAAATCTACAGTAGACGTATCCATTGTTTCCGATTCATCCATTTTTCACGCTTTTATAAGTCAATAATCGTTTAACGTCATTCCTTTCATAGAGAATTGAAAATTATGGCCAAGTTTCCGCAAACAGTTTCTCATGTCATACCTTTAGCTGAAAGTGTGGTTTCCTTTTTTTTTTTGTTCTGGGTCGGTTCTTTTTTGTCGATGTTGTGATCGTGACGTTTATTGAGGCAGATCATTAATTACGGAACGTATATCTTAACTTTGCTTGCCAGTGTGTTGTGTGTTTAGGTAACACGATACAGGTTCAGTAATTACATTTATTTCTTTTGGTATTAATAAGACTTATTATTTATTTGTATAACTTTGTAACTTTAATAAACGTGTTTTAAGAAAAGTAGATTTGGGTGCTTTGTATGGAATTAGAAATATATATATATCAGGTGGTATCAACAATAACGTTATCAAATTTTTGAGTGAGCTGAGCAGTGAAACCCATATAGAGCATAATGGAACTAGGGAGTTTTTCACGTACCTAACTAACGTTTTATAAACTGCTCTTCTTTATTTTCGTATAAAAATGGATATTAAAAACCAATAAACCAGCATTCTGTACGCAGTAGGAATGGTTTATTGGTCATTATTTTATTTCTTTTATTCTAAAGTACTTTCCGCGCGAGAAACTTTGGAAAACGGTGTCATGTATTTATAGTAAAGTTGAGGAAAGCAATTGAAAAGTTTACTTTCAAGGTAAATAATACTCTAGCCTTACGTAGATTTGCCAGACGTTAAATGATAAACTTTTCCCATTACGAAATGTTCATTTTAACGCAAATATCCCAAAATAATAATTTTGAAAATTTAGCTTTTAGGTTAACGCATTTATACCATATAGATTCGAGAATTCCGGGAAGAGTATGTGTCAGTATGTAATTGCCGTTCATGTAATTATGGGATTACGTGAATCATAACTGATGAAGAGTTTATAATGATATGATTAAGTGCTTGCATGCTGGAATGCTGTTCCTGTTTAATGGTTTCAACGAAATTAAATAATTCTATAACAAGCGGTATATGACAATTAATCGTAAATTTATTCAATTTAGCAATATAATAATACATTGCTGGTCTTATTGTAATTACTGTTGTATTGTACACTATTTTGTTAGCCAATAAATTCGATTATTATTATTAATTGCCTTAATGTACATACAGTAATAATTAGTTATAATATTTAACTATATATTTCTTTGCTCAAACAGCCGTAAAAAAAGATTATAACATTTTAGTAATTTATATAATAAGTTAAAATAAACGAGAAAATACGATTTGATTTGGGAAGGTGTGAAATCAGAACACAAACATAAAATTTATCTTATTTATCTACAGTTAACCTGCGCATCCACCGAAATGTCAATAAATGGAATAATTCTCGTTAAAGATATGATTAACCTATTATTTTATTTAGTTTTAAAGCACTGCAACTTTGGCCTGAAGATTGGTATTTGAACCTTCTAAAATAAGTTTATTTGTAAGGGATATGTAAATGAATCGGCTACCGTCACAAGACAACTTATCAAGCGATTTATAAGAAAACTTGCTACGAATTAGCGGAGATTTCAGCATAAAATAATGTACATTTTCTATTTTTTTATATTCTCATGTTTCTCAATTGTCTTAATTTTAATAGGATCTGTGTTCTGTGATATTAATACTAGCACGCGTTGAGATTAAAATTGGATAATAATTATAAAATATCGTGTGTCACCGTTTTATATAAAATGTTTGTCATTATCATATTTTTTATTGCAAAATTGTTTAGTAGGTCTTCTGACTCTGTTATTAGTACCTGTAACGATTGCTGAAACCAAATCAACAGTAATATGCAGAAAACCATTACGTTGTAAACTGTTAACAACACTCAATACAGCATGTTATATATTTTGAATACGTAAGTATAAGAATTTCTAACATGGAAAACCTTGCAGGAGGTACTGTGGAAAAATAAACGTTTTATCATCGAATGTAAATCAAAAAAATTCAATACTTCCATATGTGTACCTTTGATGTCTTAGAATGCCTCAATTTTTAACATTCTCTCAATTTAACATTCACGGCGCTTAAACTTGTAAAGTATTTGATATACACGTTTCGAAATAATCCTTTGAAGGTGGTAGATTGACTACTCCCTTAATCTAAGTCTAAAATATGTATGTGCCTACATTAGGTAGGCGCAATATTTATTATTTAAAATAGAGGTGTACGGTAACTGAAAGCAGGCGACCTTATAAACAGATTCCTGTTAGTATACTAATACCGCTAGATTTGAGAAAGGTACCTGAGAGTGAGGGCCAACCGAGGATAGACACGAATACCAAGCCTTGGAAAGCAGTATACTATATTTCAAAGGGAAATCTATGAAATAATAGAAGGGAACATCCACCACCTCATGGGTATAACAACAAAACAAGTAAATTATAGTGAGAAGGTACTGGCAATAATGATAATAACGGACCCCTTCTCGGCCTTTGTTATATTTAATTAAAGAAAAATTAAATTAATAATTAAGACCAAAAAGTGGTGTTTTGATTAATCTTTTGGACTTGGTTAATAGTAGTAGTAGTAAGCATGGCGGCAGTCGTAAATGCGGTGTGCGTAAAGTGTAATTTAAAACAAGAGAATAAAACCGAAAAAATATTAAAGTGTTGCGGAGGCTGCAAAAACTTCATTCACTATACATGTAGTGCTTATAAACCTACTGAGTTAAAACTCTTCGAAACTCATAACACAAATGTGAAATGGTGTTGTGACAGGTGTGGTACAGAAGACAAA
Source organism: Dynastes maya (assembly GCA_029619315.2). Taxonomy (NCBI): domain Eukaryota; kingdom Metazoa; phylum Arthropoda; class Insecta; order Coleoptera; family Scarabaeidae; genus Dynastes; species Dynastes maya. The sequence goes on along the minus strand of JAROYE020000012.1, from coordinate 2,955,159 downwards.
GAAACAAACATCAAGCATCTGTATTCTAAAATTATCGATATGAACAAAAATATCGATAAATTGTTGGGTATTGTATATGAACAATCAATTAAAATTGAAAAACAAAACAGTCTAACGACTAGGTTAGAATCTGATTTGTTGTCTTTGCAACAAACCAAAATTGAACAGGAGACGCGCGGTCCGATAACACGATCAAAAACGACATCGACAGATGTCGCCAAGGGTTCAGTGTCATACGCAAAGATCGCAGGTAAAAACCAAGACAACAAAAACCAAAATATACAAATCCAGGCAGAGGTGAATAACCTCACACAAACTGCCATACAAAAAGAAACGCAGCAAAACACCAACGACACGAAAACGGAAAGTTTTCAATATAAACCTATAAATTGAAAATCCAACAAGTAAAAACAGTTCGCGGGAACAGAAGTAATACAACGATTTCAGCTGCGGAAAACAGGCGGTGGATATTTGTTTCCCAATTGTTAAGGAATACGACGGAAGGTGATGTTAAAGAATACTTGTTGGAAAATAACATAAATGTTTTGCAATGTTCCCAATTAGATATAAGAAATAATGACATAGCGGCATTTAAGATTGCTGTAGGTGAGGATACTTATGGCCGGATGTTTCAACCTGAATTATGGCCTGCAAACGCTATAATTAGACCGTACAAATTTCGAAATTTTCGAAACGAAAGGACATCGACTATAAAAACATAAAACTAACGGAAGTAAAGGAAAACAAAAGCAAATCACATCCGTACACTTTATTGCATCAAAATATACAGAGCTTGCGTAATAAATGTAACGATTTACTGATTTTTATAGAAGACTTAGATTCACCGGTGAATGCTATTGCGTTAACTGAACACTGGTTGAAACCACATGAAAGTAGTGTGCCTGACGGGTTCCAAATGGCTTCTTGCTTCAGCAGAACATACCATCAGCATGGCGGGTCCTGTATACTAGTGCCCAATGGAACTGAATACGTCGAACTTAAGTCGCTGAAAGAAAAAAGCAAGGAATTAATTTTAGAATGCAGTGCTATTAAAAGTAAGAGTGCGAAAACAATTATTGTAAATATCTATCGACCGCCGGCGGGTGACCTGGCTGAATTCTTACAGATATTGGATGCAATTTTAGAAGATATTTCTTCTGAGGTTCAATATACACTGTTAATAAGCGGCGACTTCAATATAGATTTAAGCAAGACTGACACAAACTCAGAACTATTCATAGATCTAATGAGGTCTTACAACCTATATGCAACAATAAATGCTCCAACAAGAGTTACTGAGAGGTACTGGTCGGGGACAATTATTGATAACATCTTTACTAATTTAACAAATTATAAGAGTGACGTTCTTGTTTCGGCATTGTCCGATCATTATGCGGAAAGACTATCCTTTGAGTTTCGTAATGAATTCGTCGATGAAACTAGAAAGATACAAATTGAAGAATTTACAGATCACAAACTATCGTTATTAAAAAAAGAGCTACAGGACATTGATTGGGAGCCGATCATGTGCAGCACTGAAGTGAACGAGTGCTACAACAATTTTATTGAAATACTCACATTGTTGATAAATAAACATATACATAAAAGAGTTATTTCTTTAACAAATAGATCTAACAAGAAATGGCTAACAGACAAAATCAAAAGTATGTGCGGTATTAAGAGACAATTGTATGAAGAATTAAAGAAAAATAAAATCAACAAGGAAACATACACAACATTTTGTGATCGTCTCAAGCAGGAAATTGAAAATTCGCGAAGGAGCTCGTACGCGGAGTACATCAGTAATTCCGCGAATAAGTGCAGGGCAACGTGGGATATTGTCAGACAGATTCAGGGCTCTGTCAATCATCATCCGTTTAATTTGAAAGATTTCGGTGGGAACAGCCAAGATGCTAAACATACTTTGGATAGCATTAATGACTACTTCATTGAGTTCTGTGATGGTTTCGAAGACAACGAAGAAGCGCTAGTAGAATCAGAATTAGTTAAATACGTCCCGGAATCACTGGCATTGTATCTGGCCGACAACAATGAGGTAGTAAGCATTATCAATAGCTTGAACAACACCAAAGCGACTGGAAAAGATGGAATTCCGGTTTCTATGCTCAAGTCTTGTTCTGAGATTCTAGCACCCCCCTTGGCCCACATAATAAATACTATTTTTCAAATCGGCAAATTTCCGGAAAAACTTAAATACAGTATAGTTAGACCTATTCATAAAAAAGGAGACAAATATATCCAAAATTATTGAGAAAATTCTATATGACAGAATTATGAAATTTGTGATCAAACATGGTGTTTTGCATCCAAATCAAAATGGTTTTGTAAAAAAAAGATCTACCATGCGAGCGGGGTTTCAATTCCTAGAGGAGGTTCTCACTGGTATGAGCAACAAAGAAATCACTGCTTGTGTTTTCATGGATCTGTCCAAGGCATTTGACTGTGTGCATCACCGTTTACTCTTGCATAAGCTAGAAAAAATGGGAATTAGAGGCGTGGCATTGGAGCTAATGGGGTCTTACCTCACAAATAGAAAACAGGCTGTAGTGGTTTATGATGCATCTGGTGCGGAGGTTTCATCATCCTGGCGAACAATTCGTTTTGGTGTTCCTCAGGGCTCCACTCTCGGTCCGCTCTTGTTCCTTCTGTACATCAATGATCTACCAGAAGTTATTGACGGCTTAGCTATTTTGTATGCAGATGACACCTCGTGCATTGTTCGGGAGCGTACCTGTGGACAAATAAAAAATACATTAGAAAATAACTTCAAATTCATACATGCCTGGTGTAAAACAAATAGATTACAACTGAATACCAATAAAACTAACATTCTTTTGTATAACGCAGATCCAGTCGGCTTCAACATAAAATATAACGAAGAACAACTTACTTGTGTAAAACAAGCACGCTTCCTCGGAGTGGTAGTTGATAACAATTTATCTTGGAAACCCCACATAGATGATCTTGCTGCAAGGTTGAGTGGTTTCTGCTACAGTCTGAGAGTGATTTCACAAAATCTCGATGTTCGGACTGCGCTGAGTGTTTATCACGCGTGTGTTCAGTCTCGGCTTCAATACGGAGTTATCTTTTGGGGTAGCGCTGTAGATGCGAAAAGAATATTTATGTTACAGAAGAGATGTGTTCGGGCAATATTTCAATTAAAAACTAGAGACTCGTGTAAATCAGTATTTAAAGACTTTAATATACTTACCTTACCATCGATTTATATACTAGAATCTGCACTGTTTGTAAAAAGTAACAGTGAACTGTTTCAAAAATATGTACCGGACCACGAGCAGAATACACGAAGTAAAGATAGCTTGCATTTGCTACCTCCGCAAACTCATCTGACAAAGGTGCAAAGACAGGTTGTGTGGCAATGTATCGCAATATATAACCGTTTACCTAATACTTTAAAACAAATGCCGCTTTCCAGGTTTAAAATAAAGCTCAAGACATTATTATCTAGTCGGCCATTTTATACGGTAAATGAGTTTTTAAATGCGCCTCATTTATTATAGTTCGTACATTTTATTTATATATTTTATCTTTTATTTTTACATATTCAATGTTTGTTCATTTATATGTTTATATGTTTATGTTTTTATATTTTATACATACTGTGACGTATTCTATGCATGTGGATTATGGAATAAACGATATTATTATTAATAACTTGGATTGTCCAAATCCATATTTAAATTGCGATTATTTTCCACTAAAATCAAAAACACACTAGCAAAGCAGTGCATTTTTCTTATTGTGCATTAAACAGCTACACTACCGCTCATAAGAATTTGGGTACCTCAAATTTCAGGGTAAATCATATTTAAATGGAAATATTAAAATATGTATTTGGTATTTAAGTATACACAAATGTACAACTTTAACAATTAAAATTATTTATTTGACCTAAATTTTAGATTTCGTTTATGTGACCTCCTTTCCTTTTAATAATTGCGTCGCATAATCGGCGTATTCTTGCAATTGATTTTAACGATGCTTCCGGGTTATTTGAGCCCATGCTGCCGGTAGTTTGTTCCACATATCTGCTGAAGTTGGAGCAGTTTTTCTTACTTCCCGATCGAGTTCTTCCCATAATAACTCGATGGGGTGGCCATTTCATGATTGTTTGTGTCCCTTCCTCTTCCAACTGTTCTAAATACCTGCGCTTTTATGACGGTATTACCTCTCATAGAGATAAAAGAAGTAAATAGACCGACATTATTTAATGAATTTAAGTGAATCGTACTGATTATTGGCATACTATTCAATAATGCTGGAATGTATTTCCTAAATACGTTCTTTGTATACAACAATCTAAAATACCCAAATACTTATGAGCGGTAATGCATCTTTAATCAATGATACTTGTTTAATCAATTTATCTCCTGACGGTTTACGGTCGTAGTATTTCTATCTTCTCATTACAGGCGGGTTTTTATCGAGATTTAACTAACGCATATGGTATACAGCCAATCAGAATACTTAAAAGGTGGTAACGTGAACATCAAGCTAACAAATTTTATCAACACAAGAAATTTCCGGTTACGATATGTTCAGGAGGGAAGAAAACACCTACAAAATTTATTAAAAGTTGGGGATTCAAGATTGGGAAACAAGATTGGGAAGTAAAACTTTATCGTTAGAAATTAAAATCACAACAATATTAAAAATTTCAATCACAATGTTACTCAACTTCAGTTAGACATTAAAACTTTGTTACCGTCACACATTATGGGTGAGTTTTATAATAGAACGAAGATAGCTTTTAGTAAAAGTTTCCAAGAGGTAAAATATGTAAACATTAATAAATTTAACACTCTGATTTTCTGTTACATGGACCCAAGTTTGGAGATACCCCAAACTTGGGCCCAACTAATACAATTGCTGACGGAGACCTCAATATTGGACGATCCTTTGATGATGTAGAAATTCCCGATAATGCCGCAAATGTCATGCGAGCTAAGGTAACTAATGTTCTCGAGTAAATCAAAATTTCTGGTGTTTTAACACGTGCGGAGAGTTTTAAATTGATTGTAATTCCGTTTAACATAAGAGACACAAGTTAATATGCACGTGCTTGCTGCTGTCAGTGTATTTTTATTCTGGAAGGAACCTTTACAACTATCACACAACAACAAAAATAATAAACTTTCAATCTGGTACGTTTTTCCCATTCACGCGATGTTGCATCGCCTATTATTCCGGAAACTTTAACATAACTCATTCTTAGAGAAAACATTGTATATTCGACGATAGGCGGTTGAAATATTCCGCACAAGTGGAAGTGAAATTCAGAAAGTTGAGATGACATGCTCGCTGTATCATAAGAAGGAGTTGGTGATTTATTTATTTGAGGTATTTCGCGGCAACATTGTTCGAAGGCAAACACTCAAACATATTTTATGCAAGAGCTACTAAAATGGGAATGAAATTCCGTAAATACTTTTATTAAAGTACGCCCGCAATTTAACATGCAATGAAACCGCTATAAATTTTTTTTTTATTATCAAATAACTTTAAACTTGTACATTATCTAAAATTTCTTTATATTAAAAAACTTTCAAACAACAAGATTCACTTCTATTGTCAAACTTGTACACGGCATTGTATTGAAAACTATTTTAAATAAATTTTAAAGAACGGTGCGCATGATATTTGCGACGATATTTGCATGAACTTATTGTATTTAGGGCTTTTCCGTTATTCTTCCTGTTAGTATGACATTCATTTGCATTAAAATATACTTATTCAGGAAATGGCAGCCCAAATTTATTACATTATCGGCTTATAAATGAAGGGGTTGAATCTAACAAAGAACGCTGTTGTTTTAGGTGATTTATGCTCTGTAAATAATTAGCTATTAGGGTTTCAGCTTAAGGACCGAAATTTGTAGAGAAGGTAATAAATTTAATGTAGTTTCTGTGGGGTAGAACAATACTCGTCCAACAAGTTAGGTATATACAGACCCTGGCCGTTGAATTAGAACTACTTAAAAATATTATGATTTTGGGGTAAAATAAAAAGAAAAAAGTTGGTAATATTATTATTTAATTACACATGACATGCAGGTAAGTATAATTTGAACATATATTTACTAATATTCGCTTGTTTCCCCTCTGTGTTCTATTATTTCCTCGATTCTTTTTGGTATACTGCCAATGCAGCTCTTTACTGTTTTTTTTTTGTAATTTCGTCGGTGTTATGCCATACATATTCAATATGTTGTTGTGATTCTTCCCTTGTAGTTGAGTTTCGCGTACTTACGATGTTTTTCAAGACATTCCACACATTTTCAATTGGGTTTATGTCTGGTGAATTACTTGACCAAGATAGTACACGCAGATTTTTAGATTCAAGGTATCACATTACACTTTTTGTCTTATGACTAGAGCAACGCAACTGCGCTGAAAGCCAGTGGCGGATGCATAAAAGTTGATACAAAATAAATTAAATGTGATACGTGCTCAAACACTTACCGTTTTAAGAGTCCTCCGTGAAATCACAAAGTGGATAATGTCTATTTAATATTTGTAACATTAGATATGTTTCCAAAGTTGTTTCGGCAAAGTGAGTGCGGCGTGAAGAAAAAGTGTTTTTGTATGCCGAAAACGAACGTTCTACATCTAGTGATGTTATATTTGCGTAAGTAAAATAATCTTTCAAATAACTTAACGGTTCTGTTGACGCACCTTCACAAATATGTCTTAATGTGCCAAAATCAGAGTCTTTATCTAAAACACTTTCAAACCTTTCTAAAACACAAACATTTCTTGCGTCTTCTATCGCGCAGGCTGTGCGTGAACATGTTGCACTATTTGCAAAGATTCCACTAACGACACCGAAGAATTTTGTAGTTTTTCTATCGCATCCGCTAGTCCCACGTAATTGTTCTGAATAATTTCCAAATCTGTTTTAACTTGACTCTCCTGAAATTTCAAGCGGCTTACCTTGACAGCCGCAGCTTCCTTTGGGTCGAATTCTAAAATCACGTTCTTTATATTCTCAAAATATTTAAGATAATAAAATGCAGCCTCTAACCATGTTCCCCAACGAGTAAGAATAGGTTGCGGTGGTTCAGGAATACCGGGGCATAGTCTATGAAATTCCCGAATACGTTTTGGGGATTTTACAAACACAGCTTTTGTATGTGCTATTAGAGCGTCTACCTCGGGATAACATTTTCTGATACTATCTGCTACGAAACTGAGAGTATGAATTTTACATGTAATATGCAACAAGTTAGCACAATGTTTTTTAAGAGATCGACCTACAGCAAGCATGTTTGGGGCACCATCACTCATAAACATCAACAGTTGATTTGTTGAAAGTTCAAACTTTTCCAATGTATTTAACACCAACATTGAAATTACTTCGGCAGTGCATTGTTGTATTCGTCTGGAAGCTAGTAAAATTGAGGGTGACGGTCGATGTGGTTCCATTGTGCGTACCATTACATTAACCACAGAATGTTTTTTACGATCTGTTGTTTCGTCCACACATAACCACAGTTTTTTATCTTGCAACTCCGATTTAATTCTTTTCTCGACATGCTCACGAGCAGACGGCACAACTCTCTGTAATGTTCTCTCACTTGGTAACTTAAAGTCCGAATATTCATTCCAAAACGAGACGTATGCTTTCTTCCTTAGTAAATGAAATGGTAAATTACATGCAATAAACACATAAATTAAATTTAAATTTGTCATAATCTCGTGTGGAATTTTTTTTTGAAACATGCCCTGCACTATTTACGTGCCGTAGACAATCACTTTTCGACCAACACATTAAATCTATTTTACACACTACACATTGAATTTTAGCGCCATCACACTTTAAATCAGGCATTTCTGCAATAAATTCTCTTATTGTGTCCAACTTTGGTCGTTTTCGCGGCATAGGAAACATTTTCAAAACAAACGTAGAACTACGATATTGTATACGACAGCGTAGATGCATACACAACAGATCGGCTTTCGAGTCGCAGTTATACTGACGCTTATACCGAATTGTCCCGGCCGTGTTTATTTTGTGTAAACTTTTATGCGTCAGCCACTGGCTTTCAGCGCAGTTTGCGTTGCTCTACTTATGACACGGTGCATTGTCTTGCATGAAAGTATATGGTCTACAAGTTGGATCCAATGAACCAATATAAGGTATCAAATAGTTTTGTAAAACTCTTTTATATTGCTTTTGTTCCATTGTTCCGTTAACGAAATATAGTGGCCCCAGTCCTTCTGTTGTAATACACGACCAAACCATCAGAGATCGGGGGTGTTTAATAGATTTGATCGTACATGCTTCTTTGCAATGGTTTGTCGCTATAAATAACCTAGGAGAAAGTAACAAATGTGTAAACGATTAAACGAACTATGAGGATCAATTTAACCAAGAATACAAATTTCCCCAAACTTCAACAGTATATTTTTTAAGTGATCCTAATTTGATGGCCAGGGACTGTACATACACTCGACTTGCAAAGATTTTACAACAGAAATTTTGAAAGTTTATTTAAGTAGAGGAGAAGTAAGAAAAATCCTATCATTCATGATGAAATTGGGAAGCGAAGATTATAGGGCTAATAATTTCGAGGAAAACTTTTTATTACTCGGTTTAAGAGATTAGCATCACTACGGTTACTACTACTATCCATATGTTTACAAAGGCAAATGCATAGATCTATAATTTGAATCTTTATTTGAACTTAATATAATATCGCTCTTCAGAAATAGGTAATATTATTAAACGATTCCTCTGTGCGCGATATTTTAATATCTTCAGTTTATCTTGCATTTCAAGTAATATAATTTCTTTAATTATGTTTCGCTACATAGAGTATATTGTAGTTGAAATTTAATATCAGGACTCTGTGTATTTAGATAATGTGTAATCGACACCAAATGTCATATATTTGTCGGAGAACCGTTTTACGTATATTTTTTATATTGCAGCGGGAATAGGCTTGCTGTAGTCCCCCAGGTATCAAGCAATAATACATTTCAGAATATTGTCACGTACTGCAAAGAATTTTGTTTCTTAGATTCATCTGTTAAATATTCTTATCACACACATACATAAATGATATTCCACCCACGTTGCATATGTCCGCGAAAAGAGACTTTTATTTTTATCAAAGAAAATGCATAATCTGTATTTTGACTTATTCTTTGAGAAATATCAATAGATGAAGTAAGTAATTATTACCTGAGGAATTCTCTAGATTGCAAAGCGATAATTGAAATTATTCCCATTTCTTTGGTGTATAACGTCGCCTATTTTACATTCTACTTCAGATAATCGCAGTTCATTTCGTCCCTTTGACACTTTTATAAACGAGTCATTATTAAGATTTACAGAGCTCTAACTTAAATCCTTATTTATTGATTTTGGATAACTCCTTAGTAAATCAACAGAATCCTATTTAAATATAAATCTTTGGATTAACTGCTATTAATCTTAGAATTTGTAGGAAATTGTAAAGAGCTTGAAAAATGTACAATGCAATCTCTTCAAATGCTTAAAAAGTTGATATACAGCGTATTTAAATTGTATCGAATAGTGCTTCTGCAACCGCTATAGTTCGTTACATGAAAAATGTAACGAACACTGTAACGCTGTATAAATATATGCTGTTAGTATCTACGAATCAGAAGTTTTATGTAACCTCAAAAGATTCTTTCTAGAAGAAAAATGGGAAAGTAGGTGGCAAGCCTCATATGAATGTCATCCCACGCAGTATGCTATAATCCACCCCTCGATCTGTCATACACGTTGGCATAGTAACTCTAGAGTGTCACGATACGAATATTCTGTTGTTGCTAGATTGAAATTCGGACATGGTTGCTTCCCTTCACATTTACACAAATTAAAGATTTTGGATTCTCCAGCTTGCACATGTGGATATGAGGTGGGTGATTTAAATCACCTTATTTTAGCATGCCGCGTCTATGAGCACCAAAGACGAAATCTGTTTGAGAATTTAGTAGCACATAAAGTAGCCTTACCCACTTCTATAATACTACTACTAAGGTCTAACAACATTGAAATTTACAGAGTTCTTATTAAGTTTCTCGTTGACTGTCGAATTACAATTTAATATGTGAAGTTTTTATAATTTGATACATTGCGATGGTAATGTGGCTGATGGGCTTTGATCCCTCAATGCAAAAAAAAAAAATATATATATATATATGCTGTTAGATACTATAATGCGAATTTGTTCGGATATATTATCAGTAAAGTATTTGATTACAGCAAATTGTATATCACGTGCGAGATATAACTGATGTTTTGTATAGATCACTTTTCCTATTTCCTTCATTATTGATGTTCCATCTGTAGTTGATACTATATTTTTTAAAGAAATATCAAACTCCTGTAACTTATTTTTAATGGGAGTTAAACATTTATCGGCGGGCTTAGATCCACGAATACTACATAATCCAATGTTCCAAAAAAAAAATCACATGTGAATTTTAAAATTATTTTAAGAATCACATTTGACAGCTAATATATACTGAAACAGTTCACTAAAACCCTTACCACAACACTTAGTGTTGTGGTAAGGGTTTTAGTGAACTGTTTCAGTGTTCCAGTGCCACAGTTTTAGAGTATCCGTTTAGCTAATATATAACTGTGATTTCAAGTTAAGCTTACACCATTTAATTTTGTCCTTGACAATTGGGTAGCGCCAATGTACTTAATAGTACTGTTTCTCTTTTATTTATTTTCTTACTACTTACCCATTTCTGAGGATTTTATGTACATTTATGTATTACTTTGTGTGTTTTTTTATGGTGTTAAATTGTTAATTGTACAAAGAATGGTATAACATAAATAAAACTATGTCTTCTAATCCTCAAAACATTTTTTTATGTATTTGGTGCTGAATGTGCAATCTCGTTTATATTTAATTCATATTTCCCCGAAGTGTGTTAGATACTACTCCTAACTCAATAATTTTGTATATACGTAAATATATTATTTGCATAGAACACACAAATAAATCTAGAACGTCGAAGGAAAATGGAAATTTCTAACGTGGAAAGTTTTAATTAAATATCGATTCAACCTTAACGGCTGGTTTGTGTTAATAGGCGAATATTGTGTTCATACACGTCTGTTTTTATAGCTTACCTTATCGTCTGAAGCTCCAGTCTATTACCTTAGAACTTGCAAACTAGCAGGTGTATAATAACGTAATGATCATGTCGCACTTTCCTCTTGCGATATTCGCAGCGTTCAGGGGAAAGTAATTTGAAATAGCGAGTTTGTTTTTAGATGATATCGTTTTATTTGATGCTTACGGGAGTGAGAAAGATATCAGGAACGTGAATTGAAGCTTTGATTTAGTGTGATAATTATGTATTGTACCTGTTATGTAAGTTATGTAAGAGTGTTTGTGGATTCAAGTGAATCCAAGTTGAAATATTGAATATCCTAATATTCTTGCTATCTTCTTTACAATACATTTTTTATTGTAAAAAAGCTTTTATTTTTTCTTCTTTAATAATGTGTTATAAAGTTAAATTGGAGCAAAGTATTGTGGACTGATGAATCCAAATTCGAGATTTTCGGTTCGGGAAGACGAGTGTTTGTAAAAAGATCTGAAGGTGAACGTGCACTAGAGCAATGCACAGTCTTTACTGTCAAATACGGCGGTGATTCGGTAATGATTTGGGGTTGTTTTGCTGGTACATCCGCAGGTGATCTCGTAAAAATTCAAGGAATAGTGAGAAAAGAGCAATACAACCCTCCGGTGTAAGAATTTTGGGTCAAAATTTTGTATTCCAACAAGACCCAAAGCACACTTCAAAATTATGCAAGCACTATTTAGAACAGTTGGAAGAAGAAGGGACAGTAACAATAATGAAATGGCCACCCCAAAGCCCGTACTTGAATCCCGAGTTATTATGGGGAAATAAGAAAAACTGCTCTAACTTCAGCAAATGACTTGTGGAATAAACTACAGGCAGCATGGGCTCGAATAACTCCGGAAACATTGTTAAAATTAATTGCAAGAATGCCCCGATTATGCGACGCAATCATTAAAAGTAAAGGAGGTCACGTAGGCGAATCTAAAATTTAGGTAAAATAAATAATTTTAATTGTTAAAGTTGTATATTTGTGTATACTTAAATACCAAATACATATTTTAATATTTACATTTAAATATTTAATGATTTACCTTGAAATTTGAGGTGACCAAATACTTATGAGCGGTAATGTAGTTTAATGTCGGACAACACCTAATATCGAACTTTTGCCGTATCTCGCTTTAAGTGAGAAACATCTGGATTTTCTTCCTTTATCGGTAGAAGTCAGTATTGATTGACTGGCGAGTAATCGAGGGATTTTATGGCTAAAGCAAACAGAATCGCTATAACACCAGGTCTCGATATTTAAGAGTGGTATTATTATTTTTAGAGTGTGTTGATATCAGTTCACGCCACTTCTTTTTTTGAAGAATTTCTGTAATTGTTATAAACCACTTTTTTCGGTATTTACAAAGAATAATATAAATCAGTGTTTCTCAACTATTTTCTTGCATCGACCTCCTCTACAAGGTTAGTTTTCTTCATCGACATCCTTACATTTTTGTATATAATATGCAGTATACAACATAATCATAATACAAAAAGTACATAGATAACTTAAAGGAACAATAGAGCAAGAATATAAACAAAAATTTAGACAAAAATAGATTATTAGATTTATGTTTTATTTTTCATTTTACAAGTACTGTAAGCTCGTTCGCATACCCAACGCCTCTGAAATAAAATTTTGTTTATAGAAATTATTTGAAATTGTGAAGAAATTTATATAGGATAGTCAGAAATTCACGGGAAATCGTCAGGTGTGTTGATTCTATGATTAATTCTGACAATCCTAATTCAGAAAAATTGTATGTGTTCAATTGCATTCAGTTTATTTGGAAGAAATATTAGTCCTAGAATATGAAGGTTTAAGATGCCTAGCTGTATATTCACTGAAAATTTTCCTTGATGTCCAAATTCTCTAATCGCTCTGGGATTTTCATCCGCCCAAAAATGGAAATTGAAGACACCATCTTTTGTGAACATGCATTTCTTACTCCACAAAATAAGTGATAAGGTTTGGCCCTTCTTGAATTCTGTTTAATAAATTATTCTTTGAACAGTGGAGTGCAAGAAAGGTAAATGTTCTGCAGCTTCTTCAAAGCTGTCAGAGTGCGCCGGGTAGGTAATTCTACATTATATTAAATAATAATAATAAGAAGAAGTCAGGCCGGGCTGCTGCTCGCTACGGCACATAGATAGGCGAAGCTGTACTGCCTGTAGCCAAGGAGGCTTAGATACAGCCTCAGAAGAGGTCTAAATGGCATTGGCATCTCTCGGGAGACCTAGAAGCCATGCCAACGTGGGAGCTATAAGCCACATTATATTAAATAGTAATAAATGGGTCAGGCCAGCTGGATGCTGAAGTATCGGAGAAACCCAGTGTCTAGCTGCTACGGTACTAGGGTAAGACCGTACCGCCTGCGGAAACCCGGAGGTCCCTACGATCTAGAAACTCAGTACTTAGAAAGTGCACCTCAAAGAAGCACGCGATTACCCTTATTGTGCCTTGTAAGAAACAGTATGGATATGCATTCGCAAGGAAATAAAAGCCTTAGGACTGCCTAGTGGGCATCTTTTGCCTTGGAGGAAGCTGGTGGCAATCAAACCTTAGGGCTCAGATAAAAAACCACCTGGAATCCCAGACTATTAGTAAGCAAGCCTTAGGTTTTTTATCTTAAAAGGATAAATGAGGTCAATCAAATTGAAACCAGAGTTCACACCGAGGTTCGAGAAAAAATAATCAAACAACTGAGCCTGTCCCATCAACAAGTCGACACCAATCACATAGACAGAAGAATTAGAAAAAGATCTTGTGAATGCTTATTACTAGTTTACACCCGGAACTCTCGTATTTGCCTACATACAATTTAAGAAACAAAACTGCCTATATAATCTCCAAACAAAACAAAAAACACAAGAAAAAAGAAAAAGCCAAGATGAACCACCACAGATCCATCTCGTGAAGAACTTGAAAATTCAGACTTAAGAAAAAGAAAAAAGAAAGTACCTGTCAAATGTTCAATCAAAAAGCACACATTGGCAACAATGAACAAAACTATAGACAAAGAAATCAGTCATCCATTGACGATCTGGATAACATAGTATAGAATGCTGCTGCAAGGATCTTGGTGAAATTTCAACGACCAACAACAAAAAAAACAACAGAAGAATTGAAAAACTGGAGAAAGGAAATTAAAAAAACTCAGACAACGAGCCTCCCATATTCAGTGTTATATGGATACAGTAACAAAACGCTCCAAGATAACAAAAAAGAAAATTAATTATACATTCTTTAAAATCTCAGTATCACACAGCTAAAGGTATTATAATCTATAAAAGAAACCATCACCAAAGGTGGTAGATGGGGCACGTCATAATAATAATTGCAAATCCTGTTAGTGCCCATATTCTTTGTTGAATGTTTCTTTTGGTTTTGTTTGATTTTGCCTCTATTACACGTTGACACTAAAATTGGCTTTACTATGGAACTGGCATTACTGTGAAAGTTATTACATTGGTCTTTGCCTAGTAAAGGACATAGCTGCGTTACATTTCTTTTTAGTCATCTGTCTTCCATTTCTGGATCCTGGAGCATTGTTCTGGTAATTGAAATCTTCTTGCAGTCGATGATTTTCGGTATTTTTCTCCTGCGTCATAGAGTAACTAGAGAACGTGTCGAATGGGCTAGGTTCCAAACTAAAGAAAACAACCTAAATGCAAAGAACTGTATTAAATCTAGATTACAAAAGCAACATGTATTTAATTTACGGCAAAGTACTTGATAGTGAAACAAGTTGAGCTAGCATAAATAAAAAATATTAACTTAAAAAGAAGCGACTATTGTTTGGTTGGGTAATGCCTCGATAAAATTATTTCGTATCTTCTAAGTGTATTTTCTACCAGCAATACAAAGTTTGTTTTGTTCCTTCTCGAATCGAGTTATTTCAAATGTTCACCTACTTAGTCGCATTTAAAAGTTAAAAGTTAAACAGTCTACCGTTAGTGAAAACACTTTTGTTAGGAAAAGTTTAGGGACATATAAACAGTGACACCTAATCTTTCTACCCTCGATTATTTCTTTCAAACAAAGACACACTAAAAGGCATAGCATCAACTTCAATATCAATGTGGAGAAGAAGTAGCGAACAATCGATATTCAGCGCAAAGCTAAATGTAATTGTAATCTTTAACTTTCGTTATTTTACTCATCTATGAATTTTGCAAGCCATTCATGTAGCTCATTTATGTAAGTTTCCTGTTATTTGACACCTTGACATGTTAACGCCCTCTACAATCCACGTAGGATTACATGAAATATTTGTGCGCTAATTCCGTTTAGTTCATCTGTAGTTTGATGTGATTTATTACTAACCAATGTGAACTCGAAATGAGCTACGTGCCTAGATTTACGACATTTACATACATACCGTATTTAATTTTCGGTAATCTTGTTGATAGCTGATGGAAAATAAACATTACAACGCCAAACAGCGAAATTAAATCAAAAGTTCGGTTTGTTGACTTGTTGAATAATGGCCATTTGTGACTGGAGTACAAAGCCAAGCAATATCCGAAATCACTCGTTAGTATAAATCTTTGGTACATACCTCATTTTCTCGACTAACGATATGCGGTGTTTGAATTAGACTGGTACGCTTTTGCGAAGTTGATTTTGCGTTGAAACCGGGTCGAGAGATAAGGTTCGCATTTCCATATATTGGTTCGTTTTTTTTGTATTATTTAAATAAGGCAATTGTGAGAGCATTCATTTCGAAAATTATCTAAATTAATAGTTAGTTTACATATTATCCTTGACGAAGGTTTTATTAATAATAATAAATATAGACTTCAGTAACCCGGAAATTCAGATTTCAATGAAATTGTAAAGACCGAAATAACTATTACAGATTAGTTGTAGAAAGATGTAATGAAGGTATGGCTACATCTTAACAAATCTGTCAAGCAACTATATCTGCTGGCCTTCTGGACACCAGTAGATCTATTTCCTAGTAATAATTGGCGATTCAGCATATAAGTGTACTGAAAATATCCTGATTCCTTTCAGAGATAGTGGAGATCTTAGTACTAAGTAGAAAATATACAATAACGAATTATTTGCGACACGAGTAGCAAGAATGTGTTGCTTTATTAAAAGGAAGGTTTATTATTAACGTGTATAATCTGGAATTAATTCCCAAGATAATTGTGGCATGTTGTGTCCTCCATAACATTTGTCAACTCAAAATGATAACATAACTGATGACAGAGAAAATGATATTTGTCAGGACCGTTGCAGGCAATGAAAAATGGAATCATATGGCAGATGAAATAAAAAACTTGTCCACAGAAACACAATAAATGCTTACGAAATTAATATCCTTGTTTTATCTTTTAAAACATTTATGAATTCTTTTAACATATTTTTTTGTTTGCGTAACGTTCTCTCTGTTCTTTACGGAAATCTTCTAGCTATACTGGTTCCCGTGTGTTTCCATTATATTTTCTTTTCTTCTGTAGAGGTCCCGTAGGTGTCACGACGCTATTTTCTGAAAAATTCGATATACAAACATGTATTATTTTATGCGTCACTTACACTTGCATTTGTCAATGTTGAAAACATAGTATCAAAACGGTCAAAATAGGACCATAATATACGAGGTAGGCGCCATAAATTCTCGGCCTGACAGGCTTATAGGTTGGAGCGTGTTCAAATTCCGTTGCGTCATAGTTGCACATGTGCAAGGCTTACATAATACATTTTACGACTTTACGAATAGTAGTTTTTAGTAGTCAGCCAGACAACGTGACTAGTGCATGAAAATGTCTCAGGTAACGAAAATTGAGTCATTAACAAAAGAAGGGAGTTTAGACGGTGTTTATGATGATTTATCCCCTTCATATTCCATTGTAAAAAAGTGGGCAAAATGTTTTCGTTTGGGGCAAGAATCCCTCGATCAACCAATTGAACTGATAACGCCTCAAAACATTTCAATTATTGTAGAAATGGTATTAGCAGATTTCCGTTTGAAAGTGAAAGGATTAGCAGCGATGTCTAACATTTCTGAAACAAGTATTCGCCTTGCTGGGGGTCGAATGTGCGCGCTCGTTTTTAAACAAGTGTGGAGACGACCCCAAACCGATTTTGGAATCCATTGCCACAGGAGATGAAAGAATGGTTCTGTATTATGATCCTCTATCCAAAAAGGAATCGATGGCGGCGACCCGATGAACCTCGTCTCAGAAAGCTGTAATACAAGATTTTGAGGGAAAACCCTTAGATTATTTTTACAAGGGTGTAGAATTATTAATCGGAGGATATCAGTGCGGCTTCTGCAGATTTTTGCTCTAAGACAGATCCTAGAAAAAAACAGCGACTATGACAACATTAACAGAAAATTCCTGATCCAAACATTAAAAGAATTTAATATACCAACGCAGCTTATCGCCTAATAAAAGAAACGCTCAACGTTCATAGTAAGGTCCGAATTTAAACTGAACAGACAGACACAATTCATGTTCGAAAAGAATTACGACAGGCAGATGCCCTATCATGTATCCTGTTCAATATTGCAGTAGAGAAAATAATCAGAGAATCAACGGTCAACACCAGAAGAACAGACGACATTGATGTCATAGCCAGAAGTAGGGAAGACATGGTGGTAGCATTCAACCTAATAGAAAGAGCAGCCCAGCGCAGTGGCCTGAAAATTAATGAAAGTAAAACAAAATATATATACATAACACATGGGCTGAAAAGTCCCGGGCCTGACAAAGAAAACACGTTTTTTTTTGTTCAAAATTAGCTTTATTCATCAACGTAATTTCCATCAAGAACAACGCAATCATTCCAGCGCCGCTCTAACATTTCAATACCACTTTTGTTAAACGATTTATCTTTTGCCTCAAAATATGCCTCAGTTTCAGCGATAACCTCTTCATTCGAGCGAAATTTCTTACCGGCGAGCATTTTTTTAGGTCTGCGAACAGCCAGTAGTCGCTGGGAGCCAAGTCTGGCGAATACGGTGGATGCGGGAGCAATAAGCTATAAGCCACATTATATTAAATAGTAATAAATGGGTCAGGCCAGCTGGATGCTGAAGCATCGGAGAAACCCAGTGTCTAGCTGCTACGGTAATAGGGTAAGACCGTACCGCCTGCGGAAACCCGGAGGTCCCTACGATCTAGAAACTCAGTACTTAGAAACTGCACCTCAAAGAAGCACGCGATTACCCCTATTGTGCCTTGTAAGAAACAGTATGGAAATGGATTCGCAAGGAAATAAAAGCCTTAGGACTGCCTAGTGGGCATCTTTTGCCTTGGAGGAAGCGCCACATAAAGCTGGTGGCAATCAAACCTTAGGGCCCAGATAAGAAACCACCTGGAATTCCAGACTATTAGTAAGCAAGCCTTAGGTTTTTTATCTTAAAAGGATAAATCAGGTCAATCAAATTGAAACCAGAGTTCACACCGAGGTTCGAGAAAAAATAATCAAACAACTGAGCCTGTCCCATCAACAAGTCGACACCAATCACATAGACAGAAGAATTAGAAAAAGATCTTGTGAATGCTTATTACTAGTTTACACCCGGAACTCTCGTATTTGCCTACATACAATTTAAGAGACAAAACTGCCTATATAATCTCCAAACAAAACAAAAAACACAAGAAAAAAGGAAAAAGCTAAGATGAACCACCACAGATCCATCTCGTGAAGAACTTGAAAATTCAGACTTATGAAGAAGAAAAAAGAAAGTACCTGTCAAATGTTCAATCAAAAAGCACACATTGGCAACGATGAACAAAACTATAGACAAAGAAATCAGTCATCCATTGACGATCTGGATAACATAGTATAGACGGTGTTTATGGTGATTTATCCCCTTCATATTCCATTGTAAAAAAGTGGGCAAAATGTTTTCGTTTGGGGCAAGAATCCCTCGATCAACCAATTGAACTGATAACGCCTCAAAACATTTCAATTATTGTAGAAATGGTATTAGCAGATTTCCGTTTGAAAGTGAAAGGATTAGCAGCGATGTCTAACATTTCTGAAACAAGTATTCGCCTTGCTGGGAGTCGAATGTGCGCGCTCGTTTTTAAACAAGTGTGGAGACGACCCCAAACCGATTTTGGAATCCATTGCCACAGGAGATGAAAGAATGGTTCTGTATTATGATCCTCTATCCAAAAAGGAATCGATGGCGGCGACCCGATGAACCTCGTCTCAGAAAGCTGTAATACAAGATTTTGAGCGAAAACCCTTAGATTATTTTTACAAGCGTATAGAATTATTAATCGGAGGATATCAGTGCGGCTTCTGCAGATTTTTGCTCTAAGACAGATCCTAGAAAAAAACAGCGACTATGACAACATTAACAGAAAATTCCTGATCCAAACATTAAAAGAATTTAATATACCAACGCAGCTTATCGCCTAATAAAAGAAACGCTCAACGTTCATAGTAAGGTCCGAATTTAAACTGAACAGACAGACACAATTCATGTTCGAAAAGAATTACGACAGGGAGATGCCCTATCATGTATCCTGTTCAATATTGCAGTAGAGAAAATAATCAGAGAATCAACGGTCAACACCAGAAGAACAGACGACATTGATGTCATAGCCAGAAGTAGGGAAGACATGGTGGTAGCATTCAACCTAATAGAAAGAGCAGCCCAGCGCAGTGGCCTGAAAATTAATGAAAGTAAAACAAAATATATATACATAACACATGGGCTGAAAAGTCCCGGGCCTGACAAAGAAAACACGTTTTTTTTTGTTCAAAATTAGCTTTATTCATCAACGTAATTTCCATCAAGAACAACGCAATCATTCCAGCGCCGCTCTAACATTTCAATACCACTTTTGTTAAACGATTTATCTTTTGCCTCAAAATATGTCTCAGTTTCAGCGATAACCTCTTCATTCGAGCGAAATTTCTTACCGGCGAGCATTTTTTTAGGTCTGCGAACAGCCAGTAGTCGCTGGGAGCCAAGTCTGGCGAATACGGTGGATGCGGGAGCAATAAGCTATAAGCCACATTATATTAAATAGTAATAAATGGGTCAGGCCAGCTGGATGCTGAAGCATCGGAGAAACCCAGTGTCTAGCTGCTACGGTAATAGGGTAAGACCGTACCGCCTGCGGAAACCCGGAGGTCCCTACGATCTAGAAACTCAGTACTTAGAAACTGCACCTCAAAGAAGCACGCGATTACCCCTATTGTGCCTTGTAAGAAACAGTATGGAAATGGATTCGCAAGGAAATAAAAGCCTTAGGACTGCCTAGTGGGCATCTTTTGCCTTGGAGGAAGCGCCACATAAAGCTGGTGGCAATCAAACCTTAGGGCCCAGATAAGAAACCACCTGGAATTCCAGACTATTAGTAAGCAAGCCTTAGGTTTTTTATCTTAAAAGGATAAATCAGGTCAATCAAATTGAAACCAGAGTTCACACCGAGGTTCGAGAAAAAATAATCAAACAACTGAGCCTGTCCCATCAACAAGTCGACACCAATCACATAGACAGAAGAATTAGAAAAAGATCTTGTGAATGCTTATTACTAGTTTACACCCGGAACTCTCGTATTTGCCTACATACAATTTAAGAGACAAAACTGCCTATATAATCTCCAAACAAAACAAAAAACACAAGAAAAAAGGAAAAAGCTAAGATGAACCACCACAGATCCATCTCGTGAAGAACTTGAAAATTCAGACTTAAGAAGAAGAAAAAAGAAAGTACCTGTCAAATGTTCAATCAAAAAGCACACATTGGCAACAATGAACAAAACTATAGACAAAGAAATCAGTCATCCATTGACGATCTGGATAACATAGTATAGACGGTGTTTATGGTGATTTATCCCCTTCATATTCCATTGTAAAAAAGTGGGCAAAATGTTTTCGTTTGGGGCAAGAATCCCTCGATCAACCAATTGAACTGATAACGCCTCAAAACATTTCAATTATTGTAGAAATGGTATTAGCAGATTTCCCTTTGAAAGTGAAAGGATTAGCAGCGATGTCTAACATTTCTGAAACAAGTATTCGCCTTGCTGGGAGTCGAATGTGCGCGCTCGTTTTTAAACAAGTGTGGAGACGACCCCAAACCGATTTTGGAATCCATTGCCACAGGAGATGAAAGAATGGTTCTGTATTATGATCCTCTATCCAAAAAGGAATCGATGGCGGCGACCCGATGAACCTCGTCTCAGAAAGCTGTAATACAAGATTTTGAGGAAAAATCCTTAGATTATTTTTACAAGGGTATAGAATTATTAATCGGAGGATATCAGTGCGGTTTCTGCAGATTTTTGCTCTAAGACAGATCCTAGAAAAAACCAGCGAGTTCGATATAGACACACATTACCTCTACACCGACTTTGAGAGTGCCTATGACAACATTAACAGAAAATTCCTGATCCAAGCATTAAAAGAATTAATATACCAACGCAGCTTATCGCTTTAATAAAAGAAACGCTCAAAGTTCACAGTAAGGTCCGAATTCAAACTGAACAGATGTAATTCATGTCAGAAAGAGACCACGACAGGGGATACCCTATCATGTCTCTGATTCAATATTGCAGTAGAGAAAATAATCAGAGAATCAACGGTCAACACCAGAAGAACAGACGACATTGATGTCATAGCCAGAAGTAGGGAAGACATGGTGGTAGCATTCAACCTAATAGAAAGAGCAGCCCAGCGCAGTGGCCTGAAAATTAATGAAAGTAAAACAAAATATATATACATAACACATGGGCTGAAAAGTCCCGGACCTGACAAAGAAAACACGTTTTTTTTTTGTTCAAAATTAGCTTTATTCATCAACGTAATTTCCATCAAGAACAACGCAATCATTCCAGCGCCGCTCTAACATTTCAATACCACTTTTGTTAAACGATTTATCTTTTGCCTCAAAATATGCCTCAGTTTCAGCGATAACCTCTTCATTCGAGCGAAATTTCTTACCGGCGAGCATTTTTTTAAGTCTGCGAACAGCCAGTAGTCGCTGGGAGCCAAATCTGGCGAATACGGTGGATGTGGGAGCAATTCGACGTTCAATTCATGTAGTTTTGCCATTGTTTTGATTGACTTGTGACACGGTGCGTTGTCTTGATGAAACAAAATTTTTTTCTTCGCCATATGCGGACGTTGCTTTGCAATTTCGGCCTTCAGACGCTCCAGTAACGCTATATAGTATTCACTGTTGATGGTATTTCCCTTCTCATGATAGTCGATGAATATTACTCCACGCACATCCCAAAATACCCAGGCCATAACCTTTCCAGCCGATTGTTGTGCTTTCGGGCGCTTTGGACGAGGTTCACCAGTTGCTGTCCACTCAGATGACGATCGTTTTAATTCCGGAGTGAAGTGATGGATCCATGTTTCATCCGTTGTCACATATCGACGCAAAAATTCCGGTTTGTTACGTTTAAACATGGCCAAACACTGCTCAGAAGCATCAACATGTTCTTGTTTTTGGTCAACAGTGAGCAAACGCGGCACCCATTTTCAACAGAGCTTTCTCATAGTCAAATGCTCATGCAATATAAAGCCAACACGTTCTTTTGATATCTTTACGATGTCAGCTAACTCACGCAACTTCACTTTTCGATCATTCAAAACGATTTTGTGGATTTTTTTGATGTTTTCTGGTGTTAACGCCTCATTTGGACGTCCACTGCGTTCTGCATCATCGGTGTCTCTACGACCACGTTTGAAGTCAGCAAACCAACGTTTTATTGTTGTTTCTGATGGAGCGGAGTCCCCATAACACTTTTCAAGCCATTGCTTCGCTTGAACAGTATTTTTTCCCATCAAGAAGCAGTGTAAAATTAAAATCCGAAATTGTTTTTGATCCATTGTTTTGGAAATAACAAAAGTAGCGTCACCCTTAGCACAATAACTCACAAACTAATGAATAGAATATCATGAAATTTTAACAGCTGTCTTTTTAAGGTTAGTACTAACTGCAAAACAGGTGAATGCAATAAAACTAGCGCCATCTATGTGTTAGGCCCGGGACTTTTCAGCCCATGTGTTATGTTGTCAAGTCAACAGGACAGAGACACCTTCAAAATATAACGATAGGAGAATATAACGATAGGAGAATATAACGTTGAAAGACTTCACATGTCTAGGTTCGCTAGTCATTTCAGATAACAACATTAGTGATGAAGTTAAAAGAAGAATACACAACTAATTAACCACCTCAGGTCCGACAACATATCAAGAAAAACAAAATGCCAAATGTATAAAACTCTAATAAGGCCTTAACATACTATAATGTTCTATATTTACGACAACGACAACATCGGCTGTCAACCTCTGAACGAATAGTGTGTTCAGGTTAGCCACTCGTTGGTAATGAAATATCCCTCATGCGGGTAAAAAATTAATTTTTAAAACGACGAAAAACTGTTGGCTACTTTCGAATAAAAAATTCTGGGACACATATATAGAGGCGTGAAGGAAAACAATGCTTGGCGCAGACGCTATAATTTCGAATTTTACACAGCCTCTAAGGAACCAAGCATCATATGAAACACCTAAGAAATTAACAAACCAGACACCTATAAGAAGAAGACTAAAGGGGAGACTCAAACTCAGATACGTGGAACAGGTAGAACAAGACCTGAAGATTTTAAAGATAAGCAATTGGAAAAACAAATTGCGTTACAAATTGGAATGGAGGAAAATCTTAGAGCAGGCCAAGACCCATAAAGGGTTGTCGAGCCAATGATGATAATGATAATAGAGTTATTAATTGATCGTTGTAATAAATGTATTGAAGCTAGGGGAGATTATATTCACAAATAAAAATTATTATATTTTACCAAGTTTATTTTTTTATATCAGGCCGAGAATTTATGGCACCTACTACATAGTTCCACAGCATATTCTATTATTATTATCTTTTATTCTTTTGTAAGTATTTTTCATGTTTCGGAATTTGATTTAGATGTTATTTTTTAGAATATGGAGTTGATATTAGTTTTGTAAATTCGACACATACATACATATGGGGTTAAAATGAAATGAAGAACTATATTCTTATTTTATTTTTTTTTATACGAACCATAGCGAAAATGTGAAAACGTATCTATACATTCACAAAAAGGTTCGTATTTAATCCTCCCTTGGCACTGGCAGGATGTAGGATAAAACAAAATGTTGATAATTGTTTCCGCACGTCGAAAAGAAAAGTTTTATCATGCGCGATTGTTTTCTGGGTTATTCTAGTTGAATCCCGGCTAACAATTTTTAATCTAGCAGGCGTTGTAAAATAACTAACACGGATTTTATGCTACGCATTTCCAACATTCCTCTTGTACAGTTGTAAGCAAGTGAACTGATTTACAAACTCATATTTTGCATAATCATTAGCGGGATCATGTTACAAACTGTTATTGCTCGGAACATAATTTTTTGATACGTAGAAAGGTGCTACCCTATGCTTACGTTATTAAATTGAAGACCTCTTCAGTTTAATCAAATCAACAAATAAAAAAAAATACAGGTATAAAGGTTGAATATTACGCTTGAATTTAGTGAGAGAACGTTTTAATTTGATCTGTTTCTCTTTTAGTAAATGCTAAACAAATGATGAAAATCATAGAATGGAATTTATCCCACGAGACTTTTATTTTTCGGATCTTACTTGGTGTATAGTTAGTGGTAAATTTTACTTTCTGATAGTTAGGGGAAATGTATATAGGAATATACAGCCTGAAAAGGCTCAAATTTGCTAAAAAATATCGCATATTGATCAATCAGTAATTGGTGTATGAGTGCTTAAGTTTGAATGGAATAGAAGATTCAATTTTTGTTGAAGGTATCTTGGATATAATTCAGATGTTTCCCCTTAAATACCACCTTCATTTCTCAACATAGTCTCCTTGTTCTGCAAAACAGGCGTTTTCGCACATTCGATGTAAATCTTTCTTCGCCGAGTGAACTTAGGAAACAGAAAAATGTCGTTGCGAGCCAGATCTGTTGAATAGGGCGGGTAATAAGTTTACACGTAAATAATGTTAATGTAAAAGTTATAAAAAATATTGATTCAATCTCGTAGTCAAAATATTGTAGAGTCATTTAATCGTTTCGTTATAGTGACATAAAGAAATCTCAAAACTTGTGTTCATTGAAATCTACAAAGTACTATAATAGTATATTACAATTAAGTAAAAACAATAAAAGTGCTATTTTATTTACCTATTAGAGGATGGAACATAAAACTTTGCCAGCAATCGTAAATTTTTCAATTTAAAGAAGAGACCACTGTAAAATAGATACCCATACGAGAATAACGAACTTTTACAATCTCATCCCGGATCTTTATTTTAGAATTCAAATTACCCTGTAATGCTTATTTAAATTGTAATTCATTTTACAATAATATCCAATTTAGAAGATAGTACTGAATTTATGTTTATTTTTAATTTAATAGCTGCATCTTAGTGAATTTAAGTGGAGAATTGAAACTGATGATAAAAAAATAACATTATCTTTTGCTAGATAATCTCTATATCCATCTGAATCTCTTCTGTACTTTTATTACCTTATCTCAGAGCCCTATTTTAATATTTAAATTTTACTATGATCCTTAAAATTAGAGAAAGATACAATATAGGGAAATTCCTATAGGTGTTAATACTTCTATAGTATTTTATGTATTGATTTGTTTATAAATATTCAATAAACGGCTCCTTTAAAGTGTTATATGCCTACGTGAAGAACATTAAATGGAAACCTGGATAATACTGGCATTATAGGGAATTGCTAGTTATAAAGTTTATAGCTTCAAACCACATGCATTAGGGAAACCTACAGACTCCATTTTTATCGCTACCGGATTAAAATTAACATTTTGCCGTTTGGAAACAAATTGTTTCTTGACTTTTAAATGTTCAGCAAAAATACGTACCAGTACAGTCTAGAAAGATGGCAATACTCGTCAAAAATATTCCGTTAATATAATTGCACATGCGTTGAAAGATACTTTTGAAAATTTAAACCTTGTTGGACTCTCAGTTGTGGCTTAACAGTCGTTTGTGTTACTTAAAATGTAAAAAAATCGAATATCGAGCGGAAAATTATTATTATATCGGATAGTTTTTGAACCATTGACCTACTAAGTATTGTAAAAACTGGACACAGTTCTGTTAGAATTAGGAGGAAATCCTGCGAGTTGTATTCAATGAAACTTATCGTGCGCTTCTGCGGTTATATTCTCCAGGGAACACATTTCATTTCTGGACACGAATTAAATGGTGCTACGCCAGTAAGGATATATTTTCAGCTCTTCCGATTTCGAAAAGAAATTGCCGCGTTTTGCCCTGAATTTGAATGCACAGGTGTATCTAGGAAAATGTGATATTTGTTAGCATAATGCTTCCATTTTTCTTTGCGAGGAAACGTAATTTGAAATAAGCTAATACCTACTGTCTCAAAATTACAGTCGAGAAATTCAAACTTTCAAAATACGAGGTTTAAGTGTTATTTATATTTTTCAACTTTAATTTCAATTCAGAGAAGGGGTAGAAATATCATGGAATCACATTTGATTTTGCACGGAAGATAATAATGAGATAATAAGAAAGTTTATGGAATACACTACAAAGGCAATACCAAAATATTTAAAAAATAGATCGAGTTCTAGAAATTTAAACAAGCACTAGCAATATCAAACCTAAACATACAGTTTAAATTGTATAAACTAGTGCTTCTACGGCTGCTACAATACGTTATATGAAGACATATTTGATTGTTAGACTTTGTCAAAAGATTAACTCACCGCATGGTGTTAAAAAAGGCATATTTTTGGATGTAATTTAATCGAAAAAAGATAAATGACACGACACTAAATTGGATAAGAACTAATATTTTTTCAGGTAAAAGTTTTTCCATATCGTAACACTAATTTGAACAACACCGTCAAGTGGGACTACTTTTATCATTTCTAAACTTAAAAATTATTTCAAAAAGGTATTAGTACAGTAATATCACTACTATTGAGTGAATTATCCCTGTACCTCCATACAGTA
This sequence comes from Dynastes maya, assembly GCA_029619315.2. NCBI lineage: Eukaryota > Metazoa > Arthropoda > Insecta > Coleoptera > Scarabaeidae > Dynastes > Dynastes maya. The sequence goes on along the minus strand of JAROYE020000012.1, from coordinate 2,927,983 downwards.
TGTGATATCATGACGTAGCCACATACAATTTAAATATATAAAAAAAAAAGCGCCTGCATGACTTTAACAATTTTTCATAAACTATCAATGCGAAAACAATATACATGTAAACAATTATTTGCATTGTAAACACATCTGTTTTATTCTTATATATATTTGTAAAGAAAAAGCAAAATTATTCCTGAATATATAAAAGTATTAATATATTTAAAAATTAATAATAATCAAGTTAATATAAAAATAGTCGTATTAGTTTCTTACAATAATTCGTTTTTACACCATCAAGTGAGGCTACTTTGATCATTTCCGAATTTAATTATTTCAAAAAGACTTTAATACAATAATATTACTGCTATTGAATTCATTATGACTATCCCTACATATTGTATGTGATATCATGACGCCACGTAGCCACATACTTTTATATATTCATCATATATTAAAAAGAAAAGCGCCTGATCAAAGTTACCCCACAAGGTGGGGCAACTTTGATTATTTGTATGAATTCAACAATTTTTCATAAACTATTAGTGTTAAAACAATTCAGAAGCAACTTTGATGACCTACTAGTGTAAAAATCACCCGAAAAGCAAATAAAATACGAGAACAAGAACAGAAGCATGTTTTATCAAACAAAAATATGAAATATACAAATTTTAAAAATAGGTACCTATAGGCTATAAGTAAATATATAAAACGCTGTTGTATAATAGCTTTGTCCCAACAAACATCACAAATTAATTAGCGCCAATCATATACAGTGAAATCAGTCAGAAAACAGTTCGAATTTTTTCTAGCTAATCGAATCACGTCTGACTAATTTGTGATTTCTGCTGGCACAAACCTAATATTTTTAATATCATCAGGCAGTGCAAAAATCATACGGCGAAGTCTGAACTACTTCATGGTGTTCCTCAACGGTAGGCCAAATGGAGACATCACCTCATCCGCTTAGAAACTTCATATTCAAGATACCATCAGCATTAAAAGTTTTAAAAAAATGAAAATAAAAATGGATTTTTAAGTGATTAATCTCACCCCCCTACTTCTGAAAGAATTTATGGCCGACAACCACGAGCTTCATAAATTATTATGATTTATTTTATCATTATTAAACAATAATAATATATTTATTATTTAACATACTATAAATTCAGCTACAGATTATAAACAGAAACAGAAAAGAAACATCGCGTATAGAGAGAGAGAGAGAATAGATACAAATTAGCGGTTCACAAAGATATATTCATATCTTATTATCATTTCTGGGCATTGCCAAAACTGGAGCTTGCGAAACTACATTTATGCGTCCAGTTGAGATGAAGAACGTCGCAAGATGCCTGGACGTTAAGCGAGGGACATTGAATGAAACGCGAGATAGTAGAAATTACCAGTTGATTCTATCATGAAGAATGTTCAGCAGAAATGTTGCGTGTTGATTATCACGTTGCTGGGACAAAGATTTAATATCGTTGCAATAAATCGCTTTGATAGACACCTATCAGCGGGTGCAGACGATCAAGATTGGGGGCATGACCAATGTAGATAGGATTCCATTTTAGTAAACACGAAGGCATGGTATAGCGTTTTAATGACATCTGAATCCGTGAATGGTGGTCGAATAATATAGGAAACCAAAAGCTTTATTCGCTGTTAAGCAAAGTTTTTCGATGCGGCCAACAAAGCTCATAAGAACGTTGAACATCACGCCAAGATTCCCCACCGAAGAGACTCTCGATAATTGATAATTGCCAACATAATAGTATGTCAGAGTTGGAGACGTTCTCCTAGAAAATGAAGCAGTACTTGCTCAAGCTTAGCTTTAATTTGTTCGTCTCACACCAGTTCATAATTGTAAGCAGATTGCTTTGCAAGAATGAGTTGTCATCAATTCCATTAATTCATGATAAAACCAGACAAGTAAGGCTCTCAAAGAGGCCGTTTATGAATAAAAGCGGTCGCAGTTTAGCGAAGTTACATATAATTGCGATGGGTCGATAGTTCTTCTTATGAACAGGTACTATTCTTGTTTTTCTCCAAGCTGTAAAGAAGACACCAACAGAAGTGGTTAACTGCCAAATTTTTCAGCGTATAACCTTAAACAACAAGCTATGTAGATACAGAAGGTTTTGGTAAAATATGTACATCAACTTACTTGGACAAATACATTTTTGGCTCTTCAATTTTCAGTAATTTACCTTTGTCAAGCATGCCCGTTCACTTTGTATTTCGAGTAACTATTATGCATGTACACAAAAACGTGTTTCATATTACGATATTATCGGCGCAGGCGCAGAAGTTGAAAAAGCAGAGTTGTTCATGCATGTAACCGTCATAAACTATTAAACGTTGTTACCTATTATGTATTAGTTTTCTTTAATCAGTGCTTTCATACTCAATTTATGGTTTTTGGAAGCAATCAATTGCATCAGTAACATTCACGCAACATTATTTTTGGTCTAATCGATCCGGATATCTACCAGCGAAGGAAATACTAATACCTAACCACAACTGTTCGTCGAAGCTACGAGTCTTATCAAGTCAATCAACGAAAATCAACAAATCAGTCAATCATCGGTCTATGTAAGTCTCGTTCCCTTTTCCATTGATACTTTCCTTTTTTTTGCAATCGATATTTATATTCTATTAAAACAAATAAATATAACAAACGAAATGGATGATATCCAAGGTCTATCCATTTATTACGAAGAAATTAAAGCAAAATTAACTGGTTTTAATAATTTCGTCCGCAACTTACAAGATGATAAATCCAAACTTGATCAATTACAAATCCGCAAGCAAAACCTCGAAGATTGTTATTAAGAGTTCGATAAAATTCGAACGCAGTAAGAACAATTAGATATCGGCGAGGAAAATTCTAATGAAAGAGAATTACTCAACGATTTATACTTCGAGACAATGTGAGATGCAAATAAGTAATTAAAATTTATTAATAACTCGCATCAAGAGCAACAAAATCCAACTGTAAACCAAATATGTATGTACGCAAATAAAGCAACCTCCGATAAAAATTCATCCTTCTGATGGTATCAACAGAACAATGGTTACCATCTTTCAACTCATTTAATTCACTAAATGATACAAACCTAAATTTAATCTATTCAACGTTAGATGCAATCGATGCCCTTGAACTAATCCCAAATAACTACATAGTGGCGTAGGAATATTTACAAAGAAGGTTCAAGTCAGCGCGGTTAATAGTTGATAACTATCTCAAAGGTATTGTAGTCTAGATTAGATGGCTATTTAACACATCTAAGTGCATTGAAAATGTTAAATGTACCCACTGATCATTGGGATCCAGTTTTAATTAACATTTTAGTTCGAAAATTTGATTATAATACAACAAAAGAATGGGAAAACAAATTAGATAATGACAAATTACCAACGTTGAACGTTCATGTTACTACAAATTCAAATTATTTCAAATATTGTTCATTTTGCAAAAAAGATCATCTAATTTATTATTGCGAAGATTTTCTAAAATTGTCAATAATGCATACGAAGAAATTAAGAAATTAAAATTGTGCATTAATTGTCTTAGATCCAATCACAAAGCAACAGATTGTGAATCCAGTACTTGCAAAAAAATGCCACCAACGACATAATTCACTACTACACATTGATTCAAAACTAAACGACCAAACGCCAAATGTAACAATGGCAAACCATATTCTAAATTCTCAGGCAATATTATCAACAATTGTAGTTAATATCATCAATGCCGAGCCTTATTCGATCCTGGATCGCAATCCAATTTTATAACAGAAAATATGTGCAACAAATTGAATTTGGAAATTGAACCCATAACAGAACCTGTTATTGGAATTTTAAATTCAACATTGAATATTACACATTCGACCAAATTCACGATATAATGCGTTCGAAGCAACTATCGAATATTTGATTTTGCTTCCTGTACCCATTATCGATATTTCAAACACATGCATTCCATACGGATCCAGAGTTCAATATTTCAAAAGATATTGAGAATTAATTGGAGCAGAATTATTTTGGAAAATATTACAAATGCAACAAATTAAATCAACAAATATTCCCCAATTACAAAAGATATCATTTGGGTGACTAGTAGCTGGCCAAATCAATCAAGAACATGCACATCGCACAATATACAATTTATCAATTAACAATAAGATTAAATACAAATCTTTTGGAATATTGAGAAAATGCAAGAAACTTACCAAATATCATCAGGAGAACAAAGGCTTGAAGAATGTTTTTTAAAAACATATTACAGAGAAGAAGAATGAAGATTTGTGCTCCAACTACCATTTAATCAAAACTTAACACTCGGGACTTTAAGGGAGGAGATCTAAGACAGCGTTACGCAAATTTCATGAACGAATACATACAGCTTGGACACATGGTGCATGGTTACAGAAACAGAGGATCAACCAAATGAGCAATATTATTTACCGCATTTTTGGGTAATAAAAGGTCTAGTAAGTCCAGTACTAACCAGCGCAAAGTTGATTATGCAACGATTATGGCAATCGCAGGTATCATGGGACGAGTAAGTCTCCTCGAAAATACATACTACTTGGCACAAGTTCAGAAATTCATTGGAAGATTTAAATCAAATATCAGTAGATTTGTTATCGATCATGCTAATTTGTCATTAATTGAATTGCATGAATTTGCCGATGCTTTAGAGAAGACCTATAGAGCATGCGTTTATCTGTGATCAATCAGTTCAAATGGTAAATAAACACGTTTAGTGATATCAAAGTCGCGTCTAGCATCGTAGAAGAAAATAACATTACCAAGCTTCGAGATATGCAAACATGGAAAACATTTTCGAGATAGCAAAATCCATAGTAACACAAAAACCAATTAGAAAAATTGGCAAAATTGTTTTCTGATTTAAAACATAAAAGAAAGGTAAATAACCGGAGTATGGGAATCAGCTGTCAAATCATCTAAGTTTCATTTTTTAAGAGTTACAAAAAATCAATCACTGACCTTTGATGAAACGAATACATTAACTATTCAAATAGAAAGCATTTTAAATTCCCCCGTCCATTTTGTCCATTGTTACAGGACCCAAATGATTTGTTCCCACTAACCCCTGCTCATTTCCTCATTGGCGAATCTTTTGTGAGCAATCTCGACCCAGATTACAAAGACATAGTAATGAACAGATTAACAAGGAACTAGCTTCTTCAGCACATTTGGAAATGTTTACATCTGGAGTACCCAACAACGTTACAAATGGAAAACAAAGGAAGCAAATTTGGCAGTTAACCAGCTGGTGTTATCGAAAGAAGGCAACTTCCCTCCGTACAGATGGACTCCTGGAAGAATCATCGAAATTCACCCCGTCAGAGTGGTTTCAGTGAAAATTAGTGCTGAAGATTTCAAACGTGGTATTAGCAACATTTGTGCGTTATCCATTGACTCAAAACTTAATGTTATAGAATATTAGCATTATATTTAGTTCTATTTATTCATATACTCTTCTATGTTTAACTGTGTTTTTAATAGTATTTCACATATGAACTTACATGAAACTTTATATTTAAACGTGCTGTTCAAGGCGGGGGAGAATGTTAAGCACACCCGCTCATTTTGTATTTCGAGTAACTATTACGCATGCGCACAAAAACGTGTTTCATATTGCGACGTTAGCGGCGCAAGCGTAGAAGTTGAAAAACAAGTTGTATGTTCATGCATGTAACCGTCATAAACGAATAAACGTTGTTAGCTGTTATGTATTAGTTTTCTTTAATCAGTGCTTTTATACTGAATTTACGGCCCTTGGAATCACATCAGTAACATTCACGCAACAACCTTATTTAGGCTTCTCTCTAAAACCTCGACGAAAACTACGAAATGCATCCGTTAGGACCCATAGCTACATCTGCAAGGTAGTTTGCTGAAGTGAGAGTCCCATTTGTTACAGATTTTTGGTTTAGTTAAGGCGCCCAAAAAGATCAAAGTAGTCTCACTTGACGATAATAAGATTCTACGTCTAAACCTTCACTAGGTTTGATGGAGTTACTAAATAACCAAATAAGGTTATTATTTCTAAGCTTTAAGTTGGTCATGAAATAATTTTTGGAATATTCAAACAATATTCTTTATACTACCTTCAACTTAATAAATAATTGAAGTGAAGGTCATACTTCTACAACACAATCGCTAATCACTAGTATATGGATATAAGTTTAAAACTAAAATAAAACAATGGATCCAAAGGTGGTTAAAGGTAAACATTTGCTTAGGTTACTTTTGCTTTTTCTTCTTTGCCGGCTGTATATCCTTTTGTTTTGGAATCCACTTCTGTTGCCCTTTCAGACTGTTGGGCTTTTAGGGTGCTTTAAATTGTATCACATTAGCCCCTTCAACTGTATCATATTACTACAAATTTGAGGCCTGGTACGTCACGCTAGAGTTGGAGGTCTCGAAATGCAAGAAGATAGAGAATCTCCGAGTATGGTACAGTTTTCAAAAAATGTATAGTTTAATAAATAACGTAGTATATAATAAATGTTTAGACCTGTAAGGAGAATGTTTTTAGCTGCAAGAATAGAATAATTCAATTTCCAATTTCTTTGACGCATTCAATGTATTTTGAGTGATTCCTTTATGATCAACAATGGTACAATGTATTTCCAAGTAAATATGATTTTTTCGTAGTTTTTGCCAATATGCAAATAACATTTTTTCTCTGTATCTCATTAACACCATTTTTTAGAATGTATCGTATTAGCCCCGATTTACCCTCAATTATTAAAATTATTATTAATATGAGCTTTCACACTTTCTTAATGAATCGTCATAACAATATTCTTCACAATTTGTTTTTTCCAAAAGGTTCTAAACGAATTAACCCTGTCATGAATGAAATACATTTCTCTTTCGAAGATGGCCATGGATGTTTGATGTGAAAAACGTTTAGACACATTACACATGATTTTTCAACGCTAAAGATATTGATTTCCAGACGCCTTCTAATCTAACAATCGCACCGAAGGAAGAACGGTTTATTAATTACAGCAGTTATATCCCAGACAGCGAATTTATTGGAGTTATTGTAGGTTTTTTTTAAATTCCGAGATGGGGATGACCAAAGAAATTTATTGTTATTTCGCGGTTACATTACTTGTTCATTATTCTAGCCGTACGGGCGGGACAATTGCCTTATTAGAGAATCAAATTAGCCCTACCAAGCAAAATTAATTGTTCGTATTAACAAGGAAACCATCTCTTGTCTTTCTTCTGAACTGTGCTAATTTCCTTAATATATGCGGAATTTTGAGTCTAGGAAACACAACAAAGTTACTGAGTGCCGGATCTGGCCACTGCGTTGGGTTGTCTACCAATTCGAACCCGGCAAAGCAATAAAATACTACACACACTATTTACACACTAAGGCCGTTACCACCGAGACTACAAGGCCTCAGCGCTCTTCGATGATGTCACGCTGTTTAGGTGATGTATCGCCATGCACAATATTAGCCTAAGCGGCAAAGGAATCGTTTTTTTTGCATTTCTTTTTTAAGTTTTGAAGAGCTTCCAGTTTAAAGAGGATGCTAGTCGTCAACTGAGCCCTTCTTCGCGTCCTATTCGATTCTATTTTGGAAAAACGAAGTTTCAAAACAAAAACACGTAACCGAGCATCGTTTTCGTGAAAGATGTATTTGTGGTTGATATTTAATCGACTAATTATTATTATTTGTAATTGTACATGTATTTGGACGAAACTTAAGTGATGACACAGTAATTGTAATTTTATTCGAAATTTTACATATATTAGTAGCCAAATGGCTATGTTCGGTGATACAATTTAAAATATATTGTATTAAAACAGAACGTTTATTATACACATTTAAAAACATCTCTTCGTGTTCATGTAAATTGTTGGGAAACAGCCGACGCCACAGTACTATAAATAGACCGCCCGAGTCACGCTTTTATCCTTTCAGAAAAGGTTTTATCGTTTATACAACACTAGAAAAACATTACAGGTATCACCAATAAGATACGGAAATATCACTGCACAGTATTTTTTTAAATAAAACTAATATAATTAGGATAAACTAATTCAAAACATAAGAGACGGTTCGAACGTGTAAATGTCAAGACGATAAATATGGCTGATCGTTTACCTAAACCAATATACGTCACAGCCTGCTGACGTCAGAGCAGGTAGGCCTTGTTGTTCCGGGGGTAACGCTAAAGTCCGGTTGTACCAACTGTTTCTTTCGACTTTAATTTTAATAATAATTTCAAATTTGGCAAAGCAATATCCCCATGGCGAGGTTCGAAAATGAATCAGCCTGTATAGATTTATTTAGACAAAAGTCTAAAAAAGACTTGCCATATTACCCGATTGGTGATTGTTCCAACGTATGGGTTCTATTTATCACAATACGTGTTTATTTTTGCTCCTGATGTACTACACGTAAGCGTGGTAAAAAAACTACGGGAACTACGGATCCTCAAATTTGTCTCTTTTGGCGAGTCCCTTAACTTCTAATATCCTGTCCCATCGTGAATCTCATTGTATAAATAAAGTTAACCGCTCGTATATCTACTTGTTTTCCTAACGCATACATCCATTTCCCAGACCATCGTACCTTCAACTTGGACCTAGACACCTAAAGTGTGATTTGTCTGCCTCACTGACTAATTTATTTCGTTGTTGCTGCCTTGGGCATTGACTTTCGTCAAACAAAAGGTTATTGAGTCGACAGCATATTGAATAGGAAATAAAGGAATTCTCTCGAAATTAAAACAGTTATAGGTATAAACGAATTCTAAAGATTGAAGCACCTCTGCCGACTAACTTACAGTTCGTTTAAGCTGGTCTTCTGGTCTCTTTGCGATAGATAAGTGAGAAATGATTTGCATCTCGTTAGAGTTAGACGATACGACAGTCGCACAATCTACGATACATTGGCGTCGTATTCTTCTGCTGATGTCTCTTTAAAGTTTTCGCTTGCGTTTATGAGGTATAACACTCTTCGAACTGATGATTTGAAAACACACAGACATTTTGATTTTTAACAAGGGAAGATGTAGTATTAGAACGAACTCAATTTATTTATCCTATTTTTCTTGACTTATTTTAATATATATGTATTTGATTGATAAGGGAACACAGGTAAGCCGAAAACCCAGAAAGAATTACGTCGGAAATACCAAGGAAATCACGGATTGTCACATTTCATCGCTACAGGAATTGCAGTGCAGGTCATCAATATAACACGATGTTAGGTCATCCAATATTCCCATTTAAGGCAACTATGATTTTTACAGTTTACAAGTTAAATACAGAAACGTCACTCATTTGAGTAACAATTCATGCATTGAACGATATAAAGGAAGTTCTTGGCTGTTCAATTTTCAACGAAACTAGCATATTTGTTAGTTACCTTATTTAGGCTTCTTTCTAAGACCCTAACTAAAACTAGTATTAGAAAATGCATGTGGTAGAACTCCTAGATACATCTGCAATGTAGTTTGGTAACAAATTTTGTATATGTAGCCCCGCTTGACGGTACTATTGCTATTACAATACATAATTTTCTTTTAATTTTGCCTACGATGAAAAAATATTAAAATTTTATCAGCATACAGTGAAACAGCAAAAATTGTTTTTAAAATAAATTGAATTATTCACTATTTTTCTCTGATTTAGAACAATACTGTATTGGCTTTTAAATAAAAGACTCATCTTTCTTGTACACTTTATAAATAAACAAAGTAACACACCCAAACATTAGCAGGTTCTCAATATAGATTACAATGATGATTTTTTCACGTCTTCAGGGTTTATAGCTATCGTGTAAGTGATTAATTGTTTATTTGAAGCTCTAGTAGCAGCGGCGAACCTTTTTTTTGCGACGCATTTTACAGGAAAATATTCGTCGGAATTTTATAACGTGTATGTATGAATTTTAAGAACAAAAAATTGTTTTCTATGCGGAATACGTAATTCTTTTTACCCCACGTCTGCCTTAGAAAAGAAAATACATATTTTAAACTTGTTAAATTTATGATATATCGCTTCTAAAGACCTAGGATGAATTTTGTTGCTAAAAGGTCAGTGGACCCTACAAATTCATATTAATCGCTTGATGTATGGTGTTTAAATCCTTCAACCTTCTGGTATACCCGGTTTCAGAGTGAATTTTTAAATGTACATTAGCTAAATGTTAAATAGGGAGCTTTCAATGAAAATAAACTATTAATGGTAATAACTATTTTCCTACAGAGGAGACAAGCAATATAGAGGTGAGTAAAATCGCTGCAGAAATGACAGAGCTTCGTTGGAATCATGGCCGGCTATGGTTTTCATTAAAAAAACAAAAAATTTCTTATCATACCTCAAAAATTATAGCGTAAGTAGAAAATTCCATTAGGAAAAAACCTGTATATACAGTACGTTTACTGTGTATATCGAAATTAAGGACAGAGTAAACTATTCTAATAACTTTTGTATGCACTGCAAAAAAAGTCGAACGAAAATTAGAAATAGTATAAAGTAAAAGTAGTATATTTCTAAAGTATTTCTACAATAATCAATAAATATGTGACTTTTGTATATCTAAAATATCTAACATGTTTTATAGAATCTTTCGCCCTTATCCAGCGTTATTTAATAATTTTACTTTATAGGAACCTTATTGATTATAAGCACACTATTCAATAATCTAAACATATTCAGTTTATAACAACAAAAAATCTATATTATGATTATTATAATCTTCTGGGAAATCAACTATAAATGGGCACCAAAACAAGATTTCTACGAATTTTTCCGAATAAAAAACCTTCGCTGTATTGCAACGGTAAACATATTTTCAAGAATAAATTTGCTCGTTATATTTTCAGAAACATCCACCGTGAGAAGTATAGAAGACATATAAGGAACCAATTTAAGCGGTTTAGTGCCTGATTTTCAACTTACAAGCGTCTAAATGTGTGTAGAAGCACAATTGCTGCACTTATAACCGTTTAGTGATAAGAGTTGTGGTATAAATAAGCATTTTACTTCTACGACCAAGCCTGAATTCATTTTGCTTTAGTGAGGACGATTTAATTGGAAATTGATAACCATCAAACAGAAATTTGCGAAGAAAAAATTTATAGATATCTTGCATTCTTATCAAATTTTCCATCGCACTTAACGTAAACTATACTGTTGATATTTTTGCTATATTTTAGAGGCCAACAGTCAGTAGCTTTACGTTATCGAATATCATAACATAACAATTATATAAGTTTGGGAGACGACTATAAATTACATAGAGATAAAGTAAACAAACCGATACAAACAGAAAAAAAAACAATATTTTGCACATATATTTCAAAGAAGCAAATCTAACATGAAAAAACCTGGATGAAGATAAACTACGTGTTAGGTAAGCGGCGTAATACAAGAACTTTTAAAGAGCTTTTTAAATCAAAAGCTATACCTGTTAAAACCTTAGCGAATGAGTTTGCCATTGCTTTCAGTACGATGCCAAAAATCATTATTTAATGTCGCAGCCACAGTCCTTCTCCTTACCTCCGTGTTCTCTAGAGGAACTTTGAACAATTGTTGTGAATATGTGAAATAGTAATTGTACGGTTCGTGATATGATCACTATAAGCATCAAAAAGAAATACTTTGATATCTTCGGTGAATTTGTACTGCGTATGCCGAATATGTCTATGGAAGGTTGCAGTGATTGTGCCAGTACTTAAAGGCTCTCCTTTTAACCCAGCTTGTAATTCCTGACCGATATCACTGTTGTCAACTTTGGATAAGATTATTGAAAAATATATATCATCTAAACTAACGAGTTATTTCGTCAAACAGTATTTACTGGATAAAAAACAGACAGAAGTTTGGATATTTGGAAGGAAAAAGCTCAACTTGGTTGCTGGAAAATGTTGCCAATTTTATAAATACCAAACTAAACGAATATGAATCTGTTGTGTGCACTTTTGTGGATTTTACCAGGGCCTTTGACTCTGCAGATTATAGCGAATTGTTTCGTGTGCTGGATCGTATGGAGCTGAGGGGATCAAACGTTCGATGGTTTCAAAATTATCTGATTAATCGGTCTTTCTTTGTAAGACTTGATAATAATGTCCTAAGTGATAGTGAAAGCATAACGTGCGGCGTGCCAGAGGGTAGCGTCTTGGGTCCGCTGCTGTACCTGTTGTACGTCACAGATATTGAATCATGTATTTCTGATTGTGATTACTTTATGTACTAAGTTTGTAGTTAGTGACTTTGTTGTCCCTGGTTACCGTAGTGTTTGGTGTTGTTTTTTCTATTGTTTTGTTTTGCAGTGTTGTGCAGTAATTTATTTCTATATATTGAATTGATATTTTGATTCAGCTCTGCAGGTTCCTGGGGCCACTTGTCTCCGATTAGCTTTTGCGCCGGCTACGTCCCTACAAAAGCACTTCCAAATAGTGCTTTATTCTTTTCGTGTCAGTTTGAATTGTTATTTCAAGACGGCAAATCGAAAACCGTGGAGCGATGATGAACTATAAGCTATTGTAGAAGTGAAGGCTCTATCTCTGAATTTGAAGACAACATAAATTACGTGTCTTAAAGTGATAGTTCTGGTAACATTTCGGATAGTGGGGAAAGTATTGGAGATGTTTGGACAATTCTTTCGAAAGATCGTAAAATAGAATCGAATTTACGAGCGCTACAACAACATGGTCGCTTGTCTGCTGCTAACGTCATAAAAATGCACCAGGAACTACCAGGTATACTTCTTCCAGAATTACTGATATAAAAAGTTCATTCCAGACCATTTTCTACGCTCAAATTGAGAATGTAGTCATAAAAATGACAGGTATTGAAAGACTAGAAGTGTTTGATAAAAAGTGGAAAAATTTAGATAACAAGTCTTTTCAAGCCTATGTTGGTCTTCTGTTGTTTGCTGGAGTTTATCGATCGCATGGAGAGGCAACAAAAATAAAGATATGTAGGTCAAAGTATTTTTCGAGCAACAATGTCTCTTGAAACGTTTAGTATATTTTGTGTGATTCGCTTTGATAATAAGGCTACAAGAGAAGAAAGAAGACGTGTAGATAAATTAATTGCAGCTAATTGTTGTTGTCCCTGGTTACCGCAGTGTTTATTGTTGTTTTTTTATTGTGTTGTTTTGGAGTGTTATGCAGTAATTTATTTCTATATATTGGATTGATATTTTGATTCAGCTCTGCAGGTTCCTGGGACCACTTGTCCGGTCAGCCTTTGCGCCGGCTACGTCCCTACAAAAATAAAACGCGATGACGTATGTAAGCACTTCCAAATAGTACTCGTGTCACGCAAATAAATAAAAATAAATTTATTCTTTTCGTGTCAGTTTGAATTGTTATTTCAAGACGGCAAATCAAAAACCGCTGAGCGATGATGAAACTACATGCTATTGTAGAAGCTTCGGAGTGCGAAGGCTCTATTTCTGAATTTGAAGATAACATAAGTTACGTGTCTGAAAGTGATAGTTCTAGTAACATTTCGGACAGTGGGGAAAGTATTGAAGATGTTCAGACAATTTTTTCGAAAGATCGTAAAATAGAATTGAATTTACGACCGCCATAACAACATGGTTATTTGTCTGCTGATAACGTCATAAAAAATGCACCAGGAGCTAGCTACCAGGTGCTTGTACCAGAATTACTGACATAACAAATTCATTCCAGACCGTTTTTTGCAATGAAATTGAGAATGAAGTAATAAAAATGGCGGATATTGAAAGACTACAAGTGTTTGGTAAAAAGTGGAAAAATTTAGATAACAAGACTTTTCAAACCTATGTTGGTCTTCCGTTGTTTGCTGGAGTTTATCGATCACATGGAGAGGCAACAAAAATAAAAGTATGGGATAAAGATGCAGGTCAAAGTATTTTTTCGAACAACGTCTCTTGAAACGCTTAGTATAATATCTTGTGTGATTCGCTTTGATAATAAGGCCACAAGAAAAGAATGAAGACGTGTAGATAAATTAATAGCAGGTAATTGTACATTTTGTTTCGAGAAAGACCTTCCCGAATTAATAGATTAATATGTCGAAAAGTTGACATTCGTAATAGTGAAATTATTTATACGTTTCTGCCATGGTCGGAAATATATACACAGCATTTGCGAGAACGGCTACATGGTCGCTGGAATGTAAAAGACCATTACGAAACAAGTACAAGTCGAGTTGTTTATGTTGGTTATAGTATTTTCCCCTGTCGCTCAAGGCAAGAATCGTTCTTTCCACAGAAATTAATGTTGATTCGGAAGTATAAAGCAAAAGTAGTATATTTCCAAAGTATTTCTACAATAACCAATAAATATGTGTCTATTTTATAAGAATACAATTTAAATTATTATTTACAAATATCTAACATGTTTTATAGAATCTTTCGCGCTTATCCAGTGTTATTTAATAATTTTACTTTATGGGAAAGTTAGGGTGATCTGAATAGATTTACATAAGGTTCAGTAATATGCACTAAATATTAATGTAAGGATGCAGATTAAGGAAGTAGCAGTAAAATATATTTTCGATGTCGCTGCATGTGACCTGAACTTTCTTATTTTAAATATTACACGCTGTATATTTTTACGTTTTTGGGAAGGCAAATGAAAGACCAATCCAACAGTATCACATACATAGGTTGCGCTTTGGCTTAGGAAATGGTATGATATGCAGTAATAAATGTTTTTGTTGTTATAACTTTGCATAACAGGAAAGGGCGCAAATAAGTTGATAATCGTTGCCAGGTTTATGTCATATTACAGTTTGCAGAGCAATTTCGCATTGAATAGCCAACAACGCCAAAAGTTGGCTCACCAAAAATATTCGATTATAATAAAGTGTATCAACATGCGTATGCAGGTGGCACATTAACCAATACCAACTTTGTAGATGTCAGCAACTGTTGCATATATGTATGCTGCTGTAACGCTACTATTATGGATTCAAGTTGAACATATTGTAATAGCAAACTGACCATAAAAGCTTCATAAAAGCCTAGGTGAAATGAATAATTAATGTTTAAATGAAACCATGTAACTATTACCTTTATTTTTTAGGGCTATAAATTATTCATGTACAATTTACTTATATTTTACATCAAACAAATCCGTACTTTCTCAAATGCTCGCTTCCTGAAAAAATCCAACTTATAGATAGAGTACGTGAGAAGTATAGTAGACATATAAAGAATCAATTTAAGCGGTTTAGTGTCTGATTTCCAATTTACATACAAGCGTCTAAACGTGTGCAAAAGCACAATTGTTGCACCTACAATCGTTTAGGTAACCAATACCAGTAGGTGATAAGAGTTGTGGTATAAATAAGCATTTTACTTGTACGACCAAGCCTGAATTCGTTTTAATTTAGTAGCGACGAT
The DNA here is from genome assembly GCA_029619315.2 of Dynastes maya. Taxonomy (NCBI): domain Eukaryota; kingdom Metazoa; phylum Arthropoda; class Insecta; order Coleoptera; family Scarabaeidae; genus Dynastes; species Dynastes maya. The sequence continues at coordinate 2,912,579 of JAROYE020000012.1, read as the reverse complement.
TTAATTGGGAATTAATAATCATCAAACAGAAGTTTGCCACTGAAAAATTTAGAAATATCTTGCATTCTTGTCAAATTTTTCATTATTCTTAATGCAAACTGTGCTGTTGATATTTTTGCAATATTTTCGAAGCCAACAGCCAGTAGCATTACGTCATCGAATATAACAATTATATAAATTTGAGAAATGACTATAAATTACATAGAGGTAAAATAAACAAACCGATACAAACAGAAAAAAAAAACAATATTTTGCACATATATTTCAAAGAAACAAATCTAACATGAAAAAACCTGGATGAAGATAAATTACGTGTTAGGTAAGCGGCGTAATACAAGAACTTTTAAAGAGCTTTTTAAATCAAAAGCTATACCTGTTAAAACCTTAGCTAATGAGTTTGCCATTGCTTTCAGTACGATGCCAAAAATCATTATTTAATGTCGCAGCCACAGTCCTTCTCCTTACCTCCGTGTTCTCTAGAGGAACTTTGAACAATTGTTGTGAATATGTGAAATAGTAATTGTACGGCTCGTGATATGATCAGTATAAGCATAAAAAAGAAATACTTTGATATCTTTGGTGAATTTGTACTGCGTATGCCGAATATGTCTATGGAAGGTTGCAGTGATTGTGCCAGTACTTAAAGGCTCTCCTTTTAACCCAGTTTGTAATTCCTGACCGATATCACTGTTGTCAACTTTGGATAAGATTATTGAAAAATATGTATCATCTAAACTAATGTGCTATTTCGTCAAATACTATTTACTGGATAAAAAACAGACAGAAGTTTGGATATTTGGAAGGAAAAAGCTCAACTTTGTTGCTGGAAAATGTTGCCAATTTTATAAATACCAAACTAAACGAATATGAATCTGTTGTGTACGCTTTTATGGATTTTACCAGGGCCTTTGACTCTGAAGATTATAGTGAATTGTTTCGTGTACTGGATCGTATGGAGGTGAGGGGATCAAACGTTCGATGGTTTCAAAATTATCTGATTAATCGGTCTTTCTTTGTAAGACTTGATAATAATGTCCTAAGTGATAGTGAAAGCATAACGTGCGGCGTGCCAGAGGGTAGCGTCTTGGGTCCGCTGCTGTACCTGTTGTACGTCACAGATATTGAATCATGTATTTCTGATTGTGATTACTTTATGTACTAAGTTTGTAGTTAGTGACTTTGTTGTCCCTGGTTACCGTAGTGTTTGGTGTTGTTTTTTCTATTGTTTTGTTTTGCAGTGTTGTGCTGTAATTTATTTCTATATATTGGATTGATATTTTGATTCAGCTCTGCAGGTTCCTGGGGCCACTTGTCTCCGGTTAGCTTTTGCGCCGGCTACGTCCCTACAAAAGCACTTCCAAATAGTGCTTTATTCGTTTCGTGTCAGTTTGAATTAATAATAATAATAATAATAATAATAATAAGCTTTATTGCCCAACAGAGAAAATTCCAATTACTGGACAAGTAATTAATTAAACAAATTACAAAACGAGTACAAAAAATAAGTAAGAGTAACAAGTTACAAAAAATTATTAAAGTAAAGAGCAGTGACTATCCTTATTGTATGTAAAGTATCGTGAAAAATATCACATTGCGAAGATATGAGATTAAAGTTTGTACAAGTCACATAAATAGGTGATTTTAAAAGAGCATTTGTTCGAGGAAACGGCAGATAAAACGTATTCGAATACCGGACACCAGAGTGTGGGATTATAAATTGTAATCTTTGAAGTAGTGCAGAGCAGTCAATGCAGCTATTACACAATTTCCAGAGAAACACCAAACCGGAGGATATGCGCCGAAAGTTAAGAGAGGGTAAATTAAATCGGAACGACAGTAACGTATGATCAACGCCTCTCGGTGGGTACACTCCGTCTTGCCGGAACCAGAGGAGTTTAGCAAATCTGCGTTGGGCCAATTCCAATTGGCGTTTATGCGTTAAATAGTAAGGGCACCATATGATGGACGCGTATTCCAGACGGGATCTAACAAGAGCGTAGTACAAAGATTTCAAGGCTACCTCATTGGTAAACTCTCTGCAGTTTCGCACAATAAAGCCAAGAGATCTTCTAGCCGCATGGGAGATACTGATAATGTGTTGCGCAAAAGTCAGTTTGCTATCAAACAAAATCCCTAGATCCTTAATTTGTTCGACACGTTCGATGTTAACTTGATTAAGCTCATAGTTGAAAGTAATTGGCGTAGATACACGTGTGAATGAAATAACTTTACATTTGCTGATATTCAGAGGTAGATTATTTGATGTACACCATTTAGAAATATTTGCAAGATCGCTCTGCAAGAAGTAACAATCCTCGGAACAGGACACCTTACGATATAGCTTCAAATCGTCAGCGAATAGTAATGCATTAGACGATACACATGTACTTATATCGTTAATGAATAAGTTGAAAATCAAAGGTCCAAGATTAGACCCTTGAGGGACTCCCGAAGAGGCAATGAATTGACGAGAGCAGAAGCCATTATAAAAAACATATTGAAGTCTATTGAACAAATATGATTGAAACAGGTGCACAAGCGAATCACTAAACCCAAAAGACATAAGCTTATATGGAATTAAAGAATGGTCAAGGCGGTCAAATGCTTTGGCAAAATCGGTATATAAGACATCAACTTGCACGCGAGAATCTATAGCATGAGATAAAAACTGAGTGAACTGACATAAATTAGTTACAGTAGATCTTTTCTCAGTAAAGCCGTGTTGGCAAGAAGAAATGCTGTTTTTAACGCAAGGATAAATAGCAGTGTATAAGCATTGTTCAAACACTTTGGCAAAATTCGGTAAAATAGCTATTGGGCGATAGTTGGATATGTCAGCCGCGTCTCCGGATTTAAAAATGGGTACAATGCGTGCAACCTTCCATAAATCGGGAAAAAGTGAAGTTTTCAAGACTAAATTAAAGATTTTGAAGAGAGGATGTACCAATAGGTGTTTACAATCTTTAATAAAAAACGAGGGAATTTGATCATGTCCAGAACTGTGACTATTCTTTAGCTTATTTATGGAAAGCAAAATAGAATTCTCAGAAAATTCAGTAATGTTTATGCAAGATGAACCATTAAACCTAACTTGAGGAATGTTGGCAGATGAAGGATCGGTGAAAACACCACTGAAGTATGTCCTAAACGCGTCGACGATTTCCTGGGGATTATTGAGGTGTGTATTATCTAGAACCATACTACCAGGAATGCGACTCCTTTGCTTTTTATCGCGAATAAATGACCAGAAATTCGTAGGATTGTTAGCAATATCTCGTTGAATGTTATTAAGATAGTTGGAATAGGCTTCTGCTGCTTGTCTTTTTACAACAGAATTGAATCGTTATTTCAAGACGGCAAATCGAAAACCGTTGAGCGATGATGAACTATAAGCTATTGTAGAAGTGAAGGCTCTATCTCTGAATTTGAAGACAACATAAATTACGTGTCTTAAAGTGATAGTTCTGGTAACATTTCGGATAGTGGGGAAAGTATTGAAGATGCTCAGATAATTCTTTCGAAAGATCGTAAAATAGAATCGAATTTACGAGCGCTACAACAACATGGTCGCTTGTCTGCCGCTAACGTCATCAAAAATGCACCAGGAACTACCAGGTATACTTCTTCCAGAATTACTGATATAAAAAGTTCATTCCAGACCATTTTCTACGCTGAAATTGAGAATGTAGTCATAAAAATGACAGGTATTGAAAGACTAGAAGTGTTTGATAAAAAGTGGAAAAATTTAGATAACAAGTCTTTTCAAGCCTATGTTGGTCTTCTGTTGTTTGCTAGAGTTTATCGATCGCATGGAGAGGCAACAAAAATAAAGATATGTAGGTCAAAGTATTTTTCGAGCAACAATGTCTCTTGAAACATTTAGTATAATATCTTGTGCGATTCGCTTTGATAATAAGGCCACAAGAGAAGAAAGAAGACGTGTAGATAAATTAATTGCAGCTAATTGTTGTTGTCCCTGGTTACCGCAGTGTTTATTGTTGTTTTTTTTATTGTGTTGTTTTGGAGTGTTATGCAGTAATTTATTTCTATATATTGGATTGATATTTTGATTCAGCTCTGCAGGTTCCTGGGACCACTTGTCCGGTCAGCCTTTGCGCCGGCTACGTCCCTACAAAAATAAAACGCGGTGACGTATGTAAGCACTTCCAAATAGTGCTCGTGTCACGCAAATAAATAGAAATAAATTTATTCTTTTCGTGTCAGTTTGAATTGTTATTTCAAGACGGCAAATCAAAAACCGCTGAGCGATGATGAAACTATATGCTATTGTAGAAGCTTCGGAGTGCGAAGGTTCTATTTCTGAATTTGAAGATAACATAAGTTACGTGTCTGAAAGTGATAGTTCTAGTAACATTTCGGACAGTGGGGAAAGTATTGAAGATGTTCAGACAATTTTTTCGAAAGATCGTAAAATAGAATTGAATTTACGATCGCCACAACAACATGGTTGTTTGTCTGCTGATAACGTCATAAAAAATGCATCAGGAGCTAGCTACCAAGTGCTTGTACCAGAATTACTGACATAAAAGTTCATTCCAGACCGTTTTTGCAATGGAATTGAGAATGAAGTAATAAAAATGACGGATATTGAAAGACTACAAGTGTTTGGTAAAAAGTGGAAAAATTTAGATAACAAGACTTTTCAAACCTATGTTGGTCTTCCGTTGTTTGCTGGAGTTTATCGATCACATGGAGAGGCAACAAAAATAAAAGTATGGGATAAAGATGCAGGTCAAAGTATTTTTCGAACAACAATGTCTCTTGAAACGCTTAGTATAATATCTTGTGTGATTCGCTTTGATAATAAGGCCACAAGAAAAGAATGAAGACGTGTAGATAAATTAATAGCAGGTAATTGTACATTTTGTTTCGAGAAAGACCTTCCCGAATTAATAGATTAATATGTCGAAAAGTTGACATTCGTAGTAGTGAAATTATTTATACGTGTCTGCCATGGTCGGAAATATATACACAGCATTTGCGAGAACGGCTACATGGTCGCTAGAATGTAAAAGACCATTACGAAACAAGTACAAGTCGAGTTGCTTATGTTGGTTATAGTCTTTTCCCCGGTCGCTCAAGGCAAGGATCGTTCTTTCCACAGAAATTAATGTTGATTCGGAAGTATAAAGCAAAAGTAGTATAGTTCCAAAGTATTTCTACAATAATCAATAAATATGTGACTCTTTTATAAGAATACTTACCGTGTTGTACAAATAGTATTTCCAAAGAAATGGATGTAATTGAATAAATACAATTTAAATTATTATTTACAAATATCTAACATGTTTTATAGAATCTTTCGCGCTTATCCAGTGTTATTTAATAATTTTACTTTATAGGAAAGTTAGGGTGATCTGAATAGATTTACTTAAGGATCAGTAATATGCACTAAATATTAATGTAAGGATGCAAATTAAGGAAGTAGCAGTAAAATATATTTTCGATATCGCCGGATGTGACGTGAACTTTCTTATTTTAAATATTACACGCTGTATATTTTTACGTTTTTGGGAAGGCAAATGAAAGACGAATCCAACAGTATCACATACATAGGTTGCGCTTTGGCTTAGGAAATGGTATGATATGCAGTAATAAATGTTTTTGTTGTTATAACTTTGCATAACAGGAAAGGGCGCAAATAAGTTGATAATCGTTGCCAAGTTTATGTCATATTACAGTTTGCAGAGCAATTTCGCATTGAATAGCCCAACAACGCCAAAAGTTGGCTCACCAAAAATATTCGATTATAATAAAGTGTATCAACATGCGTATGCAGGTGGCACATTAACCAATACCAACTTTGTAGATGTCAGCAACTGTTGCATATATGTATGCTGCTGTAACGCTACTATTATGGATTCAAGTTGAACATATTGTAATAGCAAACTGACCATAAAAGCTTCATAAAAGCCTAGGTGAAATGAATAATTAATGTTTAAATGAAACCATGTAACTATTACCTTTATTTTTTAGGACTATAAATTATTCATGTACAATTTACTTATATTTTACATCAAACAAATCCGTACTTTCTCAAATGCTCGCTTCCTGAAAAACTCCAACTTATAGATAGAGTACGTGAGAAGTATAGCAGACATATAAAAAATCAATTTAAGCGGTTTAGTGTCTGATTTCCAATTTACATACAAGCGTCTAAACGTGTGCAAAAGCACAATTGTTGCACCTACAATCGTTTAGGTAACCAATACCAGTAGGTGATAAGAGTTGTGGTATAAATAAGCATTTTACTTGTACGACCAAGCCTGAATTCGTTTTAATTTAGTAGCGACGATTTAATTGGGAATTAATAATCATCAAACAGAAGTTTGCCACTGAAAAATTTAGAGATACCTTGCATTCTTGTCAAATTTTTCATTACTCTTAATGCAAACTGTGCTGTTGATATTTTTGCAATATTTTCGAGGCCAACAGTCAGTAGCATTACGTCATCGAATATAACAATTATATAAATTTGAGAAACGACTATAAATTACATAGAGATAAAATAAACAAACCGATACAAACAGAAAAAAAAAAACAATATTTTGCACATATATTTCAAAGAAACAAATCTAACATGAAAAAACCTGGATGAAGATAAATTACGTGTTAGGTAAGCGGCGTAATACAAGAATTTTTAAAGAGCTTTTTAAATCAAAAGCTATACCTGTTAAAACCCTAGCTAATGAGTTTGCGATTGCTTTCAGTACGATGCCAAAAATCATTATTTAATGTCGCAGCCACAGTCCTTCTCCTTACCTTCGTGTTCTCTAGAGGAACTTTGAACAATTGTTGTGAATATGTGAAATAGTAATTGTACGGCTCGTGATATGATCAGTATAAGCATAAAAAAGAAATACTTTGATATCTTTGGTGAATTTGTACTGCGTATGCCGAATATGTCTATGGAAGGTTGCAGTGGTTGTGCCAGTACCTAAAGGCTCTCCTCTTAACTCAGTTTGTAATACCAGACCGTTATCACTGTTCTCAACTTTGGATAAAATTATTGAAAAATATGTATCATCTAAACTAATGTGCTATTTCGTCAAATACTATTTACTGGATAAAAAACAGACAGAAGTTTGGATATTTGGAAGGAAAAAGCTCAATTTGGTTGCAGGAAAATGTTGCCAATTTTATAAATACCAAACTAAACGAATATGAATCTGTTGTGTACGCTTTTATGGATTTTACCAGGGCCTTTGACTCTGAAGATTATAGTGAATTGTTTCGTGTACTGGATCGTATGGAGGTGAGGGGATCAAACGTTCGATGGTTTCAAAATTATCTGATTAATCGGTCTTTCTTTGTAAGACTTGATAATAATGTCCTAAGTGATAGTGAAAGCATAACGTGCGGCGTGCCAGAGGGTAGCGTCTTGGGTCCGCTGCTGTACCTGTTGTACGTCACAGATATTGAATCATGTATTTCTGATTGTGATTACTTTATGTACTAAGTTTGTAGTTAGTGACTTTGTTGTCCCTGGTTACCGTAGTGTTTGGTGTTGTTTTTTCTATTGTTTTTTCTATTGTTTTGTTTTGCAGTGTTGTACAGTAATTTATTTCTATATATTGGATTGATATTTTGATTCAGCTCTGCAGGTTCCTGGGGCCACTTGTCTCCGGTTAGCTTTTGCGCCGGCTACGTCCCTACAAAAGCACTTCCAAATAGTGCTTTATTCTTTTCGTGTCAGTTTGAATTGTTATTTCAAGACGGCAAATCGAAAACCGTTGAACGATGAAGAACTATAAGCTATTGTAGAAGTGAAGGCTCTATCTCTGAATTTGAAGACAACATAAATTACGTGTCTTAAAGTGATAGTTCTGGTAACATTTCGGATAGTGGGGAAAGTATTGAAGATGTTCAGACAATTCTTTCGAAAGATCGTAAAATAGAATCGAATTTACGAGCGCTACAACATGGTCACTTGTCTGCTGCTAACGTCATAAAAATGCACCAGGAACTACCAGGTATACTTCTTCCAGAATTACTGATATAAAAAGTTCATTCCAGACCATTTTCTTCGCTGAAATTGAGAATGTAGTCATAAAAATGACAGGTATTGAAAGACTAGAAGTGTTTGATAAAAAGTGGAAAAATTTAGATAATAAGACTTTTCAAGCCTATGTTGGTCTTCTGTTGTTTGCTGGAGTTTATCGATCGCATGGAGAGGCTACAAAAATAAAGACATGTAGATCAAAGTATTTTTCGAGCAACAATGTCTCTTGAAACGTTTAGTATAATATCTTGTGCGATTCGCTTTGATAATAAGGCCACAAGAGAAGAAAGAAGACGTGTAGATAAATTAATTGCAACTAATTGTTGTTGTCCCTGGTTACCGCAGTGTTTATTGTTGTTTTTTTTATTGTGTTGTTTTGCAGTGTTATGCAGTAATTTATTTCTATATATTGGATTGATATTTTGATTCAGCTCTGCTGGTTCCTGGGGCCACTTGTCTCCGGTTAGCTTTTGCGCCGGCTACGCCCCTACAAAAGTACTTCCAAATAGTGCTTCCGTCATTCACGCAAATAAACAAAAATAAATTTATTCTTTTCGTGTCAGTTTGAATTGTTATTTCAAGACGGCAAATCGAAAACCGTTGAGCGATGATGAACTATATACTATTGTAGAAGCTTCGGAGTGTGAAGGTTCTATTTCTGAATTTGAAGATAACATAAGTTACGTGTCTGAAAGTGATAGTTCTGGTATCATTTCGGACAGTGGGGAAAGTATTTAAGATACTCAAACAATTCTTTCGAAAGATCGTAAAATAGAATCGAATTTACGGCCGCCACAACAACATGGTCGCTTGCTTGCTGCTAAAGTCATAAAAAATGCACCAGGAGCTACCAGAATTACTGACATAAAATGAAATGGAAAATGAAGTCATAAAAATGACGGATATTGAAGGACTACAAGTGTTTGATAAAAAGTGGAAAAATTTAGATAACAAGACTTTTCAAATCTATATTGGTTTTCTGTTGTTTGCTGGAGTTTATCGATCGCATAGAGAGGCAACAAAAATAAAGATATGTCGGTCAAAGTATTTTTCGAGCAACAATGTCTCTTGACACGTTTAGTATATTTTGTGTGGTTCGCTTTGATAATAAGGCCACAAGAGAAGGAAGAAGACGTGTAGATAAATTAATTGCAGCTAATTGTTGTTGTCCCTGGTTACTGCAGTGTTTATTGTTGTTTTTTTTATTGTGTTGTTTTGCAGTGTTATACAGTAATTTATTTCTATATATTGGATTGATATTTTGATTCAGCTCTGCAGGTTCCTGGGGCCACTTGTCTCCGGTTAGCTTTTGCGCCGGCTACGCCCCTACAAAAGTACTTCCAAATAGTGCTTCCGTCATTCAGGCAAATAAACAAAAATAAATTTATTCTTTTCGTGTCAGTTTGAATTGTTATTTCAAGACGGCAAATCGAAAACCGTTGAGCGATGATGAACTATGTACCATTGTAGAAGCTTCGGAGTGTAAAGGTTCTATTTCTGAATTTGAAGATAACATAAGTTACGTGTCTGAAAGTGATAGTTCTGCTATCATTTCGGACAGTGGGGAAAGTATTTAAGATACTCAAATAATTCTTTCGAAAGATCGTAAAATAGAATCGAATTTACAACCACCACAACAACATGGTCGCTTGCTTGCTGCTAAAGTCATAAAAAATGCACCAGGAGCTCTACCAGAATTACTGACATAAAATGAAATGGAAAACGAAGTCATAAAAATGACGGAACGCTTGTAGTACAAGTGTTTGGTAAAAAGTGGAAAAATTTAGGTAACAAGACTTTTCAAACCTATATTGGTCTTTTGTTGTTTGCTGGAGTTTATCGATGGCATGGAGAGGCAACAAAAATAAAGATATGTAGGTCAAAGTATTTTTCGAGCAACAATGTCTCTTGAAACGTTTAGTATAATATCTTGTGTGATTCGCTTTGATAATAAGGTCACAAGAGAAGAAAGAAGACTTGTGGACAAATTAATAGCAGCTAATTGTATATTTTATTTCGAGAAACACCTTCCCGAATTAATAGATTAATATGTCGAAAAGTTGACGTTCGTAGTAGTGAAATTATTTAAATATTCTGCCATGGTCGGAAATATATACACGGCATTTGTGAGAACGCCTAGATAGTCGCAAGAATGTAAAAGGCCATTACGAAACAAGCACGAGTCGAGTTGTTTATGTTGGTATAGTCTTTTCCCCTGTCACTCAAGGCAAGGATCGTTCTTTCCACAGAAATTAATGTTGGTTCGGAAATGTGCGTTGCTGTAATTGTAAAGCTGTTTTATTTGATCCTCTAATTAATGATCTTCTTTGTCCGTGCAAGCCTTCACTCTGCACAAACGAAAAAAATGAGGCCTTAAAATTAAACTTTAATGCTGACAGTAAAATATGGTACACCTATTTCACCGAAAGTCTTGGCGTTGGTGACCTACAGAAGGTAATAAGCGGTGTACATGTAAGCCACTACTATAAATTTATATTTAAGAATTTCGACAGTAACCGTTAAATTGACGACGAGATAATACCGTTCGAAATTTGATTTTAATGAAATGAAATGATCATATTTATTTAAAGTTATTATCAACCTTAGCACATAAATAATTATTCCTATACAGCGATTTACATCAGGAATTATCTGTTCCTGGAGAATCGATTTCTATCGCAAAAATTGAGAGTATTTCTTTGAGTTTTCAATAGCACATTGTAAAAACATATAGCCGCTGGATTGTATGTTGCCGCAAGATGGCAATCGAAATTATTTCCAAATTCAATTCACGTTATTTTAGTTTTTTATACGAAACACCTTATACTTTCCCAAAATCTAATCTAGAAATTCAGTTGGTTCGTTGGTATATTTTGCAAGGAGTGAAATGTACAATGTTCACGAAGATTCACAATACTTTTAATGTTTACTGAACTTTCTACAGATTTCTGAGTTGACATCTTACATATTTTAGATTTTTCTTTCGTCGCGATGAAGAACTCCCACAAAAATCTAATGAAATCCTTCCCAGCTCTTTGCTTTAACCTGAAAGAAACAATGAAAAAAACAACTTAGGGGAAATAGTATATTTCTTTTGGTTCGTTTCCAAACTTGATTACTACTATTGAGTTAATTATATCTGTCCCTGCATTTAGTATGTGATATCATTTTTAGTAGCCACATACTAAATAAACTAAATAAAATCGATATCGCACTGTTAAACAAATGACTCAAACATTGTATTCGCTACTCAAAAATCCCGACGAACGAACTCGTTGCGTCCACTGCTACCAAGTTCTTTCCTTGATTTAAATTTGAAAAAATATTCAAGGATACAATTACTCCTTAATTGTTCGTCAGCATTAATGAAGATATCAATAAGATCTACCCCTACACAGCGAGAGATGAAGAGTAAATAGTATTGGATTAGAAGATGGGGAAATTCTATTATCATTTGATGTTTGTTCACTCTTCCCCAGCGTGTCGATTTTAGAAACTATAGAACATTTAGTTGAATTCTTAAAACTTAATAAAAATGAAGATGTCAGAATTGCGGAGTACAAAGATTAACTTTGCTCTTGAAGAAAGATATCATTCCGGATTTCCTCGCGACATTAAATTCAAACTTCGAAACTATTAAATTCGTAGTAGCAGAAGAAATGAACAATCAACTTCCGTTCCTAGATAGTTTGGTAATTAGAAACGCTAATAGATACATTATGTCAGACTCCAACCACTGTAGACAATGCAAAATAGCCGCGATTAGCTTCTTAATTAATAGATTGGGGAAGTTTCCCTTAAGTAAAAGTAGGTACAATAATAAAGAGCTAAAATTCATAAAAAATGTAGCTATCTAAAACGGTTACTCTTCTATAGAGGTCGATTTTGTGCTTAGGAAAGTCCAACGTAGGCTCTATGTCAGAAATTCCACGACCTTAATCCCAACAGTAACCCGCGATAAGAAATTTGTGAGTGTCGAAAGGTATTAGTAAAGTTTTTAAGGGAAAATAGATGAACGTATGTTTCAGTTTGCGAAATACACTTACAAACCTTCTTGGCAAGGCAAAAGTTGAACCGGACATGAGAAAGATCGGGAATTTACAAAATTGCATGCCTATATTGGTCAAACAAAACGAGCAATAGGTACTAGATTCAATGAACACATCAGGTATTACAAATACGGGAAGATAGAAGCGTCAAGTGTAGCACAACACATAATATTAAATTAGAAAACCTAAAACTGATTTAAAAACGTGATTTCGAAGATGAAAACGAATTTGTCTTCGAAACAGCCTTTCCGTTTTAATTAATAATTTGTATGGTGCGGTGTGTGCCGAGAATATTGTTGTTAGCCGCATGCTATTTAAATACATTTTCTTAAAGCGCCTTACGCATGAATTTAACAGTTTCTCAGAAACTATCAATGTTGAAACAATATAGGGACAACATTGACCATCAACTAGTAGTGAAAGAATATTTAGAATTTCAAATTTAAGTTGGAAATTAAACATCACGCATCAATGAGTTGCGATTGAGCTATAATGTGGTTCATAGGTATCTTCTAAAACGTTAAAAAGTTAGGACATGAAATTATATTAAACGATTTTTATGATCTTTCAAAGAATATTAACTAAAAGGAAAGTTAAAAGTCTTGATACAATTTTAGTTTATAAAAAAAAGCTTACTGCCAGGTAATAACGATTAATTTTAATATAAGGGCAAGGGCAGGAAATCACTCTAATCATCTTGGCAAAAGAACTCATAAGCTTTAACCTTGGCCATTTGCCTGCACATATAAAAATATGAAACACCTTCGTGTGTTTCCCCCGTAATTGCTTTATAAAATAATCGACTTGTAAATCTAAACTCGGTATAAGGTATTGATTTTAGGTAAATTAGTCCTGTGCAGCTTGCTTGCTTTCCAGCAATGTTTTATTACAATCTTTCGTGAAATGCGAACAAATTATGCACTTACACTTAAAGGTTTCAAATTACCTTCGACCGTGATAACATAACGAATGATAGCCTAATGAATGGAGCGATAAAATGATAACCCTAATGAAGTATTTGCATTTCTGCCGTTCAGGTTGGAAAATCCGATCGATGTTTTCAAAGTGTTTTACGACGGAATTAAACTTTCATTCTGACACAGCCGTCTTCTGTAGGTAATTTGGATCGTAAATTCCAATAAATTTTTATGTTCCATCAAAGAAAATAGCTAGAATATAAGATTACGTTATTTAAATAGTATTATGTTAAGCACCTTTATCTTCTAAAATCTCCAGTCATTCCAAGAGTGATTACACATTAATTTTAACGCCTCTTAGAAAGTCTGCGGGTCAGTACCACCACGTATTTCGAGGATTGAATCACTGTAGAAACGTTTTTGATCAAAACTATCATTTGCATTTGAATTATTTTATTTATTACTACGAGGGTAGTTTGAAAGGTTTCAAGCCTCAGCATGAAGATGGCGTTACTCATCAGAAATATTCTGCTAATATAATTGCGTATGTGTTAGAACGGATACTCTAAAACTGTGGCACTGGAACACTGAAACAGTTCACTAAAACCCTTACCACAACACTTAATTCGTACTGTTTTAAAGTTTTGTCAAAGAAATGAAGCTAGTAACTTCCTCTCTATCCATTTGGTTATCTAACAAAAGTGTTTCTAAATATTCCAAAGTTAAATCAACTGGAACACTAGGGAACAATGAACTTACGTCAAACGAAACTAAAATTTCTTTGTCAGTAAGCTCAATGTCCTTAGTTTTTTCAATGAACTCGTAAGAATTTTTAATAGCCAAATCCGGAAATTGTACAGGTAACTGGTTCAATTTGTCAGATAACCACCTGGAAAGTAAGTAAGTTGGACTGTTGATATTCGAAACAATGGGTCTCATGCTTTTTCCGGGCTTGTGTATTTTAGGTAAACAATACATCCTAGGTAGTACTGGGTTTGATACCGTTAGTCTAAATCTTAAATTGTCGCTAATGACAGCCTTACATTCTAACATGGTCTTTTTGGTTTCTGTAATCATTTTAGACAAAGGATTTTTTGATAATTTTGAATAAGAACTTTGTGACAAAGTGGTGTTGACTCGACTAAAATAATCTTCTTTGTCTAAGATGACTACAGTGTTACCCTTGTCGGATTTTAAATAAAAACAATTTTTGTTTTTTAGTCTTCTAGCAATGATTTGATCTTTTCGTGCAATGTCAGGTGCATTCCTTTGCATATTTTCCAAAATTTGACTTTTGCAAGCGGTACGAATAAAATTTTTGTGTTATCATCAAAATTACTGATCGCGTTTTCTATGCCAACTATAATTTCTTCAACCGGAGGCTTATTAAATTTCAGGTTGTATTTCAAACCTTTGTTTAATAAGTCGATCTCTTCTTTGCTAAAAGACTCATGTGACTCGTTTCTAACTAATACAGTTGGGTTAATTATCTCGGCAGGTTTCGGTTTGTTAGTGGTGACTAATTTGGAAAACTTTTTCTTGAGAACCTTTTCTTTATCTGAAACTTTCTTAACAATAACGTCTTCAATCCTGTTGAGATAATTAATCCATTCAAAATATTCTAAAATACATAGGTTGTTACAAAGTTGTAAATGTAAACTATATGCTTCTAACTCTAGTTGACTAATTTTAAAATACTGATACTTAATTTCTGAATTTAACCAACAACTTTTGGCCGAAGAAATAGCTCTATTAGCCGAACTTGATTTACTCTTGCAGTTAATTTGAATGAAATTCGGAAAAACATTAAATTTTCTACAATCTTTCAGAAATTTAATATCAGCATTAACTAGACTAATCTTACTTCTTACCTTAAAGAAACGGTTGAGTAAACTAGACCGGGAAGTCATCACACTAAACGGATACTCTAAAACTGTGGCACTGGAACACTGAAACAGTTCACTAAAACCCTTACCACAACACTTAATTCGTACTGTACGAATTAAGTGTTGTGGTAAGGGTTTTAGTGAACTGTTTCTATGTGTTAGAAGATTCTTTTGAAAATTTCAGCCATCTTGGACGCTGAATTGTTGTTTGAAAATGGAAAAAAATCAAATATCGAACCGTCATCCTCTACACGGTATGTGTATACACGCAGAGAAATGTTTTTTTTTATAAAATTGTATGAAAAATATAGTCAATGGTCTCCATAATCTATTTTAATTTGATTTTGACTAGAGCTTCCCATAACGTACTAATGCATCCTTTTGATATTTTTACGTAAACCACCCGCTTCGACTAGAAACGCGTAAATTTCGTTTTATCTCATTCATCCAAAGTCAAATTCTACAATAGTATTGCACATAGGAACCTTTTCCGTTTGTTCCGAATGGCAATCCATTCGTGAAAACTCGGTTTTGTGGGCGCTTTCTGCTACACCGACGAATACCCTTGCTTAGCGATCCTTATTAAATTATATTACTAGTTTTCAGTTCCTTTTACTAACTAATTTCATTCATTTGTTACATGCCTTTGATGTCTTTCTCTTTAGTATCCCGGACGATAGAAATCCTTCAAGCTGCGACTCTCTTGAAATCAATGAATCGTGTTATTTTATGCGCAGTTAATTTTGTCACTTTTAATTTGTCTGAACAATCTTTCGCCGCGTAAAGTAATTACTGCCGATCGCTTTTTAACGTTCTAAGCTTTAACACAAGGCGTTTCCATTTGTAAGGCTTAATCTACTACTTTATTTAGCATTTACATACATTTAAATTTAAAAGTCCGAAATAATATTGTAATGTTTTCAAATTTTACAATAAAAACACTGCTTTAAAAAGTATTATGTTATAAATTCATTTTCGATAATTTCATACGAGGAAATGTAGTTCATAAAACTAAAGCAGCGTTATCAGCGTGTTTTAGTATATCCATGTTACTTATTCAGATTAAATAAGTAATAAATAAATTTTCATTTAAATTATTATTAATTTTTTAATACTGAAAATAGATTTTCTTACATTGTTTATAGTAGGATCGAACGGATTTGACCATCTTCTTGTTGGACAAAACACCGGCGGCAATAATAATAAACACTGTTGATTAAGGCAATAAACATCGTTTATTGAGGCAACAAACACAGCTTATTAAGGCGACAAATACTGTTTACTGAGACAATAAACACTATTTATTGAAGTAGATTTTAACAGCGGAAAGCATTCAAATTTTATCGTATAAAAACGTTGATGAATTTGCTCTTTCATAAAATAAGAAAAGAACGCGTCAACATGTCGTGGTTGTTTTTTTTTTGTTTTCAGAATACTTAAGAAAGGAAATTTAAACGCGAGAAAGTAGCGGAAAGATTTGAAATACCATGAGAATTCCAATACCTGCATTTTATAGCAATGTCGAAAGGAAATGACGTAGCTAAATTGCGTTAAACAATTTTGAATGATGTTCCAGTAATTAATTTATATCCGGGCTAAATAATGGATCGTTTTTCTAATCGAAAATGGTAGGTAGGCAACATTTCTCTTGAACGTAAGAAAGTATATTGAACGTTAAATCATATTATCTGCCTGCGACTAGGGGTATGTGACATTAATACGCAATGGCTTTATTCTATAAAACAACCGAGGCTAATTGAATTTGCTGCGTGTATAGTAAGTTGATTTATTGACTCACTGCAAGGTTTTGGTGACGTCTATCTTAATATAATTACATCAAAGCTGCGGATACTACCGTCAAGTGGGGCTACTTTGATCATTTCCAAACTTGAAAATTATTTGTAAAAGATATTAGTACAGTAATATTAGTACAATTGAGTTAATTATGTCTGTCCTTGCATATAGTATGTGATATCATGATTAGTAGCTACATACTATTTAATTATATTTTTTTAAACGCGTCTAATCAAAGTTACAGTTTTCCACAAACTATCAATGCTAAAACAGTGTAGGGAAAATTTTGATCACTTACTAGTGAAAAAAATGAAAAATAAAATACGAGATTACGTCAAGAACAAGAACAGAAACATGTTTAATCAAACAAAAGATAGGTACCTTAATAATGAAGTAGTTAGAAAACATAAAAACAGTCTTGAGCAATGAAATTAATAAGTAGAGTAACCTAAACTTGCGGACTCGCATAGGCGTCGGTATTACGGGTTAATATAAGAATACGAAAAATTCATAAATAAACTAAACCGGTAGAGAAGCAGGCATGTAGTGTCGACCTTGAATATAGAGAGATTTCGTTTTAGTACCGGTTGAGCTGTTGCAGAGATTAGTTGAACGGTCAAGGTTATGTACTTACGTGTCGCTTTTGAAAATATAGCTGGTGTTTTTTGTGTGTTGTAGTATTATACCAAGTACATAATTAGTGTATCGTTTCATATAGAACTAATATTTACATACCTAAGAAAACAATGCCTCGTAATAGATTTGCTACTAATGTACATAAGCATGTGTCACTTTTTCCCCATTTAAAATATGACGGTAGTGCAGTTTTTTGCTTAATATGCAATGTTCGTTTGGCTGCATTGGACAGAACTGATTGCCAGAGGCATGTCAATGGTATTAAGCATATGAGAAATGCAAGAACTGAAGTACCTTATACACTATTTCTCATACATTTATTAATTATGTTTACCTCTTGTAATCTTCCGTTGTCGTTGGTGAGAAAAGCAGCTTTTAAAACGTTTTGGCGACAAAACGTTCCAAAGTACCAATTACCCTCACAAACACAATTACAGAATCATTTGCCGCGAATGAAAGAGATGCTAGAAAATGTGTGTAAACGTGATTTGTGTTCCAAAAAAATATGGATTACCGTGGATGAGACGACCGATATAAAGAAAAACAGTATTGTGAATGTAATAGCTCGCGTTTTATCTAGCGAGAACACAGCATCTCGATATTTGTTAGCTTGCAAACGTGTTCAACAATGTACCGCGGAAAATATTCAAAAAGTGATAATGAACTCTTTGAAAAAATTTAAAATTGCCCAAGATCAAGATGATTGTGACAGATAGTGCAGCAACGATGTTAAGTGTTGGGCGATCCTTAAAACATATATTTCCTAACTTAATACATATAACCTGCGTGCTGCATGCCTTGCATTTAGTTGATGAAATTGTTCGACAACATTACGGAAACGTTGATCGAATGATTGGAAGTACTAAAGCAGTGTTTCGTAAATCTCCTAAACGTTTAAAAGAATTTCGTAAATTTTGTCCAGGTATTCCAGAACCTCCTGAACCAATTTTAACGCGATGGGGTACTTGGCTAACAGCAGCTTCTTACTATTTGATCCATTTTCCACAAATTCAATCAGTTATAATGCGATTTAATCAGAATGAATCCAAAGCAATTAGAGAAAGTCAAAGAGAATTTCAAATTCCTCAACTTTTAGAAGATTTAACAACAATATGTACCAATTATACAGTATTACTAGATGCCATCAGAAAACTACAATGTACTGAATTGTCATTGCAGGAATCATTAGACATAGTGGAGAGTGTAAAAAATAAATTACACACATTAAATGATACGCCAGGATTATGCGCTAGTCAAAAGTTGGCAGATGTTTTAAGGAAAAATCCCGATTTTAATACTTTAGAGGCCGTTTATAATAAGTGTAAGAATAGTGAACTTTTAAGTGATTTTGAAAAACAGTTTCTACATGCAAATGTAACTTCCTTAGATGTGGAGAGATCGTTTTCTATGTATAAGAATATTTTTTCTTGTCGACGCACAAGGTTTAAAGAAGTAACTGTGGAAACATATGCAATGATGCAAGTTTACAGTAGTTCACATCCTGATGCCTCAAATTTGTTGAATAATTAGCAAGTAAGTTTATTTATGAATTTTTCGTATTCTTATATTAACCCGTAATACCGACGCCTATGCGAGTCCGTAAGTTTTGGTTACTCTATTAATAAGTAACAAATAAGTAGTACATCTAATTACATTATTTATTGTTTGTTTGTTTGTATAATTCTTGTAACTATTATACTTATTATATTAAAAAGAAAAAAAAAACATTGTAGAAATAAAATTAAAGAAACAGCACTTCGGTCATATAATGCTCGGTATTCCGTGTCTTGAAGAGGAGCACTTATTTTGCAACAACAAACTACGCCTCGCATTTACTTTATAACAGAAACTGGATACCAAGTATCTGATTTTTAGCCTCACAAATTTTCTGTTGCTCTAGTATTATCTCTAAGAATTGACAGCAATGAGGCAATTTAATATGACTGGTAACGATATAAAGTTGTTACCTGTGTATGGATTTACGCTGTCGTAAATAGACGAATATTTAAACAATTAATAGAGTTATAAAGTCATATATAACGCTCATGAAAAATAACAGCAAGTACGAAAGACCTAGACAAATTTAATTAAACCTAAATTAGTGCCATTAGCGATGTAAGTGTAACTGTCCCATTACTTAAAATTACTAAAGCTTCATGTTACTATATTATTAATTATGCAACGGAAATACAATACAATTTTACACCGTACCTATTAATATTTACTACTAAAACGCTGGTGGTTTTAAATGAAACGATATTAGGTGGCACCATTGTTAAGGATCATTAAGGAAAGGTAGCGTATTCTCATCGTTTAAGTGCTATAGTTTAGAATTAGGCTAGGTAGTAGTTGACATGTTGTTAAATAATAGCTGACACCATGGGAATGAAGTACTATCCCATTTACTAAGATACTCGAGCTAAGTAATTAACAAACTTCAAACCTAAAAGGTCCTATCTAGCTTTGTGTGTTGATAATAAATTTTGCTTTGAGGTGGAATGCCTTTGCATGTAATTCAACGATTTTCAATATGTAAGATGCAATTCACATTTTACTTACAGTACCGTGCAATCGAATTGGGGCCACTATATAAATTTGAGTTTTAGCTTAATAAAAAATACAAAGTATCAACGTTTGATAAAAACAATTTTTATTTATTTATATATATATATTTATATTAACACGTACATTAATATTTCGTCGAACCACCCCTTGCTTTTATGACAGCAGCAATTCTTTTTAGCATCCTTGCTATACACGCTGCTGCAACTTCTTTAAGGTGAGCATTATTTTGCCAGCTATTTGTTATGTTTGCTTTCAAAACGTCAACTGTTGTATTAGGAGATGCATGAACTGTACGTTTTAAAGAATTCCAAACATTTTCGATTGGATTCAGGTCGGGGGAATTGCCTGGCCATGGCAATATCTCCAGTTTTCTTGCTGAAAACATATTTAGAATTATTTTTGCCCTGTGGCACGGTGCACCATCTTGCATAAATGTGTAAGAGTAATTTTCAGGGTCTAAAGATGTCATATACGGGATTAAGATTGATTCCATAACTTCTTTATATTGAATTTGATTCATGTTACCTGTTACAAAATAGAGCGATCCAAGCCCTTCCCCTGATATACACGACCAAACCATGACTGCCGGTGGATGTTTCACTGTTTTTACCACGGCGCTTTTATCATATCGTTCCGATGGTCTTCTTCTAACGAAACGAGCAACTTCAGTTACAGCCTTTAGCCGTGACTCGTCACTGAAAACAACCGTTAGAAACAGAAATTTTCATTACATTCTCGAATTTACTAAAAATGTCCCAAATTTTGAAAATATACATAAAATATTGATACATACCTTTTTCCAATCCTCAACAGTAAAATGCCGATGCTGTTGCGCCCACTGCAATCTTGCCTTTTTCATCCTTAAAGTAAGTTTCGGCTTTTTTGCAGGGCGTCTTCTTCTGATATTGGCTTCATATAAGCGCGATTTTAATGTTCGATCTGATATTTTTATATTATCAGCCTGTAATATACGCTGAAGTTCTTTAATGCACAGTTGCTTGTTTTCTAATGCCCTTTTCATGATAATTCTGTCTTCCCGTGGCGAAGTTTTGCGAATACCGCGACAATGAGAACGACCACTTGAAGTCGCTGGTAAATTTTCATTCTTTGACATCGCTACCCTGTCGACTGTTTGACGAGAAACTTGTTCTCTTCTGGCTATTTCCCGATGCGAATACAGCCCCGTCTCTAATAACACTTGAATTCTTGTTTTTTTTTTCTCATTTGAAATGTCTTTACGTTTGCCCATTTCACAAAATTTATCAATAAAAAAAGAAAACTAAAAGTCACGAAATTTCAATTTAATTACACTAAAACAACATGTAAAACGAATATTATAGCATGAAAATATAATACTTGCGCTTTACACCATCAAAACTACACGTAAACTAACTTGAAGCAGGTAAAGCCAGTCACCGATTACCGACCCTAAACGTACCTTGGATAGAAAGGAATGTTTGGTGGGGGTTATAATAACGAGAATTTTATACCTACTTAAGAGGATTATCTCAAATACAATTAAAAACATTTTATTGAGGAAAATATTTAGAAATTTTGGTTATTATAATATTAATAGCAAATATTTGTATAAAATCAAAGTGGCCCTAATTCGATTGCACGGTACTGTACATCTTCCTTACTTTATTACTATGGAAGATATCTTTTAAAGTGTCGTGTGATATATCAATAGGAGCAGAACAATAAGTTGAGTTGTCCTTTGAAATTCCGAAATTCCTGCATACATGCAGAGAAATGGTTTCTTACACATTTAGAATTTGATCTTTTATTGTTTAAATGAATTTGTAAAAAATCTCAAAATTCTTGCCGGGACCTTGTCCTTTTTCCCAGCATATTGATAAAAGTTAATTAGGGTCGCAATCTACGACATAACGCTAAAGAAGGCGATTATATCTGTATTGATAATTATTATTTCTTGAAATGAACCTGTAAACCGTACGCTTTCAATTTAATTTTATTATACAGGTTGCAAAAGCAGGTATTTATAAATAAATTAGCTGTGATTAAGAATCGAGGCAAACAAAATAAGGCCGGAAACGTGCTCTGAATTCAAATATTCGACAAAGAGGTAAAAGATTTCGACTAATATCGTTTCATCACGTAATACACCTGAATAGAACTTTTAATGGAAATGATAAACGTTTATGCTAATCTCGGAAATGCCGTCTTCTCAATTTCGAGTAGGAAAAATCTTATTCCACATTCTATCAGGACTGACTATGCAGTTTAAATATAAATGATAATAAGCATGGGAAGCCACGCGAAGTTGAGAGGAATTAAAATAATTTGGAATATCTCAGGTAGGTTTTTTTAGAAAACAAATATAATTTAAAACAATTGTCTAAGTTGTTTTAATTTATACTACGATCTTACCACGCCACCACACAGTAGCATATTTCATGTTGAAATACATTTTGGTTACTTGCCAGAAGTTAAAATCTGACCCCTGCCTTAAATTTCAACTAATTTGCTTTCTCATGGCGCAATTTGTCATTCTCTAGTAAAACAGTTTTGAATCTCATTATATACAATACGAAAAACGGAAAACAAATGCACATACAACTTTTAACTCTAACTATATGGTTTCAAACCTGTAATAGCAATCTTTAGCTCTAAACTATAAACTACCGACAACTGTCGAGAATGATTGATATTTTGCTTACCATTTTTTAAAGGTAAAATCGTATACCACTTCCGGCAGTTATCAATTTTCCTCAGTGTTGAGAACCGTAGGGGAGGAAATAAATAGTATATGTTGCTACATATATTTGGATGTTCTTGGAAAATAAGCCCAATGTTAAAATATACAGGACAACCTATCAAGTCTATTTAAAACTTAACAATATATTCCTTAGATCATTTCGAGAAGAAACTCTTAAGCCTGTTT
The DNA here is from genome assembly GCA_029619315.2 of Dynastes maya. NCBI lineage: Eukaryota > Metazoa > Arthropoda > Insecta > Coleoptera > Scarabaeidae > Dynastes > Dynastes maya. The sequence goes on along the minus strand of JAROYE020000012.1, from coordinate 2,889,804 downwards.
TTTGGATTTAATGGAGACCGCCAGGTAAACAATTCTAAATTAACCAAAACTATATTGTAACATGTTGCCTTGTCCGTTGTTCCTCTTTCATGTAAAAATCCATGTTGATGTGTCTTTTCAATAATATTTCTTAATTTACCTTCTAATATAATTTCAAGTTACCGGTAGTATAACCTCTACAATTTGAACATTTTTTAGAGTCTCCCTTTTTGAATATTAGCAGAATAATAGCTAGCACCCCATCTTCAGGTATAATTCCGCTATTCCAGGCTGTATTTATTATTTTGTGCAATATTTGGAATCTGGAATCATTTCCATTTCATTGCTTTACCATTTTTAAGTCTTCTAATTACATGTTTGAATTCCTCTTCTTTTATTTCGCTCCTCACTGTTCCTTCACTTACAATAATTAGTGTTTCTTTGTTCTTATTTCGCATGGTCATTTGCAAATCTCCATTCAAAAGTACTGTCTCCACTGCTCCATTATTTGTTCACCATCCAATATTAAGTTACCTTCTTCATCCGGTTATCCATAAAATATCTCTTTATTGTTTCAAATGCTTGTTTAAAGTTAATGAAGGTAACTATATTTTCACTATCCATAACTTCCTTCTACTTTGTGGAGTTTTGAAAATTTTGCACGTTAACGACCAGAGACAGTAAAAGGTGGGCTTCTCGTGATGTGGTTACAATTTTGGACTGGCCTTCATATAGTCCAGAGTTAAACACTATTGAATTTTGAGATATCAATAGATCAAGAGATGGATAATATTTATAGAGAAACGGTGGTTGTTTTGCAAGCTATTCCTCAAGAACACTATGTTCGTGTTACTGGATTTGTGAGTATATATTTCTCAAATATGAATACTAAGGTAAACAATGATATTAGTTACACTTTCTTGTCATTTATAAAGTTTATAAAAGTACTGGATAAAGTGGCAATTGGGATTTTATTATTTATTTGTTCCCAACGTGTGAACAAGAACTGAGACATACAGTAAATAGCCTACGCAACTCTAGTTCATCTGGTATTGATGGTATACCAGTGAACTTTTTAAAACGTTGTACGGAAACTTTTATAACTCCTTTAACGCATATAATTAACAACTCATTTGAATCTGGCCAATACCCTGATTATCTTAAGACAGCATTGGTTTCCCCTTTATTCAAGAAGGGTTGCTCTAATGACACCAGTAATTACAGACCTATTAGCCTCTTGACTGGTTTCTCTAAGTTGTTTGAGAAATTGGTGTTTAATCGTTTGTTTGATTTTTTCGCGAAACATAAGCTCATCAGTAGATTCCAACATGGCTTCCTTAGAGGTAGAAGTATAGAGACTGCGTTGTTTGACTTTACCGAGGGTATTTTCTCTGCATTTGAGAGAAAAAAAGTTCCTTGCGGCATCTTATTGGATTTGTCGAAAGCTTTCGATAGTATAGATCATCGTAGGTTACTTCAGAAATTGGAGCACTACGGTATATGAGGTACAGCACTATCCTGGTTTGAGAGTTATTTGAAAAATAGGGAACAGATTGTCCGTATTTGCTCTAGGGGTAAGACAGTATACTCGGGTGGAAGGATGTTAGAGGGAGGTATACCTCAAGGCAGTATTCTTGGACCTCTTCTATTCTTGATATACTTTAATGACGTTTATACAGTCGATAGCTCGCCCATGCAAAACCATCTTACCATCAATTATGCGGATGATACGTCGATATTACTGGAGGCTAACACATTCGCTGAGCTTAGTGTCAATGGTGGTCCCTACATCAGAAATATCGACATATGGCTACAGAATAACAATTTAAAAATCAATCATGAAAAGACAAACGTGATTTTGTTTAAAACTAGACCTAGCAATCACCTTGACTATGTGGAATTTGATTACCGCAAATACTCTATAGTACCTAGCGGAAAATTATTAGGTGTAACATTTGATGAATATCATAAGTGGAAGAATCATATTGATCTAATATGTAAGCAATTAAGTAGCCTGCGTTTTGCTATTAGTCAATTAAAAGGTATTGTTAGTAGCGACGTTTTACGTTCGGTTTACTTTGGTTGTTGTTACTCGCGAATTAGGTATGCTGTTGTTGTTTGGGGGAGGCAGTGGCAGCCTGAATCGGGTTTTTGTGTGCCAGAAAAGAATTGTGCGGACTATGTTTGGTCTTGATTTCGACCAGTCTTGCAGAAATTACTTCAAAATGAATAATATCTTAACTGTATACGGTATCTATATATTCGAGGTACTTTTTTTTTGTTACAAAAATAAACACCTTTTTGAACAGCATTGTTTTGACCATGCTTACGGCACTAGACATAAGGATCGGTACTGCTTCCCCAAACACCGGTTAAGTATAAGTGAGAGTGGTCTCACATACACGAGCTTAAAGCTATTTAATAGATTACCTTCTACATTAAGACAAATTAGTAGTGTATACCTGTTTCGTAAACAAGTTTTTAATTTGTTAGTTGAGATGGAGCCCTATAACTTAAATGAATACTTGTCATAGCATATTGTACACTTATACGTTTATTTTGTTCGTTTATTGTTCTTAACGTTTGCTTTGTTCTGTTGTAGTAAAGCAATAAACTGTATTATTATTATTATTATTTCTAAAATATTAAAAATATATATCAAGCAAAGTTCTTTTCCACATAAAACAATTGAGACCATGTATTGTATATGCTACATAAGGACTTAAAGAATACACCAATGTGTAACTCTACATGGAATTATTTCTTTATAAAATAAACAAGATATCTTGCTAACATTAGTACACTATACCATCTGCACAAAAAGATTTACATCTGGGAATTCTGAAAAGCAATCGATTGTTTTCTTCAATTCATGACTGCATTGCTCAGAACAAGGTACAAAACATTGATTAAAGTTATGACTAAGAAGAAAAATTGAAAATGTATTGAATTCTAGAACAAATTCCGTTACCGCGTATTTGCTACATCATAAGTACAAGTAGAAAGTAATATTGCACAATCAAATTTCGTCGGGTCTGAGGAGGTTTTCAGATTTTATTGACTGATACAAATTGAAAGGGCATTCGTTTATAATTTAATTTTAAATTAGTTTTGTATTTCCAACGGTATATAAAGAGTATGATAAATATTAAAAGAAATATATACTTAGAAGATGAATAATATAAAATATTTAAAAGTAATAATACATTCTGACAGCCCGTAGCGTATGTAAATACATCAAAGGAAAACCAAACCTACGATAATTTTCTTTTCATTTAAGGGCAATAATGTATTCCCAGATATACGATATCTGTTATCCTCTTTAAGAACGATGTACTCAGTATAGGCCAAAATAATAACATTATTTTTCTCGGTGGAATTATCTGCAACGTAAAAGTTCTTTTGATGTTGATAACAGTTTGTTATAAAACGGTTTTTTCATAGCTTCTTTTATTCACTTTTTACAAAAAATACGTATTCCCAAAATTGAAGCAGAGAAAATAATAGCCGCCGCGTAAAATTCTAGAAATCGACTTCAAACGATTTCGCAAAACTTTGAAAGCCTTGCTGACTTTCGCAATATCCGATGACAGATGAAAAGAATTAGTATTATTTTTTATAACGACCGAGAGCAATATGTAATTGAAAGATCGGAGAAAACACAGTATACTTATTTAGATACAATTTTCTTTTAAAGCAAAAAATTAAATAACTCGGAGGGTTTTTTTGTAATCAACGTATTTCCATTAGTCGGAGAGAAGGATTCGTTTTTAATAGTAGCAAGTCAAAGAAAACAGCCAGAGGGATTCATATATTATACGAGGGCATTCCAGAAAATAGTACCCGTATAGTCATACATTTGGCGCTATTGATCGAATTAAAAGCAAAGTGGCGCAGATGTCAACAGTAACATCGTAGCTTTGCGGGAAAAAAGAGTTGAAGTTCTTCCGGTGCGTGGTGTGAGTTTTATGACTGTTTACAATGGCGCATAAGATAGAAAATCCCGCGAAATGCGATCTGTGCTCCGTTTTTTGAATGCAGAAAACGTCCGTCCAAGTGTCCGCAGGATTACTGAAGTGTATGGTACGGGAACAATAGATGAGTCATCTGCAAGGCGCTGGGTTCGAAATTTCAAAGAGGGAAGAGCGGTCAGGTCGCCCGTCCCTTATCACCAACGATCTGAAGAAACGCGTCGATGATTTCATTTGTGCAGATCGACGCGTAAAACTGAAAGGAATGAGTAATCAATTTCCTGAAATTCTACAATCATTGCTCCATGAAATCGTGACGGATCATCTGAATTACAGAAAAATTTGCGCAAGATGGGTGCCCAAAATGCTTACCGACGAGCACAAGACCAATCGCATGGGTGCAGCGTTGACGTTTTTGACTCGTTACGAGCAACAGGGCGATGCCTGGGTGCGCCATTTCACACCTGAGACAAGACGCAAGTCCATAGGTTATGGTCTTAGTGTTCTGGGACCGAATAGGTCTGTTGTTGGTTGATTTCATGCCCCAAGGGACGACCATCAATACGGACACATACTGTGAAACACTTTAAAAGCTGCGTAGGGCCATACAAAACAAGAGGCGGGAAATGTTGACCAGTGGCATTGTTTTTCTGCATGAGATGCTGGTCCCCACATGGTTCGAAAGACTACTGACCTTCTTCGGAAGTTCAAGTGGGAAGTTTCTGACCACCCTGCATATAGCCCCGACTTGGCTCCAAGTGACTATTCATTTGTTCAGTAAACTCAAGGATTTCTTGTTAGGAGAACGTTTCCAAAGTGATAATGACTTAAAAGCAGGTGTACAGCATTGGCTGGCTGCTTTGGCGGTAGAGGTTTACGCGGAAGGAATAAACAAACTGGTTTCCAGACACAACAAATGTCTCAACAACGGCGGCAACTACATTGAAGAATGAGTAAATGTATGACTTTCATTTGAATAAAATCATTATTTACTTTCCTTCATTTTTCTTTTAATTATTTGTAAACGGGTACTATTTTCTGGAATGCCCTCGTATAAAACGCTAGTATCGAGTAGATTTTATGTAATTAAAAAAAGTAATTTTTTTATTTCTTAATTTGTCAGATAAACTTTTTTTACATTTCTTTTTTGTGTAATAATAAAAACAAGAAATATCTGTATAGGAAAACAGGAATAATTAATTAGAATATAAAAAAAATAATAAACCTATCGTTTTAATGACTTCTCTCTAACACCTTGATTAACACTAGCATTAGGAAATGCATCTGTTAGGACTCTTAGCTACATTTGCAAGATAATTTAGTGAAACGAAAGTCCCATTTGTTACAGATTTTTTGTTTAGTAAAGATGCGCAAAAAGATCAAAGTATAGCCTCCGGAATCAAAGCAACCCCACTTGACACTACTTGTAAACTCCGAAAAAAGCATTTGATTTGAAATCAAAAGTCTTGTCGGTAATATATTTTCATTTGCATAATAATTTCCAAATTTCAATTGAGTTAATCTGTTAAATATACACCAATTGTGATATACAGACATATATTTAAAAATATCTGTATTAACATTCTGAAACAGATCAAATGGAAACGTTCCAGTAGAAAACGTAATATTCCTTCATTCGAATTTTAATATTGGATCTACGAATAAGAGGTCGCGGTAATCATTGCTTCCAGGCGTAATTATAGCTGTATTTGTTACATAAGTGGAAGGCCACGTACTATTCAGTGCCATTTGGACTAGTAAAATATCAATATTGAATTTCCAACAGAAGGGCAGACAGAAAAATTAAAGTTTTTATAACGGACATTGACATTTAATTCCAATTTGTTTACAATCAAATCTAGAAATAATATACGTTTCAATATTACAATCTGAAGTTATACGATTCATATTTGCCTTTAATTGGATTAAACTTCGCTTAGTGTAAACAAGAAACTTATTCCTATTTGAATTTACGTTTTGCAGCTAAAGTTAATTTAACATTTCAAACGGGTTATAATATCGTAACTTGAAAATCTGACTGTTGACGGTGCTAAGTTTATTCGGTTCTTGCCCTCGGCAGTACTCGCTGGGTGGACACGCTGTATACACTTTTCCGGTGTTTGAATTTGGTGAAATGAATAACCTCCAGAAGAATCCGCTGCGTGATTACTTCCATCGCCTGCTCGGTTTCCCGACCTATCACCGATTTAACGTTTCTGGAATATCATGGGTGGAAGAATCAATAATTCGCTGCATTCTCCACAGACACTAACGTTCCTACGACATGAGACTCAGGTCGAAAACAGATATTTTCGCCTGAATTTTAATGATTTTTTTTGGAACGCTTTAGATATCTTTCACTCAGTTTGAAGTAGTTAAAACTTACTTGTCTTAAAACGAAATTGCTTGCTTAAAATCACGCTTTGAAAACCTCTTGAAGAAGTTTTATAAGAAACCTTATGCTAGAGGTGTAATATCTTTTCTACTTTGCACCACTTTTTCTTGAGTATAAAAGGAAAAATCTTTTATCAATTGACATATTCACTATGGAACGAAAACTTTCGCGATTATATAGGTAGGAAGATGGATATTGGATACGCACAATCCAACAATTGAAAAGTTCTTAGCTGTATGGAACTTCTTTATATTCCAGAAGTTTTAATTCAGTTCCAGTTGTTCAACAAATACGTGATATTGTATAACCGGGAGTAAAAGTGATCGAACTTTTTCAGTTGTTCTATGAATTTAAATATTTTTTATTCCTTTAGGATTATTCTGATTTAATGAGTATAAATATCTACTTAGGGATTCGTACATTAGTAAAATTATTGTCCTTACCACTGCACTCTAGGAATTTTAGATGAAATTCAGTTGCTCTTAACAAAACGTCTTATTTTCCATCCCTACTAAATAATTTATATGTAGTCGCCATCTACATTAAATGCTAGTTGGATAATAATAATAATAATAATAATGTTTATTGTCCAACAGGTAAACCCAATTACAGGACAAATATACACATTGTGAACACAATACATATTGATTTAAAAACATGACATAACTATACAAAAAAACTATTATGTTTCGTGTATCATGGCGCCAACTCTCCGGTGAAAATATCACTAAATATCTTCTCAGCGTTCCTGATCATGTGATAGATTGGCGACCGCAAACGAAGATTGGTCCTCGGTGTCGGCATAGTAAAGGTTGGAGCATAACGAGATGCTATTCGAGGTACGTTGAATCCTATGTGGGAGACCAGCTGCATACAGTCGATCCTATCATTTAATAATTTGTGTAAAAATCGGGCGCTATGGTAATCACGACGGGATGACAATGAACGAAATTAATGCGATTCGAGAAGGGTGTTGTAAGAAGTATGCCAAGGCGGATATTCGCCATTAACTTTGAACGACAAGAATTTGAGGAATCGACGCTGAACACGTTCAATTGGAGCTTGATGGGACACATAGAAAGGATACCAAACAATAGAGGCATACTCCAATTTCGAGAGTACAAATGCAGAATAAAGGGATTTTAGCACTAGTGCGTCATTGAAGTATTTGGACGTTCTCATAAGAAAACCCATCATTTTAGAGGCAGATGAACAAATTTGTTCAATGTGTATGTTAAACGATAAAGTTGGATCAAAAGTGACACCTAGATCTTTAAGATTGGTAATCTTGTCGATGGAAATATCGTTGATTTGATAAGTGGAGATATATGGATTTGTTTTTCTCGTGAAGCACATAAAATTACATTTACTAGAATTTAATGTCAGTGTATTGGATTTTGACCACTCGGTCAGTATATTAATGCTCGTCTGAAGACTCTCGATATCTTGTTGGCAGTTAATATTACAAAACAGTTTAACATCGTCGGCATAAGCGAGGACATGGCAAGATAAGGATGTTAAGAGGTCGTTTATGTATAGAATGAACATCAATGGACCAAGATTGGATCCTTGTGAGATACCGCTGCTAGATACAAATTCAAACGAATTAAATCCATTATAAAATACATAGTTAGTTCTTTTTACCAAGTAAGATTTAATTAACAAGGAGAAGTTGGGAGCTAAACCAAACGAGTCCAGTTTATATAGAAGTAATTCATGACTGAGAGTATCAAATGCATGTGAGAAGTCGGTAAAGATAACGTCAACTTGTCCGCAGTCATCTAAAGTTTCGCTTATAAATTGTGTGAAACAGGCCAGGTTTGTTACTGTCGAGCGTCCCTTCACAAAGCCGTGTTGGCAAGTTGCGATATGTGAGCGAGTATTCCTGTATATCGTAGTATATATAATATGTTCAAAAATCTTCGCAAAGTTATTTAGTATAGCGATGGGCCTATAATTTCGAATTTGAGTAGAATCTCCCTTCTTGAAGACAGGTACAATTCGTGCACGTTTCCATCTATCCGGAAAAGTGGAGGTCCTGATGGCAAGATTAATAATCTGGCATAAAGGTATCGCAAAGGCATTACATAAATTCCTAACACAGAAGCTCGGCACCAAGTCATCGCCCGCGGTGGCCCTATCTGGAGAGGCAGCCATAATTTTAACCAATTCGTCTTCTGTTGTCGGAACCAAACTAAACGATTGTAGTTGTGGAAGATTGGGCGGAGGGTCGGTAACGTTGGACAAAGTATAAACTTGAGAAAATACTGTTGCAAAAGCGTCAACAATTTGTTGAGGATCGTCGAGGGCTACTCCATCGAGCACCAATCTACCGGGTATGCGTGTAGTTCCCTTCCTACTTCGTACAAAAGACCATAGGCGTTTTGGTTCTACTTTGATAGCACCTTCCGTTTGAGAAATATAAGCTTCATATGCACGTGATATTTGCGTTTTTGTTAACGAGCGAAGTCTTCTAAATTCATGAAGAAAAGTAGAGTCTTTCGTTATTTTCCATTTTTTTCGATAGTAGTCTTTTAGTTTCAGATTACGTCGAATTTCCAAAGAGAACCAAGGTGGAAATTCTGAGTTATTGACAGGATACTTGGGTACACACTCATCAAACATTTTGTACAGCACGGAATAAAACTGGTCAATCGCGAAATTGACATCGGAACGGTTTAACAAAGTCCAATCATAATTAAGAAGGTGATCGTAAAGTTTATCAAAATTAGCTTTTCGAAAGTTGTAACGCAAATTACCATGTGATGGAAATTTAGTACACTTCGGTGAACTTAAAATTTCAAAACTAATACACAGAGCAGGATGGTATGGATCTTCTGGTACAAAAGGATGCTCATCTCTTGCGATTTCTAAAGTAGAATGGAAATTACATAAAACTAAGTCTAGAAGTCGATGGTCAACATTTAGGACATCATTAAATTGATTTAGCTTGACTACACCACAGAAGTCGAGAAAAAAAGGAATTGTTGAATTCGGTATACCATTGCTGACATGATCGTAGAAACGGGGAAAATTGAAATCGCCGATAAATAAAACTGACTCATTCAAGAAAAAGATTTCAAGTGCATCCATAAAATTCTCCAGAACATCTTGAGTTACATCTGGGGGGATGTATATAGCCGCAATTAAGAATTCAGAGGAATTAACATTACATTTACAAATAAGTAAGTCTATCAATGGCGCTATAGCTGAGAGTACGGTGGTATCTATAACTTCGAAGGTAATGTTCATTTTAAATGCTAGTAAAACTCCACCACCAATGCGTCTATTAACAAGTGTAAATTTTCGGTCAGATCTAATTACATTATAGGATGTTGGAAAAAATTCAGAATTACTAAACGAATCATCAAGCCAGGTTTCGGATATAACAATAATGTCATAAAATAATTCACAACAACTCGAGAAAAATGCATGTGATTTAGAACGAAGACTACGTGTGTTTTGATAATAAATTCTCAGTGTAGTTGGGGCGCTGTTGGATCTATTCAGTTTTCCGAACGCACTATAGATGGAATACCGTGAATATATTTCAGCTTTAAGTCGGTTTCACCCGCGTTCAAACGATCCTGCAGAGTCTGCTTCATAGTTCGATGTAATTCGCGTTGCATGTTGGTCCGATCAGGTGAAAAGCTTATATCCCTCCATTTAGTGATAGACTTTATCTTTTTCGAGTTCCTCAGGATTTTTAACACTGCTGTTGGAGAAGACAATTGCACTTTAATTGGACGGCAACGGAACGTGCTGAAATTAATGCCATTCGTGTAGCTTTTGTTTGTCAATCTGACGTTCCCTTTTTTCCAGGTCTTCGTTTTCCCTCATGCCATTTACGTATTTACTATCACCTATTTCCACTTTACTTCTATTACGTGTGCTTGATTCATTGTCCCCTCTCAATTGTTGAATGAAGCCATTAAACTTCATCTAAACTGATTTAACTGTCTATTCAACGGGACGTGAAAAAAAGGTTGTCTTATTTTCCTTTTTCAATTAATAACCGTAATAATCAAAACAGTTTTCTTAATGAATGGAAGAATAAGAAATGGTAGATTAGGTTAGATTATTTACGAGGTGGTCCCTGGTTTGTCCCACTGCGACTTTTTCAGATCTATTTCGGATCCTTAGTCGCTAAATCATTCATCCTTTTAACCAGAATTAACAGCCTTTTGACACAATAAGATCATCAAGATATACGAAACATGATTCAAAATTCAGACCGTACAGCTACATTGCAATAGTCATTACTAGAGCGGGCCAAATTGCGCCATCCAACAGAATCGGAATCAGGCGCAACGGCCGCTTATTGTAAATAGCGTATATGTGAGTCACAGCAGATATGTGATATTTCGAAATTAATACACAAGAGTAAAAAAATAAAAGCTGATGCAATAATAATGTTTAGTAATTAGAGCGGATATATATATATATATATATAAGTTTCCACATTTGCCTCGGTGAAGGATGTTCGCCGAGACGAAAAAATGTTCTTATATTTCGAAAACGACCGTTCCACGTCTACCGAAGTAAGACAGGCGTAATTAAAATAATCTTTAGACTTAGTCAAGGAATCTGCAGATGCCCCATCGCACATTTGTCTTAATCTCGTGTAGTCCGGATTCTTTTTTAAAACACTATCGAACTTAGCTAAAACTCGTCCACTTGTTGCATCGTTTATACTGTGTAACAATGTACTAACTTCGTCCACGACTTGCACTGATTCTACCAACGACAATCCAGAATTTTGCAAATTTTCAATCGCGTCTACTAACCCTTTGTAATTGTTGCTAATATTCTTTAGATGTGTTTCAACAGAAATATCGAGAAATCCCTTCTGGCTCATCCTAAGAGCTCTAGCTTCGGCAGGGACGAATTGCAAAATAACGGATTTGACTTCTTGAAAATGTTCATTATAATAAAAAGCGGCTTTTAACCACGTTCCCCAACGCGTAAGAATGGGCTGTGGTGGTTCTCGAATACCAGGGCATAACCTGTGGAATGCCCTAGTCCTCTTAGGACTTTTGAGAAACACTTTTTTGTGTTTTGCTATTAATGCATCCACCTCCGGGTAACACTCTCGAATAGTTTGTGCCACAAGATGTAAAGCATGGACTTTACACGTAACATGTAAAAGTCCTTCACACTTTTCTTTAAGGGAACGGCCTACACTACACATTGTTGCTGCACCATCGCTCATGAACAACAACAGTTGACTGGTTGACACTTGACATTTTTGTAACGTTTCGAGAACTACGGCCGTAATTGCTTTACTAGTACACTGTTTTAATCTTCTGCTGGCTAATAGAATTGCAAAATTTGGTTTAATAGGATCTAATACGCGCACTATTATATTCAAAATAGAATTTTTTTTGCAATCTGTCGTCTCATCAAGACATAGCCACAGCTGTTTATCTTTTAATTCGGCTTTAATTCGATTTTCAATGTCCTCGCGTATTCGTGGAATATCTCTCCGTAACGCTGTCCGAGATGGTAGTATCCACTCGGTATTGTATGTATCCCAGAATTTTCGAAATGCTTTTTTATCAAGTATACGAAGTGGTAGACCACATACCATAAACGTTAAAAGCAATTCTAATTGAAATTGACGTTGTTGTGACACACCATTTCTTTTATTTCTGTGGTGTGCGCTATTTATATGTCTTTCACAATCACGTTTGCTCCAGCACAGTAGTTTCTTTTTACAAACTTTACAGAAAATTGTACTCCCATTGTAGTGTAAATCCACAAATTCACTAAGAAATTTATTAACTTTCGTAGGTAATGGCCGTTTATTTTTAATAGTTACGTTAGACATAATCACTAAAGCGAGCACACCGACGCTTGTTTCTAGTATGCCACGAAGTGGTGCAAACGTAACATCTCCAGACTCGTCATTTGTTGATGAATAGAGCGCGTCATCCGTAAATGAATAAGCGCGCTGTTAGTTCGTAGCCGTCGATGAATGAACTTTTTTTTGTAGTGGCCCACTGTGAACAACGCCCTATTTATCAACGAACACCCAAACTGCAGGTGTATATTTGCGCGTCTTCACGACGTAATAGACAGTGGTTTTGGTCCTCGTCCTAATAATTACATATTTAAATTACCTATGTTTACATACATATATGCGCCCGGCAGCCTGATTGCGAACCTGGCGCGTGGCGCTCTTGGCCCGCTCTAGTCATTACACGAGAAATAGAGATAGGACTGGTTTCCAAACCCATTAGTGATTGCTTCATTTGAAAATGCCGTTCATTTGTGATAAAAGCTGCGTATTTCCGGCTTTTAGGATGTAATTCCACCTGATAGTATCCCTTCAAAAGATCTAGATGTGCGAAATAAATTGAACCTGACAAGAAGTCTAGTCTGTTTCTTTAGTAACATTTTGTTTCTTTAGTAACATTTGTCACCGTTACAGGATCATTTTCTAAAAGAAACACATCGGCGTATTTGGCACAAATTTCAACACTAATTTCTTCCTTTTCGGCCTGTTTTTAAATTTTAAACGAAATTATAAACACTATATTATTGAGATGTAGATGGCGTGAGAAAAATATCGGATCTTTTTTTAACAAAAGCAAAGAAATTTATTAAAAAAGCTTGAATGCTTGCAAAATGTCAAGTCCACACATTTGCATCCAGATATTTGGAGAATTCGAATCTTGTCTGGACGGGTTCATTGGAAATTTCGAACTATTGGTTTATCTTTTCGTCCCCTTCAAAGCGACTAAACATATTGGTAGAAAGCTAATTGGAAACATAATTTGGGATGTTCAGTATACTATGGCAGAAGGGCAAAGAAAGCAAACATTCAATGTTTATTAAAGTGTAGGGTTTAATTTAAAATGAAGTAAATAAAGATCCGACAAACAGGCTGGTATTTATCGAGCATATTTATTTAACTACAAAACCAAACAGAAAGGGTATCTTTTAATAACGGGGACATGAGAAAAAAAAGGAATGTTCTTCAATGGTATCGTAACATTTGCATTAGTCGTTTTATTAGATGCGATTTAAAACGGTTAAATGCGGATTTTGCTCACACAACTTGGAATAAATCGAAACCTCTTTGATATCGTTTGTATTCCGCGAAGAATATATAAACACAACGCCTTTTGGTTTTAATTGCGTGCAGTTATGTTGGATTAAACGAATAAACTGCAACGGCAGTTAGTTATTGTCTGAATAAAGAATTTTTCTCTTTCCATTAAATATTGACGGCATCTTGCGCAAGTGTGCGGTGTGCATACATTGGAAAGTAACCACGGACACCCTTAATGACGCTAGTAGCTCTGATTTACTGCGTTTATAAAACGATTTTGCGTTGCCGCGTTTTCCTTGCAGTAAGCTACTCCTATCGTGACATTAATAATGCATTTTTGCGTTAGAAATCTGCAGAGGAAATGCTTAAAAGTAATTAGCGGATTACATTTAAATTACTTTATTTCCTTTAAGAATTTCGTAGATTTACACCCTGTCACAGGAAGGTGGATTATTATCTCATACAAATCCTCGCAGGCCATACAGTATTCAGGACATATGCAAAGCGAAGGATACGTAAAGTAGAGACGGACGAATGTATATGCTGTGGTACATACGATATTCTTGGGCAACCAATGGAGTACAATCAGGGGAGAAGTAATGAGTGACCTAGGAAGGGAAATGCATCTGAGGATGAAGCAAGGGTGGTTTTAGTGGGTAGGACCAGGCCTTTACTCATGAGCTGGGAGTCCCACACTACCATGCAGCAATAGAACTAAGCGCATGGTGTCCATAAAGGATTTCCACCCATCAAAACAAAAAAAAAAAAAATTATAATAATGTTATATTAATTCGTAATAATAACACATGGGCTGAAAAGTCCCGGGCCTAACACATAGATGGCGCTAGTTTTATTGCATTCACCCGTTTTGCAGTTAGTACTAACCTTAAAAAGACAGCTGTTAAAATTTCATGATATTCTATTCATTAGTTTGTGAGTTATTGTGCTAAGAGTGACGCTACTTTTGTTATTTCCAAAACAATGGATCAAAAACAATTTCGTGTTTTAATTTTACACTGCTTCTTGATGGGAAAAAATACCGTTCAAGCGAAGCAATGGCTTGAACAGTGTTATGGGGACTCCGCTCCATCAGAAACAACAATAAAACGTTGGTTTGCTGACTTCAAACGTGGTCGTAGAGACACCGATGATGCAGAACGCAGTGGACGTCCAAATGAGGCGGTAACACCAGAAAACATCAAAAAAATCCACAAAATCGTTTTGAATGATCGAAAAGTGAAGTTGCGTGAGTTAGCTGACATCGTAAAGATATCAAAAGAACGTGTTGGCTTTATATTGCATGAGCATTTGACTATGAGAAAGCTCTGTTCAAAATGGGTGCCGCGTTTGCTCACTGTTGACCAAAAACAAGAACATGTTGATGCTTCTGAGCAGTGTTTGGCCATGTTTAAACGTAACAAACCGGAATTTTTGCGTCGATATGTGACAACGGATGAAACATGGATCCATCACTTCACTCCGGAATTAAAACGATCGTCATCTGAGTGGACAGCAACTGGTGAACCTCGTCCAAAGCGCCCGAAAGCACAACAATCGGCTGGAAAGGTTATGGCCTCGGTATTTTGGGATGTGCGTGGTGTAATATTCATCGACTATCTTGAGAAGGGAAATACCATCAACAGTGAATATTATATAGCGTTACTGGAGCGTCTGAAGGCCGAAATTGCAAAGCAACGTCCGCATATGGCGAAGAAAAAAATTTTGTTTCATCAAGACAACGCACCGTGTCACAAGTCAATCGAAACAATGGCAAAACTACATGAATTGAACGTCGAATTGCTCCCACATCCACCGTATTCGCCAGATTTGGCTCCCAGCGACTACTGGCTGTTCGCAGACCAAAAAAAAATGCTCGCCGGTAAGAAATTTCGCTCGAATGAAGAGGTTATTGCTGAAACTGAGGCATATTTTGAGGCAAAAGATAAATCGTTTTACAAAAGTGGTATTGAAATGTTAGAGCGGCGCTGGAATGATTGCGTTGTTCTTGATGGAAATTACGTTGATGAATAAAGCTAATTTTGAACAAAAAAAAAACGTGTTTTCTTTGTCAGGCCCGGGACTTTTCAGCCCATGTGTTACGTGTCACTTTCATTTTAGATGTTAGTCTTGGCTTCTATGTCGGACGTCTGCATTTCAAGCCTGCATGAAGACGTCTACGGACTGTTAGGGCTTGATATTTGTATACCTTCTTCACTAAGATAATTTTATGAACACCTTTAGTGGATAAAAAACAATGTCCTGTAACCACTTTTACTATACGACGATCATCTCTTACAGTTGTTTTACGTTTGCCGGCACAGTATGTTCTGCCACTACTTGTACTAGAAATATTCTCCTTAATTAATTTCGCGATTCTTAGAACAGTTTGTGCAACTTCACGTTGAGAAAACTTTCCCGTCTCTAAAAGAGCAGAAATTCATGCTTTTTTCTCTGTGGTTATATCCTTTTTCTTTTCCATTATGTTAATAATTGACTGCGAAAATAGACACACACACAAAAAATTAAAACATTTGATGTGATGGTCTTCTTTTCAAGTGTGTTTACCATGCCAGAATTTTCCTAGGAGAGAGAACGAGTTTCTTGTGTTCATTGGTCTGACATCTAGGGGCCTGTTAGTTTCTCCTAGCATACTAACGGCTAAGCTATTGAGGGGGACATGATATAATACGTTAAAAGCTGTATCTAAGTTACACATGCTAAAGATAGTTTTTGGAATTTACCAGTTTTAATATAGCTAAAGATAAATAAAAGCTTGACACGAATAATAGGTCATCCTGGCGTTGTCTCTCGTGCCGGTCTAACCAAATGGCTAGCCCGGCGCGGGAGACAAACCGGACGGGTTTGGCGGAGGAGGAGGTTTAAATAATAATAATAATATATTTATTCGTAATAATACACTTACAGAACAATGTCGTTTGGTTTTTTAGCGTGTATAATAGTTAATGTATAAATAAAAGATAGCAATATAAACAAAAGTATACAAAAAAATTGAATATGTGTACATACAAGTGCAAATAGAGCTATAGTCAAGAACAGACTCTCGACGGACGACGCGGTGCAAGAAAGAACCACTCTAGGTGTAGAGGCCATCATAGAATTGCTATCAACCTATGTAAACATCACGTATATGAGTTGGAGAAAAATTCTGTCAACAAGATCAAGAATTTGGAATGACCATGGGTTCATCGTTCTTCGGAATTTGAAAAAAAAACCAATCAACACTTACCACATGAACCCAAAAATGTGATTAAGGTATGTTGATGACACGTTGTATGGCCACATGGAAAAAAAACATTGCAAGGCTTCTTACATCACCATTCACCATCGAAGTGCAAACAAGAAGCAACTGGCCAGATGCATATAAGACAGAGATATTCACCACACCTTACAAGATTCCAAAATATGTCGTGAGTGTGTGAGTAATTGGATTTGAATTTTACGCAATTGTGATTGTGCAATTTCCTATGAATTGGTTCTTTAGATTGTGAGCCTTTGGAAAGAGCACATTATACTGATAACAAAATTTAATAAAGATATAAGACCCACGTACTTACTGTGTACGTTTATCATATTTAACGATTAATATTAATTGGCTGAATAGTTTTAGATAAATAATATGATTTGTTGCAAACAGATTGGTGATACTCCAAGAGAATCAGATCCTCTGGTTAGCTTTATTTTCTCTTTGTAACTAACGATATGTAAGGTTACAAACACATATACATGGCATCTTTTATTTATGACGAACACAATTATTTTTAGATTTGCGTCTTAATATAAACTTCCTAGAAGCATATAAATAAATATAGATTTTCCCGCAATTTACTGCTGGATACAAGCAAGTGTAAACCAGCATTAAATATCAATTTCAGAGTTACCAACCAAAAAAAGAGCTGAAGCCAACGCTAAGTTTAATTTAATACAAACATTTAAAAAGCCCTCTCCTTGTGTAAAAACCCTCTCCTTCGCACTAAAAACGAGAGCCATTAAAATTTTTACATATGAAGCAAGGGGTTGTGCGGGGAAAATGCAATTTTCCATTGAAAGAGAAATATTTTAAAGTATTCATAAAACGAACTCGATTACCTGGAGTATGTTTTTTGAAAAACATTTACCTTTCGGTAAACGCTGCTGGTACAGGGATATAAACCAAAAATTTCCCACATTTTATAGCTCTGCGTTTAATTTGTAAATCATAACGAGGAATTTTCAAGAAAACAATCTATCGTAAATCCGTGGAGATACATAATGTAATGACTAGAGCGGGCCAAATTGCGCCATCCAACAGAATCGGAATCGGGCGCAATGGCCGCTTATTGTAAATAGCGTATATGTGAGTCACAGCAGAATGTGATATTTCGAAATTAATACACAAGACTAAAAAAATAAAAGCTGACGCAATAATAATGTTTAGTAATTAGAGCGGATATATATATATATATATATATATATTTTATATATATATATATATATGTACACGCTGAGGTGTTTTTATTTCATTATGATTTTTTATTTGATTGAAAACGGTATGCGTTGTAAATGGGATGTAATAAGGAAATAACTGAGAACTGAACGCTTTTTTATTCTGTTGTACTTAATAATGTAACTGTAAAAAAAAGATATAATAAATAAATTCTATCCTTCTTAATAATGCGGATAGGCTTGTTTAAAAGTTGGCAACCATCAGATAAGTTTCCACGTTTGCCTCGGTGAAGGATGTTCGCCGAGACGAAAAAATGTTCTTATATTTCGAAAACGACCGTTCCACGTCTACCGAAGTAAACAGGCGAAATTTAAAAATAATCTTTAGATTTAATTAAAGGAATTGCAGATGCCCCATCGCACATTTGTCTTAATCCCGGTAGTCCGGATTCTTTTTAAAAACACTATCAAACTTAGCTAAAACTCGTCCCATTGTTGCATCGTTTTATACTGTGTAACAATGTACTAACTTCCTCCACGACTTGCACTGATTCTACCAACGACAATCCAGAATTTTGCAAATTTTCTATCGCGCCCTACAAACCCCTTTGTAATTGCTGCTAATATTCTTTAGATGTTTTTCAACAGAAATATCGAGAAATCCCTTCTGGCTCATCCTAATAGCTCTAGCTTCGGCAGGGACGAATTGCAAATAACGGATTTGACTTCTTGAAAATGTTCATTAAAATAAAAAGCGGCTTTTAACCACGTTCCCCAACGCGTAAGAATGGGCTGTGGTGGTTTTCTCGAATACCAGGGCATAACCTGTGGAATGCCATAGTCCTCTTAGGACTTTGAGAAACACTTTTTTTGTGTTTGCTATTAATGCATCCACCCCCGGGGTAACACTCTCGAATAGTTTGTGCCACGGGTGTAAAGCATGGACTTTACACGTAACATGTAAAAGTCCTTCACACTTTTCTTTAAGGGAACGGCCTACACTACACATTGTTGCTGCACCATCGCTCATGAACAAACAACAGTTGACTGGTTGACGCTTGAAATTTTTGTAACGTTTCGAGAACTACGGGCGAAATTTGCTTTACAAAGTACACTGTTTTTAATCTTCTGCTGGCTAATAGAATTAAAAAATTTTTGTTTAATAGGATCTAATACGCCCCACTATTATATTCAAAATAGAATTTTTTTGCAATCTGTCGTCTCATCAAGACATAGCCACAGCTGTTTATCTTTTAATTGGGCTTTAATTCGATTTTCAATGTCCTCACGTATTCGTGGAATATCTCTCCGTAACGCTGCCCGAGATGGTAGTATCCACTCGGTATTGTATGTACCCAGAATTTTCGAATGCTTTTTTTATCAAGTATACGAAGTGGTAGCCCACATCCCATAAACTTTAAAAGCAATTCTAATTGAAATTGACGTTGTTGTGACACACCATTTCTTTTATTTCTGTGGTGTGCGCTATTATATGTCTTTCACAATCACGTTTGCTCCACCCACAGTATTTTCCCTTTTTACAAACTTTACAGAAAATTGTACTCCCATTGTAGTGTAAATCCACAAATTCCCACTAAGAAAATTTATTAACTTTCGTAAGTAATGGCCGTTTATTTTTAATGTTACGTTAGACATAATAAACTAAAGCGAGCAAAACCGACGCTTGTTTCTAGTATGCCCACGAAGTGGTGCAAACGTAACATCTGCAGACTCGTCATTTGTTGATGAATAGAGCGCGTCATCCGTAAATGAATAAGCGCGCTGTTAGTTCGTAGTCGTCGATGAATAAACTTTTTTTTTTGAGGTGGCCCACTGTGAACAACGCCCTTTTAAATCAACGAACACCCAAAACGCCAGGTGTATATTTGCGCGTCTTCACGACGTCATAGACAGTGGTTTTGGACCTCGTCCTAATAATACAATTTAAATTACCTATGTTTACAATCCCATTATGCGCCCGGCAGCCTGATTGCGAACCTGGCGCGTGCGCTCTTGGCCCGCCTCTAGTGATGACCTTTTCTCATTCATCAAGATTCCTGGACAGATCTTGCAAAATTTAAGTCTTTAGTTTAAATTAACGTATTTTTTCTCTGGGAAACATGCTGTGGGGAAATTTTGTCATTAATTGTAGAAATGCTGTTTTTGAAACTAAAACAAGGATGTATCCCACAGAATGCTTTTGTTAAAAGATTTGCCTCATATTCCATATTGCTCGCAATTGCAAATTTTTGAACGTAATAACGACCACACAAAGAAAAATCCTGTAAAGATAATTGCAACAAGGTTAAGGTTGAATTTATTAAAAATTCACGTAAATCTTTTTTCCCTTAATGCAAGAAACCTTTTTTCTACGTGAAATGTTGTAAATCATTGTTGATTACAATATAAACAATAATATTGTTTTCCCCCAAAACGCTGATGCAATACCTCTCAAGCGATTTTCTTCTGTACCAAAATGAATTATCAAAAGTATGCAGTAAAATAAATGTAGTCATTGAATATAATGAAATAAAATTGCTAATATTTTAATATGTTACATGATTGAGTTAATAACGATAGTAGAATTTTACATTTTTTACGTTTTGTTATTTCGACTATGTTTTCCCTCGTCAATCATTTTCTTTCAGGTAAATAGGTAGTATCTGATTGTTGTTTTTACAATCTACGAGTTTTACGATCGAAAACTTTTTTTCTGCCACTGTCATTTTCAAAACGTTAGCATATGGGCCACCAGTTGATTTAAAAAGAAAGTTTAATGTTTCGCAGATTCGAGGGCGAACCGTAACGATCTTATTTCTTGCTGTTAGTTACCTACACTTCAGATTCCCGTAATAATTTTATTTAAAAGATTAATTTGAGTTTTTAAAGCTTATCCTATTATTTCTTCGTTATTTATCTTGGGATTTAAGAACGTGTTTTTTCTTCTTTTTCCACATTCCTCGCCGCGAGCATCTAGTAAATCCAGCACGATGTCAAAATCGCTCAACTTCAAGACTTTTATTTTAGAAAGGTACGATTTCCGAAAACGATAGCCCAGAGATGCCTATGGGAAAAATTTTGGGTTTAAAACAACATTTTTATTGTTTGGAAAATATTTCTCTTTTCAAACTGAACATTTGATTTAAAGGAATCAATCAATTTTCTTTGTTTTTTGTTATTAATAAAATTTTGATTTTCACTTTTAAATGATTTTTCTTCGAAAATTTTGTTATGTGAGGTGTTAAATTTTGATTGTACCTTTTAGACAATTACATCATTTAAAAATCAAAGGGGGGGGGCATTTCAAATGGATGCGGAAAACTTGAATTGCTGTCCCAGCATTTCTTCGAAAAACAAATTGCTTCAGGTTTAATGAATTTATTCTTTAATTTTGCCACGCATATAGTAAAGTTCAGGAGCCACATCCGTAGAAATCCCGCGTAAATGGCGTTTATAATAGATGTAGAATGCCAAAACCCAATCGATATTAAAATTATCAATCGATTCTAACAGATGGAGCGTAAGCTGAACAATTCATACGCCGGAAATCTACCTGAAATAGTATGTGTGGGCGCACAAAGCGTTGAGGAACTATAATTTACATCGTAATCAGCAATTCCCAAACTACCAACTAAATTGTTTACCACAAACAAAATGTCCATTTACCAAGCGCCTCTCCGAAAAAGGATGTAGATTGAAATGTAAAAAAGAGCAGAGTAATTTACCTTATTTATGTTTAAATTAGATTTATTAGCCAGATGATCTAGATGATGATAGACATTTATGTTTGTACTCTCAACCATCTTCATGTAGATGTTACAGCAAGAGAAATGATTTCTTGGAGAAAGAAACGAAATATTTTTTTTGATTTAAAAAAATTATTGTATTGCGGATAATTGAAACAGTAAGTGCCTTGAATTAAGGCGGACAGCTTTGATAAAAGCAAACGTTTTCTGTGTGTAATTTCCATACAGGGGGTAAAACAAAATCATACTTAGATCCGATATCTACGCATAATAAAAGGCAGTGCAAAATTTTAATCTCATTATTATTTTCGACGTTTCTTTCATCTCTTGCATCACGTCCTCCATTTTACGCAAGAAGTTATTACCCAAATTTTTTCTACGCGAATTTGACTGCTCCCTCGAAATTTATGGGTTTGGGAAACACTTGTATACTAGAATATATGATATATGCGAATGCGCAAAAAAAAAAGGGGCGGATATTGTGTTTCGACAGAGTTTCCACAATAAAATTGGATATACGATGAAGAACATTAAAGTCTTCAAATATGAAAAATCCGCTGACGTTTGTACGTGATGAAAAATGATCCGATATTTGTTTCACCCGGAGGGCACCTACGAAATTGTATTTGAAAAGGTGCGGTGTGTTCCATAAATAAGTGGTTGTCAAATTTTTTCTGCTGGTAGCGAGGTTGTTACAAAAAAAAAATTACTGTTATAAGTTTAATATTGAAGAACATTTTGTTGTGGTTTATTTAAGTATTATCCAATTTTTATTTTCAACATACAGGTTGAATCCCCAGGAATTAGATATACTTTGTAGGTAGATACAAATTTGATATAATCAGTTGCCAGTTTTTTGATACTGAAACAGTTCACTAAAACCTTTCCACAAAAACTTAATTTTGTACCAGACGCACGTTTCGATAGCCAAGCTATCATCATCAGCAGCAAGACTGAACTAACAAGCTAAGTGAAAAACTAACCTTATAAGGGAAAAAAAATTATGCATATGTAAATTAAAATCGTAAAATTAATAGAGCCGCTTTTATTGCACAGGACTATAAATAGCCTTTAAAGTAAATGAGCCGAATGACGTGAGTTAATAAATTCCTAGATTACAATGAAGCGGTTCATTGCACATGGTTAAAATTACAACTATAAAAGATTAAACATGATGTAACAAAGGATAAAGGCTGGAATTTAGTGGGTCCTAAATCTGAATTCATTAAGTGAGTTTTTTTTGGGAAATTTCCATGCCTTCATAACAATTTAATTGAGAAATACTCCTTACGTTTTTAATTAACTTTATATTATCAACTTTATGGGTTATTTTCAAGCATATGTAGGGCAACGCTAGATTTATCAAACCTTCTGAATTTTGAGATGAGCCAAAAGTTCTTTGTACCTAATTTTGATTGAAACTTTTTGTCTGCCAATATACACTTTATCACAATCTTTACATGAAATTTTGTAAATTCCTGATTTATCCATGTTACCACTGGGCCTTTGGAATTTTCCCAAAAGGTTTTTAAGGTTATTGCTCGAAAAGGAAAACAATCTTGCGGTCAATCTTAAAAGGGTTTTTTGAAGACCCTTGGTGTAAAATGGATAAAAGGGTAATTTAACATATTTCTTATTATTACGGCCGTCAATGCGTTCTAATGTGCTTACATTTCTAATTCTTAATCTATTCTTATGTTTCCTAATTTGTATTAGACGACATCTTCAGAGAATCCGTTAAAATTTAGAAAATTGATGATTTTCTTTTAGTTTTATTTTGATATCTATCT
Organism: Dynastes maya; assembly: GCA_029619315.2. Lineage (NCBI taxonomy): Eukaryota > Metazoa > Arthropoda > Insecta > Coleoptera > Scarabaeidae > Dynastes > Dynastes maya. The sequence goes on along the minus strand of JAROYE020000012.1, from coordinate 2,866,423 downwards.
TTCGTTAAAAGGAAATTGAGTAAACCCGGGGCACCAAAAAGTTTAATAAGCCGAAAGTTTTTTGTTTCATATGAAATGATTAGAATCCTGTAAGATGAATCTATTATTACTAGTAGGTTTCCTATATACGTCTATTTCAACTTATTTTTTATTTCTTATTACTAACATGTCAAGGAAGGAATCCTGTTGTCTTTTTCTTCTTCGTGGGTTTAAATTTGATAGAGGGAAATTTTGAGTTAAGTTGTTTTTTAAAGAATCCGTTATTGAACATTTTCTGATGTCAAAGATGCAAAAAATGTCATCGACGTATCTGATCCAAAGCCGAGGGGAAAAAAGCGAAAGTATTCTTCAGGTCAGTTTCAAATTTACCCATAAAGAGGTTAAACCATAAAAGGAGATAAGCTGTTACCCATTGCTGTTCCTTCCGTTTGTTGATAAAAGTGTTGTTAATTGGAAAAGTTTTTTTCAAAGCAAAGTTTTGTCAAAGAAATGAAGCTAGTAACTTCCTCTCTATCCATTTGGTTATCTAACAAAAGTGTTTCTAAATATTCCAAAGTTTAAAACAACTGGAACACTAGAAACATGAACTTACGTCAAACGAAACTAAAATTTTTTTTTGTCAGTAAGCTCAATGTCCTTAGTTTTTTCAATGAACTCGTAAGAATTTTTAATAGCCAAATCCGGGAAAATTTTACAGGTAACTGGTTTTATTTGTCAGATAACCACCGGAAAGTAAGAAGTTGGGGGCTGTTGATATTCGAACAATGGGGGCTCATGCTTTTCCGGGCTTGTGATTTTAGGTAAACAATACATCCTAGGTAGTACTGGGTTTGATACCGTTAGCTAAATCTTAAAATTTTCGCTAAATGACAGCCTTACATTCTAACATGGTCTTTTTGGTTTCTGTAATCATTTTAGACAAAGGATTTTCGATAATTTTGAATAAGAACTTTGTGACAAAGTGGTGTTGACTCGACTAAAATAAAACTTCTTTGTCTAAGATGACAACAGTGTTACCCCCTTTTCGGATTTTAAATAAAAACAATTTTTTGTTTTTTAGTCTTCTAGCAATGATTTGATCTTTTCGTGCAATGTCAGGTGCATTCCTTTGCAATTTTTCCCAAAATTGACTTTTTGCAAGCGGGACGAATAAAATTTTATCATCAAAATTACTGATCGCGTTTTCTATGCCAACTATAATTTCTTCAAAACCCGGGGGCTTTTTAAATTTCAGGTTGTATTTCAAACCTTTGTTTAATAAGTCGATTTTCTTTTTTTGCTAAAAGACTCATGTGACTCGTTTTAACTAATGCAGTTGGGTTAATTATTTGGCAGGTTTCGGTTTGTTAGTGGTGACTAATTTGGAAAAAACTTTTTCTTGAGAACCTTTTCTTTATCTGAAACTATAGTGATGTTAGCTCGTTTTTTCTAAAATTTCCCATTATTAAGTATTTTGTTACTAAAATTCCTAGCGAACATTTCAGATATGATTTCTGTTTATGATATAATCCCGTCGGTTCAATTACTATAGCAAAGTGGGCAGTTATTGTTTTGAAACACAGTATACATTGTTGTTGTAGGTTTATTGACTCCGATTAATGTTTTGGTCATTTTCGAATGTTTGCGGATACAAGCGAAAGTGAAGCCGGGAAAATGATCCCCCTTTGGCAACACAAAACCCTAGCATAAACCAGATTAGATACTTGGTCAAACATTGTTTAGATCTTATTTACTGTAATTCTTACAATTAGTCGATGTTGTTGAGATACTTCGAATTGTTTGCATTCACTTTACACTTTTTACCATCGCATTTAACGTTTTTTCTGTGTGTTTTTAATGGTTTTAAAGGTTTAACGCATGGAAAAGCAATGAGCATAACCTGCTGCGGTCCGACACATGCTTTTACATTTCATTTCTTTACATTTTACCCATTTACTGTTCTTCAAACTTCATAGCTGGGGTTTATTTTTATTCGGGATTAAATTCTTTTTCGCATCTTAGTTGTAGCAGAGGCTTTGCATACATGCAGAGAAACGATTACTTACTGCTTCAATTATCCGCAATACAAAAAGTGTTTTAAATAAAAAAAAAATATTTTCTTTGCGTTTCTCTCTCCGCTCAAGAGAAATATACATTTTTAATGAAATAATTGTATTTCTTTATTAAAACAGTACAACATATAAAATACATAATGGAGTAAATTATTCACATTGCTTGTGATTTTAAAAGGCCAAAAGTAAAGATTATCTGAACTTAATTTAGAAGCACACTTGGAAAAAAATTCCTAGAAACGATTACCAAGTCTCTCATCCGTGTCCAGCAATAGTCTGCCAACATAGAGGGGCTCCACTTGGCTTGGTAGCGCTTTTCGATATCCAAAATATCTTGGTGAAATCTTTTCCCATGTTCGTCACTGAAGGCTCCAAGGTTGTCCAGAAAAAAATCTAAATGTGATATATATATATATATATATATATATATATATATATATATATATATATATATCACTTCTCAGTGCGTCAATTACATCTATTATTTTGATTTCGACTAAAATCTGGTGTTATACTCCATGTTACGTTTCAAAAGTTAATCCTATTATCCTCTTATTGAAATATAAACAGCGATTTATAAAAAATTTCACATTACATTGTAAATCAATCAAGCCTGCTTCTGTGGTACACGTAGATGTATCTTTCATAATAAGTTTCAGTGTGGTAACAAATTGGACTTGTTTAACTTTAGATAGCTTAGTACGTTACATTTATAAAATGGCGTTACATGAGTTCTGAACTTCGGTCTTTTCATGCTACTAAACAATATTATAACGAGAGCTAGGCTGGTAAGGTACTCGTATAACGGTAGCGGTATAACGTTTCAGCTTGCGTTTCATGGCCTTCAAATTTAATCGAATATAAAAGTCACGAATTACTTCTCAGTACAATACAGATATATGCGAGCACGGCTCGAGGTTTAAAGCTCTTCCTGTGTTACCGATCTCAACTTATTTCCTGAAGTAAGAAACTTGTTCATACACTTAAAGATGATTTTTTAAGTTTCTAACTTTCAAAGAACGCTTCATGTTGTTCGTGCTACATTTATGCTGTAAGTGTAGTAACCATCTCTGACTAACTTTGTGCACATACATGAATGATTATTTATGATATAAATAACACGATAGCACTGCATTGCATATACAATGACCGCCATGAATGGGGAGATTTTCATTTTTAATCCGTCTTATTTCCCATTATGATAATTGACCATGAAAATAGACGCAACAAAATAAAATTAAAACTGAAATATAATTGAGAATATGTGGAATGTCTTGAAAAACATTGCAAGTATACGAAACTCAACTCCAAAAGAAGAATTACAACATGTTGAAGATGTATGGGATAATACCGACGAAATAAAAAAAAACACTAAAAAGCTGCATTGGCAGTATGCCAAGAAGGATTGAGGAATAATAAAACACAAAGAGAAACAAACAAATATTAAATAAACATATGTTCAATTTATACTTACTTGCATGTTATATGTAATTAAATATATTGCCAACATTACCAACTATTTTTTTTTAATTTCAACCCAAAAATCATAATATTTCTAAGCGGTCCTAATTCGATGACCAAGGACTGTAGATTGTCAGGTAATATGCCCCGGTTCCTTCAGAATTCTGATCTGAGATAAGATATTTTATTGACAAAGAAATGGAAAGTGTTGGCTGTAATGTGCTTTAAAACAAAAATATCGTTTCCCGTATAACAAAGATTCAGTATTCTCTCCTGCGCATGTTATAAAAATAACATGTTAAAATTTGGAATTGTATATAAAGCCCTGGGTTTGATGACTCGTACAAACAAGCAAAATTGCTTCAATTAAAACTGCATTGTTGGAATTTTAATAGCCTGTTTCTAATTATTACTTTGTTATTATTAATTATTCAGTTAAACCTACTGGGTACGCACACAGTAAAATTATTTAACGTAATTTCGAACTATTGTTTTTAATCGTAATACCGTATTTTAATTAAGAAATATATACACTGTTATTATAAACTGGAAATTAACCTTTCCGGCTGTAATAGAATTGATCCTTTACAAACATAACATAATAACATTAACACTAAATGGTGTTCGAGGTATTTGTAGAACGAAACGAGTTTCTATTATGACGTAACATCCGTTTCAGGGCCCGAATGCCTAGCGAATTTCTTAACAATACTGTTACAATTAACATTGGGTTTAACTATATAACTTCTAATATCTAATGGGATCGTTTCTCTACTAACTATTTGATACTTTATTAGAAGCGATACAATAGAATAGGTATGATGACGTCTTTAAACTTATAGGTTCTAAAAATAAATGTAGGCTTTCACGGGGGGGTGTCTGAATTTTTAAGCATACATATTTTTCCGGGCAGATGGGCTGTGCCAAACGTCTGATGACTCATCAGACGACCAGTGAAGACTAATCATCGTCCTGAAGATGCCGACCGCAGTTTGGCAAAACGTCGACTTCGACACATCAAAGACACAGCCCATCAGCCCGGAAATATGTACTGCTAGTACAAATTGTAGGTTTCTTTTCCGTTCTTCTTTAATCATTAACTTCGTTTGGGAGCTTGTTTCTTCAAGCTGTCGTTCATGAAAATATGTATAGGATTCTAAAGAACAATTTCAATGTAAAGTCCCTAAAAATAATATGATTTTGGGGTAAAATTTAAAAGAAACAGTTGGTAATGTTGGCAATATTGTTATTTAATTACATATAACATGCAAGTATAAATTGAATATATATTTACTAATATTTGCTTGTTCCTCCTTTGTGTTTTATTATTTCCTCAATCCTTTTTGGCATACTGCCAATGCAGTTTTTTACTGTTTTTTTTTAAATTTCGTCGCTATTATGCCATACATCTTCAATATGTTGTTGTAATTCTTCCTTTGTAGTTGAGTTTCGTGTGCTTGCGATGTTTTTCAAGACATTCCACACATTTTCAGTTATATTTCAGAGTTTTAATTTTATTTGTGTGCGTCTATTTTCGCGATCAATTATTATCATGATGGGAAAGAAGAAGAATATAACCATAGAGAAAAAAGTACGAATTTCTGCTTTCCGAGAAACGGGAGAGTTCTCTCAACGTAAAGTTGCATAAAAAATGGTGTATCACCTCAAACTGTTCTGAGAATCGCGAAATTAGTTAAGGAGAATATTCCTAGTACAAGTGGCGGCAGAAAATACTGTGCTGGCAAACGCAAAACAACTGTAAGAGATGATTGTCGTATAATAAAAGTGGCCACCACCACTACAAATTGATTACTACTTACGTAATGTACCCGTTTTCATCTGTCCAGTATATCACTCAAAATGATAAACACTCGCAGCAGATGTAATATGCATGATTTTTACGTAAACGCAACCACTGCTCAAACATAACCCAAATAAATAGCTTTAAATGGCGTAGACGGATGTGTTTTTATCTTTTTCTAATGCATCAATAAGCGAAACCGCTGAGAAATAGAGCACCCCCATTCCAAATCACATTGTATCCTCGTAACCAACTGGAACAGTTCCCTTGATCTTCGGATCTTGAACTTTTTGTTGAGATATAGAATGTAGAAAATGTTCATTTCAATTAAAATATTTCACGAAAGCTAAATCGCATTCGCATTCACCCTTCGTTATTTTCATTAAGTATGCATTTCCAGGATTTATAGAATATTCTTCTTTTGTCTTCCTTACGGATTACCTTGCTTCTGCGAATTGTTACCCTTTTTAAGGAATGTAAATTCTTGCTTTAAATGAAACGGTTGCTTGAAATTTTGGAAACGTCTTCATGCTCACTTCCCAACTAGATTCCCAGTATTCAAGGCGAATTCTCAGAAATTTTATGTTCATATTTAATTATACGCTTAACAGGATTCTGGTGGAATAATAAAGGAAAGGTGGACATAACGAGATATCCGAAATTATAACGGAGGAGGATTTTTCTATAGAAACACGTTTACGCAGTGCAGGTGTGACTTCATCGCCATGACAAGGGATTTCAGCTGTTTATTTTGATTTTAATTACGTTCTGAAATCAACACTGTTTTTACTGACGCATCATTTCGTAATGGTTGTCAGTGTGCTGCTTTTGCACAGAATTTGTATGTACTAAATTCAGTGTACTGAAAGAAAGCCAGTTGTTGATTCAACAACATTTTCGTTAATTAACAGGTTGTCTCGTTTACCTTGTATACCGCGGAACATGTTTTTTATTCCTTTAACAAAGTGCAACGGTTCAAATGTTTTTGTTGATTTTTTGCTGTAAAATATACTATAAACTTTTGATTTTCTAAAGATAATCATTAAAAAAAACTGTAAAATCTAATTTAATGTATTTCGACATCTAGTCGAAGTGAACACCATACAAACATCATACAAACTAGAATGTGATTTTTGTATTTTATTGAACATTTACTAACATCTCGCTAGTATGATTTTGTGTATCATGTCCACGTTACGCATTGCCTTAAGAAATTGCATGCCGGATCGACATGGATTTTATTAAAAATTAACTTAAAAATCAACTGAACAGTGTGAGTCTGCTGTCTCGCTTGAAAATGAGAGTAACATCATACCTACTGAATTTTGATGAACTTTCTCGAGAAATTCAGCAACAAAAATCTCATTAGAAGTATATTTTAATTTTATTTTTAGTACAACGAAATGGTTTCTTAATAATGAATGGGTTAAATATTTAAGTTTATTTATCCCTTTTTTATTATTATTTATTATATATTTAAAAAACTATGGTTAAATTAGTACACGTGTTATAAAGAGAAAAAAATATTACATTAATCGGTATGTTTTGAACACGTTTGTGAAACATCGTACGTTAAAGATGATATCATTGCGTGGGTAAGTATGCGGATGCTATCTATATTTCGGTTTCTATATTCACTACTCTCTAGCAAAGAGTATACATATATGTATACTGTCTTTAAGACGGCCTGACTATGACTACTGGCACTACGTGGCGCCAGAAAATAGTTCAGTTGTTGCTTTTGGAGATTAGTGGCATAAATTGAGAGATATAAGAGCAATATGGCCAAGAGTAAGAATATTGATTTTGCCTGTAGTGATTCCATCAATACCAGAAGCTATTTATTAGCATTATCTGTTTTGGTTATTGTTTCTAGGCATTTTTTTCATGTGTACTTCTACATATTGAGTTCACTTTTGTTTGAACGTTATTCTATACATAATCTCTACTTTTAGCCTTTTTAAAACTAGAAGCATATGAATAATTTGCTTCATTATGTACGTATATGTCGTACTGTTTTAAACAACGTAAGCGCAATTAATAATGCGCATATAAATAATATGCAATTCAAGCATTCAAAATGAAACTATTAATTTATGAACAATATCTAAACGCATTCTGGAATTAAGAAAACTAGGAATCGCTTTCTCCAAATTTTCTCCAAGATTTTCTTGAATCAGCTTCAGAATTTATTTATAGTGTCAAAGAAACCGACACTATAAATAAATACCTAACTAACGTATAAATGAACTAAATGTCGTTATACAACATTTATAAATGCCTCTAATGCAACAAAAAATTTTTATTTTGTGTTTTTTCCTTTTTTTTAAATTTTGTAGTAAAAATGAAATCCTAGAATATATTGAAGTGAATTGGTAAATAAACGTATTAATGTTCTATATCGATTTTTCGAATTTTCGTAACTAACTTCTGACATTTTTACTCCAATAACGCTGTTTAATTATCAAAAAAATTCTACCTCCAATTGCTTCCACGTTCATGAAATATCTCAGTCGCTGTCTAAAAGCGTTAAAATTTATAACGATGTTTACCGCTGCAAAATAACTTAAATTTAATTTACTGCATCATTTATTCAAATAAATTACCCTGACTCCCTTCTATTTAATTGTACTAATTGTCAAATAAATCATATTCGGATTACAGTTTTTGTTTTCGTTAATGAAATCTAGTTAAAATAAATTTTCCAAAACACCGTGAACCATAACGCTTTCCTTCCATTCTCTGCCTTAATTAGTTTTTAAGTAGATCATTTAGATTGGAGAATTACTGAACGGGCTTAGAAGAAATGAGATGTTTATGGCGATGGGGCTTGGGAGGATCATTCTAAGTGAAACCGTTGCGTATTTCTTACAAATTACTACGGGATCTGTTAAGACTGACGCTTTTCCGATAGACCTGAGTAATTTTAATTGAAGTTATTCACTAGATTGCCCATTAAAATGCTCTTTCCATCTATATGTGTGTTTCTGATGAAAAGATCCACCTTTGTGTTATTTAATCTCCATTACTTCATTTCTCTATTGATTAAACGTTGAACTTTAACTTAACGTTAAAATACTGTAATTTTTTTGAAAATTACATGAATATTGGACACGCAGAGAAATGGTTTCTTGCAGATTTTCTTGCAAAAATCAGTCTCTATTGAAGAAAATATTTTTATTTTAAGACTATAAAAATGTATAATATAAGAAAATAATTTTCTTAAAATTTCATTTGGGTTAAACAAATATTTTCTAAGGGTTAGAAAATTCAAGACAGAAAAATGTTTCTTCCAAGTAAATCATTTAGTTTTAAGTTAAGAAAATATATTCGTATTGAAGGTAGAAATGAAAAAATGCTGCAGATCTCACGAAGTTCTCTTGAGAAATATGCTACAAGGACATCCAATAAAAGCAAAATTACAATAATGGAAAAAAGTTAATAATTAAAATTAGGGTAACACTGTAGTCATCTTAGACAAAGAAGATTATTTTAGTCGAGTCAACACCACTTTGTCACAAAGTTCTTATTCAAAATTATCAAAAAATCCTTTGTCTAAAATGATTACAGAAACCAAAAAGACCATGTTAGAATGTAAGGCTGTCATTAGCGACAATTTAAGATTTAGACTAACGGTATCAAACCCAGTACTACCTAGGATGTATTGTTTACCTAAAATACACAAGCCCGGAAAAAGCATGAGACCCATTGTTTCGAATATCAACAGTCCAACTTACTTACTTTCCAGGTGGTTATCTGACAAATTGAACCAGTTACCTGTACAATTTCCGGATTTGGCTATTAAAAATTCTTACGAGTTCATTGAAAAAACTAAGGACATTGAGCTTACTGACAAAGAAATTTTAGTATCGTTTGACGTAAGTTCATTGTTCCCTAGTGTCCCAGTTGATTTAACTTTGGAATATTTAGAAACACTTTTGTTAGATAACCAAATGGATAGAGAGGAAGTTACTAGCTTCATTTCTTTGACAAAACTTTGCATGAAACAAAATTTTTTCCAAATTAACAACACTTTTTATCAACAAACGGAAGGAACAGCAATGGGTAACAGCTTATCTCCGATTATGGCTAACCTCTTTATGGGTAAATTTGAAACTGACCTGAAGAATACTTTCGCTTATTTCCCTCGGCTTTGGATCAGATACGTCGATGACATTTTTTGCATCTTTGACATCAGTAAATGTTCAATAACGGATTTCATACAACAACTTAACTCAAAATTTCCCTCTATCAAATTTACCCACGAAGAAGAAAAAGACAACAGGATTCCTTTCCTCGACATGTTAGTAATAAGAAATAAAAATAAGTTAGAAATAGATGTATATAGGAAACCTACTAGTAATAATAGATTCATCTTACAGGATTCTAATCACTCATATGAACACAAACTTTCGGCTATTAACTTTTTGGTGCACCGGTTACTCAATTTTCCTTTAACGAAAGATAGATATCAAAATGAACTAAAAGAAATCATCAATATTTCTAACTTTAACGGATTCTCTGAAGATGTCGTCTATAATACTATTAGGAAACATAAGAATAGATTAAGAATTAGAAATGTAAGCACATTAGAACGCATTGACGGCCGTAATAATAAGAAATATGTTAAATTACCCTTTTATCCATGTTACACCAAGGGTCTTCAAAAAATCTTTTCTAAGATTGACCGCAAGATTGTTTTTCTCTTCGAGCAATAACCTTAAAAAACTTTTAGGAAATTCCAAAGACCCAGTGGATAACATGGATAAATCAGGAATTTACAAAATTTCATGTAAAGATTGTGATCAAGTGTATATTGGGCAGACAAAAAGATCAATCAAAATTAGGTACAAAGAACATTTGGCTCATCTCAAATTCAGAAGGTTTGATAAATCTAGCGTTGCCCTACATATGCTTGAAAATAACCATAATGTTGATAATATAAAGTTAATTAAAAACGTAAGGAGTACTTCTCAATTAAATTGTTATGAAGGCATGGAAATTTACAAAAACAAAACTCACTTAATGAATTCAGATTTAGGACCACTAAATTCCAGCCTTTATCCTTTGTTACATCATGTTTAATCATTTATAGTTGTTTTTTTTTAACCTTGTGCAATGAACCGCTTCATTGTAATCTAGGATTTATTAACTCACGTCATTCGGCTCATTTACCTTTAGGCTATTTATAGTCCTGTGTAACGAAGCGGCTCATTAAATTTTACGATTTTAAATTTACATATTGCATAATTTATTTTCTTTATAAGGTTAGTTTTTCACTTAGCTTGTTAGTTCAGTCTTGCTGCTGATGATGATAGCTTGGCTATCGAAACGTGCGTCCAGTACGAATTAAGTGTTGTGGTAAGGGTTTTAGTGAACTGTTTCAGTGTTCCAGTGCCACAGTTTTAGAGTATCCGTTTAATTAAAATTAGGAGCAAGTGAATGAAACATTTTTTTTAGATTACAGTATGATCAAATTATTGAATAATTAAATTATTAATTGGGGGTTATTCAATTATTTAATTATTCAATAATCTAATTAATGTTTGGGTTACTGCTTTCTGTCGTATGTGGTTTGAGGCTAGGGTATACTTCGATGATTTTTTTGGGTTGGTTCTTCCCATCAACCACAGATGTCTCTTTATTTGTTGTTAACATTTAAGAAGGATTATTATATATCCTCTCAAAAAAAGAAAAAATTACAAAGAAGTCCTTCCCGACCTCCCCTGTTGAGAATACTGCGTAACTTGCTGAAAACTGATGAGTTTTCTTCAATACTTCGTATTTCTTAAAAAAAAAAAATAGGCGAAAATTACCCCGAAAATAGGAGGCAAGTCTTCTACCAACATAAGTTCATGATGAAAGGAGTAGATTTAACAAAAATCTAGCAATTTTTAGTGAGCAAAAATAAATACTCTAACACCTCACTTCATAATTTTCGTTTGCAATTTTTTGACTTACACTATCGTGATATCACTTCCGGTTTGAGCGGAAATGGCAACAAATTCTATATATTTTTAAAGATTTGAATAGAAGATTAAATAACCTTTTCAGTAAATCCCTAAAATGTACACTACCGCTCATATGTATTTGGGCACCCTTGGATTTTAGATTTTTGTATACAAAGAATGTATTTAGGTAATACATTCCAGCATTATTGTATGCTAAAAATCAGTAAGATCCACTTAAATTCATTAAATAATATCTGTTTATTTACTTCTTTTATCTTTATGACAGGTAATACCGTCATAAAAACTACCTGCGCTATTATGACGGTATTACCTACATAATGTTAATTTTATTTTAATGAAAGCATCATAGTGTGAAATACAGCATCGTTTTCCAAATAAAAATTCATATTGTAATGAGTCTGCTTAAATATTTTCACATTAAACTCGCTTTCACAAACGAATACCTTGTATTTTTAGATAAATCATTTTCAGTATGCCTCGCAGCCTGTTACTACATCTTTCGCCTTTTTATATTCGTTTCTTCATATAGCAACGGTATCGATATTTTTTTAAGAATCACAATTTTCAATGCTTTTTAAATATAATTGAGTTGAAAAGAATAAAATCATTCGACCAAGTAATTGGTGTAAGATTTCCCGGCAATATTGACATGTTTATTTTTTCCGGAGTCAGTTTCTATGGTGACAAGAGAAAAACAGTTTTTTCTAACAACCTGATTGCTATAGATGGTGGATGGTTCTGAAAATATAACGAGCAAATTTATTATTGAAAATATGTTTACGGTTGTAATACAGCGAAAATGTTTTTTATTCGGGAAAATTCGTAGAAATCTTGTTTTCATAAATTCGTTACACAATATGGATATATTTACTTCTTTTATCTGTACGAGAGGTAATACCGTCATAAAAGCACAACTAATAGGGACAACGAAGAGCGTATTTCTTGAAATTCTAGGAAAAATGTAACAGTTGGTAATTTTACTAGGAATCATGAAGCTATAACAAAGCCATTTGAAGTAATACTTTTAAATTATGGTCAGTTACAACACAATGCAACAAAAATGTAAACAGAAGTGAACTTGAATAATTAAACACTTTCTCATAAAGTAAACGAGCATATAAACCATAGCAATATACTAGTTCCCTAGAAGTTAGTAATTTCAAGTATCTTAAGCGTAATAACCCTTTAGCAAGTTTATTCGATATCATAAAGGAAAATGTATGCATAGATGCTAAAAGACTGAGATTACAAAACCCATTTATATTTCACGAATATAATTACACGAAATATACAATAAAGGGGATTAAGAAATAGTCATAACTGACGAACAAGAACCCTGTTGAATTAACTAAAATAGAAAATAGGTTGCTAAAACGTAATATTAGAAACAAAACACGGCTAAAAGGAATAATATTACAAGAATGGCCTCCAATTGATTCAGAAATAAGGAAGGAACATAAGATATTATTAAGTGTTATGTTTTTCAACATGAGCTTTGTAGAACAGACGTGGGGATCAGCTTAATCTTGAGGCGATATAGAGGAGACCTGCTTTTGAAACACCATCGCATCGCGAGATTCTGAGCTCGTATAAAGCACGATGTATGCTTTTTATTTATTTTCTTTATGCGTATTTGTATATTCTCGTAATCTACACCTACAAAATGTATTTATGTTGAAGTCTGGCATTTATACATAAATATTTTCTTTAGAAAAATATCATTGAGGATTAAATGAAATTCTATTTGAGAATTTTTTTTTCCCTTTAAAAGCAAAGCATTCAAAAATACTTCTAAAACTCTGGAGGTCCTCCAAGTCGGATCTTTGAAAAATAGTGCCTTCATTTATACTTGAATCGATGAATTACTTTTTAAAAACTTTAGTCGGTGTTTGTTGGAAATTCCCAAAAATGATAAACTGTGCCATAAATTTTACTGTAAAAGAATGAAATTTACTCCTTAGTGACATTGATATTTATAATGTAATTGATGCATCAATCAAATTGTCACTACAGTTTTAATTTATGTGGTTATATTTGTAAAGACATGACACAATTTTTTTTGACACAATCGTTTTATTTTAATTTAGAACAACTATAACTAAGTAGAATTGCTTATTCCAGAGGAGCGCTATTATCAGTGGTACCGTAGGAGCTATAATAACAATATTTCCCTTGTGCATTGCCGAACTCTCGTTAAGATCCCCTAGTAATAAGGAAGAAATAAAACTTCTCGTGGATCAGTATTATTATTTATGATTTGAGAATATCGGTTCTGGAACAAGTTTTAATTGGGTTTGTACGAATCAGTTTTAATTAACTATCTCTTTGTTGTTGCTTTTTGACGTTTATATACACTGTCGTGCTCACGTAATGAAGTTTTGTTCTATTCTATTCTACCAGTAGGGTAAATCGACAATCAATACTACCTTTATAATTGGCAGTGAAATATTTGGGGGCTGGAACAAGAAATAAGAGGTAGTTGGACCTTTCCAAGACCTATCGAAAGCATTCGATGAAGGTGTCGATCACGCGATACTTTCAATAGATATGGGCATAAGGGGAAGATATTTACATGTGCTTGAATTATATCTAAAAGAAAAATTGCAATGCGTGGTTGTTTTCGACGAGTATGTATGCAGAATTCAATTATCCTGAGATAAAGCCTTAAGTGGTGCCCCGTAGGGATTTCTACTTGGTCCTTTACTTTTCCTATATATGTGAACATGTTTCCAAGCGTATTCCAGTATGGACAGGACAGGATTATTTGTCGTTGACGTTGCAGTTTGCTTAATTCTAGCAAGGTTAGATTACAATTAGGGGATTCTAGTCTTGATAAACTATGCTTTTTGGGCTCGTGTTTTCAAGAAATACGTAATAATAAACAAAAAGTTTGTACAACATAGTTATTTATTTAGATTTGTTATTTACTCAGAATAAAAGCATAATTTTTTGTGTATTTGATATGTTATAAATATATGTTTTCAATAAAATTCCATCTATTTATGTTTGTAATGCGCGATTAAGTACGTTTATAAATAAAATTCCTATTATTAAATTTTACCGAATTACCGGTATTGAAAAATGTCGATAAATTTGCAATTCCTAGTCCAAAGGGCTGGTTCTCCTTTAACTAACTGACTCTTTTATTAACTGTGAATGTAACACAGAGTGAAGGTCTAGTTAAACAGTAAGGTGCTAAAGTACAAAGCCTGCTCTTACAGAATTTAACCGCAAGGGACTACAAGCAGTAAAATAACTACTAACTAATAATAACTAATAATGTTAGAGTCAGCGTTATGTTTTATATTGTAGGTTTCTTTACTATTAAAGAAATCATACACACACAATCCTCGTTGAGGTGACCTGTTGTGTGTTGCCAACTGCAAGTACGAACATGGAACAGTCAGAGCAATTTCCCTCTCAGAATTTTTCACTAAAAATTACCGAATGTAAATGTTTTTTTCATTTTACTCCTTCACAATCAAAACACAGCGTGGTAAGCTTCATTTCTTGGAAAAGAAATAATTTCAAACTAGAATACAATTTAACTGTGCGGCGAAAAATATATTAATGGAACAAAAAAACCCGCTTTCGACAGAGCACTTTTTCGACAACACAGCACTGAAAATTATCCATTGTTTACAAAAATCGGCATTCAAAGGTTGCAAACATGCAAAAAATGTTTCGCTCGTACATTATGTGTTTAACAAAAACACTCAAATAAGGTGTATACCACCGTATCCATGCTTCTACGAGGGCGCAAAGTATAAAAAGAGACAACAAAAGCTTGCTGGCGCTGCTTTTTTAATTACTTCACACCGCTGCCAGAAATTCATCCACGTATCTAAGTAATTCCGCAATTCGTCTCTGTTTCCATTTTAATAGGATTAACCGACATGTCAGACGTACAAAAATGAGACAAATTCAATTTTAAAATAGGAAATTGGGCGCTTCTCGACCTGTGAATGAATTT
This sequence comes from Dynastes maya, assembly GCA_029619315.2. Classification (NCBI taxonomy): domain Eukaryota; kingdom Metazoa; phylum Arthropoda; class Insecta; order Coleoptera; family Scarabaeidae; genus Dynastes; species Dynastes maya. The sequence goes on along the minus strand of JAROYE020000012.1, from coordinate 2,851,165 downwards.
CCTGTTGTTATCGCGCCATGAAAACAAAGAGTAATGTTTTTTAATTGTTGTATGCAATCTCGTAGATTTAATGTATGCATTTTAATAATAATAATAATAATAATAATAATAATAATAATAATAATAATAATAATAATAATAATAATAATAATAATAGTTTATTGATCTAGTGGACCATACGGCATAAGATAAGTCAACAAACAAATATACAAAAAAAAAAATAGATTTACAATATCAATGAAAAAAGAAAACGACATGTGTGCAAGTAACATGCAGCCCATAGAAAATAACATATGCAATTTACCTAAATACATATTATTTAGCAATACTAAGCAACTAATCGTAAGTAGAAACGTAATTAAAAAATTCATTTAACGAATAGAAAACATTATTATAAAGAAATGTCTTAAGTTCTTTTTTAAAAACTTTTATATTTTCTAAATCTTTAATAGAAACAGGCAGTGAATTAAATATTTTGATTCCCATATACACTGGAGATCTCTCATACGTCACCAATTCATGTTTTGGTACGGATAAACTATCTTTATTCCTAGTATCGTACATATGAAAATTAGCATTCCTAGTAAATAAACTTAAGTTAGTTTTAACATACACCGCAATCTCTAGTATATAAAGAGCAGTCACGGTAAGAAGATGCATAGAAGAGAAGTAGGAGCGGCATGAAGTACACTTAAATACACCAGCCATATTTCTAATAGCCAATTTTTGTATTCGCAACACCTTTCCAACGTGACAAGAAGCACCCCAGAACAATACCGCGTATTTTATTCTAGATTGAAATGACGAATAATAGTATGACATTACAACTTCATTACTAGCAACAGTCTTTAATTTATATATTACATAGCATGATGTTGAAAGCTGTTTACATAAATTTGTGACATGTGTTTCCCATGTTAAACCCTTGTCCAAGTAGACCCCTAAAAATTTGGTATGTTGGACCTGCTGGATTGTGCGCGAATTTATTTTTATTAAGTCACATTCGTGCATTTTATTAGAACCTGGACTAAAACGCATACAAACGGTTTTTTCATTATTAACATATAACTTATTGCTATTAAACCAACTAACAAAAGCATCAAGCAGCTTCTGTGTGAGCAAAACTAAATGCGGTCTAGTCCATTCAGATACGAGGAAGCTGGTATCATCAGCATACATTACTGTATTCGAATGTGCTACAGTGGTCAACAAGTCGTTCACATAAACAATAAACAATAAGGGGCCCAACACGGATCCTTGAGGGACACCTCTATCGAGAGGCAAGGCATCCGACCGCTGTCTCTGAATTTCCACTACTTGCGATCTAGCAGTTAGATAAGACGCAAGCCATTCAAGTGTTTTTCCGCGTACTCCATACATATACAGTTTCTGTATCAATATTTGATGATCAATCAAGTCGAAAGCCTTGCTTAAGTCCACAAAGACACCCAAACAACCTTTCCCTTCATTTAATTCATTGTAAAGCATATTGACAAACTGAATCATTGCGGTCTCCGTTGATCTATGTTTCGTAAAACCATGCTGATACACACTTAAGATGTTGGAAAACTCAAAGAATGATGTCAACCTTTCACAAATAATTTTTTCCATTATTTTTGATACCACTGACAATAATGAAATAGGTCTGTAATTCTTTAAGTTTGTTTCATCATCTCTCTTGTACAACGGCAGAACTCTTGCAGTTTTTAAACATTTGGGAAAAATCCTGTCTATAAACGATCTATTGATCAAAGCTGTAAGTGGTTGTATTAGAAATTGTATATTATTTTTTACAATGTTATTACTAATCAAATCGTGACTGTTTAAAAAAAAATTGATAAATTGGCGGCATTAGAAATTTCTGTTTCTAAGAGATTAAAGTCTAGCACGGTCAGTAGTTCTGCAAAATTACACTTTCACAGTTATAAAAGTTTACTTGTGCTATGGTTAAAAATAGCAACATAGTTGGTTTGTCGAACAAACTTTAAAATTAAAGTAGGAATTCAAAAATGTAATAATATATAGTGTTCTATTTAAAATAACAAAGTTGACAGCTACTTCCGGTATAACCGAAACTCTTAGTTAATTAAATATATTTTAGTTCAATAGTACATTAGCAAGTTTTCAGAATTATCCAATGCATACTCTTTCATATATTGATCGATGAGACGCCTGTATACATATGCACATACACATACGCACACATACATTTGTACCTCTTCCACTTATTCATAATATGGAAAAAGTAGTCGAAAATAAGGAGGAAACACGGCGCGTTCTGGTCTGATAGTACGGGACTGGGATCCAATCCAAAAATTCGGAAATACATTATTCAAATAAATTTCTGATGACATTTGAATTGCATGCCGGTTATCGATCAGCACTGGTGGAATCAGACTTTACTTTACACTAAAAGCACGCGAAATGCCCATTGAGGAAATTGAATTAACGTTCGTGAGGATTTAGCGCAATCTATATTTTTATTACAACTGTTAAAGTGAGAGAATCTTGCGGTTAAATATTACTCTTGCAATTACCTCGATAATTTTCAATATATTCGGTGAAGATTTTTCGTTTACATTTCTAAATAGATCATACATTTCATTTATTGATGGCGTTCTCATTAAATCCCCGCAATTTATTATGCAAATTTTCCACTTCTATACACACAGAAAAATGTTTTTTTGCATCAAAATAGATTTTTTTGCAAAAATCACTCTCTATTCAAGAAAATATTTTTATTTCAAGACAATAAAAATGTATAATGGTGGTGAAACGTCCTATTTGTTTACAAAATTGACCTTATGCTGCCCCTATTACCTTGACTTCTTTTCCAAAAAAGACGAACGAAGTAACACTATCTCATTTGGAAAAATTCGTAAAAGACAATGGAATTTGTTCCTTAAATTCTGCTTTATATCACTTTCGGATGTTGGATAAATGTTGGTAAAGCAATTTTGATTAAATAATTAATCAAAATTCTAGAATTTCGACAAAATCTACTGTATGTGAAAATTCAGAAATACACATAAAATTAGCAGAATGGTTAAGTTTGGTGAAGTAGTTGTGAAATATGGAGTAGGACGGTGATTAACTACTTTTGCATAGGAAAATAAAGAAAATAATTAATTGTGTTTTCAGAAAACAGTTAAATATACTAGCGGACAAAAATCTTGAATAAAACATATTTAGCTCTTTTACATACAAGCTTGAAGCACGTTTCGCAAAATTAAACATCCTCTCCTGCAGATAGCGTTAGTATTTAAAAGCGACTAATAACGGAATAAAAATGTTTGCTCTTTTTTACTTCCTCTCGAACTGCATGCATAAATAGCTGCAGTATATAATGCAGTTGACACAAGGCAAAGGAACGATGCTGAAATTAAATTGAATACATACCCAAGCTGAATGTGAAAATGTAAATTTTCATGCTGGCGTATGTAAAATGCATTTTTAGACAACACGTAGTCTGCTGTTTTCAAAATAGCTCCAAAATTAATTGCAGCTGCAGCGATTAGGCGAAATGCTTCCTTGTAATTAAAAAAAAAAGCCTTTAATGCAGATACTGTGCTGTAGAATTGTAGAAACGAATCTAAATTTAATAGATTTCGGTTAGATTTACGAAAGCGTACATCAATTCTCTAGGATTTTTATAAAACCTTTTAAATGCAGGTAAAGAAGGCTAACGGCGATCAAAATAGCCCTAGAAATATTGTTATAAACCTTTTTAATTACATCGAATGTAACACTCGATGTCAATCACATGATCTCCATGTCCGCAAACTACTAAGGTTTTCATTAAAAGTTCGAGGATTTGATGTAATGATGATAAAGTTTTCAAGCGCTTTTAACGACAATATCGGACCCTCTAATTTATTTTACCGGTATTTCGGATATTGGAAACCCTCAATGAGTCTACTACATAGCTAATTTCGACGGTATCAACTCACTGAAAGCAAAATGAAGATGTGCCCATTCGCGTCTATCCATGTACGCATTTTTAACAACACCAGCGTTAACGTAACCTGGTGTGAAATATAGGACTAATGAAGCTACACTGGATGTTTCAAAGTGAGCTAAAATATTTAGCAGTTGCAATTAGTTTTCCCTTTTTGGGCCTTGTACCTTTTCCCTGTTTTTTACTCGGTTTACTCGCCATTTATAACTGTTTCTGCCGTTCGGTTTCATTAACCTGAAACGTTGTGATACTATCCAAATATTGTTTGCTTGCACGAGGTTGCACGGTGCTTGAGGGTTAAAATTTAGAGTAAATGTGAAATCATGGAATTAAAAAATATTGTTTTTCAGTTGTAAATAAGAGAGTTAAGGACTACTGCACTGTCGAACATATTTCTGGACACGTCTAGGCATACTTCTGATAAATTTCATACCGTATGAGATTGTAGAGGCCATGGAAGTAACTAGCCAGAAGATTCTTTTACAAATCTTAAAGTTTGAGGAATATGTGGGCAAGCATTACCTTGTATGCAGAGAAATGGTTTCTTGCATCAAAAAACTAGGTTTTCTTGCAAAAATCAGCCTCTATTTAAGAAAATATATTTATTTCAAGACAATAAAAGTGTATAATACAAGAAAATAATTTTCTTGCAATTTTAATTGGACAGAAAAATGTTTCTTCCAAGTAAATCATTCAGTTGTAAGTTGAGTAAATACTCATATTAACGGTAGGAATGAAAAAATGGTGCAGATCTTAAAAAGTTCTATTGAAATATTAGGCTCAAAGTTTCGTGTTCAAAAAACACATCATCAGGCCAGCTACAAGGATATCCAATAAAAGAAAAATTACAATAATGGAAAAAAACCTGAAGTTAATAATTAAAATTAGGAGCAAGTGAATGAGCTAACGAAAAAGTTAAACTGTTTTTATTTATGAGTGTATCACGGGTTTAATAACTACAAGATAGCGTGTAGTAATAATGGTTAATAAATTGTTATTAGTAACAAAATGTACAAAAAAAAACAATTATTAAAACACCTTCTCTCGCCCAAATGGTATTTATTATAGAAGCGTCTCATATTTTAACCTTTTCAAACTAGCACTTCCCTTTTTATTATTTCAATTCTCTTTCCTATATCTTTCTCAGAAAAATAACAAAATCAACGCGAATAATGCAGGCGAAATATTCCACATTACCTCAATTTACAAAACTACATTCTGCTTCCTTTAAAAAGTTACAAGGCAATAACGAAAATTACATCAGTTATCTCCGATCTCCTCACATCATAAACATATTTTGCAGATGAGGAAAATTACGTGTGGAATGTTTTAGCGCGATGATCTCGGAAATAATGTGCCATTTTATTGAATTTTGTTCAAATCCTAGCGCAGATTTAAAATACATTTTGATACGAAATTATAAAACAGTTTATAAAAAACCTTTTCAATTTAAATTGATTGTAGTGAGAAGTCAGTACCTCAGTGTTTTACACAATATGATGGGAGTGATAATCTATACGCCTGCCTATCTGCTATTAATGTTATTAAATACACAATCGTAAGCTTATCATGATAAGGAGGGAGAGGTGTAATTTGGAGCGCTAAAAGATCGCAAGCACTGAAACAATTTTCTTTTACACCATTCGCTGGGTTGTTTTAACGTGAAAAGTGTGATGTTACGTTTTATGAGATTAAATAAATTACGTCCATGCTTATTTACACACAGAGAAACGTTTACTTGTATCAAAGCTGTCCGCTTTGTGAGATCTGGACCATTTTTTCATTCCTACTTTTAATACGAATATTTTCTTAACCTAAAACTAAATGATTTACATGGAAGAAACATTTTTCTGTCTTGCACTGTCTAACCCTAAGAAAATGTTTATTTAATCCAAATAAAATTTCAAGAAAATTATTTTCTTGTATTATGCATTTTTATTGTCTTGAAATAAAAATATTTTCTTGAATAGAGACTGATTTTTGTAAGGAAATCTATTTTCTTGATGCAAGAAACCATTTCTCCGCGTGTATGCAGGAACACTAAATGATTCGGAATTTCAAAGGACAACCCAACTTATTGTTCTGCTGTAATAAAGTAAGGAAGATGTAGGTAAATGTGAATTGCATCTTAGATATCGAAAATCGTTGAATTGCATGCCAAGAGTGCATGTAATGTTTATATAAATTTTTTTCGTTTAAATGACTTCCTGAATAAGATGTCAAAGTCTTTTACACCTATTATAAATCACCCTGCATAAAAACTAGAATACAAACGAGAACCTTTCAATTTAGAAGAAATTACTTGATTTTCTTGAAGAATGCATTTCAGCCTTTAATTCCAGTTAAGTGGTAAATCTTGTCCGAACGATATATCTTAAGCATTTATTACGGTGGATGTCAATAAATGTTTCGCGGAAACAGTTTCGATGTAGAAAGATTTTGCCTTTTATTGCCTTAAAAGCATTTTTCATCCTTGATTTTAGTAATTTCCTTTTAAACGACTGAAGTAATTTTATATGAATTAATTTTATACAGAGCAATACGAATTTATTCAATTTATTAACTATTGAGTTGCTACACCAATATCATATTAATTAGCATTAAAAATTTCAAGGATAAAAGCAATTAATCACCTCAAAAACAATAAACAACAACAAGAAACAAAAGAGAGAATACCGAAAATACGCTTGAGCTTAAATTCGCTTAAAAACATTAGCCAAGGACGTAAGAATTTCGAAATTTTCCGTTGGTAATTAAAAGGCTTTTGTAAAGAAAAACAATAAACAAGGGGAACAAACGGTATCTCAGAAACTTTATTAAAAGTTTACTCCGTAGCAATAGGATTAAGGCACACGTTGAAAACGGACTAAGAGAAAATTGTACCTAGAATTACATGCCCTAATCCTATAAACAAAGGAACAATTCGTATATAAAATATTTACCAGCATCATACACTAATATCTTGTAGTATTAGTCGTTAGCGTCTGTAAAGTAGAAGAATTACAACCCAGAAAAATCATGGAAGTATACCCTAGTCTCAAACCATATACGACAGCAACCAGTAACCCAAACATTAATTAGGGATTATTGAATAATTAAATTATTGAATAATCCCTAATTAATAATTTAATTATTCAATAATTTAATTATACTGTAACCTATAAAAGAAACTTTTTCATTAGCCCATTCACTTGCTCCTAATCTTAATTATTAACTTTAGGTTTTCTCAATAGAACTTTATGAGATCTGCACCATTTTTTATTTAATTTTAACTAAATTAGATAATTTTTGCTACTATAAATTACAATTAGACACTATTAATATTACTTTCGTAGTTTATTCCCTAGTAAAAATCTAACGGAATTGGCTAGACCTTGTTGTTTACATTCTAATACTTTCCTAGGTGTATGTGGAAATGAAAATTGAAATAAAAAATGTCGTAAAAACATCCTTGGGCTTGTTTCATAAAATTTTAACGTACTTCATGAGCCCCACATTCTGAAAACGGAAATAAACACATTAGAAGGAAAACAGGCCCGTATAAATACCTGCTGCGTGTATTTGATTTCTTGACAGCATGACGAGAGCTAAAATAATATTCAGCTCGCCTAGGAGAACGTAAATCTTATTTCGATGGCAATATCGAAAAACATACATTTGGGAACACAAAAGCGATGCTGAGGTGTCACGCCAGGCATGAAATATTTAAACGATTTATGTTTTGAAGTTCGACCTTTCGGGTTTTGTTTTTGGCCACCGCGTTTCTATTCCTTCATCATCTAGTGTATGACTAATGCATTTAACTCTCATCCCTTCTTTATCAATTTACGTTTTGATTAATTCACCTTAACAATAACACTTTTATTCACTTCGATCCTTATGGTGTGGAAAATTATAGCCCAAAGAAACGTGCATACGTAAAGGCGTCAGCTAGATATAATGACTAAAGCTGGCCACGAGCGGTACCGCGCAGTAGCGTAGAGTCGACTAGGCCTCGCGTTCCACTAAAGTTATTCTGCTAATAGAGATGTTTGCTGCCGCAAATAATTTCGTTCCTCTTTTAAATAAAAATTAAATAACACGTGCTCAAACACTTACCATTTTAAGAGTCCTCGGTGAAATCACAAAGTGAATAATGTCTGTTAAATATCTGCAATATTAGATATGTTTCAACTGTTGTTTCGGCAAAACTAGTACGGCATGAGGAAAAAATGCGTTTATATGCAGAGAACGAACGTTCTACATCTAGTGACGGAATATTTGCGTAAGTAAAATAATCTTTCAAACAACTTAACGATTCTGTTGACGCACCTTCACAAATGTGTCTTAATGTGCTAAAATCAGAATTTTTCTCAAAAACACTTTCAAATTTTTCTAGAACAGAAACATTTTTTGCGTCTTCAATCGCGCATAGCTGTGCGTGAATATGTTGCACTATTTGTAGAGATTCTTCTAACGGCACCGCAGGATTTTGTAATTTTTCTATTGCATCTGCTAACCCGAAGTAATCGTCGCGAATGATTTTTAAATCCATTTTAACCTATCTTGAAATTTCGACTGGCTTTTCTGGATAGCGGCAGCTTCCTTTGTATCGAATTGTAAAACCACGCGGCCTGTAACTATGTTCCCCAACGAGTTAGAATAGGTTCTGGTAGCTCTGGTATACGGGGGCACAGTCTGTGAAATTCGCGAATACGTTTCGGTGATTTGACAAATACTGCTTTGGTATGCGCTATTAAAGCGTCTACCTCAGGATAACATTTTCTGATACTATCCGCCACAAAATTGAGACCATGAATTTTACACGTAATGTGTAACTAATTAGCAGAATGCTTTTTAAGAGACCGGCCTACAGAAAGGATGTTTGCAGCACCATCACTCACTAACATCAAGAGTTGGTTTGTTGAAAGTTCAAACTTGTCCAATGTATTTAACACTAACTTTGAAATTACTTCGGCAGTACACTGTTATATTCGTTTGGAGACTAATAGAATTGAAAGTGCCGATTGATGAGGTTCCAATTTGCGTGCCATTACATTAAGAACAGAATAATTCTTCCGATTTGTTGTTTCGTCGACACATAACCACAATTTTTGATCTTTCAACTCCGATTTTATTTTTTGTTCAATATGTTCGCGCGCAGATGGCACAATTCTTCGTAACGGTGTTCGACTTGGTAATTTGCACTCCGAATAGTTATTCCAAAAGCAGATAAATGGTTCCTTGTCTAGTAAATTAAACGGTATATTACATGCAATAAACGTAACGCATAAATTAAATATAAATTTTTCATTGTCTCGTGCGCAATTTCTTTTTGAGACATGCTTTTCACTATTTACGTGTCATAGACAATGTTGTCTGGACCAACACATTACGGGATTTTACAGATTACACATTTAATTTCAGCACCTTCATATATTAAGTCTGGAATTTCTGCAATAAATTTTCGAAGTTTGTCCGACCGCGATTGTTTTGCTGACGAAATCATAATTTTTCTAGGACAGATAAACAATTGCGCAAATGACAGGCAGCGAAAATGTCCGTACTGCTCCGCAGACGAAGTAATACTACCGTTCCTCTCGATCCGAACTGATTCTACGCCGATGCGCGGTACCGCTCGTGGCCAGCGTTAATAATGACTTAGAACTAATATGAAGAAGTGAAATATGAGCATAGAATAACAATGAACTGGTGTGTTTTAAGGTTATTGTCCAGTGATCTGTGATCTAGGTTACGCCGTCTACCGTTTACATTGTTTTTAGATCTATTTCTTCGAATATAGGAAATAAAAAGTTTCCGGTATCCTAAGTTCCGTTTGGTAATAAAAACAAAACGAATACAGATACAGACAAACTATTTATTACAAATCTTAAACTTCTTTCTACGTAACTCCCACCATTTTGTAGACACTTGCCATAGCGTGGCACAAGTTTTTGTATGCCTTCCTCATAAAACGTTGCCGCCTATCTTGTCAACCATGTGGTAACATGTTCTTTGAGTTTTTCATCGTTGTTAAATTTTTGACCACCAAGGAACGTTTTCAGATGCAAAAAAAGGTGGAAGTCGCTAGAGGCGAGGTCGGGGCTGTACGGAGATATATGTTAAAAATGTCATAGTTTGTTTTGAAAACTCGGCCAAGAAACACTTGGGAGGTGGCGAAAATTTTGTCAGAGCTGTAAACCATACTCGAGGGCCACGTTCGACGAAGGAAACACCTACACTGAATGAAGATAGTGTAAAAAGAAACTCTTGAGCTGCCACAGATTTATCCTATTTTGTATCAAAAAGGGTTCTAAAATACGAAAGCACCACAGCAAATTATAATTAGCTAACATAATTATAATATAGCGCAATATAGATCTTTACAAAACAAAAATGGATCATAGTTTTTCTCAATTTTTCCTTTTTAAATTCATAATTAATTCACCTGCATTTATACATACTTCGTGTTGTTGAGGCGATTTTACAGCTGGTTTGCCTCACCATCTTCACTTCATTTAGATCGAAACGAGTTCTCTGCGGTAAAGTAAGGGAATCCTTGAAGGTATGGTGTATGGAAATATTCGTGGGTTTACGTGAAATTCGAAGCTGTTCACGTCTTAGTTTTTACATTTCTTCAATATTACACTTAATTCTAGAAATTAGAATCAAGCGTAATAGAGAAATAAAAAAATTGCGGCGTAAGAAAATCTTATTTATAACAATCTGCTGGAGGCAATTTTGGCATGTCAGTCAAGGCTAAAATCTAATCGAGACTGGTTCTGTCATGTCGAAAAAATTCCGACTTATCTCCCTTACAATTTACCTACATATACAAAAAAACTGACACGTGTGTATTATTTTTCTACCGGTAAATGTGAATGAGTGGGTATCACAGCTTCAGGATACTCGTAATCCACGAAAGAAAATAAATACGGCAGAAAAACAAGCCGATGTAAATATAAATACCTATTCCATATATCTGATTTTTTGACAGCTTGACGAGAATTGTAATAATACTCAGTTCTCTCGAAATGTGAACCTTATCTTGACAAAGATATTCGGAAAACGTGTATATGTAAATATTATAGAAAACGAATGCTTGATGTGCCATTTCAAGCAGTATGATATTCGAAAGAATGTTACCACAATTCGATTAGATACTTTATACTTTTTGACATTTCGTATTTGCATGTAACTGATTGTGTTTAAATTTTTTGTTATGAACTACTATTCAAGATTGAAAATAACTTTTAATAAATAACAATCCACTTTCATTGTTTTATTTGCTATCACTAATGACTATACAGGGGGTTCGTCAATTTATTCCGGTTTTTAGAAGGGTTTCGCAAGAAGAAAAAAATGTTGAAAGCCGCTGGTGTAGAGTGTTTCAAATCCTAGGATTGAGGAACCTTCAGTGGCATTATCACAATTAATCGCTAGTGATTAGTGACCTATTTGATTTCCTGCATGCGGAAAATCTTATCGAAATACCTGTTTTCTCTTTTTACCATAAATTTCGCATATTTTAATCTATAAATCTCGAAGGAATAAAGTTGGACTTAAAATAACCGATGACAGAACGTTGTAACTATGCCACTTTTTTCAGCAGTTTCTTATTTATCGCGAGCATTCGTCGGAGATTTACAATTTTGTCAATCAAAAAGCCCTAGCGTTGCGCTACTGTATGCACATACAGGTCTTGTAAAGCGAATACGTAGAGCAAAAAATAGTGAGTCGCCTACTCCCTCTCAGCGATTGGAAATCACAAGTCAATCACGCCGTTGCGCATGCGTAAGTATGTTCGCTCTCACTTGCTCGACGTAACGCCCACATTTTTTGCTGTACGCATTCGTTTTACAAGACCTGTATATTGTGTTCATTTGAAAATTTTCCAGGCGGCCTACATCCGAAACTAATAAAATTATTAAAAAACACAAAGACAGGTCAATTTTTGTTTTTATCTCTACATTCCCAACGTAAAAATCTTAAATAGGATACCATTTGTGACACGTCGTTGGAAATTTTCATTACGAATTCAATATGACATTTGGTCAAGCTCTGGGGATTATAACAGAAAAAATATCATTTAATTTTAATTTTATTAGTTTCGGATGTAGGCCACCTGGGAAGTTTTTAAATGAACATACTGTATATGTCCGCCCTAAAGCTTGGCATTGTGGTGTTAGAATATAATGATAAACCTCCTTTGTAAGAGGAGGGAATATGAGCTGACACCGCTGATTCAATCGGTATGTTCGGTATTCATCGATTCAATAATATGCGATCAATTTCCCACCAAATATCTCAGGATTATTAAGTAATTACCCTATTATTAATTATACCCCTATTTCAACTAATTAATCTATTAATTTCTGTCGCTAAATTAATTTCACTAAAATTAACAGCCACCGCTACGAAATTTAATAGGGTTATATTTTAATTTAGCTTTATTATACATATAATAACAGATGTATATAAATATAATAAACCAATTTAATTGATTTGTAGACATTTGGCGAAATTATTGAACTGCAATCGCAACCTTGCATTAAATTCAAACCATGCTTTCCATCAAAGAGAATTTTCTATTAACAGCATACACTCTTTGAGGAATATATGAAGTTGTATTCTCGGTACATGGAATCCATTTTTCTTGGTTGCAATAAGTTATTACGATATATCGTTATACGTTTGCCGTTTGATGAAAAAATAATGGACTAACGATTTTTCTTCGTAAAGCTGTTATCCAAGGCAATGCACCATGTCATAAGGCAAAAAGTGTAATGCGATCTTGAATCTGAAAATCTGCAATTCACCAGACATAAACCCAATTGAAAATGTGTGGAATGTCTTGAAAAACATCTTTAGTACACGAAACTCAACTACAAAGGAAGAATTACAACAACATATTGAAGATATATGGCATAATAGCGACGAAATTAAAAAAAAACACAATAAAAAGCTATGCCGAAAAGGATTGAGGGAATAATAAAACACAGGGGAAGAACAAGTAAACTTGCATGTTATATGTAATTAAATAATATTGCCAACATTACCAACTGTCTTTTACCAATACTATTTTAAACAAAAAAAAAATTAATTCTGGAATAATAACGGTTCAAAGAAATTTAATTTAATTTAAATATTAGAGTTTGCCCCACGATTTCATGGGTGCCGTTTTAGCTGCTTTTAAGTTAGTAGAGCATGTCTGGTCTTATAAAGGGATTTTAATTAGAGTTCGCTTGTTTGACTGGTTTAATTTCGGTTACGTTAAACATGAACATTATTTATTACATACTCTCGCCACAATTCGACGCAATTCCATACAACTTATCGGTTGACAAGGAGCGTAGAAGTTAGATATAGCATTTGTTGGGACTAAATATAGCAAATTATATCCTTCATTCAGGCACTAATAACTATTTCGGAACGTGTAAAGTAATACGAACAGTTTTAGAACTAATTTCCACATCACATCTGGTTTCGTTGTTGCATCCCGTAAAAATGCTAAACGTACATATGCGATATACAATTCACGAAAATGCTTTACCATTCTAGTTTAATCACGATATTAAGTTTAATGCTCTCTATATTCAATGAATAGCCATTATGTTTGGGCGTACACGTATGGAACTTTCTCCTAAATGGTTTCAGTTGAACTTTATAATTATGATTAAACATCCAAATAAACTTGGTAATTTCATATTGTGCGCCAAGGCCATGATAGACTATGGCTTGTGGCTTATTAAAACCGCCCTTACATTAAACTGCAATTACCGCTAAGTGGATTGATACTTGTTTAAATTGTGCTGTAATTGTCGCTGTTTAAATAATTGTGTTATATAATATAACGTAAAAATATAAAACTATTTGAACAATAAAATCTTCACGTTTTTTGCCATATACAACGGACAGTTAGGGAATTGAGTTGGAATAGCATCTCTTTTAAGCCTAGGATTTTTCAGACTTTCAGTTATAGTTTCACCGGTCCTTGAATTTGTTGCTGTTGAGAAATAAATAATATCTTCTTTTACAAAGTGTAACTCATAAACAAAACATACAAAACAGCCGACGCCACGGTTTTTAAGTACCCTTTTTATCGCTTATACAACACTAGAGTGTTTATATTATTTATAATTAAAATGTTAATTTACGTTGACGTACGTTTTATGTATTTAATATTTACATTGACGTTTTCTATGCAGTTGCTGTATTACAGAAATTAAATAAATGTAGTATAAATAATAGTTGAATAATCGTTAAACTAGAAGAAATACTATAGAGGGCAACTCTAAGTAGCATCGTGTAAAATATTTCTTTCCAATATATTTCTTTTCCATCAAATAAGTACATTCGCTTAAGATTGATTTCTATCGGAAAAATTTAATGTTTCGGAAATAATTTCCTAATACCCTCGTGTACATTGAGCACAGGACAGAATCCGAAATGCGGGTAGCAGTATTCGGTTCGTGTTTCCAAAGCGTGCATCGATTTATAAATCGTGATACGGTTAATTGATAACACAGTGGTGGATAGATACATTTTACGGTTGAAGTTCTTGCATATTTATAGCGGGGACGACTCTTTTCTGCTAGAAAGAGAATCTAATCCAACCAGGAAGAGACTGCTTAAATTTGCCGAAGATAAATCTACGTGCATTCAATATCTCTTCTTTAAATAAGAAAAGAATGCCGGGGGCCTTAGAATTTGTCAATCGTAGTTCTTCGTTCTTCCTTCTTCACTGTTTACATATACCAGTCCCCAGGAAATTTTTAGAATGAATTTTGGAAACTCAATTAAAGGAATTGTGAATAATAGTCTATTTCCTAGCATACGAGAGTAGTTTGAAAAGTTTGAAGCCTCGACACGAAGATGACAGTAGAAGGGAGTTTTTAAGTCTCTGTTCGTATCATAAAGTCATTATGTACAAGACACCACCTCCTCCCTGTCATCGACTGGCTCTTTTTGAGAGATCGTTCACTTTCAATATTTACAAGAAATACAATCAATTACGGATATGATATCAAAATATTGAACTAGCAAAAATTCCGAGATATGTTGTTTTGTTCTCAAAACAACCGTTGATGTGTGACATTTTCTCGTTCCATTCATGTCGTGTTCTCCTTTAACTAACTTTCCATTTGCATAACTCCTCATGTTGTACGCCAAAATAAAGGAATTTATAGCCAGGAAAAGGAGAGAAGGGGTTTACCTCCTTGTTTAGTCCATGTAATGAATGATTATTTGATTTACAATGAAACAAAGAGATACGTTATCTTAGACAAAAAGCTTTCAAGTAATGCATCACTTCTATAATCCCGTTCAAATGGAACGCGGTATATATTTTGCCTAATTTTTCTTTTAACAAAGTTTCCGAAGTCATTCGACTCCATGCAGCCTGTAGTTTGTTTCACATGTCATCTGCTGAAGTTGGAGCAGTTTTTCTTTCTTCCCGATCGAGTTCGCCCCATAATAACTCGATGGGATTCAATTCAGGGCTTTAGGGCTGCCATTTCATGATTGTTAGTGTCCCTTCCTCTTCCAACTCTTCTAAATATTGCTGGTATAATTTTGAAGTGTGTTTTGGATTATTGTCTTCTTGAAATACAAAATTCTGACCCAAAATTCTTACACCAGAGGGTGGTGTAGAGTGTGCCGATACTTAGTGTTGTTTGGCACAAAATGTTTGTTTAAAAATATATCTAAAAGGCAGAGGTACTACATTAGGGTGGATGCAGGGGGAAGTATAGGTTTTATACCAAACTATATATTTAATACTATACGTTTGGTTTTCGGGTTGGAATCGTAGGAGTACAAGACATTCAATTTCTTATAATAAATCTAAATTAAAAGGTTCTAAAGTAATTGTTCGTGAAGATCTTACAAAGAAAAACGTTGCTATCGTGAATGAACTCATTAAAAATATTTCTTTTACTAGTAGGTATAACTAATTCTGATACCATTTATGTAAAAATAAATAATAAAACATAAAATTAAACGCTTGAGCGATTATTTATCACGTTATTTTAAATATTTGCCACAAGCGATAGACCAACCTATGTGTTCCTTATATGTTGCTTTCGTACAAGAAAGGAGAAAAGGAAAAATTCTGTTTTGAAACTTTTTTCATTTTGTTCCCAGAATTGTTACTTCTTGCAGAGCGATCTTGCAAATATTTCTAAACGGTGTACATCAAATAATCTACCTCTGAATATCAACAAATGTAAAGTTATTTCCTTCACACGTGCATCTACGCCAATTACTTTCAACTATGAGCTTAATCAAGTTAACATCGAACGTGTCGAACTAATTAAGGATCTAGGGATTTTGTTTGATAGCAAACTCACTTTTGCGCAATACATTATCAGTATCTCCCATGCGGCTAGAAGATCTCTTAGCTTTATTGTGCAAAATTGCAGAGAGTTTACCAATGAGGTAGTCTTGAAATCTTTGTACTACGCTCTTGTTGGATCCCGTCTGGAATACGCGTCCATCATATGGTGCCCTTACTATTCAAAGCATAAACGCCAATTGGAATTGGTCCAACGCAGATTTGCTAAACTCCTCTGGTTCCGGCAAGACGGAGTGTACCCACCCAGAGGCGTTGATCATACGTTACTGTTGTTCCGATTTAATTTACCCTCTCTTAACTTTCGGCGCATATCCTCCGGTTTGGTGTTTCTCTGGAAATTGTGTAATAGCTGCAATGACTGCTCTGCACTACTTCAAAGATTACAATTTATAATCCCACGCTCTGGTGTCCGGTATTCGAATACGTTTTATCTGCCGTTTCCTCGAACAAATGCTTTTTTAAAATCACCTATTTATGTGACTTGGACAAACTTTAATCTCATATCTTCGCAATGTGATATTTTTCACGATACTTTACATACAATAAGGATAGTCACTACTCTTTACTTTAATAATTTTTTGTAACTTGTTACTCTTACTTATTTTTTGTACTCGTTTTGTAATTTGTTTAATTAATTACTTGTCCAGTAATTGGAATTTTCTCTGTTGGGCAATAAAGCTTATTATTATTATTATTATTATTATTATTACTATTATTATTTGTTTGTCTTTTTTGCTTCTAGTGTCTTAAAGTATATTTTTAGTATTTTCTATTTTTGAAATGAAATATGTACTTGAATAAATATAATTCCATTATGTTTATTTTGTAATGGTTGGAATCAGCAATTTGAAGCCTTGCACACATCAATGTACATTCTTTAGTCTCTAAATTGTTTGGAGTTGAGCAATGTATTTCAGCTAATAATTTAGATATTCTGGCAATTACTGAAACCAGGCTTGTTGAAAATATTTCCTCTATTAATTTGCCAGGTTTTCACTTTTAAAGGGTAGATAGACCATCGAATAGGATTTGGACTTTTTGTTAAACAGCAGATTTCGATGTCAATTGTAAATACACGGTCTAACATTGAGCAATCATGCATTAAGATTATGCTAGTCAAATTGTATCTTGGCGGTCGTATAAAGACCACCATAAGATTTTTTAAGCGAAATTGAAGATTCTTTTGTTTATTTCTACAAGCGCCAATTTATAATATACTGCGGTGATTTTAATATAAATATGCTCAATACTAATGATGTGTCTACCTCTAAACTTTTTAATGTTGTGTAAATGCGTTTGTATTGCTCTTTTCTCATTATGCCTTGAATTTTTACGAGATCACCTGCGGATGTACCATCAAAGCAACCCCAAATCATTATCGAACCACCGCCGTGTGTGATGGTAGAAACATGCATGCTCACCTACAGATCTTACAATCACTCGTCCTCGCGCACCGAAAATCCTGAATTTGGGTTCGTCGGTCTACAATACCTTGCTCCAATCTTCTACCGTCCAATTTCGATGTTCACGTGCCCATTGTAACCTGTTTCAACAATAAATTCTTTCCTTTTCGGCATGTTTTAAAATTTTTAGCGAAATTATAAACACTATTCGTTAAAAGATGTTGTCCCTATTATCATGGAACGATAATTGATTTAAAAATATTACTTCAAATGGCTTGATTATAGCTTCATGATTCATAGTAAAATTATCAACTTTTATGTCATTCACATGTTTTACAGCGGACCTTTTAACAATTTGCAAACACAATAATTTATTTCTATCACTAGTGTTGAAAATTGAAATTTAATTAAGCAATTAAATTTTTACGATGCAACAGTGCGGCTGTTATAAATGAATAATCCCTTAAGTAGCAATTATAAACATTTTACAAACGCTCGTCAAAAAAACATTGTATTTCATTAGTACGTCGAGTCTAAAACTTTTTACTGGTACCCCAATAAAATTTAATACAAAATAAAATGAAGCAATTTGTTTTTATTTCCACTCATAACATCAGAACTGTTTTCAATTCAATTTTAATCCCAAATGTACAGTAAGGGTACCTTTTGATGTTTTATATACAAACATGGGAAGTTTTCATTTAATTTAAATAACACCCTGCAGTATAATTCGGAACGTATTTGCAATAATAATGTCTAATGTAGCATGTGTAACGAGCGATTTCTAATTTAAATTTTCATTGTTGTATTTCGCCTTAAACTTATAAGGTACCTCACCATATAAAATATTCTGCTAAAGTTCATCGTAAATGTTTGCATTTGTTTTCCAATTAAAAAGATTTTTGTTACAATAATAATTAGCTTTAGACAATACTTCGTATGATTTATCATAGAACCTCTTATGCTCATAACTACTTCGCGCATTACTAGTTCCTAATATTTTATTTTTATGTTTGTAAATATACCTAGAATTTTTAGAAAAATTAAATAGTCTTTAATAGATGTTAATTAATTGATTGAAGCCAGCAATGCATCTTATTGCAGCTATCTGCAGGAGAGAAATTGTAAGAAATGAACATTTCTTAAAAAGTTAATACCCAAGAACTGTTTTAAGTGTCCTGGTTTTAATATGATTGCATTTAACTTAAATAATAGAAATGATAATTGGTATTCCATTTTGGTGTAGAAATTATAGTTACATCCAACAACTTAACTGAATTTGAGGGCTTAATAATATTGTTGGAAATCTATAAATTTGGATAGAAATTAAGAAAACAACAATTCCATTTACAAAATTTTGTACATCACAAGATTTACGAATGCAATTAAAAAAATAATCTTTGAATATGCAGATACAATTAAGAAACAAGTAGTCAACGAAATATCACCACACAAATTCAAAGCATTTAGTTTAACGTTAGATGAGTGGAAATCTGTGAAGAACCGTCGATACATGAAAATTAATGTTCTTGCATGTGTTTTTTTTTGGAACCTCGAATTATGTCGTATTGATGGATTTATCCCCACCGATAAATGTTTAACTCTCATTGAAAATAAATTACAGGAGTTTGATATTTCTTTCAAAAATATAGTAACAGACACTAACACTGAATTATTAGAAACTAATAATTCTGATTCCGAAGACTTTGTATGTTTAATGTCAGTTGAATCAGTTCCTTCAACAGCAGCTACGATATCTATGAAAGATAAACTACAGCTCTTAATAAGGAAAAAACCGAGACATCTTGTCAAGTACCGACTCTAATATAAGGTAGAAATAAAAATTTAACACCAGTAAGACAAACAACAGAGAGTATCGGCACACTCCTCACCACACAAAATGTTATTAATTAATTCGGAACAGCTGTTTCAAAGGCTCACTAGGCCCCCATTTTCAACCGGGTTACCGAATAAATCTGAACGAAAAAACTAAAAACTTTTACTTTCATTCTACCATGCATGTCTATCCCTCCTCTCGAGGAAAAAGAAGGGTATATATGTACAAATGTGTCTAAACATGTAACTGTGTATATCTATTTCCAAATACCTACTTTTCTATCGCTTAACTCTAACATGCTGGGTATATGTGAAACGGCCAAGGGTTTTATCCCGCCCTCGTAGAAAAGAGCGAGACGAAAGGAAGGTTACTTCCCGCTAATTCTCTATCTACGCACTCTAAGGATACTAAACAAATCAAACATAAATTGCAGAACACCGAGACTCGGTCTTCGTCAAGTGTAAACTGAAAAGTTCTTTTACCCTAATAAATCAAACAAGCAAGAGAAATGAAGTGGAGCATTCTCCTTGTTCATGACCTGCGAATGTTCCATCTCTTTCTTAAGGTACATTGTCTCAAATGCGTCCAATTCCCGAGGTGAAGTTACGTTTTTAATTAATTTGAGATTTTCCAATTTGATTACATGTCCTGTGTTATTCATATGGTCAGCTACACTTGACGCTCCTGTTCGACCGAATCTATAGCATCTCATGTGTTCATTAAATCTAATACCTATCGCTCGTTTCGTTTGTCCAATATAGGGTTTATCACAGTCGTTGCATGCAATTTTATAAATTCCGGACCTTTCTTTCATGTCCGGTTTGTCTTTTGGATTACCAAGAAGGTTCTTAAGTGTATTTCGTGAACTAAAACATACGTTCATGTCTTGTCCCCTAAAAACTTTACTGACTCCTTTCGATATTCTATGGAAGGGGAGTTTCACAAATTTCTTGTCGCGCGTTTCTACCGGTATCAAGGTCGTAGAATTTCTTACATAATGCCTATGTTGGACTTTCTTAAGGATGCGGTCGACATCTATAGACGAGTAACCATTATAAATAGCCACATTTTTTATGAATTTAAGCTCTTTCTTGTACCTATTTTGGTTTAAGGGAAATTTCACTAGTCTATTAATTAAGAAACTAATCGCGGCCATTTTATGTTGTTCGCAGTGGTTCGAATCGGTCATAATGAATCTATTAGTGCTTATTTCTTTTCTATAGATGTCTATTTCTAGTTTATTATTGTTTCTAATTACTAGGCTATCTAGAAATGGGAGTTGATTGTTCACTTCTTCTTCTACTGTAAATTTAATGGATCCGAATTTTGAGTTGAGTGTCGCGAGGAAATCCGGGATGTTACTTTTCTTAGTGTCAAAAACCGCGAAAATATCATCTACATATCTAAGCCAAATTCTAGGGAAATACACGGTGTCCTTTTTCAAACACGTTTCAAATTTACTCATAAACAAGTTGGCTATGAACGGGAACAGTGGATTACCCATCGCCGTACCCTCCAATTGTTCATAATATTTGCTCCCTATTTGAAAACGGTTTTGGTTCATGCACAGAGAAGTTAGTCTTTTGTATTCCGCGATTTTGATGTCGTCAATGTTTGTTAAGTTTTAAGAGTTCAACTAAATATTCTATGATTTCTGGGATTGGTACGCTGGGGAAGAGTGAACAAACATCAAACGATACTAAAATTTCCCCTTCTTCTAATTCAATATTATTGACCTTATTTACAAAATCTAGTGAATTTTCTACTTCTAGGCTGTCTACTTTGATGGGTAAATTTTTGTATTCGTTTACTAGCCATTTGGACAGTTTGTACGTAGGTGAGTCTATACCTGAAACTATTGGTCTCATGGACTTTCCTGGTTTATGGATTTTTGGTAGGCAATACATTTTTGGAACTGTCGGGTTTGGGACTGACAATTTAAACTTAAGGTTCGCGTTAATGAGTTTTGGACAATTTTTTATAACCTCCTTTGTTTCTCTGATCATGGATGGTAACGGACTTTTTCTTAAACCTTTGTAAGGTCCCGATGACAACAAATGATTGACGCGATTGAAATAATCGGGCTTGTCCAAAATGACTATTCTATTCCCTTTGTCTGCTTTTAGGTAAAAACAATTTTTATTTTTGAGACCTTTAATAGTTCTGAGGTCCCCTGTGTTATTTCTCAGACTTTTTTCTTCGTTCAAGTTTTTCGAAATCGTAATTTTGCACGCGTTTCTTATGTAATCTTTTGTTGTGGAATCTAAGTTCTTAATGGCTGTCTCTACTGACGCAATGAGGTCCTCCGTCGGGATTTTTGAGTCCCGAATACAGTGTTTTAGTCCTTTATTTAACAGTGTGATTTCAGTTCTATTGAAGGTCTCTGCTGATTGGTTACAAATTAGTGGTGTGTTCTCCACTGTACATGCGGGGTTTACGTCCTTTTTAGGGCAAATTTTATGGAATTTCTTGTTGAGGCCCACCATTTTTAGTTTAAACTTACGATTAATTCGTTCAATTACGCGTCTTTGGAAAACACACCATTTTTGAAAATTGTTTTCATCTAAAAACCGTGTTATTTTAAGGTGTAACTCGTATAATTCTATTTCTAATTGACTACGTCTTGCATACTGATACCTGATTTCATTTCGTAGCCATTGTTTTTTGGCATGATTTATGACGTTTTGTGGTTTCTTACAATTATTGGAAATTATTTATTTAACACCAGTAGTTAAAAAAGAAATAAATTATTTTGATGAGCAAAAAATAAGAGGGAAATACACACAAATGGTGTATGATTTTTTACTAACCTGTCGGCCAACAAGTGTGGAATTGGAAAGAGCCTTCTCCGCAGCTGGCTTAATTTGTAGCAAGATTAGATTACAATTAGGGGATCCTGGTCTATGCTTTTTGCGCTCGCATTTTCAAAAAATACGTAATAATAAACAAAGGTTTGCACAGAATAGTTATTTGATTAGATTAGTTACTTAATTTCTTCATATGTTAGTTATTTATTTAGGTTTGTTATTTACTCAGAATAAAAGCATTATTTTTTGTTTATTTGATATGTTTTATCACAATACGGTAACTCTGGCACCATCTCCGAAAACCATCCATCGCCTCACACATCCTACTTTGCAACTCTGTCGTAGTTTCCGCCGATATCGCTATCGAAGTGTCATCAGCAAAAAGAACAATACGGGCAGACGGAATATACACGGGCAAATCGTTTATGAAGAGAAGAAAGAAGAGGGGACCGAGGATGGAACCCTAAGGCACCACCAAGTTTACCCCCGCCACATCAGACGACGATGAACCAACTCTAACTTGCATCCTACGGTCCTCTAGAAACGACATTAGCCATCAAAACATGTTTTAATGAATCGCGAATACCCAATCTATGTAGCTTTTCACCTAAAATACCAAGATGCAGACTATCAAAAGCGCAGGCAAGGTCGAAGAATATACCTGCAACAAAACGCTTAGCATCCAAATGTTCATAAACGTATTGAACAAAGTCAATGGCCGCCAGTTCGGTGAATCGATCTCTCCGGAAACCGTATTGATGCGTTGTTATGATCTTATATTTATCAAGATAGTTTGTAAATCACAGATTCAAATATTTTCGAGAATAAATTTGCTCGTTATATTTTCAGAACAAAAAACTTGTTTTCTCCTGTCACCATAGAAACTGACTCCGGAAAAAAACATGTCAATATTGCCGGTAAATCTAGCACCAATTACTTGGTCCAATGATTCTATCCTTTTCAACTCAACTACATTAAAAAAAAAACATTGAAAATTGTGATTCTTAAAAAGTATGGATACCGTTGCTATATAAAGAAACGAATATAAAAAAGTGAAAGTTATAGTAACAGCCTGCCAGGCAGCCAACTGATGCTGTTGACGTATTTCACGCTATAATGCTTTATCAATTAACACAATTCAACTTTCTTATAAGTTCTTATAACTATTGGTATTGATAACGTGTTTTCTAAAATATCCCTTGCATTTTTCGTTGTTTTTATTTACTTATCACTTTTTATTGCATGCAAAGGCAGAGAGTACCTGCTTCATTTTTGTTTACAGTTAGGAAAATACCAAATAAGGAAACGGCAAGTTAGAAACTGTTTTATTGCCATTGATTTACTGCTATTAATGCTAGAAAGAGGCGATTCCCATTTTGTCATTCTTGGAATTATTTAAATACTCACATCAGTTAACTGCTTTCTTCGTGGCTGTATTCAAGTGTAATTAAAAATGGTTTCCTGCAGTCGTGAATAAAAGGAAAAAAATATGCGTATTTAACGCTTCGATAATAAAGCTTCTTCCGAACGAAAATCAAGTTTGAAAATATTATATAAAGATCTTGATTCATTTATCTTCTAATTATAAGTGCTGATAATCAGAAACAATTTCATATTTCCCTCTTGTAAGTTTTTTGTTACACGCTTGAGCTTTAAACAAAGGAAATATCGTCCTCTCCTTTTACAGTTTCAATTTAGAGCAATTCCGATACGAAAGCGGGAATCGTGGGTATTGTAACTCATCCAAAATGTCAGAAGCAGACAACGTTTGAATTAACAAGTTTTATTGATGAATTGAGTGCGTCGGTAGATCAGATTATATACGGCATATTTCAATTGTCGCACTGTTGAATCCCTTTACAGTCCACTGTGATTTAAAAACTTGCAAACAATATTTGAAACGTATAAGTGTAGTAGTGAAACTTTGTAATACGTTTCTATTGTGCATTTCATGTGTAACTTTGTCTTTCTTCAAATTGAATACTACACGTAGAGAAATTTCTTGCATCAAGAATGTAGGGAAGTAAAGCAGATCTGGGAGGCCAGAGTGGATAAGAGAAGAGCAAGAGAAAAACCGAGAAGCACGTGGAATAAAACAATAGAAGAATTGCTAAAGAAGAGAGGAATCACATGGGAGGAAGCGAAGAGGATCTTGGTTCTTCCCACCAACCACGGATGTCTCCTTATCTGTTATTAACATTTCCGAAGGATTATTATATATGACATAAAAAAATTTACAATTTGTCAGATCCAGTTTTATTATAATAGATCAGTTTTTAGCTTGTTGTGTACGTGTCTTTTTTACAATGTTATTTATACTTTTGTACTTCGATTTAAATGAATTTTACACAGTCAAAATTTTATTGTCTCATGAATGTAGTTTATACAGTTTTAAATTTTAAAATTACAGCTATAGACTCCTTTTACTTCGTGAACTGATCATCCCGTAGAGATAAAAGTAGTTGTTAAGTCAATCTATTCGTTCTTATCGGTTGACTTGTTGCTATCTTTTTTATCTATACCCAACAGCGCAGTCAGATATCGAAGATTGCCACACGATTCAGCGTCGTAGAAAAGCAATTTATTATTTTGCCGGTAATGATAAATTATATTTCGCGTTTGCTTAGAAATCACGAACGAGAAGTGAAGGAAAATCAAGCGATAGTTTAATTTTACGCTAATATACTCTAGTCTAAGGAAACTTAATTAATTACTTAAACAAAATACCCCGGAAAGACTTTTAAAGGAGTTGATGGCGTGAAGAATTTAGGTTGTAGATGTTTTCAGTAAGTCATTAATAATAATGGATCTTGTGTACTTTACACTACCTTTCAGTAATCTGATAGGCCGCGATTTTGAATAATTAACTCACATGGAAAGATTAAATATTAACATTTAATGTATTAATTTATCGTCTAGCATATTACTTGAGACAGTGAAAGCGAAGGATCTGAAATTGTGTTCGCAAATTAAATTCGCTAGTTCACGCTAGTTCTGTTAGGGTACGATAAAGCTGGCGAGCGGTAAGAAAATGTTTCAAAACCGTTAGTTTAATGGCAATGGTCCAGAGCGACTGCTGAACAACAGCACCGTTGTCGCTTGCAGATGTTTGAATTTAGAGTGATTAGAATTCTATCTACACAGACAAGGCTGTATGGAACACGGCGTTGGTAGACTCCACGCCCAAGACTAAACACTGAGAAATGGTTTCTTGTATCAAGAAAATATTTTTATTTCAAGACAATAAAAATTTATAATATTGGATTAAATAAATATTTTCTTAGGGTTAGAAAATCCAAGACAGAAAAATGTTTCTTCCAAGTAAATCATTTAGTTTTAAGTTAAGTAAGTATTCATATTAAAGGTAGGAATGAAAAAATGGTGCAGATTTCACAAAGTTCTATTGAAAAATTAAGCGACCATTTCCGTGTTCAAAAAACACATCATCAAGCCAGGATACAAGGATACAAAGATATCCAATAAAAGAGAAATTACAATAATGGAAAAAAAAACTAATGTTGATAATTAATTGAAACAGTGATTGTCTTGAATTAAGGCGGACAGCTTTGATACAAGTAAACGTTTCTCTGCGTGCACATTTCAGTGGTACCACATAATTCTTCCCACTTTCGCTGTTTGAAACCTGTTTTAACGACCTATCTTTTTACTAGCACCCCGTATATTGCACTGTTTAGATGCTATTGATTTACTAAAGCAATAATATTCTGTCAGATTCTAGCAGTATCCTTAATAACAGTTAGTTACATAACTATTGCTAAATCTCTGCCATAACGGCTTACTGAAATTAAATATCCCATAGAAAATGTTCGCTTTAAGACAGTATTTTGTGGAGAAACGCTTCCGTAGCACATCCTCTTTAAGGTTGAAACAATTTTAAAAATTCCCCGGGAAGTCATCAAAGGGATTTTAATCTAGTACGAATGGGTAAAAAAGCTAAACGATTTCGAGCGCGGTTACATGCAACTCAAACGTAGTTTTTTTTGTAATACGTTTGCTGCAGTCACATAACTTTGTTAGGGTAAAAGGAATTGCATTAAAAACTTTAAATGTAGATTCATAGGAACAATTTTTTGGATCCGGTTCTTCTAGGAACACCAAAGCAGCTGATTGTGATTGAGTTTCCGACTCGTACGAATATATCCAAGTTTCCTATTACGAATTTTGAAGATCCTCTGCCGAATTATTTGAGCATTTCCTTACACCAATTGGCATGCGCTCTTTTTGTACTTGGGTTAAATTGCACGGAATCCATGCAAAATCGAATGTGCTCCGATATGCCTAACGATGCCTCTATCTTCTGATAAATCGCATGCCGATCCTCTTCGGTCACGTTGCGCACGGTATCGATATTTTTTGGAACAACATCGACCTTCATGAAATTCATTATTGACGGAAGCACGACCGATGAAATTCTGCAAACCAGTTGCGAACAGTTTTTACTGATGGTGCTTCATTACCAAAAGTTGCATCTAAATATTTGTTAATTTAACTTGTAATATGACGATGAAGCTTTGAAATACAGCAAATTATTGGTTGAAATTTAAGAGTTGCTTTTTTTGTATTAGTGAAATAGATGGTATAATCAGCACACTGCATAATTGTCCTACCTTTAACGTTAAAACTGCAAGAGAAATTTTAGAGAATCGATTGTAATTAAGATAAAGTATTAAGCAAAACTACAATTACAATCGTTTCAATAAAAATGCAGATAGCGCAGATGTAATTACGGAACTGATTACAGATACGATACCCTTAGGTACGACTTCTAAAAGATATCAGAACTATAAATTCTTAGTATTTCCAATTTAGAGCGCAGCTAAAAGAACCACCCCGAAATCCATATAAATCTAGCAACTCTTTTCTAAAAGGCTTCTTGCGAAATGTCAAAGATGGAATTGAGGTATGTAGTTCAGATATCTAGGACCACAAAATTCGTAGCAAGAATTTCCTATCTACACGTTTAAATAATATTTTTTTTACATTTTACGTCAAAATGCCGTCCTAAAGACAGTATGCATATATGTATACTCTTTATACAATGTAATTAGATTTTAGTCTAGTATCTAAATTATTTGCTATCAAAATGTATAAAAAGACTCTTCCTCCTCCTGCCCCTTCCATAGCCAAAAATCTTACTACACAGATTTTTAAGAACATTATTTTCTTGTATTATACATTACTTATTTATAAATCTATTGATGCAGGAAACTATTTCTCTGTGTGTAACAGGAATATCTAAATAATTTAGAATACATTAATTAATTCGGAACGTGTATTGTTGTTTCAAAATTATTCTTATTTATTCAATATATTCAGGTTCTTCCTACTTGCTGAAAAGCAACAAAAATGAAAATCATTATGGGTTAGGTTTTAAATTTTGACATTGCCACGGTTTACCAGCATTCATCATTCAAATTTATTGTTAACGTTCCGCTGAGAAAGTGGCTTATTAAAAACCCAAGTTGGCGAAGCATTATCTTAATTAAAATATTTCTCTGTGTTTTGAAGCTCTTCCTGGCTGAAATTTATGCGTCTTTTAAAGTTCTATTATAATGCCACTTCATCTACCTTCAATTTTTATCTGAATATGCGAGAAAAACTTCTTTCAGGGATATAATTCTGTATGTGAAAATCAAAATTCACATACAGAATTATATCCCTATATATATATTGAAATATCTTTCTCAGGGTTTCTACTTTAAATTTTGTTAAATTTTCAAATTTAACTCTATTAAATGATTTTCGTAGGTTCGGGGGTATCCCTAGATACCCTTGTGGAAATTTTGAATGAATTTGTAACTTAGTGAAATCAGATTAACGAATTTTTAAGAAACAGTTCACTAAAACCCTTACCACAACACTTAATTCGTACTGAACTAACAAGCTAAGTGAAAAACTAACCTTATAAGGAAAATAAATTATGCAATATGTAAATTTAAAATCGTAAAATTTAATGAGCCGCTTCATTGCACAGGACTATAAATAGCCTAAAGGTAAATGAGCCGAATGACGTGAGTTAATAAATCCTAGATTACAATGAAGCGGTTCATTGCACATGGTTAAAATGACAACTAAAAATGATTAAACATGATGTAACAAAGGATAAAGGCTGGAATTTAGTGGTCCTAAATCTGAATTCATTAAGTGAGTTTTGTTTTTGTAAATTTCCATGCCTTCATAACAATTTAATTGAGAAGTACTCCTTACGTTTTTAATTAACTTTATATTATCAACATTATGGTTATTTTCAAGCATATGTAGGGCAACGCTAGATTTATCAAACCTTCTGAATTTGAGATGAGCCAAATGTTCTTTGTACCTAATTTTGATTGATCTTTTTGTCTGCCCAATATACACTTGATCACAATCTTTACATGAAATTTTGTAAATTCCTGATTTATCCATGTTATCCACTGGGTCTTTGGAACTTCCTAAAAGGTTTTTAAGGTTATTGCTCGAAGAGAAAACAATCTTGCGGTCAATCTTAGAAAAGATTTTTTGAAGACCCTTGGTGTAACATGGATAAAAGGGTAATTTAACATATTTCTTATTATTACGGCCGTCAATGCGTTCTAATGTGCTTACATTTCTAATTCTTAATCTATTCTTATGTTTCCTAATAGTATTATAGACGACATCTTCAGAGAATCCGTTAAAGTTAGAAATATTGATGATTTCTTTTAGTTCATTTTGATATCTAACTTTCGTTAAAGGAAAATTGAGTAACCGGTGCACCAAAAAGTTAATAGCCGAAAGTTTGTGTTCATACGAGTGATTAGAATCCTGTAAGATGAATCTATTATTACTAGTAGGTTTCCTATATACGTCTATTTCTAACTTATTTTTATTTCTTATTACTAACATGTCGAGGAAAGGAATCCTGTTGTCTTTTCCTTCTTCGTGGGTAAATTTGATAGAGGGAAATTTTGAGTTAAGTTGTTCTATGAAATCCGTTATTGAACATTTACTGATGTCAAAGATGCAAAAAATGTCATCGACGTATCTGATCCAAAGCCGAGGGAAATAAGCGAAAGTATTCTTCAGGTCAGTTTCAAATTTACCCATAAAGAGGTTAGCCATAAACGGAGATAAGCTGTTACCCATTGCTGTTCCTTCCGTTTGTTGATAAAAAGTGTTGTTAATTTGGAAAAAGTTTTGTTTCATGCAAAGTTTTGTCAAAGAAATGAAGCTAGTAACTTCCTCTTTATCCATTTGGTTATCTAACAAAAGTGTTTCTAAATATTCCAAAGTTAAATCAACTGGAACACTAGGGAACAATGAACTTACGTCAAACGAAACTAAAATTTCTTTGTCAGTAAGCTCAATGTCCTTAGTTTTTTCAATGAACTCGTAAGAATTTTTAATAGCCAAATCCGGAAATTGTACAGGTAACTGGTTCAATTTGTCAGATAACCACCTGGAAAGTAAAGTTTAGAGTATCCGTTTAGAATTTTTAAGATTTTAAAATCAACTAACCTTTAAACTTTCGACCGACGCCAATGTAAATAAACACTCTGTTTAAATACACACCACAGGAACTGCCTGTTCTTGATATTTAACCCAAAAATTTCTAATAATGACTTTCAATACACCACAAACACTTATCTTTGGATTTTATTCACGACAAACTTTGATTCAACCAAGGCCGAATAAAGATTGATGATAATTGAGGGCGTCCTTTCTCTTTCATTTATTTTAAATCGCGAAAGACCGGCGATTGTTTTCTTCCACAGCCAATTTTGATAATTTGCCTAAATAGAAACTACCTCTTGATGACTTTCAATCTAAATGATATTTGTACTCGAGTACGAATGCAGTGACTTAACCAGGAGGTTGTTTGTTGATGATTCTGTGATACGAATTGTCACCAACAAGCTTTAAAAGAGAAAATCCACTACGAATTTATGGAAACCTTTCAGATAAGGATTTAATTGACGAAATGTTATCTGTTGTGCTTTGAAATTTACGTTGTTGCTTATTCCAGACGATTTTTACATTAATTTAGAAGAAGTAATTGAATAGGAAGATTGATAAACGAGTAGAATTGTCCATGATACCCCACACTCGTCGTTATCTGGACTTATAATTAATTTCTACCTTTCTCGCCCCAAGGACGGTTGGCTGAGGGGGGAAATGGTAACGCAAAAATTACCAATTATCCCCGCAAGAGGGATATTTGGTTGCCAACGAGTGGCCAGCCTGACATTTACTTCAGTACCGAAATGACAACCGAGAGAAATTGTCGTCGTCGTAAACACGACGTTGAACATAACATATTATACTTTGAAGTACGCATAGTTCCGCAAGAAACAAATGCCATAGTATAAAATCCAGTTATATCAAAATCAATAGACAATAGTATGAACAGCAGCCTTACACTACAAAGGGTCCCAAAAAAAAACGCGAGAGAATCTCAAAAAGTACCTAGAAACAAGTTATTTACTTGGAAGAAACATTTGGATTTTCCAACCCTAAAAAAATATTTATTTATTCTAAATAAAATTTGTTATTATACAATTTTATTGTATTGAAATAAAAATATCTTCTCGAATAGAGACTGATTTTTGCCAGAAAATCTATTTTCTTGATGCAAGTAACCATTTCTCTGCGTGTAGCAGATATGTAAGATTTAGTTGAACAAGTATTTCAAATTTGGCGAATCTACATAAAGCAACTATTTACCACCCAAAAGTTTGTTCTTTCATTTCTGTAAGTTACGTTGTTTACTGTGTAACAATGTGATGTCCGGGATCTCAATAAGTAATTCTATATCCACAAATTCGTATATTTTCTTCAGTTGTACAGAATCGCGTCTGCTGCGGATTTACTGCACCTAGTACAAGTTATTATCTGTTAAAGTATTAACCTTTATTTATGCTGCACCCTGTGTATCTACGGTCGTAAAATTTGCCATGATGCTTCGATATTTTATAGTCGTAATAAATTCTGTAACTTACATATATATCGATACGTGTCGGTTTCCCAGACCGATTTTAATTAGCAGTCATTCTCGTTTTCTGAACGAGCTTCTTAAACAGGTACTGATGGCTAATTAATGTGGGCGCTATATTTTCTTTAGCATTAATTTGCCATTGTATTCACGGTTCTTTTTTTGACCATATTGATAATTTAATCTTGAAAATTTCCCCGAATTACTTTCAGTTACGAACTTCATACCTTTATGCAAGAAATTTAATTGCATGTGTGATGTAATTTTAATTTTGGTGGATGCGCTGGGGGAGATGCAATTATAGGTTTCAATTGCACTCGCTAGCATGCATATTATACATTGGTAACCACTACTATTACAAAAATAGCATATTGGTGTTCAGATACTTATCTACGTCAAATAAGTCCCGAAACTCTACTTTCCTAGAATATAGCAGTAAAACACCGCATTTAGCATTTTGAATTCAATGTACCAGCTTCGATATAAAATCCATCGTGGGTTAATTTAAAGAAATATAAATAAGTATTTGCCGGAAAACCTGACACCCTTTATATATGCTTATAAATACTGGTAGAATAGTTAAATGCTAATGCATGGCATTGTACTAATTTATTCAGGATTCACAGCGGCTGGAACTACTTCGGAACGAATAAAAACTACATCCCCTTTACGTCAACTTTATGATATGATGTAACCATAAAGAGAAGACAATAAAGTGTGTTTAAACAGTTTTCGTTACTATAATATCTAGTATTAACAACACGAGAGCTTTATTGTGCAAATTCTCCCCAGTTTATTATGCATAAATGTTAGTAATGATGCACAATTAATTTTGTTGTTAGTAAACGTAGGAATTGTACGTCAGGGTAGCTAATTTCATCAAATTAGCTACCTTGGCCTCTACTAACTTTTGAACAACAGAAGCTAGCGTTTTCAGAAAAAAAGGCAGATTTCTGTTTTTTCGTGAACCAATTTTTTGTTGCTATCAGTAGTTTAATTGAATTTTGGGCGTCAAATTTATTATTTTAAATAGGATATCCTGTATATTTTTTGGGAAGGTAATCGAAAGGTGAATCCAATGACATCCTATGTTATACCTTAACTTAAAAAGTGTCTAACTATCTTCTGTGACGCCTGGTTGATCAGAGCTTCTTTCTTCACAAAAATTGTCAATCTTTATAAAGGACGTTCTATTTGGAATAAGAAAATTGGCATCACTTGACATTGACCGCGGAAATGCACTGCTGATAACACCAAAAGAAAGAAGGGGAAACGGGGGTCTCAGTCAGGAACTCAATACATATTTTATGTTTTCTATTTCTGATGAAGTATACACTACATAAGATCAGTTGTAACTATGGTAGCTTAAAACCACCTTTAAAGGGAAATTAAAGTTACTTACAAGGGAACATCCCGAACCCGAAAATTAAAAAAAAATTGAAACTTTGTAGACAAGTAGTCCACACCCAAGGATGTTCCAAAGTATTTTCCTTATCGGCCCAATCTCGTTTTAAGAGGCTGAAACTACCCCTGAAAGGTTAGTAAATTTTCGGTTTTCTTAAAATAACATCAAAACAGCGCCCTAAGTTCCAATAAAAAAAATTTATGGTGCCCTCCCCCACCCCTTCGATGATGAGCGTATTCAAAATCCACGTTAGGTATGTTACGGAGCTCTTCGAACAGCATAAAAATTATATTTTATTTTATGCAATGTAGGTATAAAAAAAAAGAAATAGGGAGAATGTTTTATATTCTTAGAATTCTATTTTGTGTTGGTGGAATTGAAGCATTTAAGTGAATGTTTGGTTATTGCTCCAATAATGTATTCCTTGAACACCCTCAGGAATGGAGGTACAATAGAATTACAGCTTTGTATTTGTAATAAACCATCTTTTTATTTCATGCTCACCCAGTATATTGTCGATTTGAAAACATGTACAGAACAAGGTTTATTAAAAGAATAACAACTTTCGATAATGAAACGACATCAAAATATAACGGTAATGATATCCCATACAAGCACCATACAAACTTAACAAACAACAATGCTGAAAGAGACCTCATTATATTGATAGCACCCTCATTTTATGCAATAGCACATCCTTGAAGAATACCCTGAAGAATAATACCAGATTTCGAATATAATGATATCGACCGTACTTCTTGTAAGTACTTATTATGTAACTTGGTTGCTTAGATCTTGCTGTTGATGTTTATCCCAAATATGCTAAGAGCCGAAATATTAAAGCAGAAAAATTAAATTAACGTTATTTTTCCGTAGAAGAACGGATAAAAATAGGTTGCTGATTACCTAATAAATTCGTTTTTTTTTAAGATAAAATAGGGAGGTTGTCGGTCTGCCAGCCGACAGTCTAAATTCAATTACTTTTTATAATTTCCATGCAAATTTTGTTCCCGTTAACGAAATGACTGCTAAATATTAATTTTTCGAGGCCTGATGCCGTCAAAAATAACGCGTGTGTTGGTAAACTTGCAAATATTTTCGTTGAACTGCTTACGACAAGGAGAAGCTATTTTGGTTACAGATTTCGTTGTTCGACCAAAGAGGTTTTAATCATGGTACACTAACAGAAAAAAATAAACGTAAATTTATTTAGAAATCAATTTTTTTCAAGTATATAATATTCCAATACATATGTGTCATTTGAAATAGACAAGTCAGTAGCAGTTATTGACCACGAGACGATACAGCGAAAGCAATCAAAATCAGACGACACCTTGTTATGTTCAGGCTACTTAAAATTCCATACATTTTCCCGCGATGACCTTCTACTTGGTCCTTGGGAGAAGGTATTGGATTAGCAATACGTTGAAGACATCTGATATCATCAAAATACACCAGAAAAGATACTATTTATATACGTGTTTTTGTCTCACCATATAAATTACTTCTATGACACCTACATATAGGAGAATAATGTGGTGAAATAGCAACGACAGCGAAATAACATTTTCGGACTGAATGAATACAATAATGGAAGCATACAAAGCAACAAGAGAAAAACACTCCATTAACCAAGTAATAAAACTAAATGGTGAATACAGAAAATAAAAAAAAAAAAAACAAT
The DNA here is from genome assembly GCA_029619315.2 of Dynastes maya. NCBI lineage: Eukaryota > Metazoa > Arthropoda > Insecta > Coleoptera > Scarabaeidae > Dynastes > Dynastes maya. The sequence goes on along the minus strand of JAROYE020000012.1, from coordinate 2,816,766 downwards.
GAAATGGCCAAAATGGAACACAAAGCAAATCATAAATGAATCGCCAAGAAGGCTAGGTAATTCGGATGAAACAAAAAACATGAGAAAATACTAACATAAGAGAAAATAATACGGTACATATAACAAAACACCTAGCCAAATAAAATAATAAATTAGATTCAACCGAGAAGAACGACAAGGTAAATGGCATCCAAAAAACAAGTATCAAACAGCACAGAAAGAATATACATATTAATCTAAAAACGGTCTACTATACAGAGGATAACATATCTTTGTTTGTTGTTTTTATTCGTGTAATATCAAAAAAAAAAAATTCTGTATCCCAGGTGTCCAGGATAACATGAAGTACATATTAATAATAATAATAATAATAATAATAATAATAATAATAATAATAATAATAATAATAATAATGGTCTTTATTATCCAACAGAAAACAAAGTCTAATTACAGGATAATAATAATAAAGAAAAAAAAGAAAAAGGTGCACAGCACTTCTGGACATAATATACAGGGTACACATATACAAACGCCAGTTATAATAAAACAAACAACTCTAATAGTAAAAAAAAAATATATATATATAAGAACATTGATTAAGAAAAAAAGATACTGAACCAATTCAGTGCCACAGAGTTCCAGTACTTAATTAAGAAAAAAGATCACCATAAAGTTTATTAGCATTCTTCGACATGTGCGTTATTGGGGCTTTAAGTAAAATATTAGTCTTCGCTGTGGGAACAAAGAACGTTTCCGTTTGTCTAGTTTTGTACTGAGGTACAAGAACCCAACTGCTGCAAGTATGTTCGGGGCATCAATTTTATTAGTAATTATTTTAGCCAGAAATTTAGCGCTGGCTATCTCCCGACGAGTAGTTATAGTTTGCATATTATGTTGTTCCAATAGGCTGTCATAATCTGTTCCGCGTGGTGGATACGTACCAGTGATTTTAAAGGTTAAGTATTTTAGGAACCTCTTTTGTGTCCTCTCAATTGCAAGTTGTTGGTAAAGGTATATTGGGTACCAAACAACAGAAGCATATTCCAATCTAGGGACCACCAGGCTAAAAAACAAGGTTTTAAGAGTTTGAGGATTCAAAAATCCTCGACATGTTCTTATAAGGAAAACCTAACGATCGAGAGCAGAATTGCAAATAGTAATTATGTGCTCAGAAAATTGAAGTTGTGAATCAAATAGAACGCCCAAGTCTTTAAACTGCGTTGATCTTGATATGGCGACGTTGTCCACCGTGTAGCCAAAAAGCATAGGATTTTTGGTTTTGAAGTATGTAACAACAGCACATTTACTAACATTGAGACGAACCTTATTATTAATACACCAAGAATGGATTCTGTTCAGGTTTGTTTGTAATTTTACTGAGTCAGCGGTAGACGATATCTCCGAAAATAGTTTTAAGTCATCTGCGTATGCGAGAACACCACAATCAAGACAGGATAGGAGATCGTTAATATATATATTAAATAAAAGGGACCCAAATTGGAACCCTGTGGAATTCCCGAAGAAGCAGTGTATACATTAGAGGTAAAGCCGTTATAGCAGACGTATGCGGATCTATTTTCCAAATAGGAAGCAATGAAATTTGTAATTTCAGATGTAAAACCAAATGAAAGAAATTTTGGAGGCAAGTATGCAGTGGTCAATAGTGTCGAATGCCTTGGCAAAATCTGTGTAAATAACATCGACTTGCTGTCTACTATCAAGGGATTGGCTGATGTACTGAGTAATTTCTACCAGATTTGTCACAGTTGACCTACCAGAAATAAAGCCGTGTTGATATGGAGATATATAAGATTTTACAACGTTGTATAGCTTTGAATACAGCAAATGTTCAAACATTTTCGAGCAGGTGGAAAGAATACTAATGGGACGATAATTTGATACGTCACTTTTGTCACCATGTTTGAAAACAGGGGTTACCTTACTTAATTTCCAGAACTCAGGAAAGGTAGAGGTTTTACAACTCAAGTTAAATATGAAAGTTAATGGTGTAAACAAGACAGTTGCACAGTCTCGAATAAAAAAATTCGGAAGTCCATCATGTCCGGCAGTAGTATCGGCTCTTATATCCTTCATTGCTGACAAAACTTCCTCAGCTGAGATTTCAGGAATGCTGAAAGTAAGGGGAGCGTTCTCCATGAATTAGGAGCTGGGTATATCTGATGCCTGGTATACGAGCGCGAACACATCTGCAAAAGCCTCAACAACGTCTTGAGGTTTATCCAATGTCTCTGGGCCATACTTCATTGTAGCTGGAATTCTGGTATTGCCACTTCTGTAGTGAACATACTGCCAAAACTGTTTCGGATCCGCCACAATATTGGATTCAGTACTTAACATAAACTGCCTATATGCATCTTGAGATTTAATTTTAGTGACTTTACGCAACCTAACGAACTCTTGGCGATATCTATCTGTGCGATACTGTTTCCATTTACGAAAGTAATACCATTTTAGTTTTACTGTTCGAATAAGTTTTCTATCAAACCAAATTGGAAATTTCCGAGGCGATATCGAAACTTTAGGGACGTGTTTATCAACAATAGAATAAATACTGAGTAAAAATCATTTACTGCTAGATTAGCATTATTATACATATCTAAGAATGACCAATCAACATTTGCCATATCATTATATAATTCCACAAAATTAGCTCTGCGAAAATTATATACAGTGTTTTTACTAGAAGGAAAATTTTTTTGCTTAGTGCTGGATAACAAATGTATAACAATATCTAGGCTTGGATGGTAACCATTCTCTGGCACGAAACTGTCGTTGTTGTGTGTAACGAGGACAGTGCAACCAAAATTTGTGAATACTAAGTCCAGTAGTTTGCCCTTATAATTAGTGATATTGTTATGTTGCCGCAAATTTAGCGTATTTGTAAAGCTATCAAGCATAGTGCATTTAAAGTCGGTGACTTTCTCACAGAGAATTAAACTTAGAACAGTTAAAGTCACCGCAAATAATAATAGACTTCAAATTCTCATTTGTAACATTAGGTGGTATGTATATTACAAACTGTTAGAGATACAAGGTTGGTTAAATGGGGAAAAAGTTGCGCACTTATACGGTTAAGTACAAACCGGGATTACATTTTTTAAAATCCATTCCGTTACTGAGATACAGCATGAAAAGCAAAAGTGTGCGTTTTCTAAAAACCTTAATATTTTCTTTATTATAAAAAATACAGTCATCAAATTTTCAGAATGGGGATAGTTAATAATGAGGACTTCAAAAATGGAATTAGAAAAATTCTAGGCTCAAAATTCTACCTGGACACCCGGTATAGGTATTCAGTAATTTTTCTTACTTTTAATTTATTAGAATGCTAAGAAAACTGCTAAGAACGCTGTTTTGAAGAAATAACCCAGCAAATTGAACATAATCTCTTTAAATTACTTTGCAAAGATGACAATTGCGACACAAGATTATATTGATTTTAATTATCAATGAAAACTTCTGACTAACACCGTTTTCAAGCAGAGATTAAGTGTGCTTGAAACTTGTGTACTAAAAGGCGAGCATTACTAAAGGCATCTAAGGCTTGATGTATGAGTTCATGATCTTATAATTGATATTTATTATTAATTTAATTTTCGAAAGCATTGTTATTTGCAATTTACGCTTTTTTTCAAACTACCAAAAATTTATCTACGTGATACTACAGAACCGACGACCGTAAAAAATTATCATTAAAAAAACATTTTTTCTCAAATATACACTACCGCTCGTAAGTATTTGGGAACCTCAAATTTCAGGGTAAATCTTTAAATATTTAAATTGAAATATTAAAATATGTATTTGGTATTTAAGTATACTACAAATATGTAACTTTGACAATCAAAATTATTTAATTAATCTAAATTTTAAGTTCGTTTATGTGACCTCGTTTACGTTTTGCAATTAATTTTAAGAATATTTCCGGAGTTAGTCGAGCCCATGCTGCCTGTAGTTTGTTTCACATGTATTTCCTAAATACATTCTTTGTATACAAAAATCTAAAATGCAATGGTGCCCAGATACTTGTGAGCGGTAGAGTATATCATGTTTCTTACCCGTGTTGCTTGACATAAACAAGTTAATAGCATTTATTTACCACGGGATGATACTGTGAAAGCAATCAAAATCAGATGACACCTTGTTATGTTCAGGCTGCTTAAAATTCTATACATTTTCCCGCGATGACCTTCTACTTGGTCCTTGGAAGAAGATATTGGATTAGCAATACGTTGAAGACATTTGATACCATCAAAATACACCAGAAAAGATACTATTTATATACGTGTAGTGCTGCTTTTGTGTCACCATATAAATTACTTATGTGACACGTACATATAGGAGAATGATGTGGTGAAATAGCAATGACAGCGAAATAACATCTTCCAACAAATATATACGTAAACAGAATGAATACAATAATCGAAGTGTACAAATAAATAAGAAAAAAAGCACTCCATTAATTTTTTTCATCTCCTTTATTCAACAACCTGTCTATATTACAGTATGAAATAGACAACAAGCTTTAATTGTGTCTTAAACAAAAGGCATTTACAGGATATTCCATTGAATAAGCTGCCTATAAATATTTACATTACAATTAAATAATTACACTAGACGCTAAACCGACTAGCTTCTAATTTGTCCATTTCAATAACCTTATTGATGTCTGATTGGTAGATCGGAAGGATTAAATCTCTTTAGTCTATATACACCACCTTTGTTCACGAGTAGATTTTTAGCTAGGGCAATAGGGTGCAGTGAGATTCTTTCACTATATTTGGCACTTTGATCACGGATCACTTCTTTCACTGTCGAGATTTCTAAATCACGCTGTATCACTGTGTTTGGTACCTAACGTGGGGCGTCAACAATGATTCGCATCACTATATTCTGAAATCTCTGGATTATTTCTATGTTAGAAGTGGCTGCTGTAATTTTTATTTCTTAAGGATAGCTGTGAGATTCTACCTACGAGCCAATACATTTTGCTGAATTGTAGTCCCAACTGTTTACGTTTGGTCATTATATGTTTCCTCCATGCTAATCTTCTGTCCAAGTGAAGTTCCATTAATCAAGTAATAAAAACAAATAGTGAATATAGAAAATAATATAAAATAATAAAACATCTTTGTTTGTTGTTTTTATTCGTGTAATATTTAAAAAAATCTGTATATATTCAGTTATTTTTCAGAAATTTAATTTAATAAAATGTTAAAAGCACTGTTTTGTTTAAATAACCCAGCAAATTGAATATAATTTCTTTGAATTACATTGCAAAGATGACAATTTCAACGCAAGATAATATTGATGAGGGGACCAAAAACAGAAGAATACAGTTAGAGTATGATGCTACCACATGATGAATGAAGTAATAGTTTCAAGAAAAATATAACTCTTTTAAATTTATTATATTTAATATTTCGCTATTATTTTAAAACTTTAAGCTTTAAATATTGTTTAAACTTAAAAGAGTTACATTTTGTTGAAACCTTGATCATCGTCCCAACAGTTGGCATTCCATACAAATCCCTTGCAGTAAATTAATTTTAAAACCAAGTTTGTGAATGGATATCATGGAACTGATTAAAACAATTAGGATGTATAGTTAACAATACCCTGAGATAGATGTGATAAAACAGATATGCTGTAATTGCTAAAACACAAAGAACATCTGTTCCATGTTCACCAATACAACTGTAAATTTCTATTCGAATACTGCAAATACGTGCATGTACCTAGTGTCGTTTATAAAATATGCAGACTATTGCGTAATCCCTGAAATTGTAAAACGGAGTTAGAAAATTTACCAAAGCAACTGGAAAATAAAAATACCGACTGGATAGGAAAATTCTTCATATGTATAGAAATATGCATATAGACTTGTAAATGTGGAAGAACATAGGATATGGGATAACTCGAGCATGAATATATTAAATAGTAAAACCAGAACGCTCTTCATACATATATTACAAGCTAAAACCAGAGTAAAATAGAGAGAAACAAACTAGAAGTGAAGATGTCAAGATACTGCACATAGAAGCAAAAAAAAAGATAAATTGAATAGTTTCCAGTGCAGGGATTTGAAATAGATTCCCCAAACGTAGTGTAATATGGTTTCCAATTCTTGTTCATTAAACCATAGCTGTTGAGTTTAACGAGATGTAAATTTTATTAAATCGTAGTAAACTATTTACATGGATCATTAATTGTTACATTCAATATTATGCTGTATTAAGCAGTTGCTTTACTGAACTCGTTTCTGTAGATAATTGGCGGTTTCATTGGATGTAGTCGTGTACACTCTAAGACATCTTAATCGGGAAAATTCTTGAAAAAGCTATAAGAATGTTTTGGTAACAATCTGATGCTGACAGTAATTCGCAGGTTATGGGCATGTAATCTTTTTTGCTACACAAATAGTGAATATACTCATCTTTCGTTGAGATTGATTTTTTTCTGGTAAATCTCCTTGTTCCTCAAGTTGCTCCGACACGTTTGCTTGAATCTTCCATTAAGAGCACATGGACAGAGATTGAATCTTCGGCATTTAATCAATATTATCTAATAGATGTGATCGAATTTAACAAAGCATTATAGTTTGTAATGCAGTTGTACATCAGTAATTTTTCGAAATGCATACTTTTACGTGATACGTTTCAAGTTGTAAATATTTTATTTTGTTTATAATTTACTTAAAAAATAGAAGAATGGAAGAAATTACTTATTTGTCCAATTATTTTAAAAATTTGAAAAGCTTTTTGATAAAGATTAAATTAGGCGATTGTAAAATTGCAAAATTAATTTAGATTCCGTTTACTTAGTGTTTCAACTTCGTTATCCCTGAGAAAGTTTCTAAAAGGTCCCATTACAGTAGGTTTCCTCTCTGGAAGGGTCTATAAGATACATTTAAACTTTTACCTTCCTTTTTATTTGCTATAGACCTTGGTTCTCTATTTATCAGGTAGGTTTCGATAATGTTCTTCTCTCTTTCTTTAGTGCAAATATTGTTCTGCTTTTCAATTAGTTTTGTTTTGGAGATTGTATCAAATACTTTTTTATATTACCGAAAAGTATTCTCACCGCCACATTTTTTTTACTTCATTTCTTATTTTTTTTATAAAATCAATTGCTGTTGACGTCGTTTGCTGGTTGTCATTGGTATCATTAGTTATCTAGTAGTCTATTGTTACATTTCTCATATAGCAAATCATTTGCGTGATCGAACAAAATCGTACTAGAAATTTCGGCAGAAGTTAATTCAATTCAAGGTCTTGTCTACCTAAATTCGTTAGGAAGGACTTCATATAATATGGATAGAATACACCGTTTAAGCGCACATGTTGCGGGTGGACTAGTTTTAACTAATTCACGGGATCGTGGTTTATCGTTAGTTTTAAAACTCTAAATTTGGCAAGCCGGAAATTGTAACAGATGCATCACATGGTGACATGGTCGGAAATTTGTAGCATGGTGCGTCTAATTTAATTAAATCATCTTCACCACTGATATTGCTGTGTATTAGCAAACTCAGACATACGGCGTGTTGAAATTGTATAGAATAATACTTAGAACGGTTATAGTACGTGATTTAAAAAAAGTTTTGTATAAAAGTTATTTAGCGATATCCCAAAATCCTAGAAAAAATTCTGTTTGTCAATTTTGACGTATGGCGCTTGATAAAGCTATCTTTTATAACTGTTAAATGTTACAAAAAAAAACAAAGAAACAATAAAATATACCTGCAGAGAAACGTTTACTTGTATCTGTCTGCCTTAATTCAATACAATTACTGTCTTAATTATCCGCAATACAATAACTGTTTTAAATCAAAAAAATATTTTCTTAGCGTTTCCTTCTCCGCTTAAGAGAAGTATACACTTGTAATGAAATAATTGTATTTCTTTGCTTAAGACATATATAATAATCTTTCTTAAATGTTAATAACAAATAAGGAGACATCTGTGGTTGGTGGGAAGAACCAACCCAGAAAAATCATCGAAGTATACCCTAGCCTCAAATCAGAAACCAATAACCCAAACATTAATTAGGGATTATTGAATAATTAGATTATTGAAAAATCCATAATTAATAATTTAACTATTCACTAATTTAATTATTATCAACACAACACTGTTTTTTTGTTGAATGTATGAATAGCATACTATCGCTTGACAGTAGTTCTGTGGTAATATTCTTTTCATTGATTTGTATATATATTGAAAAACTGGCTAAAGTTAACTAGTTAAACAATTTATAAAACAGGGACTTTTTTGCAAAAAAAAGATAATTAGAAGGTTCAAAGTTCAAACGCGCAGTTGAAGAGGATGCTATAGAAATGGTAAGGAAACGAAACAAAAAAAAACACTTTTCGAAATCGTTCCTCTGCCTCTTCACGTGGGGAAACTTGTAAACACCGCTATTGTTGAACGAACGCTTCCGTAGTAGGGTGGACGGCTCGAGATTCCGATGAATCCAATAGAAATTTTAAGGGAGTGTTAACCTCAACATCTGCTGCGGTGGGCATGGAAACAAATAACAGCTGCAATCTTAACTTACCTCACATTGAGAATTTCACGACTGTCCATTAACTAATGCGGTAAGGTAATACATAAAGTTGAAAATATTCAACAGTTGACTGAATCAGCAAATTTAGCATCTCTAAAGCCGATTTCCGAGAATACATAAAATTGAGCGAGGCATACAGAAAGGTCGAACTACAAGTAAATCAAACATAAAAGAGGATTACGGGTTATTGATATAAAAATTCAACATTTCCAAACACACCTATTCACATAAAGTAATCGCCATTCAAAGCAGGATGGAACTACATGAAGATGGTTTTATAAATTTAGAAACTAAATTGAACTCAAATATTGATACAGTAAATAGATAAATTCAAACACTTATTCTAAACATTCTAGACGAAAGGTTTGGAACAACTAAATGACCAAATACCTCAAAATAGATTTTGTGAGTACGTTTTAATTTAATCTTAAAATGTTTTGTCATTGAGAAACAACCTTTATATAAAATATTTTTTTATATAACGTACTGTAGCCGCTGTAAAAGCATTGTTCCGTACAATTTAAACACGCTGTATAATTAGCATCATTATTCTAGTTTCGTGGCTAAGAAAACCAACACAACACATCCTGCTAAAACACTATAAATTACAGAGCAGATTCTCTGCATATACGGCGGCTTATTATGGATAATAAATATAGTAGTAGTATACTAGGAAATGGTTATCCATACCTAACTCTCTTCTTGCGGTTTAGTGTACACTAACCACAAACCAATGTATGTTTAAATACAGTTAAAATGGGACGTCTTACTTTATCAAATGCTAATGTATTTCTTAATTATTTTTTATTATATTAATCTACACTAGAGGATAAATGTTTCCAAACCAAAATAAAAATAGTAAATAACTATCAAGAAATATTAAGTTGGTCGAAACGGCTATGCTAGTAATGGATTTTGCAATACCAGTAAATTGCGAAAATTCTTTCAAAATTTTTCCTGCTTAAATTTCATATTATTTAATATTAAATTTATCTCCTAACATTTTAATTCCATTCAAAAAGGTTTCCTTAAACAGATGGTCATTTTAGAGAAATGATTATTTATACAGACCGACCCATCTACTCTACAAAAGGAAGGGTGAAAATTGTCTTTACTGAATACTCATATAATTAATTAACGTGAGTCGAAAGGACGATAAAATAAATGTATTTTATATTCATTAGTAGGAGTATATTTTCTTTCCAGTTTAAACAAACTTGCCGTTGACTCTTAAATAAACAAACGAAAATACTGCTGGAGAACAAAGAAAGGATTTTCCTTGCTAATTAGATGCTTATAGCATGTTTTTAAGAATTTTTTAAGCATCGTTAAGCAGTAGCTAATGATGTTTCCAATTGTGTAATTACAGCGTAAATTTCTTACAATTAAAAATTGATCTGGAATTCAAGGTATCTCTATTTTCTTTAAAATACGTTTTCGTGTTGCTAAGGTCAAATAGTCAACGCCCTCTTACACTCGGCAAGCTTTTATTGCTCTGCTGCGAGCTTATAAAGATTTGAGAGGAAAATACTCGCAGTGCAACGGTAAAAAAGCCAAATGAAAACTAAAGAGTTTGGTTTGCATATTTTTGGTTTACCCTTTACGTCTCCCAAGTCAATAGAATCGTAGAAATGGAATTATAGCAATACCCCAACCCAATTTTCCATCTTAATAAAGTTAAAACAAAGTGAAAACGTAATATTGGCTATTAATTAATTAAGTATAATTGCAAGAGGCGATAAAAATCTAGTTCATGCTATTTAAAACGTATAAATTCAAGAATTTATGAGCTTTATTAACTTCCAACTTTGTTTCTCTATCATTTTCTAGTATTATTTTACTTTTAATAGGGTATAAAGTTTCCGTATAAAATACCTAGGAAGTTTTAGCCTGAATTTATATATTTTATGGTGCCGTTATTTCGACACCCCAGGTGTTAAAGCTTTACACGTAATTAATTAATGCATTATTACAGCAAAAGGAAAATATTATAGCATTTGCAACAATCTAATGTCGCCGCGAATTCGTATAACAAATGTTTGGTCCTTCTTCTTTTCGCTGAATGCAATTGAATTCTTCTTTCCCTTTCTCTGTGATCCTCCAGCGGATTTCCAAAATACTAATCTTAGCTTCTAATAATTTGGTACAATTTTACGACAAACACTCTTTAAATTACCGTATTACTATTAATAATAATAATAATAATAAGCACATTTATTTCTATAATGTTCCATACAATGCACATACATAATACACAACACGAAGAAACAGGTCAACCAAGAAAACACAACATACAAACTAGTTAACATAGTCGTCTAGACTGTAACAATTGCGCTGTAGTAAGTATTCTTTAGTATGTTTTTTAAACAAATGAAATGAATTAATGGATCTTATGCTTATAGGCAGTTTATTGTATAGAAGGCAACCCCTGTATTCGAGACTTTTCTGAAAAATTGCTGTTGAATGCTTAGACGCAAAAAGATAATGTTCTTGTCTCGTATTAAAATTGTGAGAAACATTATTTTTACTGAATGAATTATAATATTTATACACAAAGCATAAGACTTCAAATATATATATTCCATAAAATGTTAGGAAGTTATTTTTACTAAAAATACTTTTACAAGATTCCAACGGTCCTAAATTGAACATTATACGAAGAGCTCGTTTTTGCATGAGAAAAACACGGTATGCGTATGGAGAACAACTCCAGTGAATTACACCATAACGTACAGCAGATATAAAATTAGCATGATAAAAGGTTTTCATGGTGTCCAGATTACATGACTTGCGCAGGGACCTCAATGCAAAACAAACCCTGCCCAATTTACCACATAAACAATTAACATGATCTTCCCATTTAAGATTTTAAGCGATAACTTGTTGGAAAAGAGTGATAAATCCAAAGCAACGGATCTGGGATTAGCAAATAACACATACTTTGTCTTTGCTTGATTAATGACAAGTCTGTTATCTGAAAACCAATTGCATAACTTGTCGTAGATTAATTGAGTGCACTGAAAGAGTTTTTCTAAAGTATCGTCCTGTAAAACCACGCTAACATCATCTGCGTAATTGACAAGGTGACAATCGATGTGATCAACTGCATGTACTATGTCATTTACAAATACCAAAAAGAGAGTTGGTCCAAGTATTGAGCCTTGAGGTACTCCAATATTTGTGACAGCCACATTAGAAAATACATTGTCGCAACGAACTCTCTGTTGCCTGTTGCTCAAGTAACTCATGAACCATTGCTTGACTGTTCCACGAATACCCATCTTATCCAATTTATACAAAAGATAGTTATGATTAACACAGTCGAAAGCCCTGGATAAATCAACGAACAACCCCAAAATGAATTTTCGATTATCCAACGCCCTATAAACGTGTGTTAGAAAACTAAAAAGAGCAGTATCTGTACTTTTACCTGAAATAAAACCGTGCTGTGTATCCTGTAATATATTTTGATTTATTAAGTAGTGCATTAACCTTTTGTTCATCAACCGTTCAAATATTTTAGAAAAAATAGGTAAAATACTAATTGGCCTGTAGTTGTCAAGAGAGTTAATATCACCTTTCTTGTGTAAAGGATGTATTGTTGATACTTTTAATTTAGAGGGAAAGATTCCATGCTCAAATGACAAGTTAATTGCGTACGATAAAGGACTAACAATATATTCCACACAATATTTCAAAATAAAGGAACTTAAATTATTTTCATCAGGCGTTGTAGATGAGTCTAAATTTTTAACACATTCCATAATTTCATTGTTATTCACAGGAGTTACAAAGAAACTGTTTTCATGACTACGCAAATACTTATCAATATTAGATATGCGGCAGTTGTCATTAAATTTATCAGCTAAAGTAGTTGATGCAACGGCAGAAAAGTATGAGTTGAAAGCAGAACACAGGGCCGCATTACTGGTAAAATTGTTAGGTAATATTTTATTTTTACGATTTTTGGAAGCATCTGTAGTCTTATATATAAGCTGCCACATTGCTTTCATTTTATTTTTTGAACTTAAAATAAACTTTTGGTTGTATAAGAATTTCGATTCTTGAATAAAGTTTGTGTAATATTGTTGAAAAGCAGTGAACTCGTTTCTGAAGATTGAATATTTTTGCGACATATCTTTTAAAAAAGCTAATTTTTCTCTTAATTCTAAAATTATCGGTGAGAGCAAATTGTTACTATTTCTGTGGGTATAGTACTTTTGAAATGGAAAACACAAATCAACATAATAAATGAAGGTTTCATAAAATTTATTAAAACAGTCTTCAACTGAGGTTGTTTCGTATACTGACTGCCACAATTCATGCTCTAAGTATCGTAGAAATTGATCAAGACCATCGGAATTTACATTACGTTTCATTGCATAGTTTTTTACAAGCACTTGGAATTTGTTCCAATTGAAAGCTAATAAGTTGAGCAAAATGATCCGATAAATATAAATCAATACATGAGGATTCATAAGATTCAGAAGGAATGCTAACAACAATATTGTCAATACAAGACGTTTTAGATTCGCATACTCTAGTTGGAGATTCAACAGTTATGTGTAAGTTATAAGAAGCAAGCAAATCACAAAATTGAACATTGAACATGTTAGTATTGTCAAAATGAATATTAAAATCTCCAGCTATAACAATGATCTTGTCCTCGCCGCTCAATTTATCAAGAATGGATGTCATGGTGTTAATAAAGCAATTAAAATTGGAAGTAGGGGGTCTGTATACTGCTATCACTATAACCGCAGAAAAACACTGAATTGCACAACATTCTGTTTCTTGCACTATGCTGTAAGCTGTGATGTCGTCTCGTGATAATGCTGACATGGTTTCTTTCACATAAATTGCAACTCCGCCATGTAAGAATTGGTCCCGACAAAAGAAAGATACCAATTTGTAACCCTGTATGGACAGTGTCAATAGTTGTTGTTCACTTTGCCAGTGTTCCGAAAGTAATACGATATCTGCTTCAATTGATTTTAGAATTACTTCGAAATGGGCTATTTTATTGCTAACGCATTGTATATTCTGGTGCAAAATTGTTATGTGTTTTATTTTATTTCGTCCTTTTTCATCAAGCGGAACAAAAAAGAATTTACACAAACATTCAGAGGCCACATTTGAGGATTTGTAATATTGTCCTTCTGTGTCAAAGGCACAGATATTTTGAATGATGAGTACTCATCTGGACGCTTGGATACCATTTTGCTGCATTTAGTATTAAAGATATTATTTTCTTCAAGATATTTAGTTAAATCTTCTTCCGTCACAGTAGGCTCCAATTTACAGACATGAAAATGCGTATAGGTGGTTATCCCCCTAATGGAGGTATTTTCCGTGGTACCATAAATTGAATTAACACTTCTCTTAGTACGTTTTCTATTAATAGTAGTCCATTTGTCTTTTTCTGTTTGTGATTCGATATCTATCGCAATTTCTTTGGCAGTCACGTCTTTAGACGTTTTTACCGGACGTGCCGATTTTACTTTTTCGGAGAATAAAGGTTGTTGCACTCTTTTTTCATTTAACAATTTTTCATCTTCAGACTGAATTTGTTTGTTAAATTTTGAGTTTTGTATAATTGGTTTTGTAGTTAGTAATCGTATTAATTCAATATTTGATTGTTTCAGGTTAACAATGTCTGTTTTTAGCTCATTTATTATTAAATTCAAATGGTTAACTTCTTTGTCTTATTGATAAATATACGTTACTAAATTATTTGCAAATACACCAATTTCAAATTACCGTGATCTAAACCGCTTCAATACAACAAGTAAAAAACTACCTGGTGTTCGTGACGGTCCATCCTAACCCACAAAAAAAAACATTTGACACAAGAAAACCTGAAATACATTCTGAAAATTAAAAAACATCGATGCGATAAAAAATGATCGGATAACTATATTATCTTTAATGACTTATATTGTGCAATCTTGATATCAGTGACTGGTTTAAAGAGTCAATAACATTATTCTATTCTATTGTTTCTTCTGATTTTCCCCAAAATATTGTTACAAAGGGGATAAACTAAACGAAGCACACATCTAATGCATTTATTTTCAAGTAGTAATAGCTTCAATTAAGCAATTTAACTCAAGGAAACAATTTAGCTGATACTAATTTAAAAGTTCAATTTATTTCCGAACGTATTTCTCACACGGTGAGATTTACTCTAGTATGAAATTGCACGTGGAAAATTTCATTTAGGTGGATATCCTTCCGTTTCTTTTTGAATTGGGAATTACCAATCGCAGACTTCCAGAAACTGAAGGATCTTTAGGTTGTTTTTAAGGGAAGTGCTAAAGACAACAATAATGAGTTAATTAAAACTGTTTCGGTACCCTTTTTCTGTGAACTTAGTTCAGAATTTTATTTCCGAACTAAAGAGATTCTTAGAACTACATTTCAATCTTATGACATAAATTTTGTAACCAGAAATTTGAAATATGGTTAATGAGCTGGCGTTATTTTCTTTTGGAGAAAAAGTTTAACGATGTTGAAACACGTGTTTTAATATTCTGAAAATTAACCAGAATCTCGTAAACTTGAATATAAACTTTATTGTTTTAGCAGTATGTTGGCAGTATGTTCACTACAGAAGTGGCAATACCAGAATTCCAGCTACAATGAAGTATGGCCCAGAGACATTGGATAAACCTCAAGACGTTGTTGAGGCTTTTGCAGATGTGTTCGCGCGCGTATACCAGGCATCAGATATACCCAGCTCCCAATTCATGGAGAACGTTCCCCTTACTTTCAGCATTCCTGAAATCTCAGCTGAGGAAGTTTTGTCCGCAATGAAGGATATAAGAGCCGATACTACTGCCGGACATGATGGACTTCCGAATTTTTTTATTCAAGACTGTGCAACTATCTTGTTTACACCATTAACTTTCATATTTAACTTGAGTTGTAAAACCTCTACCTTTCCTGAGTTCTGGAAATTAAGTAAGGTAACCCCTGTTTTCAAACATGGTGACAAAAGTGACGTATCAAATTATCGTCCCATTAGTATTCTTTCCACCTGCTCGAAAATGTTTGAACATTTGCTGTATTCAAAGCTATACAACGTTGTAAAATCTTATATATCTCCATATCAACACGGCTTTATTTCTGGTAGGTCAACTGTGACAAATCTGGTAGAAATTACTCAGTACATCAGCCAATCCCTTGATAGTAGACAGCAAGTCGATGTTATTTACACAGATTTTGCCAAGGCATTCGACACTATTGACCACTGCATACTTGCCTCCAAAATTTCTTCATTTGGTTTTACATCTGAAATTACAAATTTCATTGTTTCCTATTTGGAAAATAGATCCGCATACGTCTGCTATAACGGCTTTACCTCTAATGTATACACTGCTTCTTCGGGAATTCCACAGGGTTCCAATTTGGGTCCCCTTTTATTTAATATATATATTAACGATCTCCTATCCTGTCTTGATTGTGGTGTTCTCGCATACGCAGATGACTTAAAACTATTTTCTGAGATATCGTCTACCGCTGACTCAGTAAAATTACAAACAAACCTGAACAGAATCCATTCTTGGTGTATTAATAATAAGGTTTGTCTCAATGTTAGTAAATGTGCTGTTGTTACATACTTCAAAACCAAAAATCCTATGCTTTTTGGCTACACGGTGGACAACGTCGCCATATCAAGATCAACGCAGTTTAAAGACTTGGGCGTTCTATTTGATTCACAACTTCAATTTTCGGAGCACATAATTACTATTTGCAATTCTGCCTCTCGATCGCTAGGTTTTCTTATAAGAACATGTCGAGGATTTTTGAATCCTCAAACTCTTAAAACCTTGTTTTTTAGCCTGGTGGTCCCTAGATTGGAATATGCTTCTGTTGTTTGGTACCCAATATACCTTTACCAACAACTTGCAATTGAGAGGACACAAAAGAGGTTCCTAAAATACTTAACCTTTAAAATCACTGGTACGTATCCACCACGCGGAACAGATTATGACAGCCTATTGGAACAACATAATATGCAAACTATAACTACTCGTCGGGAGATAGCCAGCGCTAAATTTCTGGCTAAAATAATTACTAATAAAATTGATGCCCCGAACATACTTGCAGCAGTTGGGTTTCTTGTACCTCAGTACAAAACTAGACAAACGGAAACGTTCTTTGTTCCCACAGCGAAGACTAATATTTTACTTAAAGCCCCAATAACGCACATGTCGAAGAATGCTAATAAACTTTATGGTGATCTTTTTTCTTAATTAAGTACTGGAACTCTGTGGCACTGAATTGGTTCAGTATCTTTTTTTCTTAATCAATGTTCTTATATATATTTTTTTTTTTTTTGCTATTAGAGTTGTTTGTTTTATTATAACTGGCGTTTGTATATGTGTACCCTGTATATTATGTCCAGAAGTGTTGTGCACCTTTTTCTTTTTTTTCTTTATTATTATTATCCTGTAATTAGACTTTGTTTTCTGTTGGATAATAAAGACCATTATTATTATTATTATTATTATTATTATTTATTTTAAAGTTTCTAGTGTGAATTGTTGACTTTGTACAAATTTCCAACAATCAATTTTAAAGTGAAATCTCCACTCGTTAAAATTGAAATTGATAATTAAAATTGACGTCGACACTAATAATACTAATAACTAATAAATGACAATACAATTGGCTGTAACCGAAGTGCTTTATAGCAAAATTAATTTAGAAGAAATTGAGTGCGATAATGAAGAAATTGAGTTAGCTGATACAGATCACAGTTACGGGATCCTAGTCTCGATAAACTATGCTTTTTGCGTTCGTTTTTAAAAAAAAATACGTAATAATAAACGAAAAGTTTGTACAGAATAGTTATTTGATTAGACTAGTTACTTAATTTCTTTAGAACATAGTTATTTCTTCAAATTAGAGCAACGCAAACTGCGCTGAAAGCCAGTGGCTGACGCATAAAAGTTTACATAAAATAAACACGGCCGGGACAATTCGGTATAAGCGTTAGTATAACTGCGACTCGAAAGCCGATCTGTTGTGTATGCATCTACGCTGTCGTATACTATATCGTAGTTCTACGTTTGTTTCGAAAATGTTTCCTACGTCGCGAAAACGACCAAAGTTGGACACAATAAGAGAATTTATTGCAGAAATGCCTGATTTAAAGTGTGATGGCGCTAAAATTCAATGCGTAGTGTGTAAAATAGATTTAATGTGTTGGTCGAAAAGTGATTGTCTACGGCACGTAAATAGTGCAGGGCATGTTTCAAAAAAAATTCCACACGAGATTATGACAAATTTAAATTTAATTTATGTATTACCTTTATTGCATGTAATTTACCATTTCATTTACTAAGGAAGAAAGCATACGTCTCGTTTTGGAATGAATATTCGGACTTTAAGTTACCAAGTGAGAGAACATTGCAGAGAGTTGTGCCGTCTGCTCGTGAGCATGTCGAGAAAAGAATTAAATCGGAGTTGCAAGATAAAAAACTGTGGTTATGTGTGGACGAAACAACAGATCGTAAAAAACATTCTGTGGTTAATGTAATGGTACGCACAAAGGAACCACATCGACCGTCACCCTCAATTTTACTAGCTTCCAGACGAATACAACAATGCACTGCTGAAGTAATTTCAATGTTGGTGTTAAATACATTGGAAAAGTTTGAACTTTCAACAAATCAACTGTTGATGTTTATGAGTGATGGTGCCGCAAACATGCTTGCTGTAGGTCGATCTCTTAAAAAACATTGTGCTAACTTGTTGCATATTACATGTAAAATTCATACTCTCAATCTCGTAGCAGATAGTATCAGAAAATGTTATCCCGAGGTAGACGCTCTAATAGCACATACAAAAGCTGTGTTTGTAAAATGCCCAAAACGTATTCGGGAATTTCATAGACTATGCCCCGGTATTCCTGAACCACCACAACCTATTCTTACTCGTTGGGGAACATGGTTAGAGGCTGCATTTTATTATCTTAAATATTTTGAGAATATAAAGAACGTGATTTTAGAATTCGACCCAAAGGAAGCTGCGGCTGTCAAGGTAAGCCGCTTGAAATTTCAGGATAGTCAAGTTAAAACAGATTTGGAAATTATTCAGAACAATTACGTGGGACTAGCGGATGCCATAGAAAAACTACAAAATTCTTCGGTGTCGTTAGTGGAATCTTTGCAAATAGCGCAACATGTTCACGCACAGCTATGCGCGATAGAAGACGCAAGAAATGTTTGTGTTTTAGAAAGGTTTGAAAGTGTTTTAGATAAAGACTCTGATTTTGGCACATTAAGACAAATTTTTGAAGGTACGTCAACAGAACCGTTAAGTTATTTGAAAGATTATTTTACTTACGCAAATATAACGTCACTAGATGTAGAACGTTCGTTTTCGGCATACAACAACATTTTTTCTTCACGCCGCATTCACTTTGCCGAAACAACTTTGGAAACATATCTAATGTTACAAATATTAAGTAGACATTATCCACTTTGTGATTTCACGGAGGACGGTAAGTGTTAGAGCACGTATCACGTTTAATTTATTTTGTGTAAACTTTTATGCGTCCGCCACTGGCTTTCAGCGCAGTTGCGTTGCTCTACTTCAAATAGTTCAGAAAACCCGTTTCATAAGGCATTGTGTTGCACTTGTCCGTCATATTTCGGACGCATGTGACAAAATACCATCTTATGAAACTTGTTTTCCAATATAATAAAAAACTATATTTTGGTAAAATAAAATAGGGTAAAAAATCAATTTGTGTTAGAATTTTTATGATGCTTAAAAGTTGAGGTGTCTTGGTTAAGTTATTGATTTTGTCTGCCCTCAACAGGACCGCTATATAGTAAGACTGTAACAATGAGGAAAAAGAAGATACAACAGTAAATAAACACGTAATAGAACGGACACATTCAGCCATTCCAGTAGCCGCAGCAGCGGAATATAATACATGTAGTACAAGAAACTGCAACCACTAGTTTCAGTTGTTTTCAAATTTAAGCACGTCGCGTCGTTATACTGCATGTATTCACACATGAAAGCTTAAATGCAGTTGGTAGATGCTTCCATTCGTCGGGCACGCTGTTTTATTGACTGCATTAATTACATTTTTACCAGCGTAGAATCGTTGGAATGAAATTTATTACCTCACTGACCAGATCTCCGGTAATTTACTTCACATCCTGTTCCTTGTTCTTCTTTATTTTCTACTCTGAAGACTTCCATGTTGCAAACCCTTTCAATTCGAGGACGGATGTCTGCATTTGAAACAGGGTTTATATCTTTGAGTCATTTAAAAGCGCAGTGATAATCTAGCTTGTTAAAGTTACGTTATTGCATTTTGATGGTTTCTATTATTATGGTATTATTATCTTTACGCTAACACTTATTTTTCTTTCAAAACCGCCGATTACTTACTTAATTATTTGATGCACATTTACAAGACGCTCAAATAATACATGTCCATAAATTACCGACCGCAAAAAAAACTTTTGGATGCATCTGGATTTTCCCACGATATTGTTTTCCCAAATCTTCGACGTTGAGGGAGGTACTGTGTAAATACAGACTTGGTAAACAGATATGGAAGCAGATTCTAAACAGATATGGTTAAACTTATACGTATTGGATGCAAAGCAATAGCATACCTCTTAAATAATACCTCAACTCATCAAAAATAATTTAATTTTCTTAAACATTTATTTGGATTAAATAAATATTTTCTTAGAGTTAGAAAATCAAAGACAGAAAAGTGTTTCTTCCAAGTAAATCATTTAGGTTTAACTGAAGTAAATATTCATATTAAAAGTAGGAATGAAAAACTGGTGCAGATCTCACAAAGTTCTATTGAGAAATTATCCGATTAGTTTCCTGTTAAAAAAACACATCATCAGGATCAGGGTCAGGATCAGCATCAAGGACATCCAATAAAAGAAAAATTACAATAGTGGAAAAAAAAATTCCGCAAGATTTTCTTGAATCAAGTTAACAAATGTCAAGCTAAGAAATACAATTATTTCATTACAGGTGTATACTTCTCTTAAGCCGAGAAAGAAACGCTAAGAAAATATATATTTTTTTAATTTAAAACAGTTACTCTATTGGGAATAATTGAAATAGTAATTGTCTTGAATTAAGGCGGACAGCTTTGATACATGGGAACGTTTTCCTGGGCGTGCCAAAACAAATGTATAGTTGATTTCACTTTGCTAAAGTTTCATTCTACCTTTTGGGCTGACTGCAACTCTATAGAATTGTGGATAAGTTTTAATAAATCCTATTAACCATAAATGCTTTCTAACTTTAATAGAACATTCTAGGACTTTGGATAATTCCCATTTCGTTCCAATTATACCTAAGTATGTCAATTGTGCATCATTACTGGAGAGTATCGAACTTAACGTTCCACCAACTATACTCGTTAGGGTGCATTATTCGCAATATCGGCACTTGAACTAATTACAGATATCAATAGAGTTTGTAGATCGACAACCGAAACCTGTAAATTATTATGCAGCTGTAGATGACATCAAGCACCGTGATAAAGAGACTTATAGGCGGGAACAGGATTCAAAGCACCCTTGTACTAATTTAATGCTAATAATCGAAGGTATCCAAACCTTCGATTGTGCCTTTGGTATCGAGTGATATATTAATTTCACTTCTTTGCTTTCTTTATTTTTTTTTGTGTTTATAGCACTGCGTTGAAGGTACCGAAGTAGTCTTTACAGTATCAAAATCCAACTAATTTCAAACAAATATAACTGTTACAAAATTAAAGACATGGAATGGAGGTCATGAAATCGATTTTTGCAACAGATTTTATTTCTGTGAGATTGTGACCATGTAAAGTTATTTAATTTAAAATGAATTTAGGTGGATTCGCCGTAAGAAATAAAAT
This sequence comes from Dynastes maya, assembly GCA_029619315.2. Taxonomy (NCBI): domain Eukaryota; kingdom Metazoa; phylum Arthropoda; class Insecta; order Coleoptera; family Scarabaeidae; genus Dynastes; species Dynastes maya. Next base: position 2,795,279 of record JAROYE020000012.1, on the reverse strand, counting down.
CCAGTATAGTAGATACGTACCTCATAATGAAAATTATTAAACAGCATCGATAGTTTCTTCATGATGTAATACAATAGGTTGAGAACTTTTACAAACGAAGTAGTTTTTTGTAAAGATTCTTATCATACAAGCTATAGTACATGCTATCTAATTACTAATTCTTGGTTCATTTAACCGTTATGGGAACAATTTTAAGAAGCTAATTAAACAAGTTAGTGAACTACTTAGAAGCCTGTCGCGAGTGTACAGCGTACGACAACAAACAAGCTGAGTTGCAATGAACGAAAGCATGAACTAATAAAATTAAAATGGCCAACGGAACTGGGGATGTACATCGTATAGTTATAGTGCGAGTATAATGTAATAAATTTTAATTCATGAATGCATCTTAACTATTATTGCACGTAGAGAAACATTTAAACAAAAGCAAAAACAATATTTGAAGAATAAAAGCATTAAAGCTCCTTATTCTTGGCCATAACGCTCTTGCACTTCTCAATTTATGCCACTAATCTTCAAAAACAACAACTGAAATGTTTTCTAGCGCCAAGTAGTTATAGTCATGCCGTCCTAAAAACAGTATACGTATATGTATAGGTACTCTTTGCTAGAGAATAGCGAATATAGAAACCGAAATATAGATGGCGTACTTACCCATGCAATGATATAATCTTTAACGTACGACGTTTCATAAACATTTCCAAAAGATACCGGTTAATGTAATTTTGTTTTTCTTTTTATTACTATTTATCACGTGTGTGACAAACTGTATTTTTTTTATATGATATATAATAACAAATAAGAGGATGTCTGTGGTTGGTGGGAAGAACCGACTCAGAAGAATCGTGGAAGTATACCCTAGCCTTAAACCACATACGACAGAAACCGGTAACCCAAGCACTAATTAGGGATTATTGAATAATTAAATTATTGAATAATCCCTAATTAATAATTTACTTATTCAATAGTTTAATTATACTGTAACTGGAAGAAACATTTCTCTGTCTTAGATTTTCTTCAAATAAAATTTCAAGGAAATTATTTTCTTATATTACACATTTTATTGTCTTGAAATAAAAATATTTTTTTTTTAATATAAATTGATTTTTGCAAAAAAAATCTATTTTCTTGATGCAAGAAATCATTTATCTGCGTGTAACGCTGTCTCTTTGGTTAGCTCTATTCACCGGCAGCTCTTTCCACGAAGATAAATTTCAAGGAGATGCGCTAAAATAACTACCATTACATAAAAAGCACGGCAGTTTTAGCATTAAACGTAAATAAACCGATACCTACGGTAATGCAAATAGTTTTAAATCTCGTATTCTTAGCAATTGAACAGAAAATGGCACGAAACTGCAGTGTAAGTAACTAACCGCAACTGGGTGTAAATCTGCGAATAAGTAACGTTATCCGTTTACGAGAATCTCGAAAACTTTCTACCGTATTCAAATTTACTTATGCAAACAAGATAGAATAAGATAAAAGTTTATTTAAGTTATTTCAAATGCTGTTTCTGGAATAAATATAAGTCGCCGGTAAAATTTTATGATTTTGTATTTATTAAAACACGAATTTTGGTTTCATAACTTTTCAAGGCATTCTGTATTTGTATATAATATTTTTATGTGATTATAAGCCAAAGTGTTAATAATAATTTTAATTCATCTTTAAATTCCAAACATTTTTAAATTCTCTGTAATCCTAAATAAAAGAAAACTACTAACCATAATTAAAAGAGAAAAGTAAGTACATAAAATATAGATAAAAGCTAGGAGATGCTCTACGGATAGACTATAAAGTGAAATAAAAAGAAACGATGAAGCACTGGCAAAGCCATAAATATTGGTAATCCAAGATAAAATAGATGTACTGCACACGTATCAGCAGTAACATAGAGGCAGTCGACTTCATTTTACATGAATACGCAGTTATTTCTGTACTCTGAACTATTTATGTGTCACCTAATGAATAAATTTTGAAATGAAAATCAATTTTTTCTGCATTCCATTTGAAAGTCGTATGATGTTGCTATGTTATTTTGTTACATTTTCAATTCTGACCATTACAGTATACAAACCGTTGAAAAACTGGGCAGCCAGGATAAGCATGAAGAGATACGGGGTGTTAGAAAAGTGTCACGGTGCTGGAGGGATGGGGAGAATTGCATGTTACATATCGCGAACTGGGGTACGTCGGGGTTCAACCTCAGATCCTTTGCTCTTCTTTATTTTTGTTAAAGATGCAACCAAATGCATTTCTTATCGTTTCGTTTATAGATGAATTAATTATAACGTGGACAAACTTAAATTTATTAATAAAGTCCGTTTTTTGTGTTCTAATCTCTAATTTAAAGCCTGCTTTTTATTATATGAATACGCAGATTAGATAGACACGCCTATTTTAAAATTTAAAAATAAAAGCACGGAGATTTTTCCGAGAGATGAATAGCTACAGCGCACTACATAGCAATACGCGTTAGTTTAGTTAAAAAATCCTCTATTCTCAAGCTTGGGAGTGGGAAACTCTTATGAAACCGAAATCTCGAACCCGAAAATTAAAAAAAAAATTGGAACTTTGTGGACAAGCAGTCCACACCCAAGGATGTTCGAAAGTATTTTCCGTATCGGCCTAATCTCGTTTTAAAAGGGTGAAACTACCCCTGAAGGTTAAGTAGATTTTCGGTTATCTTAAAATAACTCGACATGGCTGGAACAATTACATCACAACTATGTATCAAAATAATCGTCTCATCGAGCTCTATCACATATATGAAAATAGCACCCTAGTTCCATTTAAGAAATTTACGGTGCCCTCCCCTACACCTTTGATAAGGAGCGTATTCAAATCCCACATTATGTATGTTACGGAGCACGTGAAAATACTCCATATGGACTTCGTGTGCTATTTGAGCGAACTAAAAATAAATCCTCAACATATTTCCCGTATAATTTGCGCAATATGTAGAGAAAATGACCCTACAATTTTCCTTATTCGGCTAGCTTTGCGTGAGAAATCTAGAAATACAAGTGATTTCGATAGTAGTCCTTGATTATTCGTAAATATGAATAATAATATACTCTATGCATCATAGCGGAATGTAATTTTAGTTCTTTCTAGTTTCGAACGTTCTATGCGGAACCGAGGTCTTTGCCAGATTTTGTAATATTTGGGAGCAAATACGGAAATTAGTATTCATAAGCGCTAAAAGTAAGTTACCTCGTTTGAATACCAATTCCTTTACCCGTTTGTCAATAACCGCAAACAAGTTACATATGTATAAATTTTGAAAATATTCGTATTTATTCGAGCCGGGAATGTAATACTGAGAATAACTTCCTCTTGTTTGTATTAACTAGGCGTAAACATAACCGTAAAGTCTTTACTTTAAATGTAACGCAATTCTTTTCTTTAAGATTGCTGTTTAAACTTTATGGGAATTTCGTGTTGTTTGCTTGTAAGGAAGCACAAAAATGTGAATATTGAGGAACACTAAACTTTTGAAAGATTTCCAATTTAGAAGTATTTAGAAGTAAATACCGTATTCTGGAGATTTTATAAAATAACACACTTTTTTTCCAATTTTTCCAAAAAGTTTAAAATCATCTCTTCTGGGAAAAAGACAACGGAAAGTATTTTTGTTTTGGCAATCAAAACAAATTATTTTTATTATTTATTTATTATTATTATTGCAACATTCATTAAAAAGAATGCCTATCCTAGTTGCCATGTCAATTGTGTGGCATTGTCATTCGTATTCATCAATATCAACATTAAAGAAAAAGCATTTTCTATATCAATGTATACTATAATCCGTCACGAATTTTAAAGTAGTAATTCCAGATAAAACTGAAACGGATTCAATTTAGGGAACGCGATAATTCAACTTATTTTAGACTATCGTCTTTAGGCAAGAGAGAAATAAATCGGATATCGTTTCAACGAGCATCTGCTGTCTTTCCTTTTATTTTTATTCCTTCTATTTCGTTGTCTACCAAAACATCAACTACCTTCTCGTTTTACAATGAATTCCCCTGCATTGTATTCAATTGCAAGTTCCTTTTTGTACGCCGATATGCTGAGTTGAATTTCGATTATTTTCTGAATCGAAAATAATCGAAGGACTGCTTCAACGTTGCCGTTGTCGAGATAATAAAACATTGTCATAAAATAGAAGTGAATACAGTGCAAACTATATTATAAACAATTAGAATATGAAAACAACCGTACACTTGAACAGTTTGTTAGTTAGTATATCTTTTATAGCTGGATTTTAAGTACATAGTTAATACAAAATAAAGGTAATTGATGTTTAAATTGAATTTTGCAACCGCTAACAGTTTCATAGTCAAATAAATTCCTCAAAAGTTGGTACATTACACCCATGATACGTTATTCTAGGAATTTGAAATATATATATACCTATGATTTTGCATTTGAAATAAAATTCCATAGCGGCAAACGTTTATTCACATTGTTAAAATCAAATCCGCAATATAATAATCATAATAAAAATAAAAATACCTTTGTATAACGTAATGAAAAGGCATCTAAATTAGTGTTTCTTTTTAAACGTTACAGTACAAGGTGCATTCAAGTTATAACACCGATTTTTTTTCTCACTAATTAATCACACGAAAACTATAAAACTTGTGTCACTTCTCGACGTAATATCTAGAGCGGGCCAAGAGCGCCACGCGCCAGGTTCGCAATCAGGCTGCCGGGCGCATATATGTATGTAAACATAGGTAATTTAAATATGTAATTATTAGGACGAGGACCAAAACCACTGTCTATTACGTCGTGAAGACGCGCAAATATACACCTGCAGTTTGGGTGTTCGTTGATAAATAGGGCGTTGTTCACAGTGGGCCACTACAAAAAAAAAGTTCATTCATCGACGGCTACGAACTAACAGCGCGCTTATTCATTTACGGATGACGCGCTCTATTCATCAACAAATGACGAGTCTGCAGATGTTACGTTTGCACCACTTCGTGGCATACTAGAAACAAGCGTCGGTGTGCTCGCTTTAGTGATTATGTCTAACGTAACTATTAAAAATAAACGGCCATTACCTACGAAAGTTAATAAATTTCTTAGTGAATTTGTGGATTTACACTACAATGGGAGTACAATTTTCTGTAAAGTTTGTAAAAGAAACTACTGTGCTGGAGCAAACGTGATTGTGAAAGACATATAAATAGCGCACACCCCAGAAATAAAAGAAATGGTGTGTTCACAACAACGTCAATTTCAATTAGAATTGCTTTTAACGTTTATGGTATGTGGTCTACCACTTCGTATACTTGATAAAAAGCATTTCGAAAATTCTGGGGTACATACAATACCGAGTGGATACTACCATCTCGGACAGCGTTACGGAGAGATATTCCACGAATACGTGAGGACATTGAAAATCAAATTAAAGCCGAATTAAAAGATAAACAGCTGTGGCTATGTCTTGATGAGACGACAGATTGCAAAAAAAATTCTATTTTGAATATAATAGTGCGCGTATTAGATCCTATTAAACCAAATTTTGCAATTCTATTAGCCAGCAGAAGATTAAAACAGTGTACTAGTAAAGCAATTACGGCCGTAGTTCTCGAAACGTTACAAAAATTTCAAGCGTCAACCAGTCAACTGTTGTTGTTCATCAGCGATGGTGCAGCAACAATGTGTAGTGTAGGCCGTTCCCTTAAAGAAAAGTGTGAAGGACTTTTACATGTTACGTGTAAAGTCCATGCTTTACATCTTGTGGCACAAACTATTCAAGAGTGTTACCCGGAGGTGGATGCATTAATAGCAAACACAAAAAAAGTGTTTCTCAAAAGTCCTAAGAGGACTAGGGCATTCCACAGGTTATGCCCTGCTATTCGAGAACCACCACAGCCCATTCTTACGCGTTGGGGAACGTGGTTAAAAGCCGCTTTTTATTATAATGAACATTTTCAAGAAGTCAAATCCGTTATTTTGCAATTCGTCCCTGCCGAAGCTAGAGCTATTAGGATGAGCCAGAAGGGATTTCTCGATATTTCTGTTGAAACACATCTAAATAATATTAGCAACAATTACAAAGGGTTAGTAGACGCGATAGAAAATTTGCAAAATTCTGGATTGTCGTTGGTAGAATCAGTGCAAGTCGTGGACGAAGTTAGTACATTGTTACACAGTATAAACGATGCAACAAGTGGACGAGTTTTAGCTAAGTTCGATAGTGTTTTAAAAAAGAATCCGGACTACACGAGATTAAGACAAATGTGCGATGGGGCATCTGCAGATTCCTTGACTAAGTCTAAAGATTATTTTAATTACGCCTGTCTTACTTCGGTAGACGTGGAACGGTCGTTTTCGAAATATAAGAACATTTTTTCGTCTCGGCGAACATCCTTCACCGAGGCAAATGTGGAAACTTATCCGATGGTGCAACTTTTTAAACAAGCCTATCCGCATTATTAAGAAGGATAGAATTTATTTATTATATCTTTATTTACAGTTACATTATTAAGTACAACAGAATAAAAAAAGCATTCAGTTTCTCAGTTATTTCCTTATTACATCCCATTTACAACGCATACCGTTTTCAATCAAATAAAAAATCATAATGAAAATAAAAACACCTCAGCGTGTACATATATATATATATATATCCGCTCTAATTACTAAACATTATTATTGCGTCAGCTTTTATTTTTTTACTCTTGTGTATTAATTTCGAAATATCACATATCTGCTGTGACTCACATATACGCTATTTACAATAAGCGGCCGTTGCGCCTGATTCCGATTCTGTTGGATGGCGCAATTTGGCCCGCTCTAGTAATATCCCTACAGCCATACACATTTTTCACAACGTCGACGCCATGATTTCATGGCCGCTGTGAACGCTTCTTTAGGAGTCTGTTTTGACCACTGGAAAATCGCTGATGCAATAGCGGTACGGCTGGTGAATGTGCAGCCACGAAGAGTGTCTTTCAGGTCAGGTGAGTAGAGAGAATGAGAAATCACTTCAAAGTTGTTTGCACGAAGAAACCACCTGGAGGACACTTTTCGCATTTTCCACACTCATTCGGCGATCCCCCAAAACAACTTTCTCCACTCGCTCGATCATGTCGCCAGACCGGCTTGTGCGAGGCCGAGATTGTCTTGGTTTCTTGTCACACGATGTTCTGCCTTATTTGAACTGTCGCATCTACGAACGCACGTTAGACACATTCATGACAGCACATGTCTCACTTAACTGGCGATGAATTTCTATCGGTGTCACACCACGCAAATGGAGAAAACGAATGATTACACGCTGATCTTGTAATGAAAACGTCGCCATTATTTTAAAGCAAACCGTATGTTTCTGTTTCCAGTACTGAGAAAAGAAATCGGAGGTGTTATAACTTAAATGCACCTCGTAATACCTCATAAGAAAAGTGCAGTCAATTGAAATCATTTCTATTAAATTAATATTAACGTAAGTTTATTTCTTATTTTAGTTTTTAGTTTTAATCAATCCCGCTATTTATTTACCATTAAAACTCGACTTCAAAACATGCAACATCTCAACTAAACAGTAATTGTAGAATGGTTTGTGGTTTATATGGTTTGTATTCCTGATGTTTCTTTGCAATACGTCTCTTTTACGTCTATTGCTGTGAGAGTAGCATCTCTTGTCTTTCCTTATGCGTTCACTTTTGGTAGAAATTTAGCCGCTGTCAGATTTGCTTCAAGTCTAGTTACAAAAAGGATTTCAAGTGGAAACATATTTCTACTCGCAATATTTTCCCCCTGAGAGAGTCTCTTATATGAAACGAGGAAGGCAATGAACATATTCAGCGCTACTACGTTTCGGTGGCGGGTCTTGCTTTTAAAGACGGAAGCCGCAATATGAAGACTGTCTACGTGTACGTCGACATACGATTGGGAGTATCAAATTTATTGCGCACAATATCAACACGCATTGTAGATATTTCTATTGGAATGTAGGAAATTGTATGGTTCATGTTACAAACGCTGGATTTTACACGCAAATTATGTACATAGTTTAAATTTGATATACATCTAACCTTTTAGAATAGCTCTTTTATTACAAAAGGAGGTAAACACTTTATATAAACTTAAGAAAAGAAGCAAGTTACTATACAACAGCTTACACGGCACGGCTGCACCGATTATTTACAAAGAGCATGCGCATAAAGTGGCGGGAATTTAATTTATGTAAGTACACAAAAATTACAATTATTAACGTATTGCATAGGGATTGCAATACCGGTATATTAAAAAAGAAATAAATTATTTAGAAGAGCAAAGAGTAAGAGGGAAATACACACAAATGGTGTATGATTTTTTACTAACCTATCGGCCAACAAGTGTGGAATCAGAAAGAGCCTTTTCCTCAGCTGGCTTAATTTGAAACAAGATTAAATCATAACTAGGGCAACCTAGTCTTGATAAACTATGCTTTTTGCGCTTGTATTTTCAAAAAATACGTAATAGTTATTTGATTAGACTAGTTATTTATTTAAATTTATTTGATATGTTTTATATATATGTTTAAAAAAATATATTTATTTGTTTGTTTGTAATGCGCGATTAAGTACGTTTATAAATAAAATTCCTGTTATTACTATTTACTGCTTCTTTATTTTCAATAAAATAAAGAAAATAAAAATTACCGTTAATGAAAAAAAAAATTAACCAAATTACCGGTATTAAAAAAAGGCGGTAAATTTACAATCCCTAGTATTGCATGAAAATATTAGTAATGCTGGTAAAATAATATAATATATAAATCGGCCTATATTGTTGATATTTCTGGGATTGTCAAGATTGTCATACTAGTGTGCACCACATTGTTAAAGTGGTTCACCCCTCGGTGTCAACATTATCTTAAACATTAACGTTTAGTCCTACTTCTTGTCAAAAAAATATTTCATTTTATGTTATAATTATTGGTATTGAAGGAAGAATACTATTAGGGCGTAAGATCTACAATTTTTTAAAAAGTCGAAAAGATTTGGGACATGAGAATTAGAATATTGTCTCTTTTTACATAGAATGATTGCAATATATCAATTTTCATGTTAATTGCTATGAACAAGTTCTTGTGATTCCAATTTCTCGGTAATCTCCCATGTGAATGCGCTTGCAGATTAGAGTTTAACGCGAATTAGTTCAAAAGGCTTTCACGCAATACACTGACGCTAGCCAGAACTCATCAAACCTTGGAAAGGCTATATACTAATATGGAGTAGAAGCGAAGCTCGTGTTCTAATAATTACCTACAATGACAAGTGCAATTTTGTAACAGATACACAGGAGCTCTGACCTTTATAGCACGTGATAATCACAATTAATGAAGGCGGTAATTAATTTAGAGTTAATAACAGTTTCTGTTATTATGAGCAAACTTGTCTTTTTTTATAATGATATTAAGATTTCATAGTTATTATCTTGCAACAATACCAAATTAGAAGAACTGGTATGAAATAAAGAATTATATAAATTTACTGGAAGGAAATTTAAAAATTTGTTATTGAGCATTTGTTACCCCCGATGATGCAAAATATGCTATGGACGTAAAACCGTAGAAAATATGCCACGGTATTCTTAAAGTCAGTTTCAAGTTTGCCCATAATAAGAAGTATTATCCAGTAGGGGTGATAGAAAAATGTTTCAACTACGCATAAATATTAATTTGTCACTTCATAGTTATTATTTAGCAAAGATATAAATCAGAAAGGCTAGTATAGTATGAAGATGAATCTTAATACTGCCACGTAAAGTTCCAATAAAGAATAGGGCCTCATCAAATAAGTACAGGTCGAGGCAATGTATAAATAGGCATTTAGTTGGTTGTAGATAGTTCAACAAATTCATCGCAACACATATGGTGGAGGCGCCGGTTACTCGTTTTATAATTCAACTTTTTTCGAAGATAATACATACTTCCGGTTAGCCTAGCAAAGTCCAGCGGGTGAAGAGAGGCAGATATACGCTTCCTCACGTCTGGTAAATCAGAATTAAGGTGAAGCTATGCCAAGTTAGTGTTCTTAATACCCGATAATAGAACCAATAATATCTACAACAAAAGCGGGGGGCACCCATCGCTTATTACACGCAGAAAAATGGTTTCTTGCATCAAGAAAATACATTTTCTTGCAAAAATCAGTCTCTATTTAAGAAAATATTAGTTCAAGACAATAAAAATGTATAATATAAGAAAATAATTCTCTTGAAATGGCTCAATCAAATAACTGGCTTTTTTCAAACGGTTTCGATCTATCCATTGAAAAAACGAACGTAGTCTTTTTCTCGCGTCATAGAATTCAACCCAGCAACCATATTGACTTAGACAACAGTGCTGTAGCCGTTAAAGAAGTCGTTAGATACCTAGGCTTTATTATTGACAATAAATTAAAGTGGTCCGATCACATAGATCATGTAGTGGCTAAATGCGAACGGTATATCAATGTACTTAGATTTTTCGTTAAAGTCAGATGGGGAGCTGACATTTTTGTGGCACGACCATTCTACCATGCTTGTATTAGGTCACATTTAGATTACGGATGTACTGTTTACGGCGATACAAGTAGTAAAAATTTGGATAGACTGAGGGTAATTCAAAATAAGGCGCTTAGAATCTGCGTGGGTGCAATGCGGTCGACTCCACAGGAGGCTTTATATGTGGAAGCGCAAGAACCTCCCCTTCAATTGCGGAGGCAATTTTTGGCAGCCAAATATATAGTAAAATTGAGGATCAAAGGTCAGAGCACTGTTTTTAATAATATTCATCGACTGTCCACCTTAGATTTGACCATTCCATACTGGGTAAAGAAAAAATCCCCCTTACTTGCAGAAGCCTATCGATATGTTTCGAACTTGAATTACATCATTGGTCAGCCAAGTCTGCCAGCAATTGATTACAGTGAGTATATCACCCCCATTCCCATTTTCTTTCCCAACTACACAGGCTGCAGTGTGAAAGATAAAGCACTCCACTTTGAGTTAATAAGTAATTTTACTGACTCTGCTATCGTCTATACCGATGCTTCTAAATTAAAGAATGGTTGTGGTTGTGCGATTTTTGATTCTAATAATAATATCAGTAGATCATTTGCATTAAACAACTTGCTGAATATTTTTTCCGCGGAGGCTAGAGCAATTTTAGAGGCACTTAAATATATAGAGGAAATGGGTTTTACTAAAGCAGTGGTTATGTCAGACTCTCAAAGTGTACTCAGTGCACTGAAACGCAGGAAGTGGTTTGCTAAAATTCATCCCCTGGTGCTTGATATAATTGCCAAATGTGCTGAGCTTAAATTACAAGATACCAACGTAAGAATCTTTTGGGTTAAAAGTCATGTGGGGATCTCCCCTAACGAGGTAGTAGACCTTTTAGCTAAGTCGTCAGCAGCTAACGGCGAAGTCGCAGATCTTAGTATCTACGAATCGGAAGTTTTATGTAACCTCAAAAGATTCTTTCTAGAAGAAAAATGGGAAAGTAGGTGGCAAGCCTCATATGAATGTCATCCCACGCAGTATGCCATAATCCACCCCTCGATCTTTCATACACGTTGGCATAGTAACTCTAGAGTGTCACGATACGAATATTCTGTTGTTGCTAGATTGAAATTCGGACATGGTTGCTTCCCTTCGCATTTACATAAATTAAAGATTTTGGATTCTCCAGCTTGCACATGTGGATGTGAGGTGGGTGATTTAAATCACCTTATTTTAGCATGCCGCGTCTATGAGCATCAAAGACGAAATCTGTTTGAGAATTTAGTAGCACATAAAGTAGCCTTACCCACCTCTATAATACTACTACTAAGGTCTAACAACATTGAAATTTACAGAGTTCTTATTAAGTTTCTCGTTGACTGTCGAATTACAATTTAATAGGTGAAGTTTTTTATAATTTGATACATTGCGATGGTAATGTGGCTGATGGGCTTTGATCCCTTAATGCCAAAAAAAAAAAAATCTCTTGAAATTGTAAAAAAATTACAATTTGTCACAATTCTAAGTAAAAAATGCTTTATTTTAAGAAAATGAAACTATTGATTTATGAACAATATCTAAACGCATTCTGGAATTAAGAAAATTATTTAGTATCCTTAAGAAAATATTGTTTTGTGTTACAATGGCTATTTATTTACTTATACTAAGAATCGCTTTCTTCAAATTTTCTGCAAGATTTTCTTGAATCAAGTTAATCAATGTCTTAAGTAAAAAAATACAATTATTTCATTACAAGTGTATATTTCTCTTAAGCGAAGCAAAAACCGCTAAGAAAATATTTCTTCCGATGTAAATGATTGTACTGCGGATAATTGAAACAGAAATTGTCTTGAATTACAGCGAACAGTTTTGATACAAGTTGACGTTTCTCTGCGTGCAAATAATACTGAAAGATATCCTCATAAAGAAATAAAATGACAGAAGAAGAAGAAGGATTACACTTGGAAATTCCTTTGTACCACGTGACAATAGCAATGATGAATTACTGGCTCTGAATTTCCTTAAAATTGCTTTATTTTACTGTTGCATACAATTACAATTTAAATACAGGTCAGATATTATTTTAGATGAAAACCATGTCCATATGTACTTATAATGCTTATATTTGGTTATGGTTTAACAACAAAATTTAATAAAAATTTCCTGGAAATTTCGTATGAATCAAATAAAATTCTTGATTCTGTTCAAATTTGAATGCAGAAACATGTTGTTTGCGAATTATGTCCTTCTTTGAATAGAAACTTCCGTCTTTCCTTGAGGTGAATTTCAAATAATCTGTTCAGCAAACAATCGCTGATTAAACATAATTCTTTAATTAATTTTAAAAGAAGTGCGTGGAAAATGAACGATAAAAATAAATCCTTAGATGTTTGTAACTTCGTTAACATAGATGATTGAAATTGGTAGTTTGGAGATTTTCTGAATGATGTATCATAAGCAAGCCAGATAGCTGCTATACGTTTATATCCTATCCTATATACTGTTTTTTTCCAATCCAACGCATACTGAGCTAGCTTGGGATTTTCGAACTAACCTGCTGAATACATTACGGACACTTGTGATGTATCGGGATTTTCCCGCGATCTCAACGTTATATCCTACGGTGAGTATAGTGGAACTTTGGCATTTCTCCACACAAAGATGTGAATAAAAGTTACCTGACATTGAATAAACGTTTTGATATAATATATACTGATATGATACAGTCGTGAGCTATTTTTTTTCCTTTTTGATATTATGTATTATTTTTAATCATATACAGATTGTCCCGACTTTCTGGAATGGTAACGTTGCGTCTATTATGCAAATAGTAAGAAGGAAAATTTTCTGACGTCATAATAGACCTCGTGGGATATCTTTCAAAAATATTTCCGTATACAGAAGGTGTTTGTTATTTTAAACAGAAGACCCTGAATATTACTACGATTTTAGTTTTTCTTCAATTATCCAAATGTGAAGATATCTATTTCCCTAAAAAAAATCCACAATGCAAATACGTTTTAGCATAAATTTATACGAGATTAATAGTGATAAATAGCTTTTATTTCCCCAATCTCCAACTGTATATCTTTTATAATCTTTAGCCCGTTGATATCGTGTCACTTTCATTTCAGATGTTAGTCTTAGCTTCTTTTCCGGAGGTCTGCATTTTAACCATTTGTTACTATTTATAGACATTTTTTTCTTCCATCATCTGATTAAATTTCCATTAAAATAATATATTTAATGCATGCATAGAGCGTAATTAGGTTATTGAATAATTAATTATTGTTTCAAAGTTATTCCATACACAATTGTGATGCATACAGAAATTTACCAGTACCAAAACAGTAAATAATCAGCAGCATCTGCAAATTGGCGAATTTCTAATGGAGATAACATTTTAACGATCGGACATTGCAAATTGGTACCAATCTGATATAATTAGAACTCGAAATCCACTATATTAATGTTTAAATCAAATATTGAACAATCAAATGGATTGAATTAAAGCCGTACCATGTCCCGATGTAAAACGGGTCGGCATTATTTCCATATGTTTTTGAATAAAACATTTACTCATCCATATTTGTACAGATATTATTTTATTGAGATGCCAAAAACAATTTGATTGATATTTTTTGTTATTTGAAATTGGGTATCTGAATAAATATAAGCAATCTATTCTGTAGTTTTTATTCGGAAACCCCATTTAGTTAAATAATGGATCTAAAACAATGGTATTTATTGAATGAGCTGAATATTCAATTTAATATAATTGGTTGAATTCATTTTTTACGTGTGGTGATAACTAAAGCTGGCCACGAGCGGTACCGCGCAGTAGCGTAGAGTCGACCAGGCCTCGCGTTCAACTAGAGTTGTTCTGCTAATAGAGATGTTTGCTGCCGCAAATAATTTCGCTCATCTTTTAAATAAAAATTAAATAACACGTGCTCAAACACGTACCATTTTAAGAGTCCTCCGTGAAATCACAAAATGAATAATGTCTGTTAAATATCTGCAACATTAGATATGTTTCAACTGTTGTTTCGGCAAAACTAGTACGGCATGAGGAAAAAATGCGTTTATATGCAGAGAACGAACGTTCTACATCTAGTGACGTAATATTTGCGTAAGTAAAATAATCTCTCAAATAACTTAACGATTCTGTTGACGCACCTTCACAAATGTGTCTTAATGTGCCAAAATCAGAATTTTTCTCAAAAACACTTTCAAATTTTTCTAGAACAGAAACATTTTTTGCGTCTTCAATCGCGCATAGCTGTGCGTGAACATGTTGCACTATTTGTAGAGATTCTTCTAACGGCACCGCAGGATTTTGTAATTTTTCTATTGCATCTGCTAGCCCGAAGTAATTGTCGTGAATGATTTTTAAATCCATTTTAACCTGACTATCTTGAAATTTCGACTGGCTTCCTTTATATTGAATTGTAAAACCACGTTCGTAATATTGTCAAAATATTTATGATAATAAAACGCGGCCTGCAACCATGTTCCCCAACGAGTTAGAATAGATTCTGGTGGCTCTGGTATACGGGGGCACACTCTGTGAAATTCGCGAATACGTCTCGGTGATTTGACAAATACTGCTTTGGTATGCGCTATTAAAGCGTCTACCTCAGGATAACATTTTCTGATACTATCCGCCACAAGATTGAGAGCATGAATTTTACACGTAATGTGTAACAAATTAGCAGAATGCTTTTTAAGAGACCGGCCTACAGAAAGCATGTTTGCAGCACCATCACTAACTAACATCAAGAGTTGGTTTGTTGGAAGTTCAAACTTGTCCAATGTATTTAACACTAACTTTGAAATTACCTCGGCAGTACACTGTTGTATTCGTTTGGAGACTAATAGAATTGAAGGTGCCGATTGATGAGATTCCAATTTGCGTGCCATTACATTAAGAACAGAATGTTTCTTCCGATCTGTTGTTTCGTCGACACATAACCACAATTTTTGATCTTTCAACTCCGATTTTATTTTTTGTTCAATATGTTCGCGCGCAGATGTCACAATTCTTCGTAACGATGTTCGACTTGGTAATTTGCACTCCGAATAGTTATTCCAAAAGCAGATAAATGGTTCCTTGTCTAGTAAGTTAAACGGTATATTACATGCGATAAACGTAACGCATAAATTAAATATAAATTTTTCATTGTCTCGTGCGCAATTTCTTTTTGGGACATGCTTTTCACTATTTACGCGTCGTAGACAATGTTGTCTGGATCAACACATTAACGGGATTTTACAGATTACACATTTAATTTTAGCACCTTCATATATTAAGTCTGGAATTTCTGCAATAAATTTTCGAAGTTTGTCCGACCGCGGTCGTTTTGCTGACGAAATCATATTTTTTCTAGGGTAGATAACCAATTGCGCAAATGACCGGCAGCGAAAATGTCCGTACTGCTCCGCAGACGAAGTAATACTACCGTTCCTCTCGGTCCGAACTGATTCTACGCCGATGCGCGGTACCGCTCGTGGCCAGCGTTAGTGATAACCCTACAGGGTATATAATAAACTTGGAAGATTGTCATAACCATAGAAGCCTTTTAGTGTATAAATAGTGGACATAGATAAAAGAAATGTGCATTGAGTTAAAGAAATAGTTCTTTTCAATAGTGGCAAAGAATCTTATTGTTGAAACGAATACATAATTACTTTCGTATAATAACACTGTGCTAGTTGCAAAATGCAACAAGCTGCGTTTTCGAGCAATTTCAATATAAACATTTTAGGCCGAAAAAACCTTCTGGAATTTGCTGGAAAATCTGACCAATGACCGAAGATCTTTGTGGAACCTTCGATAACCTTCCACGGACCATT
Source organism: Dynastes maya (assembly GCA_029619315.2). Taxonomy (NCBI): domain Eukaryota; kingdom Metazoa; phylum Arthropoda; class Insecta; order Coleoptera; family Scarabaeidae; genus Dynastes; species Dynastes maya. Next base: position 2,778,926 of record JAROYE020000012.1, on the reverse strand, counting down.
CGAGAACCTTCTAGAAACTTCCATCTCCGCTAGTTCCACATGGTCAAATTGGTATATTAGGCGCTGAGAACTTAGTCTGTTTTCAGAAATCAGTGTTAACATCTAAATATTAAAGCAAATAACCCAAACCGAAGTGAATAGTGAAAAATTCGAGATTGTTCATTGTATTGGCTATCCCATTTGGTGTTCTGATGATTTGGATAGATCTAAGAGAACAGAAGAAAAAGTGGTTCTGTGAAATACAATCCAACAACATATACTCAATTGCCAATGCCGCATTTGTGCCAATCGAAAAGGTTTTGTTACCACCGCTCCACATCAAACTAGGAATTATTAAAAATTTCATAAAAGCATTGAACCCAAAAGGAAATGCATTCAACGAATTACGTCGCTTTTTTCCACGGTTAAGTGGGATGAAAATAAAAGAAGGTAGATGTAGGTTCACCCCTCGGGTGCCCAGCTTGTTGCAAAAAAGTCTCCAATTCGAGGACAGTGTAATTTTGACTGAAATCGATATACAGGCTGATTCAGTTGCTCTGGAAATTGTGGAATCTACACTTTAATACGATTTCAGCATTTTTAAGAAGAAGGAGCTTTCACAGCAGCACTGAAGCAGCCATTTAACAGGCAACCACTTACAGCGTGTTTAATGTTAAAGAATGGGCCAGAGAGAAAGCGTGACTCAACTCGACAAGTCTTGAGCATTTAGGGAAACATTTCTACATAATTATCTCTATAAAAAAAAAATAGACTTTTCAATTTTAAATTCAAAAAAAGATAGCACAGACACAGTCTTTACGGTAGATGAAAACATTTTATTTTTCTTTGGTGCATGTTCGCCAGAAAAGTTCTTTCAATTTTATTCTATTGAAACATCGCTTGACTATTCACCAGCCCTCGTACACCAAAAAAGAGTAATTAACAGTTAGAACAAAAGCTAAGAGTAAATTACTAACAAAACTGTAAAGCATAATCTAAAACAGATATTTTTAGACACGTATGAAACTTGTTGTTTTAGTGAATATGAGTTTTAAATACGTTTCGCACATAAACCAAGATTAAAAGCAAATATATAATTCAACGTTCATTAAACGAAACCCAGCCAGGTTACTTGTAAATGTGTCATTGAATTAAAAGTGTCGTGGTCCTAACGTAATAACGCACTAGCTTGATTTTAACGTAGATTGCTTTAAAGCTTCAAATTTGAAGATTAAAAACCGAGCCAGATTAGTGAAACTTGTAGTTGTTTCTGTGTATATAGATGAAATTACGGTGAAAATTGGCCTTTTAGTTAGTACCTAGGGCGGGGCCCGTGTAATTCCATAGAATTAGAAGTTTCACTAGCTCGGGTACGGACGTAAGCTGGCCTGCCTGCAAGCATGCAATTCATTTGTCACGTATACAAACGTCCTGGCTTTACTCTGCGGATGTGTCCCTACTTCAGACTACAAAGCTATTTATATTATTTAGGGCTGACTTTAGAATATTTTTATGAAAGTTATAAAAGGTTTAAGGTTAAGCGACTTTCGTCATATACTCCGAAGCGGTAACCTAAGCGGTCTTAGACATTAGAATGTTTGATGTTCGTTTAATTTTACAAATACGCCAAAAAATGCACCTGACGTTGTACGAAAAAATCCGATCATTACTAGAAGACTAAAAAAGAAAAAATGTTTTTATAAGGGGCAGTCAAATGAAAACGAGACAGATGGAAGAAAATGTAAGTAAACTGTTTATTATTTCAAAAGTAATCACCATAACTGTTAATACATTTATTCCACTATGAGACAAGACGGTCAATGTCTTCATGGAAAAATGTTTGCGGTTGCCTACGGAACCATGATTGTATCCAGGCGTGCACCTCTTCGTCCGAAGCCAATCGACTGCAACGAATGTCTTTCTTCAGGGCTCCAAAAATATGGAAATTGTATGGGGAGAGATCTGTTATTAGCGATAATTTAAAATTCAGACTAACGGTACCAAATCCAGTACTACCTAAAATGTATTGTTTACCTAAGATACACAAGCCCACTACTTTGGAATATTCAGAAAAGCTTTTGTTAGATAACCAGATGGATAGAGAAGAAGTTGCTATCTTAATTTCTTTGACAAGACTTTGTATGAAACAATTTTTCTTCCAAATTAACAAAATTTTTTACCAACAAATGGAAGGAACTGCAATGGATAACCGGTTATCCCCGTTTATGGCTAACCTCTTTGTGGGTAAATTTGAAGGCGACCTGAAGAATACTTCGGCCTATTTCTCTCGGATCTGGATCAGATACGTCGATGAAATTTTTTGCATCTTTGACACCAGCAAATGTTCAATAACGGATTTCCTAGAACAACTTAACTCAAAATTTCCCTTTATCAAATTTACCCACGAAAAAAAAGAAAACAGGATTCCATTCCTGAATATGTTAGTGATAAGAAATAAAAATAAGTTAGAAAATAGACGTACACAGGAAACCTACTAGTAATAATAGATTTATCTTACAGGATTTTAATCACTCATAGGTCTTCAAAAAATCTTTTCTAAAGTTGACCGCAAAATTGTTTCTTCTTCAAACAATAACCTCAAAAACCTTTTAGGAAGTTCCAAAGACCCAGTAGATAACATGGATAAATCAGGAACTTCATCAAGCAAAACTGTTTCAGCTCTTTTTTTAATTAAATTTGTATCCATCTACTGTTCTAACGTGACATAGATTTCACTCGTTTTATTTCTAACCAAAATAACTTCATAGTGAAGTTATTTTGGCTACTAGCGCTGGGCTAGTATATAATCTAAAAAAAGAGACCCCTTAACTGCTGTATTGGTAACTTGTTGTGACGTGTGAATTTATCAAATATAACAAAAAATGGAACATTCTATGGAATCTGTGTTGACAGTAACACGTTGATGTAGAACGTATACATTTACACAGTCGCCACGGGTGCGGGTTTAAGAATATTCCGAGAATTCCAAATAATTTCCCAAAGCAGGGAAAAAATGAAAAATTTTGCTCTCGGCGTGAGCTTAACATGAAAAGGAATTGACACGGGTTCAGATATGGCTTCTGCTTTTAGGGACTCTAATGTTTAATCAATCAATCAACTCGAAAGCCTTCAGGATGTGTAGAACAAACATAACCTTATACCATATAGGGCTTATCTAAATAGTTGAAATAGATTTAGATTATTTTACACGTTTATAGGGAATTGGTATTTTTTAACGAAATAATTGAAGTGGCTCGTTATTGAAAATTACTATAAAAATAAAGAGAATTATTAAATATGAACTACTTTGGAGAATAGAAATAGATAAGTGTCGTTATTTGAATGTGTATTTCCATCAATAAAAAACTTTAAATAAAAAGATTCAAAACATATATAACAAGAATAAAAAAAACATTTTATCTGTAGGTAATCAGTAAAGCTGGCCACGAGCGGTACCGCGCAGTAGCGTAGAGTCGACCAGGCCTCGCGTTCCACTAGAGTTATTCTGCTAATAGAGATGTTTGTTGCCGCAAATAATTTCGCTCATCTTTTAAATAAAAATTAAATAACACGTGCTCAAAACACTTACCATTTTAAGAGTCCTCCGTGAGATCACAAAGTGAATAATGTCTGTTAAATATCTGCAACATTAGATATGTTTCAACTGTTTTTTCGGCAAAACTAGTACGGCATGAGGAAAAAATGCGTTTATATGCAGAGAACGAACGTTCTACATTTAGTGACGTAATATTTGCGTAAGTAAAATAATCTTTCAAATAACTTAACGATTCTGTTGACGCACCTTCACAAATGTGTCTTAATGTGCCAAAATCAGAATTTTTCTCAAAAACACTTTCAAATTTTTCTAGAACAAAAACATTTTTTGCGTCTTCAATCGCGCATTGCTGTGCGTGAACATGTTGCACTATTTGTAGAGATTCTTCTAACGGTACCGCAGGATTTTGTAATTTTTCTATTGCATCTGTTAGCCCGAAGTAATTGTCGTGAATGATTTTTAGATCCATTTTAACCTGACTATCTTGAAATTTCGACTGGCTTTTCTGGATAGCGGCAGCTTCCTTTGTATCGAATTGTAAAACCACGTTCTTAATATTGTCAAAATATTTATGATAATAAAACGCGGCCTGCAACCATGTTCCCCAACGAGTTAGAATAGGTTCTGGTGGCTCTGGTATACGGGGGTACAGTCTGTGAAATTCGCGAATACGTTTCGGTGATTTGACAAATACTGCTTTGGTATGCGCTATCAAAGCGTCTACCTCAGGATAACATTTTCTGATACTATCCGCCACAAGATTGAGAGCATGAATTTTACACGTAATGTGTAACAAATTAGCAGAATGCTTTATAAGAGACCGGCCTGCAGAAAGCATGTTTGCAGCACCATCACTCACTAACATCAAGAGTTGGTTTGTTGAAAGTTCAAACTTGTCCAATGTATTTAACACTAACTTTGAAATTACTTCGGCAGTACACTGTTGTACTCGTTTGGAGACTAATTGAATTGAAGGTGCCGATTGATGAGGTTCCAATTTGCGTGCCATTACATTAAGAACAGAATGTTTCTTCCGATCTATTGTTTCGTCGACACATAACCACAATTTTTGATCTTTCAACTCCGATTTTATTTTTTGTTCAATATGTTCGCGCGCAGATGGCACAATTCTTCGTAACGATGTTCGACTTGGTAATTTGTACTCCGAATAGTTATTCCAAAGGCAGATAAATGGTTCCTTGTCTAGTAAATTAAACGGTATATTACATGCGATAAACGTAACGCATAAATTAAATATAAATTTTTCATTGTCTCGTGCGCAATTTCTTTTTGAGACATGCTTTTCACTATTTACGTGTCGTAGACAATGTTGTCTGGACCAACACATTAACAGGATTTTACAGATTACACATTTAATTTTAGCACCTTCATATATTAAGTCTGGAATTTCTGCAATAAATTTTCGAAGTTTGTCCGACCGCGTTTTGCTGACGAAATCATAATTTTTCTAGGACAGATAAACAATTGCGCAAATGACCGGCAGCGAAAATGTCCGTACTGCTCCGCAGACGAAGTAATACTACCGTTCCTCTCGGTCCGAACTGATTCTACGCCGATGCGCGGTACCGCTCGTGGCCAGCGTTAGTAATGAGTAATGACTTACAGTTTTTTGTTGATTGAACCGACTAAACACCTGTTCGTCATTCCTCCAGAACTCTTATAAAGTAAAAAAAAAACGAATGCTAAATTCGAGAGTCCTTTAAAAATATACATAATTTATGAGGAAGAGTAACTTTAGATCTTTACAAAATTAAATATTCAAAAGCACTTAAAAGTGTAAATAGCACATAAATAAAACATAATTTTGCAAATTATCCCAGAATTTATCATTAACCTTTCAGATATCGGAATGGTGAGTTAGAGCCAGTTCAAGGGTCCTAAATAAATTATCAAGATATGGAAATGGAAAATGAAACAAACAGCATTTACCAACTTTAACATGCTAAATTATTACTTATGTAATAACTACACATATACTCCTTAAGAAAATATTACTTTGCGATATAATGGCTATTTATTTATACTAAGAATCGTTTTCTTCAAATTTTCTGCAAGATTTTCTTGAATTAAGTTAACAAATATCTTAAGCAAAGAAATTTTGTTAAAAAATATCCATGTTTTAGAAAAATAATTCTAATTATACAGGAATTCTTGGAGTGTACAAAGTGAAGTATATTTTGCTTCTAGTTGCGCTATTGCAGTTCCCAACTGGCCAAATTAATACCTTCGCATTGAAGAACTGAAACATGCTTAATAAATGAACTGAGACGCTAGTTTTCTCCGTTATTTAATTAAGAATTTCCCAGCGTATTGTTTCTCAAGAGAAACTCAAGAATATATTAAAAATTCCTTAATGTCTAAATTACACTCTGGGTGTATTTGATCTATTTTTAAAATAAATTAACTTAAAGCCGGCTTTTTGCTGAGGTATATAATTAGCAATTTCTTCGCGGACTTGTAATTTCGCGACTGCACAGAGGCAAGACCGTTTAAAATTCAAATATATTCATGCAAAGCGGTTCTACTCAATTTGTTACGTTACTTGTATTTCCTTTGAAAATTTACAGAAACTTATTCTGCGTCATTTCTTCGACTGGAGTAGTTCTTAACGTGGCACTTTTTTACGGCGAATATATACTTTCTTCGGCTGCAATTATCTAACCACACAGCGCATTTTAATATTAGTTAAATTAAGGAAACACACGCTTGCGATTCTAAGTCAATATGTTATACACCATTATATACGAGTTCGATGTTCGAAACTATTATTTGCCCTCTTCACTTACTTTCCCAAGTATTCAAGCGACATTTTTAACATTAGACTCGTAAGGAAAGGTACCCGACCCGGAAATTCAGAATTTAATGAAACTTGGGCGATTTGTAGACCTTATAGAGGCTATATAAAATACCGGTTTCCGTGTTTCTGCTGAAAAACGGTTTTAGAGGGTGAAATCGATTTTTGGATATCCGGGGTTTCTCAGTTTTTCATTAATTGTTTTCTATTAGATGTTCTAAATAAGAAATATTTCGTGCGTAAAGTACCTACAGTCCTTGGCCATGGAAATATTAAATTTATAAGAATATTTATTAAATATAATTTTAATTTCGAAAATCTATAAAAGCATAATTGTTGTTAGAGCAATACCCTAATACATTATGAATTATGACCACAGACAATTGCTGGTTGTAAAAATAATGCTTAGAGGTGCAATAAACCGATTATCCACCTGCTATGAATCATGCACCTTGCCATTCGTACGTATTACAATAATTCTGTTTAGTTTGAATTAAAAACAGAAGAAAATTTTCCAGAGAACTTATATTTTAAGAGTTCTAATTTTATTTGTGCACCTATTTTCACGGTCAATTATTATCATAATGGGAAAGAAGAAGGATATAACCACGAATTTCTGTTCTTCTAGAGACGAGAGAGTTCTCTCAACGTGAAGTTGCACAAAAAGAGGATGTATCACATTAAACTGTTCTGAGAATCGCGAAATTAATTAAGGAGAATATTCCTAGTACAAATAGTGGCAGTAGTTTCATTAGTTTCCATTGTTTTATTTGATAAAAATTATTTTTTTTATATAATTTAATGTATTGATGCCTTAATTTTCTCCAGGAGTGTATCTCACCATAAAACCAACTTTGGTAGTTTCTGTAATGAGAATGACAGTATCTGTCGTCTCGGAATGTTATAATTAGAGCGGGCCAAGAGCGCCACGCGCCAGGTTCGCAATCAGGCTGCCGGGCGCATATATGTATGTAAACATAGGTAATTTAAATATGTAATTATTAGGACGAGGACCAAAACCATTGCCTATTACGTCGTGAAGACGCGCAAATATACACCTGCAGTTTGGGTGTTCGTTGATAAATAGGGCGTTGTTCACAGTGGGCCACTACAAAAAAAAAGTTCATTCATCGACGGCTACGAACTAACAGCGCGCTTATTCATTTACGGATGACGCGCTCTATTCATCAACAAATGACGAGTCTGCAGATGTTACGTTTGCACCACTTCGTGGCATACTAGAAACAAGCGTCGGTGTGCTCGCTTTAGTGATTATGTCTAACGTAACTATTAAAAATAAACGGCCATTACCTACGAAAGTTAATAAATTTCTTAGTGAATTTGTGGATTTACACTACAATGGGAGTACAATTTTCTGTAAAGTTTGTAAAAAGAAACTACTGTGCTGGAGCAAACGTAATTGTGAAAGACATATAAATAGCGCACACCATAGAAATAAAAGAAATGGTGTGCCACAACAACGTCAATTTCAATTAGAATTGCTTTTAACGTTTATGGTATGTGGTCTACCACGTCGTATACTTGATAAAAAAGCATTTCGAAAATTCTGGGGTACATACAATACCGAGTGGATACTACCATCTCGGACAGCGTTACGGAGAGATATTCCATGAATACGTGAGGACATTGAAAATCGAATTAAAGCCGAATTAAAAGATAAACAGCTGTGGCTATGTCTTGATGAGACGACAGATTGCAAAAAAAATTCTATTTTGAATATAATAGTGCGCGTATTAGATCCTATTAAACCAAATTTTGCAATTCTATTAGCCAGCAGAAGATTAAAACAGTGTACTAGTAAAGCAATTACGGCCGTAGTTCTCGAAACGTTACAAAAATTTCAAGTGTCAACCAGTCAACTGTTGTTGTTCATGAGCGATGGTGCAGCAACAATGTGGTAGTGTAGGCCGTTCCCTTAAAGAAAAGTGTGAAGGACTTTTACATGTTACGTGTAAAGTCCATGCTTTACATCTTGTGGCACAAACTATTCGAGAGTGTTACCCGGAGGTGGATGCATTAATAGCAAACACAAAAAAAGTGTTTCTCAAAAGTCCTAAGAGGACTAGGGCATTCCACAGGTTATGCCCTGGTATTCGAGAACCACCACAGCCCATTCTTACGCGTTGGGGAACGTGGTTAAAAGCCGCTTTTTATTATAATGAACATTTCAAGAAGTCAATCCGTTATTTTGCAATTCGTCCCTGCCAAAGCTAGAGCTATTAGGATGAGCCAGAAGGGATTTCTCGATATTTCTGTTGAAACACATCTAAAGAATATTAGCAACAATTACAAAGGGTTAGTAGACGCGATATATATATCCGCTCTAATTACTAAACATTGTTATTGCGTCAGCTTTTATTTTTTTACTCTTGTGTATTAATTTCGAAATATCACATATCTGCTGTGACTCACATATACGCTATTTACAATAAGCGGCCGTTGCGCCTGATTCCGATTCTGTTGGATGGCGCAATTTGGCCCGCTCTAGTTATAATGCAATTTAGTTTTTGAGAAGACGAAAGATATGTGTCGTCCTGGTTTATATTCAGTTCGAATCAACGCGAACTTATTGACGCCAGAATCGCTTGCTGAAATCCCCATTGATTAGTGACTCCTAGTCCGGCCGAAATGTTCATTGCTAATGACTAATTGATCAATCGGTTACTCCGCATATTCAGATGACGAATGCTGTTTGTCCATTGTTGACCGAGGAAACGGATTAACCACTTACAACCTAGTAAACAATATCACGTACATGAACTTGCTGTACATATATATACATTATAATGACAATAGTAAAGCCATGGCAATTAATCAGCGTGATTTAAGCTTTGTCATTGCCAAATTTTAGATAAGAAATGGGTATCCTTTAAAACATGTCCCATTGCATTGCGAATTCGTATTGAAAATACTTTTATTTATATGAATTCCTATTAAATTATTCAGAAACACACCTTACAAACCTAAATTAATATAATAAGTTTCTAGAAAGTGTTGTAGAAAAATGTTAAAAGCGAGATCTTTGCAGAAAACTAGAAATTATTAAAAAACGAAGTATTGTGTCGGTTTTTCAAAATGTTATTTTATTTCTCAACGTCGTACATGCGCCCACTTTTTTATTTTAAATAGAGCTCCCTGTATATTATTGCGTTTTTTTGGTTTCTCCATCCGGAAATAAGCCAATGTAATACGGGTTTTATATAAATTTCGAGATATTTATAATTTTGCCTTCAATCCCCTAAATGTAGGTATGTATGTCTATATATTTCCTTCAGAATATGTGAAATGCACATACATTCTAGGGTAATATTTTACCAGATTAAATTACATACTTGGTTCTATTTAGGCATGGTATTAAAACGCCTTCGAAACATGCAGGTTGTTCAGTATTGAACGTCAAACTTCAAACAGCCCAAATTCAAACAGCAGAAACGCCGTTTTTTGTATCTAGCATATAAAAGCAGAAAAACATAAAACAATATTTTCTTAAGGATAGTAAATAGTTTTCTTAATTCCAGAATACGTTTAAGTATTGTTCATAAATCAATAGTTTCATTTTCTTAAAATAAAGCATTTTTTACTTACAAGGGAAGATCCCGAACCCGGAAATTCAAAAAAAATTGAAACTTTGGGAATATATAGAACATATATAGGTGTGCAATACGCAATTTTTTTTTGTGCGGACATTCACTTTTAAGGGGTGAAACACCCCATTGAAAATTAACAGATTTTCAATTTTTTCCATACAACTCCAGTAAAAGGAAAGATAGAAGATAGGTGTAAATGCAATAGTTGCAGCATACATCAAGCTCTTTCAAAATATGTGACTATCATATATACAGGGTGTTCCATTAAGCCCTGCGCTTACACTGCTGGTGTTTTTGTAACAATACAAAGAAAAGTTTAAGATATAATCTGTGTGACTTTTAATTCTATTTAAAACTGTATAGGTGTTACAATATACAGGCTGTTCCTAAAGTAAATATCACCATATCCTTGGTTATATCTAACAGAACTTCATGTACTATGTTATTATATATAGGTATATATATTATTGAATACTTATTGCAAGGAATGATCTCAATCCCACAAATTTAAAATATGAAATTTGAGAATATGTAAACCACATGCAAAGTTAATGAAATTTACTGTATATCTCTGCGGTATTATATTGATTAGATAACACATTGTTTTGTTTGATAATAACAGTAAGAGTATTGATTTCGGAAATATGTAGAAGACATATGTAATATTCAATTCTTTAATTTGATTTAATCACTCGCTGTTGTAAGAGGAAAAGGTTAGTATTTTAGACCAAAGTTATATCTTATAATTAATCGATTTTATTAAGCGATAACAAATATATCATATTTTTAACATTTTAAGCAATACAAGTATTGATAAGTACATCAAAATAATTTATATGTGATTAGCTGATTAGTCATAAAGTATAGGATATATAGGAAATGTTTATAGATAACACTTTACATCTTTTGGTCATGTCTATTATGTAGTGAAATACTGGCTACTGAATAATTATTCTGTATGGTGATGAAATTTTTCGAAATTTATTTTGGACGGTTGCTAACGTAAGTCGCTTCGTTTTCCCACTTTTCCAATATTCCACAGCCTTGGTTTTATATTCTAAAGTGACAATACCGCCTTCTTCTGGAACACATTGTTCATCTTCAGCTTCCATCGCTTCTAGAACTTCTTCGCGTGTAGGTGCGTATTCATCATCTACGAAGTCTACGGAATGTGGTCTAACTGGATTCAAAAATTCCAGTGTTGTGTCAATTTCCAGCGAAAATGAAGTATCTTTTTGAACGTCAAGAAGCATATCCTTATTATTGTCGTGTAGTTCTACTTCGTGGTTATTCACAGGTGTTAGATTATTGTTATTGGCAACGTCAAACGTTACCATGAGCAAGCGAATTACATTTAAAGTATTTACGACAACCATTTTCAACACCACAGGTTTGTTACACAATCTAACAACAAATACTATTAATATCAGGTGGGGAATTTATATAAGCAATGTTATCATTTATCATTGCATTTGGTTGATTATTGACTTAAAAAAAAAAATGTTTACACCAGTAGATAAAAACTTCGAATGTAATTACCAAACAAAACAATGTGTTATCTAATCAATATAATACCGCAGAGATATACAGTAAATTTCATTAACTTTGCATGTGGTTTACATATTCTCAAATTTCATATTTTAAATTTGTGGGATTGTGATCATTCCTTGCAATAAGTATTCAATAATATATATACCTATATATAATAACATAGTACATGAAGTTCTGTTAGATATAACCAAGGATATGGTGATATTTACTTTAGGAACAGCCTGTATATTGTAACACCTATACAGTTTTAAATAGAATTAAAAGTCACACAGATTATATCTTAAACTTTTCTTTGTATTGTTACAAAAACACCAGCAGTGTAAGCGCAGGGCTTAATGGAACACCCTGTATATATGATAGTCACATATTTAGAAAGAGCTTGATGTATGCTGCAACTATTGCATTTACACCTATCTTCTATCTTTCTTTTTACTGGAGTTGTATGGAAAAAATTGAAAATCTGTTAATTTTCGATGGGGTGTTTCACCCCTTAAAAGTGAATGTCCGCACAAAAAAAAATTGTGTATTGCACACCTATATATGTTCTATATATTCCCAAAGTTTCAATTTTTTTTGAATTTCCGGGTTCGGGATCTTCCCTTGTTAGTATTCTTGAAATGCATATTATTACTTGCGCTTACTTTATTTAAAACAGTACGACAAATTAAATATTAAAATTAAATATTAAAATTAAAATTTAAAACTGTATAAACTACATTCATGCATTCTATGGATAACAAGCTTAAAGCATTTAGCCGATTTTGGTTTATGACGCTTCTTTTTTGGTTTTTTATTACCGCCAGTTTTGAGAGTGTCCTTTCTCCTTCACAAATTCCGCAAGCGAAAGTTAAATATATTCTAAATTTCTTGGCTGTTGCAATTTTTTAAGCTCTGTTCATTTATTGTCAGATGTTCATGAAAATGTATTATTTCGTTTTCTAGTTCACTTTCTAAATCTAACGGATTTTTTTTAAGAAGCCGTTGAGCTGCGGTTCGTTTGTCTTTAATTTAAGGAATGGACATCTCATTCCTCGCAATGCACCACTGGAAACGGCTTGAAAATTTAATTTAGAGGTGACAGGTCGTTATAAATTAATTTTCGCTTAACATAACGAGTTAATTATCATGTGATTATCAGGCCATTCTGCTTATAACATATGTGACATGAGTATTATTAATGTTTATAATGTTTGCTGCGGAAGGAGAGTATTTAATTTCTATAAGGTGTTATTAATTCGCAATTGTTTCTGAATTCTTTTGGAAAGTATGTTGATGTATTACATTGTTGTGATATAATAATAATAATAATAATAATATTTATTCATTCCGAGCACTACGTACAATAGATAGGAATAAGTCAGAAGTTTAAGTAAATAAACAATATAAATATACATATAACACTTAACTAGCAAACGCCAGTGTACACAATAATGTATTAGGGAAGTGATGAGGGAGACAGAGTACACAGTATTCTGACATTTACCAGTCTATTTAAGAGAAGTCAAAAATTCGTTTATATTATAGAAGACATCAGAAGTGAGTAATTTTTTCAGCCTCATTTTAAATTCATTATTCGGAACAATAGTCTTAAGTTCAGGTGGGAGTAAATTATATATTCGACTACCAGCATATATAGGAGATTTCTTGAACGCCTCGCGATTATGTCTGCTTAAGGATATATCATTTTGGATCGTGTATCATAATTATGATAATCGCAGTTAAGTATGTAGTTATGTCTGTTAGCATGTGTATGAGTTAATAACTTTAATAGATAAATAGAGCAGACAGTGAGGATTTTATTCGTTTTAAAGGTTTCGCGGCAGGAGCAGTTGTAAGGAAGAGAAAAGATCAAACGCAATATTCTTTTCTGACAAATAAATATACGATTCCAATGGGTAGCTTGTCCCCAGATAACGATATTATATGCAATTGCCGAGTATACGAACGCATAGTAAACATTCAACAGTGTATTAGTATCTACATTATTTTTAAGTGAATTAATAACATAAAAGGATTTATTTAGTTTACTACATTACCATATTAATATAGTCATCCCACTGTAAGTTGCTATCAATTTTTACGCCCAGGCAATCCACAACGGATTTCATCGAGATCGTATGGCCATTGTGCGAAAGGTTAAGAGCTTAAGGGCAATCCTCTCATACTTTTAAACTGTATACATACAGTTTTAGAAAAATTGATTATTAAATTATTCCCTTTGCACCATTTTGAGAATCATACAAAGTGGTAAGTGTCTTTAGCGTTAGCGTATTCTGGTCTTTCTCGGAAATCACGATGGACGTGTCGTCTGCATACATAAAAACACGACCAAACGAAATATGTTCCGGCAGTCATTGACAAACAACAAAAAAATTAACGGCGCTAGTATACTACCCTGGGGAGTCCCGTAATTTAGGTTGAAGCTATTAGAAACAGTATTATTAACCTTAACAGACATACTCCTGTTGTTTAGAAAGGAAATAATCCAATCATTAAGACTACCCCTAATACCCATCCTATGTAGCTTCGCAGAGACGAAGTTCCTATTTACCACATCGAATGCTCTGGTTAGATCGAACAGTAGTACCAAAACGTATTCATTACTATCGATTTTTTCAGCGACATGCTGTATTAGTTCATTGCACGCGGTTTCAGTGGATCGACCCTCGCGGAAGCCGAATTGTCTATCGGTTAATATATTGTTATAATTCAAAAATGATATAATTTTTTTGTAAAAAATCTTTTCAAAAATTTTAGAGAATACGCTTAACATCGAGATGGGTCTATAATTCTCAATGCCCGTAGGATCTCCCTTCTTAAATATAGGAACAACAACAGCGGATTTTAAGATTTCTGGAAACTTACCAGTCGAAATGGAGACATTGAATAAAGTTGACAGGGCCGCGCGATAATTCCAGCAACCCTCTTGATGAAAGTAATAGGAACATCGTCTGGACCGGTGGACTTATTATTAGAAAATCGATAATTACTCTAAATACCTCATCAACAGTCACTGGACTACAGTACATTGAGTTGCCAATACTCCGTTTACCCATCGTGCAGTTTTAGATAATGATGATCCAAATTGATCAACTAGTTTACGTTCGGCAATGGTAGAGAGGTACTCACCAAAAGCATTCGCTATGTCCACTGAATCAGTAATAGAACTGCCATCGACATGAATCTCCCTGACGCCGAGTTTGGTAGTGCTACCTTTAAGCTAGTTAATCACATTCCAAGAAGTTTTCGTTCTATTGGTTGACTTATTGATCTTATTACTGAAATATGATACCTTTTCGAATTTGACTTCTCTTTGAATATTTCCTTTCATATTTTTGTACATATTGATGATATTAGTATCCTGCGTCATATTCCTTAGCCAATTTAGTATAGTATTTTGTTTCATGATGATGGTAGCGAAAGAGACCTATAGTTTTGTGGTTCTTCTTTATTATCTTTCTTAAAGATGGAAACGATGATTGTTCACTTCACATAATCTGGTTTCACTAATATAGGTGCCAATATGTCTTTATTGCCTTTTATTAGATCGTTTGCTACTCCATCAAATCCAGGTGCTTTGCTACAATGCTGCAAAGCACCTGGATTCATTCAAGTGGACAACATTCCACCTCTATAATATGTACTTGCGTCTTGCAATTTCGTGAGCATTGCGTTATGGTTTGTGGTTGTTGTGTTTGGAGATACTTTGAAACTTGTTAATTCCGTTTGCTGCTTCCTTCGTGGTTTTTGTTTTATTTCTGTCTTCCTTCTTGATCGCTTCAATTTTTGCGTTGCATTTTTCGTTTTTCCTGATTTGTGCAGAATCGGCTTGATATTTTTTTTTGTTCTCTTGATGAGATCTGATGTATATCTCTTTTATTAGAATTAGTTAAGTTAAAAACAAACACTGAACAAGGACAGCCCAACGTATTTTCACTACTCCCCCACTTTACCGTAATGATGAACAACTCGACGAACTATTAATTAATGAGGATGCATGTAGGTAACGCGAAAGCTTGTCAACTTTATCAATTAGTTTTGCTGTAAACTTCAGTAAATAGTTTCGTGGTTGGTATATGGGCTACAATATCCCATGTATACTATATACGCCATTGTGTCTCCAAGTACATAGGGTTTATCGTATTACAATAAAAACGGTATACGAATTTGTAAAATTGTTAGAGAACTGTGTATTTCCTCTTCGAAAGGATTTTTAACAAAAGTATCTTGCATCTGAAATACAATCATCTTCGTTATTTTAAATAAGACAACTTAATAGGAATCTAGGGAAAGTACTCGTTCTTATATGTTATTTCCGAAATTTCTATCGTAAATTTAAAAAAATAATACAAAAAGAGATTTATATAGAAATCATCCCGCTTCTGTTCTATTGTTTCTGTTCCATGTGAAATGGAAACAGCAAGCCTGGATTAATGGGCACATTAGTAACAATATACCGAACCTCTGAAACTCGGCGACAAAACTCCGACTAAGTAATTTTTTTTCTCCGTTTTCCAAAGCGAAAAATACATTTTAAAACTAAAGCCTTGGCTGTGATTTGCGGTTTCCGCAAGTAATTTATAACTGAATCGAAGCCAAACCGAAAAGTTCCAACGCTTAATTGTTAATTAATTTAAACTGATCCTGTTTATCTCTTGCAAGTTACTTACAGTATTATACTTGCTGAAACAGGTTGTAAATTATTTTGGTGTAATAATAAATTACATAAATTATTGGGTTAATGAGAAAAATTGTTTACTGGAATTTTATAATATAAGGCTTTTTAAACGGGAATATTAGATACTGCATTTCACAAAACTGAATTTTCCATTTAGAAAATGCTGAATAAAATTTCTTTTGTGTACTTTAAAATAGCGATGTTCTAGGCGAAATAGAACAAAAATGTCGTTTTACTTCACAAAACTCCATTATCCTATCAAAATCATCCTCATTGAGCTGCTGAGCAATATATATCTTATAAGGATGGAATTTGTGTAGTTTAGTATCATGGATGTATTAATCAAAATGGTTCCCCCTCGAAACAAAAATTGATCTGTCTTTGCATTTTTTAATAATTTTATTAGTTTCGGATGTAGGTCGCCTGGGAAGTTTTCAAATGAACACACTGTATATATAATAGATGTCAGGAGAGTCATTGTGTGTTCTTTTCGTATATAAACATTTCTTACTACTGCTTCCTACCTTTTATATTACCTAAATATGATTCGTAAAATGACATGTGAAGATATTTTTCAATATATGTAGCATAAGTTCTGGAGTAATAATAATAATAATAATAATAATAATAATAATGGTCTTTATTATCCAACAGAAAACAAAGTCTAATTACAGGATAATAATAATAAAGAAAAAAAAGAAAAAGGTGCACAGCACTTCTGGACATAATATACATGGTACACATATACAAACGCCAGTTATAAAACAAACAACTCTAATAGCAAAAAAAAAATATAAGAACATTGATTAAGAAAAAAAGATACTGAACCAATTCAGTGCCACAGAGTTCCAGTACTTAATTAAGAAAAAAGATCACCATAAAGTTTATTAGCATTCTTCGACATGTGCGTTATTGGGGCTTTAAGTAAAATATTAGTCTTCGCTGTGGGAACAAAGAACGTTTCCGTTTGTCTAGTTTTGTACTGAGGTACAAGAAACCCAACTGCTGCAAGTATGTTCGGGGCATCAATTTTATTAGTAATTATTTCAGCCAGAAATTTAGCGCTGGCTATCTCCCGACGAGTAGTTATAGTTTGCATATTATGTTGTTCCAATAGGCTGTCATAATCTGTTCCGCGTGGTGGATACGTACCAGTGATTTTAAAGGTTAAGTATTTTAGGAACCTCTTTTGTGTCCTCTCAATTGCAAGTTGTTGGTAAAGGTATATTGGGTACCAAACAACAGAAGCGTATTCCAATCTAGGGACCACCAGGCTAAAAAACAAGGTTTTAAGAGTTTGAGGATTCAAAATCCTCGACATGTTCTTATAAGAAAACCTAGCGATCGAGAGGCAGAATTGCAAATAGTAATTATGTGCTCAGAAAATTGAAGTTGTGAATCAAATAGAACGCCCAAGTCTTTAAACTGCGTTGACCTTGATATGGCGACGTTGTCCACCGTGTAGCCAAAAAGCATAGGATTTTTGGTTTTGAAGTATGTAACAACAGCACATTTACTAACATTGAGACGAACCTTATTATTAATACACCAAGAATGGATTCTGTTCAGGTTTGTTTGTAATTTTACTGAGTCAGCGGTAGATGATATCTCAGAAAATAGTTTTAAGTCATCTGCGTATGCGAGAACACCACAATCAAGACAGGATAGGAGATCGTTAATATATATATTAAATAAAAGGGGACCCAAATTGGAACCCTGTGGAATTCCCGAAGAAGCAGTGTATACATTGGAGGTAAAGCCGTTATAGCAGACATATGCGGATCTATTTTCCAAATAGGAAGCAATGAAATTTGTAATTTCAGATGTAAAACCAAATGAAGAAATTTTGGAGGCAAGTATGCAGTGGTCAATAGTGTCGAATGCCTTGGCAAAATCTGTGTAAATAACATCGACTTGCTGTCTACTATCAATGGATTGGTTGATGTACTGAGTAATTTCTACCAGATTTATCACAGTTGACCTACCAGAAATAAAGCCGTGTTGATATGGAGATATATAAGATTTTACAACGTTGTATAGCTTTGAATACAGCAAATGTTCAAACATTTTCGAGCAGGTGGAAAGAATACTAATGGGACGATAATTTGATACGTCACTTTTGTCACCATGTTTGAAAACAGGGGTTACCTTACTTAATTTCCAGAACTCAGGAAAGGTAGAGGTTTTACAACTCAAGTTAAATATGAAAGTTAATGGTGTAAACAAGACAGTTGCACAGTCTCGAATAAAAAAATTCGGAAGTCCATCATGTCCGGCAGTAGTATCGGCTCTTATATCCTTCATGCGGACAAAACTTCCTCAGCTGAGATTTCAGGAATGCTAAAGTAAGGGGAACGTTCTCCATGAATTGGGAGCTGGGTATATCTGATGCCTGGTATACGCGCGCGAACACATCTGCAAAAACCTCAACAACGTCTTGAGGTTTATCCAATGTCTCTGGGCCATACTTCATTGTAGCTGGAATTCTGGTATTGCCACTTCTGTAGTGAACATACTGCCAAAACTGTTTCGGATCCGCCACAATATTGGATTCAGTACTTAACATAAACTGCCTATATGCATCTTGAGATTTAATTTTAGTGACTTTACGCAACCTAACGAACTCTTGGCGATATCTATCTGTGCGATACTGTTTCCATTTACGAAAGTAATACCATTTTAGTTTTACTGTTCGAATAAGTTTTCTATCAAACCAAATTGGAAATTTCCGAGGCGATATCGAAACTTTAGGGACGATGAAGGTTGTATTACATAAAAAATATAAAATACAGGAATTTGTGTACCTTTTTCCCGCATAAAAAACAAAATTTAGCCAAATTTGATGATCTGCGACATAAAAAGGTAATATCCCTTTCCAAATTGACAGCGCCTACTGGATAGTGTTAAATGTTAAATTCAGGCAACAATCTTTGAAGTAAAATAATGAAACATAAAAAATATATATATTTTTAATAGGATAGGCTCTCGTAAAAGATGATATAACAGACAAAAATTTTATGGGGCACGAAAGTTGTAAAATACAATCAATATTTATTGAAAGAACGAGGCTGCTAAGTAATCTAAACGTATTTTACGGATATTTTACTATTGGAAAGTTGCTTCATAAATCTAAATAAGGAAGAAAAAGGCATTACTGTTCAGGCGTTTAGATGGAATTTTTCCTATTCACAAAGAAGGAAAAGGTCAGAAAGCTGTAAAAATAAATTCCGTGTGGCAGTTTTCAAACTTTACCTCACGAAGAAGTAGACGTAATAAATTACTAAAATAAAGGCGAACCCCCTTTAATCTAAATTCAAGAGCTTCGTTTTCGTCATATTAGAGATTACCTACTTAATCCGTTAAGCTCGCTAAAAATGGTAGTTAGTTACGAATTTAAGAAGCTACAGCACATTGTTCAAATTGAAATCGCTGGGCAAATTTCTTCTTCAATAAGTCGACTAGATTTTAATTACTACTTCTAAGTAGCACTCTAGAAGCGCAATTCGCTTAAAATTAGATAATAATCCATTGTTTTATTGCGTGCACATTTTAAGTCTTATATTAAAGTTCTGTATAGCTCATCATCTTATAAGGTTACATAATTATAGCTTTCATTAGATGTATATCTCTCAAAAGCGTATGTAATAAACTCTGAAACTGAAAAGCAGTTTTAAAATTTAAGTATGCAATCAAGATAGCGTTTCCGCAAATTCTTGACGTTTAAATTAAATATTTAAAGGTAAAAATTTTCCCATAAAATGCTTCACGTAAAGGATTTATAAGAATATATTTTTTTTGATTTAAAACAGTTATTGTATTGCGGATAATTGAAACAGTAATTGAATTAAGGCGGACAGCTTTGATTGAAGTAAACGTTTCTCTGCGTGTAGGTTCATTTTAAATAATCATTGTAACCAAGAGAATAATTTGCCAAAAATTAATCCGCTAAAAGTAACATTTCCGGCAATTTAAAATCTGATGGGAATTTATTCAGCGCCGAAACTTGTGAAATCATGCCTCTGTCAAGTAAAAAATTTGATAAATGACATATATTTAATTTACGCAACTTTTAAATCCCTCTAATTTTCCAGCTTTTCAGTCTGCCATTCGTTCTTCACTTGAAAACGTAGCGATTTCAAATATAGGGGGAAGTTGGTATTGATCTGTGATGATGATTTTTTTCGCTGTTATATTTGCTCTCAATAACTTCTCAAGTGTTAATATCTCACGTCAATTTTTATAAATACATACTTTATAAGCCGGGAACGAATACCTCTAAGGCAGAAAATATAAATAACCGTATGTTTGTGACAACGTGTATAAGACGTTTCATTTCTTTTTGAGAGGATTCTTCTTTCTTGAAATGGTAAAAAAGCGATACCTTTGAAACTTGCATCTATTGTTGTAAAAATTTATGGTGTAACAGCAATCAATAAATCATATTGTATGAAGGGGAATATCAAACAATGCTGAAAAATGAGATTTACGTTTTTGAAGTGGGAATTTGTATATTTGTACGAGCTTTTTGCTTAAGTTAACACTGTTTTAATTGACATTAAATTGTGGTATAAGTAAAAAAAAAGCAAAATCAAAAATATAAAATGAGATGTTCGAGTATTTTTATCAAAAATCGGTTGCTAGAATGTTATCGAATTTATTCCTTTTATCGTGAACACAGCGTATACAGATCTTGTAAAGCGAATGCGTACAGCAAAAATTGTGCGCGTTATGCCTGCTTACGCGCGAGAAAGAGAAGCGTTACTACCGAGAGAACATTGCTACCAGCTCTGACGTCAACAGGCTGTGACGCATATTACGTTAGGTAGTCGATCAGCCATACTTATAGATTTGACATATACACGTTGAGACCATTTCTTGCGTTTTGAATTGATTTATTCAAATTATATTGGTTTTATTTTAAAAAATACTGTGTAGTGGATATTTCCGTACATTATTGGTGATACTTTTAATGTTTTTCTAGTGTGGTATAAGCGATAAAACCTTTTCTGCAACGTAAAAGCGTGACTCGGACGGTCTAGCACTTATTCTATTGTAATTAGTTCTAATTAAAAAGTAGAAACTTATCTGCACGAGCGGGAAATACAAATTCCTCAAAACAATAAGAGCAAAGATACTACACCGTTTATTTCGAATAACTTAGATGCAATAAAAGATTTACTATTTGAAAGTAGATAAAAGTGAGTGTGAAAACTTTTCTAACGATCACAACTAACAAAATTATTTTTGAACACGAAGAGATGTTTTTAAATATGTATAATAAACGTTCTGTTTTAATACAATATATTTTAAATTATATCACCGAACATAGACATCTCGATACTGATACATGTAAATGTCATGTTCACAGCAGTGAACGTATTGCAACAAATATCCTATTTAAAAATTATTGTGGGAAAAGTAAGGCTAATATTGTGCATGGCGATACATCACCTAAAGAGCGTGACATCATCGAAGAGCGCTGAGGCCTTGTTCTGTCAGTGGTAACGGGATCTCCAATCGCTAAGAAGGAGCGGGTGACTCACCATTCTTTTGCTGTACGCATTCGCTTTACAATATCTGTATACGTACAGACAATCGATTCTAAAGCCTAATCCAGCTTTTTTAAAAAAGATAACTCCGAACCTTATAAAAAATTACCATCCGCATTTTTTATGGATGAATTCGATAAAAGGCAA
This sequence comes from Dynastes maya, assembly GCA_029619315.2. Lineage (NCBI taxonomy): Eukaryota > Metazoa > Arthropoda > Insecta > Coleoptera > Scarabaeidae > Dynastes > Dynastes maya. Next base: position 2,757,043 of record JAROYE020000012.1, on the reverse strand, counting down.
CGTCTTAAAAGCCGAAAATAAAGTGAAGCATTTCATAGTCTGCTTTAGAGAATTTTATTCGTAATAAACCTACTTTTTATTAGCGATGTAAAATTTGTAAAAGTGGTTCTTCCTTTGCTTTTAATCATTAATGCAAGTCAAGCAAATTTCTGATGTAAACTCAAAAAGGCAATTTTACATTTTCTGTTATAATGTCATTTGAAAGACGCTGCTGACAACAAAGTAAATAGGGCGATGCCGTGAAAACCTTTCTATAAAGAAAAGAGCGAGCTAACAATTAAGCAATCAACGGGAATCACCAGAATATACCTTTTTAAGTTGAGAGTAATTCAAATTGAAGCTCCTCATAAAGCAATTGACTAAATAGGCTGCACGTATGCATACTACATATTATAGCAACCAGTTACAACTACACAATTATGTAAGGGACACAATACATATTTTAATATTTCCATATAAATATTCAATGATTATCTTGAAATTTGAGTGTGCTTCATTTCCATTAGAATGCTTTTGAAGTATACAATTCACTACAGAAAGGCTGAGGAGACTAAATTAGCGCAACGCAAAGAAGTAGTGATGCTCAACTTCAGATGAGGCACACAGGTGAAATTTCACCAAATCCTGGCCGAAATACATATTTCTATTTATGAGAATACTATTCTATAAGAGAAATGTTCCTTAACAATGAGGAATTCTAATATTTCGTTGGTGAAAAACATTAAAAAAGTGAAAACCTATACATGAATTAGTAACTAAAACCATTAAAATATAAAATAAACCAAAAAATCGTAGATATTTAATTGGATTTACACCCTACAACTTCGTTTATCTCAAATTTTCACCATTTTTGCGTTATAATAACAACTTGCAGAGGTAAAATTCCTGAATTTTTTTACAGTGTATATTGCCATCAAGCCACGATTGATCCATATTACAATGCTCGCATATTTCTAGATGCAGCAGCCCATATGCTTTTAAAATATTCCAACATCGCAAATCTAGCCTCGGTTTCTGATTGAAAAGTGAAAGAAGTATTTACGATGCTTTGAAAGCTGGAAACGCTTAGGTAAAAGCACTTATCATGCTTGAGGATGGTAGTTGGCAATGACCTATCAGCTAATGCAGGACACTAAAGATAAGACAGTGGGAACCAATATGGTTGTAAAGGACGTAATGTGAAGATGTAAATGAACGGCAGTTGCATTGTGTTACTCGTTATTTCCTGTTTATTACAGATTGCATTACTGACAGAGCTTAAAATGTTGCTTTGTATTTTAAACAAGTTAAAACAAACAAAAGCGATTTTGATGTTTATTACAAATTGTTTCAAAGTAAATAAGACTCCTATATATGTATCTTATTAAGTAGAGTGGACTAGGCTTTTATCAACTCCGTTTTTATTGTTGCAGGCTATAACACCTACACATTTAATGAAAGTACTCACACAGAAAGAATACCTGATGAAATCCTCTCCGTGCGATATGAAGATGGCAGGTGGTCGAAACCTTATTACGATTGTGGAGGGGGAAACATCTGGATGCTTACCTACACCGTACCATTTTTTGGGTTTCAAAACAACACCTACTTCTTCAAGTAAGTCATGTATTTCTATTTTATATCTTACAATTTATGTTCCCTATAAAGCTAAAATGTTTAAGTGAAAAGAAAAAAATTATTCCTAAACTAATTTTCTAGTAATTTTGACGAAATAGGAATAATTGTCAAGATTATTGACAAAAGACGTAAATATCGTCGTAGGTAGGAAATTAATTTTACAGAAGGTTTACTAAGAAGGAAAAGAAAAAGATGTTATGGCCTTAGAGATTAACTTTTAATTAAATTTAAAAAACAGTTGGTGATGTTGACAATATTATTATTTAATTACATATAACACCCGACACCCTCATTCAGAGTACCAGGGTCTTGACAAAGAGAGGGAGAGAGAATTACATTTAACATGCAAATAAATATAATCTGAACATATATCTACTAATATTTGTTTGTTCCTCCTCTGTGTTTTATTATTTCCTCAATCCTTTTTGGTATACTGCCAATACAGCTTAATTTAAAAAAAAAACAATGAAATGATACATTGGCAATATGCCAAAAAGGATTGAGGAAATAATAAAACACAGGGGAGGAACGAGGAAATAGTGAATATATGTTCAAATTATACTTACTTGCATGTTATATATAATTAAATAATAATATTGCCAACATTACCAACTGTTTTTTTTTTAATTTGACTCCAAAATCATAATATCGTTAATGGCCTAGACTCTGTAAGTTTTGAAGTAATAAAGAACTGATAATTTTACAAAGGAAAGTTACGCTAAATTACAAAGTTCGTAGTATTCTAATCTATTTACAGCATTTAAAAAATATTCAGAATTAAGATACTACTATGTAATCCACAATTCGATAGGAAAGGTAAAATTTCCCCAATAATTCTATAATTTTACAGGGATGTGAGAAATTCTATGTATTTCGAAACGTTAGCCCTATACTTTATTAATTCTAGTAATTTAATTTATGTTAAACGCAAATAATATTCACCCTACAAACAGGAAACCCTGAAAAATCGCACGTTTTTAGATTAATTTCGTACATGAAATAGTTCACAACACTTCGCATGGTTTTCAAATGCTAAATATATTAATTTCAAAGTCCTTCCTTTTTCTGTCCCATTACCGTCCGATCTCTTTATATACTCGCATGAGTTAACATCAAGGGATTAAACCGATCACTTCCTGACTAGTTTGTGCTAATATTGATTCTAACGCTGACACTTGTCGGTAAATGAGAGTAAGTGGATACATTTCAAACAAAATTCTTTTCCATATGAAACAATTTAGAGCATGCATCGTATATGCTACATGAGATCTCAAACAATACAAACATCTATAAGACTACATCGAATTATTTCTTTATGAAATAAACATCAAGGGACCTGTTTATTTGAAATGCGTTGCTAACATTAGTACACTGCAGCATATATCCACGAAAAGATTTACTTTTTAAATATTTTGAAAAGCAATCAATTGTTCTTTTCTACTCATGATTATATTGCACAGAACAAAGTAAAAAAAATTGATTGAAATTATGTGTAAGAATCTAAATATAAAAACGATGTTCTGTAACCACCTTTACTATACGACAATCATCTCTTACAGTTGTTTTGCGTTTGCCGGTTTCCGGTACTCGGAATATTCTCCTTAATTAATTTCGCGATTCTCAGAATAGTTTGATGTAATATACTTCCTTTTTATGCAACTTCACGTTGAGAGAACTTTCCCGTCTCTAGAAGAGCAGAAATTCGTGCTTTTTTCTATGTGATTATACCCTTCTTCTTTCCCATTATGATAATAATTGGCCGCGAAAATAAACGCACACAAATAAAATTAAAACTCTTTGAAATGTAATTGAAAATGTGAGGAATTGCCTTGAAAAACATCGTAAGTACACGAAACTCAACTACAAAGGAAGAATTACAACAACATATTGAAGATGTATGGCATAATAGCGACGAAATTGAAAGCTATAAAAAATTGCAGTAGCAATATACCAAAAAGGATTGAGAAAATAATAGAACACGCAAGTAAATATATATTCAAATAATACTTACTTGTATGTTACATGTAATTAAATAATAATATTGCCTGTTTTTTTTTAATTTTACCCAAAAATTATAATATTTTTATACGGTCCAAATTTGATGGCCAGAGACTATATCTTAAAAAAGCCTTGAGATAATGCAGCTATCTATCAAGACGTTTCAATTTTGACGCTGGTTTACACGCAAGAAATAAAAAAGCGAGTGTAGCATCTGTAATACATGGGATCTGCTTACATTTACTGCGTAAACGCTGAAATCTACACCTATTCGTATTTTGAAGCGTAGAGATATCAAGCAGTTTAGTTTTGTTCTGAAAATATATCAGGCTTACGTACAGTATGTACATGCATCGAATATGTCTAAACATTCGATGATACCAGTCTTGTCTTAAGCACCTCGTTATCGTAGCATATTCGCGGAACCTTTAAATTCAACAACCACTAGCTCTCTCAACTAATACTGCCGCTTTGATTAATAACGTTCGTTTTAGAAGACAACGAGCAGTTTGTGCCATCTTGCGCACTCCTGGGTAAAAGCCAACTTTGTTGAGTTGTTCAACACTCCACAATCTCACCTCGCGTAGTCACTTCATACGAAAACCTAACAACGGCCTTAAAGTGAATGAATAATGAACTACAAATGATTGTTATTATTAGCCCTTTCTCTGGAAAGAAAATCTGACGGTAACTGATGAACTGTTAATTTATTTTAAGTATACTTTAGCTTTATTTTTGGGCAGGAAATTAAATTTGTGCAAATTTTATGCATTGAGTGCGGTATGCCGTCTCTTCTAAGTATATTGAATAGTTCGACAAATTGCAAACAAATGGTAAAGTTACAGATACAAAGCAAAATACTTGCTTTTAATATACTTATTAATAGATTCCAACATTAAAATAAAAAGTCGGTTGAAAATTACAAACGTTTTGATGTAGACTATATGCTGCAATAGTTTTTGTTTCAATGTTTTTTGCTTACACAGAAAAAAAAATAAACAAGGGAGTTAAATTAGAGAAATAATTTAATATCTAGAACGAAAAAAAAAGATATTTAAATTTTAAATAATGTAACATCTACACCGTTACATGTATACACACACACATACACTCAAAGAAAAGAATTTCAATTTTCCTAATATGAATACATCGCCGTCATTCCATATCATTCAACCTTCAAATTTCTTGTAGGCGTCGTCAAACGTATGCTTTCCTTTTTTATTGATAGCTTCAGTGAAATTGAATTTTCAATTTCTTCTATATGTAGGTATCTCAGATTCACCCCGTAGCTTGGTTATGAATGCGTAAATAAATACACAGGAAAGGTAATCGTATTATCAGGTGACATGCAAAAAAACCTTTATAATTTGAAATTCTGTAGAATATTGAAAGTATTCTGGAAGTCATTTGTATTTTTCTTTTCTTAAATTGAAGTTACCTGATAACGTTCTTCGCTCATACAAAAGGCAAATCAATTCTCAACAGAAATGATATGCCAGCTTCGTTATCAAAAAAGCAATATCTGTTTTTTTTTTATCTTAATAAGAAACACTTCCATGAATTGCTGTGGGGGAATAAACAGATACTGTTACCTTATCTCATTAAAATATATTGTTCGCAACCTTCAACAGGAGATAAAATTTTCAGAAATTGATTTTGCAATGGACTTTGATACGCAATATGAATAGAAGAAAGCTAATAAAATCCTTAACTTATTGTTAGGCAAACAACAGAGAGTATCGGCACACTCCTCACCACACAAAATGTTATTAATTAATTCGGAACAGCTGTTTCAAAGGCTCACTGGGCCCCCATTTTCAACCGGGTTACCGAATAAATCTGAACGAAAAAACTAAAAACTTTTACTTTAATTCTACCATGCATGTCTATCCCTCCTCTCGAGGAAAAAGAAGGGTATATATGTACAAATGTGTCTAAACATGTAACTGTGTATATCTATTTCCAAATACCTACTTTTCTATCGCTTAACTCTAACATGCTGGGTATATATGAAACGGCCAAGGGTTTTATCCCGCCCTCGTAGAAAAGAGCGAGACGAAAGGAAGGTTACTTCCCGCTAATTCTCTATCTACGCACTCTAAGGATACTAAACAAATCAAACAAAAATTGCAGAACACCGAGACTCGGTCTTCGTCAAGTGTAAACTGAAAGGTTCTTTTACCCTAATAAATCAAACAAGCAAGAGAAATGAAGTGGAGCATTATCCTTGTTCATGACCTGCGAATGTTGCATCTCTTTCTTAAGGTACATTGTCTCAAATGCGTCCAATTCCCGAGGTGAAGTTACGTTTTTAATTAATTTGAGATTTTCCAATTTGATTACATGTCCTGTGTTATTCATATGGTCAGCTACACTTGACGCTCCTGTTCGACCGAATCTATAGCATCTCATGTGTTCATTAAATCTAATACCTATCGCTCGTTTCGTTTATCCAATGTAGGCTTTATCACAGTCGTTGCATGCAATTTTATAAATTCCCGACCTTTCTTTCATGTCCGGTTTGTCTTTTGGATTACCAAGAAGGTTCTTAAGTGTATTTCGTGAACTAAAACATACGTTCATGTCTTGTCCCCTAAAAACTTTACTGACTCCTTTCGATATTCTATGGAAGGGGAGTTTCACAAATTTCTTGTCGCGCGTTTCTACCGGTATCAAGGTCGTAGAATTTCTTACATAATGCCTATATTGGACTTTCTTAAGGATGCGGTCGACATCTATAGACGAGTAACCATTATAAATAGCCACATTTTTTTATGAATTTAAACTCTTTCTTGTACCTATTTTGGTTTAAGGGAAATTTCACTAGTCTATTAATTAAGAAACTAATCGCGGCCATTTTATGTTGTTCGCAGTGGTTCGAATCGGTCATAATGAATCTATTAGTGCTTGTTTCTTTTCTATAGATGTCTATTTCTAGTTTATTATTGTTTCTAATTACTAGGCTATCTAGAAATGGGAGTTGATTGTTCACTTCTTCTTCTACTGTAAATTTAATGGATCCGAATTTTGAGTTGAGTGTCGCGAGGAAATCCGGGATGTTACTTTTCTTAGTGTCAAAAACCGCGAAAATATCATCTACATATCTAAGCCAAATTCTAGGGAAATACACGGTGTCCTTTTTCAAACACGTTTCAAATTTACTCATAAACAAGTTGGCTATGAACGGGGACAGTGGATTACCCATCGCCGTACCCTCCAATTGTTCATAATATTTGCTCCCTATTTGAAAACGGTTTTGGTTATTTATTATTGTTAGGCAGACAAAATTTTGAAAATGCTAACGACTACATCAGATCAAAGAATTTAAAATAAATATAAACGACTGAGAACTTCATTTTTAAATTTAGCCATAATTTATTATTTATTGAAAAAAAGAAAAATCAAAAAGAATAAATAATAACGCGGATTCAAACCTCCGTTGCAAGCTGTTGATTTCTTAATTGTGGCTAAAATATGTAATGTTCCCTCTCGATGTTATAAATCTCTTGAGTGACCTTCCATCCATAAATACTTAGTGGAACGCTTTTGTAATTACTAAAACCACTATATTCAGCCATTTGTGTATGTAAAATGTATTATATACCAGTTAATGTTTCAACAACATTCCGCATCAGCAAATCCCCTTAGTTTTGCCATCATTTCAACATACATAAATTACTTATACAGATCCTGAAGTTTCTAGCATGGTAATAAAGCGAAATATTATCATTAAAATATAAATCAGGAACGCACAGTCTATGGTAACAATACTCCTTTCTAGTATGACTGCATACGTCTGTTGTTTGAATTAAGAAATACTCCCTAGCTAAATACAACCGTCTAAATAATTAAAAGCGACTCCGTCTCTTTGTTGAAAATGCAGTTAGGGAAGATGGAATTTATGTAGTATTAGAACTTGTATTTTCTACGTTTTACGAAAATTGCATGATTATACATGGAGGTAATTTTTGGTGTAAATAAAAAATATTGTACTTTCCTTTATGTACTCTGTTTGTGAAACTTTTAATAAATGGCATTATTTTTGAAAGACTGACTTTTGTCCAATTATTCTTTACGATCAACTCTAATGGGACTTTTTAAGTTAATTTTTAACAACTCGTTCCGGATTCACCGTAGGATATCCTAGTATTAATTAAGTTTATCAAGAATTCTTTAAAATTACCCTTATTCATTTTCCTTACGTCAATGCAAGAGCCTCTACAAACGAAGTGGCATTTCGACCTGGAGAATTCCCAATTTAGCGCCGATTGAATTAAAGATTTATCCACATTTTTTAATTATAAACCTTGGCTCGCATTTAAATGATGAAGTTGGTTTTAAAATTAATTTCTGCTATTGCATCTCATATTTGTAGATCAAAATTATATCAAAACACGCACAAATATAATATTTATCTCTTTCGCGAACACCGGCTCCTCCGCCAAAAAAAGCGTATTCAACACCAGAAATCTTTTCGTTGAAAAATGAGTCAACCTATGTAAAAGAATATATTATACTTTCGTCAATTGCATTTAAATTAAAAAGAAGCATAAAACATTTTCTATTTACAACAAAAAAGGTTTATACATAAGCTATTTTCATTCCACGCTTTTTATCCCAGAGCAACTTGAAGAAAAAACATTTTATATATAGTTCGTGCAATTGTTTATTCACCTTTGCTTACGCGAACTTTGATACTAGAAGAGATTATTCTTTATGTCAGAAACTCCTTCAAAAATTAGTTTTATTTATAGTAAGAAGCAAAACCCGCAAAAAGCTTTCGTGTAGATTAGAATATGATTCATTAGCATTTAATATTCAATTATTGAATAATCGATTGTTTAAGTTTTGATATTCGCCTTAGAACTTTTTATAAAATTCAAAAGTATAAATAAAAGAAATTAATCTAACATACGCATTCCAAGTCAATCAGAAATAAAGTGAGTTTAATAACAACAATATCAAGTTTCAAATAAATAATTAAACCGAAATATTTCTGTACCTATAACATTTTGTTCAAATCTACTAGAGTCTCTGCTCCTTACAATCTATTTATAGTTGTTTTACAGCAGTTTAAGTCGCTATATAATAATAATAATAATAATAATATTCGTTTATTGTGCCAGTATTAGAAATAAAGTAGAAAATTGTACAAAAACATTGGACTCGTATCTTAATATATAATAGTGTTAATTGTATCAGTAAGATAAGGACAAATGCAATACTGGAGCAAAAGGATCTAGGTCAGCAATAATTTTACTGATCTTCCCCTAGACCCGCATACAGAGAACCACACACACGCGTAGGTAACAAGCACTATCTATAGGTAGTAGGTTTGCGCACATAGAATGAGTATATAGAATATAAGTAAGAAAAAAATGAAATAAAATAACTGTTGCAATGCAGAGAATCAAGTCAAAAGCAGATGCAGTCACTGGCCCCCATAGTAGTAAGTTTTTACCCTGATTTTGAACATTCGAATAGGCAGCCGCTTGAACTGGTTGGGTAAAGCGTTATAAATCTTAACAATATTATATGAAAAGGACCTAGTAAACAAAGCCGTCCGATGTATGGGGGGAGAGAGTAAATTTCTAAACCTCAGGTTAAGATTATGAACATCAGTTCTATAAGATATTTTGGAATACAAATACTGCGGTGATCGAGAGAGAATAATCTTATGTGAAAGGACTGCATAATGCAACGATCTGCGATGCGCCATGTTCAGCCACTGATTATATTTTAGAGTATGTGAAATCGGATGAGGTCTTCTTATTCCGTGTATGAACCTAAGACAAGCATTTGCGCTTTCTGTATTCGTCTTGTATCAATAGAGTCTAAACATGGGCCATACACAGTGTCACAATAATTAAAATGAGAAAGTACCAATGCGTCGCACAGCACTCTCTTCAGCCTAGGGCTCAGATACTCCCTGCTACCGTAGAGTACCTTAAGTTTTGCATAAGCCAGCCCGAGCAACGAAGTAACATGTTTCTTAAATCTCAGATCACCATCCAGTTCAACACCCAAAGTTTTCACTGACTGCATTAACGGAAGCCGGCAGTTGTTCAATATAAGTTTCAGCCTGTTTGATACGCCTAACCGAGCTGCTGGACGCCCTAGTACCAGTACTGCTGTCTTTTTAGGATTTAAATTTAATCCATGCTTTAGGGAGGTTTCAGAAACAAGTTTCAGATCCTCATTAATTCTTTGCACCGCCAAATCAACATCAGATACTGCAAAGGAATAATAAATTTGCACGTCGTCGGCATACATATGGTGCTTGCAGTACCTTAAATTACTGAGAAGGAACGAGGTGTAGATGGTGTACAACAGAGGCCCACTACGCTGCCTTGTGCAACACCTCTAGCCAAAGGAATGCTATTAGAGACCGTAGCGCCGGGAACTTTAACTTTTTGTGTTCTGCCAGTCAAATAGTTTCTAAAGAATGCAACAGCTTCATTACCGAAGCAAATGTATTTCAGTATGCTTAGAAGCAATTCATGGTCTACTGTGTCAAAAGCCTTGGAATAGTCGAGGCATACCAATACAGTGACCCTACCCACGTCAATGTTGGAAAGAATATCATCTACAATAGACACCAAAGCAGTCGCACAGCTGAAACCAGGTCGGAATCCAGATTGCTGGGGCGGCAAAACAGAATGTAATTCTAAGAACTCCCTTATTTGGAGATCTACTACCTTCTCAACAATCTTGGATAAAGCCGGAAGGATGCTGATGGTCTAAGATCTTTATATTCTACTGAATTGGCAGTCTTTGGAATTGGAACTACGATAGCTTCCTTCCAGATATACGGAAATACTCCTTCAACTAAACAGAAATTTACAATGTATGTAATATATGGCAACAGAAAAGGACAACAAAGACGTAACATGGAGATATTAATGCCATCCGCACCATAACTGTTAGATTTTATCGACGAGAGCAACAACATAACTTTTTCCTCTGAAACGGGTCGGAAACAAAACGGATCAACAGACATGGAAAATTTGTTGTTTGTGTAGAAATCAAGCAGGTCAGGATCTGCAGATGTACCTTTAATAGAGTTAACATAAAACTGATTAATAGCATCAGGGTTACGTAGGGAAGTGGGGATAGTAGGTGTAACTTTCTTAAAAATATTAAGTTTTTTTAAATCATTCCAGACTACACCTAGGTTATTATTTTGGAATTTGAAATCTAAATAAGCTCTTTTTTCGCGCTTGACTGCATTATTAGTAAGGTTACGCAGTTGCCTATAATAATCAAGTGCGGCTCTAGAACCAGTACGTTGCTCCTTTAATTTTGTTAAAATGTTGGTAGATTCTATTGTTCAACTGGAACATACACTACTCGTCATAAGTATTTGGGCATCTCAAATTTCAGGGTAAATCATTAAATATTAAAATGGAAATATTAAAATACGTATTTAGTATTTAAGTATACACAAATATACAACTTTAACAATGAAAATTATTTATTTCACCTAAATTTTGGAGTCGTCTATGTGATCTCCTTTACTTTTAATAAATGCATCGCATAATCTTGCATTCTTGCTGCCTGTAGTTTGTCCCACATGTCATCTGTTGAAGTTGGAGCAGTTTTCCTTAATTCCCGATTTGGGATGGCCATTTCATAACTCTTAGTGTGCCTAATTATGAAGTGCATTTTGGGTCATTGTCTTATTAGAATACAAAATTCTGACCCAAAATTTTTACACCAGAGGGTATTGCATTTGCCTCTAAGATGCGTTTATATCGCTCTTTCCTCAATGTGTCTTGAATTTTTACGAGATCACCTGCGGATGTACCAGCAAAACAACCCCAAATCATTACCGAACCACCGCCGCTCTAATGCATGTTCACCCACAGATCTTGTTACAAACACTCGTCTTCGCGAACCGAAAATTTTGAATTTGGTTTCGTCGATCCACAATACCTTGCTTTAATCTTCTACCGTCCAATTTCAATGTTCACATGCCCATTGTAACCTCTTTTTGTTAATAATTTGGCGAAGTAAAGGCTTTCGCGTCGCAATTCGTCCCTGAAAGCCGGCTTTTTGCAGTCGGCGTTTACCCGTGGACACGCTAATCGGAAGTACAGTATTGATTTATGCGGCGATTTCTGGAGCTGTATTTCTTCTATTTCGCTTGCCCAAGTACTTATGAATGGGAGTGTATATTGCCTAAAATATGAGAATATGGTGTAGCTATTTATACCAAAGTTTTTAATCCCGCAAACGTGCTAATTAAATAGGATCCCTTTTGATTAAAATCCGCTTCAATGAAACCGCAGAAAATCAACGTGAATGCAGTAATATATGCTGCTTAGTACACTCAACGGGCACATTACCCAATCGGTATCGGTAGTGTACTTTTAGAAAACCACTAAAATATTGAATGTAATATATATGGATAGAGTTTAGCTTCAGTATCCCTGTTTCGCAGTTGACATATATTAATTACTTTCGTAGTTGCGGTATTTCTGACATAAAATGAATATTTTGCTGGAGGTGCACGTAACTAATTCCGGCCTAATTTATTTTCATTTATCACATGGAACATATCGTCGTTAGCCTGTCTCTTGTAATTTCTCTAATCACTAACTTCAGGGATTACAAGGTCTTGTTAATGATCTTAAAATAACCTCCAAAGCAAATGTAATATGCAGCATCTTATAATAGATGTCAACAAATTTAATTGTAAATATTTTTGTTTCATGTCTCCTTTTTTCAGTTAACAGACATTTTACTGCAATTAAAAGGATGTAGCTGAGAAAGACGTACCTATGAGGCTGTGTAGAAGTCAAGAAACATGCCAAAAAGCATCACGCCACTTAGCCGTAACGATTTTGGTAATTTATTCTTGTTTCTACGGAAAGTTGGCTAGGAAAAAGTCTCCTGTTATGTTCGTTGATAGGCAACGTAATCATCTTCATGTTTATTGACTGCAACTTATTGTTAGAAGAGCAAATCTGTAATCTACATGTCAAAGTTAACAAAGGAAAAACAGAAAACCTTGGTTTAAAGTAGGAAATCAGCAAATTGAATACAAACTTTAAAACTTTGTTAAAAGATGGAAATGAAATACCAGAAAATTTTGTTATATCTAGCATGGTCGGTTACAAAAACAAGACCAATACAAAAATCTAAAACCGAAAAGAGGATAAATAAACAAACAAAAGAAATTCCCGTTAGTGAATCGGATAAAACTTTTAAAAAATAATTTAAATTCATAAAATGTGTTATACAGAGACAGAGAAGCAGTTCAAAAGTTCCGACTCTAATAAAATTCGAACCGAAGATATGGATACTAAATCCGATTGCAGGTGATTTTAATATTGATATTCTCAAAACATCTATGGCATGCGATAGGTTTAAGGATTTATTGTCCGCTTATAATTTAATATTTACTGTTAATTGCCCTACCAGAATAACGAACTCAAATGTAAGTTGTATTGATAATATTATTATATCTGAAATTTTTGGTAATAGTACTGATGTTAAAACTGAAACGTTCTTTAGAGGATTTTCAGACCATTTAGCTCAATCGCTAGAATTTATTACAGACGTGTCTTTTAGTAATGTTAAATACAAATTTGCGCGAAAATTTGATAAATACAGCTATAATAGTTTTTATCAAGATATATCATCTGAAACATTTGCAGATGTATACAACAAATGTAATGTAAATGAAATGTTTAATGCATTTTCAGACACCCTTTTATGGTATTTTGAAAAACACTTTCCTGTATATAAAATCAAAATTACAGAAAAGAGAAAGAAATCGTGGTATAACAATGAAACGATTTTAGATGCTAAGAATAATGTTATATTGACTCAGATGCTATCTACTTTTGACATCAGGTATAAAGAGTTGTTTAAATATTATCAAAACCATTATAACTTTTTGCTTCAAACGCATAGTAGAGCTTACTATAATCGTAGATTAGTTAATTCGGGTAATAAAAGCAGAGAAATGTGGAAAATTGTTAGAGAGATACGTGGCGAAGTAAAAGACCCGATACTTCCTAAGGGAGATTCTTTAATAAGTTTAGCAAATTCTTTTAATGATAATTTTATTACAATGGCTGCAAAAATAAAATAAATTTAACAAAACAACCAAAAGATAAGTCATTTAGTAGTTTCAAATCTAACTCTGATTCCTTCTTTTTTGCTCCTGTTGACGCAAATGAACTTAAAAATCTAATTATAAGTTTTGAAAATAAGAAATCATCTGGTGTAGATGAGATTCCTGTAGCTATATTGAAAAGGTGTGTTAATGTAATAGTTTCTCCACTTTCTCATATAATCAATACATCCTTTATAACTGGAATTTATCCTGACAAATTAAAAATTGCCTTAGTAACTCCTATATACAAAAAAGGAAACAAAAACGATTGCGCAAATTACAGGCCGATAAGCGTACTAACATCGCTAAATAAAGTATTTGAGTCAGTAGTGGCTAATCGCGTGTTTGGATTCTTTTCTAAATATAACTTATTTGCGTCTTCTCAACATGGTTATGTATCAGGTAAATCCATACAATCTGCGCTTTCTGATTATATTAAAAATATCCTACAGATCTGGGAGCGGCGTGGCCTGGCTTGTGGGATCTTCCTTGACCTGTCAAAAGCTTTTGACTGCATTGATCATTCTTTGTTACTAAAGAAACTTGAATGCTACGGAGTACGCGGAGTGACTAATTCTTGGTTTTTATCATACCTTTCTAACAGATATCAAATGGTCAAAGTAAACAGGGGTGGTGCAACAGCGCAGTCTAGACAAAAAACAATCAGTATGGGAGTGCCACAGGGTAGCGTACTTGGTCCTCTGCTGTTTATAATTTTTTTAAATGATATGTTCTTGTCAACTTGTGGTACCGATTGCACAATAACTAGTTATGCAGACGATACAAATCTATTAATTAGAGCGGACACATATGAGGATCTGTTTGAAAAGTTGCAACACACATTTTGAAATTGTGGAAAAATGGTTTATATTAAATAATTTAGTATTAAACAAAGAAAAAACTTCGTGCATAATCTTTAGAAGTAATACTATTACATCAATACCAGATGAAATTCTCCTAGGCAATAACACTTGCAGAATAAGCGACTACGGTAAGTTCTTAGGGATTTTTATAGATCAACACCTTAGATGGAACTTACATATAGACGAACTCTGTAAATCATTAGGCAAAACTTGTTTTCTGATCAAAACTCTGTCGCACGTGTTAGACATTGGTGCTTTAATGACTGTATATTACGGGAATTTTTATTCCAAAGCCAAATTCGGCATTATATTTTGGGGTCAATCGACTGATATCAACAGAATTTTTGTTCTACAAAAAAGAACAATAAGATTTATCTTTGGTAAGAACTATCTAGAAACTTGTAGAGGACTTTTCAAATTAGGTAACATTTTAACAATATACGCACTTTATATTTTGGAATGCATAATATTTGTTTGCAAACATAAATGTAGTGTTAGTGAATGCTTTTTTGAGCATGAATATTTAACAAGGAATAAAAATAATTACAGGCTACCTCAACACAGACTGACTGCTAGTGAGAAGTCTGTACAGTATGCTGGTATGACTTTCTTTAATAAGTTACCGAATAGTATAAAAACTATAACAAATACTGGTTTATTTAAGAAGCAGTTAATAAGGCACCTTTGCGATATAGAGCCGTATTCAATACGAGAATACCTAAATTATTAGAACCATGCAGCTTTCCTTCTCTGCTTTTATTACAATTTCTCTTTGCATTTCTTGCGTTGCAATGTTACTTTTGTGTTCATTTCCTAGCCAACAGTTTGTGATCTGCTTGTTAGTTGAGTATTGTCTCTCTTTGTGTACACATTTGACTGTTTCCTCTAACATTTGTTTGAAGAAATACATTGCTATTATTATTATTATTATTACTAAATCCGAGTTAAAAATAGCTGCTGCAACGGATGATTTCCAAATAGTCGCGAAATAAGTTTAAAACAATTCCAGGATCATCTACGACACCCAAACTTAAAGCTGTACAGCAGTATTCCCATTTCGTCACTCTACGTTCTGCGCACTGCAACTGCCTCCTTTCCACTTTGCACCGCTCTCGTATCGGATCATTAGGGTTTCTATCCCTTCTGGTCACCTCCTTCTGTTTCTGGCCCTTCTATAGCTCTTAAATATTTCATTTCACATAGTTCCTAATCCAACACCATAGTCCTTTGATATTTGTCTCGAAGTGACGTAAGGATTGTCTTCAGCTGCTAAGAAGATGTTTACTTCTGTATGCACAGGTACCTTGGATAATCGACCTGCAGGTCAAGTTGCTTCCATATACACATTTTTTTCAGTTAACAGACATTTTACTACAATTAAAAGGATGTAGCTGAGAAAGACGTACCTATGAGCTGTGTAGAAGTCAAGAAACATGCCAAAAAGCATCACGCCACTTAGCCGTAACGATTTTGGTAATTTATTCTTGTTTCTACGAAAAGTTGGCTAGGAAAAAGTCTCCTGTTATGTTCGTTGATAGGCAACGTAATCATCTTCCTGTTTATTGACTGCAACTTATAGTGAATGCTTTTTTGAGCATGAATATTTAACAAGGAATAAAAATAATTACAGGCTACCTCAACACAGACTGACTGCTAGTGAGAAGTCTGTACAGTATGCTGGTATGACTTTCTTTAATAAGTTACCGAATAGTATAAAAACTATAACAAATACTGGTTTATTTAAGAAGCAGTTAATAAGGCACCTTTGCGATATAGAGCCGTATTCAATACGAGAATACTTAAATTATTAGAACCATGCAGCTTTCCATTCTCTGCTTTTATTACGATTTCTCTTTGCATTTCTTGCGTTGCAATGTTACTTTTGTGTTCATTTCCTAGCCAACAGTTTGTGATCTGCTTGTTAGTTGAGTATTGTCTCTCTTTGTGTACACATTTGACTGTTTCCTCTAACATTTGTTTGAAGAAATACATTGCTATTATTATTATTATTATTATTATTATTATTACTAAATCCGAGTTAAAAATAGCTGCTGCAACGGATGATTTCCAAATAGTCGCGAAATAAGTTTAAAACAATTCCAGGATCATCTACGACACCCAAACTTAAAGCTGTACAGCAGTATTCCCATTTCGTCACTCTACGTTCTGCGCACTGCAACTGCCTCCTTTCCACTTTGCACCGCTCTCGTATCGGATCATTAGGGTTTCTATCCCTTCTGGTCACCTCCTTCTGTTTCTGGCCCTTCTATAGCTCTTAAATATTTCATTTCACATAGTTCCTAATCCAACACCATAGTCCTTTGATATTTGTCTCGAAGTGACGTAAGGATTGTCTTCAGCTGCTAAGAAGATGTTTACTTCTGTATGCACAGGTACCTTGGATAATCGACCTGCAGGTCAAGTTGCTTCCATATACACATTTTTTTCAGTTAACAGACATTTTACTACAATTAAAAGGATGTAGCTGAGAAAGACGTACCTATGAGGCTGTGTAGAAGTCAAGAAACATGCCAAAAAGCATCACGCCACTTAGCCGTAACGATTTTGGTAATTTATTCTTGTTTCTACGAAAAGTTGGCTAGGAAAAAGTCTCCTGTTATGTTCGTTGATAGGCAACGTAATCATCTTCCTGTTTATTGACTGCAACTTATAGTGAATGCTTTTTTGAGCATGAATATTTAACAAGGAATAAAAATAATTACAGGCTACCTCAACACAGACTGACTGCTAGTGAGAAGTCTGTACAGTATGCTGGTATGACTTTCTTTAATAAGTTACCGAATAGTATAAAAACTATAACAAATACTGGTTTATTTAAGAAGCAGTTAATAAGGCACCTTTGCGATATAGAGCCGTATTCAATACGAGAATACTTAAATTATTAGAACCATGCAGCTTTCCATTCTCTGCTTTTATTACGATTTCTCTTTGCATTTCTTGCGTTGCAATGTTACTTTTGTGTTCATTTCCTAGCCAACAGTTTGTGATCTGCTTGTTAGTTGAGTATTGTCTCTCTTTGTGTACACATTTGACTGTTTCCTCTAACATTTGTTTGAAGAAATACATTGCTATTATTATTATTATTATTACTAAATCCGAGTTAAAAATAGCTGCTGCAACGGATGATTTCCAAATAGTCGCGAAATAAGTTTAAAACAATTCCAGGATCATCTACGACACCCAAACTTAAAGCTGTACAGCAGTATTCCCATTTCGTCACTCTACGTTCTGCGCACTGCAACTGCCTCCTTTCCACTTTGCACCGCTCTCGTATCGGATCATTAGTGTTTCTATCCCTTCTGGTCACCTCCTTCTGTTTCTGGCCCTTCTATAGCTCTTAAATATTTCATTTCACATAGTTCCTAATCCAACACCATAGTCCTTTGATATTTGTCTCGAAGTGACGTAAGGATTGTCTTCAGCTGCTAAGAAGATGTTTACTTCTGTATGCACAAGTACCTTGGATAATCAACCTGCAGGTCAAGTTGCTTCCATATACACATTTTTTTCAGTTAACAGACATTTTACTACAATTAAAAGGATGTAGCTGAGAAAGACGTACCTATGAGGCTGTGTAGAAGTCAAGAAACATGCCAAAAAGCATCACGCCACTTAGCCGTAACGATTTTGGTAATTCATTCTTGTTTCTACGGAAAGTTGGCTAGGAAAAAGTCTCCTGTTATGTTCGTTGATAGGCAACGTAATCATCTTCCTGTTTATTGACTGCAACTTATTGTTAGAAAAGCAATGTAATCTACATGTCAAAGTTAACAAAGGAAAAACAGAAAACCTTGGTTTAAAGTAGGAAATCAGCAAATTGAATACAAACTTTAAAACTTTGTTAAAAGATGGAAATGAAATACCAGAAAATTTTGTTATATCTAGCATAGTCGGTTACAAAAACAAGACCAATACAAAAATCTAAAACCGAAAAGAGGATAAATAAACAAACAAAAGAAATTCCCGTTAGTGAATCGGATAAAACTTTAAAAAATAATTTAAATTCAATCAAAGTAGCACAATCTGATATTGTTACAAATAAAATCTGTTATACAGAGACAGAGAAGCAGTTCAAAAGTTCCGACTCTAATAAAATTCGAACCGAAGATATGGATACTAAATCCGATTGCAGGTGATTTTAATATTGATATTCTCAAAACATCTATGGCATGCGATAGGTTTAAGGATTTATTGTCCGCTTATAATTTAATATTTACTGTTAATTGCCCTACCAGAATAACGAACTCAAATGTAAGTTGTATTGATAATATTATTATATCTGAAATTTTTCGTAATAGTACTGATAAAACTGAAACGTTCTTTACAGGATCTTCAGACCATTTAGCTCAATCGCTAGAATTTATTACAGACGTGTCTTTTAGTAATGTTAAATACAAATTTGCGCGAAAATTTGATAAATACAGCTATAATAGTTTTTATTAAGATATATCATCTGAAACATTTGCAGATGTATACAACAAATGTAATGTAAATGAAATGTTTAATGCATTTTCAGACACCCTTTTATGGTATTTTGAAAAACACTTTCCTGTATATAAAATCAAAATTACAGAAAAGAGAAACAAATCGTGGTATAACAATGAAACGATTTTAGATGCTAAGAATAATGTTATATTGACTCAGATGCTATCTACTTTTGACATCAGGTATAAAGAGTTGTTTAAATATTATCAAAACCATTATAACTTTTTGCTTCAAACGCATAGTAGAGCTTACTATAATCGTAGATTATTTTAATTCGGGTAATAAAAGCAGAGAAATGTGGAAAATTGTTAGAGAGATACGTGGCGAAGTAAAAGACCCGATACTTCCTAAGGGAGATTCTTTAATAAGTTTAGCAAATTCTTTTAATGATCATTTTATTACAATGGCTGCAAATCTAATAAATTTAACAAAACAACCAAAAGATAAGTCATTTAGTAGTTTCAAATCTAACTCTGATTCCTTCTTTTTTGCTCCTGTTGACGCAAATGAACTTAAAAATCTAATTATAAGTTTTGAAAATAAGAAATCATCTGGTGTAGATGAGATTCCTGTAGCTATATTGAAAAGGTGTGTTAATGTAATAGTTTCTCCACTTTCTCATATAATCAATACATCCTTTATAACTGGAATTTATCCTGACAAATTAAAAATTGCCTTAGTAACTCCTATATACAAAAAAGGAAACAAAAACGATTGCGCAAATTACAGGCCGATAAGCGTACTAACATCGCTAAATAAAGTATTTGAGTCAGTAGTGGCTAATCGCGTGTTTGGATTCTTTTCTAAATATAACTTATTTGCGTCTTCTCAACATGGTTATGTATCAGGTAAATCCATACGAACTGCGCTTTCTGATTATATTAAAAATATCCTACAGATCTGGGAGCGGCGTGGCCTGGCTTGTGGGATCTTCCTTGACCTGTCAAAAGCTTTTGACTGCATTGATCATTCTTTGTTACTAAAGAAACTTGAATGCTACGGAGTACGCGGAGTGACTAATTCTTGGTTTTTATCATACCTTTCTAACAGATATCAAATGGTCAAAGTAAACAGGGGTGGTGCAACAGCGCAGTCTAGACAAAAAACAATCAGTATGGGAGTGCCACAGGGTAGCGTACTTGGTCCTCTGCTGTTTATAATTTTTTTAAATGATATGTTCTTGTCAACTTGTGGTACCGATTGCACAATAACTAGTTATGCAGACGATACAAATCTATTAATTAGAGCGGACACATATGAGGATCTGTTGAAGAGTTGCAACACACATTTTGAAATTGTGGAAAAATAGTTTATATTAAATAATTTAGTATTAAACAAAGAAAAAACTTCGTGCATAATCTTTAGAAGTAATACTATTACATCAATACCAGATGAAATCCTCCTAGGCAATAATACTTGCAGAATAAACGACTACGGTAAGTTCTTGGGGATTTTTATAGATCAACACCTTAGATGGAACTTACATATAGACGAACTCTGTAAATCATTAGGCAAAACTTGTTTTCTGATCAAAACTCTGTCGCACGTGTTAGACATTGGTGCTTTAATGACTGTATATTACGGGAATTTTTATTCCAAAGCCAAATTCGGCATTATATTTGGGGTCAATCGACTGATATCAACAGAATTTTTGTTCTACAAAAAAGAACAATAAGATTTATCTTTGGTAAGAACTATCTAGAAACTTGTAGAGGACTTTTCAAATTAGGTAACATTTTAACAATATACGCACTTTATATTTTGGAATGCATAAATTTTTTTTGCAAACATAAATGTAGTGTTAGTGAATGCTTTTTTGAGCATGAATATTTAACAAGGAATAAAAATAATTACAGGCTACCTCAACACAGACTGACTGCTAGTGAGAAGTCTGTACAGTATGCTGGTATGACTTTCTTTAATAAGTTACCGAGTAGTATAAAAACTATAACAAATACTGGTTTATTTAAGAAGCAGTTAATAAGGCACCTTTGCGATATAGAGCCGTATTCAATACGAGAATACCTAAATTATTAGAACCATGCAGCTTTCCATTCTCTGCTTTTATTACAATTTCTCTTTGCATTTCTTGCGTTGCAATGTTACTTTTGTGTTCATTTCCTAGCCAACAGTTTGTGATCTGCTTGTTAGTTGAGTATTGTCTCTCTTTGTGTACACATTTGACTGTTTCCTCTAACATTTGTTTGAAGAAATACATTGCTATTATTATTATTATTATTATTATTACTAAATCCGAGTTAAAAATAGCTGCTGCAACGGATGATTTCCAAATAGTCGCGAAATAAGTTTAAAACAATTCCAGGATCATCTACGACACCCAAACTTAAAGCTGTACAGCAGTATTCCCATTTCGTCACTCTACGTTCTGCGCACTGCAACTGCCTCCTTTCCACTTTGCACCGCTCTCGTATCGGATCATTAGTGTTTCTATGCCTTCTGGTCACCTCCTTCTGTTTCTGGCCCTTCTATAGCTCTTAAATATTTCATTTCACACAGTTCCTAATCCAACACCATAGTCCTTTGATATTTGTCTCGAAGTGACGTAAGGATTGTCTTCAGCTGCTAAGAAGATGTTTACTTCTGTATGCACAGGTACCTTGGATAATCGACCTGCAGGTCAAGTTGCTTCCATATACACATTTTCTAAATAATCTCTCAAATAGAAAAGTAAATCCGTATATATTTCTTATCAAAACCAATAAATGCTTAATTTTGGGAAAAGTACGCCACAACCTGCTTCCATGTGCTCAGATTATGAAATTAATAATTCTCTTGGAAAAAGTAGCAAATGTAATGGTAAAATCGAAGAATTACTACCACCTTTGGTGAGTGGAATTCGTTTTATCGCGAAATCTGACCAAAATACCACCAATCAATTCCATTTACATAAAATCATAAAAAGCACTAATTTCGTTCGCCACGCGAAAAAAAACTTGATTCGCTCCCTATCTTTTGTAAAAGCAACGTAAAGCAAGTTTTCTTATATTCCGTACATGAACGTACGGTTGATAGAATGTAATCAAATTACAGAAGTTCGTTTTGCGCGCATTCAACGAGAAAGGAATGAAAGTCATAAGAAAAAAACTGCTTTTCCTGATTTGTTTGATGTTTCCAAATCACGTATTGATCAATTTACCACGAATCTGTAAAACAGAATAAATGGACTTCATATATGTATAAATTCGGCTACATAATACAAATATTAGCTCAGATATTCTCAGGACGTACATACATGTACATGCAATATATGGATGTACATACATACATATGTATTAAGTTCATTTCTTCGATACAAATATTATTAAGAAAATTTTGCTGATGGCCTTATCTACACGCAGAAAAACCTTTACTTGTATCAAAGCTGTCCCCCTTAATTCAAGACAATTACTATTTCAATTATCCGCAATACAATACCAATGGTCCAATTTCTCACAAAATCCTATTAAAGATATCAGGCGACCGGTTTCGTGTTTTTAACAACACATCCTCAGGCCAGCTCATTCACTTGCTCCTAATTTTAATTATTAACTTTAGGGTCTTTTTTCCATTATTGTAATTTTTCTTTTATTGAATATCCTTGTAGCTGGCTTAATATTGTCTTTTTTGAACACGAAACTGTATGTAATAGAACTTTGTGAGATCTGTACTATTTTTTCATTCCCACCTTCAATATGGATATTTTCTTAACTTAAAACTAAACGATTTACTTGGAAGAAACACTTTTGTGTCTTGGATTTTCCAAATAAAATTTCAAGAAAATTATTTTCTTATATTATACATGTTTATTGTCTTGAAATAAAAATATGTTCTTGAATAGAGACTGATTTTTGCAAGGAAATCTATTTTCTTGATGCAAGAAACCATTTTTCTGGAGATAGTAAGATTAAGCGATAACAACAGGATATTTATGATTTTCATTTATTATTATAAGATATTTCTTAATAAAATAAATATAAATAAATAAATAAATTGTGCATTAACTTCCTTTACTGGAAATTACGATTAAGCTATATTATTTGTGTGCTTCTTTTACTTCAGCAGACACGACACCTCATTATCTCTTATATAAGTTTTTGTACTGCGATAGGCAGAATTCCCAGAAGCGATGTAAAATGACAGTTTGCACTGTTTTAAACTTTGTCGAGCTTATTTAAAATCGTTAACGTTATAGTAGTAATATATTCCGGACAGGCCGACTTTACCCTTCAAAATCGAATAATTTATCGCTCGATTAAATTTCCACGCCATGAATAAGCCCACAACGTTAAGAACTTTATCTCCGTAACATCCCATTATTGCCCTCCTTCATATTACTAAAATATAATTATTCCGTTTGTCGTTTTCCGAATGGATTTGAATTGTCTGCATGTCTAGCATGTAATCTCAGTTTTCATACATTGTCGTAGGTTTTATCTAATGATATCAAAAACAAAATAAAACAGTCTCGGTTAAATAAGACTTTATAGAACGTGCTTAAATTGTACGGAGTAATGCTTTTACTAGGTATTGCAAATTTACCGACTTTTTTTAATACCGATAATTCGCAGGTAATTTTTATTTTGAGAAAAATGACATATTGAAAATAAAAACCGGTAAATAGTATTATCTGGAATTTTATTTTAAAATATATATGTATACATGTATGTATGTGCGTATATACAAATAATTACTTAATCTGTATGGTAATGACTCTCTTTATAAAAATGCTTAAAACATAAAAAGTTTTGAAACTTTGTGAACAAGTAGTCCACACCTTACGAAGTTTTTTTGAATTTTCTGGTTCGGGATGTTCCCTTGTAAATATAGTAGCCCGCATTGTTTAGCAAGACCAGTAGTTCGTAAATAATACAATGTCCCACAACAATAGTCTGGGAATGCAATTAGAATTTTTGTTTAAAATTAACTTATTAAAATATCTAAAGATATATAATTTGCATCCAATTGCTTAAAAAAATAATTTTATCGAGCTCATAGTTCTAATAACAAGCAAAAAAACACAGCCCATTGGTACCCGCAAACATTATTTTACCTTTGTACGCTTGAAGTTATGAAATATGTTTAACAAGAAAGCTATAATTAATTTAATATTAATTGATCCAGATCACATCTGCTGAATATCGTTTTCCTCTTCCGAATATTAATTTGGGAATGCTGAAAATGACCGTGTTTGCAGCGCAATTAATTAACTAATTTGCCCGAATGTTAAATATGTGCTAATCAGATTAGAACTGTGAAGCGAGAGGTAGGTATTTCAAGGAAATCTTTCGGCTGTTGACACTGCTCTTATCTCTCGAATGAGAGGAAAGGTAGGAGACAGAAGAGAATTGGTATACGCTAGCTCAGTTCTCAGTCCTTAGTTCGGTTAGGGAACAAAAGTGCGAATATAGAATTTTAAATGTTGCCAAGTTAATATGTCTGCTACAATTAGTCGCCAGAAGTAGTTTATTAACTTCCCCTTTTACTTGTATAGAACTCATCGAATGGTCAAACAAAAGACAAGATCTCTGACCAACTCAACCTTTTAAAAAAATCTATTATTACGCAGAAGGAATAAGACATGTAACAACATTTATTGAAATTCAGGTGCAATTTAATGTGCTTGATACTATTCTGGAGGCACGAAATATCATACAATTTTTTAAGTAGGTCATTTATATATTTGGCAAAGTTAGATGAAATGCTTATTGGTTTGTAGTTGTCGCCTCCATTCTAATGCATTTTTTTGTGTACAGGTCACTCTTGCGCACTGCCACCTAGCAGAAAACACTGATGTCTTGATTAATACGTTAATGATAGAAGCCAACGGCTTAGCAAAAGCCACATAATATAAAAGATGGAATCAGATCATCACCAAAAACGCTATTGTTTGCAATATGGAAAAGAAGTCATAATTCTGACTAACTCTTCTTCTGAGACAGTAGCTAACGTAAAAGAAATGCAATTGCAATGTTAGGTCGCTATAGAGGGAGATGAACTAACTAGATAAATAGAGACAATCTTATCAGCAAATGCATTGACCGTGTTTTAAGGTGTATCATATTTAACGCCATCGTAGGATAATACATTTGGAATTCTACAATCCCTGGCCATCGAATGTTCGATGGCCAGGGACTGTAGATGTGCCCTCTCTGTCGTGAATATACTTAAATATTTGTTTTGGGTTGAATTTTATATATCTCTCAACGGAATTTAAATATAGGTCATAAGCTGAAGCAATCTGTGCTTTACAGAGTCTACGGGAATTTTAAAATTCCTCTTATTGTTAATGTTAATCCATTTGTGGCAGTAGTATAGTAGTTAAGCTCAGACTAGCAATAACTTGAAGTGTAAACCATGGGAGAAAAATAACAGATTCGTAAGGAAATATCTTTCTATAATACAGATTGAACTGTCGAATAATTTGTCCCGTAAAAAAATGATTACAATATTATATATTTCATAGGTTCCCCGCGATATGGTAGAATAAAGTAAATTAACGCGATTCATCATCTATATCAAAGTTTTTTTTGTTACATTCTCTTTTCTTTTGCGATAAACGACTAAAGTATTTCATCTCAAATGCTTGCACAAGAATATAAATGCTTTCAATCGAAGAAATCCAGTTAATATGGCATTTATTACGGGGACATCCTAAATATATAACTTCGGTGATTATATTAAACCTTTCTGTCCACAAAAAGGGCAAGGCTACAAGTTTTGGATTACATTGATAAAGGGCAGCCCTTGAAGGGAAACGCTTATTTTTTAAGAGGGTAATTTATCTAGATCTAGCAGTTCTTTCGCTCCAACAAATTATTCTTAAATAAAAAGAAAAAAATACGTTATATAGAAATCGTTTACGTGTAAATCTATCGAATTATCTAAAGAAAAATTATGTTTACCACATGTTGAAGTATAATTTCATTTATAATGATTTTACGTATGAAAAGGATTCTAATTGTTTTAATACCATTTACCAATATTCCAAATATCTTGATAATAGCCTTTAAATTTGTAGATATCTTCAATTTGTTTGAAATTGAATATTTTAAGTAAAAAAAGAATATCTCTCAGTATGCAAGGGTTTCCAAATGCTACATATTTTAATAATTTTTGTAATTGGTGGTTAAGGAGTAATTCAACAAAAGTTAAAACATCCCGATTTTCAAGGATTTACATAGCCACCAAATTTGATTAAAATTGGTTAATCTGAGTTAGGTTACATCATTCTATTTTGAAATTCCATTTTATTTTATTATGAATTCTTTCCAGGATTCGAGTTAAAAATTAAATAAAATTATTTATTTATTGATTATAAAATAAAGACATTCCAATAATAAAAGAGAGCTTTTCATTTCAATATTCCAAAGACATGCAATGTTTTTAACAATCACCTAACCAATTATCCACTCCGTCCAATAAAAGACCGCCAATAATTGTCAGCTAAATCAACACACTGCTATAACAGCTTGTCATCGAAAAAAGCCGCCTTTCCAATTTGATTTAAAGCTTTTCAGTCATTTAACAAATATACTACAACTCCAGGTTTATTATGTGCGACTTCAATACTTGTACTTCCTGTATTTTGTATTCAAGGATTAGCGTTATCCTTGCGATTTTAAAACGGAGTACTTTAACGAATAAATATTTCGAATTGAAAAGAATAAATCTAAAAAAAGATTACTTCTATTTTTTATTGGAAGTTGTTAAAAATAATATTTATAAAGTTGATGTCCCACAAAACATTGAAGAACTTCGAGGATACAATTCAATAAGTGACAACTTTTGCTGACATTTAAACCAGCAGCCTTATATATATATATAGCTCTTGCTCTTAGCGCTTCAGTATACAACTGATTTAAAGTTAAACTTACACCACATAACGTTGTCGTTCACAATTTGGTGGCGCCAATTGTACATACATACGTTGCATATTTCAATAAAAGGTGTTTGGTGGTATTTCTTTTATTGACAGTTTGTTGGCAGCATCATGAATAACGTAAATAGAGAAGACCTTTTGAAATAAATTTAATTCATGTCACGTAAGGTCCCTTTTCAGAAGAGATGTCCTCTTAAGAGTTTTATATGAAAGGAGGTCAAATGATACACTTCACACGAAAGCTTTTTTTAATTTTTTATCGACTTACTTATATGCGACGTAAATAATCACCGAATTTCATATATTGGTTCGCCACTTCCATACAACGCTACTTTTCAAACATACTGCTAGTTCCAAAGAAGTCCATTCGACGCTCCATCTATTCAAAATGTGTGTACATGTTCTGTATCGTTTTCATTCGTGTTTGTGTAACTTCCGATGTAAAACGTTTGAGATTCAAAAACCAATTTCAACGTTATAAGTAAAATTTATGAAATATAAACTTTTACAGATAAATAAAATAGATCCTCTCAGCATATTATATATTTCATTTGTTACGTTAATGATATTCACTGTAGGATGCAAAAAAGATTAATAAGGAACCACATTCTTTCCAAGAAAATGCAATAGTGCTTTGTATTACTCTACTATACTTCAAAGAAATTATAACTGTGTCGAAGTATAATTTCAGAACTATCTTATATTAAAAATAGTTTAAATAACTTCCAAATAATCTCATATTTCCCAAAGTCAACCGGCACTACTTGTACCTACGTAATAAGGAAGTTATACAGAAGTATGTAATAAAAGAATACTTGAAAGTTTAAAATATTAACTCGGGTTACGAAATCCTTAACAAGCGGACCGTATAGTCAAGAAAAGAATTCATTACAATGACAATCGTATCGTTTTAAGGAGAATGTGTTTAATTTAAAGTAATTTTCGATATAAAAGGGAAGAGGAAATGAATTTACCCTTGATTTCCGTGCAATAGGACGGCAGAGGTGGCTTTTGTTAACGCAAATGCCATTCATTTACAATTCCTGGCCATCAAATTAGGATCACTTAAAAAAATTATGATTTTGGAGTAAAATTTAAAAAAATAGTTGGTAATGTTGGCAATATTATTATTTAATTACATATAACATGCAAGTAAGTATAATTTGAACATATATTTACTTATATTTCCTTGTTCCTCCTCTGTGTTTTATTATTTCCTCAATCCTTTTTGGCATACTGCCAATGCACCTTTTTATTATATATTTTTTTAAATTTCGTCGCTATTATGCCATACATCTTCATTATGTTATTGTAATTCTTTCTTTGTAGTTGAGTTTCGTGTATTTTGTGTACGATGTTCTTCAAGACATTCCACACATTTTAAATTGGGTTTATGTAATTAAATAATTGTATTGCCAACATTACCAACTGCTTTTTTTAAATATTACCCCAAAATCATAATATTTTTAAGCGATTCTAATTCGATAGCCAGGGACTGTATATGCATACATTTTGGGGCGCTCATTCGCAATCATACAATCTGAAATGTGGCAACGTTTGACGTCAAGTTTGATTGGAGGAACCGTTCCTTCGGTAGTTAAGAGCCTCTTAAGCCTCGCAGTTTGCTTCGGTTACCCAAGTATAATGAGTATTTGGATTAGATTAGTCTAGTGTACGTCATATACGATTTTACAATATATTCCGTGGTTGCTGTAAGTGTTGCGATAGCTATGAGATATTGATTTTATATCCCCCTAACTGTATCGCAAATTCGAAACAGGAAACAGAGTATTGTTCAATAAAAATAGGACCGATTACCTCATTTCCAAGTATATCAACCCAAACGTTAGTTTTTTCAGGTTTTTGCGTGTGAATTTCTTTGAATAAATGAGGATTTTCACTGTCACAGTATCCACAGTTATGGCGGTTTACAGAACCATCTAGATAGAATCGAATAATCTTATCCCATTATTATTAATTTTCTCTGACATCGTTTTGCAAAACTCCACACATCGTTTCACAAAACTTTGTTTAAATTGAACAAGTTTTATGATTGACAAACCAAATCTACCTGATTCCATATATATTTTTTTGTTGCTGTATACAAAGTGCATGCATCAAATCAACAAAATAATTCTAACATTGCACTGTGTTAAAGGAACAAAAAATTGTTTCGCCCATATACAACTGAGAAAACAATTAATATTACAAATATTTTATTGAATCAACGACTGGTTTTCTGTCAGTGTAGCAATCATAATCAGAATTTAAAAATATTTTCACTGAATTTCTCTTATGAAAAAGCTTTCCTATCGCTCTAAAAGTATTATGGTTTCGAAGATATTGCCTGTTGCTACCCTTATTGGTATAATTCTTCTTATCTTCCCGACGCTCTATAAACTTCAATTCATCATCTAAATTAATGATAAATAGGAAATAAATTTCAATATTATAACTACCATGAGTAAAAATAGGACATTTACATGGAGTGTTTGGAAGCATTTGCAATTATCCACCTTGACCACGTAGTATTTGATGCTTTTTTGTAAAGGACAGTAATTACAGTTGTAATTCCAGTAATGCAAATTATATTACAGCTTCGCTTTTAGTTACGTAAAATTTTAATTTATCTAGATTGAAATTCGCGCAGCGGACTGCAATCTGGTTTACAGCTTTAGATTGATTATTTAACTGAGTATTATACACGTGACGCTATGTATGTACGTAATTATTTGCAGCTATCTAGGTGAGGCATTTGCCGATAGCCCGTCATAATAGCTTCACAGCGAGATTGTAATCTGCGAATATATTCATGGTATATACAACTTATTGCATCAGTTTTATTCGTTTAATTCGATATTTTTTAATACAACAACTAACAGAACAAAAAGCAACTGTCCTAGATTAAAGGTTTCAAAAGACAATAAAAGTCAACCGCATAACAGTTTATTAATTGCTGCCTTATTAGCTACTCTAAATGAATTAATTTTAAAGCTTACATTCAGAGAAACGTTTACTTGTATCAAAGCTGTCCGCTGTAATTCAAGACAATTACTGTTTCAATTGTCCACAATACAATAACTGCTTTAAATCAAAAAAAAATATTTTCTTAGCGTTGTAATTGCATTTCTTTGCTTAAGAAATTTGTTAACTTGATTCAAGGAAATCTGCTTGTGATTTTAAAAAGGCTAAAAGTAGTGATTATCTACAGAATAACATGAGAAAATAATGCTTAGAAATAATAACCAAGATAATCCTAATAAATAGCTGCTGGTATTGATGGAATAGCTACCGGCAAAAACATTATTAGAAGAATAAAAACATTAAAGCTTCTTACTCTTGGTAATGTAATAACTATAAACGTATTACAACACGATTAACGTTATTTTGCCAGTAATTACCTCCACCCAGAAAGGTAGTGAAGCTGCCAACACCGTCTTTCGAAAATTCAAAATTCCAAATGCATGGGTCTATGAAACCTCCACCTCATCGTTTGCGAGTTAAGAAGGAGGTTTTTCTGAAGTTACTAATTACAAAATATAAGCTTTCGAACTTTTCTAAAAACTTATTTTTGTTGTTCATAAATATTCAGAAGAAGATTTGTCAGGTAAACATATTCAGGAGAAGATTTGTCAGGTGAAATGGAACAAATGAGCAAGCTAAAGATAAATACGCGGAACCTCAATTTATATTAAATCCTTCTTCGTGAAATGAATGAGTGATGCCAGAGGGCATTAGTCACCCATCGCTAAACTTATTAAAAAACAGAAGTTTAACTTGAGAAGTTAGGGTGAAAAATAATTTGAAAGTGTCTGATTAGAACTTTCCCTTAATGTTTCCAATCAGTTTTAAGCCTAATGCATCGTGCCTAATACCTTCAATGTGTTACCTCGATTTGTTTCCGGTTTGTTACATATTTACAATAATTACGGAAACGGAAAGGGATATCTTCCGTCATTTTGCGTTTTTCTTAGATATATTATAAGAATAAGAATCAGGAACATCTTCTTTTTATTACTTCAACACCGGGACTGTAAATTCTTATTAAACCGCCCTCTTTTCCGATTCTTATCCAATTTAAATTTCAAAATTGCAAAATCAATATGCCTCAACCCGTCGGAGATACGCTTGTCGGATGGAATCGACGCTGTGCTTCAACCCCTTTAATACGACATGCAGAGCATGCTTCCTTCTATAACATTCAAGCAAAGTTAGCACATAATGTAAGTTGAAATATTCTAGTCATCATTTTATTTTTTTCAGCATTATCATTACCTAATATTGGATTTGGTTTGACTTGTTTCTAAACTTATTTCAAAAGCGTGGTGTGTATGAAATGGCTCTTCGTTAACATACCAATTAATAAATTCAATGCTTACAATTAGTACCTATTACTACCATAACTTTTTATTTAGAAACTGTGTAGGTGCTGCTTTAAGAATCGATTGCCATTACGAATAGTCTTAACAAGTGAACAACGGAAGGAATCCGTGCGTCGGTGTTTTTCTCCTTGTTTTCGTCAACGCCGGTTTTACGTGAGAATTTCAGCGCCTTTCCGTAGGTGAAAGTATTTCCTTTTGTTTAAAGTACACCGACCGCATTGTTTGGAATGTTTTCTTCTTCGCCAAATGTTCCTTTAATTTCTTCGAGATTATCTGCACAATACAAATGGACATAAAAACTTTTCTTTAAACTTAAGGTTACCATACTTTAATATAAAATCGAAAAATGTACCTACATCAGTACCTACCTATATTTAATTACATCCTTTATATCGGGTAAGTGTAAATATTAGTATTAATATCCATTTTTTGCTACAGATTAAAGAGTTCAATAGTTTTATAAAAGAAATGTCAAAAATGACAAATTTTACGAAAATTCTAATGGAAATCTCAATAGCGCCACCTAGTCGTTTGCAAAAACTGAAGTGGCTACCTTCGTACTAACAATAATAGTGCCCCGATGCAACGTTTTGTACCATTTTTATACAAATATCTTACGTTGCTGTGTTGCAAAACTTTGTCTAAAGTCAGTTAAAAATTACATATTTTTAAATTAGTCTATTTATAGAAGATTGTTCAAATTGTGGCTTACAATTAGTTACGAACGGGCCTTAGTGTTTAAAAATACCTGGGATTTACGGTCAAATTTTACGAATATTGTAATGCCAAATCTCAATAACGCCATCTAGTGCAATCAAGAGTAATATAGAGTATAATACCAGGAGTTATTTATTAGCATCATCTCTCTTGGTTATTGTTTCTAGGCATTTTTTTTTCCACGTGTACTTCTACATTAAGTTCACTTTTGTTTGAACGTTATTCTGTAGATAACCTCTACTTTTAGTCCTTTTAAAATCACAAGCAATGTGAATAATTTGCTTCATTATGTTTGTACGTATATGTCGTACTGTTTTAAACAAGGTAAACGCAATTAATAATGTGCATATTAATATGCGTTTTAAGTAGAAAATGCTTTGTTATAAGAAAATGAAACTATTGATTTATGAACAATACCTAAACGCATTCTGGAATTAAGAAGACTATTTACTATCCTTAAGAAAATATTGTTTTGTGTTGTAATGCCCATTTACTTATACTAAGAATTGCTTTCTTCAAATTTTCTGCAAGATTTCCTTGAATCAAGTTAACAAATTTCTTAAACAAATAAATACAATTATTTTATTACAAGTGTATACTTCTCTTAAGCGGAAAAAGAAACGTTAAGAAAATATTTTCTTTGATTTAAAACAGTTATTGTATTGCGGATAATTGAAAGAGTAATTGTCTTGAATTAAGGCGGACAGCTTTGATACAAGTAAACGTTTCTCTGCGTGTGGTTTCTGGTGTTAGTATTGTTTGATTACCATGACAACAGTAAACAAAACATACTGACATTCCTGCTCTTCTGCGCTGCTGTTTCAGAATGTCCAGTTATGTATGAAAAAATTACAACAATTCGTATATAAGTGTATGAAACTTGTTTGAAATTGCGTCATAAAATACCGACAATCCTACATGTACTTCTTTTGTTTCTACATATTTGGTATATTTCGATAAAACTTTCGGCAAAAAATTTGAAGATATAAATAACAAACGTTCGAGAAGATTATTAGCTACGTCGAAAAAAATATTGACGAATCTTGTGGATATGTGAACATCTCGAGGAATCGTCCTCACGGCAATATCCCTATACATTGGCTCTGTAATAGAGAGATAAAACAAAGGTAAATAAAATGGCGCAACGATGTTCAAACAGAAAAACTTTTATTGATATGGGTAGAAACCTTTATTGACTTCCTACGAACGAGGTAGGAGAAAAAATAAAATACCTCAGATTGTTCCCCGGTAAAGCGTTTCATTCACATGTTTAATTGGCTTTTTTCTTATTTTTCCTTTTACCTCATCACTTCACTTATTTTTTACTTCATTTAGATTGTTTTTTTCTTTTTTTCGCAAAAGAAATGTAGACACATTACACCATCGCACTTTTATGTGAATTGTAATTTAGGATGACGGGTGGGTACATTCTTAAGTTTAAGGTTATCGCGCTGTTTTACACGATAAACTCGAGCATTTGAAAATGAGCTGAAGAACTTTTTTAAGGTGTCTTTTGTCTCGTCCCTCTTTTATATAACTGACACACTTAATCGAGTCTAAATAGCGATTTTCGGGGGTTTATAAGGCATAAATTTGATAAAGAAGACAAAATATTCAACATTAACGTAGTTGTAGTTTTATATTACTGATTATTTTTCCTATTCTAGTTTTGGATTTCTAAATTTACTTTCCAAAGGTCTCATTTGTATTGAGGAAAATTTATTTGATGCTGATTTCAGGTGCAAACTTTTGGGCATTTCCATACAGAGAATTGCCGAATACAGACAATCGGTATTGTTATATGAATTTATGAAACGAATTTATATTTATTTTAAAAATATCTAGGGTAGGCCGTTTAAGCCTTAAATTATACTTCAGATTATCATAGTTATTATAGCTGTATCCATATGTGCATACGGGAGAATAGCCCACATGGAAATACCTTGCATTTATTAGAACTTTTACAGCGGTAATAAGAAATAACTCTGCTAGCTCATTTCATAAAAGATTTAAGGAAGCGTTCTCCATTTCCAGTTTCGTTATTATTTTAAAGCTGCGACAAAGCGCACAGTACAATCATCTAGCTCCATTCAAACGCAAAAATGGCGCTCAAGATTGTAAGAAGACTTTTTAAAAGAATTTGGTATCAGCTTTTTATGAAATTCGATACCTCAGTATAAAAAGGTTACTCACTTTTTTTTCTTTCGTTTACAGAAAAAGCCAGGAAACTCAACAACAATTTTATTAACAGGGTATCCTTTTATATTAAGGGGCTATTTCGGCTTTTCATAATTAAATACGGTACACGGTGTTGCGCAGTCCCCCGTGACTTCTTATTCTATCTCCGCGTAGGGTCCTTTCATCAAAATTTCAGTTCTTTCGGGTAATATTTTTAATTAAAGGTAAACAAACTGCCATTTCTAGAACGGGGAATGTGAGTGAATCGAAAGCAAACTGGTATTTCTATAGTGTATACACTAAAACATTTTTTTTTAATATTTGAAATGATCAAATAACGTTTCTCAAAGAAAACATTTAATCTCTTATTTTTCTTTTTACTGTAGTTTTTACGGAAAGTAATTGAACAACTATATATAATAATAATATACGTATATGTATAATAGATTTTCTTGCAAAAATCAGTTTCTATTCAAGAACATATTTTAATTTAACTAAACGGATACTCTAAAACTGTGGCACTGGAATACTGAAACAGTTCACTAAAACCCTTACCACAACACTTAATTCGTACTGGACGCACGTTTCGATAGCCATGCTATCATCATCAGCAGCAAGACTGAACTAACAAGCTAAGTGAAAAACTAACCTTATAAGGAAAATAAATTATGCAATATGTAAATTTAAAATCGTAAAATTATATGAGCCGCTTCATTGCACAGGACTATAAATAGCCTAAAGGTAAATGAGCCAAATGACGTGAGTTAATAAATCCTAGATTACAATGAAGCGGTTCATTGCACATGGTTAAAATTACAACTATAAATGATTAAACATGATGTAACAAAGGATAAAGGCTGGAATTTAGTGCTCCTAAATCTGAATTCATTAAGTGAGTTTTGTTTTTGTAAATTTCCATGCCTTCATAACAATTTAATTGAGAAGTACTCCTTACGTTTTTAATTAACTTTATATTATCAACATTATGATTATTTTCAAGCATATGTAGGGCAACGCTAGATTTATCAAACCTTCTGAATTTGAGATGAGCCAAATGTTCTTTGTACCTAATTTTGATTGGTCTTTTTGTCTGCCCAATATACACTTGATCACAATCTTTACATGAAATTTTGTAAATTCCTGATTTATCCATGTTATCCACTGGGTCTTTGGAATTTCCTAAAAGGTTTTTAAGGTTATTGCTCGAAGAGAAAACAATCTTGCGGTCAATCTTAGAAAAGATTTTTTGATGAAGAGGATGAGAGGAAGTTACTAGCTTCATTTCTTTGACAAAACTTTGCATGAAACAAAACTTTTTCCAAATTAACAACACTTTTTATCAACAAACGGAAGGAACAGCAATGGGTAACAGCTTATCTCCGTTTATGGCTAACCTCTTTATGGGTAAATTTGAAACTGACCTGAAGAATATTTTCGCTAATTTCCCTCGGCTTTGGATCAGATACGTCGATGACATTTTTTGCATCTTTGACATCAGTAAATGTTCAATAACGGATTTCATAGAACAACTTAACTCAAAATTTCCCTCTATCAAATTTACCCACGAAGAAGAAAAAGACAACAGGATTCCTTTCCTCGACATGTTAGTAATAAGAAATAAAAATAAGTTAGAAATAGACGTATATAGGAAACCTACTAGTAATAATAGATTCATCTTACAGGATTCTAATCACTCATATGAACACAAACTTTCGGCTATTAACTTTTTGGTGCACCGGTTACTCAATTTTCCTTTAACGAAAGATAGATATCAACATGAACTAAAAGAAATCATCAATATTTCTAACTTTGACGGATTCTCTGAAGATGTCGTCTATAATACTATTAGGAAACATAAGAATAGATTAAGAATTAGAAATGTAAGCACATTAGAACGCATTGACGGCCGTAATACAAAGAAATATGTTAAATTACCCTTTTATCCATGTTACACCAAGGGTCTTCAAAAAATCTTTTCTAAGATTGACCGCAAGATTGTTTTCTCTTCGAGCAATAACCTTAAAAACCTTTTAGGAAATTCCAAAGACCCAGTGGATAACATGGATAAATCAGGAATTTACAAAATTTCATGTAAAGATTGTGATCAAGTGTATATTGGGCAGACAAAAAGATCAATCAAAATTAGGTACAAAGAACATTTGGCTCATCTCAAATTCAGAAGGTTTGATAAATCTAGCGTTGCCCTACATATGCTTGAAAATAACCATAATGTTGATAATATAAAGTTAATTAAAAACGTAAGGAGTACTTCTCAATTAAATTGTTATGAAGGCATGGAAATTTACAAAAACAAAACTCACTTAATGAATTCAGATTTAGGACCACTAAATTCCAGCCTTTATCCTTTGTTACATCATGTTTAATCATTTATAGTTGTAATTTTAACCATGTGCAATGAACCGCTTCATTGTAATCTAGAATTTATTAACTCACGTCATTCGGCTCATTTACCTTTAGGCTATTTATAGACCTGTGCAATGAAGCGGCTCATTAAATTTTACGATTTTAAATTTACATATTGCATAATTTATTTTCCTTATAAGGTTAGTTTTTCACTTAGCTTGTTAGTTCAGTCTTGCTGCTGATGATGATAGCTTGGCTATCGAAACGTGCGTCCAGTACGAATTAAATGTTGTGGTAAGTGTTTTAGTGAACTGTTCCATATTTTAATTTCAAGACAATAAAAATGTGAATGGAATCATTTCTCTGCGTATGGTTTAGAAAGATAAAACGCATTAGCTTGAGCATCAATACTTGTGAAGACTAAAAATTATAAGCAATTTAATTAATTTTACTTTCCATCTTTCCGTATGATTAAGTATTATTCTTAGACGATAAAGGCTTCAATTTACATTTAGACGAGACACGAAACGGAACAGTCAACCAATAGTACTTCTCATGTATAAATTAAAATGGTTTTATGAAACCTCCAAGTTGTAAGTCATACGGTCAGAGTTAATAAGCTTTCCAACAAGTTTTTCCGTCTCCTTCTAACCACGTTGCTTTATATATGTAAGAATTAATGGTTCGTTTGATAAAGAAAGAAGCCCCAGGCAACGACAAAATACATTTTTAATATACATTACCTATGAAGCTTGACTAATAAACCACAATTTTAGAATATTTACCAGCGACATACTTCTGGAGTAGTTTCTATGCATTATTTTAAAGAATTTTTACAGTAAAAATCAATCCCCTTTATTTTGAATTTCGTTCTTTCGTTCTTAACACATGAGCTGAAAAGTCCCGGGCCTGACAAAGAAAACACGTTTTTTTTTGTTCAAAATTAGTTTTATTCATCAACGTAATTTCCATCAAGAACAACGCAATCATTCCAGCGCCGCTCTAACATTTCAATACCACTTTTGTCAAACGATTTATCTTTTGCCTCAAAATATGCCTCAGTTTCAGCGATAATCTCTTCATTCGAGCGAAATTTCTTACCGGCGAGCATTTTTTTTAGGTCTGCGAACAGCCAGTAGTCGCTGGGAGCCAAATCTGGCGAATACGGTGGATGTGGGAGCAATTCGACGTTCAATTCATGTAGTTTTGCCATTGTTTTGATTGACTTGTGACACGGTGCGTTGTCTTGATGAAACAAAATTTTTTTCTTCGCCATATGCGGACGTTGCTTTGCAATTTCGGCCTTCAGACGCTCCAGTAATGCTATATAATATTCACTGTTGATGGTATTTTCCTTCTCAAGATAGTCGATGAATATTACACCACGCACATCCCAAAATACCGAGGCCATAACCTTTGCAGCCGATTGTTGTGCTTTCGGGCGCTTTGGACGAGGTTCACCAGTTGCTGTCCACTCAGATGATCGTTTTAATTCCGGAGTGAAGTGATGGATCCATGTTTCATCCGTTGTCACATATCGACGCAAAAATTCCGGTTTGTTACGTTTAAACATGGCCAAACACTGCTCAGAAGCATCAACACGTTCTTGTTTTTGGTCAACAGTGAGCAAACGCGGCACCCATTTTGAACAGAGCTTTCTCATAGTCAAATGCTCTTGCAATATAAAGCCAACACGTTCTTTTGATATCTTTACGATGTCAGCTAACTCACGCAACTTCACTTTTCGATCATTCAAAACGATTTTGTGGATTTTTTTGATGTTTTCTGGTGTTACCGCCTCATTTGGACGTCCACTGCCTTCTGCATCATCGGTGTCTCTACGACCACGTTTGAAGTCAGCAAACCAACGTTTTATTGTTGTTTCTGATGGAGCGGAGTCCCCATAACACTTTTCAAGCCATTGCTTCGCTTGAACGGTATTTTTTCCCATCAAGAAGCAGTGTAAAATTAAAACACGAAATTGTTTTTGATCCATTGTTTTGGAAATAACAAAAGTAGCGTCACTCTTAGCACAATAACTCACAAACTAATGAATAGAATATCATGAAATTTTAACAGCTGTCTTTTTAAGGTTAGTACTAACTGCAAAACAGGTGAATGCAATAAAACTAGCGCCATCTATGTGTTAGGCCCGGGACTTTTCAGCCCATGCGTTAACTTAATGGTTTAAATTTCATGTTGATTTTAGGGTGATTTACTCTCAAAACGATGTTTTACCGTTAAATACTTTTTTTCTGTATGTTTATGCGCAAAATATATGCAAAAGCTTATATGTTAAACGAAAACACCCCATTGGGCAAATATTTCTTTATGGTCAACTGTAGATTAATTTACGTGTCCTTTCTACGCAAAAAGTAGCTGAAACATGTACAATTTTATGTAGATATGTCACCTAGGAACCCATATAATAGACTTTTTCATATTCGAAATGATCGCAAAAAGCAGATAACAGAAACATATCTCTTTATTACGAATTATTACGTTAACCTCTGGTTCCTTTCGTGCGGAAATAGTATATTTTAACATTATGAAATCTTATCCATAATATGTTAGCACATAAAATAAAGATTTATATTTTTTATATTAATTATTTTTTTATTATAATCCAAAATATTTTCATCTACTTGATGTGATCTTTTAGATGGATGTTAGAAACCCTCATATCGACGAAAATTCAGATGTAGGCTAGCGGAGAACATAACGAAGGGATAAAAAAGCGAAAGGAGTATAAGAAAATCGTCTCAGTTGTTTACGGAAAAGAAAGTACGACAACTTGTATGATATGGAACGATGTTACACGCTGGCACATCATGATGGATTACTTAAAGGAGAAAATGTGAAAAATTCAGGAAATCGGGCGATTCACAATCTTCAGATTGCACCAGCACTTTACGTTTGAACTTTAATCGACAAAATTGTATCGCAGCACGGGAACATCTCGCTACATTATTAAGAGAGCTCGTCTATGAGCTTGTGCGTCGATGGAATTCGAAAGCTCTGTGCGATAAGTGCCTGGAAATTTTGTGGCAGCTTTGTGGAGGAGTAGCACAATATACAATGTGGGCTTAGCGAAATACATAGCTCCGTTCAAAACCGCTTAAAAGATCGTCCACAAACTAAATTAACGTTAACTAGGTTTTTGTAGAAAATAAGATTTTGTATGTTACAATAGACGTTTTGGCCACAAGTTGAATTCGTATGCGATATCAATAGATGCTTAAGGCGTTAGGTAAAATATGTCTTATGACAACATTTAACTTTTTGTCTGTTAAATTAATTAGAATGGTTGTTAGTTATGGAAAATTTTGCTTATTTTTTTGTAACGGGTATGGGTTTTCTGTAATACGAAATTAAAAAGTTCATACTATTTAATTTACTTACAAAATCAAAATGTGATTTTTAACGGTTTTCTACTGTATTTTGCTCGAGGAACATCTCTTTCTAGTGTCCAACAACAGTCTGCTAGCATATTTGGATTTCATTTCCCTGATAACGTTTTTCCATTGTTGAAATATCTTGGTGGAAATCGCTCACAGCGCCGAGATTTAAATGAATTTTTAGATGCTCTCATACTTGCCCTATTTGCAATTTCAAAATACATTTTACGAACAAATTTTTTGATGTGCCATGGATTCCCCAATATTTAACTTAACGTTCCCCTTACTTTCAGCATTCCTGAAATCTCAGCTGAGGAAGTTTTGTCCGCAATGAAGGATATAAGAGCCGATACTACTGCCGGACATGATGGACTTCCGAATTTTTTTATTCGAGACTGTGCAACTGTCTTGTTTACACCATTAACTTTCATATTTAACTTGAGTTGTAAAACCTCTACCTTTCCTGAGTTCTGGAAATTAAGTAAGGTAACCCCTGTTTTCAAACATGGTGACAAAAGTGACGTATCAAATTATCGTCCCATTAGTATTCTTTCCACCTACTCGAAAATGTTTGAACATTTGCTGTATTCAAAGCTATACAACGTTGTAAAATCTTATATATCTCCATATCAACACGGCTTTATTTCTGGTAGGTCAACTGTGACAAATCTGGTAGAAATTACTCAGTACATCAGCCAATCCCTTGATAGTAGACAGCAAGTCGATGTTATTTACACAGATTTTGCCAAGGCATTCGACACTATTGACCACTGCATACTTGCCTCCAAAATTTCTTCATTTGGTTTTACATCTGAAATTACAAATTTCATTGCTTCCTATTTGGAAAATAGATCCGCATACGTCTGCTATAACGGCTTTACCTCTAATGTATACACTGCTTCTTCGGGAATTCCACAGGGTTCCAACTTGGGTCCCCTTTTATTTAATATATATATTAACGATCTCCTATCCTGTCTTGATTGTGGTGTTCTCGCATACGCAGATGACTTAAAACTATTTTCGGAGATATCGTCTACCGCTGACTCAGTAAAATTACAAACAAACCTGAACAGAATCCATTCATGGTGTATTAATAATAAGGTTCGTCTCAATGTTAGTAAATGTGCTGTTGTTACATACTTCAAAACCAAAAATCCTATGCTTTTTGGCTACACGGTGGACAACGTCGCCATATCAAGATCAACGCAGTTTAAAGACTTGGGCGTTCTATTTGATTCACAACTTCAATTTTCTGAGCACATAATTACTATTTGCAATTCTGCCTCTCGATCGCTAGGTTTTCTTATAAGAACATGTCGAGGATTTTTGAATCCTCAAACTCTTAAAACCTTGTTTTTTAGCCCGGTGGTCCCTAGATTGGAATATGCTTCTGTTGTTTGGTACCCAATATACCTTTACCAACAACTTGCAATTGAGAGGACACAAAAGAGGTTCCTAAAATACTTAACCTTTAAAATCACTGGTACGTATCCACCACGCGGAACAGATTATGACAGCCTATTGGAACAACATAATATGCAAACTATAACTACTCGTCGGGAGATAGCCAGCGCTAAATTTCTGGCTAAAATAATTACTAATAAAATTGATTCCCCGAACATACTTGCAGCAGTTGGGTTTCTTGTACCTCAGTACAAAACTAGACAAACGGAAACGTTCTTTGTTCCCACAGCGAAGACTAATATTTTACTTAAAGCCCCAATAACGCACATGTCGAAAAATGCTAATAAACTTTATGGTGATCTTTTTTCTTAATTAAGTACTGGAACTCTGTGGCACTGAATTGGTTCAGTATCTTTTTTTCTTAATCAATGTTCTTATTTTTTTTTTTTTTTTTGCTATTAGAGTTGTTTGTTTTATAATAACTGGCGTTTGTATATGTGTACCCTGTATATTATGTCCAGAAGTGCTGTGCACCTTTTTCTTTTTTTTCTTTATTATTATTATCCTGTAATTAGACTTTGTTTTCTGTTGGATAATAAAGACCATTATTATTATTATTATTATTATTATTATTAATTGCTCGATGGCTTCTTGATGATTTGGAAAAGAAAATTATGAAACCTCGAACCTCTAAGATATTCAAAAGTGTCGTTACAATCAAGATTTAGGATAAAACTAATAAATTATTATTATTACAGTAATTTACGCTTTTAGAATTGAGATTTAACAATTCTGTAATTGTTATGATTATGTTGCCTAGCAACGAGCTCATTGTATAGTATGGACATATTTAGTTATGGTCAACAGATGCAAATTGCATGGATGCACGGCTCTGTAACTTGATTAACTTAACGTATTGATATGCAATTCCATTGCGGTGATTGGTCAACTACCGAAACAATCAGCTTAACACCAGGTCCATCTGTTATTTTATTGCGTCATCGGAACTTTTATATCGTGTGGGCACTTATTGTATGACCCTCGCACACAGACACATCACACAAGTATTATCTTTTTGTTTGTTGCAGAGGAACCAGTGGAATCGACATAGACTTACGTCGAGTGGATATTGACCAATGTCCTTTACGAAAAGGAAGCACACAGCTAAACATTTTCGCCGCCTCCGACAAGTGCAAGAACAAAACCACAGAGGTAAGATTTACTTTTATTGTTTCCACAATATGTAGTAGGTTTCTCCTGAATGTGGGGATTTTATTTGAAAACGGAATAAAGAAATTGCCGCTGCGATTTTGTTATCAAACTTATTACACGAAAAATATCTGCTCAA
Source organism: Dynastes maya (assembly GCA_029619315.2). NCBI lineage: Eukaryota > Metazoa > Arthropoda > Insecta > Coleoptera > Scarabaeidae > Dynastes > Dynastes maya. The sequence goes on along the minus strand of JAROYE020000012.1, from coordinate 2,714,263 downwards.
ATAACATTCTTTATATTTTATTAGAACTCGTTTGTACCAAATACAGTGTATTCATTTGAAAATTTCCAAGGCGGCTTACATCCGAAACTAATAACATTATTAAAGGGGGAACCATTTTGAGTAATATATCCTGATACTAAACTTACCCTCTTAAGCTCCCCCACCCCCAACATAAAAATCTTAAATGGGATACCATTTGTGACACATCGTTGGTAAAATATCATGCTAAGCAAAAATTGCAAAATATAAACTTTTGTTCAAAAAAAAATATTCAAATCAGTTACTTAAAGGTTCCACCATTTTGTTGAAGACAATATAGCCTATTTTCAAATTCTCTTCTGACCTTCTCAAATATTTCTGGTGATATACCTGCATTCTTCAGTAATTCTAAATCGTTCGCCAATATAAATATAAAAAACTAAATCTTACGAACTCCCATTTCAATACTGTAGCTTTTATATATTTTATTTATTTTTTGATCGAATATAAGAGACACTGTAATGCGTCTCTTAATGCTCTCTGCAAAAAGTTAGCTATTACCATCAATAGTTTATTTTCCTTGAAAGGTCCCTATTCAACATTTAGCTAATGTAAGTTTAGAAATTCACTCAGAAACCTCATAAAACATGTAAACCGTTATTCAGATCAAAAAGACTATTTACTTTAGCATGTATTTACCTATACAAATATATACGCTACATTACAGACGGTTTGAGTGGAAAGGATAGGCCTAAATTCTGCTCTTGTAATAAGTTCGTGGCCTTAAAACTACACTGACGGATTAGAGGTGCTTTCCAGGGCATAGAAAAACATTTTAGGGCTTAACAAATACAATGCTTTGGAGGTTACTTTTCATCGAATGAAATTATTTAAAAAGGAAACATCCTGAATACCTTTGAAGATAAATGTTTGTCATAATTTTTTTGCTTCTAATGTTTTAATTTTTGCAAAGTTTGTTGTAAACTACTGAACATATCACATTATATTATATGGAGAAACCTAAAAAGCATCATAATATAACGGAAGTTGCATTTAAAGTAGGTAGCTGGTGCGCTATTTATCAATCGTCCTCTATAGACGAAAATATTTCATCAAGGTGCGACGGTAGAATTTATTCCATATAAAATTCTACATTATTGGACTCAATTGCCTATTATTTGCTTATTACCCCAACATCCCCCACGGCCTATGCATTTCAAATCCATGATATTTCACGAAGTTACATCTTTCAGATTAGAAAACAACACACAATGCTCTTGAAAGACGTACAGTACCATGCAATCGAATTAGGGCCACTTTGATTTTATACAAATATTTGCTATCAATATTATAATAACCAAAATTTCTAAATATTTTCGGCAATAAAATGTTTTTAATTGTATTTGAGATAATCCTCTTAAGTAGGTATAAAATTCTCGTTATTATAACCCCCACCAAATATTCTTTTCTATCCAAGGTACGTTTAGGGTCGGTAATCGGTGACTGGCTTTACCTGCTTCAAGTTAGTTTACGTGTAGTTTTGATGGTGTAAAGTGCAAGTATTATATTTTCGTGCTTATAATATTCGTTTTACATGTTGTTTTAGTGTAATTAAATTGAAATTTCGTGACGTTTAGTTTTCTTTTTTTATTGATAAATTTTGTGAAATGGGCAAACGTAAAGACATTTGAAATGAGAAAAAAAACAAGAATTCAAGTGTTATTAGAGACGGGGCTGTTTTCGCATCGGGAAATAGCCAGAAGAGAACGAGTTTCTCGTCAAACAGTCGACAGGGTAGCGATGTCAAAGAAAGAAAATTTACCAGCGACTTCAAGTGGTCATTCTCATTGTCGCGGTATTCGCAAAACTTCGCCACGGGAAGACAGAATTATCCTAAAAAGGGCATTAGAAAACAGGCAACTGTGTATTAAAGAACTTCAGCGTATATTACAGGCTGATAATATAAAAATATCAGATCGAACATTAAAATCGCGCTTATATGAAGCCAATATCAGAAGTGGACGCCCTGCAAAAAAGCCGAAACTTACTTTAAGGATGAAAAAGGCAAGATTGCAGTGGGCGCTACAGCATCGGCATTTTACTGTTGAGGATTGGAAAAAAGTATGTATCAATATTTTATGTATATTTTCAAAATTTGGAACATTTTTAGTAAATTCGAAAATGTAATGAAAATTTCTGTTTCTAACGGTTGTTTTTAGTGACGAGCAACGGCTAGAGGCTGTAACTGAAGTTGCTCGTTTCGTTAGAAGAAGACCATCGGAACGATATGATGAAAGCGCAGTGGTAAAAACAGTGAAACATCCACCGGCAGTCATGATTTGGTCCTGTATATCAGGGGAGGGGCTTGGACCGGTTTATTTTGTAACGGGTACCATGAATCAAATTCAATATAAGCAAGTTATGGAATCAATCTTAATCCCGTATGTGACATCTTTAGACCCTGAAAATTACTCTTACACATTTATGCAAGATGGTGCACCGTGCCACAGGGCAAAAACAATTCTAAAAATGTTTTCAGCAAGAAAACTGAAGATATTGCCATGGCCAGGCAATTCCCCCGACCTGAATCCAATCGAAAATGTTTGGAATTCTTTAAAACGTACAGTTTATGCATCTCCCAATACAACAGTTGACGTTTTGAAAGCAAACATAACAAACAGCTGGCAAAATAATGCTCACCTTAAAGAAGTTACAGCAGCGTGTATAGCAAGCATGCCAAAAAGAATTGCTGCTGTCATAAAAGCAAGGGGTTGTTCGACGAAATATTAATGTACGTGTTAATATAATATATATATATAAATAATAAAAATTGTTTTTATCAAACGTTGATACTTTGTATTATTTATTAAACTAAAACTCAAATTTATATAGTGGCCCTAATTCGATTGCACGGTACTGTATATACTCGCGTACAGGAGTATACTGATTCAGTATGTCTTTCTAAATAATTGAAAGCAAAAAATTAAAGAATTCTTGTAAATAAGTAATTAAAAAAAATCGTATATTACTCTAATTAATGTAGAAACGTATTTCAGTTAAATTCAAATATCCAACAGTGTTTTTAACTTTCAAATGTATAAAGAAAGGCGAAAAATAAATGGTAGAAGAATCAAATAATTATTCGTTTCTTTCTTTATTAAGATACATAGAGTGCTGCTTCAATTTCATTACCTTCTATGCCGTATCTCGTTTAAACTGTTCTGGCGCTCGTAATAAAAATTTTCTACGAAAAATTTACTTGTAAAACAGTGCTTTCTAATGATCTTTGCGCACTTTCGCTCTTGATTTTCAAGTCGTTTGTTTTGTTTAAACACCCTTAAAGGAATTCTCTCCATAGCAGCAATGTTTGCTTTTCCCTTTTCATGATAAACGTAAATACTGGACTCCGTGCCAAGTTTTAAATTTTATTTATCTTTAGCTAACATTTAATTACAGCAACTCACTTTCGCCTCTAGGAGGAGAGTTTCCGGTTTTTACATAGCTTTAATTCGCTGTATCAAATAAGGTACCATAATGGCATTACCATAATCTTGTTACAGCTGTACAGTTTCTCTACACTTAATTGATTTTTTGTTTGTTCTTTAACGCTTCAAATATTTCCACGAATTTCCGTTATCGTAATTTTATTTTGCACTAGCAATTGTAATGCTCGTTAAAAATAGTTGAAGAAAACTTTTGCAATTTTATGGACGAAATTAAAAGAAATGCATTAAAAAGAGTAAGAAATTTTGTGTAGAATAACTCAATCAAAAAAAAAAAAAGAAGCATTCGCAGATGATGTGGTTATTTTTGGCGAAAATGAAACAGGTCTATAATATGCCTAAGAGAGAGAGAGAGAATGAGAAACAAAGATATAAGAAAAGAGTTGAAAATACAATCGACTTTAGAATTTATTGAACAAAGACTGTTGGAATGGTGGGGCCATTTATTGAAGGTGGACGGAACGAAATCAGTGAGAAGGATATGGGAAGCAAGAATACAGAAAGGTAGAAAACGGAGAAGACTTACCGTTAGACAAGCATGGAATGATAATGAAGTGGCTATTACAGAAGAGGAACAAGGAATGGATGGAAGCAAAAAGGACGGCGCCTTATGAGGAAAATAACATTAATTTAATTTTACCCTGATTGATTTTTAAGCCGTTATTATTACACCAATCCGACATATTATGTACATATAAATTACCTACTTTAAACGTCACACTTTTGGTAGGAACCGGGTAGAATAATGGCGGTATTGCACGCAAACTGGTATGTGTAATCAGTGTTAAGGTTTCATTGTCATCATTGACATGCAATAATGAAGTTTAAAATAGAAGATATACCGTAAGAAAGTTCACGTTTACACGTAAATTACTAACCCTTTAAAACAATATTTTAATTTGAAACTTAAATGTTTAATCTTGCCCTCATTATACTAATCCTGTTATTTTAGTGTTTTTCCTATATATAGCGTACGCTATAGACATATTTCACAGTCACGAACTTGCTTGATAGAAGCTTAATGTTTCTACTGTGGTTCTCGAATTTGCTATTCTATAGGCAATTAAGTTTCGGGTTGACAGGTGTTTAGAATTACCTTGGAAATTCGTAACTACTAATCATTGATACAAATTCAATACTCGTCCAAAGCTGGGAGTATTTTTGGAAACCCGGTTATCTAATACCTCCTATTCCGAGATTTCAGCCGACTGTTCGCACGCAGAGAAACGTTTACTTGTGTCAAAACTGTCCGCCTTAATTCAAGACAATTACTGTTTTAATTATCCGCAATACAATAACTGTTATATGTTATAAATCAAAAAAAAATATTTTCTTAGCGTTTCTTTCTCCGCTTAAATCTGCTTGTGATTTTAAAAAAAGCTAAAAGTAGTGGTTATCTACAGAATAACGTTCAAAAACAAGTGAACTTAATGTAGAAGTACACATTAAAAACAATGCTAGGAAACAATAACCAAGACAGATAATGCTAATAAATAGCTCCTGGTGTTGATGGAATCGCTACCGGCAAAAACAATATTTAAAGAACAAAAATATTAAAGCTTTTTACTCTTGGCCATATTGCTCTTACAACTCTCAATTTGTGCCACTAATCTTCAAAAAGAACAACTGAAATATTTTCTGGCGCCACGTAGTGCCAGTAGTTATAGTGAAGTGGAGAAAAAAACGCTAAGAAAATATATTTTTTTTTTTTTAACAGTTATTGTATTACGGATAACTGTAACAGTAATTATGTTGAATTAAGGCGGACAATTTCGATACAAGTAAAGGTTTCTCTGCGTGTATCAAAAGCAAATTCAACGGGATAATCGAAACAGTCGGGTCTATTTTCTAACTAACAGCTTTTAAACCAAGCATATGTCGAAGATCAACATGATAATTTTTAAGTATTATATACGTGAAATCCATATACATCCAGAGGTTGAATCACACCGGTTGTTTTTTTTTTACAAACAAATTCCTTTAAAGAATCAGCGCAATGGACTGTTTACTTTTATTAATTATAATTACAGATCCCAAAATATTAGCCGAAATAAACATCGCTGAACTTGAGGCCAAACTTTCCCGCAGCTTCTTTTAAAACTATAAATAGCGGAGACATTAGGTGTAACTAGAGCGGGCCAAGAGCGCCACGCGCCAGGTTCGCAATCAGGCTGCCGGGCGCATATATGTATGTAAACATAGGTAATTTAAATATGTAATTATTAGGACGAGGACCAAAACCACTGTCTATTACGTCGTGAAGACGCGCAAATATACACCTGCAGTTTGGGTGTTCGTTGATAAATAGGGCGTTGTTCACAGTGGGCCACTACAAAAAAAAAGTTCATTCATCGACGGCTACGAACTAACAGCGCGCTTATTCATTTACGGATGACGCGCTCTATTCATCAACAAATGACGAGTCTGCAGATGTTACGTTTGCACCACTTCGTGGCATACTAGAAACAAGCGTCGGTGTGCTCGCTTTAGTGATTATGTCTAACGTAACTATTAAAAATAAACGGCCATTACCTACGAAAGTTAATAAATTTCTTAGTGAATTTGTGGATTTACACTACAATGGGAGTACAATTTTCTGTAAAGTTTGTAAAAAGAAACTACTGTGCTGGAGCAAACGTGATTGTGAAAGACATATAAATAGCGCACACCACAGAAATAAAAGAAATGGTGTGTCACAACAACGTCAATTTCAATTAGAATTGCTTTTAACGTTTATGGTATGTGGTCTACCACTTCGTATACTTGATAAAAAAGCATTTCGAAAATTCTGGGGTACATACAATACCGAGTGGATACTACCATCTCGGACAGCGTTACGGAGAGATATTCCACGAATACGTGAGGACATTGAAAATCGAATTAAAGCCGAATTAAAAGATAAAACAGCTGTGGCTATGTCTTGATGAGACGACAGATTGCAAAAAAAATTCTATTTTGAATATAATAGTGCGCGTATTAGATCCTATTAAACCAAATTTTGCAATTCTATTAGCCAGCAGAAGATTAAAACAGTGTACTAGTAAAGCAATTACGGCCGTAGTTCTCGAAACGTTACAAAAATTTCAAGTGTCAACCAGTCAACTGTTGTTGTTCATGAGCGATGGTGCAGCAACAATGTGTAGTGTAGGCCGTTCCCTTAAAGAAAAGTGTGAAGGACTTTTACATGTTACGTGTAAAGTCCATGCTTTACATCTTGTGGTACAAACTATTCGAGAGTGTTACCCGGAGGTGGATGCATTAATAGCAAACACAAAAAAAGTGTTTCTCAAAAGTCCTAAGAGGACTAGGGCATTCCACAGGTTATGCCCTGGTATCCGAGAACCACCACAGCCCATTCTTACGCGTTGGGGAACGTGGTTAAAAGCCGCTTTTTATTATAATGAACATTTTCAAGAAGTCAAATCCGTTATTTTGCAATTCGTCCCTGCCGAAGCTAGAGCTATTAGGATGAGCCAGAAGGGATTTCTCGATATTTCTGTTGAAACACATCTAAAGAATATTAGCAACAATTACAAAGGGTTAGTAGACGCGATAGAAAATTTGCAAAATTCTGGATTGTCGTTGGTAGAATCAGTGCAAGTCGTGGACGAAGTTAGTACATTGTTACACAGTATAAACGATGCAACAAGTGGACGAGTTTTAGCTAAGTTCGATAGTGTTTTAAAAAAGAATCCGGACTACACGAGATTAAGACAAATGTGCGATGGGGCATCTGCAGATTCCTTGACTAAGTCTAAAGATTATTTTAATTACGCCTGTCTTACTTCGGTAGACGTGGAACGGTCGTTTTCGAAATATAAGAACATTTTTTCGTCTCGGCGAACATCCTTCACCGACGCAAATGTGGAAACTTATCTGATGGTGCAACTTTTTAAACAAGCCTATCCGCATTATTAAGAAGGATAGAATTTATTTATTATATCTTTATTTACAGTTACATTATTAAGTACAACAGAATAAAAAAAGCGTTCAGTTTCTCAGTTATTTCCTTATTACATCCCATTTACAACGCATACCGTTTTCAATCAAATAAAAAATCATAATGAAAATAAAAACACCTCAGCGTGTACATATATATATATATATATATATATATATATATATATATATATATATATCCGCTCTAATTACTAAACATTATTATTGCGTCAGCTTTATTTTTTTACTCTTGTGTATTAATTTCGAAATATCACATATCAGCTGTGACTCACATATACGCTATTTACAATAAGCGGCCGTTGCGCCTGATTCCGATTCTGTTGGATGGCGCAATTTGGCCCGCTCTAGGTGTAACTATGTGTTGTAGCAAAACCTAATAGCACTGCACATTCAATTCTTTTTGCACTTACTACCGCTAGGGAACGCTCTAAGGATTGTAAATCTACCTCTTTTCAACACCGGTAATTCGGTAAATTTTTTTTTCATTACCGGTTTCAATAAAGGATAAATACGCACGAAAAGATAACATACACGGACGAAAATACAAGAACAGAATAAATATATTACGGCGAGTTGCCGATTTTAGACCGAACAATATGACATAATAAAATAGTAGAACCAAATCAAAAATATAAGCAGTATGCAATACAAAAAGGAGCACAACAAATGATTATGGACAGACTACTATAAATGAAACGGAGGATACGGTAACGAGTTCACTATCGTACTCCTTAATACCGGTAGCCCGAGATATAATAGATATCCTACCCGCACATATTTCACAAGGAAGATGGAATCTGCTGACGCAAATATCTATTGAAGCGTGCAGTGATTGTTATGCAAAAATGTAACAAATAGTTGTATCAGGTTTTGAAACTAAATAAATTTGCCTAGCATACTCGAACGTGCAATCTTTTTTTTTAGAAAAAGTAATAAAGTAATTGAGACGACATTTTGTAACCTTTCAGACGTGAGTAAAACGTATTTTGTGGCTCGCATCCGATATGTGGGCAAGTAATATATAGACAAGAGCGATAAAATGCCTTATGAAACGAGTTTTCCATACAATTTTTTCTATTTTCCATTTCTATGACTTAAAAAAATTATTTTTAGTATGTATTTTATTACATTTGCATGCATTTAAGCTTGTGTGATTTGAAGGTTGGTCACATCGACTAACATTGACATTGAATAAGGGTGTATCGCATTGACGTTGTTTAGATTCAAAAATTTGTCAGTGCAATTATATTTATATTTAAAAATACATATAAGAAATGGATTAAATTAATGCAATAATTTAGCACAACAGTTTGATAGTCGATCATATACTATGCGATCAAAAAATATTGATGATTATTATTATTATTTTGGCTTTTTCAGTTGCATATTTATGTAATGGGAAATTATTTAAGTTATTGAATATATTCATCGAAACTGACTTGATTGATAAAAAAAGTATTTTAAAATAACACAGCAGTATTTATCGTTGTTTATTATCAATTTTTTATTAATCATTTAATCATTATGTATAAAGTCGCAAGCTTCAATTCTGTTGGTTGAACATTGTCCATTTCGTCACAAGGGAACACCCCGAACATGTAAAATTCAAAAAAATTTGAAACTTTGTGAACAAGTAGTCCACACCCAAGGATGTTCGAAAGTATTTTCCTTATCGGCCCAATCTCGTTTTAAGAGGGTGAAACTCGCCTATACCTGGAACAAATACATCACAACTATATATCAAAATAATCGCCTCATCGAGCTCTATCATATATATGAAAATGGCACCCTTGTTCCATTTAAAAAAATTATGGTGCCCTCCCCCACCCTTTGATAGAGCTCGATGAGACGATTATATGTAGTTGTGATGTATTAAAATCTACTAAACTTTCAGGGGTAATTTCACTCTCTTTAAACGAGATTGGGCCAATAAGGAAAATCTTTGAGTGTGGACTACTTGTTCACAAAGTTTCAAATTTTTTTTGAATTTTCGGGTTCGAGAGGTTCCCTTGTCAGTCCATCATTTTAGCCTACACTATTTTGTGTTTTAATTATTCAAAAATGAATATTAATTTCAAATATAAATGCCATCATAATATATTGTATTAAAACGAAGCCACGACGGATGCAGGAAGCAAATTTGCAGTAGCTGTTAAATAAATCGCAATAAATGTTTACATTTGGAAATAAAACAATAATTAATTATAGTAGATGTACAATTATAACTTCATATTTTGTTTCAGTGTATACCCTTGCCCGGACTAGGCTTTAGACGCGGTAGCTACAAATGCGTCTGCAGGAAGGGGTTTTATTTTCCGAATGTCAGGGCTGACAGACGATATTATAATGGAACTGTCATAGAGGAGGAATATGAGAAGCTTATGTTGGTAAGCATCTTGATGAGACTACTATTAAATACTTTATAATAGCATTTTCATGAAAATCTACTTTAGTTGTTACGTAATTAGCGAACCATTTTCATAAAGCAAAATTAGGAAGCAAGAAGTATTTTAGTTGGTTCTTAACGAAGTGTTTTAATTGAGTTTGCATACATATATAAATTAATCAAGGGTATTACACTGATAAAAAACTATTTCCTATTAAAACATAACGCTACGTCCTCTTCATAGAATTAAATCCCACTAGAATTGTATTTTCTTTCTTTCTAACACTGTTCGTAACACTGTTATCATTATCACTGCTTTAGTCCCAATTTGCGACTAGCTACCATTTACTGCTACATTTAAGGGTACTTCAAAGGATATTCAGAATGAATTCCTGCAGTGCACGTTAAAAGTGTGTAAAGAAGATATCGTAGCAGAGATAAACAGTACAATTTATTTAGCTGTTATAGCAGATTAATTCAAAATATGAAACGAGTGTGATTTTACATGTCTAAAATAAAGACCTATTGTTATTACTATCATCCTTGTTATTCTATATTCTATGTTCCACATCTGAAGAAACTTATTTCAAGTTTTTATATGTTAAATAAATAAAGGGATTTAAAAAAATTTGTATATACACACAGAGAAATGGTTTCTTGCATCAAAAAAAATTTATTTTCTTGCAAAATGTATAATACAAGAAAATAACGTTCTTGAAATTTTATTTTGACGAAATAAATATTTTCTTAGGGTTAGAAAATCCAAGACAGAACGTAACCCTGATGCTATTAATCAGTTTTATGTTAACTCTATTAAAGGTACATCTGCAGATCCTGACCTGCTTGATTTCTACACAAACAACAAATTTTCCATGTCTGTTTATCCGTTTTGTTTCCGACCCGTTTCAGAGGAAAAAGTTATGTTGTTGCTCTCGTCGATAAAATCTAACAGTTATGGTGCGGATGGCATTAATATCTCCATGTTACGTCTTTGTTGTCCTTTTCTGTTGCCATATATTACATACATTGTAAATTTCTGTTTAGTTGAAGGAGTATTTCCGTATATCTGGAAGGAAGCTATCTTTTAGTTCCAATTCCAAAGACTGCCAATTCAGTAGAATATAAAGATCTTAGACCCATCAGCATCCTTCCGGCTTTATCCAAGATTGTTCAGAAGGTAGTAGATCTCCAAATAAGGGAGTTCTTAGAATTACATTCTGTTTTGCCGCCCCAGCAATCTGGATTCCGACCTGGTTTCAGCTGTGCGACTGCTTTGGTGTCTATTGTAGATGATATTCTTTCCAACATGACGTGGGTAGGGTCACTGTATTGGTATGCCTCGACTATTCCAAGGCTTTTGACACAGTAGACCATGAATTGCTTCTAAGCATACTGAAATACATTTGCTTCGGTAATGAAGCTGTTGCATTCTTTAGAAACTATTTGACTGGCAGAAACACAAAAAGTTAAAGTTCACAGCGCTACGGTCTCTAATAGCATTCCTTTGGCTAGAGGTGTTGCACAAGGCAGCGTAGTGGGGCCTCTGTTGTACACCATCTACACCTCGTTCCTTCTCAGTGATTTAAGGTACTGCAAGCACCATATGTATGCCGACGACGTGCAAATTTATTATTCCTTTGAAGTATCTGATGTTGATTTGGCGGTGCAAAGAATTAATGAGGATCTGAAACTTGTTTCTGAAACCTCCCTAAAGCATGGATTAAATTTAAATCCTAAAAAGACAGCAGTACTGGTACTAGGGCGTCCAGCAGCTCGGTTAGGCGTATCAAACAAGCTGAAACTTATATTGAACAACTGCCGGCTTCCGTTAATGCAGTCAGTGAAAACTTGGGTGTTGAACTGGATGGTGATCTGAGATTTAAGAAACATGTTACTTCGTTGCTCGGGCTGGCTTATGCAAAACTTAAGGTACTCTACGGTAGCAGGGAGTATCTGAGCCCTAGGCTGAAGAGAGTGCTGTGCGACGCATTGGTACTTTCTCATTTTAATTATTGTGACACTGTGTATGGCCCATGTTTAGACTCTATTGATACAAGACGAATACAGAAAGCGCAAAATGCTTGTCTTAGGTTCATACACGGAATAAGAAGACCTCATCCGATTTCACATACTCTAAAATATAATCAGTGGCTGAACATGGCGCATCGCAGATCGTTGCATTATGTAGTCCTTTCACATAAGATTATTCTCTCTCGATCACCGCAGTATTTGTATTCCAAAATATCTTATAGAACTGATGTTCATAATCTTAACCTGAGGTTTAGAAATTTACTCTCTCCCCCCATACATCGGACGGCTTTGTTTACTAGGTCCTTTTCATATAATATTGTTAAGATTTATAACGCTTTACCCAACCGGTTCAAGCGGCTGCCTATTCGAATGTTCAAAATCAGGGTAAAAACTTACTACTATGGGGGCCAGTGACTGCATCTGCCTTTGACTTGATTCTCTGCATTGCAACAGTTATTTTATTTCATTTTTTTCTTACTTATATTTTATATACTCATTCTATGTGTGCAAACCTACTACCTATAGGTAGTGCTTGTTACCTACGCGTGTGTGTGGTTCTCTGAATGCGGGTCTAGGGGAAGATCAGTAAACTTATTGCTGACCTAGATCCTTTTGCTCCAGTATTGCATTTGTCCTTATCTAACTGATACAATTAACACTATTATATATTAAGATACGAGTCCAATGTTTTTGTACAATTTTCTACTTTATTTCTAATACTGGCACAATAAACGAATATTATTATTATTATTATTATGTTTCTTCCAAATAAATCATTTAGTTTTAAGTTAAGTAACTATTTCATGTTTCGTATTCCAAAAACACATCATTAGGCCAGTTAATAATTAAAATTAGAAGCAAGTGAATGAGCTAATGAAAACCTTTTTAATGGGTTACAGTATAATTAAATTATTGAATTCCTACCAACTACGGATGCCTTCATATTTGTTATTAACATTTAAGAAGGATTATTATATCTAGTTTTATTATAATTGATCAGTTTTTAACTTGTTGTGTACGTGTCCATTTTTCCAATTTTATTTCTACTTTTATACTTCGATTTAAATGAATTTTACACAGTCAAAACGTTATTGTCTCGTAAATGTACATAGTTTACACAGTTTTAAAGTTTAATTTTAATATTTGACGTCACCTCCTACTGCTTATATATAATTGTCTTGAATTAAGGCGGACAGCTTTGATACAAGTAAACATTTCTCTGCGTGTAGTGTAACTGATCAAACGACCCTGTTTATTTTAAACATGACTTAGCTAATTTTGAGTTATTTAGGAAATTATTTCCCATTTAGGAAATTATTTTGATTAAAATTTATTTCAAAACAGCCATATCGATTTTCAGTTAATGTATAAATTGTATAACCTTTCTGCATGCCATTTTGCCACGCGTGCCCACCACATCATCCCAAATAGAACTACTTGATTATTCACTTTCGTCCAATTGAAATTTACATATTGAATTTGCGTGGGTGCGCCATCATTACATGTATAGCTTTCTGACTATTATTTAATCAAAAACAATATAAATTTCACTGCAGCGCTTGCACATGCAGTATCCCATAAACACGTACGACAGCGATTGTGCCTAAATTCAATGTTCCAGTTTATGCGTGAAATGGCAGATTGAGTAAATCCATCTAACATTGCTATAAAATTAACGCAACAATATATTAAATTACAAATAAAATGTTTTTTTTATTAAATAAATTAATGGAAACTAAATGAAATGTAAAAAATTGCCTTACATATTCAGTTACATTCTTAGAATCGGATACTCTAAATCTGTGGCCCTGGAACACTGAAACAGTTCACTAAAGCCCTTACCACAAAACTTTTGTGGTAAGGGCCTTTAGTGAACTGTTTCAGTACATTCTTAAAATTTAATTTCAATAAAATTATCATTCTTAAAATTATAGAAAAAGTAAAACACAATTAAATGGTAACACAAATGAATGGATGGTACTATTAGGATATTAGTAGCGCGTGTTGCCTCCTCTATTTTTGATTACTGCATTTATACGTCTACGTATGCTTGTAATAAAATTTTCGATAACTTCCTGCAGACGCTTCTCCCGCTCTGTAAGAATTGAATTTTCGAGTACTCTTAGATTAGCAGGTGCAGGTATATGACGTTACATGTTTCTTCTAAACATGTCCCATAAATATGCTATGAGATTAATGTCCGGACTTTTTGGTGGTGTCTCCCACGAAAAAAAAACAATAGATAATTATCACAATTGATTAATAAGGTATTGCTTAACTTAATAACTATAATAATCGCCTTAAAATTGTCAAATAAATACAGATTGCTTGCAGAATTATCCCAAAAAAGTCCAAAAGTCTACTATTAATATTCTCCATAGACGTACACACAAATTAGGATATACATTTTGGGATTTATTATATTGATGCGTTAATTTTGTCTACATAGTGGTTTAGTGAAAGATTATTCCTCCCCTGAGTTATTTAGGGAAAAAGTTTTGAAATAAAAAAATTCGGAGACAAGTGCTGCGCAACATAACCTTATATTCCAGTATACAAGCTGTTCAGATTCCGCTCTGTACATTATAACGTTCTTGAACGCGCCTCTTCAATTCTTGAACTTTAAATGAATAAAGATCTTACAAATCATAGATAAGTACACTTAAAATTTGTGCAGATTCCTCGTCCTAACACCCTTAATCACACCTCAATTTTGATAATCGTTTTATTACAGCGTTGTATAGTCTAATGGAGTGTAATTAACCTCTACAAATATTTTACCCCACCTGCGATAATTACCAAGAAACTTACACTATTAATTTCCAAGCGGTAGGGTCCTTTGGGGCTACGTCATCATCGTCTTGATGCGGAAATATACACTGAACTTGCTCCAATTTCAAAGATGGCGTACTATTGACAAATAATTTGATATATTTCCCAACTGAAATTAATATTTATGAACCGGCTGATGATATCGCAAGAAACTTTGACTTCTAATCGTCGTCGCACCTGTAGTCATCCTTTATAGGTATATAATATCTATTACCCCTATGTATCAAGTAAGATACGTTGAAGTTTGCAGTGTTGGGATAACAAATGATGTCTACAGCTTGAATATATAAGAATGCATGTTAGATACTCTGTACTAATTGTGAGAAATAGCACTTCTGCAGTTTCTTAACCTATAAATATTCTTTGTAACAACTTAAACGAAGACCTTAAATAAATTTAAGTAAGACTTTCGACATAGTCGATCACGATATTTTAATTCGCAAGTTGTACAGTCTAGTACAGTTAATGACATTAACATACGTTGCAGAGAAGCACCCAAAAGCACAGTATTATACAAGACATTTCATTTAGAAATCCAAACTTGTCTCGTGTACAGCGGAAACTGATGCCGCCTCGGTGATGTGAGTACTAGAATTAAGTTCATACAAGCTGATATCTTATTTCTGAAACGGTGTAAAAAATTTATGAAGGTTAACCTTTCCAATAATTGTAAGAAACCACAAAACGTCATAAATCATGCCAAAAAACAATGGCTACGAAATGAAATCAGGTATCAGTATGCAAGACGTAGTCAATTAGAAATAGAATTATACGAGTTACACCTTAAAATAACACGGTTTTTAGATGAAAACAATTTTCAAAAATGGTGTGTTTTCCAAAGACGCGTAATTGAACGAATTAATCGTAAGTTTAAACTAAAAATGGTGGGCCTCAACAAGAAATTCCATAAAATTTGCCCTAAAAAGGACGTAAACCCCGCATGTACAGTGGAGAACACACCACTAATTTGTAACCAATCAGCAGAGACCTTCACCATTAAGAACTTAGATTCCACAACAAAAGATTACATAAGAAACGCGTGCAAAATTACGATTTCGAAAAACTTGAACAAAGAAAAAAGTCTGAGAAATAACACAGGGGACCTCAGAACTATTAAAGGTCTCAAAAATAAAAATTGTTTTTACCTAAAAGCAGACAAAGGGAATAGAATAGTCATTTTGGACAAGCCCGATTATTTCAATCGCGTCAATCATTTGTTGTCATCGGGACCTTACAAAGGTTTAAGAAAAAGTCCGTTACCATCCATGATCAGAGAAACAAAGGAAGTTATAAAAAATTGTCCAAAACTCATTAACGCGAACCTTAAGTTTAAATTGTCAGTCCCAAACCCGACAGTTCCAAAAATGTATTGCCTACCAAAATCCATAAACCAGGAAAGTCCATGAGACCAATAGTTTCAGGTATAGACTCACCTACGTACAAACTGTCCAAATGGCTAGTAAACGAATACAAAAATTTACCCATCAAAGTAGACAGCCTAGAAGTAGAAAATTCACTAGATTTTGTAAATAAGGTCAATAATATTGAATTAGAAGGGGAAATTTTAGTATCGTTTGATGTTTGTTCACTCTTCCCCAGCGTACCAATCCCAGAAACCATAGAATATTTAGTTGAACTCTTAAAACTTAACGACATTGACGACGTCAAAATCGCGGAATACAAAAGACTAACTTCTCTGTGCATGAACCAAAACCGTTTTCAAATAGGGAGCAAATATTATGAACAATTGGAGGGTACGGCGATGGGTAATCCACTGTCCCCGTTCATAGCCAACTTGTTTATGAGTAAATTTGAAACGTGTTTGAAAAAGGACACCGTGTATTTCCCTAGAATTTGGCTTAGATATGTAGATGATATTTTCGCGGTTTTTGACACTAAGAAAAGTAACATCCCGGATTTCCTCGCGACACTCAACTCAAAATTCGGATCCATTAAATTTACAGTAGAAGAAGAAGTGAACAATCAACTCCCATTTCTAGATAGCCTAGTAATTAGAAACAATAATAAACTAGAAATAGACATCTATAGAAAAGAAACAAGCACTAATAGATTCATTATGACCGATTCGAACCACTGCGAACAACATAAAATGGCCGCGATTAGTTTCTTAATTAATAGACTAGTGAAATTTCCTTTAAACCAAAATAGGTACAAGAAAGAGCTTAAATTCATAAAAAATGTGGCTATTTATAATGGTTACTCGTCTATAGATGTCGACCGCATCCTTAAGAAAGTCCAACATAGGCATTATGTAAGAAATTCTACGACCTTGATACCGGTAGAAACGCGCGACAAGAAATTTGTGAAACTCCCCTTCCATAGAATATCGAAAGGAGTCAGTAAAGTTTTTAGGGGACAAGACATGAACGTATGTTTTAGTTCACGAAATACACTTAAGAACCTTCTTGGTAATCCAAAAGACAAACCGGACATGAAAGAAAGGTCGGGAATTTATAAAATTGCATGCAACGACTGTGATAAAGCCTATATTGGACAAACGAAACGAGCGATAGGTATTAGATTTAATGGACACATGAGATGCTATAGATTCGGTCGAACAGGAGCGTCAAGTGTAGCTGACCATATGAATAACACAGGACATGTAATCAAATTGGAAAATCTCAAATTAATTAAAAACGTAACTTCACCTCGGGAATTGGACGCATTTGAGACAATGTACCTTAAGAAAGAGATGGAACATTCGCAGGTCATGAACAAGGAGAATGCTCCACTTCATTTCTCTTGCTTGTTTGATTTATTAGGGTAAAAGAACTTTTCAGTTTACACTTGACGAAGACCGAGTCTCGGTGTTCTGCAATTTATGTTTGATTTGTTTAGTATCCTTAGAGTGCGTAGATAGAGAATTAGCGGGAAGTAACCTACCTTTCGTCTCGCTCTTTTCTACGAGGGCGGGATAAAACCCTGGCCGTTTCACATATACCCAGCATGTTAGAGTTAAGCGATAGAAAAGTAGGTATTTGGAAATAGATATACACAGTTACATGTTTAGACACATTTGTACATATATACCCTTCTTTTTCCTCGAGAGGAGGGATAGACATGCATGGTAGAATGAAAGTAAAAGTTTTTAGTTTTTTCGTTCAGATTTATTCGGTAACCCGGTTGAAAATGGGGGCCCAGTGAGCCTTTGAAACAGCTGTTCCGAATTAATTAATAACATTTTGTGTGGTGAGGAGTGTGCCGATACTCTCTGTTGTTTGTCACTGAGCACTCTGTATACTTGGGTATAATTTTATGTTGTTTTGAATAATTTTGATTAGAAAACTCTCTTCTTTAAATTGCTCAGGCAACTAATTATTCTCTATCCATCACAACCAACTACAACCTATACGTAAACTTCTATAGAGACAATATTTTTTAACGCAAACGTATTTAGTTTCTAACCCTGTAATGAAAAGAATTACATTTGAATCTTCCCATACTAATGCGCTAATTATAGTAGTACTTGAGACTTGCCCTAAATTAAGAAAATTGATAGTTTGTTTATAATGCGCGATTAAGTACGTTTATAAATAAAATTCCTGTTGTTACTATTTACTGCTTTTTATTTTCAATATAAGTAAATTTCCTGAAAATAAAAATTACCGGTACATTACCGGTAAACCGATAATGAATAAAAAAATTACCTAATTACCGGTATTGAAAAAAGTCGGTAAATTTGCAATCCCTAGCTAACATGTACTATTCAAGAATGAATAAGACAAGGCGAATATACCACATAAACATACGCCAAAAAACCTGTTGATAGAGATTTCATGAAAAATTTAATTACGCAGGCTTGCGTAATTTATGGACGCCCGTAAAACTAATAACACTTAGTAACTTCTGCAATGTTATTCATTCTGATTTCCAAGGGGTGTAATTTGAGAAATAATTAATGCTTTAGGACTTTTTTTTTATAGCCAATGGGTTGTATGAATTTACGGTTTAAAAATATTTATGCTAGACATTACACAGTTTTCCTCTTATATAATAGTGCTAACTTTAAAATTATGTGTATACATATAAAAATTGTATTTAAGAACGACAATATTAAAATGTATTTTGTAAACGTTAGAGATGTTTTAGCAGATTGTTCAGAGGAAATTTTACATACCCTTGTACATTGTTACAGGGTCAGAAAAGTGAATATGGTGTTACTGGAATCTTTGAATGCCTACCTTGCGCCGAAGGATGCGAGCAATGCGAAGATGATCGCCCATGCGTGGTTTCTCTAAATTGGGTTATGCGGACGGCTATCCTGGTACTTTCATGCATTGTTATCTGCTGTTTACCGGTTGTTGTGGGATTTACATGGAAGTATGGCAACGTTAAGGTTAGCTCGAAATTACCTTGTATTGCATTGACGATTATAATTACCTTGATTATTGTTTTATTGCAAAGCAAAATATCAAATATTATGTAAGCTACACCTATTTTTGCAGAGTATTGCGAATACCATTTTTCGTAAATATTTCGAAATAATTGAGTTTATGTGTAGGTAATCCTATATAAAGTAACCCTAGATTCTCGAGTACAAACCAAGTATGTAGTTCAAAAAATAAAATGAAAGCAATGTGGCAGCTTATATATAAGACTACAGATGCTTCCAAAAATCGTAAAAATAAAATATTACCTAACAATTTTACCAGTAATGCGGCCCTGTGTTCTGCTTTCAACTCATACTTTTCTGCCGTTGCATCAACTACTTTAGCTGATAAATTTAATGACAACTGCCGCATATCTAATATTGATAAGTATTTGCGTAGTCATGAAAACAGTTTCTTTGTAACTCCTGTGAATAACAATGAAATTATGGAATGTGTTAAAAATTTAGACTCATCTACAACGCCTGATGAAAATAATTTAAGTTCCTTTATTTTGAAATATTGTGTGGAATATATTGTTAGTCCTTTATCGTACGCAATTAACTTGTCATTTGAGCATGGAATCTTTCCCTCTAAATTAAAAGTATCAACAATACATCCTTTACATAAGAAAGGTGATATTAACTCTCTTGACAACTACAGGCCAATTAGTATTTTACCTATTTTTTCTAAAATATTTGAACGGTTGATGAACAAAAGGTTAATGCACTACTTAATAAATCAAAATATATTACAGGATACACAGCACGGTTTTATTTCAGGTAAAAGTACAGATACTGCTCTTTTTAGTTTTCTAACACACGTTTATAGGGCGTTGGATAATCGAAAATTCATTTTGGGGTTGTTCGTTGATTTATCCAGGGCTTTCGACTGTGTTAATCATAACTATCTTTGTATAAATTGGATAAGATGGGTATTCGTGGAACAGTCAAGCAATGGTTCATGAGTTACTTGAGCAACAGGCAACAGAGAGTTCGTTGCGACAATGTATTTTCTAATGTGGCTGTCACAAATATTGGAGT
Organism: Dynastes maya; assembly: GCA_029619315.2. Taxonomy (NCBI): domain Eukaryota; kingdom Metazoa; phylum Arthropoda; class Insecta; order Coleoptera; family Scarabaeidae; genus Dynastes; species Dynastes maya. The sequence continues at coordinate 2,694,141 of JAROYE020000012.1, read as the reverse complement.
ACCTCAAGGCTCAATACTTGGACCAACTCTCTTTTTGGTATTTGTAAATGACATAGTACATGCAGTTGATCACATCGATTGTCACCTTGTCAATTACGCAGATGATGTTAGCGTGGTTGTACAGGACGATACTTTAGAAAAACTCTTTCAGTGCACTCAATTAATCTACGACAAGTTATGCAATTGGTTTTCAGATAACAGACTTGTCGTTAATCAAGCAAAGACAAAGTATGTGTTATTTGCTAATCCCAGATCCGTTGCTTTGGATTTATCACTCTTTTCCAACAAGTTATCGCTTAGTAATAGCGCTGCAGTATTGGGTTTGGAAATCGACAATAATCTTAAATGGGAAGATCATGTTAATTGTTTATGTGGTAAATTGGGCAGGGTTTGTTTTGCATTGAGGTCCCTGCGCAAGTCATGTAATCTGGACACCATGAAAACCTTTTATCATGCTAATTTTATATCTGCTGTACGTTATGGTGTAATTCACTGGGGTTGTTCTCCATACGCATACCGTGTTTTTCTCATGCTAAAAACGAGCTCTTCGTATAATGTTCAATTTAGGACCGTTGGAATCTTGTAAAAGTATTTTTAGTAAAAATAACTTCCTAACATTTATGGAATATATATATTTGAAGTCTTATGCTTTGTGTATAAATATTATAATTCATTCAGTAAAAATAATGTTTCTCACAATTTTAATACGAGACAAAAACATTATCTTTTTGCGTCTAAGCATTCAACAGCAATTTTTCAGAAAAGTCTCGAATACAGGAGTTGCCTTCTATACAATAAACTGCCTATAAGCATAAGATCCATTAATTCATTTCATTTGTTTAAAAAACATACTAAAGAATACTTACTACAGCGCAATTACTACAGTCTAGACGACTATGTTAACTAGTTTGTATGTTGTGTTTTCTTGGTTGACCTGTTTCTTCGTGTTGTGTATTATGTATGTGCATTGTATGGAACATTATAGAAATAAATGTGCTTATTATTATTATTATTATGTACTAATATACAGGCTGTTCCATTTAAAACGCATAACTTTGATATCTAACTTCTTTTGGTTCAGCCTGTATATGTCAAAATAACTTCTATTTCCTATTACTAGAATGTCAAAAGCTGGAACCCTGTTGTATGTTTCCTTTTCACGAGTAAATTTAGATGCTTAAAAAAAATCTTTACTCAAGCATTTGTTAATGTTGAACCACTGGAAAATATGCTAAAGGATTCTTAACGCTAATTTTAAATTTACTCGTAGAAATGTTAGCCATAAAAGGAGATAAGTTTTTTGTAAAACGTGATTTGGAAAAAAATGTTTTAAACTAAAGATTATACAACGAAAAATCAACCACCTTGTATACGTAAATGCATTTGAAAAACAGACAATTTAGAACTTGATGAGCCTATTCAACCTATAAAAACACAAACCTTACACTGGAATTGGTAGCTGTACACCTGATTAAAACTTTTTGGAAATTATCACAAAATTAACAATTCCACGACCTTCAAACAAAAAAGCGCTGGGAAGGAATTCTATAAAGGATAGGGAAAATCAATTCTCAGATGACAGGAAATTTAGTGCTGTCATTGCCAGGCTATTTGCTTGGAGTAAGTAGGACCAAGAGACATGGCATATAATATTTGAAATATGCTATCTGAAACTGATTGCTTATAACAAATCAATGTTCCTATACTTTTTCTCCTAAATTTTATTTATTTTTTCTTCCTTTTATATAGAAATGTATAACAAAGAGCTTCTGCCTGTTATTTTTGATCAACCGGGCTGGTTCGAAAATAATACAAAGTAACAATTTTGCAGGTTCATTGTTGTGATTTCGATGGAGTGGACTGTATGCTGGGTTTTGTGGATAACAGAAGTACACAAAACATTGACCTTTTTTTTAACTTATGTATTTATTCGTAAAGAGAGCGGTTTTGCCCTTTTTCCATCTTGTTCAATACAACAACGTTCCGTCTTACCATCTTCTGCCCATAGGTGGCATTTTACAAATAGATGGCCAATAGGTGGCATTTTACAATAAATAGCCAATAGGCAGCATCTCCGTTAAAGCAACATTTACACGGTAATCAAGATAGGGTTCACAGCATATGAAGCTACATAAGTAAAAGTCTAACAGGCCATAGAGAGGCGTAACGATTGAAAAATGTTAGTGTGATATGCTATTGGATAACTTTACGCAAAAATACGAACAAATATTAATAACAATTCTTTTATTGACTAAATCAGATAAAAATAATATTTGCAGTCATTGTCAGAAGATACAAAACGGCACAGTACAAATGTTGTCATATATATATTTAACAAAATATCAAAATAGCTTTATGTATGGTTTAATGTTGTTAAAATAGTAGTTTGATTTGAAACTACAAATTAACTCACTCTAGTAAATCTCATTTAGAATAAGATACAAGTCCTCAAAATGCTTTTCATAAAATCAAATAAGTGAATTAAAACAAGCGATGAAATTAGTAACCCTAGGTAGGTAAATTTACATTTTATCGTACAATTACCTCGTTTATTAATGCGTAGGTTGGTTGGCTTCTAAATTCCCTCGAAATACATTTCGTGTTGTTATATATCAAGTTAAGGTAGTAAATAAAGTTCAACACAAGTAGCGTTGGAAATCCTTTCCTTGAAAAGGGTTTATTTGTAGGTTCGCGGTCTAAATAAGACTTTTTCAGTTATATAATAGCAGTCCACATGTTTAATGTGCCAACTAATCAATATCCCATTAAATAACAACCTTACAATGATTATTCCGTTGTTATTGAAGAAATTGTTTAACCAATTTTTTTCCGGTGTTCCATTGTTGAAACGTTTGGTTATTATCGCTACGTGTTCATTACATAGATATTTTAAAAGCGGTTTACATTTGAACAGGACGAATAAATATGCAGAGATTCACTCTGAATTACAATTTTGAAATTGCTGTTCTACTGAAACACTCGTTTCAGTACAAAAGTAAAAGGAATCATCAGGCTTATTTTCCCAGTTGTGGCAACACATTTTCGAAGAAATAATTTCATAACCTTAAACGAGGTGAAAGCTTTTGATCATGTGGTATTTTCTTCTACAGTCAACGGAGAAAAAATTGTAAAATCTTACTCCAAAGAAGTGAGGAAACATTTTATTACCTTAATACAACACAGTATTCTTTACGATAGTATAGACATGGCCATTTTGTACTGTATATAAATTTATCGGTTTCCTTTTGTTATTTTTGCAATGCACCTTTAGAATAAAGAGAGGTCAGAGTCAGAGTGTTGTAACTTCTTTGCAAGAAAATGCCCGAAACACTTCGTTCAGGTTACCTAAGGTGCACGAATAAAAATCTATAACTTTATCCTGAAATTTATATAAGGAATAAGGGATCGCATTATCATGTATTCCTCTAAAGACTACACAGCAAATTATAAGATAAGATAAGGTAAGATATTTATTAGTGCGAGAGATAAAATTCACAATGTATGCACACGTCAAGAAAAAAAGGTGTACCTATAGTATGGACAATACACATACAAATATAGTTGAATAAGAAAACTAGAATTTAATATATATGGTTTAATTTTTTTATTTATTTATGAGGTAACACTCGACGACCCAAAATGATTACTAGCCATTGCATCAATAAACTCCTGAACTCCGTAAAAGGGATTTTGTTTAAGAAAACTTTTTATAGTTCTTTTATAATTAAAAACATTAAGTTCCTTCCATTTGATGGGCACCATATTGTATAATTTTATTGCCATATATCTAAAGGAGTTTATGTTTCTAGAGAGACGAAAATGAGGCTGTACATAATGTTTATGTCTTGTGTTAAACACTGACTGTCGGTAATGAGAAGTTAAGTTCTGCTGAAAACGAGACATTCTGACTTCTGATTTTAGAGATTCTTTATACTTTTGACGAAGGTTTGTATATAAAATCTTAAAGAAATGATCAATTTTCGAGGAATCATGTAACATTAGAAGTTGATCCCTCATATTTTTGAGTTCCTTTGAATACATATTTTTATCTTTCCCCTTAACCGCACATTTTAGCGGGAAAGAAGTGCGCCAACACAACGATATTACTCAAGAAAACTCTACCAGCAGCATCGTCGTCGTCAACAAAGTAAATATGTTAGAAGGAATATAGTTCGAAACGGCAAAGATAAAAGATGAAAATGGGATTTTGAGATCTTCACTGCGAGTGTAAAAGGGTAAAACGTTATAAATTTGATATATTAATACACTGCTGATAGCACAAAGGGAACTTTAGAGAGAACGAAATCTTTTGAAGCAATTTATTGGGCCTTTGTAGAAATTGGATACACGGAATTTTAAAGTGACCTCGCGCGTCGTGTACCCGACATAGTTTTCTTTACGAATTTCTTTTACCTTTTCACGTGGAATAAAATTAGTTCGGGAGAATTATTACTTAGGTTTGTCTTATTTTAAGTTCCAAATACTATTACATATAGTTATATATTACACACATAAATCCGCTTTTTACTTCTACTGACCAAGGTAGATCAAAATGTATAAAAAACCAACCAAAAATTAAACAAATAAATGAAGTTAATGAACAATTATGTAGTAACTGCCAATGGCACTGTATTTGACTTAATTTATAAATTATTAGTAACCACGTCATAGCCTGATGTGTCCATTATGAAGTAATGCCCGGTAAAGTTTTTATGAACGAACACTTTTGAATCAAATTTTGATTAAAACCATTTTAGAACATTATGAATTCAGTGGTGTAAGATTTTTAATAAAAAAAAATCGCCCATAAAGTTGTGTTATTTTCGAACTCGAAAAATAATCATTATATGCCTTGGAAATTTAGATAAAATTCTGAAATTTTGTGTGGAAGTAGACTTTTTAATTCACTATGCATTGAAAAAAAATTGGTTTCACTTTAGTATAAAATATAAGTTCTACAGTGGTACCTTCATTTCAAATAGGTCACTGCAGTGTACATATTTTTAGTTATTTTTTGTGTACTAAATTTGACAATGCACAATGCTCACTAACAACAGCAGACATATTAATATGAATATTATTATTTCATCCAATGTTCGCACTGTGATTCAATCTACGTAAGAATATTTGAAGAATAGAATCAAACAACATGACAGCTGCAATATTACCGGGCAGTGTTTCAACTTCGATGCTGTGTTTGTATTAGTGATAAAACAGTACAAAAATAAGGCTTTCCATGGAAATCTACTACATTAATATGTCAATTTCCGTAATGATGTTGGTAATGTATATTCATACATGTCTGATATTGATTGTAGATTTCATAAGTAGTTTAATAGTTTTATATTAACTATGCAGTCTTTCTTGTTTCATTTCAAATCATTAATTCTCCGTGTCAATGTGTCAGGTCAATTTTCTCTGCCGCATTTCCTCCAAGTATACACTTCGTGATGTCCTTTGCACATGGTCTAATCAAATTTTCCGCCACTGTTTGCGCTTGTCCAGAACTTGCAGCTCTATAACTTTCTGGAAACGATGCCTCGAGAACCATTTCACAATCTCTTCGTTTGAAATTGACAGGAAAGAAGAGAAGCTGAACTTTTTGTTACCTGGTAATTTTCTTTTGAAATACTCAACAGGTGTATCCGTGCGCGTTGGATGTTTTGTTTCAAGATGTATACGATGAAACGATGGTTTTAAACTGCTGTTGGGCAGGACTTCACTACAAATTACACAAAGCGGTTCAGGCTCTGAATCCTCCCCAATAAAATAAAAAAATAGAATGCCCCACGAAACACAGTAGCGTGGTATAATAGGAAATATTAAACATGTTTCCCTTTTTATAAATGCTTCAACATGAGTACTTCCTCAATGACGTAGCAAACACTTAATGACTAGAAGAAAAGGTTCATACAGTACCGCTCATAAGTATTTGGGCACCTCAAATTTCAGGATAAATCATTAAATATTGAAATGGAAATATTAAAATATATATTTGGTATTTAAGTATACACAAATATAGAACTTTAACAATTAAAATTATTTATTTGACCTAAATTTTAGATTCGTCTATATAACCTCCTTTACTTTTAATGATTGCGTCGCATAATCGGAGCATTCTTGCAATTAATTTTAATCATGTTTCCGGAGTTATTCAAGTACAAGCTGCCTGTAGTTTGTTCCACATGTCATCTGCTGAAGTTGGATCGCGTTTCACAATCCAGTCAATTAAAAGCTCAAATTCCCAATTTAATTGAAATCTATACAAACTGTTCTAAATATGTTAATTCCTAAATTTTAGTTTTTATCTCTTATAATCCCTATAACAGTAGTAGATGAAAAAAAAATATTACCATTTTTCTATTTCTATACAACTCCCACTATTTATTTATTATTTACTCAATATTATTATTAAAAAATGAATGTGAATAAAACAATTAAACTTCGTATAACTATCAAAAAAGCAAAAACCCTAAAAAAACGATTTATGGGATTTTTCATAAAGCAAAAGCATTTCAAAGAAAACAAGCCCGAATTCTCGGAAATACAAGGCGCCATGCGTGCTGTTCGACCTTGCATTCCGATTCTTTACGATAACTCACGGAGACGAACGAATGAAAGGCAATGAATGGAGTACGGGCCAATCGACGACGTAGTAAGCATCGACCTTGCGCGAACGTATCCGAAGGACTTCTGCGAACAAGCGCCACTAAATTCCAAGAAATACTAGACGCAGGTGTTCACTTTTCTTGTAAAGAAATGAATGGAATTCGAATTAATGAAATTATAACCTATTTCTTCTTGTATATATTTATTAAATATAATGCTTTTTATTTACAACATTATTAAAAATGAAATACACCCATTTCGTATTTTTAAATAATTGTATATTCTATATAATTTTTATGCTATAATATTGATTGTCTCTGTTGCTTTAAATTAGCCGAATTTATGGCTTATTCTACTTAACCTTTTAGCAAAAAAAAGAGGTCGTTGTAACAACCCAAAGGGGATATAAATTAATTAATATGTTACTCGAACAAAAAACGGAAAAAGAAGTATCAAAAACGTCTACTGTTTATGAAATTATTTTTTCATCGTAAATCAGCGTAACAGGGAAAATGTAGCTCGAATAAATCATACCTTCTTTTGACAACTTAAGCTACCTAATTCCCGCAACGCAACAATACCAACTCTCTAGATATTATCTTTATTACTAAAACTTTACGAATTGCATAGTTTACTCCAAATTCCAACTGATTACAGTTGCATATTCTATATCTTGTCATGTTTGTTATAGGTCGTACGTGCGGCAAGCCCAGTTCTGTTGCGTGTTATCGCCTTGGGAGCATTCTTCATTTATTGTACGGTAAGCGTCACAAAGGCATAATCTAACGGGTTATCTTCGATCTATCTAAGAAAGGGTTTGTCGTGATCCGCGTCGGTTAGATGTTTCAAGAGAACATTACTGCGAATTATGAACGATTTCCTCGACAATTTTTACACAATTTAATATCGAATGTTTCCTCTTTTTATTTTGTAGAATGAATTTATGCAGCCCACAAGCATTTGGTGTTTTTGTTATAAAACAACCATAAATATCAAATCAACTGAATATTGCATTATGGAAGAATTACTACAACCCATTCATTCACAAAAATATATATACATATAAAAGCATGCTTTATAATTTTCTGAAACCGAAATTGAATTATGAGAAGGTATATTAAGTCAACATGGGGGACCTTTTTAAAGGAAAATGGCAAGCTAACCCGGTGTATATCGCAAGCTTATAACTGTTTAAATTAGAGACGTTATTAATGTCAACAATTCTCTCCGTTAATTAAATTAAAGAACCCTAAAAATATTAATAAAACCTACGTCGAAACTTTTTACTTGACATTTGGTTTGCCTATACAATTAAAGCGGGTAAATTTAAGGATTTATTCAATCCCTGGCCGCACATAATGAAAGAAACTTTTCAGAAAGTTAGCAATGTTCGTTTGATGACCATAGCGAAAGGTTATATTTAATTTAGTAAGATTTTTGAGTACAAGCTGTAAAAGTTGATGACGCTTAAATTAAAAGTTGTTAAAAAATTCCAAGTTTGGAACAGATGCTTCTCTTTCATTAATTCTTAGATGCCAAGTTTAGATTCTCGTCATTGAAACCTTTTTATAATAATTATTCTACATTTTCTTTTGTTTTATAGGGCGAAATTTATATCGATCCTTACGGAACATTTAGTTGGCAGTGACAAACCCTTAGAAACGTGTATATAGACATGATAATTCATTTTATGTTTCAGCAGCGCCAAACAATTGTAGAAATAATATTTATTTACAGATATTCCCTGCGTCTTATCCTTAAAAAAAAGCAATTTTAAAAAGGATATTTCTCAACTTAAAAGGTATTCAATTTAGAACATTTATCCATTTTTGATGTTTAATATTAATTGATTTTACAAGCCAATACAATGAACAATCTCGAACTTTTCACTATTCACTTCGGTTTGGGTTATTTGCTTTAATATTTAGATGTTAACACTTTGACTTCTGAAAACAGCGGGGATGAAAATTTCTAGAAGGTTCACGAATGGTCCATGAACGGTCCAAGGAAAGTTCTCAAAGGTTCCAGAAAGCTCTTCGGCCATTGATCAGAAAACGCGAGCTAACTTTTAAAAACGGTTGGCACCATTGGATTCAGCGTACTCGAATTAGGTTTTCCCCCGGGGTGCCCAGCTTGTTGCATTTTGCAACTAGCGCAGTGTAATGGACTGAACTAGAATAAAATTGGAAAGTACCTTGGTACTAGAAGAAAAACATGATCAAGATATTCTATTTCATTTCAGAAAAACGTTTCTCTTTTTAATACATGTTCATCACAATATTTTTTTTGTTGCAGACTATTGTAATGTATTCCAGACCAAGCATTTATACTTGTACAGCTCGAATCTGGTTACGTGAAATTGGTTTTTCTCTAACCTATGGCGCCCTAATGTTAAAAACCTGGAGGTATTTGCCGATCCATTGACTGCAACAATAATTAATGGATACTTGTGTCTTGTATTTTACCTTAATATTCTTGGATTTGCAGAATATCAGTTATTTTTCGTGTACGCTCGGCAAAAGCCATCAAAATAACCGACGTGAATCTACTGAAGCGGCTTGGGATTATCGTCGCTATATTTACCGTATTCTTGGTTATTCGTACACTTGTAGCGCCACCTTTGGTTATTGTTGGACGTACTGCGGATGATTTGAAAGCGTATCTATGCCGTACAGACTGGTGGGATCACTCATTTTCAATACGTAAGTTTATTAACCTCCTAAGAGAACGTTATTCAACAATGCAATGCAGTCCTTGGTAATTGAATTACCCCAATATGTGTTTTCTTAAGCTATAAAAGCGAAATGACGTTAGTTTAGTTAGTTGAAAGGATTTAAATGATAAGGGACTATTTCGAAGTGATCAATAATTATATTTCCCCTATACAACAATTTTCCTTTGTTACTCAAGTAAATCAAATTCCATAGAAGCTGTTAAATACTATACAGAAGTATTTGGTTATACAATGTCCACAATTACTATTAGGAAAGTTACACATTTTAAGCTATTAAAAGCAATTACATACTTTACACAATTTCAGCTAGGTTCGCGTGCAAAGATGAGCTTTCCGAAATGACAACCACTCTAAAGCCAATAATTTGGAATGAACTATAGTTTGTAACATTAATTATTTGTATATACTCGTCTCAACTTTCAATATTTTTTGTGTTTGATATAACACATTTAGAGCTTGTTTTGAATGTAACCGGCAATATTTTTAAATGATTTATTAATTAATTAAATAAGATAGAACTTTATTATATTAACCAAATACAAATAGATAATAGAGGATTGTAGCATATTTTATAGTATAGTACAGTAGAAATAGAGAGGAGAGCTGAGGCAGAGGTAGGATCCGCGCTAATCTCATGCTTAGCTGAGAAAATTAATTGACTGGAAAGCAATAAACACGAGAATTATGAAAGTAAACATTAGTCATAATTGTAGAGAGAAAATGGAAATAATAATAGTATATGCAACGGGGGAAAGCGATGCCGCGGTAGAAAAAGATCAATTCTGAAATGATCTACGATTGGTATATGACGAAATTGATAATCTTGTTATAATTATGGGTGATTTCAATTCCCGAATAGGAAGTGACGAAAAAGATAAGCAAGGCGTTACGGGAAAATTTAGTGAAAATGTATTAAACAGAAATGGTGAAAGACTAACAAATTTTTGTATCCAAAACATCCTGGTAATACAGAATTCTCTCTTTCAACATAAGGATTACCTAGTTGATAAGAGAGAAAGACAAGATAGGCAAAAAGCAACAAAAACCACAAGAGCAGATAAGAAACATGCACAGAATATACAAAATCTATCAAAAACTAACCTCAAAGTTTTACGCTTGTAATGTAACGTAAAACTTTAATCTTTTACCGCTCTATTTTTGTAAAAGACAGCATTCCTGGCATAATTTAACTAATCCAGTTCGGTAAGTATACTCTCAATAATCTACAACTTGCAATTATTAGCAAATTGTTAAATCAATGATCCTTCGTAGCTAATTACTAATAGATGACAAACAAGTAAGAGATGATCATATATTTACATTAAGCAAAAACTGACCACAGACCCAGCCGTCACCACAGAAAGCGTAGATGCAATGAACATGCCGTGCACGTACACGATCTTCTGCGGTTCACGTAGCGATCTTGGCGTGGGATACGATCATTTGGTAAAGCGGACAAGCACGGAAGACCCGATTGCCCGTGACGTAAGGTATGCGGTTACGGAATGTAGCATCCACCGGCCTAAAATACGCAAAATTCACTTAGATATTCACTATCAGATGCACTGGGGCAAATACTTTTATTGATAGTGACCATTATTTGGTTTGTGTATAAACAGAAGCGAATATTTTCGAATAAAAAAAAAAATAAAATAAAAACTTGCTGAAAAGCATCGAAATAAAGCGGGAGAATGAGAACGAATTTGTTAAGTACAAAAATTGTTACAAAATATGCAATTATCAACTTTTGCAAGCCCATAAAATGACATTACTTTGGAAAGAGCGTTTATAAACATTTATCTTCGTATAGAACCATGCTCTGGTTAACTCATACTACATATTTTAAAGATGGAATCTAAATGCGAGTTCATTATTCAAATTTGGGAAGATTATAAACCACGTGTATAATAATACAAACAACAGCTAATATACCCTTCTCTGGGGTGGAGTCCTGTTGTGGTTCATTGAAGACCCACCCAAGGTCAGACTTAAAGGTAGAACGCACGAAGACCAAATCAGCTAAAATTAATGTTTTCGGCTGATCAACATCGCCAAGGATGGCAAAAATAATGCTATGTTTTAGAAAAGTGGACCTCAAAATACTGCCAGAGACATGTAGCTATAGATCCACTTTGTCGTTTATGTTAAGAAGATCTAGTGATGTGTGATATAGAAACGCATAAAATATACCTACGAACCTAAAACAAACAAATACTGTACGATCATCAGTATTAAACGGCTCCAGTTTCTCAATAGGACATTTTCAATACCCAACACTGAGTTAAACGACAAGGATCCTAAACTAGCTTTAAGCTTCATTAAGTGTCTATTAAGAACACTGTTTTTCAAAGAAACATTATATGATTGTGAGTAATATTTGGAGAAAATACTGTAACGTCCAATAAAATAATGTAAATCGTACCAAGAAATATCTGAAATGAAATAATAGTAGCTTTGCAAGTCAACTCTTAGTGGATTTTTCAAAAATCCGACGGTAGTAGGATTCTCAAGAATTTCACAGATGATAATATTTTCATCAATATTTTAACAAACATTTCCCCCATACTCACACACCCCACACACACTGTTTGAGGTCTAGCATTTAGAAGATACACCTTTGTGAACCATTTCGAAAATAATGCTATTGTTAGTTTACCGGATGCTGAAGCAATTACATAGGTATTTGCTGGTCGATATATTGATGCGGCCACTCGTGGTCCAAATGTACCACTTTGTTCTTTTAAAACCATAAATAGCGGTGATAACAAACGTCCAGACGCGGATATTGTGGGAAGTATGGTATAGTTTTTAATAATAATAATAATAATAAGCTTTATTGCCCAACAGAGAAAATTCCAATTACTGGACAAGTAATTAATTAAACAAATTACAAAACGAGTACAAAAAATAAGTAAGAGTAACAAGTTACAAAAAATTATTAAAGTAAAGAGCAGTGACTATCCTTGTAAAGTATCGTGAAAAATATCACATTGCGAAGATATGAGATTAAAGTTTGTACAAGTCACATAAATAGGTGATTTTAAAAGAGCATTTGTTCGAGGAAACGGCAGATAAAACGTATTCGAATACCGGACACCAGAGCGTGGGATTATAAATTGTAATCTTTGAAGTAGTGCAGAGCAGTCAATGCAGCTATTACACAATTTCCAGAGAAACACCAAACCGGAGGATATGCGCCGAAAGTTAAGAGAGGGTAAATTAAATCGGAACAACAGTAACGTATGATCAACGCCTCTCGGTGGGTACACTCCGTCTTGCCGGAACCAGAGGAGTTTAGCAAATCGCGTTGGACCAATTCCAATTGGCGTTTATGCGTTAAATAGTAAGGGCACCATATGATGGACGCGTATTCCAGACGAGATCTAACAAGAGCGTAGTACAAAGATTTCAAGGCTACTCATTGGTAAACTCTCTGCAGTTTCGCACAATAAAGCCAAGAGATCTTCTAGCCGCATGGGAGACACTGATAATGTGTTGCGCAAAAAGTCAGTTTTTCTATCAAACAAAATCCCTAGATCCTTAATTAGTTCGACACGTTCGATGTTAACTGGATTAAGCTCATAGTTGAAAGTAATTGGCGTAGATGCACGTGTGAAGGAAATAACTTTACATTTGCCGATATTCAGAGGTAGATTATTTGATGTACCACCATTTAGAAATATTTGCAAGATCGCTCTGCAAGAAGTAACAATCCTCGGAACAGGACACCTTACGATATAGCTTCAAATCGTCAGCGAATAGTAATGCATTAGACGATACACATGTACTTATATCGTTAATGAATAAGTTGAAAATCAAAGGTCCAAGATTAGACCCTTGAGGGACTCCCGAAGAGGCAATGAATTGACGAGAGCAGAAGCCATTATAAAAAACATATTGAAGTCTATTGAACAAATATGATTGAAACAGGTGAACAAGCGAATCACTAAACCCAAAAGACATAAGCTTATATGGAATTAAAGAATGGTCAAGGCGGTCAAATGCTTTGGCAAAAATCGGTATATAAGACATCAACTTGCACGCGAGATCTATAGCATGAGATAAAAACTGAGTGAACTGACATAGATTAGTTACAGTAGATCTTTTCTCAGTAAAGCCGTGTTGGCAAGAAGAAATGCTGTTTTTAAGGCAAGGATAAATAGCAGTGTATAAGCATTGTTCAAACACTTTGGCAAAATTCGGTAAAATAGCTATTGGGCGATAGTTGGATATGTCAGCCGCGTCTCCGGATTTAAAAATGGGTACAATGCGTGCAACCTTCCATAAATCGGGAAAAAGTGAAGTTTTCAAGACTAAATTAAAGATTTGAAGAGAGGATGTACCAATAGGTGTTTACAATCTTTAATAAAAAACGAGGGAATTTGATCATGTCCAGAACTGTGACTATTCTTTAGCTTATTTATGGAAAGCAAAATAGAATTCTCAGAAAATTCAGTAATGTTTATGCAAGATGAACCATAAAACCTAACTTGAGGAATGTTTGGCAGATGAAGGATCGGTGAAAACACACTGAAGTATGTCCTAAACGCGTCGACGATTTCCTGGGGATTATTGAGGTGTGTATTATCTAGAACCATACTACCAGGAAGGCGACTCCTTTGCTTTTTATCGCGAATAAATGACCAGAAATTCGTAGGATTGTCAGCAATATCACGTTGTACGTTATTAAGATAGTTGGAATAGGCTTCTCCTGCTTGTCTTTTTACAACACTACGAAGTTCTCTAAACTGCCGCAATGAAGCAGCGCACCCGAAACGTCGGTACTGACGGAGGAAATTAGATTTCAATTTGATGTTATTTATTATTTCAGGTGTATACCATTTAGGATAAGTTCGTTTTCTAGGGAAAATATGAGAACATAGATATCAAGTAAAGAATAAAGGGTTGTGTAAAACATGTCGCATGCAGTATTCACATCGGAGCAGCTGTCTAAAACGAACCAATTCACATCGCACATTGCTTGATATAAACATGGAAAATTCGCTTTTCTAAAGTATACGTCCATGAAGTATTTTTAGGGAAGTTCGACGGTAAGGCAAAGCCAGTAGATACATCTATCAAAAGAGAGGGGGATGGTAAGCATCCTCGGACACTAGAGGCGCGAAATCTCTTACAAACGTCGCACGGGACATTAGCAATAACAAGATCAAGTAGCCGATTTAAATTGTTATGTACAGAGTTGTGCTGAACCAAGTCACAGAAGGCTAAGTAAATTATTAATTACGTTGGACTTGAAATCATCAATCTCGTTGGTGCAGAAATAGGCACAGTTGAAATCCCAACAAGAAAATGTTGGAGAAGTTGGAAAGAAACTGCTCAAATTCATCGAAGAACGTCTCGAAGTCCTGATTACCTAGGTCAGGAGGTATATATAACACGAATACACACAATACATCACATTTAAAGGTAAATTTACAACCAATAATGTCTACTGACGGAAAATTACTTAAAATATTTGAAAGATCCAAAGTAGTAACGTTGTAGTGGTTCTTGTAAGCCAATAATACTCCTCCGCCTCGACTTCGACCAATAGCTTCAAATTTTCTATCACAACGGAGAACAGCATACGTTGAGGGAAAAAAAAATCTTCACTGGAGATATCATGAGAGAACACGTTTCAGCCAAACATACAACATCAATAAAAAGACGAAGAAACCGAGGTGTAGAATTCATAAACTTTGGATCGTAAACTTCTAACATTTTGGTAGTAAATTAGTAAATTATTACTGTTGGGCCTACTCAGTTTAACGGCACAATCTTGGGTACACCTCCTATGTATTTAATCCCTAGCTTCTCCCCATTGGCATTGCGCTGTTCATCTCAGATCGTAACGTTTTAATAGTGCCGGCCTGACGTGGTGTTTGATCACTAGAAAATCTCACATTCTCAAAACCAACAGAGCTTCGAAGTTTATTTAAATTTCTGAAAGCCTTACGAATAGACTCAGGGGTGTCAAGTACAACCTTGATGGGTCTTGCGCTGGAACGCGTTGAGTTAATTCTACCCAACCGAGAAAAGGAGAAGCTATTGCTATAAGATAATTTACCCAAAATAGCAACAACAGCACCATGATCATTGGCATTCACGCCGGATCCAGAGTCGTTTTTCATATATGTGATAGAGCTCGATGAGACGATTATTTTGATGTTGTCATGTATTTGTTCCAGCCATTGCCGAATTGTTTTAAGCAAAACCGAAAATCTACTAAACCTTCAGGGGTAGTTTCATCCTCTTAAAACGAGATTGGGCCGATAAGAAAAATACTTTCGAACATCCTATAGGGTGTGGACTACTTATTCACAAAGTTTTACATTTTTTTCAATTTTCGGGTTCGGGATGTTCTCTTGACAGTGAAATTAATTTCCTATGTAGTCTAAATAAAAGT
Organism: Dynastes maya; assembly: GCA_029619315.2. Classification (NCBI taxonomy): domain Eukaryota; kingdom Metazoa; phylum Arthropoda; class Insecta; order Coleoptera; family Scarabaeidae; genus Dynastes; species Dynastes maya. The sequence continues at coordinate 2,678,392 of JAROYE020000012.1, read as the reverse complement.
TATATACCCCAGAAGAAATTTATAATGAGTATACTCAAGAAAGCAAACAAACTACCCTCGAGAAAAATATGAGATGAATGACAGGAACCACACTAATTATTATAGTGCCGAAAGCGATCCCGAACAGCGCGAAGAAGAAAGTCAATAAGGGGTGGAGAACGCAAGGATATTGCGGGGGGAGGGGACACGACAAGCGAGTTAATAAGCCAATGAGATCAATCGACATCGTAATTAACAAAACGCTCGCTAAAGAAAACTTTTCCCAAGGAAACCTTGAAAGTCGAAAGCGACTATCGAGGAAAATGTTTTCATGAAACAACGCTTAATTTTCTTGTTGAACATTAGAGCCATGTACGTTTTATACGAAAGTTGAAAGTAATTCATAGTACTTCGATGAAGAGCTGGTTTTAAACACAACATCCCCGATTTTCTTGCAACCTGATCATTTTCAGTAATTGATAATTCATTTACTTACAACTAAATTAAAACAAACAAGCTATTGAAAGCGTTAGTTTGGTTTATTAAATGAAATACCCTCCTATTTAAAAGGTTTATCCAATAAGAACGATATGATTTTGAAATGAGTTGGCAACCACGTTTAAAATGTTATAAATTTTATAGATAAATAGATTCTTTTGTGAATACTCAACGTGCACTTTGCGGAAACTATGCTATTGTCAGTCGAAACGTTGAAAAAATTGACAGTGGATGTGAAAACACTAACAAGACGTCAAAATGCAAGAATCAAGTGTAGGAACATTGCTGCCGTAAGAGATACTATTGCAGAAGTTCCAAATTTATCGATTCCTCGGCGTACTTAAGAATTAAGGCTTAGAAAAACGACAACTCGGGCTTTAGAGCAACTTGAAACGGATCATAATTTTGGGCAAAAAAATCATCTTCTCAGACGAAGCTCATTTTTGCTTAAGTGGATATGTTAACAAAGAAACTTGTCGTTTTTTGTATGAAAGCAAGCCACAAGAGATTCATGAGAAGCCCTTGCATCATCATCATATTTTTTTCCAAAACGAGGTAGGAGATGCAGTTAGAGTGCCTGTTGAACGGTACCAATGGATGTTCACAGATTTTTTGTAGCCAAATTTAGATGAAATTAATTTGGACGGCACCTGGTTCCAACAAAACAGTGCCACATGTCATTCTCATCTTGGTTTGCGTCCAAGAAGTTGTTATTTAACTCCATTAGATTACTTTTTGTAAGGTTATTTGAAATTTATGGCCAATGCAAACAAACCGCGTACTCTCGATGCATTGATATTGAATATCGAACGTTACATTCGTGACTAGCCGAACCCCAACCTAACAAAATAATAGAAAATCGGGTTTATCGAATTCGTTCATGTATACGAAGTCGAGGTGGACACTTAAATGACGTATCATTCAAAACATAATGTAGTAAACTATGCTAAAAAAAGGAATATAAAAAGTTGGTTGTATCTGAAATAGTCTCTATTTTACTTCATTATGAAATCATATCGTTCTTATTGGAAAAGCCCTTATAAGAGCAAATTTTTTAAAGAAGTAAAGAAGTCGTAAACTGCAGCAATTAATTAATCCTGTACCAACTGCTAATCAACATCGTAACGTAAGAAAATATCTAGAACGCAAAATCAAGTGCTAATTAAAATTGTTTCGGAAAACAGGCATCAGTAGGAATGCTACGAAATTTATTGCGACCATAAAATACCAAAATATCAGAACGTGATTGGGTTCTAGGAAATATACGCAGGTATCGAATGACATCAAAAATGATTGATAGTAAATAGCTTCTAAAGAACGACACATTTTAGATATAGGGAAATGTTTACAAAAAAGATTCTAGAAGACCTTTTATTATATTTTAAAAAAATATACAGTGTTCCGCTTAAAAAAAACCAACTTTATCGTGCACAACGGAAACTCATATACTTGAATACAGTTTTATGTTGTGCAGCATTTATCTCCGAATATTTTTTATTTAAAAACATAAATAATTTTTATTATTTATTTGTCATACTTTCGTCCTTTGTTTTCGTTATTTTCTCTCACTTTAACTTGTTTTGTTAACTGTTGTTTCTTCTTTACTTTATCGAACTTTATTCTAATTAATTAATTATGGTAGGCTTGTTTAAATTTGAGAATATGTTTTTAGTTTTTCTCTGCAGGGACAAATAAAGACGTTAGAGGTAAAAGAAGAAAATGAGCATTTCCGTTTTTTTTTTTTTAATAATCTCGAACGTCATTTGTAGAGCGGGCCAAGAGCGCCACGCGCCAGGTTCGCAATCAGGCTGCCGGGCGCATATATGTATGTAAACATAGGTAATTTAAATATGTAATTATTAGGACGAGGACCAAAACCACTGTCTATTACGTCGTGAAGACGCGCAAATATACACCTGCAGTTTGGGTGTTCGTTGATAAATAGGGCGTTGTTCACAGTGGGCCACTACAAAAAAAAAGTTCATTCATCGACGGCTACGAACTAACAGCGCGCTTATTCATTACGGATGACGCGCTCTATTCATCAACAAATGACGAGTCTGCAGATGTTACGTTTGCACCACTTCGTGGCATACTAGAAACAAGCGTCGGTGTGCTCGCTTTAGTGATTATGTCTAACGTAACTATTAAAAATAAACGGCCATTACATACGAAAGTTAATAAATTTCTTAGTGAATTTGTGGATTTACACTACAATGGGAGTACAATTTTCTGTAAAGTTTGTAAAAAGAAACTACTGTGCTGGAGCAAACGTGATTGTGAAAGACATATAAATAGCGCACACCACAGAAATAAAAGAAATGGTGTGTCACAACAACGTCAATTTCAATTAGAATTGCTTTTAACGTTTATGGTATGTGGTCTACCACTTCGTATACTTGATAAAAAAGCATTTCGAAAATTCTGGGGTACGTACAATACCGAGTGGATACTACCATCTCGGACAGCGTTACGGAGAGATATTCCACGAATACGTGAGGACATTGAAAATCGAATTAAAGCCGAATTAAAAGATAAACAGCTGTGGCTATGTCTTGATGAGACGACAGATTGCAAAAAAAATTCTATTTTGAATATAATAGTGCGCGTATTAGATCCTATTAAACCAAATTTTGCAATTCTATTAGCCAGCAGAAGATTAAAACAGTGTACTAGTAAAGCAATTACGGCCGTAGTTCTCGAAACGTTTACAAAAATTTCAAGTGTCAACCAGTCAACTGTTGTTGTTCATGAGCGATGGTGCAGAAAACAATGTGTAGTGTAGGCCGTTCCCTTAAAGAAAAGTGTGAAGGACTTTTACATTTTACGTGTAAAGTCCATGCTTTACATCTTGTGGCACAAACTATTCGAGAGTGTTACCCCGGAGGTGGATGCATTTATAGCAAACACAAAAAAAGTGTTTCTCAAAAGTCCTAAGAGGACTAGGGCATTCCACAGGTTATGCCCTGATATTCGAGAACCACCACAGCCCATTCTTACGCGTTGGGGAACGTGGTTAAAAGCCCCTTTTTATTATAATGAACATTTTCAAGAAGTCAAATCCGTTATTTTGCAATTCGTCCCTGCCGAAGCTAGAGCTATTAGGATAAGCCAGAAGGGATTTCTCGATATTTCTGTTGAAACACATCTAAAGAATATTGGCAACAATTACAAAGGGTTAGTAGACGCGATAGAAAATTTGCAAAATTCTGGATTGTCGTTGGTAGAATCAGTGCAAGTCGTGGACGAAGTTAGTACATTGTTACACAGTATAAACGATGCAACAAGTGGACGAGTTTTAGCTAAGTTCGATAGTATTTTAAAAAAAGAATCCGGACTACACGAGATTAAGACAAATGTGCGATGGGGCATCTGCAGATTCCTTGACTAAGTCTAAAGATTATTTTAATTACGCCTGTCTTACTTCGGTAGACGTGGAACGGTCGTTTTCGAAATATAAGAACATTTTTTCGTCTCGGCGAACATCCTTCACCGAGGCAAATGTGGAAACTTATCTGATGGTGCAACTTTTTAAACAAGCCTATCCGCATTATTAAGAAGGATAGAATTTATTTATTATATCTTTATTTACAGTTACATTATTAAGTACGACAGAATAAAAAAAGCGTTCAATTTCTCAGTTATTTCCTTATTACATCCCATTTACAACGCATACCGTTTTCAATCAAATAAAAAATCATAATGAAAATAAAAACACCTCAGCGTGTACATATATATATATATCACATATCTGCTGTGACTCACATATAGGCTATTTACAATAAGCGGCCGTTGCGCCTGATTCCGATTCTGTTGGATGACGCAATTTGGCCCGCTCTAGTCATTTGTCACAGTTCCATTATTTCTTCGGGTTCATAACAAACACAAAATTCAGCAACTTTTCCAAATTCAAACCTACTTTGTATCTTCAATAATAAGCGAGATCCCGATTTGGTAAAGATCGAAAATGAAAGAGCCAATATAAAGTAGAAATATGTACGTAAAATCAATAATTTTATGGCCTACTATACTACTATACACAGTAGTAAATATAAAAATTAGATAACTGTTGCTTTTATATGGCTACCCTTTTCGAGATCACATGTATGTATGTATAAAATGATAAAATTGCTTCTTTTTCAGTGGAAGTTATATTTCTTGTCTGGGGTATAAGGTTATGCATTGTGGTGAGAAAAGCCCCGTCCGAATTCAATGAAAGTCGTTTTATCTCCATGGCTATTTACAACGAATTTCTCCTATCAGTGTTTTTAAACGTATCAATGTAAGTATTCGATAGATATTTTCCCTTTCAGAAACAGAGACGACTACAAACACCGTTCCTCCACTTTCAGGTTGTTTCTAGAAAAGCCTGCGAACCCGGATTTGTTGTACATTATATTCTTTTGCCACACTCAGCTCACCGTAACCTTACTGTTGGGTTTAATATTTGGTAGCAAGGTATTTTTTATATTTTATATTTTATATACAGACATACACGCAGAGAAACGTTTACTTGTATCAAAGCTGTCCACCTTAATTCAAGACAATTATGTTTCAATTATCTGCAATACAATAACTGTTTTAAATTAAAAAAAAATATTTTCTTAGCGTTTCTTCTTCCGCTTAAGAGACAACATTCTATTAAAGATATCAGGCGACCGATTTCGTGTTTTTATCAACACATCCTCAGGCAAGCTAAGAGGGTATCCAAACAAAAGAAGACTAATAGAATAAACATACTGGGACCTCTTCACTGTGTATACGTCATCGCTTCACAAATTTTTAGATACGTGTGAACAGCACAACACACAAATATACCATTCCTTTCGTGCATGTAACTATCGAACTGAGCTGTTGAGGATCCAGAGAGATTTGGATGTAACATCTAAAGTTTCACAACAGCATACTCTACTCTTGAACCCCCCCAAATGCAAACTTTTATTATTCGGCAGTAAACCAGATATCATCGCTCTCCGTAACTGTATGAGTCTCTCTGTCGACGGTACTACGCTGCCTATCTTTGGGGAGGCTAGGAACTTGGGTTTGATTATGAACAGCAGTCTTAGATTTGACTCACATGTGGCGAAGTGTGTCAGGGCTGCGTATTGTAATTTAAAATGTGTCATATGGTCCCTGTCTTACAGCTGCTAATGCTGGACGCATCCAGCGATTTCAGAATTCCTGTGTATGATTAATCTTTGGCATACGAAAATATGAGCACATATCCCACAAGCTTTCTGTCCTTGGGTGATTAAACACGGCTCAAAGAAGATTGCTTCGTAGTGCTACCCTGTTTCATGGAGTCGTACTTGACAAAGAGCCACGCTACCTGTTTCAGCGAATTAGCTTCCGTACTGATGTTCACACGCTAAATTTGAGGTTCAAAGGTTCGCTCACACCACCTATGCACTCCACTGCTTTGTTTCAACGCAGATTTAAATTGCTTTCTAAGTCTCATTTACTTACATTCGGTAATTTTTCTTGTGCACGTTCGTCCTGATTTTTTAATTTTTTTTTCATTTCTTGGATAAATTGCAAATACTTTTCTTTACATCCCGTGTGGATAGCTACTGTAATAAATTCATATTTTGTTTGTTTTTTATGTACATGTGATTATTGCAGAATTATTTCTTTAGGATAGGCATTTAACGTTATATTTCTCCTTTACTTTTTAATTCTAGGTCATTTGGAAGAACAATCTCAACCATTTCAGTTGAGATTGATTATGACCTAGTGATTTTTCGCTGTTTATATTCTACAATAATAATAATAATAATAATAATAATAATAATGTTTATTGTCCAACAGGTAAACCCAATTACAGGACAAATATACACATTGTGAACACAATACATATTGATTTAAAAACATGACATAACTATACAAAAAACTATTATGTGGGAGACCAGTTGCATACAGTCGATCCTATCATTTAATAATTTGTGTAAAAATCGGGCGCTATGGTAATCACGACGGGATGACAATGAACGAAATTGATGCGATTCGAGAAGGGTGTTGTAAGAAGTATGCCAAGGCGGATATTCGCCATTAACTTTGAACGACAAGAATTTGAGGAATCGACGCTGAACACGTTCAGTTGGAGCTTGATGGGACATATAGAAAGGATACCAAACAATAGAGGCATACTCCAATTTCGAGAGTTACAAATGCAAAATAAAGGGATTTTAGCACTAGTGCGTCATTGAAGTATTTGGACGTTTTTCATAAGAAAACCCATCATTTTAGAGGCAGATGAACAAATTTGTTCAATATGTATGTTAAACGATAAAATTGGATCAAAAGTGACACCTAGATCTTAAGATTGGTAATCTTGTCGATGGAAATATCGTTGATTTGATAAGTGGAGATATATGGATTTGTTTTTCTCGTGAAGCCACATAAAATTACATTTACTAGAATTTAATGTCAGTGTATTGGATTTTGACCACTCGGTCAGTATATTAATGCTCGTCTGAAGACTCTCGATATCTTGTTGGCAGTTAATATTACAAAACAGTTTAACATCGTCGGCATAAGCGAGGACATGGCAAGATAAGGATGTTAAGAGGTCGTTTATGTATAGAATGAACATCAATGGACCAAGATTGGATCCTTGTGAGATACCGCTGCTAGATACAAATTCAAACGAATTAAATCCATTATAAAATACATAGTTAGTTCTTTTTACCAAGTAAGATTTAATTAACAAGGAGAAGTTGGGAGCTAAACCAAACGAGTCCAGTTTATATAGAAGTAATTCATGACTGAGAGTATCAAATGCATGTGAGAAGTCGGTAAAGATAACGTCAACTTGTCCGCAGTCATCTAAAGTTTCGCTTATAAATTGTGTGAAACAGGCCAGGTTTGTTACTGTCGAGCGTCCCTTCACAAAGCCGTGTTGGCAAGTTGCGATATGTGAGCGAGTATTCATGTATATCGTAGTATATATAATATGTTCAAAAATCTTCGCAAAGTTATTAAGTATAGCGATGGGCCTATAATTTCGAATTTGAGTAGAATCACCCTTCTTGAAGACAGGTACAATTCGTGCACGTTTCCATCTATCCGGAAAAGTGGAGGTCCTGATGGCAAGATTAATAATCTGGCATAAAGGTATCGCAAAGGCATTACATAAATTCCTAACACAGAAGCTCGGCACCAAGTCTTCGCCCGCGGTGGCCCTATCTGGAAAGGCAGCCATAATTTTAACCAATTCGTCTTCTGTTGTCGGAAGCAAACTAAACGATTGTAGTTGTGGAAGATTGGGCGGAGGGTCGGTAACGTTGGACAAAGTATAAACTTTAAAAAATACTGTTGCAAAAGCGTCAACAATTTGTTGAGGATCGTCGAGGGCTACTCCATCGAGCACCAATCTACCGGGTATGCGTGTAGTTTCCCTTCCTACTTCGTACAAAAAGACCATAGGCGTTTTGGTTCTACTTTGATAGCACCTTCCGTTTGAGAAATATAAGCTTCATATGCACGTGATATTTGCGTTTTTGTTAACGAGCGAAGTCTTCTAAATTCATGAAGAAAAGTAGAGTCTTTCGTTACATACAATACTGTATACTGTTAATGTCTACGAAAATAAATTTTGTTATTATTATTATTAATCATTCTTAAATGTTAATAACAAATAAGGAGACATCTGTGGTTGGTGGGAAGAACCAACTCAAAAAAATCGTGGAAATATACCCTAGCCTCATACTACATACGACAGAAACAAGACCCAAGCATTAATTAGGGATTATTGAATAATCCCTAATTAATAATTTAATTATTCAATAATTTAATTATACTATAACCTATAAAAAAAACTTTTTCATTAACTCATTCATTTGCTCCAAATTTTAATTATTAACTTTAGATTTTTTTCCATTATTGTAATTTTTCTTTTATTGGATATCCTTGTAGCTGGCCTGATGATGTGTTTTTTGAACACGAAACAGGTCGCCTAATTTCTCAATAAAACATTGTGAGATCTGCACCATTTTTTTCATTCCTACCTTTAATTTGAATATGTACTTAACTTAAAACTTTTTACTTGGAAGAAACATTTTTCTGTCTTGGATTTTCTAACCCTAAGAAAATATTTATTTAATCAAAATAAAATGTCAAGAAAATTATTTTCTTATATTATACATTTTTATTGTCTTGAAATAAAAATATTTTCTTGAATAGAGACTGGTTCTTGCGAGCAAATCTATTTTCTTGATGCAAGAAATCATTTCGCTGCGTGTATACATATACCGTAAAATGGGGCATTCTATTAAGAAGCAGTTTCAGACACATCTGGTTATGCAATGTTTCTTCATTTTAGATCTCGGCTTGTAAAAGATGTCGCCGTTAGACATTTTTTATTGTTCTCGCTCTTGTTTCTCTTTGCCCGCAAATAGGGTCAATACAGGGCCGATCCTAGCTATAAGCAACAGTTAGACATGTTAGCTACAGAGCGGAACTGTTACTTTTGGATTTCCTATGCTTTAGAACAGAGATAGTATGTGGTTAAGTTTTATTCATTGTATTCTTTTTGTGACAGCGTCAAATATTAAAAATTTTATAGTACCCATTTTAAAATGAGTAGTTTGGATATCAGAGGAGTGGAAAGAAAAAATTTACTTTTGTCACCTTTTTCTAATTGATACAACTCGAAAACTGTAAAAGTTAAATTAGTGCTTCTTTGTGCAAAATTGAATGACAATTGTTCTAACCCAGTCAACAAAGCAGTGCGCGATGATTTTGCGCGATCATACCGTCCTGCACTCGTTCACGTGTACTACAAATGAAGGAATTTGCAAACCACATACGGTAGTAAAATGTACCCATCTCCTATTCCAGCAATTTTCACCGATGTAGCGGTTTTTGACTGATTTGTTTGCGACCTTTCCATAATTTAAATTATTATATTTTACATTATCCTCTGTGTCGGTAATTTCGAATGTGCCAAAATTTAGAACCATCACATAATGAGCAGTCTGACCAACAGATAGTGTAAAGCGTATAGTACAAAAATCTATCAAAATTGAAGTAAAAGCAAATCGCTACAGCAAAAATGTTTTAACCCCACGTTGCGGTATCTATGGAAAAGAAACGCATTCGAATCAATATATTTTTATATTCTTCTTAGGCGTACATGGTTTTCAAAGGACACGATAGAAACGAAGAAACTTCTGGAATGATGAAATCTCAAGCATCGAAATTCTTAGGAAAAGTACGTTCCGGTAATTCCCAGTACACAAGCACGAATTCATCTCTTGGAGGTTTGGAATATTCAAAGTTTACCGAGCAAGATGTCCAGGAGGAATTCTTACGTCTATACACCCAATTGGAAATGCTCAAAGAGAAGAACATGCGCGTGGGAAACAGACATTTGGCTTCGAAGATTTCCGCAATGCAAGACGCCGCTAGCCGCCATGACAACGAACAAGGCGAATCATCGATTAAAAGATCCGGCAAATCCAACTTGATCAGCGTAATCAATGAGAAATTCACCCCGAGTAACGAGACTTTGCACGAAGAAGATGAAAGCGCTGTTGTGGCAGTGAAAACCAAACGACACAGCGTATCCTTTGCTCAAATCGCAACAGTCAGCACAGGTGATGCTACAACCATGCGAGATCCAGAAAATAACACCGAGGAAAATATTGCAGAAGCATCATCCTCAACAGATGCATCCATAGAGCTAAGTAGTCGCGACGATAGAAGTGACTCGGCTAACAATCGCAACGGTCGACTACTCAAATCAGGTCATGCTAGAACCCATGCCATTGTTATTAATCTTGATGATAAGAGTCTCTTCACCGAAGAGGTGACAGTCTAATAAATCCGATGTGCGACGAGATAAAAATATCTCCTAAATGTCAAATGTAATTCAAATGTCAAGCTTAGGTGTCGGGCTGAGCCCCTATCTGTTGGAAATGTGAAACTATGTTACTATCTATGACTTCCAAATTTTAAAAATTCCACCATCCCTGTTTTCCCTACCCCAAAAAAAAGCTATGTCTAACACCTTTATCTTGCTGATATGTTTTGCAAGTTGTTAAAGAATGCATTACAAACATATCACCATAACTTAAAGAAAAAAAAAATAACTCAGAATATATGCATATATGTATATTTATGGAATGTACCATCATTGTACTTTATACCTGTCTTTCCAGTAAAATATCATTAATTATATGTGTATATGTATACAATATATACCTTCCAAAAAAAAAGTAATCAATGTTCACAGTGTATATTATATGTTTAAAAAAAATACGCTCCATTAGCGTCATTTTATTTATATTACAGTGTAATACTCAATGTTAAAATAAATAAATAACAAATATATATGTGTTCTAACTGGTTTCAATCTAAACACCACCCACATTCCTTCAAATATCTTCAAACAACAAAAAAAGTTAGATTTTTCGCCTACCTTAGACATGTACAGTGTAAACGAATCTGCTTGGTGGCTATCTAGGCATAGAATAGTAGTGGGAAATGGAAAAACACATGCTGAGCCTACTTTTCATTTCCAAGGTAAATCTGACGTCGAGTACAATTTATGGACTTTCATATTTCAAACCTTATAACGGTCAGACTGATTCACAAATTCTGATTATTTACATGTGTGCATAGGTGAACTATGAAATGACCTTTTATTGAATTTTGTTTAAATTTTCTACTACTTAAACGTTTTAAATATCGATAAAAGTAAATATTGCCAAGTATTTTTACCTATTGGGTACAATAAACGGATACTCTAAAACTGTGGCACTGGAACACTGAAACAGTTCACTAAAACCCTTACCACAACACTTAATTCGTACTGGACGCACGTTTCGATAGCCAAGCTATCATCATCAGCAGCAAGACTGAACTAACAAGCTAAGTGAAAAACTAACCTTATAAGGAAAATAAATTATGCAATATGTAAATTTAAAATCGTAAAATTTAATGAGCCGCTTCATTGCACAGGACTATAAATAGCCTAAAGGTAAATGAGCCGAATGACGTGAGTTAATAAATCCTAGACTACAATGAAGCGGTTCATTGCACATGGTTAAATTACAACTATAAAAGATTAAACATGATGTAACAAAGGATAAGGCTGGAATTTAGTGGTCCTAAATCTGAATTCATTAAGTGAGTTTTGTTTTTGTAAATTTCCATGCCTTCATAACAATTTAATTGAGAAGTACTCCTTACGTTTTTAATTAACTTATATTATCAACATTATGGTTATTTTCAAGCATATGTAAGGCAACGCTAGATTTATCAAACCTTCTGAATTTGAGATGAGCCAAATGTTCTTTGTACCTAATTTTGATTGATCTTTTTGTCTGCCCAATATACACTTGATCACAATCTTTACATGAAATTTTGTAAATTCCTGATTTATCCATGTTATCCACTGGTCTTTGGAATTTCCTAAAAGGTTTTTTAAGGTTTTTTGCTCGAAGAGAAAACAATCTTGCGGTCAATCTTAGAAAAGATTTTTTGAAGACCCTTGGTGTAACATGGATAAAAGGGTAATTTAACATATTTCTTATTATTACGGCCGTCCAATGCGTTCTAATGTGCTTACATTTCTAATTCTTAATCTATTCTTATGTTTCCTAATAGTATTGTAGACGACATCTTCAGAGAATCCGTTAAAGTTAGAAATATTGATGATTTCTTTTAGTTCATTTTGATATCTATCTTTCGTTAAAGGAAAATTGAGTAACCGGTGCACCAAAAAACCTAAAAAACAAAAATTGTTTTTATTTAAAATCCGACAAGGGTAACACTGTAGTCATCTTAGACAAAGAAGATTATTTTAGTCGAGTCAACACCACTTTGTCACAAAGTTCTTATTCAAAATTATCAAAAAATCCTTTGTCTAAAATGATTACAGAAACCAAAAAGACCATGTTAGAATGTAAGGCTGTCATTAGCGACAATTTAAGATTTAGACTAATGGTATCAAACCCAGTACTACCTAGGATGTATTGTTTACCTAAAATACACAAGCCCGGAAAAAGCATGAGACCCATTGTTTCGAATATCAACAGTCCAAATTACTTACTTTCCAGGTGGTTATCTGACAAATTGAACCAGTTACCTGTACAATTTCCGGATTTGGCTATTAAAAATTCTTACGAGTTCATTGGAAAAACTAAGGACATTGAGCTTACCGACAAAGAAATTTTAGTTTCGTTTGACGTAAGTTCATTGTTCCCTAGTGTTCCAGTTGATTTAACTTTGGAATATTTAGAAACACTTTTGTTAGATAACCAAATGGATAGAGGAAGTTACTAGCTTCATTTCTTTGACAAAACTTTGCATGAAACAAAACTTTTTCCAAATTAACAACACTTTTTATCAACAAACGAAGGAACAGCAATGGGTAACAGCTTATCTCCGTTTATGGCTAACCTCTTTATGGGTAAATTTGAAACTGACCTGAGAATACTTTCGCTTATTTCCCTCGGCTTTGGATCAGATACGTCGATGACATTTTTTGCATCTTTGACATCAGTAAATGTTCAATAACGGATTTCATAGATCAACTTAACTCAAATTTCCCTCTATCAAATTACCCACGAAGAAGAAAAGACAACAGGATTCCTTTCCTCGACATGTTAGTAATAAGAATAAAAATAAGTTAGAAATAGACGTATATAGGAAACCTACTAGTAATAATAGATTCATCTTACAGGATTCTAATCACTCATATGAACACAAACTTTCGGCTATTAACTTTTTGGTGCACCGGTTACTCAATTTTCCTTTAACGAAAGATAGATATCAAAATGAACTAAAAGAAATCATCAATATTTCTAACTTTAACGGATCTGTGAAGATGTCGTCTATAATACTATTAGGAAACATAATAATAGATTAAAATTAGAAATGTAAGCACATTAGAACGCATTGACGCCGTAATAATAAGAAATATGTTAAATTACCCTTTTATCCATGTTACACGAAGGGTCTTCAAAAAATCTTTTCTAAGATTGACCGCAAGATTGTTTTCTCTTCGAGCAATAACCTTAAAAACCTTTTAGGAAATTCCAAAGACCCAGTGGATAACATGGATAAATCAGGAATTTACAAAATTTCATGTAAAGATTGTGATCAAGTGTATATTGGGCAGACAAAAAGATCAATCAAAATTAGGTACAAAGAACATTTGGCTCATCTCAAATTCAGAAGGTTTGATAAATCTAGCGTTGCCCTACATATGCTTGAAAATAACCATAATGTTGATAATATAAAGTTAATTAAAAACGTAAGGAGTACTTCTCAATTAAATTGTTATGAAGGCATGGAAATTTACAAAAACAAAACTCACTTAATGAATTCAGATTTAGGACCACTAAATTCCAGCCTTTATCCTTTGTTACATCATGTTTAATCATTTATAGTTGTAATTTTAACCATGTGCAATGAACCGCTTCATTGTAATCTAGGATTTATTAACTCACGTCATTCGGCTCATTTACCTTTAGGCTATTTATAGTCCTGTGCAACGAAGCGGCTCATTAAATTTTACGATTTTAATTTACATATTGCATAATTTATTTTCCTTATAAGGTTAGTTTTTCACTTAGCTTGTTAGTTCAGTCTTGCTGCTGATGATGATAGCTTGGCTATCGAAACGTGCGTCCAGTACGAATTAAGTGTTTGTGGTAAGGGTTTTAGTGAACTGTTTCAGTATTGGGTACAAATTATTATCAAAATAAATGTGAAAGGTACCAAAAGTACACCTATTCGAGAATACGAATAATAAAATGATGCAAATTTCATAGAAATGTAAGAAAAGCATTATAACCCACAAGGAAAAACTATAAATATAATAAACAAAAAATATATGTGACCCAGTTCAAAAACCTTGTATCATAAAGAAATAACAAGAAGGCTCTTTGAGAATGGTCCTAAGTGATCTACACTACTGTTCACAAGTATTTGAGCACCCTTGGATTTTAGATTTTTGTATACTACAAAGAATGTGTTTAGGAAATACATTCCAGCATTACTAAATAGTATGCTAATAATCAGTAAGATTCGTAACAAACGGTTGCACCCGCTGTGTTTACTATGTACATACAAGGAATCGAGTGGACGTTCGGTTATTATCGGTTGATCAGTGTGCGTGTACTATTACATCCATAGTACACGAACGTCCACCCGATTCCTTGTATGTACAGCAAGTGCAACCGTTTGTCACGCTTTAGTCATCAGTGGGCAACCAAATTAACACACATATTGGCGTATTCCCCAGCTTATGGGCTGCTGAACACAAGGTATCGTTGCGCCTAACCGCTCGGCAACTGCACATACAAATGCCAATTACAAGATTTACTGTAAAACGAATTCCTTTGCCAACATAAGAAACATGTTTACCAAATGCAGTGTACAAACATCCTAGTAATTAAATTTGATTCTGAAATAAACTAACCTATTTTCATATACAAAATTATTGTGAGAAAATTTTTTATTCTCTAAAATTTACATGGTCACTTATTTAAATGTATGGGAATACGCCAATAAGATTTCCTGAATCGAATTTAAATAGTCCCCTTGTTTCTTTTGAACTTATGAACTTTGAACTACTTATAAAAAACGCATTTGTGTTGCTCGAACTGTTCAATTAAAGGTTCGAGCAATAAAGGATTCTGTAATTTATAATTTTTCTTTAAAACCGGAATATGAAAAGGCGTTTCAAACGAAACTATCTGTTTATATTTAATGAACAAAAATGTGTTACATTTAAGCTAATTTGTTCTAAAACTGGAGCTACAGATAGTATACATTATTATTTAATGTTAATGTATTAAACCTGCATCACATGATCAATTTAATGTACATTTTTTTATAAATTAGAATGTACACTCTGGGCTGAACAAGAATTCATTCAAACCTGGGACACACTCCACAGGTCCATCTCATGCAGTGTTGCCACCTCTACCGATTTTTCGGTAGATCTACCGAAATAACATGGAATTACACCGAATTTTAAGTTTAAAATAATTTTTTTTACTTTTTTCATTATTTTCAGGGAATTTAAGTGAGAAAATAACAAATTACATTGGAAATTTTTATATACCATAGACTTGTCGGCCTCTGTCGTCTATTAACAAATTAAGGAAACATTAATTTCAAATCTTGGGAATTTCCGAAACTCTTACGTAAAAACTTTTGGTGAATTCCCAAAAAACGTTCCTATGTTTACCACATTGATCAGTAAATTGCGAGAGAGTTTTTGCAATTTACAATTTGTTGAAAACAAAACATAGAAATCGCCTAGAAACGACAACAATCTCTGGTTTGTGTATGCAAAAAGACGTGTACCATAATTTTCTTACTTTTTTTTAATGAATGAACGCAAATAGAGATTTTCCTATGTTTAAATAAAAGATGCTTTGTAAATAAAATTAAATTGTGTTTTATTTAAAAAATAAATCCTTGCGTTTTCCAGGGAATCTGAAATAAAGTGATAGCTACAGGTTGCAGTGAATAATACACTAATTTTAAAAATCTACCGAAAATTGTCGAAATCTACCGTTTTTTTACGAAGCATCTACCGAATTCGTTACAACAGAAGGTGGCAACACTGATCTCATGCGAGAATATAGTGTTACCACCGAGAATAGTTGTGTTGTCCAGCAAAGGCAGAGCCAAGACCACTCTAAACGAGAATCCTTCCAACCACTCTCAATTAAGGACACACCTTTTAAAAATACATTTTATTTTCTTGTAAAAAATGTTAACAAACTAAAATGTTCTTATAATTATAATTAACTATTACTCTTATGTACATATGTATCCCTTAACAAACGAAAATCATACAAAAATAACGCCGCAGCATGTATCCAAGTATAATGGACTAGAATTCATCTTAATCGCTTAACAAATACTATTACTAGATACAAAATCAAACTGTTTATTGTATACATGCTGCGATTATTTACACTTGGTCAAAACGTCATGAAATTGTGATCAACGAGGGAAATTTAATGTTATTAAGTAGGTATTTTGTTGATTGTGTCACACAGGGGTAACACTTAACGGTTGGTAAGACATTTATACTACCCAATTGCTGTGAAATGTTTGAAGTACATTATAAAAAAGATTCATAGTTCATCTTATTATTAAATTAACTAATAATGCAATAATTTTTAAAATGTCTTTTATGTACTTCGCCTATGGTAGTAACTTACTAAAACAAAGAATACATATAAATAATCCAAGTGCTATTAGAGTTGGTATTGGGAAATTAGAGGTAGTACTACAATTCAGAGGTAATTTCAAATTATTAGTGTAATGTAGAATTTCAGATTAGATTTTTTAACTTATTCAACAAGATGGAAAGGTGCTTCGGCTACTATTGTACCTACTCCAGGTTCTGTTGTTTGGGGAGCTATTTGGCAGTTAAACAAGGAGCATTTAGAAACATTAGATCAGTAATTACTTATCATTTACCATATTTTGTCAAGAATAAAATTACCTTTTTTATTTCAGACAAGAAGGTGTTCATGATAAAATATATTTCCCATTAGATGTCAATGTAGAAATGTCGGATGGTAGCAAAACATTGTGTCGTGTATATCAGCAATGTACCACACCTTCTCATGTGCCACATATGCCCGATTTACCAATGAATCGAAGACCATCAGCAGTGTATTTAAAGACTATATTATTAGGCGCTCAAGAATCTAAGTTACCTGAGGAATATCGAAAATTTCTAGAAAGTATTCCACATAATGGGTACGATGGGAATGTAAATATTGGACTGGATCTTTTCATAACTAAATAATTATCCTATTAATGATGTTTCAGAAATAATATTTTTTATTATAAATTTACTTCATACTTCTAAGTTAAAAGGAGTATAGTTATGCATGAAAATGTAATTAATATATTCTTTGTTAAATACATATAAAAATAATACGAGGGTGTATCATATATAAACGAGACTCGTTTTTTAACAAATTCTAACTTTAACTCTCCCGCCCTAGAAATACATTTTTCCCATCGGATTGGGAGCTTTTTTATTCCATCGTAAAAACTGTTCAGACGTTCGTGTAGCCATTGGAGCACAAACGCTTCCACCGCTTCTTTGAGAGGTCCAAAAAGATGGAGGGCTAATTTTTTGCAGCGTGGCGTCAGCCACATGAGGCCTGGCGTTATGCAGAAGAATGATACTTCTGGCCGATTGCTTCTTCCTTTTCCTTCGAAATGACAATTTCGCGGCATCCAGTACTTCCAGTTATGCGCCGATTTCCCTCTATGAGATTTCGGACCGCCTCGATGTTGGTCTCGATCGCACTTGCCCTTGGACGGCGATCATGGCTCTTATTCTCGACCTTTTCCGCCCTCCAGAAAATTTGTTGTGCCATGCGGGTTCTTGACAAGGTGATGTCGCCGAACTGTGTCTGTAATCGCCGCAAAATTTCGATTGAGTGCATCCCCTCCTTGGCCAAAAACTTGATGATAATCCGCTGCTCCACGGAGACATGCACTTCTTTCTCGCTCATGGTTTCTTTTGATACTAAAGGGTCCCGAGAGAGTTGCGGTCGATTCTCCCCTCTCCCTAACGGTACAGGCTATCTGCGCATCAACCCATTCCAGGTCTAGAAGCCCTCCGGAATTTAAGAAATTCAGTCCCGTTTATATTTGATACACCCTCGTAAATTAAATGTATTAATGTTGTAGTCTTTTTTGGTTTTCCCTGTCCTTTAAATTATTTTAAGGTCTGTTTGGTTTGTTACTTCTTTCATAATGAGGTACAAATAGGCACAGGAATGTATAGAAGTCTTGAGTGAAAGAACTAATTTTCTAATCTTTTAAGCAAAATAATCGCTTGAATCCGGTATTTCACTATGAAAAAGAGTATTTCAAACTAGGCGCTATATACTTCTTTGAACGATAGTACCTAAACTTGTGCAAAACAAACCAACTCTTATGACGTCGTATTACCTAAATCAGACTCGATGGGTGTAAAAAAAAAAGGAAGTGTACATAGGTTTGTTCGCTTTAACTGCACTACATGCAGTTAAAATGAACAAACCTTAATTTTTGTATCGACTTATTGCGGGTATTTACGGTTATTTGTTTTGGCATCATTGATCGAGTTTGACCATCAATTTTTGGAAAATATGGAATTATAATGGCAAATTTATTATCTGGTTGCCATGACACTGTATTTTCGCAGTTCAGTTGGTAGCAGTAAATAAATGTTAATAATTGTAAGTCAAATATGTTGACAAATTAAAAGTAAACAGTAAAATCCCGAAGGTACGGTTGAATAGGGAAAAAATTGTGCCAACGCATCTTACGCTTATATTGGTTTTTTAGAATCAATATCAACTAATTGAATAAAATGTACATCTAAGTTATTTGGGACTATTAGATGAGTGAAGCATAATGTTGGAATGAAATTTGATGAATTTCTCTAATGTAGCATAGAATTTAAAAAGTAGTATAAGAACTTAACCTAATCGTCATTAAAATGTAATATGGTTATACTTGTGCAATAAACTGTGGTATAGTAATCCTGATATCGGATACAAAAATAATGGCCTCCACATTTAATCCCGAAGATAAATCAAGGTAGAATAATTGAAAAACTATTCGATATAAGTGTGTCTACACTTTGACATCTGTTGTAGCTGGTATTTCCATCATATGAGTAGACAGGAAGCCACTGATTTGCTGTTAACGGAAAAGGAAAGTGGTGTTTTTCTTATTCGGGATAGCACAACATCTGTAGGAGACTTTGTGCTATGTGTGAAGTATATCCTTATAATTCGTATTGAATTCCAAATTACATCCGCTTGTTACAGAGAAGATAGCAAAGTGAGTCATTATATTATAAACAAAACACACCAAAATGATCAAGAAGTATATAGAATTGGAGATCAGCAATTTAGTGATTTGCCTAGTTTGTTGGAATTTTATAAGTTACATTATTTAGATACGACACCATTAATACGCCCAGCGACGAAGAAGCTAGAGAAAGTAAAAGCAAAATACGATTTTGAAGGACAGGTATTGACGAATTACATTGTCACATTCACCTTTCTAATGCAGTTTGGAACTACTTCTAGGATCCTGACGATTTACCATTTAAAAAAGGCGATATTTTGACCATAATATCGAAGGACGAGGAACAATGGTGGACGGCAAAAAATTACCAAGGCCAAAAGGGCTCTATTCCTGTCCCGTACGTTGAGAAAGTTCGTATATAAGTAAATTGCATATTTTAAGTGTTATATAACATTTCATTTTGCTTTTAGATTGACGATTCACAAAGCCTTTGCGAATTTCCTAGGCCGTCATCAGGTGGTACAATTCCAGGGATACCATCGGATGCTGCTTTGAAACGCAATCAAATGCAGGTAAAGTAAAGTGGATGTATGATAAATTGAATAAGATTTAAGGAAATTAAACATTGCCAACTGGAAAAAAGAAACAGTAGACAGGAAGAAGTGGAAGATAATTGTGAACCAAGCCGTGAGTCTACTAGGCTCATAGAGCTTCAATATATATATAATTGGGACATGTGAACTAGGAAAATCGCCCAGAGATGACAACATAACAAACGAAATAATACGAGCACTGCCAAAATCGGCGATAGAAATAATTTAAAAAAAGTAATGACTAAGAAGCTCGAACAAGGGAAAACACTAGAAGAATGACAAACAGGCATAATAAGCCCAACATACAAGAAAGACGATGACCAGAACTACCGAGCAATCGTCCTTCTCAGCAATGCAGCTAGAATATACGTAAAAATCCTAGAAAGAAGAATAAGACAAAAACTAGAAAATACACTTGAAGATAGACAGAGGGCTATTGTTATTCCCCCGCCCAAAGTCACTGCACCTGCTACTCCTAAAGATGTTCGCCCAATTAGCGGTCTTCCCATCTTTTCTAAAACCCTGGATAGAATTATGGAATGACTATTAAGACGTTTTCTTTTAAACAACAACGTGCTTCTCAATTGGCAGTCTGGATTCCGTCCTTTACAAAGTTCTGCCACTGTCTTGTATCACAGACGATGTTATTAGTTCCCAGGATAAGGATATGGTCATTATCTTAGTTTTGTTAGATTTCGATAAAGCGTTTGTCACTATTAATCACGACATATTGCTTTCCATACTTCCATGTTGGCTTGTCAGATATTACTGTCGAGCTTTTTCGCAGTTAGAATTCCGGCCGACCTCAGGTTGTTGAATTGGATCGAAATATCTCGGAATTCAAGAATGTTGCTTCTGGTATCTCTCAAGATTCTATTTTAGGTCCTCTTCTGTGTGCAGCATACACCTCAGCCTTGTCTACTGGTCCTTTGCATTGTCGGTGCCATTGTTACTCTAATGATACACAAGTTTATATTTCCTGTACTCCAGATAAACTTGCTTCAACTATTGATTTACTTAATCAAGATCTTAACAGGCTTGCAGAGCACTCTAAACAACATTCTCTTGTTTTGAATCCCCAGAAGTCGGCGGTCCTTGTCTTTTCTAGAAGGAGGACTGTGACTAGGCTAGATAATTTGCCCATTCAAATAAATAATATTCCCATTCCAGTTGTTAAGATTATTAGGAATTTGGGATATATATGAACAACTATTTTCGCTTTAAAAACCATGTTTTTAGTACCCTGCAGTGTGCTTATACGGCTTTAAAATGATTTATCCCTTCCGACATGTTCTTGATCCCAGAACTAAAACGCTTTTGTTCGACTCTCTTGTTTTATCGCAGCTTAATTTTTGTGCTATCGTTTACGGTTAGTGTATAATGTTTACAAAGAATCGAATTCATAGATTACAAAACTCTTGCCTTCGACTAATCTTCGGTATTAGGAGATATGATAAAATCAGCCATAAGTTGAAGGCTTGTTTATATCATAAAATAATTTCATCAATAACTCCAATTTGATTTTGCTTCATAGACTTAGAGAAAGCCTTCGATAAAGTAGATAGAAACAATATATGGAACGTATTGAAAAAACGAGGATTACAAGAATATATAATCAATGGAATAAAAGCCTGTACCAAACAATTACGTAAAAATATAACACGAAACCTCGGAAATGTTTGAAGCAACCAAAGGATGTAATACTGGACGAAGCAATAAAAGAAATAAAGCAAAAACACATGAATATGAAATTGAATACTGAAAGATGCGCAAAGTAGAAAGTAGAAAAAGTGATTATAGCAACAAAAATTTAAAAACATACCAGGAAATACTACACAAATATAACATGGAAATAAATTTTGAAAAGACCGAAACAAAGATCATCAACAACAGTGGAAAGTAACACATAATAAATATAAACAATTAACAATTTTGGAATACAATTATAAAAATAATTTGGAATATAATTATAAAAATATAATCAAACTATGTTAATTTCTTTGATTTATTTTTTTCAGGGATATTGATGATATTTTGTTGTTTGTTTTAGAGAAAACTACCTGCTATGGCTATAGTTAGACAAGGACGAGTACCAAATGCTTATGATAAGACAGCCCTTAAGCTGGAAATTGGGGATGTGATCAAAGTAACGAAAACCAATATTAATGGACAGTGGGAAGGTGAATTGAAGGGAAAAACTGGTCATTTTCCATTTACTCACGTAGAATTTATTGATAACGAAGAAAGTTAGTGCTGCTGAATTTTGTTTCGCGATGTATATTTATACTGTGGGATTTAATATAATACATATTGTATAGTTACGATGTACACATATATTTATTAATTATATTAATAATAATAATAATAATAACGGTAATAATAACAATGATAATAACAATTGGCAGTAGCATTTAGTGTTTAGTGCTTAGTATTTGTCAATAAGATTACGAAAGTCTTTTTTCGTTTTGAGATTGTATTTTTCTTAATTACATATCATATTTAAATAAAACAAATTTGTTTTATGCATTTTAATAACAACGTAATATTTTGCTATTTATAAATATTTTATAATTTAGATTGCATAAATTCCCTATCTCCTAATACTTAATTGTAGTGTCCTTGAATCAAATGTAAGCAACATACTAAATACATATTTAACGAAATCAAGCACGAGGACAAATTTTGGCGTTTTTTTTTTATTTGTTTTAGACTATCTTTAGAATAGAACTAAGACGAAACTAACGAATGTTTGAATATGTTATACTTAATTTGTTGTATATTTCTACATTAAAACTAGAAACCAAACAGAAACATGAAGAAAATCCACAAAAATCGTTTTGTTTAAACATAAACCTCTATAAGAATTATACGAAAAACTCAACAAGTTAATAAAGAACCAAAAAAAAAACTAAGATTCGTAATTTTAGCTAGAAACAAATAGTCTAAGCGAAAAATGAAAACTATATTATCTTTAACATACATAGACGTGTAATTTGGAAGAATAACATAATTAAATCGAGAAAATACGGCGATGAGAAATTACCTTCACAAGAAACGTATTAATTTATGTTTCCTGAACTTATGCAACCAATTTTACTTAGCAGTGTTTAATAAGTTGCCGTAGTATTTTTAAATTCAAATAAAACCATGAATTCATATTTAATATTTGAATTTTAGAGACTTACCAGAAGCAGATAGGAAAGCTTCGCATAATTTATGGGATGATGATAAGACAATAACAATAAATAAAATTTATTATCGTGCATAAAAACAGTTGATGTACATCCCGCGCTAAGATATTCATTTTTAATATTTACATTTTGATTTGGAAATAGAAATTAAGTTTTCCTCAATTTTTTTAATATCAAATAATAGGTTAACTTGAAATTTGAACCGATATTTTTTTATCTTACACTTTCAAGCGAAAATATTCCATTCCTAATCAAAGTTAGTAGCCATTTTTGAACCGCCAAAATAGCTGTATTCTTTAATTTTATTCGTCTTTTTTTATTCATTATAAATTTATATCTTTATCAATAATAATAGCAAGGACTGTAGGGTAGTACGGCAAACAATAATTTTCTCGGTACACTCCGCACTACACAAATTATTAATTAACTCGAAAGACACGTGGGTCTTCGAAACGGTGTTTTTCCGATTGTTGTGTTGTAACAATAGAGTCACCTAAGTAAACAGAACTCTCCCAATTTTTTTCCTTGGATCCTATTCATGGGTTTATCTAAGACATGAGAATCGTAATGATAAGTTGAGCAATCTGTCTAATAATATTAAGTTCCTTGTTAAACGAAATGATTTTTCGTCAGGTCAAATTTTCGTGAAGGTGCAAAATCGCATGCAGGTGGTTGTCGGGGGACCTAACAACAACGGTTGGAATAATATCGGATAGATAATACAAGTTAGAACAGACTGTACTACACAAACGAGTGGAAATGGTTTGGAAAAAGATAGAGTACCACTACTTGCGTCGTGCTGTGACGGTCGTCTAGCTTCGTGTCAGACTGCTCTTCGTCTTTCCGCCCTCGGAAAGACACACAGGTCACTCAGCGATCAAACTTTTAGAGGTTGGGGGTACCAAGTCAATTAAGATTTATAAAGGTTAAAGGTCGGTTACGGGAGTGTAACGTCGGGCAGAGGTTCGTCTAACAGTAAAACAGCCGCTGTCGAAACGGGAGAAATCAAGGTATTATATATTCCCTGCGGCGGCGGCACAGGTTTTCAGAAAGGATAGGCAAGAACCTTCGAGTATACGTTTCAAGTCAGCAACTGGAAGAAGGGAAAATACTAATGGATACTCAAGAGAAGTAAAATGTTACAAATGTAACAATATGGGGCACATAGCACGAAATTGTACTGAGGTGAGTCAACCAAAGGTTATCCGCTGCTATAAATGTAATGAAGTTGGACATATTAGAAAAGATTGTACTAAAGAAATAATGCACGTCACAAACACAGTTTTAGATGAAGGTATGGCAAAATATCTAAAGGTAGTTATCTTTAATGGTAGGAAAGTAAACGCCATGATTGATCCAGGCAGTTCTGTATGCACTGTAATAGAATCTGTAGTGAATAGAACCGGGTTGAGAATGAACCCCACAGATATGAAACTGTATGGGTACGGGAATGGGCGTCAGCCAGCGGTACATTGTCTTGGTACAGTGCATGGAATTGTAAATGTAGATGATGTCGGTGCCGAAGTGAATCTTTGCGTTGTACCTGATAGTACCCAAACCTTTGAATTACTAATTGGACGTACCTTCACAGAATTGGATGGCGTTGCTTTTGTCAAAATTAGGGATAAATTAATATTTGGGAAAAAGGATGAAGAACCATTCAAGGATATGTCTATTTGTGAACAACCCAAACATGTAACAATAAGGAGCAAAGAAACTACAGTCATTATGAAGGAGCAAGTAAACCTAATTAGAGCAGTCATTGGTGATGAGACCCAAATCGTACCTATAGTGAATTTAGCGACCAAAGATATTCCATTAGAAGGTGGGGAAAGAGTTGGTTGCATAAGGTATGTGAACACAATTCAAACTGTAGGGAAAGAAAAGAAAGACATTCAGCCGATCAATGCCGATATGTTGAACTTTGGCGAAGCAGTTCCGGAAAATATAGTGTTGAAGATGGTAAACCTATTTAATGTTTACCGCAGCTGTTTTGCTTTGAATTTAAGCGAATTAGGCTGTACCGACGTTATGCGAATGGATATTGTTGACAATAATATACCTGTTAGAACGAAGCCGTTTAAAAGCGGTTACACTGAGCGTGAAACGATGGCAAATATTTAAATGAGTGGAAACAACAAGGAATCGTGAGTGATACTACGTCACCTTATGCATCAGCCTGTATACTGGTAAATAAAAAGGATGGTGACCAACGACTGGTTGTGGATTATAGACCGTTGAACAACCAAACGGTAAAGATGAATTTCCCGATACCAACGATCGACGAATAGTTTGAAGGTCTGCAGGGAAAAACACTATTTACATTGTTGGAGATGGGTAGCGCTTATCTGCAAATACCTTTGACTGAAAAAGCCAAAGAGAAGATTGCGTTCATAACACCTGATACGACTGGACATTTTAACCGCATGATGTTTGGTCTGTGCAATGCACCGTATGAATTCTCCAAGTTAATGAGTTTGGTATTAGGTCCATTGGGTAAGGATACAGTCCGATGGTATCTAGATGACATTTTGATTGCAGCAGAGGATTGGAATGAGATGTTACGCAAGTTAGAATCGGTACTAGCGGCTCTGCAGAAAGCTCATCTCACACTGAAGCTTAAGAAGTGCCTTTTTGGACAAAAACAGGTTGAATATTTAGGATATGTATTGTCATCAGACGGATTGAAGCCAGGAAGAAAGACAGAAGCGATAATGGAGTACCCGATACCGAAAAATGTTCACGAATTGCGAAGATTTCTGGGATTAGCGGCGTATTTTCGGAGATTCATACCGAACTTTGCCCGAAAATGTAGAGATATAACTGATTTGACACGAAAGGATGTACGTTACGAATGGAAGGAAGAACAGCAGCAAGCTTTTGACTACTTACGAAACACGCTAACAACACCCCCAATATTGAGATTATATAATCCGAAAGCGACGACGACGGAAATACATACTGATGCTTCTCAGGTAGGGTTGGCCGGAGTATTATTACAAGCAAAAATAATAAGAATTTTGGATAAAGACAAAAACGAACTTAGTGCGCGCGACAAAAATGCGAATGTGCTGAAAATCACGATCAGAGCGGACACTTTGGACTAGACCCTACAGTGGAAAAGATTCGAAGAAAATTTTGGTTCGGTAAAATGAGGCGATATGTACGCGGACATATTAAATCGTGCTTTAAGTGTTTGTTAAACAAAGTACCCGGTGGTCGACAATCAGGACTATTGCACCCATTACCGGTCCCAAAAAGACCATTTGGTCGCGTCCATCTAGATCATTGCGGGCCCATTGTAGCGAGCCGACGCGGTAATGAACATGTGTTAGTGTTTATCGACGCTTTAACCAGGTTTGTGAGACTTTTCCCGGTGAAATCAACAAAAACGGCGGTAACGGTAAAGCGACTTAAAACGTTCGTGTCTACATACGATATTCCAAATCAGATTGTAACCGACCGCGGAACGAGTTTTACTTCGAGTATCTTTGCCAAATATTGTTCGGAAATCGGTGTAAAACATACATTGATCTCACCAAGGCACCCACAGTGCAACGGAATGGTCGAGCGAGTAATGAGAACATTGGTACCAACCTTGATGGCAGCGATTGAGAAGGACGAAGAATGGGACCTGAAAATAGCAGAAGTGGAACAGCACTTGAATACCTCGGTGAACCAAAGCACTGGAAAAACGCCGTACGAAGCATTGATGGGGTATAATCCAGAATTTCGCGATAACCGACTGGAAGACGTGATTAACGTGGAAGGACAAGCCACCTGGATTCCCCCCGAGCCAGTGCAAGACTCGATTCGAATGAGATGTGAAGCCGAGCAGATGAAACAGAAAGAACGGTATGATCAGCACAGAGCCAAAGCAGCTGAATTGGAGCCAGGAGATATTGTAGCCATGCGATGGGCTACTACGCCAACGGGTCACCCCACCAAGTTGCAACCAAAGTACAAAGGCCCATTTGTGGTCGTGGAGAAGTTACTGGGAGACGCCTACCGCATAACGAACGTTACCGGAACGGACAGCCGTCGGTATATGACCACCGCTCATATAAGTCAACTGAAAATTTACAAGAATCATGAAGACGATACCTACGATAATAACCAGGGGGACGAGGACTCTAACACATCTGTAGTGGAGGAAGAGACTGAGCAGGAAGAGGTAGCAATGATGGAGAACCCAACAGGTGCGAAAAGACAGCGACAGATTCCAGTGAGGTATGAAGACTATGTTTGCGAAGACTCATTTACCAGGAGGTAAATGCTGTCAGGAGGGCCGAATGTAAACGAGTGTAAACGAGAGACAGTATATTAGATGTTATGAGTATGTAAACGATATTAGGTGATATGAGTTTAGGACAGGGAGGGGAGAGGTCACTCAGCGATCAAACTTTTAGAGGTTAGGGGTACCAAGTCAATTAAGATTTATAAAGGTTAAAGGTCGGTTACGGGAGTGTAACGTCGGGCAGAGGTTCGTCTAACAGTAAAACAGCCGCTGTCGAAACGGGAGAAATCAGGGTATTATATATTCCCTGCGGCGGCGGCGCCTCCACCAGGATTGGTCCTCCGGCCTATTGCTGTAATGGGGTAATTGATGGAGAATTTGGCGGAAAGGACTGTAAACGAGTGTAAACGAGAGACAGTATATTAGATGTTATGAGTATGTAAACGATATTAGGTGATATGAGTTTAGGACAGGGAGGGGAGAGGTGACGTGACGGTTCGAGAAGAGAAAGAAGTTATTGTTATTAGTTGAGTAAAATAATTATTGTATTACGTTAAAATAAAGTTAACAGGACCTAGCGGAATCGATGCGGGAGAGCTTCCCGAGCAGCCTGGTGCAATCAATTTCGCAATCGTACTGCTGAAACGGGAAATAATTGCGAAAACCTAAACTTGGGGGAGGTTCAATTATGATCTGGAGCTGTTTTGGCAGCGCTGTTGTGGGTGATATGCGACGTGACTTAGGGGTTCGACTTTGAATCAAAATTTGGGGCATTTGTGGACCGAAAATGAAAATTCGGGCCGGCTGAAATCGTAGAAGGGTCCCTAAAGTCTACTAGAAATGTTTACGTTAAGTTACCAATTTTTGGGTATCCGCCGAAATGACGATATTGGTACATTTTACATTACTGTATATAGTTTTTGTCTACGAAAATAAATATTATTATTATTATTATTAAATGGACGTGGATTAGTTTGCATGGTATTAGGGCATATTCTTTTTAGAAGATAATCAATCATGTGTGCTTTGAAATCGACTTTGTATGCGAATAAAACGTAAATGAGACGGGCGATATTGTTTAAATTTGTTACAGGGGCATGGAACCAGTGCGAGTCGAAAGGACGTCGGACACGCACCCCGATCGACGGTAACAATCGGTACTTCGGGAGCTACGCTAATTTCTACGTCTACCTACCCTCAACCACCTATTTCTTGCAACAACGGCAAAATAAGCGATTATTTCCGAGGGTGTATGCGTTCAACTATTTACTTGATCTTAAACGTAAGTAAAACGCGCCTAAATTTAATACGGCTAGCTACCCTCAACCACCTACCTCTTGCAACAACCGCAAAATAAGCGATTTTTTCCGAGGGTGTATTCCTTTAACTATTTACTTAAGCTTCAATGAAAGTCAAACGCGCCTAAATTTAATACGGCTAGCTACCTTCAACTACCAATTTTTTTTTTAAAAACAGGTAAATTGTGTGAATACCCCGATGGTGTATTCGTTTAACTCTTCAGTGAATCTGTCGTGTCGGTAAAAAGGATTATACTTCAATGCGTTTCGATAACTCTAATTTCTTACTCGCCAAAGCCATATAATAATAATAATAATAATAATAATTTCTTACTCCTTCCACAAGGCACGGTTGTTGGTGATAAAGGCGATTAACACCTGGTGGATCTTCAATACATACTGGAAAGAAAGGGAAGGCAATTTAGAATCAAATCGTTTTCACCTAGAATTTAAATAACTAACCCCAAATATACTGGAACAAGGCTCTAATCCAGCGAAGCTCCCACGATGAAAATTAAAGTCTCTTCAATACTCACTGTAATAAAAATTGAAATAAGTTGGTACAAAAAAAATGTTTGCATTGAAATTATGATTTACCCTTAAGAAACGGCAACGACGCCCTAATCCAGCGCTGAGTCGCTCTGATAATCTCAACCCGGCTGCTCACAAAATTCCACACAGTAATCACAAAAAACACACTGAAACGAAAAACGGAAACTATAAAATAAGAACTAAAATGTTGGGTAAATGTTATTTTGTATGAGACAAAGGTACAAAGACAGGTTGTGTGGCAATGTATCGCAATATATAACCGTTTACCTAATACTTTAAAACAAGTGCCACTTTCCAGGTTTAAAATAAAACTCAAGACATTATTATCTAGTCATTTATTATAGTTTGTACCTATCTATATATTTTATCTTTTATATTTACATACTTAGATTTATATGTTTGTTTTTATATTTTTCTACATATTGACGTATTCTATGCATGTGCATTTCGAAATAACCGGTGTATTGTTATTATTATCAACAAGATTTCACGTGAAAAAAGGAGTTAAAAACGAGGAGAATAGGCGTCTTATTTAAGAGTGGAATGCGGGAAATATATTAGTTTTCAGAAAGATAAAGAGGCATAGTAATCGATCTAATCGCTGGACTGTTACCAGTGATCAACAATTTAATACAGCGTGTCCACCTAATGCGTGGATGAAAGATAATTCATTTCCTGAGCAATTTAGAGAAATTTCAGATCAAAAATATTCGGAGACAGGTGCTACACAACATAAAATTATATTCAAGTATACAGAGAGTTTAGCTTTCGCTACGCACGATACAAATTTAGATTTCTAAATGGTACATCCAGTATATCACTATGTGTACTTTCTTCGATTTTCTCTATACCCATTAGTTTTTGAGATAATTCACATAATTCGAGATTTTTGCAAAATGCCGCTGTTTTTTTAACGACCGATATCTTAACTGCCTTGCACGCTAGAGCGGTGATTCAAATTTTATTCAATTGAGTATTTTTTAGAGTGTTCAACAAGATATCGAAGATTTTTTTATATCAATCGGATTCCATAAACAGGTCATCGATATCGTTGCCAAGTTTGATTCATGCTATTTCACCCTGTATATTTTTACAAAATCTATTAGAGGAGCTCTTCCAAAATCTTTTTTACAAAGTCTTTCGTTTAAAAACAAAGCTGTAACGCTGTAGCGAAATGCTATAAACTTTTACTTGGCCAAAAACATTCATTAAAGAGCAAGTTGTGTAAACATCGTTCTTCAGCAGTAAAAAATATCACAAGAACATATTCGAAGTGGTTTGTTTTGCCGAAGCTTCCAAAAAATACTCAATCGAATAAAATTTAAATCACCACTCTAGCGTGTAAAGCGTTTAAAATATCGGCCGTAACAGCGGCATTTCGCAAAAATCTCAAATTATGTCAATTATCTCAAAAATTAAGATAAATAGGTATAGGGAATATTGAAGAGATGCATCCAAAGACGTAATAATACACAGGCTCCATTTAAAAAGTCAAACCTATATCGTGCTAAGCGGAAACTATACTGTATACCTAAACATAATTTTATATCGTGCAGAACTATAACCAAACTTGTGTCGTGTACAGCGGAAATTGAACACCCCGTATACTTGACATTAATTTACATTCTGCAGCATTTATCTCCAAATATTTTTTATTTTAAAACGTTTTCTCTAAGTTGCTGAGGAAAGGAATTATCTTCCGCCCACGCACTAGGTGGACACTCTATATATGTATGTACAGGGATATCTTTTGGAGAAAAGTATTGATAATTTTAACAGAACTTCTGTTATTTATTTATTAATGAATACACCTGTTTTATTATTAAATTTAAATATTCTTAAAATATAGAAATTTCAAATTAAACATTCCGTATATTATTTCTAAGATGTAAAGTATAAGAGCATCCTGTACATGTTTCCGCGTTAATTTTTAACTTGGTATTTTAGACATAATTTACACAAAAAACAATAAGGAAGCAATAAACCCATTACATAAGCTAAATAAATAAACTACCATGTATACAGGGTAATGAATTAAAATAGATTAATTAGAAAATAAATTATTTGATAAATAAATTAATTAAATTCCAGGTATGGTTTCAAAACAGGAGGGCCAAGTGTCGAAAACATGAAAGTCAAATGCAGAAAGGTAAACTTCTCAAAAACAAACAAAACGGCTATTTCCAAACCATTAAAGGATACATTTCCTAAACATTTATTTAAATTCAAGTAGAAACAATAAATTGAATATGTGAAAATAGGTATCAGTGGGGCAAGTAAGGTACCACAACCAATATGATCGAAAATAGCTCACGTAAAACATAAATAAAAACAACAGCAATTCAAAAAGTAATTTTCAACGCTAAAATCATTTAAATTTGTTTAAATAAATGTAAACCGTCATGTTTCTGTATTTGATTATGTTTGAGCCGGCATTAACATTTCCACCTCTTGTTGCACCTACAGCATGATCTATAACACATTTGAGCATTTCTTATGCCCAAATGCAACAAAAAACTATTCAAAATTGAAAATGCAAAGTGTACAGCGTTGATTGGTTCGAGCATTCCTTATGTCCAGCACAACACGAAACTATTCAAAATTAAAAATGGAAAGCCTAACATGCAAAATGCGTCTTATCACTTTAGAAGATTTTATCGAAAAAAATACTAACGTAACTTCAGAAAATTTTGAAAAAGGTGTCTAAATCTTATTAAAGACATTTAGAAAATTTTTTTATGCGGAACCAATCCGCCAAAGAAAACGAATTAGATTTTGTAAAATAACAGTATCACTTAACTAAATTGGCTAAATTATAACCTGCTATAGAACAGAATACGTAAAAATAAGTTTAAATGAGGTAAAGAAAGGCAAAAAAAGTTGGAAATGTAAACGAAAAACCTAAGCGTCTTCAAATAAACAGATAAGCGTCACAAAATGGCGAATTTTAAACAAACAATTAACGCTAAATACGCTTGAATGAAATTCGGAAAACAAAATACAAAATACAAACGATTAATTAACAGAAACAATTAGTCTGACTAATTAAATTGAA
The DNA here is from genome assembly GCA_029619315.2 of Dynastes maya. Taxonomy (NCBI): domain Eukaryota; kingdom Metazoa; phylum Arthropoda; class Insecta; order Coleoptera; family Scarabaeidae; genus Dynastes; species Dynastes maya. Next base: position 2,646,188 of record JAROYE020000012.1, on the reverse strand, counting down.
TAAAAATAATTTCATGTTCTAGGGATGCACTAAATGACACGCTATGTAGGTAATCTGATAAACGCCGCTAGAAACGCGAATAAAAAAGCATAGGATAAATCTAGGCAAATTTCAAGGTTGGGTACGCATAAAGCCACAACAAGAATCGAATTTAACTGGATAATATTAAAATTTCCACTCACCTAATGCCAAACACCACATAGAACACATAAAAAATTAGACGCCATTAAAGTACTCAAACAAAACCCGTATAAATCCAAAGCTTACTAAGTATACTAAATCGGCCAATTAGAATTGAGCTCGATGTCACGTGATCTGTCAGCCAACATGAACGCTTTTTTTCATTACTTTCTTCTAATATTAACGCCAATATATCAATATTTAATGAAAATCCGTGAATTCAAAACGATATTTCGGAAGGAGAATCGATTTTTCATTTAATACTATGCGGGAATTTATTGAAACCGTCGGTAAAATTGCTTAAACTACTGGTATTTTCTAGAAATTTCCATCCTCTCCAAAGGATAATTTCGAAATAGGTTAAGCAAAACATGAATAAAAGCGAAAGCAATTCAAAACATTAATTTTCAATATTAAAATTATCTAAATTTGTTTAAATAAATACAAAGCATGTTTCTGTGTCAAGTTATGTTGGAATAGACATTAAAATTTCAACTGACCTTTTATTATGCGCATCTTCAGTAAGTTCTGCAACATATTCGAGCATTTCTTATGCCCAAGCACAACAAAAAACTATTCAAAATTGAAAATGCAAAGTGTACAGCGTTGATTGGTTCGAGCATTCCTTATGTCCAGCACAACACAAAACTATTCAAAATTAAAAATGGAAAGCCTAACGCAAAATGCGTCTTATCACTTTAGAAGATTTTATCGAAAAAAATACTAACGTAACTTCAGAAAATTTTGAAAAAAGTGTCTAAATCTTATTAAATACATTTAGAAAATTTTTTTATGCGGAACCGATCCGCCAAAGAAAACGAATTAGATTTTGTAAAATAACAGTATCACTTAACTAAATTGGTTAAATTATAACCTGCTATAGAACAGAATACGTAAAAATAAGTTTAAATGAGGTAAAGAAAGGCAAAAAAAGTTGGAAATGTAAACGAAAAACCTAAGCGTCTTCAAATAAACAGATAAGCGTCACAAAATGGCGAATTTTAAACAAACAATTAACGCTAAATACCGAGACGCATTGAATGAAATTCGGAAAACAAAATACAAAATACAAACGATTAATTAACAGAAACAATTAGTCTAACTATCTAAATTGAATAAAAATAATTTCATGTTCTAGGGATGCACTAAACGACACGCTATGTAGGTAATCTGATAAACGCCGCTAGATACGCGAATAAAAAAGCATAGGATAAATCTAGGCAAATTTCAAGGTTGGGTACGCATAAAGCCACAACAAGAATCGAATTTAACTGGATAATATTAAAATTTCCACTCACCTAATGCCAAACACCACATAGAACACATCAAAAATTAGACGCCATTAAAACACTCAAACAGAACTCATATAAATCCAAAGCTTACTAAGTATATCAAATCGGCCAATCAGAATTGAGCTTGAGGTCACGTGATCTTTCACCCCAACATGAACGCTTTTGTTAATTACTTTCTTCTAATATTAACGCCAATATATCAATATTTAATGAAAATCCGTGAATTCAAAACGATATTTCGGAAGGAGAATCGATTTTTCATTTAATACTATGCGGGAATTTATTGTAACCGTCGGTAAAATTGCTTAAACTACTGGTATTTTCTAGAAATTTCCATCCCCTCCAAAGGATAATTTCGAAATAGGTTAAGCAAAACATGAATAAAAGCGAAAGCAATTCAAAACATTAATTTTCAATATTAAAATCATCTAAATTTGTTTAAATAAATACAAAGCATGTTTCTGTGATAAGTTATGTTGGAATAGACATTAAAATTTCAACTGACCTTTTATTATGCGCATCTTCAGTAAGTTCTGCAACATATTCGAGCATTTCTTATGCCCAAGCACAACAAAAAACTATTCAAAATTGAAAATGCAAAATATCACATGCAAAATCCGTCTTGTCACTTTAGCAGCGTCAACTTCGAACAAGATGCTGACGGAAATATGGGTACCACTAAAGTCAAAAAGAAGGGAACTGATAAGAAGGGCGTGGCAATTATAAACAATTTGTTTACGCTAAAAATTATGTTAATTAAATTTATGCTCATACTATTTCTTTTGTTTGAGAAAATTATGATTTGAACTCCATGCGAACATCTATTGATAGCGTGGGAAAAATTTGTCCAACGCGCAAGCCTTTCTAGCAATATACATCCTTTCTTTTGTAATCAAAAAAGAATAAAATACGCGAAAATAATCTTTACGATCGACATGCTTCGATTTTAGGATGATTTCCAAATAGGTTAGGCAAAGCATGAATAAAAGCAAGAGCAATTCAAAAAAATTATTAACGCTAACATCATCTAAATTTGTTTCCGTATCAAATTATGCTGGAACAATCATTAATATTCCCACTTACCTTTTATCAGCTTGCTTTAACACAAAATTAGTAACACTTGTATTCCTCCAACACGAACAATAACAAAAGTGAGCAGTCCGCAAATCAAACCTGCTATCTTTCCACAAGTTTGACTCTTGAAAGGTGGGGCGGGTGAGGTGGGGTGGGGTAGAATGGTGGTGTTCTTTATATTAATATTATATTTAATAACTTAATTATTTTAATATTGAAATGTGCTTAAAGCTGTAATTAGGTTTGTACTTTGTAATGTCATCCCAGTTTTTTTTTTTAGTTTGACTAATGTTAAACATTAGTCATACTAAATACATATATAGGAATGATTTCCGATATTTGAATTGCGCAATCCATTTATTGATTATTTCAAATTTAATCGATTTTTTAAGCACATAAGAAGTATTTTACCGCAAACATAAGTTTAAATAAGAGAGAATAGTGAATTAAAACGACTAATCCTTGAACAGCGATTTATTGTTCTTAAAAATGTAGCAGTAATCACAACTTTTCTCAAGCAATTTTTTTTTTTACATTAAAAACTATCATCCGCATATTGTATGATAAAGCATAATTAACAAATTAAAATTGATAGAATATTTATCTACTAACTGATCTGCAGAACAAAGTCCTGTATTGTAACCTTTAATATACAGAATGTTCCTACTGCCTGCATGAGTAGAAGATAATTCCTTCCCTGAGCAATTTAAAGAAAAATCTTTCAAATAAAAATTATTGGCATGCAAGTTCTGCATAGGATAAAATTATATTCAAGTATACAGGATGTTCAGTTTCTGCTACGGACGATACCGGTTTGGTTTTCTAAATGGAACGCCTGTGTTTTATGGAATTTTTGGATGCTTCTCTTTAATTTGTCTCAATTTTCTTCAATATACCTCACATAATTTAAAATTTTTGCTAAATACCGTTGTTTTTTTAACGACCGATATCTTGAACGCCTTACACATTAAGGCGACGATTCAAATTTTATTCCATTGGATATTTCTTAGAGTTTTCGGTAATATATCGAGAAATTGTGGCTATCAAACTGTTGGCCATGTTTAGTAAAGATACTCTCATTGCACGTTTCTTATCGAACTGTACAGGGCGTAGCAATAGTACATCCCTCCTTTATTACTCGGGCTGCACGCTTGATATCAATTTGATATTTTGGGGGTGTAATATAATGTTAATTGTACATCTTTGAATCTATGAAGATATACTGGGTGTTTTATAAAAGAGATGGCATACTAAGACTCATTAATAACATCTTTTTGATATTTTGTTGTTGGAATCATCGGAAATCCCTAATATCTTCTAAACAATGGAAATGGTACAAAACTTTGACAAAACAGTGACATGCATCCAACATTAATTCCGAAATTCACGAACTAAATCTACATAAGCTAGTCCAGTGATTAGACCTTTAGTTTTAGTCAGTAACAAATTAACTTCAGTCCCTCATCAACAATTACATCCAGTACGATCACTGATTGGATATAATCACGTTAGTACACGCAGAGAAACGTGTATCAAGACTGTCCGCCTACCGTTTCAATTATCCACAATACAATAATTTATTCTATATATTTTCTTAACTTAAAACCAAATGATTTACTTTCAAGAAACATTTTTCTGTCTTGGATTTTCTAACGCTAAGAAAATATTTATTTAATATAAATAAACTTTCAAGAAAATTATGTTCTTATATTATACATTTTTATAATCTTGAAATAAAAATATTTTCTCTCGTATCTATTACTTCTTGGTAATTACTAGAGCGGGCCAAGAGCGTCACGCGCCAGGTTCGCAATCAGGCTGCCGGGCGCATATATGTATGTAAACATAGGTAATTTAAATATGTAATTATTAGGACGAGGACCAAAACCACTGTCTATTACGTCGTGAAGACGCGCAAATATACACCTGCAGTTTGGGTGTTCGTTGATAAATAGGGCGTTGTTCACAGTGGGCCACTACAAAAAAAAGTTCATTCATCGACGGCTACGAACTAACAGCGCGCTTATTCATTTACGGATGACGCGCTCTATTCATCAACAAATGACGAGTCTGCAGATGTTACGTTTGCACCACTTCGTGGCATACTAGAAACAAGCGTCGGTGTGCTCGGTTTAGTGATTATGTCTAACGTAACTATTAAAAATAAACGGCCATTACCTACGAAAGTTAATAAATTTCTTAGTGAATTTGTGGATTTACACTACAATGGGAGTACAATTTTCTGTAAAGTTTGTAAAAAGAAACTACTGTGCTGGAGCAAACGTGATTGTGAAAGACATATAAATAGCGCACACCACAGAAATAAAAGAAATGGTGTGTCACAACAACGTCAATTTCAATTAGAATTGCTTTTAACGTTTATGGTATGTGGTCTACCAATTCGTATACTTGATAAAAAAGCATTTCGAAAATTCTGGGGTACATACAATACCGAGTGGATACTACCATCTCGGACAGCGTTACGGAGAGGTATTCCACGAATACGTGAGGACATTGAAAATCGAATTAAAGCCGAATTAAAAGATAAACAGCTGTGGCTATGTCTTGATGAGACGACAGATTGCAAAAAAAATTCTATTTTGAATATAATAGTGCGCGTATTAGATCCTATTAAACCAAATTTTGCAATTCTATTAGCCAGCAGAAGATTAAAACAGTGTACTAGTAAAGCAATTACGGCCGTAGTTCTCGAAACGTTACAAAAATTTCAAGTGTCAACCAGTCAACTGTTGTTGTTCATGAGCGATGGTGCAGCAACAATGTGTAGTGTAGGCCGTTCCCTTAAAGAAAAGTGTGAAGGACTTTTACATGTTACGTGTAAAGTCCATGCTTTACATCTTGTGGCACAAACTATTCGAGAGTGTTACCCGGAGGTGGATGCATTAATAGCAAACACAAAAAAAGTGTTTCTCAAAAGTCCTAAGAGGACTAGGGCATTCCACAGGTTATGCCCTGGTATTCGAGAACCACCACAGCCCATTCTTACGCGTTGGGGAACGTGGTTAAAAGCCGCTTTTATTATAATGAACATTTTCAAGAAGTCAAATCCGTTATTTTGCAATTCGTCCCTGCCGAAGCTAGAGCTATTAGGATGAGCCAGAAGGGATTTCTCGATATTTCTGTTGAAACACATCTAAAGAATATTAGCAACAATTACAAAGGGTTAGTAGACGCGATAGAAAATTTGCAAAATTCTGGATTGTCGTTGGTAGAATCAGTGCAAGTCGTGGACGAAGTTAGTACATTGTTACACAGTATAAACGATGCAACAAGTGGACGAGTTTTAGCTAAGTTCGATAGTGTTTTAAAAAAGAATCCGGACTACACGAGATTAAGACAAATGTGCGATGGGGCATCTGCAGATTCCTTGACTAAGTCTAAAGATTATTTTAATTACGCCTGTCTTACTTCGGTAGACGTGGAACGGTCGTTTTCGAAATATAAGAACAATTTTTCGTCTCGGCGAACATCCTTCACCGAGGCAAATGTGGAAACTTATCTGATGGTGCAACTTTTTAAACAAGCCTATCCGCATTATTAAGAAGGATAGAATTTATTTATTATATCTTTATTTACAGTTACATTATTAAGTACAAACAGAATAAAAAAAGCATTCAGTTTCTCAGTTATTTCCTTATTACATCCCATTTACAACGCATACCGTTTTCAATCAAATAAAAAATCATAATGAAAATAAAAACATCTCAGCGTGTACATATATATATATATATATCCGCTCTAATTACTAAACATTATTATTGCGTCAGCTTTTATTTTTTTACTCTTGTGTATTAATTTCGAAATATCACATATCTGCTGTGACTCACATATACGCTATTTACAATAAGCGGCCGTTGCGCCTGATTCCGATTCTGTTGGATGGCGCAATTTGGCCCGCTCTAGTAATTACTATTGGTACTGTCCCCTCTAGAAGTGAGAAAAAAGGCAACCAAAAATGTTGGAACAGTATACGCTATGTTATGCGTAAGCGAATGAAGGACAGATGAGAATAGTGGTATTATGTTCTCGCCCACTGTGGCACCTCCTCATCGAGCGTTCCTGACCAATACCGTCAGCCGAAGCCATATAACAATAATAATAATAATAATAACAAGGCTCATTCCCACCCAATACACACGCTAGCGGTAGCTCCATCATAGAGATATTTAAATTACTATTAAAGTAGTTTCTTACAAGAAATTAAATCTATTTTTTACACTAAATACGTACACGTTAAAGTTTCAATTAACATAAATATGAAAGATTGAACTTATAAAATAAGGCAAAAAAGAATAAAACGTTGAATTTACAAAATAACAATAAAATGTTAAGTGTTCTTAACAGACATAATCACCTCGCCTGAGAATGAACCTCACATGAAATTTATTATCAAAATCAGCTTTTATTATAAACAGAGAAATGAACAGTAATCATTTTTACCATCAAATAAAGTCTTATGGAACAAAAAACAATTATTAGTTTTGGTTCCACACTTTTAAACAAATACTATATCGTTGCTTTCGTAAGAAAAGCACGTAATTCCATATTTTATCAAAAATTAGATTTAACTGCAATTTGATAATAATTAAAAAAGGTTTTCAGAATTATTTTTTCCTAAAAATCATTCAAATTATTCTATAATAGCCTCTAAAAGAGAAACAAGAATTTACATTGCGAGCATACGAAAACCACACAGTTTTTTTTCTCACTAAGGCGATGACATTTCATAAAAAAGATCATAAATTTTATAATTCTCAAGTCTCATCGCAGCAAAAAAAAAAATCTGCCGAACATATAAACATCCCAGAATTCTAGTAACTCAGAAATAAAAACCGCAGATTGTTTGTTTTTTATAAAACCACTTCTATCTTGAGTTTTACAGATAAGTCGAATAACGTACACCTTATTTACAGGAATATTTATTTCTAAGAACTTTAAGGGAGAGCGCACACAATCGATTTTTAGTCGAGCGATAGACAATGTAAATACATTAAGTTAGATGCACACGCGGAGAAACGTTTACTTGTCCATTTTAATTCAAGGCAACTACTGTTTCAATTATCCGCAATACAATAACTGTTTTAAATCAAAAGAGATATTTTCTTAGCATTTCTTTCCCCGCTTAAGAGAAGCACCTATACACTTGTAATGAAATAATTGTATTTCTTTGTTTAAGACATTTGTTAACTTAATTAAAAAAAATCTTGCAGACAATTTGAAGAAAGCGATTCTTAATACAAGTAAATGGCCATTATAACACAATAAATCTTCGCTTTCTCGATACCAACATTCGACCATCAGATTCCCAGACATTAAACTTATGTAAGTTTAATGTCTGGGTATGGGGAAAGCGAGGAGAAGCTCTAAATCCCAAAAATTTAAGACCGACCAAGCACGGTGGAGGGTGTGTAATGGTGTGGGGGTGCATGGCGTCGGAAATTTGCACATCATTGAAGGTACAATAACGAAGGAAGTTTACTTGGACATTTTAAAACATAACTTGGGAGTAAGTGCTCAGAATTTGGGGCTAGAAGGTCGTTATTTCCAACAAGATAACGACCCTAAGCACACTTCCTATTTAGTCAAAGAATGGCTGCTCTATAATACGCCCCATACGCTGAAGACTCCACCACAGTCCTCAAACATGAATCCCATAGATCATATTTGGGACGAATTGGATCGTCGTATTCGAAAATTCGAAATAACAAGTCGAGAAGAACTGAAGCGTATTTTAATTGCAGAATGGTCCAAAATTGATATGTCTGTTACAAGTAACTTAGTATATTCGATGCCTAGACGATTACAAGCCGTTATAAACTCTAAAGGGTATCCCACAAAATATTAGCTTCCGCTTCCATGCCTCTCTGTCTTGTGCTGACTCTTCCTTTAAGTTTCTTTCTGCTATACTTTTTCGTATTCCATCATTCCAGGACGTGAGACAGGCGCGACTCTTAAATTTTGGTCTATATTTTCAAGAATTGTTAAACGTCTAAAAAAGGTTTGAGTTAGGTATAGGAAACATAACAGTAACAACTTTGATGTGTAACTTCTTTTTGAGTCATCCTGTGTATTTCACAATTTTAAAACTCCCAATGAACCTACGTAGCTCTTAACAAAAATATTTTTAAAATATCTTACCATTTTTCGTATATAAACCGATGCGAATGTGGTGCACCGCTCTGTATAATAAAAAATAATTTAAAAAGGGGCCCGCTTTCAAATGATGGAACTTTTATTTAAAACATTTAAGAATGTCTATTGTCTCATCATTGTAGTCTTAAAATCGCACAAATATTTGCAGATATTTTTATTCAAATAGTGCAGGTGTTGGATCAAAATATGTTAGGAATACATTAGGAATCGATCAAAAAGTGCAGCGAATTACTGCAGATATATTCAAGGTACTATACAGCATAAATATGACAATGAATCCAGTAACATATTAATGTATAGAAACTACACAGATCATAAATAATACATAATAGTTGGATGCAATAGTAAGAATTAGTAATTAACACCAACAATATTAATCTTCCAACAATTAATAACAATAATTCTAAGACAACGCATTACAGTTGTCATTAAATTATAACAATTTTTCCCATGTAGCCAAGATATTCATCACAAAATTATAAAATAAAAATAAGTTTCCAATTATATGCAAGATAATTAACTATATATAGGGGAGACTAGCCTAAAATGACATATCAATTATAAACTTAACTGTAAAACTTTATTTATTCATAGTACATTAAAATAAAGATAATAACCTTATCAACTGCATTGATATACATACATTGAACTCTATACTACGTAACTGGAACGGTGTCTGCCAATATACGATGTTATCAGGCGTTGAAGCCGACAGAGAAAAAACATAAGCAGGTATTTCTGTCGCAGTCGTTTACATTGTATGTTACCGACATTGGAGTAGTGTTTCATGGTTTTTAGTGATTTCTCTGTTTATTAGAATTTAAAAAGTATTATTACAATGGTAATAAGTTGTGTTGCATATAACTGCAATAACATAGCAGATAAAAGAAGCGATAAAAGTTTTCACAGGTAAGTTTATTTCATTAATATTTTAATCGTGACCTTACTAAAATTAATCAACATTAATGCAATGTGTTACTTTTAGTTTTCCATTTAATAGACCGGGTATTTTGAGGGAATGGGTAAGATTTCTTAGATGGGACAACTGGAAACCATCAAAATACAGTAAATTATGCAGTGATCATTTTGTATCTACTGATTTTAAAAACTCTATAACTATTACTGGTAGCAGCAATGGTAGAAGATTACTAAAAGAAGATGCTGTGCCATCTATTTTCAATATACTAGCCCATTTAAATAAAGAAACACCTCCGAGAAGATCACTGAAATGTTCCTTGGCAGATACCATATTAGCAGAACCAAATACATCTGAGGAGATTCTTGCTGTAAGTATTAAGATACATGTTTTATTTAACAGCATATTTGCACTATATGCCTAAACATTTTAGAAAATAATTGCAAGTGGAGGTACTTCTGATGCAACAACATTGCCAATTAAATTTGAGAATACAGAGAAGATATTGTTGTCTAAGAAAGTGAAAGTGTTGCAGCAAAAGATTCGTCGTAGAAACAAAAAGATTAAATCAGTGACAGAACTTATTGATCAATTAAAAAAAAATGGCAGTAGTTCAGACAATTTGAATACGGTTATGGAACGTTATTTTAAGGGTTTTGCGTTAGAATTTGTAATTCACCAACATGAAAACAAACAAAGCACCACAAAAAAGACAATACAGCCAAATCATGAAAGAATTTGCACAAACATTGTACTTTTATTCACCGAAGGCTTATAAATTTGTGAGAAATGAAGTGCTAGCATTAACTCAACCTGTATTGACTTTGGGAATATATCATCTCAAGCATTTGAATTTCGTTCTGATAAAAGAAGCATTGTTCAAAGAAGTGAAGACGATACTGATGACAATATATACATATATTTAGAACAAGTAGATAGATACTATTTGACTGAATTTCAACACAATGCGCTCTTTTATATTGCAGGGTATGTTATTAAAAAGATGGTAAATTCTACTACATGTGAGCATTGCATAAATATAATGTTTGTGAGAAACACCAATAATGTGAATGATCATCTATACAGTGGTGACAGTAGGAGTTATTCCAAATTTACGAATACCATAACTGACATATAAAATAGTAGAATTTGCTGAAAGGCACTTCAGAATTCTTCAAAATTATAAAAAAAGTATACAAATAAAGAAAATAATTACTGAAGCAGTCAGACACTTCTCTAATTTTTTATATTTATTTCAACCACCACATCCAGCCACCAAGGAACTTCTATTTGAAGAAATTCACGAACGCCAAATATGAAGCAGGTTTTAAACATTTACTTAAAATGTCGCTTGCATGCATTCGGAAAAAAGAGCACAGAAAAATTATTATGGAATCAATCTAATATCAGACAAAAAATGATAAAGCTAATTCTTTTTAAAAATTTGTAATTTTTGAATTTAATTTTATACAATAGTGATTATTCTGTAGCATATAATATTCTGTATATATTGTTGTATTATTTCCTAAAATACATTCTAACCGAAATTTCTAACTAAAGTTCGTATTATTTTTGAATTTGTAATGAAAAGGAAGTTTTGGATGCAACGAAGTTACATACATGTTATAAATAATATGTATCTTATATGTGTTTAACGTGATAAAATAAAAATCTAATACCTTGTAAAATTGAACCTCATCTTAATCTATTACCTCTTTAAAATTAATTTAAATTAAATTTTACATTCGCTGGAATACGGATAACAGTGCGTTAGAATGAGATGGGAATACCTACTACCAGGCTGGTTGCATAATCAACGTGTGGCTTAGTCGCCTTTCCAGTTACGTATAGTATACATTTCAATGTATACATACAATAGAAGTTGAAAACAACAAAAATCCTTTGGTTCAAAAGTAAAAAAATATCTTCTGCTGTCATATTACCCTTGGGGGGTTGTGGTAGAATGACATACGTATGTCATGTCAAAGTAAATACATCACACTTACGTTGTCTTTATTTTCATTTTGCGGCTTGCTAGTACTCGGCTCATTATTCATTTTTTCTCGATCAATTCCACCTTCAGCTTGGCCTGCTAAATCGATGCTTTCGCTCGCGTTATCTTTTTTACCTTCGTCCTGGTCTGCTACGTGAGCTGGTGCAAACATATAATCAGGGAATATATCAGGGTTTAACAGATATATGCCTATTTTTAAAAATCCCTATGTTAGAAATTGTTAGAATTTGTCACCGATTTTCCATAGGCTTCGGAAAGCAATTTGCCTATTTGGAACAGAGTTACAATCCTTCCTGAATTATTCTTTAACGACCTTGTTATCTCCTGATTATAATAAGTCGACAGTGGTCCAAAGAACGTCACATCCAGGGGTTGCATCCTATGAGTGCAATGTGCAGGCAAGCACAGCAAAAGGATGCAGATATCTTTCGCATATTGCAAAGCTGGATAAAACTTATGACTGAGGTGTCCATCCAAAATCACTAACACTTTGTTAGTGCGCTCTTGCCATTGATATTGCTTTCGGAATTCTCAGGCTTATACTAGGATTCCTTGCTCGAAAACCACATAGTCAGTCATAACCTGCCTTTTTCACTAAACGAGAAAACCTATGTGGAATTTTATTAACCTCAACGAACTGATAGGCTAGCTCTCTCAAGCTAGTTGTAGTAATGCTAAAGAGCATGTTTCCATATGTTTTATGTAGGAGGCAATTTTGTTTAGCGTGCATCTACGTAATGTAGCATGGGGAACATTAAACTGCTTAGCAGCAGCTAACCACCCCATTTCATTGTTCTGGACTGCATTGACTCTTAGCTTCAAGATTGTCATTCGTTGATTCTTTTATATTTCCCGACCATATTACTGTAAACGTAAAAGGAAACATTACAAGGGGAAATGACATACATATTGGGTAAAATGACATAGGTATGTTGTTTTTGCCGATGGCTTCTTGTGTCATTTTATCTGAAGGCAGCTAGAAATGTTCTAAGCTAACAATGTTAGTGAATATACAATTTACCAGGCTAATCACTCTCAATTCTGAAACTGTACATATTAATTTACTCAACACTTAATTACAAAGCTTTTCTAACTATTCTTAATTATTCATTTTAGCCGCACAAAAATTATCAGACTATTTATCCAAATGTACTTGAACAGCATACGATAATACGATAATATATGATGATATATTGTGCAGAATTGAAACAAAATTAAACTGGACACGTGTGTTGTGAACCTGCAAGTATCAGCACATACCATGTTGACTGGAACATCTAGGCAATTCTTGTAATATGTCATTTTAGGCTAGTTTCCCCTATATTTTGAATTGCCGCCAGTAACAAATGAACCAATCACGGCATCCTCATAGACAAGAGCATTGACGAAATTACCAACTTAAATCATCCGCGAAATTTAAAAAGTGCGCGTTCTAGTGATGAGGGATGCCTGATGAGTGATAAGGACAGACAAAAATATCATTAAATTAACCAAGATACCTCCATTATCATCATAAAATTCATAAGCTAAATTTATATTAGGTCTGGTTAAAACCAAACACTAAGAAAGTTAGAGACAAGGTATAAACTATTATCAGTTATATTTTAGTCTGATACATGTTATTGAACAGAATCTATTATTCGGATAAAAATAATTTAAAAAATTCGTTGGGTTTGTTATTTAATAGCTCGAATCTTTGATCGAAACTCCAAAACAATTTTAACATTACAACACTGTTTTACTCACATAAGAAAAGCGTTTGTGTTGTTCGAACTGTTCGTTTAAATGTTCGAGGAATTAAAAACACACCTATCGAATAGTACGGAATTTAACTCGAAGATGTCAGGATATACACCGAATTTAAAATTTTTGAATATATTTTTATTTTTAGGAAACTATGAATTTATGAAAAAATTTATGAAGGATTGAATAATGATTTCCTTAAAGACACGAAATCTTTTTTCCCCGAATCTAACATTTTTGACATATCAGTAACATTTAATTGTTCTGTATTTTTATTTATCAATTTAATAACTTTAAAATTGGGGAATTACATTTGATAATAATAAATTTAATTTCGAATAGAGTGGGTGGTTTGTACGAAATCTGCTTTATCGACTGTGTCTCTTAAATAGGAAATGGAGTCTAGTATCGTGAATGACGTTTCGTAGAATGTTTTTATTTGGGAGGAATTGATATGTTCGTAGTTTTCTACGTCGTTGCAGTAAAAATAAAGAATGAACGTAAAGGAAGTAAGTCGAGATAAGAATTCTTGTACATTTCAGGTCGATGCTTTCAGTAAAATGCCTTTTTGGGTCAAGGAGTGAAATGTTATAATTTTAATGATATTCGAAAATCGTTCTGTTTGCGTTTAAGTGTATCGTAGTGTTTTCTCACAACTAGTTCACTTGCGACTAATACACGTGGAACATTGTTAAGTGGTTGTAAAAAGAAAGTGCATAGAACCCAGAGACTGATTACATGCTACAAATATTACTTTTTGTGGCCAATGATAGTGCCAATCATCGTTGGATTTTTCTTTCAGGTGTAATTATGTTTCAAATACATTGACAGTGACTGAAAATTAGTAAACAGAATGACAAGCCAAAATTTACACAATTCTTCATTGACTCAGGTTAGTTAAATTACGTGGAAGTGTTTCGATTCTATGGAACTAATTAGACCCTTTTAGAGATACCAACCAGTAGAATTTAGACCCTTTCAAGATAACGGGGATAAGTGGGCTGCCACTAATACGACACAAACGAATGTCCCTCCAACTGTTCCTGCTAGAGGAGTTAAAAGGAATAATCCTAGTGATTGTGTACGAACACATGATACAGGCACAAGACCTTTAAATAGGGTATGTACAAAATTTGTGTCATCATACAGTTAAGATCATTGAAAGCAAATTATCTTAAATGATAGATTTCCTTATTAGAAATAAGGATGTTTATATTGTTATTTTTCCTCTCTGTATCAGTAATCTACAAGTAGGTATTGTCTGCAAATGAGTATTATAAATTCTATTATTGCTTGTCTTCGATATACAAATGTTATATAACGGATGCAATTATCATTTAATTGCTTGCCTTCTATATTGCATGGGTATACTTTTTTTTTTATTAATAACTCTTTGAAGTCCAAATAAATTGTTTTGAATCTCATGGCAAGCTTAGATAAGATGGGGAAATATTTTACATTCCATTAATTAAATCTAATAATCTTCAATATAGTACTTAATTTAAAGCTGATATCTGTTATTACAATTGGTAGTGCTCTTTGTATATATATGATCATTAAAATATTTGCTCGCAAAATATGGAACAATATTGCGTCAAAAACGCAATACATTGTTGAAATTGCATGTTTATCGCTACTATATGGGTCTGTTTAGTAAAATAAACATTTTTAGATCTAAAATTATAAAGTTAAAAAGTATCAATATATTTTGAGCTATTTTAGCTTCTTGTAAATACCAGTCCTAACTATTGAAATTTCAATAATTTTGACCGATTTTTAAGGTATATCAAAAAGTTGAGATTTAAAGGATTTCAATTTTTTCAGGCTATTTATGGCTGTTTTTTAAGTTTGCACTATATGTACCTATTCAGAATAATTTGATCTTTAGGACAAAAATCAATAGTTTTTATAATTCTTAAACGAATGGTAATATAAAGTCTGGCAACACGGAAATACTCACGCGCTCAAACACTGGCAACATTGCTACAATATATCAGGCCACGACTGCATTGCATATGCGGTGCCCTCAGTTTTAATACGTCAAACTAATACTTATTGCGCCCCGTTTGGTCCTATAACAAAGCGTAATTAATGAAAAATAAAACAAACACTGTTTCCCTGTTAAAATTGGTAATATACTGAGTGTTTTGTGCGTTAGCATTTGAAGCGCGCATTTTCTGGATCTCTCTTATACGGCCGTAGTTTTCCGTTACATCGTTATGGGCTTCCGTGTCAGGTGCGATAATAGATCAGATTCCTAAATTAAAATATCTCCATTTTTTTTATGTCTACAGAATGACCAATATGGGTTTTCAATTTTTGTTGAGGTGATTATGCATTAGGACAATTTGTATTACAACATGTAGGTTGTGAATACTCTCACAATACCGAAAAGACAAGACTGACATTTGAGTTTCTTTGCCCTGGAGGCTTTGAGGTTTATTCCATTGCTCCTGCAGGGACAAACAAGAAGTCATCATACTGTCGATGGATTGTTATAGATTCACTGATAACTGACCGTATTTGCCAGGTGCAGCCGCAAATTTCAATATTTCTATTTATATATTTAATGATTTACCTTGAAAATTGAAGTGCCCAAATACTTATGAGCGGTAGTGTATATTAAATATTTCACAGTTACAGTGATGGTGTTTATTTGTTTTTAATAAAGATTTTTTTTCTAATTTGTGATTTGATCAGGGCATCCTTAGGAGGTCAAAAATTGTATTGTTAGATCTAAAGCACTTTTAAATTGTTTAGTCCTCGTCGTAGAAGTGATTCAGAGCCAAAAATCTTACACTGTTACTAAAAATATATCTCGGTCGGACAATAAACAAATTAAAATTCATACCCACAAGTTAATTATAGTTGTTAAAGCGTAAATTTAGACAATTAAAACTGGAACACGGACAACTTTATGAGAAATTATCGTAATATTAAACCCAAATCTGATTTCTTTTTTAATTGAAAAAAGGTATCTGTTAGATGGATGACAAATGAAATAAATTGATGTAAGAATTCATTCAACGCTTGCAAATACGTGACTGGAACTTATAAGATATATCAACCTTGTTTATATTAAATATCGAAATAAGTAAATAATTACGTAACAGTTCTGATATGATTCACCAACATTTACAACATCAAGTTATGAGTTATGAGAGATGTAATTATTATGCTTTCCTTTTTTGTTATAAACGCTTTGATGAAAACGTATATATACAGCGTAATTCTTTGAAAACGATCCACTTACAATATTTCAGAAACCACACTACCGCTCACAAGTATTCGAGCACCCTTGGATTTTAGATTTTTGTATACAAAGAATGTATTTAGGAAATACATTCCAGTATTATTGAATAGTATGCTAATAATCATTAAGTTTCACTTAAATTCATTAAATAATATCGGTCTATTTACTTCTTTTATCTGTATGAGAGGTAATACCGTCATAAAAACGACAGCAAAGAGCGTATTTCTTGAAGTTCCAGGAAAAATGAATCATGAAGCAATCCTTAAAAGTAAAGGAGGTCACATAGACGAATCTAAAATTTAGGTCAAATGGATAATTTAAATTGTTAAAGTTGTATATTTGATGATTTATCCTGAAATTTGAGGCGCTCAAATACCTATGAGCGGTAGTGTATAACGAAAACAATTTCAAAGAACACATCTACTTTTATTGCAAGGAAAATATGCATACTGGATGAAATAAAGAAATTGTTGAATCTTTAAATATTTTTAACATTAAAAACAATTATCCTAAACTTTCCCGGAATTATAGGCCAAAAAGTAGCGACTAAATGGGCGGTTTACTCAAAAGCTTAATCGCCTATCTAAATCTGTAAACATATAGAGGGTGTTGTACTCTCTGCCCAAACCGGAAGTGACGTTAAATTGTGGTATAAGTAAAAAAAAAAAAACAAATCACAAATATAAATTGACATGTTGGGCCGTTTTTGTTAAAAAAAGGTTGCTAGAATTTTATCGAATTCATTCCTTTCGTCATAAACGTCATGTATTTATTCGACTTTATGTTCCCCTTTAATCTTTTTTTACCTTACCTTCATTCAATTGTTATTCATAAATAAATATGACCTTGAGAATGTCTAAACGGGACCAACAAATCAATTACGTAATTGTTATGAGTAGGTGTTTAACATACTCCAGACACGAGATCATTTTGACTGCTTAAGTGGGAGCTGTTCGGCATTGCTTGAAAATTATTGACGATAACTCTCATGGTCATAAGATCCAGTGTGGTGTTAGTAGTAATATTTATATTATTACTATTAGTATACATGAAAATATCTTGTGTTATTAAAAGAATCTTGGTTTTTCGCTAATCGCAGGACAATTATTATCTTCCTTCCATAAATAACGTTAAAACTTTACTACATTATGTTTATGTTTAATGTATTATAAAATATAATGTATTTATGAGCATGTAACTGAAAAATTAAACATAAAAATTATTATTTCGTTTTAAACTAAAATAAATAATCTAAATATTCCCGGTCTCTACTACTTTTGAATGACAGAAGCTACAGTTTTTAGAAAGAACGCCAAATTGTCGCCTTAACGCGAGGTTCATCCAAAGAGCTTTTTCCTAGTCAACGTAATCACAGTATTTTTATGTACAAAAATGTTACAAATATATATAGCAAGAACTAAGAATATCGCCGCGTGTAGCTTTTGTGTCAACATTTCTTTAGCACAAATTGATTATAATCTTCGATTCTACTAAGGATATAGCTTTTGAATGTAATAAGCTATAGCAATGTTCCAAAATTTCCAATATGTTTAGAGACAAGCGATGATATTTAAAAAAATTCTACAGGAATTGAATTATAACCCGGAACGGAAGAAGGATAGACTTCTTGGTATGCTGTTATTATCAAACCCAGATGATAAACAACCACATATAGAATACAATCAACAGTTTAATCAGGTTTACTCATAAATGACGTAATTATGTTATGTCATGTAATGCGTAACATAGAAAAATACAGCTTTAGTATCATTATTATTTTTATTAGCAAAAGTCGTTTGCTGTGCGTGTCATTTTTTAAGTGGTTTATTATGTATTATTTACAAAAAGTACTATTACTAAATTTTCTAATGAAATAAATTAATGTATCAGCTTCAAGCTGTAAGAGTTATTTTATTCTCTTTCGGCATCAAAGTTGGCCATGGTAATATTTTTGTAAAGTATTTATATGATATACAAGTGCTTAATTGCAAGCTCGCTATTAGATTTGAAACATTTGGATACAAAGTATGGATAATATACACTTTTTTAGTTATTTGATAGTCTCTTTACGTATTCAATAGTCAAGCCTCCTAGAGATATAATGCTCAATTTTATTTGTGTTTCCATACTCTGGAATGGTGTGAAAAGATACAGGTAAGCTTTGGAATGCTTACGTTATCCCTGTCTTTCGACATAAATCATCTGTATTAACACTTTTTTTTGTGTAATTCATTGTACAAGTATGTCAGTATGTTTTGTTTGATGTTGTTATGGTAACCAAACAATGGCAACACCGTTTAACTGTAAATATCTCTTTTACTTTGAATATTAGACAAAAATGGAGATATAAATACGATGGATATAGAAAAATATATGGAGTTATTAAAAAAAATTACGTTTCTGGTTTGAATTTGACAAAGTTTGGCAGTCAATATTTCGAAGGCGTTTTAATACAATGTCTAGATAATCACGTAAAAATTGACGTTAAAATGTATTTGCTTTGTGAATTCTTTGAAGCAAAATTATAAATGAAACCCACATTGTGATGGTTTCTTTGTAGATAAAGAAACTTAAAATGTAAGGTGTTCTATTTATAATAACAAAGTTGGTCCTTGGTTTGTTATTTATCGGTCATCCCCTACAGAGACATTTTTGAAAGATAGCTTATGGTGTCTATTACATTATCTTGAACTTCTACCGTTTACACAATAGACACAATTCTACAATTCCAGAAGATTAGGAGAGCTTGTGTCTTATATTTGGATATTCGGTATTTCTGCAAAAGATATATACAAATATTATCTCGCCTTAAAATTCCATAACTAAAAACATCGAAATTATACATTGTTAAAATTTATGTGTTCGGGAAATGCAATGTTTTTTCTTATTTCAGACGCCAGACAACAATTCAGCACATGAAGTACTACGTCCTCAAGATAACATGAATGTGAACACAGACTGCAATATAATTAACCAAATGGGTAACAATGGTCACGATGTCAATGTTAATAGGGTACAGAGTCCTGTTAGGGTAGAATCTAAATTCAATTCAATGCGGTTAGTCCATTATCTCTACCCGCTAAAAATGAATCGCATTAATGGTAACTTGTTATCTTACATGAATTGCAGATGGTTCCACGGCAAAATTTCAAGAGAATTCGCGGAGCAACTTCTAAAACCTAGGACAGATGGGTTATTTCTTGTTAGAGAATCTACGAATTTCCCAGGGGATTATACTTTATGTGTTTGCTTCCAAAATAAAGTAGAACACTATAGGGTTAAATATATCGGCAGAAATTTAACTATTGATGATGAAGAAATTTTCGATAATCTCGAAAATTTAATAAAGCATTATGAAGAAGATGCTGACGGTCTTTGTACAAAATTAATTAAATGCCTTCCAAAAGATGATGATCTATGCGTTATACCTGAACAAGAAATAGAGGTCAGTTTCCAAATCAAATTAGAAATTTTCCAAACATTACCATGCTTCAATTTCCAGCTGCATGAACCTATCGGAAAAGGTGAGTTTGGTGAAGTCATGTTAGGTATATGGAAGAAAGATGGAAAAGACGAGAAGGTTGCAGTGAAAATGTTAAAAGATTCCAGCCCTGCAGAAGCTATATTAATGAAGTATGTTCCTAAAAACCTTAATTTTTTTGTTTTTTTCTTCTGATATCTAAGTTATTTAGGTCCTTACACCATGAGAACTTAGTCAACCTCTTAGGTGTAGTCCGTAAGGAAGGCCAAATATATTTAGTAACCGAATACATGAGTAAAGGTAGCCTGGTAGATTATTTAAGATCTAGAGGGAGGTTACACGTCACGAAAAAAGACCAAATAAATTTCGCCTATCACACTAGCGCGGGAATGGAATACCTTGAAAGAATGCATGTCGTCCATAGAGACCTGGCAGCTAGGAATGTCCTCATTGCAGAGGATGGTGTTGCTAAAGTTTCAGATTTCGGTTTGGCTAGAAATAAAGAGATCAAAATGGAATCATCAAAATTACCTATTAAATGGACCGCACCGGAAGCTTTGAAACGCAATGTAACAAATTGAATTCAAACCTGATTTGATTTATAGTCCATAATGATCATTCTCAAATATTTTCCAGATATTTTCTAATAAGTCTGATATGTGGAGCTTTGGTATACTGTTGTGGGAAATTTATTCATTCGGAAGAGTACCATACCCTAGAATAGTAAGTATTTTCGTATTAATAAAGGAATTTGGGTGTAAATTTCCTTGTAGCCTCTTGCAGATGTAGTAAAAGTAGTTGAGAAAGGTTATAGGATGGAAGCGCCTGAAGGCTGTCCTCCGGAAATCTATGAAATTATGAGGCAGGTATGGTGTTTCTTGTATTTTAGCTATAAAATGTTCCAATTCGCGATGTCTGTTATTGGTTTTTATTTTGCAAAATTGATAATTTGCACTGTCAAGATAGTATGACATCTCTTATTGGTCAACTTAATAATTGATTCAATTCTCATAATGATTTACGTAATGATTTTCTATTTTCCAGTCTTGGGATTTAGATCCGGAGAAAAGACCAAAATTCGAAGAAGTTAAATCAA
This sequence comes from Dynastes maya, assembly GCA_029619315.2. NCBI lineage: Eukaryota > Metazoa > Arthropoda > Insecta > Coleoptera > Scarabaeidae > Dynastes > Dynastes maya. Next base: position 2,624,965 of record JAROYE020000012.1, on the reverse strand, counting down.
AACTTCAAGCTCTGAGACAACAAACTACATAGTGGGTTTTTAGAAACAAATCAAAAACAAAACAAAATCGATATTGTATAGTGTATGTTAGAATGAATAATTGTATTATGAATGCAGTGAATAATTGTATAATGACATTTCGGAATCATGTTTTTCGTTGGATCTGCCTATTACCTGAAAAAGAGGAAACAAACAAATCAAATATTGTGTATGTGGTTTAAAGTGTGTAGTTTTCAAATTAAAACAAAAATGGAGATATGTGTACATAGGTGTTGTTTTTGAAAAATTGAAACTGAAACTGATAAGCATCCGTCATCAAACAACATACTAAAAGGGTCTACTATACTAAGTTACATATATCGTACTTAAATCCTACATTAAAAAAAAGATATACCAGATACCAAAATATACGAAACGAATAGTTTTTAGAGATTTGATCATGTTTCATCTAGAATTTTAAAACAAACAAGTTTTAACTGATAAAAATACATATGTATATGCGTACCTAGAACGGAACTACAAATCACGAATCCATCAATTGTCTCAGGAGATTGTTTATCTTGTTTTTCGGAAATTTTTGAGTGATTGGTACCCAATATTTTCTTTCCTTCTTTTTTTTTTTTTCGTTACTTCTTGTTTATTTGTTAACCTGTCAGTTGTAATTTATTATTTTTCTATTTAATGTTAGTCCATTAAATTTACATTTTCTACATTGATATTTACGAATTTGTAAAAAGAATTATTTAATAAAATATGAAAACTCTCAGTTCCTTAGTGTTTTTACTCACGTTCAACTGTAAAATCAACTTGGAAGGTATGTATCGTTCATTTATCGCCTGATCTAACGTAAAATATTGGCCCAGAATAATTTCCACAAAAGAAATTTGTTGACTAAAAACATGCTCACTCTGAATGGTGTCTTAAAACATGGTTTAAAATAAAAACAAATTTAATTCAGCTTTATTTATCAAAACAAAAGAAAATTAAAAAATTCTTCCGCGTACAAAATTTAAAAAGTGTCCGCTCGAGTGATAAGTAGAGCAACGCAAACTGCGCTGAAAGCCAGTGGCTGACGCATAAAACCTTACACAAAGTAAACATGGCCGGAACAATTCGGTATAAGCGTCAGTATAACTGCGACTCGAAAGCCGATCTGTTGTGTATGCATCTACGTTGTCGAATACTATATCGTAGTTCTACGTTTGTTTTGAAAATGTTTCCTACGTCGCGAAAACGACCAAAGTTGGACACAATAAGAGACTTTATTGCAGAAATGCCTGATTTAAAGTGTGATGGCGCTAAAATTCAATGTGTAGTGTGTAAAATAGATTTAATGTGTTGGTCAAGAAGTGATTGTCTACGGCACGTAATTGTTTAAAAAAAAATTCCACACGAGATTATGACAAATTTAAATTTAATTTAAGTGTTTATTGCATATAATTTACCATTTCATTTACTAAGGAAGAAAGCATACGTCTCGTTTTAGAATGAATATTCGGACTTTAAGTTATCAAATGAGAGAACATTACAGAGAGTTGTGCCGTCTGCTCGTGAGCATGTCGAGAATAGAATTAAATCGGAGTTGCAAGATAAAAAACTGTGGTTATGTGTGGACGAAACAACAGATCGTAAAAACCATTCTGTGGTTAATGTAATGGTACGCACAATGGAACCACATCGACCGTTACCGTCAATTTTACTAGCTTCCAGACGAATACAACAATGCACTGCCGAAGTAATTTCAATGTTGGTGTTAAATACATTGGAAAAGTTTGAACTTTCAACAAATCAACTGTTAATGTTTATGAGTGATGGTGCTGCAAACATGCTTGCTGTAGGTCGATCTCTTAAAAAACATTGTGCTAACTTGTTGCATATTACATGTAAAATTCATACTCTCAGTCTCGTAGCAGATAGTATCAGAAAATGTTATCCCGAGGTAGACGCTCTAATAGCACATACAAAAGCTGTGTTTGTAAAATCTCCAAAACGTATTCGGGAATTTCATAGAATATGCCCCGGTATTCCTAAACCACCACAACCTATTCTTATTCGTTGGGGAACATGGTTAGAGGCTGCATTTTATTATCTTAAATATTTTGAGAATATAAAGAACGTGATTTTAGAATTCGACCCAAAGGAAGCTGCGGCTGTCAAGGTAAGCCGCTTGAAATTTTAGGATAGTCAAGTTAAAACAGATTTGGAAATTATTCAGAACAATTACGCGGGACTAGCGGATGCGATAGAAAAACTACAAAATTCTTCGGTGTCGTTAGTGGAATCTTTGCAAATAGTGCAACATGTTCACGCACAGCTATGCGCGATAGAAGACGCAAGAAATATTTGTGTTTTAGAAAGGTTTGAAAGTGTTTTAGATAAAGACTCTGATTTTGACACATTAAGACAAATTTGAGAAGGTGCGTCAACAGAACCGTTAAGTTATTTGAAAGATTATTTTACTTACGCAAATATAACGTCACTAGATGTAGAACGTTCGTTTTCGTCATACAAAAACACTTTTTCTTCACGCCGCACTCTGCCGAAACAACTTTGGAAACATATCTAATGTTACAAATATTAAATAGACATTATCCACTTTGTGATTTCAGGGAGGACTCTTAAAACGGTAAGTGTTTGAGCACGTATCACATTTAATTTATTTTGTGTAAACTTTTATGCATCCGCCACTGGCTTTCAGCGCAGTTGCGTTGCTCTAGTGATAAGTTTCCTAAACGAAAGATATGCATAAGTTTATAGTTTTTTACGATGTTTGAGGAGATAGAAAAAAACATACAGTCTATTTATTACTGCATTTTTATTTAAAATCGTAGTACCACAGCTACAAATGAAAAAGTAAAACCTACACAATATTAAATAATTTAAATATTAAAAATAATTAAGAAATAGATAACAAAAATATACATTAGCTATTAAATTAATTAACAACCATTGTTGATAAATTTTACAATAAACAGAAATCTACAAAAGAATAATGAAAGATGTAAAAGAGGTCGATTAAAAAAGACATATTTACATTTATAAATGTACAGGTGGCTAGGAAAGAAGCATTTCATTGTTTTTTCTTCTCATTCATTTCTTAATCACTATTATAGTGCGAAAGCTTCGTAAATAGTAGATATTATTATGCGGTTGAATCCTTTCCAAAAATAATTTACACCGACTGGCATGTTTACAAAATTAAAATATTTAGTTTATCAAAGTAAGTACCAAGTATTTGAGGTGCCACAAAATATATATTACTATTATACTAACGTTAGAAACTACAAGAAATATTTATATACATGTCATAGTTACGCAATACTCACTGTATATAAGTATATATATATTACAGGATATCTAAGGGGACAGAAATTACATACATAGAAGTCCAACAACGGTTGCGTAATACAACTGGGATATTAGACTTCCCTGCTTTTTTAAAACTGAAAGTTTGGTGCACGCATTAACCTTCTTGGAATTAATGGGCGATAAAATGCGAAACTTATCTTACTAATTCTGACATTGATACACTAGCACATATGTAGTTTTCAAGTGATTGTGTTTATTGTTGTATTTTTATATAAGGGACGTTGAATAATTAACGAGACAAACTGTATTAGCGGGAAAACTACTAAATATTATTAGATGAAGCTTTCTGTGGGTCAAGTTGACAACCTTGCGGACAAATTAAATCAACTGTTTGAAAGAAATAGAAGCAAACATGCTTTTGTTAATTTCAAAATGGCTCCTCTCGAAACTTTATACGGTGATAAGATTTTTGTTATCCGAAGGTATGAAGCCGGTCGAAATTTACTCGAGAATGTTGAAACAGTATGGTGAAAAGTGTTTAAGCCGCGAAAACGTGTATAAGTGGATTGAACAGTTCATCGCTCCGGACTGACGCGCTACAAAATCGTATAAATGACCTTATTCTCGATGACATGCGTATAAAATTCGTGACAATAGCCGATTTGTGTGATGTTAGCGTTGGAATTGTGTATTCAACCATTCGTGACAAGCTGAATTATCGCAAAACGTGTTCGAGATGAGTTCCAAGACAGTTGACTCAAGTTCATAAGGAAGTGTTCGTTTTTGTTCTGAACTCAAAGGACCGACTTGACCCACAGAAAGTTTCATCTAATATTATTCCGTAGTTTTCCCGCTAATGCAGTTTGTCTCGTTAATTACTGAACGTCCCTCGTATCCACGTAAGTACAGTCACATGCAAATATCTCAATATACGAAGAAAATTTCTGATTCTATAGAACTGTAACCTAGAATTCCTAGTCACAAAATTAGATCTACATAATGAGAAATATACTTCATATAAGAATAATTTTGTTATTGACTGTATATCGTATCATAAAGAAGACAAAAATTTACTCCGAAATGCATCAGTACACCTATACTTTTTTCGTTAGTTTCAGCATAGTCAATTTATTAGAAAAATATATAATAAAAACTGTCTATTTATTTCGAGAAATCACTAGTAATTCAAAAACCATTTTTCAAATGTTCAAAATCTATTATCTTTACTGAAATTATTCGAAAAAAGTATAAACATTTTAGGCAATAATGAAATTACAACAAAATTCTCGACTTCGGTATAAATTCCTAGTTTTAAAACAAACAATGTTTGACACAATCTCTGAGCAATCAAAAAATTACGACTAGAAGTATTGCAAGATTATTATTAAGTACAATCAATAAATAATTGATGAAGATGATAAAAGATAATATAATATAAAAAATGGAATGTCAAATCTCTTTTTTTTTTTTACTTTTAAATATTTCAGTTACTTTATGATTGGAATAAATTTGTGGATTAATAGTTATGTATCTATGTATCTATTTTGTGTTTTTTTCCCTATTCTAAATACATCAAAATGCTTTATATCACCTTAAATACCTACACTGTTATTATTTATATTTTAACTTTATTGAATTACTTTCTTTTGTTGTCGTTAATTATATTTATTTATATATAACGATGTTACACATCATAACACATTTTATACATATAATTTATATTTTAATGTATGTATGTATGTATGTATTCTGTGTTGAAAAGAAAATCGTATAACTATGTCTTAAAAAAAAGTTAATCTCACGGCTGATTCGCTTTTTGAAAATCCACACATTAATAATAATAATACATAAACAAATACGAAAGAGAAAACATTAATAAAAAACCATATTTTATATGTACAAATATTTTGATTTATTCTTTTTATCTATGTAATGAATGAAGCATTATACATAGACACAATTCTCGCGATGTATGTAGGTCTGTAATTTACAGCGCATGGTCACATCCATATTTATGGGCGTAATCTTAGCGAATAGTAAATCTTATTGGTGTATATACATGTCTGCCCTTCCACTATAATCAGCGCATGCGCGTACAGCGAACTTACCTCGTGAGAACTAGATATACGTACTTAGATCTTAGATTTAATGGGTTAGAAATTAACGGTTGCTCATTTTAAGATTATCAATATTAGTAATGTTTGAGGACAGCTCTATCACAAATAATAATAATAGTAATCAATATAAAACTCACAATACACATACAAGTAATATTACTTCAAGAAAGAAACAGAGCAACTAATGATTTGCATCTGTTTATTGTCAATGCACGATTATGTCCTTTTTGTATGATATATAAACATTTCAGATTGCTATCGTTTACATTTGATAAATCGGTATTTTTTAATCAACATAAAAAGATGAGCAACTGATTTAAAAGGGTTAAAGTAGCGATTCCCAAACTACGAGGTTTCGTCAACCAAAAAGTTTGAAAATCGCTGGGCTAAAAATAAGTTATTTAGATAAAGGATCTTCTTCAGCAGAGATGTAAATGTGAAAAATTAAACATGAATCCACGGTTTAAATTGGCAGTGAATACAGATATTTATCAATTTCATAAAAGATGCACAATTTTTGTGTTTGTGTTTGTTTCTCTTCTCCATTAGTTGTGCATCTTTTGTTAATTCAAGGATTAATTCTTATAACTTTTATTACGACATCGTTTGTATAAGAGCCCATTTCTTTTCTTTTACACATTTTAAGATGTATACCATCAGTTGATCATCATTTTTTTTATAGAATCATATAATATAGAATGTAAAAATTTAGAAAAAAAACAAAAAAAAACAGAAAAATCGTATGAACATCGTGCGATTAACAATGTCAAAATGTTACAAAACTAAATGTATTTAATTAAATGCAACACTGGTAAAATGGACGGTGCAAGCTACAGACATATGGTAAATAGGGGTGGAGTAAATGGAGGGGATGTTTTAGAGACGAGGCCTATTTATTTCATTTTACTTAGACGTGACCCTGCCGAATTTAGTCCATCACCGCGTGATCTCGATCTAGGTAAAGTATCGCCTGTAATACGAAAAGATTTCAGTTCAAAGTACTGAAGCTCAAATATCTTCAAAACTTCATACCTTTGGAATATTTATGATTAGTATTTAAGAGAGCTTCAGCCTTGTAAGCTCTCATGGCACGCCCTCTTCGATCCAATATCAATTTATCAGCTCTAACAAACATTCCATGTTTCGGGCGGCATGTGAAATAGCGAACACCTTGTACCATACCATCATTTTTACCTGAAACATTATAGTTTACGTAAGAATTTGCAGGATTTTACTAGGATAGCTTTTTCTTACCTTTAGGGGCATCTAGCTCAATTCCAACCCACGTTCCTGCTGCAAATTCTGTTCCACCAATATACGCAACAACTCCTGAGCAATTGTAAGGACGTATTAAAACACTTTCTCCGAGTACCACCCAATCTGGGAGTGGCACATCGACTAATTTTGTTAGATCAGGACGGGAACCAAAGTTATTATCACTTTCTTCAGCTAAAATTCCCAAAATATAAGCGAAATGTAAAATTGTCATGGTTTATCTTAGCGTTTTACCTTCAATTTTATCAACGGAGCTGTCTAAACCATCTTCGCTGGAAATGTGGAAACTTTCCATGGTTGACGCGATCTTGCTTTCTGAAAGATGTGGACGGACCTGTGGGAACGATGCTCGTTGAGAAGTAAAGGTACCTTGAGCTTTGTTGGTTTTCTTAACTCTTCTAACAACTCTTCCTGGAGACAGGTTGGTTTTGACTATGGACGTACTTTCCAGTGGTGGGTCGCTTTCAATCTTTTCTGAAGCTTCCGTGCTTGTATTGCTAGTAGACATTCCATTTATTGCTGAATCGTCTGAATTGTCTTCAATCACACTTTGCGTTTGCTCTAAAACGATAACTTCTCCTTCTCCAGTTTCATTTTCGCTGTTACTGACGTCGTATATGCTCTCAGACACTGGTTGGAGATCACTCATTAAAGTCGATCGAACTTCCACGTCTGGTGTTTCATCAATGCTAATACTTCGAAGTGACATAGAATCTTCGCTACTTAAGTTTGTGGATGAAACAGCTTGTGATCCATAGCCACTAGAGCTAGCGCTTGGCGTGCTCGTTTTTGGTGCTAGTTCCACCAAGGAATCCAGGGTACGCGAGGACGATATAGGTCTTCTCAAATGATACCCAGCCTTTGCTGGTTGCTATATGAAATGAAATAGTCAGCACCATATGTAACAATACCGCCGATACTTACCGTAAACTCGCCTTTACTATAGATTTTATCTGATTTCTCTTCTTGTAGCGTTTCATCCGTTATAAGGTCCAATGAATGCTTTCTTGGTAAAGGAACTTGTTCCTCGTGCAAAGTGGTCATCCTCAATCCCAATTTTTGATTGGCCGGGGATACTATTCCAGTAAATACTGTAAACAAACTCCTAGTAAGTATAGAATTTAAAGCTAAGATTAGTGAAAAATTTAATAAAGAAAAGCAAAACCAAATCCTCTAGAAAACAAAAGATCTCTACAACTAAATCATGACACATCAACATACGTTTGGTGGTTCCGGTAGGTTGTTGTAAACGGAGTGAATTCAAATTCAAGTTGAGATTTAAGAATGTCGGACGTGCTGAAATATTAACAAAGAGGAAATTTAAGCAACCATTATTGCCAAACATTCGAAATTTTTTATACACAATATACACAATTCCAAATATATATACACATGTAGTATCAAATATCAATCTCATCGAAAGGGTAGTTCTAATCAATGGCGATAACATCAACAATCTATACAACCATTGGTCAGAATTTTTCAAAATTAATAAATAATATTAAGATGAATTTTTAAGTTTAAACGTGGAAAATGCAAACTTTTGGGCAGCGGTGTTATTACGACAGATACGAAGAATAAAATCATAATGTAGAGATTGTTTCAATAGAGAATAACATATTATGTAACCTAACATGTAGGGCCAGATATCCCAACCTTCTGGAATTGTGAAATTGCTATATTTCTAATGTTTTACTGGTTATTTATTTATCTACAGTGAAGGTTCGAAATCCTTTCCGTCCGCCTCGATACGTTTGTGCAATCGTTTGTAATAATAATATTTCGAAGACGTTCTAATACAGCGTTTAAATAGCGCCAAGTCTGCAATTTAATCTTGCATTTCGGATTTGCGGATCACCTTTACACAATAGGTGCAATTTTACAGATCCAGAAGGTTGGGACCCTGTACATATGTACGTAAGAGAAAATTAGGAAAAAACTTTTTAACTTTATGTATTATCAGCACATTCGGCTGTTTGCAAAAATGTAACATTTATTTCAAGTTTCTCTAAAGCAGATATTTGTAGTTCCTAATAAAGATGAAGTCGGTGGTTTATTTACGCTAAAAATCGCGTTTAATTAATTTTTGCAATTAAAATATTTGTTAATAAATAATTTAATTGAAAGTTAGAGTTGAGTTTAAAAGTAAAAACCGCGAATTTCATCAATTTTTAATTAATATCGCTTCTTTGCTAAGATGTAACTCGGAGGGTTAATTATTTCTCTATTGAAATTCACTCTAATTGAAGTGATAACAATGGCAAAGGAATGTAATCAATTACGTTACATTAAAGTCAAAGAGACTTGGAAGATAACAGAGAAACAGATCATGCAGGTTGCCAATTCGATTATTTTTCTCACTCTCTTACTAAAATGGAGCGTTTAAACCATTTTTGTACCGTTCATAATTGGATTTATTTGGGGGATGCACGTTTTATAAAATATTTTTACGTAATAAATCGCAATTTAGCACAGTACACCTAGGTTTTCCGTGCTACACAGGCCAATATGCAATTTCTACTAAATTTTATGCTAATTCTTCGATATATACTGAAAGGTATTTGTTTCCAAACATTTACATCGACAATATATATATATATGTCATGCAACATATATGATGAACCGTTCTAATAATCATCATTTTTCAATAACTCTTCTTTTACATCTTTTCGTTGTTTATCTACTAAATTTCTAGCCTAAAGTCTCTGTGACTTCATTACAATTCGTTAGAATGCTGGAATGGTAGCTTGTGAAAATGGTTTATGAAATAAGTGATTAATTGTATTATACTGATTGAAAACTCAATCAACTGGTTCCGTTGTAATTGTTAATTAATATTCTGTGTATTTACATTCGAAGAAAAGTTAAATCCTATGCTGACTTGTTTACCTATATACAATCAATTACAAAAATTTATTTACAAAAGATAAAATGGTTTTCATACAGTTTTAAAGATCTTAAACTTTTGTAATTGATTTTATTTTGGAAGCTATTTATAAATTAACGAGACCTATTTGCCCAAAATTTTATTCCATTAAAATGCTAAGGTATAAGTAAACAAAAAGTTTTGCAAAAAATTAATACATGACATGCTCACTACGTTACCTAACAACTACTACTCTTATCATTAGAGCGGGCCAAATTGCGCCATCCAACAGAATCGGAATCAGGCGCAACGGCCGCTTATTGTAAATAGCGTATATGTGAGTCACAGCAGATATGTGATATTTCGAAATTAATACACAAGAGTAAAAAAATAAAAGCTGACACAATAATAATGTTTCGTAATTAGAGCGGATTATGATTTTTTATTTGATTGAAAACGGTATGTGTTGTAAATGGGATGTAATAAGGAAATAACTGAGAAACTGAACGCTTTTTTTATTCTGTTGTACTTAATAATGTAGCTGTAAATAAAGATATAATAAATAAATTCTATCCTTCTTAATAATGCGGATAAGCTTGTTTAAAAAGTTGCACCATCAGATAAGTTTCCACATTTGCCTCGGTGAAGGATGTTCGCCGAGACGAAAAAATGTTCTTATATTTCGAAAACGACCGTTCCACGTCTACCGAAGTAAGACAGGCGTAATTAAAATAATCTTTAGACTTAGTCAAGGAATCTGCAGATGCCCCATCGCACATTTGTCTTAATCTCGTGTAGTCCGGATTCTTTTTTAAAACACTATCGAACTTAGCTAAAACTCGTCCACTTGTTGCATCGTTTATACTGTGTAACAATGTACTAACTTCGTCCACGACTTGCACTGATTCAGATGTGTTTCAACAGAAATATCGAGAAATCCCTTCTGGCTCATCCTAATAGCTCTAGCTTCGGCAGGGACGAATTGCAAAATAACGGATTTGACTTCTTGAAAATGTTCATTATAATAAAAAGGGGCTTTTAACCACGTTCCCCAACGCGTAAGAATGGGCTGTGGTGGTTCTCGAATACCAGGGCATAACCTGTGGAATGCCCTAGTCCTCTTAGGACTTTTGAGAAACACTTTTTTTGTGTTTGCTATTAATGCATCCACCTCCGGGTAACACTCTCGAATAGTTTGTGCCACAAGATGTAAAGCATGGACTTTACACGTAACATGTAAAAGTCCTTCACACTTTTCTTTAAGGGAACGGCCTACACTACACATTGTTGCTGCACCATCGCTCATGAACAACAACAGTTGACCGGTTGACACTTGAAATTTTTGTAACGTTTCGAGAACTACGGCCGTAATTGCTTTACTAGTACACTGTTTTAATCTTCTGCTGGCTAATGGAATTGCAAAATTTGGTTTAATAGGATCTAATACGCGCACTATTATATTCAAAATAGAATTTTTTTTGCAATCTGTCGTCTCATCAAGACATAGCCACAGCTGTTTATCTTTTAATTCGGCTTTAATTCGATTTCAATGTCCTCACGTATTCGTGGAATATCTCTTCGTAACGCTGTCCGAGATGGTAGTATCCACTCGGTATTGTATGTACCCCAGAATTTCGAAATGCTTTTTTATCAAGTATACGAAGTGGTAGACCACATACCATAAACGTTAAAAGCAATTCTAATTGAAATTGACGTTGTTGTGACACACCATTTCTTTTATTTCTGTGGTGTGCGCTATTTATATGTCTTTCACAATCACGTTCGCTCCAGCACAGTAGTTTCTTTTTACAAACTTTACAGAAAATTGTACTCCCATTGTAGTGTAAATCCACAAATTCACTAAGAAATTTATTAACTTTCGTAGGTAATGGCCGTTTATTTTTAATAGTTACGTTAGACATAATCACTAAAGCGAGCACACCGACGCTTGTTTCTAGTATGCCACGAAGTGGTGCTAACGTAACATCTGCAGACTCGTCATTTGTTGATGAATAGAGCGCGTCATCCGTAAATGAATAAGCGCGCTGTTAGTTCGTAGCCGTCGATGAATGAATTTTTTTTTTGTAGTGGCCCACTGTGAACAACGCCCTATTTATCAACGAACACCCAAACTGCAGGTGTATATTTGCGCGTCTTCACGACGTAATAGACAGTGGTTTTGGTCCTCGTCCTAATAATTACATATTTAAATTACCTATGTTTACATACATATATGCGCCCGGCAGCCTGATTGCGAACCTGGCGCGTGGCGCTCTTGACCCGCTCTACTTATCATTGAAATAGCTTAACAATCATACTTCTCGTCGATTAATTACGAAGCGCAAAAAGCTTGCACAAAACTCTATCTATCTACATAGGTACAAAGTATGCTTGTCAAACTATTTCCTTTACTGAAATGAAAAAAACATATTTATGAGGTTTTCTTTTCTGTCTCGTGAACCCCAATAAAATACGTTTCTTAAGCATTCATGTGTAATTATTATACAATTAAATTAGTAGATCTTCACCTATTTATATATTTATATTTATATGTAGCAATCTTAATATTCAACCCTCCATTTTTACCTGACAGAATGGAGCCTTGTGGTTGCAGAAAAATTTAGAATATATATATTAGTCAAGCAAAAATTTGAGTAATTAATTAAAGTAGAAAGAAACAAATTCAAAAACGCAAATGCAACACAATAGAGTGATGTATCAAACTGAACAGATTCTAGAGATATCATCCTCAAATAGAAGAGGACAAAACCATAAGAAAAAACAAAAAAAATCAAAACGAGAAAAGGAAAGTGATAAGTTGAAACTTGCACAGAATCGAGAGACACCGTAAAAAGAGAAAGAAAATTTTCAAATCACTTCATCAACATAACTCTGCGATTCTAGATTCATCATCAAGAATCATAACACAATACACCAAAGCATGACAGCATTGGCATACACACAATTTTTTAAAGACTATCATCACAAATCAAATATGGAGATACAATCCTAAACATCAAAACGAACAAAACTTTTTTTTTTGAAAGAAATAGTGACACTATTGGTCTTTATAGAGTCTCCATATTTCATTTGAGAACTAGATTATATTGATAAGCTAAAAGAATTGAAATTTCTATCTATTTTTGTGAACTAAACTTATTAATTGGGTTTTTTTCGCACGTTAATACAACAAAATAATAAAAAAAATCATACACATACCTAAGCCACTAGTTCTTGGTCTCAATGGCGTTGGATTGTTATGCATATCACCACTTAATTCCGAAACGCTTTCGGAACGGGATATGTTCAGTGATTCTGTGCTCATATCCAGTCTCATGAACTAGAGAAAGATGCCAAGAGTTAGATAAATTCACAGAGTATTAAAAAATATAAATATATTACAGGTTCATGCTTTGTAATAGGAGTATATACAAAGTTACATTAGCTATTTGATAGGGTGGGAACATTAATTGTACAAAAATTAGGGAAAATTACCCCATTCTTTGTTTCCAAAGCCTTGATTGCATAGATCAAAAGTAAAAAAAAAAATTGTATAACCCGGCAGAATTTTAAGAATAATCTTCCAAAGAAGATTTATAAAATGGCTTACCTGTGAGAAGTTAGGTACGCTAGCCGTTTTTCTCATCATAGGTTGTCCTTTAGCTTGCAACAACTCCTTAACAGCTACACTCTGCCTAAGACGATCCAAGGATAGAATATTATCTACGGCACATACACCACGAGTATATTTCTCTGGAAAGAAAAAAATGCGTTAACAAAATTTGTTACAATGTTTTTACATCTCTGTATTACCTATGTAAGTTTCACCATCCACTAACGACGTATCTTCTCCAGAACATGCTAATTTTGCCAAAGATTCTCGGTCTTCCAGCTCTTCACAAGCCTTCGGGATATTGGATACAACTTCGTAGGTAACACCAGACTGCGTCAAAATATCAGTTCGAACGATCTTCCTTTTTATCCTGTCAGCAATGCTTTGACGTTTGTAGATATTCAAGGCTAGCCTCTTCCTCAAAACCAAATCCATAGGAGCTGGATGTGACAACCTTATTGTTGTTCTCAGAATTAGGTAAACCCTATCGTTTGCTATGGGAAACATTCTTGTAGCAATTTAGAGCTGTGTAAATTATCGATTAAATTTACCATCTGTTACTTTGTTGAGATGTAAATTATCATGAATTGAAGAATCCCAAGATGCTACGGCGCAGACGTCTTTCTCTAAATGCTGGAGGATATGAAGGCTATAGAATTTGCTGCCAATTTCCTTCGGTAAGATAGAATTTAAGCCGGTTACAGGAACTGCTTCTCCAGATTGATGTGTTGATAAATCATCAGCTAAAAAAGATTTTATTAGTTCTTCTTTCATTTAAATTTTAAACGAAAATACCCGTGGGGAACTCTAGAAGTGCTAGAGTTTAGAAAATTTCATTACAAAACGCTACCTTATCAAATAATACCGTACCGTACCGAAAATGACAATTTTAAATCAGAAGCGAGAGTACAACGTTGAAACTTTTAATGATACCCCTCGTAAACTCTTAATCATAATTAACTTTCATAAACATAAAGAATTGAAGTATGGATTATTGATTTCCTCGCGGTTCTAATAAATTATTTCCATTATTTCGCATCAAAACTTTAAGATACGCGAGTAATGAATTTCCAAAGATTAATTTTTAATTAGATATAGTATTGTGGAGTGTTTCTGTGTGTCTCGGCAAAATATAGCGCTTAATATGCCAAATCTACGTCAGCATCTTTGGGGAACACTGGATATTCGATAAACGACAGAATAGCTGACTCGAAAATATTCGAAGATAATTGAAAATTGTAGTGGACGCCTTCTAATATATGAAAATGTGTTTATTTTGCAAATCGGTACGTGCTTCTTAATATTTAATACTTGTGGTTTATTTTTATCAATCTTTCAGGGTACTAGATGTTAAAAACATGATAAATTAGTAAGTATTCACTTACCATTTAGATCAAGAAACAAAACTGGAACGTACGGCTCCATACCAGCAGGAGGTTCCCAGATAGCTGGTGCACCAGGAATACCAGATCCAGGGGCAGGGACCGTCACAACATTCCTTTCTTCCGTTAAATTTATCCATTGGTCAACCAAGTTTTGCTCTCTTTCAATATCCTGTTCCGTTTTATCTGAAAATTAATCCATTTTTCCTATATAAATTTCTGACCCATAAAAAATTTATTACTTTTGATTCTTACCTGGTTTATCGATCAGCTTTTTGATTTGCTGATCTAAATATTCGCGTCTTCTCTTCAATAAATCGCACCATTTATCCCTTAGCACGGTTAAATCTTCTTCCTGATACGAATCCAGAGGCTTTTGTAACCGATTTCTAACGGTGACACTACCAACTTCAATCTCCAAAATAGATTGGCAAATTATGGGCAAGGTTCCAGAATTTTGGACAGGTTTAACACGAACTTGTATTCTTCGTTGTTGGCCTTGTCTCAATTGATAAACTCCACCGGTTAACATGCATGTTTTATTGGTGACTTCGACAGGAGCATATTCTCCAAACTCGTTCAATTCTTGGATTTCAACCCACAATTCTATTTTCCTTGTTACTTCTGACCATCTATCGATCAAAGATCGAGCAATGGTTCGTGTTTGTTGTTCGACTTCCCAACCATCTTTTAAACGTGAAAATCCTGCACTTCGATGACCCCACACCTCAATTGATAAAGCACCTTCTACAGAAAACACAAGCAGAAAGGGGTTAAGGTTGTAGGAATCGAAATTTGAAATAGACTAGTGTACCTGCGCAGTGTTCTAAGAACTCCTCCGTTGTAACTATCGGAAAATTTCTGACATCATCAAACTTAAAGGTCATCGAGTCTTTTTGACTTGGGAATGTTTTATTGTGAGATTCAGGTTCAAAGGGTGGTACAACAATAGGATCTGGGTGGTTCCAAAAGGTATATTGACAGAAAACGAAATTTGATAAGGATGGTGGTAGACCAGATGCTTGTTTTATATGGACTCTGACAGTTATTTCCGATGTCCCGCTAGAATCCTCATCTTCATCATGACTACTGTTATCAGAAGTATCTGAAGCTGCTTCACATATCCTGTCTTGGGGTAGAACTCCTGAGACGCGATTCAGTTCGACCTAAGCAGGTTAATGGGATTATTCAAAGAAGATTTTCGATTATAAAATGCGTACTTGTAATCTCCCAGCAACTTCCCCTTGTTGGCTTATGATTGGTGTATGATAATCTAGAATAACATCATGGAACAGGGATTCCAAGAAAATATTTGCCACGCCAATTAGGTTATGGTTCTCTTGGGATTCATAGAATGGGTCTGATGGACTTTCCTTTAAGGACAATCCACATTCCTTTCTTTCTTCGTACATTTCCCTCATATCAACTAATTTATTTTCTAATTTTTCCATTGTCCATACTTGACTTTCTGATTTCCTTTTCACTAATATAGCTGGTTCACTGACGAAGGCTCCTTTCTAAAAAGTAAAATATCACATCAAAACGGTGCTTACAACGGTTTTTGTCTGAGATTTACAAACCTTCCTATTGGGGCTTAAATTCGCGGGCGGTATTTGTAGCGTAACGCTAAATTTGGTGTGCTTTCCCATTTCTTCAGCAAAGAAATTTGCTTCTTGTACTAAAGCATTTCCTTTTAGGATGCCAGATTTTAATTGACTTATACTTCGTTTGAACATTTCATCTCTTTCTTGAGCCCATTTCTCAACACGCATTTGAGTTGTTGGCGTACAAGGAGTATTCTTACCAAACCTAAATGGATCGTAGGAGTAAGGTGGATATGGCGTGGATGGAGACATGATATTTTTGAGCTGTTGAAATTGTCTTTCATATTCTTGCCGTTGTTTTTCCAAAGCAACTAAATCAGAAAAGGGCCACATTACCTCCCCGTGATATTTCTAAAATATTTCATTAATACCTTGCTTGTCTTCCTCATGTTGCTTTTCCAAACGTGATATGGCTGCCTGTATGGGATCATTACTTAATTCATTTAGCATTAGTTCGTCTCTCGCGAAGTTGTAGTCTATGTTTTGAGCGGGGGTTTGCGGCTCTGAAGCTGATGCTAAAATTAATCAATTTTGGTTTAAGGATTTCTTTATTGAAGGGGTATTGAAAATTTTACATATCGATTTAGGACAGTTCACCCTGAAGAAGTGGTGATTTCCCCAAACAATTCTATCACCATGGCGTAATTGGGTCTTCTTCGTGACTTGGGAACCATTTATGTAGGAACGAGCATTGGCAAGAGGTTCTAAAAATATACTACCATCTTCTATGGTTATGATACAATGTTCTGGTTGAATGCCTAAGCCTGATAGCTGTATATCCGGTTCGCCATCTTGGCCATTACCTGTGGCACCAACCACTGTTCTCTCCTACAAAACTTTTGATTAAACATTTTGCTACTTTTATGGGTTGTGGTTATATACCTTAAGATAATATACTAGTAATTCGTTTAAGGATGGATCTGCATTTAAATTAACCAAATAGAATTTATTCTTTTCAACTTTAATCCCGGAATCTTGGATGCTAATACCCATTTTCTCTAGAGTCTGCTGTCTTTCGTTTTGTATTCTTTCTGTTTTCATGAGCTTTTCTTCCCACGTCTGGGACATTTCTTTGTATAATTTCTCGCTTTCACTTAGTTTCTGATGTATGTCAACTCTTTGGATATCTCCAACTGGAGAACCCTAAAATTAAGATTTAAAAAAAGGGATGAAGCTGTTTGTTGGTTTTGCGTAACTAACCGTTGCGTGTTTTAGCATCTCTTTCAAGGCAGCAACTTCCTCTTGGAGTTCCCTGATAATTCTAGCGTTTGGATCTTCATTAACAACAGCATGGTTAACAATTCTCTTTGCCCTATCAGCATATCTAAGCGTCGATAGGGTCTCCTCATAATTATCAGCTGCTGGTGATATTGTAGCAACCATAACTGTTTTACTATTACCTCCTAAATTATCTTTAAGCAACCAAGTTAAAACGGAATCACGATATGGCACGAATTTATCTTTATTCTTAGCGCCTGAAGATTGATCGGCTAATTTCGAAATAACAATACCTAACGTTGTTAAAGACCTAAAAATGTTGATATGTTGCGCTAAATTATCAATTTTTATCCTTTATGCTAAATCTTACTTATTTATATTAGAGCCTTCTTTTAGTCTTTCACCTACTGCCCCAGTTTTCACAGCCCTTTCCGAACCAGCTAAGTCAACTAACGATAACCTACTTTGTTTTTCACCAGAAACACCTGTTTTCGAATCCGTTAACGTTTGGGTTAAAATCACAGTAAAGACGGCATGGGAACGCGATGATTCGCTATTCATGTTTGTAGAAGCCACCGTTCTAGATTTATTGCCTTCCGCCATCAATATTTCTATGTCCTAAAGGGAAATATCAAAGTTAAATGATTTGGTGAAACATCAAAACTGTAGCATGGATATTTAATCAGTAAATTCCGCAATATACGGATTAATTAAACTTTTAGGACACGTATTTCGTAATTATCTTCCGAAATTCACTGGGTGAATAAGATAACTTACCTGAAATGAGGTGACAGCTAAATGCGATAATCCATCGACATATGGACCTAGAACGTTGTGTTCTCTGACTTTTAGCGATTGCTTATTCGTTTTTGGATCTAGTAGATCATGTACCTTTTCATTATATATTTCCATATAACTAACTTCAACTTTATACGTTAATTCTGAACTTTGTTGTTTTGCTATGAGATCAAACAGAGAATCACAAAGACGAGGTATTATACCATTATTTTCTTGCGTACCCATCATGGTATACGATTTACCAGAGCCTAGAATTAAAACCGATTCAAGAAACACAGCTTTTTTCCATGTATAATTTTCATAGAATTGCTCAAATGAAGTATGAGACGTATTGAACACCAAATTGATCGAGACGCTATTATATTTTACTTTGTAATTCTTATTTGCTTTGTTCTTTAATGCTCATTTGTAGTCTTAAAACCAGAAATAAAAAAAATAATAAATCAATAATTTTGCTTCGATATTAAATAAAAAGAATCTAAAGCAAATAGTGATGGTAGCATTTTTTGGGAACCGCACAATGGTTGGGAAACATTTTCCCATTAATCCTGACCAAATGTCAATTACGGATACGTTTCCATTAATACTATTCGGTTTTAGTCTAATGGATTCATTTGATTTTGATGATTAACATGAAATATATAAAAATATAACGTCTGTCGTTATGGAAATCAATTATCGATTGGTGGCATAAATTTTGTACTCAACGAACAAGGTCAAGACTGAATTTATTAAAAAAAAAATCGTTTCAGTTTAACAAGTAAAATAAAATGAGCGTACAGCGTAAATACCTAAATACTAAAAGTTCCAATATTTTCTTCTGTAATTTGCAAATGTACAGCTAGGAAAATATCCAAGTTCATATACATGCAGAAAAATGGTTTCTTGCATCAAGAAAATAGATTTTTTTGCAAAAATCGCTATTCAAGAGAAAAGACTAAAAATGTATAATATAGAGAGAAAATAATTTTCTTGAAATGTTACGATAATGAAAAATTACAATAATAAAAAAAAAAACCTAAAGTTAATAATTAAAATTAGGAGCAAGTGAATGAGCAAATGAAAGTATTCTTTATAGGTTACTGTATAATTAAACTATTTCTTTAATAATGTAGTTAAATAGGTATTATTTTTAGATAGTTTTCATATTTAAGTTTATTTATCCCCTTTTTAATTATTATTATTTATTATATATTATGATCTAAAACAGTTATTGTATTGGGGATAATTGAAACAGTAATTGTCTTGAATTAAAACGGACAGCTTTGATATAAGTAGCATGTTTTTGGTGATAGTTGAACAATGACAAGTTTTTGTTTAAGTCGTTTGTAAACATTCTATTTTTGATGTGCTATTAAAAACATCATAAGTACCAGTGTATGTTTATTTTTCTACTAAAAAATATAACCGAACAATTTTGAATAAATTAGGTACTCTGGAATCCCGTGATATCGAGCATATTTTTATTAAGTTCATTTAACCAGCTTTATCTAATAAAGACGAGAATCTGTGTCAAGGCTATATTTTCATGAAAACTTTGAACTTTACTGACCCAAATTCCGTGCCCTATATCTGCGAAAGGAAATTTTGCAAGCTTGGATAAAGTTACCGCTGGCTATGAGCTTTAAATCACGTATATTATATAATTTAATAAAAAAATAAATTGCCTTTAGAGAAACACTAATGATACCTTCAACGTTATATTCGAGTTCAACGCTTTGCTTGTAGGTTAGTGGATCCTATTTTATTGCAGTATGTTATTTATAAGAGGTAGTCAGATGTATAATATGTCTTTACTCCATTTTTACATTTATCATTTCTGTATATCATAAAGTTAAACTAATATTGCCGTTTTATAGGCGTATCCAGAGTTTCCGACTTTATTCCTACTTTAATGGGATATCTCCGCGGAACCTTATTTCTTTTATTTACACAAAAAAGAGGTTGTAACGAAATAGAAAGCAAAATGTTTACCAGTTTGTCCGTAGGCGAATATACAGGCGTTATATCCTTGGAAAGCATTATCCAGGATATCTCGTCCTAGGCAATCGAAAACAACTTCTTGAGATGCATAATCTTCTCTGTTTGGGTCAGCTGAGTAGAAACAATGGTCAAATGCGAATGATTTTGGTTGTTTTCTGCAAAAAAAATAGACACATTTTTTTATAGCATGCAGAATGTTCAGTGTTATGTTTCTTAATAAAATCAGATCTGTAGAATCGATTGCTGTAGTTTCTCTTATTTTTCGAAAAACTATATTGTAAAATTTGTGTATATATCTTTACTTTTAGATGATTGAATTTGTCAGCTGCGAAAGATGTTTCTTTCAAATTAAATAAGTTTCTTTCGGGTTGCGCAAGAAAAAATGTTGTTTGTGAGTTTTGGCGTTATGTTATAGCTTCATTTTTTTCAATAGAATGAAATTACCGGTAAGAATTTTCGAAATTTACCGGTATACCGGTATTGCAATCCCTAGTTGCAAGCAATGTGGTATACTACATATGTATATACTTAATTTCTGAGTACTAGAAAATTTCTAGATATAGAAAAATTATGGAAAAGTTTCCGCAATGCGAAAAATTCTATAGTGGATCCTGGACCTGTAAACAAAACATGCTGCATCTAGCAATATCTGTATTGAATTCCAAGATACGCAGACATCTGTGTAGAGTTTCTCAAGTCTGTAATCCATATAAGCGCGAGGATGACTCATCCGCAAGGTGAATGAATGGGAGACCATTTGCGAAGCTCTATCCTTATCTGGTGCGCTGTCCAGTAATATGTTATCTTCCACAAAGGATATTTTTTAACCAAAGAGCTAAGCAAGGATGATTAGTCACTTGTTACTTTACTGGATCTTGTGCCACTATCATAGTGAGTTTTCACGAGAATTACGTAATGGAATGCAAGTATACAAATTCCATTTTTAAAATATAAATTGTTACGTAAATCAACTAACATTATTCCTAGAACTAAATATTATGGTTAACAAACACTTTTTACTGTTCAGCTTAATATATTATTAGAGCGGGCCAAATTGCGCCATCCAACAGAATCGGAATCAGGCGCAACGGCCGCTTATTGTAAATAGCGTATATGTGAGTCACAGCAGATATGTGATATTTCGAAATTAATACACAAGAGTAAAAAAAATAAAAGCTGACGCAATAATAATGTTTAGTAATTAGAGCGGATATATATATATATATATATATATATATATATATATATACACGCTGAGGTGTTTTTATTTTCATTATGATTTTTTATTTGATTGAAAACGGTATGCGTTATAAACGGGATGTAATAAGGAAATAACTGAGAAACTGAACGCTTTTTTTATTCTGTTGTACTTAATAATGTAACTGTAAATAAAGATATAATAAATAAATTCTATCCTTCTTAATAATGCGGATAGGCTTGTTTAAAAAGTTGCACCATCAGATAAGTTTCCACATTTGCCTCGGTGAAGGATGTTCGCCGAGACGAAAAAATGTTCTTATATTTCGAAAACGACCGTTCCACGTCTACCGAAGTAAGACAGGCGTAATTAAAATAACCTTTAGACTTAGTCAAGGAATCTGCAGATGCCCCATCGCACATTTGTCTTAATCTCGTGTAGTCCGGATTCTTTTTTAAAACACTATCGAACTTAGCTAAAACTCGTCCACTTGTTGCATCGTTTATACTGTGTAACAATGTACTAACTTCGTCCACGACTTGCACTGATTCTACCAACGACAATCCAGAATTTTGCAAATTTTCTATCGCGTCTACTAACCCTTTGTAATTGTTGCTAATATTCTTTAGATGTGTTTCAACAGAAATATCGAGAAATCCCTTCTGGCTCATCCTAATAGCTCTAGCTTCGGCAGGGACGAATTGCAAAATAACGGATTTGACTTCTTGAAAATGTTCATTATAATAAAAAGCGGCTTTTAACCACGTTCCCCAACGCGTAAGAATGGGCTGTGGTGGTTCTCGAATACGAGGGCATAACCTGTGGAATCCCCTAGTCCTCTTAGGACTTTTGAGAAACACTTTTTTGTGTTTGCTATTAATGCATCCACCTCCGGGTAACACTCTCGAATAGTTTGTGCCACAAGATGTAAAGCATGGACTTTACACGTAACATGTAAAAGTCCTTCACAATTTTCTTTAAGGGAACGGCCTACACTACACATTGTTGCTGCACCATCGCTCATGAACAACAACAGTTGACTGGTTGACACTTGAAATTTTTGTAACGTTTCGAGAACTACGGCCGTAATTGCTTTACTAGTACACTGTTTTAATCTTCTGCTGGCTAATAGAATTGCAAAATTTGGTTTAATAGGATCTAATACGCGCACTATTATATTCAAAATAGAATTTTTTTTGCAATCTGTCGTCTCATCAAGACATAGCCACAGCTGTTTATCTTTTAATTCGGCTTTAATTCGATTTTCAATGTCCTCACGTATTCGTGGAATATCTCTCCGTAACGCTGTCCGAGATGGTAGTATCCACTCGGTATTGTATGTACCCCAGAATTTTCGAAATGCTTTTTTATCAAGTATACGAAGTGGTAGACCACATACCATAAACGTTAAAAGCAATTCTAATTGAAATTGACGTTGTTGTGACACACCATTTCTTTTATTTCTGTGGTGTGCGCTATTTATATGTCTTTCACAATCACGTTTGCTCCAGCACAGTAGTTTCTTTTTACAAACTTTACAGAAAATTGTACTCCCATTGTAGTGTAAATCCACAAATTCACTAAGAAATTTATTAACTTTCGTAGGTAATGGCCGTTTATTTTTAATAGTTACGTTAGACATAATCACTAAAGCGAGCACACCGACGCTTGTTTCTAGTATGCCACGAAGTGGTGCAAACGTAACATCTGCAGACTCGTCATTTGTTGATGAATAGAGCGCGTCATCCGTAAATGAATAAGCGCGCTGTTAGTTCGTAGCCGTCGATGAATGAACTTTTTTTTGTAGTGGCCCACTGTGAACAACGCCCTATTTATCAACGAACACCCAAACTGCAGGTGTATATTTGCGCGTCTTCACGACGTAATAGACAGTGGTTTTGGTCCTCGTCCTAATAATTACATATTTAAATTACCTATGTTTACATACATATATGCGCCCGGCAGCCTGATTGCGAACCTGGCGCGTGGCGCTCTTGGCCCGCTCTATATATTATTGAAAATCTCTTGTAAGAGATAAGAACATTAAATAGGTACCAATTTCCTACAATAAAACCCATCTAGCGCCAATTTTCCTCAGCATTACTTTTTTCCGTTGGAGATCTTTCCATCACTTCAAATTTTACCTCTCATAAAACGTTTCTAACTAACCAAGATACAATTTCGACCCCAAAATCATATTCCCTCGTATTAGAGGCGTTTACTTTCCCATTTTCATGAATAATTTCTAAGATTGTGTCTCTGTGGATAGCTCCTAATCTTCTTGGTTGGCTTGAATTGGACGGGGTTTCTTTAATATTTATGATCTCTAGTTATTAGAAAGTGCACATCTGAGCGTGATTTCGAAATTGTTTCCGCGATTTTTCGCAATGGTTGTTTATTTTTTTTTTTTCTCTTGAAATGGTTGTTTTATTCACGTACTTGTTGGTGTTCCATTTTAGTTCTTGCGAAATGCGTTCTTGTGTCAATTTTATGGCCGAGTGCTTCTGACTAAACTTGCATTTCGCTTTTTGAATGGAGTGGAAGGGTTTTTAAGGAGATTTCTCCTAATTTATAGCTGTGTTTTCTTTAAATATAAATAGTTTTTCAAAGTAGTAGAGTAGATTCTCTTTCAAATAATCATATGTTAATGTTGTTGAATTGTTAGGGTTCATATTCTTTAATATTTTCAGCATTATATTGACTTTTTATTGGTAGAAAATGTAGAAAAATTCAAAGGTGTTTTCATAATGGATCGTTTTATTTCAGTACCACCAGTGCTTTGTTGACAAAAGCTCTACTCAAAGCTGGGAGCTTGGTGTGGCAGGTAATCAATTTTTCATATTCTCTTTCGCTTATTTTCTACCTGGGTATATAGGTTTTCAAACACAAAGCTATTAAATAAATGTCCAGATATCGATAAAATATATGTAATTTTGAACGTATAGACCGCGATTTTGGTTTTCATTAAAAAAAAATTTGAGAAACCCTTTTTTGTATTTGCTATTAATGTATCCACCTCCGGGTAACAATTAAAAATTACGGCGGATAGCTTTGATACAAGTAAACGTTTCTCTGCGTGTATACTATTTCGAAATGCTTCTATTTTCTCCATGCGAATTTGCTTTTCCTAATGAGTCAGTTTCTTTCATTGAAATGGAATTTGGGGCGACTCCTACTAAGCGATAACACTACACGTGTAGTGTATTGATCGACAATATACCCTTCAGGTATAAAACGAGTGTCATCAAGTTTAATGTACGGTTGAAATACAGTTGCGTTGCATAAGGTGTGTTCTGTAAAGTCCTCACGGGGCCATAGACTGTAGAAAAGGCTACACCCTCTTTTTCAAACATCCTCCACGTCGTTTTAACGTTTTAATATCACAAATTAATTAGAGATAATGGCCACGCATGGTGGACGAACACATTTATTGCATCTGCTTCGTTTTTTTGGTTTACCCTAACGTTCTTCAAGTTATTGAAATTTAATTTAAAAAAGGGATATTTTAAGAATCACTAACTGTTTTGAAGAAAAATTAGAATAGAATAGAAAAAAAAAGTAAATATGTAAGTTTTGAGTGCGACCAGATAAAAATGTTAAATCAAAAATATTGTTAAAAACAAAATAATAAATAATAAAAAGTAAACTTGTATCAAAGTGAGCCTTGTCTAAGTTTACTCCCGTCCCATCGTACATACAGAATCCCAAAACAAATATATATTTCCAGGAAATTAAATGCAATCCTTGAAGAACAATCGATCTTCTAAGACAGCGATGTAATTTTTTGTTTGTGTCTCAATTTCCAAATAAAGATTTTTGTTATAACATTTATATTTAAAAGGCATTTCGAATCCGAGATTACATTAAATAAAGCACAGATGAACTTGGATGAAATAAACTGGAACAAATTTCCCAATGTGTTCGTTTTAAGCAAGTCTACGCTATGAAAGATGTTAATTTTCTTTATGATTTATTTAAGAAAATATATTTTTGTTTCTAATAAACCGAATTTATTCTCCGCAAGTCTTCTTAAAGTTGAATAATAGACAAATAATTTGTTATTTTTGATTGAACAAACTATTCAGTCAACATATCTTTTTCAACTTTACTCTGCAATATACTAAACTCTTCTCTGATGCTACTTTCAACATCTGTCAGTCCAATGTAACATTAATTGCATTGTACACTTCACTTATTGTAGGTGGTGTTGCTTCGTCCTCGAGCTCTGCATCTGTGAATAGTTCCGTACTGGCAAATGCCGTATTGGTGTCATTATTATGAACCCATGTTGAAAGTGGTGCTAAGTGTCTTTAATCCAAGAACTATAGTGTATTTTTCCTGAGACTATATTATAGCGTTTTTTAAATGTATCTACTCAACCTCTGCTACATATGAAAGTATTATCAGTGTGTCGTCGTGTGTGTGTCACGGTTGATGTCGATAAGTTATGCAGCACTTCCGTCCGAATCTTTTTCCACCCAAGCACTAGACGGACACGCTGTATATTACATGATTAAATTGAGAATAACTTAAATTCAGGTACAGAAATAATTACTTTTCTTTAAATTTATTACTATCGCTTAATATCTAGACCTGAGTTCTATTGTTTTAATAAACAATATGGGAATATTTTCTTAATAAAAAGCAATAATACAGTAAATACACAATGTGATACATTTTAAAGATTACTTTAAATTTATTGAATATAAAATTTCTGTTATACACTTTTATGAGCACTGTAAACAGGGTTATTTTTTGCAGTCTAAGGCATTTCATCTATTTAGTGGTTATATTTTAGTATAACCACTTAATATAACTTTGTGTACCTATAAAACATGGTGAGTGGATAATCGTGTGTTAGAAAGTCTTATAGTTACATATTACATATTGCCACCTCGCTGAATCGCACTAATTTGAGATAGGAAATGTTGGGATTAGCGAATGTAACGATCTATTCACTTAAACTACCTCAAATAAGTGTTATAGGAGGACATGTATGGATTAAAAAAGTTTAAAATTACTGAAAAACATTTTATTTCAAACATTTTGAATATGAACGCAAATAATTAATTTAATATTTTAAAACTGTGCCAATTTTAAAGGATTTGGGATGAAAGAAAGTTTTATCCCGATATTAAAATTCTTCTTTGAATATTGACGTTGACAAAAAAGTTTGCTGTCAATATCTGAATTTAAAAAATTAATTTTATGAATTTCAAAGTTCGTTTGTCCACTTCTTAACTTTTTCATATAAAATTTGGTGATGTCATTGACTTTATAAGACAGTACCGACTTTAAAGCTTTTTTTTTTCTTTTTATATGCGTGAATCTCCGTGTACAGTAGATGAATACCGAGAATAGAATTAAGCTTTTTTGCATAGCAATCTACGGCACACTATAATTAATGAGCTTGTTGGATCCGGTACTTTGAAGACCGTTACACTTACAAATATGCATTTAATAACCAACGGATGTACTTATGAACGGAAACCCTCTCGGCTTCTCTAAAAATAATCCTAGTGGAGGAGGCTCTTAAGTCCTGCCTTGAATAAAACAAAGCTTACACCATCAGACAGATAAAAATAACCCCGAAAATAGTGTCTTCTACTATTCTTCCGTTGTATTTTTAGAGTATTAAAAGTCTGTATATAACGTATAAATTTATATACTGAGTTTTTCGAGAGTATCGATTGGCTAGACAATTATGACATGAGTTCGTATTACATGGGACACGCTTGGAAGGGTGTTTTGTGTCATTTCTATTTCTGTACTTCCATTATTCGAGTGCATGCCTTTTTTTTTATTACGACAAACCAGAAAATAGTTTTAAATGAATACATTTCCACATCTAAATCAAATCAATAAAATACAGGTGTAAAATAATACCATATCAAACGATATAGAATTAATCTTATCATAATAATGATAAAAACGTGGCAGTCAATATTTATTTATGATAGTTGTTATACACATTATATAAACCGAGATAACAGTAGAAAGTTTTTATATAACATCGCAAGTGCATGCGATACCAAAAGCTTTTATCTTTGGAAATAATAGTACATCTAAATCCGGCCTTTAAAAACCTTTTCAGAGCGAATACTTTTGTGTCGGACCTGTTACGGTTTTAAGGTATCTCAAAAGTTCAAAGGTATGGATTACGTTTGTTATAATGGTGGTGTTCAAGCTATGGATTCTACGTTGAAATATAGTTAATTCAAAATCAGTTAACAATTTTGCCTCTAATACCATATCAAACACTTTGTTTTTTATTTGTTAGATCATCGCTGTCTCATTAGGAAGCTTATGCTATAACTAACACCAACGCAATACTTTATATATAGTGCTAAAAATAAAATTGATGCAATATGTCAGATATTAAAGGAAGTAGTAGTTTGAAGTAATTTGTAAATGGATCTGTTTTATTTTTAACGTAAATACATATTGTCCAATTTCAATAAAACATTACCATAACATTGCCTTGCTATTAATTTAATGTTTAGTAGGGGTCGTCTTTATAACCCTCCATCTTGTACAAAAGTCCTCTAAAGCAGTCTGTCCTGTCCTGTCAGCAGATGTTTTTAGTTAGTGTTGTAAAGATCATTTCAGAATTTTTTTCGCTAGCTGGTCTGCAATTTCATAGCCTGCTAGTGTCTTCATCCTTAGTATTCTGCGTCAGAAATATTACCCGTACTTAATCAATTCCTATACCAGATTTGGGTCTTCACTTTTCTTCTCTCACCATTCCTGGATTTTTAAATCATATGATTTTAGTAAAAATGGTTCCAAATCGTTCATTTTCAAATACTATTCTACCAGATCCTGACAAAATCCAGCTGTTTTCGACAGATTTTTTGCAAAACGTATGCTTAGTATAAAATAACACTTTTACATCCGCTATTGCACGTTATATGAAAAAATATTTCATATAAAATTGTTTGGCAAGATCTTTGTTTTCAATTATCGAAAAAAAATGTTGGCAGTTTGATAAAGCTATTTTTTCCACCAACCACAGATGTCTCCTTATTTGTTATTAACATTTAAGAAGGATTATTACATATATATCATATAAAATTACATTCTATAATGCAGATGTTTTTATACTGCAACCTATACTTCTAGTTTTAAAAAAAGAGAACATTAACTCTTTGATTTCCTTTTTACTGTTTCATATTGTTTAATAGCTTGTATTATGTTTATTCCATTACATTTTCTTTTGTTTGGATGCCCTCTTAGCTGGCCCGACGATGTATTGGTAAAAATACGAAACCGGTCGCCTGATATCTTTGATAGAATTTTGTGAGAAATTGGACCATTGTTTTTTTATTCCTACCTTAATTAAATTATTTCTTTAATAATGTAATTAAATAGCGATTATTTTTATGTAGTTTAATAATTAATGAGTTAACATTTAAGTTTATTTATCCTTTTTTTTATTATTATTTATTATATATTTAAAAACGTATAGGATTTGCCATAAGTGCGATATTTTTAATTGTTCCCTTGCGCAACTTCTTGATTCGCATTCTGAATAAGGCAGAATATCTCAGTTCTATATTATATATATGTAATATGTAGCTTACTTGCGTATGTTTATCTACTGATTATTGGGTTCTATAGATTGTATAGACATAGATTTTTTTTCTCTTAGTTGTTTGCCTGTTACCTGTTTTTTTTTTTTTTGTAACTGTAAGGCAATAAAGGCTTTATATAAAACTTGTACGTTAAAAAAGAAATATGTATAAAACAAACTATACATTCCTACAAATTTACTTAAAAAAAAATCATCAATTTGTGTTTGTTTATAGTGACAGATGGTTTTTTAAACAACTGCATTTTATAGTTTATTGATATTTTTGAAGGTTTCCTCTTCTACCCCCGTACAAGAAAAAAAAAGCTCTGATTCTTTTCAAGGCGCCCAAAGCGTCGTTTATTTTTGGCGTAATTATTTCTGATGAATCTTCATCCTCAGATTTGGGTCTTCACTTTTCTTCTCTCACCATTCTTGGATTTTTAAATCATATGATTTTAGTAAAAATGGTTCCAAATCGTTCATTTTCAAATACTATTCTACCAGATCCTGACAAAATCCAGCTGTTTTCGACAGATTTTTTGCAAAACGTATGCTTAGTTATTTACATCTGCTTGTGCTATACTAAAAAAGAAAATCAAAAGAAAACAAAACCCCGTTCTACTTAATTTTTCCGCGGAATTATTCTTGTCTTACTTTATAATCCCATTTCACAAAACAATTTCCCGCCATCCCGCGAAGCTTTGGATAGCTCGCAGCTACAGTGGAAGTAAATAAATTTTAATGAAAGTCAACAAGTCCCAAGCAGAATTTTTACCGCATTTCCATGTTCATTTCGTGACTTATCGTGACGTCTACGTTTTTTTCGTTCCTCGTTGCCAAGGGCTTACGCATCCTTGACAACGAGTTCAACATTACTGCGATGAAATTTTTAATTAAAAATTCTTATAAGCAGTAATATTTAATTTCGAGCAAACATACAATGGCTGCGTTTTATTAAATAAATACCTTTTTTTGGCGAATTTCAGGAAAGGTAAATATCCATATGATTTTTAGAATTGTTTCCTTTAACCCCTACAATATCAACGTGATATTTGGGCGAATCCCGCCTTGCCAAATGGTTTTTATAAGGGGGATACCCAGCAGTAAATATAAATGAATGATATACTACAAAAAATATCTCAATTTACGACGTTCATTGAAGCAAATAACAAATATGTATTACTGGCATTCTAGCAATCATCTTATTTAATCAATAAAAATTGACCGTAATATCAAGATGTCAATTAAACGTCAATTAAAGATTCGATTATTGAAATTTTTTCGTTTATACCTAGTGATTGTAAGTTATTGTTCTTTGAAATGAAGTGTCCTCAAGCTCTGCCATTTCAAGGTTTTATTTTCAACGTGTGCATTTGACGTTCGTCGAAAGCTTCCACCACATATGTAGTTTGAGTAGGGTTTAGTTAGAGTAAATGAATGATTGTTCTCTTGCCTCGCAGTCAGATTGTTAGTAGTCGCGATTCCTTTGTGACGGTTTCACCCACTTCTGATTAAACAACCACTTTGACTTTCTAATAATACGCTAATTTTAATTTTTTACTATCCGGAATTAAAACAAACTCTTCGTAACAGTCGAGAGAGTATGTTGCACTCCCACAAATGGTAATGTCCAAAATAATAACAACAAAATGTAATATATTGTGCTGCAACAGCACGCTCCAAATCGTACGATCTATGAATTAAGGCCATGTACTTCCTTGTGAAACAGAATATAAAATTTAAAGCTTATTTACCGTCACAACCTTAAGCAATAAATTACATTTTACCGTAAGATATGTTAAAATAACTTTGCCACATAGTTGTTTAATCTCTGGGTAAGATAGTCCATATGAGGAGTTCTCAGTTGAAGACAGACAATATACAGGATGATTGGCACAACGAGCGAGGTCTTTAGGAACCATATTAACCACATTTACCTTTGTCCAAAGTCTAATGGGTTTTAAGATATTTAACCTTTTAGTAAATTTTGATTTTCCACCAAAAATTCACTATTAAACATTAATAACTTTTTTTATTTTTGTGGGATCGCGCTAAAAGTTGTTTTTTTATGGAAGTTTAATGCATCTTCCTTTGAAAAGAGGCAATTAATTAAAGTCCGAAGTTATTTAGAAAGAAATATAGTCCTAGATATCTCACTTAACGAGATAGAAAATTTATAGTTCTCAAATTTGTGATTTTTTTTTTTAATAAAACAATTCGAATGTTAAAATTACTTTAAAAATTTCCTTAGACTTTGTACTAAGATAAATGTGGTTAATATGGTTCCTAAAGATCTCGCCTATCGGCTATTCGAAACTACATCGTTGTGCCGAACATGAAACTTGAGGTGCCCAAATACTTATGAGCAGTAGCGTATCTTAAATGGTATCCCCTCAAATGAATTTCATTCTTCCTTCAATTTAGAATTTTCTAGTGAAAAAAGCGAACATAGATCTTTGTATAAATATTTATGTGCCGCAGCTGCCTAAGTAAAATGTAAATTGAACGAATTTTGACATTTTCAATCTGCCAGCGGTACAAACGCAACGAAAGGTTAGAATCATTCCGCATAAAATGGGATCGGAATAAATCTCGTTTCTATTTGATTCAATTGTATCGGAAACGCGACAAGGATTAAACTAAAGTAGTATTATTTACCGTTCTATTTTATCAAGGGATGATGGGTATTGCAGGATCGTCTGTTGTTTTTCCATTTCCACGATGCATAGTGTAGCCAGTTCCAGTTCTGAAAAAAAAAAGGAAAAAGTAGTTTTCAAATCTTTTTCTTGGGAATAAAGTCTAAATCAATGTTTCAAAGCCTTTTGTCCTTTAAGAATTTTAGAACTACTTTGACAAAGAACTATTATATTATTCTTTTGTGCAAAATTTTAATACTAAAATATAAAGTTTTCTTTAACTTATGTCCTTAATTAAAGTTCAATCTTATCAAATGTACCTGCAGCGTATTCAAATTGTATAAAATAACACTTTTACATCCGCTATTGCACGTTATATGAAAAAATATTTCATATAAAATTGTTTGGCAAGATCTTTGTTTTCAATTATCGAAAAAAAATTTTGGCAGTTTGATAAAGCTATTTTTTCCACCAAGCACAGATGTCTCCTTATTTGTTATTAACATTTAAGAAGGATTATTACATATATATCATATAAAATTACATTCTATAATGCAGATGTTTTTATACTGCAACCTATACTTCTAGTTTTAAAAAAAGAGAACATTAACTCTTTGATTTCCTTTTTACTGTTTCATATTGTTTAATAGCTTGTATTATGTTTATTCCATTACATTTTCTTTTGTTTGGATGCCCTCTTAACTGGCCTGACGATGTATTGGTAAAAATACGAAACCGGTCGCCTGATATCTTTGATAGAATTTTATGAGAAATTGGACCATTGTTTTTTTATTCCTACCTTAATTAAATTATTTCTTTAATAATGTAATTAAATAGCGATTATTTTTATGTAGTTTAATAATTAATGAGTTAACATTTAAGTTTATTTATCCCTTTTTTCATTATTATTATTTATTATATATTTAAAAACGTACAATAGCATTTGCCATAAGTGCGATATTTTTAATTGTTCCCTTGCGCAACTTCTCGATTCGCATTCTGAATAAGGCAGAATATCTCAGTTCTATATTATACATATGTAACATGTAGCTTACTTGCTTATGTTTATCTACTGGGTTCTATAGATTGTATAGACATAGATTTTTTTTCTCTTAGTTGTTTGCCTGTTACCTGTTTCTTTTTTTTGTAACTATAAGGCAATAAACGCTTTATATAAAACTTGTACGTTAAAAAAGAAATATGTATAAAACAAACTATACATTCCTACAAATTTACTTTTTAAAAAAATCATCAATTTGTGTTTGTTTATAGTGACAGATGGTTTTTTAAACAACTGCATTTTCTAGTTTATTGATACTTTGAAGGTTTCCTCTTCTACCCCCGTACAAGAAAAAAAATGCTCTGATTGTTTTCAAGGCGCCCAAAGCGTCGTTTATTTTTGGCGTAATTATTTCTGATGAATCTTCATCCTCTTCATTTTCCACTTCTAATGCATTGTAATCGGCGATTAGTGTCTCAAGGCATAAAGCTTCATTGGTCACTAGCCCATTGTCGAAGTCATCAAAACCTTCCAATTCAGTCAATCTTTCTTCCATTTGTAAAAGGTCTCGTCAGCCTTTGTCAATTTCTACCTCTTCGGTTTCTTCTTCCCTTGTAAAGTTCCCAACACCTGCTTTATTGAAACAATTAAAAATGGTCTCTTTCGTGATGTCCATCCATGCAGTATATAAAAAGTGGATAGCATCAAAAACAGAAATTGTTGGAGAAGTCGAGTTTGAGCTGTCCATAATCGATAGATATCGTTGGACCATCCTTTTCCTGTAACCTTGCTTCAGAACTTTTATGATGCCTTGATCAAGTGGTTGAAACTCACTTGTGGTGTTAGGTGAAATTCACCTGTTTCTAATGCACAGCGCGATTGTCGACAAGCAAAAGTATTTTTCGGTCTTTCAATTCGATGTCCCACTCATTAAACCATTGCACAAATCTATCTCCAGTTATCCATGCACGAGATTGAGACGAATAAATGCAGGGAAGGGTTTTCAAATTCTTAAAGCAACGTGGCTTAGCGTATTTTCCAATTACAAGCGGTCTTTTTTTCCTCCGTGGCATTTTTTGTTTTTTAAAACTAAAGATTTATCAGGCATCACTTTAAAAAACAACCCGAATTCATCCGCATTATAAATTTCTGAGGAATTGTAGCCAGAGGTGGGGGTCGACATTTGATTTTTCCAGTCGGATGTTACATCAGGACTCGCCACAAATTTGTTTGTAAACGATAGAATGCCTGTTTTTAAATCTATCGAGCCATCCAGTTGTAAATGCATCTTATTATATCTCTGACATGAATAAAATTGTTGAATTGCCTTTAAAGAAATATTTTTACAACACCTAATGTTCCGCTTGGGAGTTTACAAATTAAATAGAACTTATATTGACTTTACATGTCACTAGTAACGTTAGTTTTGAAACTTATGACCGTAACTTAAATTTAATAATAAGACCCTTGCTTCTAAAGCATGAATTCCATATTATTCTACATGGAGGAAAGATATTACGAAGGCAAAGAGCTGCTTTACGTTGCTTGTTAATTTATTACACGTTATATCACTTTCGTTCTGAATTTCATTTTCTACGTGTATGAGCATATTCTGCAATGCCATTCAAATTTAATACACACCTTTCTTACAAGACCAGAAGCAAATTAAATTTAGGAATATACTTTTTCCGCTTTTATAACTTTCATCTCACGCCTTCGAGATATTTCTAAAGCGCAATATTAAATTCGTTGTATTCAAACGTTGCTAGGGTCAAAGATTAAATAAAAAAAAGATGCAGAGTAATATACCTTAATGATTCACTTTAAGAGGAAGCTCAGTAGTTATACGCGAATGACAGGGCTAACGTTATTTGTGTTGGTCATTGAGATCATTAAATTGACGAGGAAGAAGTCAATTAAACCAGTAGTAAGTGCCCTTTTATTTGCGACACTAAGCTAGTTACGAGATGTTGTGATAATATAAATTATAACTTGTACAATTCTATCAAGTAAACAAACGTATCGGATAAGTCGTTAATTGAAAAAGTTATTAGCAATTCCACTAAAAAAAGTTTCTTAATTAAAGTTGGAGCTACAGGTTTTTGTAATCCAATAAATCGATAAGTAGTAGTTATTCAATCGATGACCTCATAAACTTAGTTATTGTGTTTTCCCGTGCCTCTGTTATCAATCAATCTTTCGAAAGTACATACATCAAGTTGCCTTGTCTAAAACTCGCTATATATCTCACCAAACAAAGTATGTAGAGGACAAGTCAAAAATAATATATTCTCTTAAGTACTTAAAAAAAAAAACTCGAGCGTAATTGCAAGAAATTTAAAAATTATTGCAACATACCATATTCTATTTAATTTCGTTGCTAAATTTAGTAATCCCTGACATATCTGCTTATCTTTATATTTCACGTAGAATAGATTACAATGGTAATTTGTGATTGCAAACGAGAACAAAATTCGTGCCATGGTATTAACATCTGGGTAAACACATAAATACAGCATCTGCTATTGTATCCAGCACTTTTCCCCCAATAAATTATTCATTTTTAATCTTCAAGAACTCGTACCAAATCATATTGTTACAGTTTATGATAGGCACTAAAATACAAAAAATGTAAAAGGGATTCTCGAGTATGGTGTATCATTAATTCATCAGTCGTCAGGTATAACACATGGGCTGAAAAGTCCCGGGCCTGACAAAGAAAACACGTTTTTTTTTGTTCAAAATTAGCTTTATTCATCAACGTAATTTCCATCAAGAACAACGCAATCATTCCAGCGCCGCTCTAACATTTCAATACCACTTTTGTAAAACGATTTATCTTTTGCCTCAAAATATGCCTCAGTTTCAGCGATAATCTCTTCATTCGAGCGAAATTTCTTACCGGCGAGCATTTTTTTTAGGTCTGCGAACAGCCAGTAGTCGCTGGGAGCCAAATCTGGCGAATACGGTAGATGTGGGAGCAATTCGACGTTCAATTCATGTAGTTTTGCCATTGTTTTGATTGACTTGTGACACGGTGCGTTGTCTTGATGACAAATTTTTTTTCTTCGCCATATGCGGACGTTGCTTTGCAATTTCGGCCTTCAGACGCTCCAGTAACGCTATATAATATTCACTGTTGATGGTATTTCCTTTCTTAAGATAGTCGATGAATATTACACCACGCACATCCCAAAATACCGAGGCCATAACCTTTCCAGCCGATTGTTGTGCTTTCGGGCGCTTTGGACGAGGTTCACCAGTTGCTGTCCACTCAGATGACGATCGTTTTAATTCCGGAGTGAAGTGATGGATCCATGTTTCATCCGTTGTCACATATCGACGCGAAAATTCCGGTTGGTTACGTTTAAACATGGCCAAACACTGCTCAGAAGCATCAACATGTTGTTGTTTTTGGTCAACAGTGAGCAAACGCGGCACCCATTTTGAACAGAGCTTTCTCATAGTCAAATGCTCATGCAATATAAAGCCAACACGTTCTTTTGATATCTTTACGATGTCAGCTAACTCACGCAACTTCACTTTTCGATCATTCAAAACGATTTTGTGGATTTTTTTGATGTTTTCTGGTGTTACCGCCTCATTTGGATGTCCACTGCGTTCTGCATCATCGGTGTCTCTACGACCACGTTTGAAGTCAGCAAACCAACGTTTTATTGTTGTTTCTGATGGAGCGGAGTCCCCATAACACTTTTCAAGCCATTGCTTCGCTTGAACGGTATTTTTTCCCATCAAGAAGCAGTGTAAAATTAAAACACGAAATTGTTTTTGATTCATTGTTTTGGAAATAACAAAAGTAGCGTCACTCTTAGCACAATAACTCACAAACTAATGAATAGAATATCATGAAATTTTAACAGCTGTCTTTTTAAGGTTAGTACTAACTGCAAAACAGGTGAATGCAATAAAACTAGCGCCATCTATGTGTTAGGCTCGGGACTTTTCAGCCCATGTGTTAAGTTATGCTGGATTACTCTTCTTAGAAATGGACTATTACGTTCGGCAGGTGTTTATTATGAAGCTAGCCTTACAAGTAAATTGTTGGCAATTAGTTGTTAGGTATTCTTACAATGTAATTGTGCCGTAAGTCCTGGGCGACGTGGGCCACCGTCTACGGCCCCACGCCTCGAAGGTTTATGCAGCGTTCTTTAACTCATAGCTAGGACCATTAAAAGCCTTAACCGTGAGTAAAGATTTTATTCATCATTAAACGATATATCCCACCGGCTAGCAAGCTTCTTTCAATACTAACCTACCACATTCGATCTGCACGCCTTAAGCGCGAAACGCTGAGACTAGCAACATTTGCCGGCGTTGCGGTGACTGTCACGGGGAATCCCCGCCCGCCGGGGATTCCCCTTCCGATTGCTTCTCGCCTAATGTTATCTAATTTTGTATTTCAGACATATTTTGATGCAAGAATGAGTGTGGTTCATTGTTTGAAAACTATAAATATTAAATTAATAGGTAGTGATTGTTAATCGGTCCCGTATATTGAACTAAAATAAGTAAAGAACTGTTTTGTGTTTAAAACTCTTAAAAGTTTTATTTCTGAAGAAAAACAACGGTGTGCCTACATATTTATTAAGAATCAGGTAATAATTACACATTATATATTACATTAATTATGTTATAATATATTATAAATAATTAAGTATATAATTTGTTGTTTTTAGGGTTCTCCGCCAATTAGCAGCGATGCTAGTGATGTAGTTAAACAAGCATTTGTTAGTTCGGATCCGGGAATGTGGACGTTTCCCATAACGGCTTCTCAGCGTCATGATACAGTTTAAAGCGGCCCTACACAGCAGTTAAACAACAGTGACGAAGATTATCCCAAAGACGACGATCATAGGCACTTTTCTAATTTTCATTTCTCAAGAAAACTAAATCATGGTGAAACTCAACACCGTCGCTGGTTGGATTATTCAAATTCTCTAAATAAAGTTTTCTGCTTTCCATGCAGACCTATTTGGCAATTCACAGACTCGGATGGTAAGTAGTACTTTACAGACATGAGAATTCCAAAGAACATATGGCATTTATGTTCCAATGGATGATATTAGAGAAAGGAATAAAGCATGGAAAAACAATAGACCAAAAAAAAATGAAAGGCTAATTCGTGAATCGCAAAAACATCGGCACAATTTATTTGAGAGATTAATTGATATCATTAATTTCTCAGCCTCTCATAATCTGGCATTTAGAGATCACAGAGAATCTCTCAAGATAGGCGACGACGGTGGAAGTTCTGGTAACTTCATAGACTTGTTTAAATTGATATCTAAATATGATCCTACGTTACGGGAACACATGAAACGCATTAATGACAAACAACTTGCACACCATTATCTAAGCCACGATGTTTAAAATGAATTGATCGCATTGATGTCAAAAACAGTTACCGATGAAGTGATTCGTAGGGTAAAAGAGGCAAAATAATATTGTATTTTGCTCGACTGCACTAGAGACTCTAGTCGAGTTGAACAAATATCAGTTATCTTAAGATTTTGTAATACATCAACCGGCACAATAGAAGAAAACTTTATCAGATTTCTCGCTGTTACTGAGACGACTGGAGAATATCTAATTAAAGCAATACTTGAAGAGCTAGAAAAAAATGGGTTAGATATTCAAAACTGTCGTGGCCAAGGATGCGACAATGGTACAAATATGGCATTTTTCACACCTTGCGGGTGTCATGGTTGGAATCTGCTGTTGGTAGACACAGCTAATTCTTCTGTGGCAGCAAAAACATTTTTTGGTTTTATTCAAAAAATTTATTTGCTATTTTCAAGATCCAGCAAACGCTGGATTACGATACAGTTATTACAGTTATGTTTGCATTTTTATGAATAAAAAAATTGGCTATTTCAAAAAGTGTTTTTCTTCTATAAAATTCCTCCCCTTGCGCCACCAGAGGACCTCGCAAAATTTATCTTGCCCACATCAAATTTAGGTCTTGCCCAGCCTCTGTAATTGTGTAACGTTTAAACATTCCATTTGTAATTTTAATCTTGAATTAAGTTAAAACAACAGATAGAATGTGATAGCCTTTCTACTTAATTAACTACAATTGTCACATTCCACCCGTCGTTTTAACTTAACACAAGATTAAATTTTATTTCATGTCGGTGAAAGTGGCCATAAGTTGGATAGAAATGTTACACATAAAGGAAATACTACAATTAGTAGACGCTTGTTCCAAAAATTTTAGTCGAGTTAATGTTCTCTTTTTTTAAAACTATTGAGTATAAGTTGCAATAATAAAAACATCTGCACTATAGAATGTAACTAGATTTTAGTCTAGTAACTAAATTATTACATGTCAAAATGTATAAAAAGACTCTTCCTCCTTCTGTCCGTTCCATTATCAAAAATCTTACTATATAGACTTTGCAAATTATGCGGTGCAATCAGTGCACGTGGTCATTGGTAATCAAAGGGAGAAGAAAAATTATCATCAAATTCTACTTAGAAAATATGTCTTTAAACCAAATAAAATTTTAAGAAAATTATTTTTTTGTATTATACATTTTTATTGTCTTGAAATAAAAGTATTTTCTTGAATAGAGACTGATTTTTACAAGGAAATCTATTTTCTTGATGCAAGAAACCATTTCTCTGCGTGTGTTATGATTAATTTTGCAATAACACAGATAATTTCGTACGAAATACAATTAAACATGATCGATTATACTCTCCCACTATTATTGTAGAATCCATGTCATACATGCCAATACAATAAATTGTTTGCGTTACATAAACTCTATTTTCCATTCGATTCGTTAGCAATAAATTGTAAATTAGTTTGTATAACATCTAGTCCGTGACAGTTGCCGTAGTTGAATCCTTTACAAAATACGGGCTTGTAAAATTGAACGCAACATTCTGACACTTATTGGATCCTGTCCTATGTGAAATTCAAAACACTCCTTTTAAAATTGAAGTTTTGTATTTGCTTACATTTGCTTCTTGGTTGTCAATCATGTCTGTTTGTTTTCTTTAAGTTCGCGACGGGGTACAACTTGTCAAAGAGATCCCAATATATTTTCAATTTTCTTTAATGAATTTCAGAATAAAATGTTAATAAATTTTTTGATTTTTCCTTGGAAAGAGAAATAGGATCATAATAAATAAGTTTTTTCGTTAAATCTTTTGAATTGAGATTATTTGGAAAAAATATGAACATTATTCTAGGAAGGTGTTGAATCATTTTTCCAAAAACAAATTTTGATAATGAAATAACCTCAAACAACATCTTAAAACAGACTTTGCTAATCATTATCTATTGTTCCTTTGTTTACCTTTGCAACTCATTTAGATATCTCTATTGTAGATTTCATAGCAAATTTTAGAAGAGAAAGCTAAGATATCGTAATAACTCCTTGATGCAAAATAATTTATCCGAGAAAAACTTGTAGAATTCTTTGAACTTAGCGATGTTGTCCTTTACGAGTGATTCATACTTTTCACCATGAATGTTTTTTCTGCGCGTTTTAATGTTTATCATTGAAATAATGTAACACCAAATAGATCGTTTGTATAGGAGATTTTTGAATGAGATAACGTTATTTGTTAATTAGTAAAAAAAACCCAAAACATAATAAAGTCAAGGTAAACAGTTGATGAAGTTAATTTGTAATTTGTAAGAGGTTAAGGATGGTTTGATGACACGCTCTGAGGGGACAAAGGTGGTCAGCAAATGCATATTTTGTATGTCCAAGTCGGCGTGGAGTATTCGCATGGTTAATATTAAGGGTATAACATCTAAAACGTACCTCTTCTACTGAAAGGACGAACCCTTACGGCAACTTTTATTTTATCTGATGTTGACGAGGACATGTTTCACGATTTGACTGAGGCGGTCGAACACCAAAACAAATATATACAATTATCACACGGATTTTAAACAGTGTTTCACATATTTATCCATTTTCGAACATAATAGAACTGAATAAAACACCTCACTTATCACGACACAACGTGCGCATGTTTCGCCATGTTTCCCATTTCCAATATTAAACCGGAGATATTGGCCAATGCGCCATGGCGTTCCGGAATCGCAACCTTACTGCGCAACATCCATATACGCGATACAGCGAGTGTTTACTGAATCATTCGAACTTGCCGTCTACCTACACAACTTACACTTGCTCTCACATAACGCCCGGAGCTGAAAAACCTTCACATACATCGCTATCCAAAAGTATAGACTCAATAAAAAAAAACATGACGCTAAAATCAAATCTTGGATTGGAATTTTGTATAAATTCCAATTTATACAAAAGCCGACTTTTACATTCCAATATTTTGAAAAAAAAGTTTTTACATACATTAAATATCAAACATCATATTCCTACCTTTACCTACCTTATTTGGAAGAAACATTTTTCTGTCTTGGATTTTCTAACCAGTCATAACCTAGTCATAATTTACTATTAATTTAATTAATGCAAAGCCTATTTAGTTAA
This sequence comes from Dynastes maya, assembly GCA_029619315.2. NCBI lineage: Eukaryota > Metazoa > Arthropoda > Insecta > Coleoptera > Scarabaeidae > Dynastes > Dynastes maya. Next base: position 2,583,898 of record JAROYE020000012.1, on the reverse strand, counting down.
TTCTGTCGCTTTCATAAGCAACAATAGGGCACACGCGTATAAAAAATATATTCAAAATAGTGATTAATAAATAGTATGTCTAAAACAGTATACATAAATATCGATTAAAGTTATTAAATACTATGTAAAAAAAGATTAAATTTCAAAAATTATTTTGAAATACCAATTTTAGACCATTTCCGAATACAAACAAAATTATAATTTTTTTCCATCCATTGAACATTGCCTATCTTAACGAGCCACCACTGTTATTTAAGTATTAACAGAGTACCTAAGAAATGTAAATTTTATCCATATAAATGCATTATTTACATTAATAAATAAGAAAGAAAGAAACAAAAACCGTAAAAAAACGATCAAAAATCCGATAAAACACGAAGCAAAAGTGCGCTGCTGGCGAATTTCAACGAAAACAATGTCGAATTCCCGGAAATACAAAGCGCCAGGCGTCTAATTCGTCCTTGCCCATCCGATTCCGCACGGTAACTCACGGAGACGAACGAATGGAGATACATGAATGAAATCGGCGCCATAGTAAGCAATGACCTTGCACGTACGTACCCGATGGACTTCTGCGAGCACGCGCGACTGAATTCCAAGAAATACTAGACGCAGGTGTTCATTTTTCGTGGCAAGAAATGAATGAAATGAGAATAAATAAAATTATAGGGTATTTTTTTGGTATATAGGTATTAAATTTCTTGTACGTATATCATATTATTTTTAATAAATACATACATATATATATCTTAGAAATATCAGAAATGGGTTAGTAAATATTATGACTTCAGGGGTGTTTTGGCGGTAATTTAAAAATCGCTGTTTTCATATTTTTTACAATTGAATTAAAAAAGATTTTAATATAGTTATCCCTTACTGAATTAAAATTAAATATTCACGTGATTACTTTTGCAAGCTTATCATATCCAAAACTTTCAAACGCCATGGTATATAGAATTGACTTACCGACATTTACTTTCTCTCTCTTACCATCTAGCGTGTTGAATATAAAATGCTTTATTACAGGTTTCTTTCTTTCATCTAACTTCTCACATATTATCGCCCGGAACACCGGAATTGAAGACAACCGTCATTTAGAAGCGGAATACGATTGTCTAGGGAAAATTGCGCTTTTTAGGATTTCGCGATATATAAATAAATGAACAACGCCCGTGAAAAGCGAAGAAGCTAACGCAGAACAAGAAAAAAAGAGAATAAGCATTCAAAGGTTCTGTGATTCAAAATTCAAGAAATTGTCAAGTTATTTGTGAAATCTAAATAACACTCGTTCGTACAGAATTTCCAGCGTACAATGAATTATTAATGCTTTTAGTAATTTACTTTTTTTTAATAGGTTAATTTAATCCTTTTTAACTCCAAGAAATAATGTATTAAATCGTTTTATAAGATATAAACTGAAGTTGTAAATATGTATTTGCTCATCTTTCGACATAAGGTATTTAAGGTTGCCTATACATCTATCTTACTGTGGTTTTTGCTATCGCTACTTTTTCTTTGTTCAGAATTTGAGCCTAGCTGTATATCAACTAACAATATAGATATATTATCTCGTCCAATGGAAGTTAGATATTTTGCAGATCGTATCACTTATATTTTTCAAATTATTATATTGCTTGTTTATATAACAGAAAAATGTAAAACAAAAGGAAATTTGAATAATGTATTGAGAAAAGTGTATGTGAATATAAATAAAAATTTATTGTTTTCTGTAAGATTGCTGAGTGGAGATTTTAATAATTTACAATTATTTTTGTGAATTTTTAAAAATATGAAAAATACTTGATATGGTTTGATTAAAATGTATATAACCAACATTTCACTCTGTGAGTTGTTTTTAATATAACTAAAACAACTTCGATTTCATTTTGTTAACTAATTTTCTTTAGGAAATGTTGATCATTTCCCTTAGAAGGCGTCAAGTTTTATTTGGTCTTTTCCACGTCTAAACTCGGAATGCAAACAGAAACCTTTTATGAAGAGTGACATTTTCTCTAAAATTCATGGACAGTTTTATTATCTGCTTTATACTACATGACAATCATGACTAGAGCGGGCCAAATTGCGCCATCCAACAGAATCGGAATCAGGCGCAACGGCCGCTTATTGTAAATAGCGTATATGTGAGTCACAGCAGATATGTGATATATATATATATATATACACGCTGAGGTGTTTTTATTTTCATTATGATTTTTTATTTGATTGAAAAGGATATGGTAAATGGGATGTAATAAGGAAATAACTGAGAAACTGAACGCTTTTTTTATTCTGTTGTACTTAATAATGTAACTGTAAATAAAGATATAATAAATAAATTCTATCCTTCTTAATAATGCGGATAGGCTTGTTTAAAAAGTTGCACCATCAGATAAGTTTCCACATTTGCCTCGGTGAAGGATGTTCGCCGAGACGAAAAAATGTTCTTATATTTCGAAAACGACCGTTCCACGTCTACCGAAGTAAGACAGGCGTAATTAAAATAATCTTTACACTTAGTCAAGGAATCTGCAGATGCCCCATCGCACATTTGTCTTAATCTCGTGTAGTCCGGATTCTTTTTTAAAACACTATCGAACTTAGCTAAAACTCGTCCACTTGTTGCATCGTTTATACTGTGTAACAATGTACTAATTTCGTCCACGACTTGCACTGATTCTACTAACGACAATCCAGAATTTTGCAAATTTTCTATCGCGTCTACTAACCCTTTGTAATTGTTGCTAATATTCTTTAGATGTGTTTCAACAGAAATATCGAGAAATCCCTTCTGGCTCATCCTAATAGCTCTAGCTTCGGCAGGGACGAATTGCAAAATAACGGATTTGACTTCTTGAAAATGTTCATTATAATAAAAAGCGGCTTTTAACCACGTTCCCCAACGCGTAAGAATGGGCTGTGGTGGTTCTCGAATACCAGGGCATAACCTGTGGAATGCCCTAGTCCTCTTAGGACTTTTGAGAAACACTTTTTTTGTGTTTGCTATTAATGCATCCACCTCCGGGTAACACTCTCGAATAGTTTGTGCCACAAGATGTAAAGCATGGACTTTACACGTAACATGTAAAAGTCCTTCACACTTTTCTTTAAGGGAACGGCCTACACTACACATTGTTGCTGCACCATCGCTCATGAACAACAACAGTTGACTGGTTGACACTTGAAATTTTTGTAACGTTTCGAGAACTACGGCCGTAATTGCTTTACTAGTACACTGTTTTAATCTTCTGCTGGCTAATAGAATTGCAAAATTTGGTTTAATAGGATCTAATACGCGCACTATTATATTCAAAATAGAATTTTTTTTGCAATCTGTCGTCTCATCAAGACATAGCCACAGCTGTTTATCTTTTAATTCGGCTTTAATTCGATTTTCAATGTCCTCACGTATTCGTGGAATATCTCTCCGTAACGCTGTCCGAGATGGTAGTATCCACTCGGTATTGTATGTACCCCAGAATTTTCGAAATGCTTTTTTATCAAGTATACGAAGTGGTAGACCACATACCATAAACGTTAAAAGCAATTCTAATTGAAATTGACGTTGTTGTAACACACCATTTCTTTTATTTCTGTGGTGTGCGCTATTTATATGTCTTTTACAATCACGTTTGCTCCAGCACAGTAGTTTCTTTTTACAAACTTTACAGAAAATTGTACTCCCATTGTAGTGTAAATCCACAAATTCACTAAGAAATTTATTAACTTTCGTAGGTAATGGCCGTTTATTTTTAATAGTTACGTTAGACATAATCACTAAAGCGAGCACACCGACGCTTGTTTCTAGTATGCCACGAAGTGGTGCAAACGTAACATCTGCAGACTCGTCATTTGTTGATGAATAGAGCGCGTCATCCGTAAATGAATAAGCGCGCTGTTAGTTCGTAGCCGTCGATGAATGAACTTTTTTTTGTAGTGGCCCACTGTGAACAACGCCCTATTTATCAACGAACACCCAAACTGCAGGTGTATATTTGCGCGTCTTCACGACGTAATAGACAGTGGTTTTGGTCCTCGTCCTAATAATTACATATTTAAATTACCTATGTTTACATACATATATGCGCCCGGCAGCCTGATTGCGAACCTGGCGCGTGGCGCTCTTGGCCCGCTCTAATCATGACAAACACTTTTTAGTTGGATGTATCATTTTTCTAGAAGATGTGTATATACATGCATACACATTTTGCAAATGCTTATACAGAATGTTTTTTAAAATTATCAAGCATATAAGAATTGCTACTTTATAACAAAAAATACGTGAAATTGTTTCCTTCAGAACTTTTAATTTTGATAATTGTAGCTTTTGTTTTCGAATTGTACCTACGACAACAGTTGTTAGTAACATAAATGTTAATAAACGTAGCTTTGATGTAAGGCAATACGTTTCTTTTTAAGTCCGTAGTGTTCGATTAATATTGTAGTACATCAATAATTTGAGATGTTCCCAGGGGAAATCTGGATTGTAATCGGGAAATGTACTCTGAGCGCAATAAACTCAACGTTTCCAATCCAGTGGTTACTGTAATTACATCAATTTATAAAATAGCAAAGGAGTTATTTCATTTTTTAATAATGTTGCTATAAAAAAATCCACTTTCCTACTTTTTAATTCCGCAAATTCTTCTGATATTATATTTTGTATTCATATTATCTAACAATACGTTCTCTATCGATATAATTGCTAGATTACTTAATCGTTCTTGTGACATGGATGAACTAAGCTAGGGTGTACATGTAACATCGTTTAGTTTGTTTATTTTAAAATGCAGATATAGCTCAAAGGCGAAGTTCTACGTGTCAGATATTATTCACGTTATAACTCTGCTATCTAAGCTCGAGTTCGTTTATTTCTAATGATAATAATCAACTGGCGAAGAAATGGAATTCCTTACAAGCATTTTTTTATCGTAAGACTAAAGAGTCAATAATTTGTATCCTTGGGACTGTTATGATTCCTGCTTACTTAGTTCGTGCCGCCTAACGTCTCCTTTTCTTTGTTCATCATTTGTCACCGATGACGCCCTTTACATTGGCCGCCTGTGTGCAACGCACACTTCGCGCCCTGAATTATTTCGTAAAACAACGACATTGGGAATCTTCTCGCAACTCAATTATTTATCGAAACCCTGACATTTAGCAATTTTAATATATTTGTCTGTAGATTGAGGGCATTTTATACTCAATTATTTGTTTTTATTATTCGATAGTGTTTATCGTTCGTATATTTTAATTAATAATATTCTTCTTTTATTATCGTGAAAAGTAAGTTTAGTGTGGTTAAAAATGAAACCAAGAAAATTGAACCATTAAATGCCATCTCTCGTTACAAAGAATCTCCTATCCACTCAATAAGAAGGAAACCTGTCAATTTTAGCAATTAAGTACTACCGTTCATAAGTATTTGGGCACCTCAAATTTCAGGGTAAATCATTAAATATTTAAATGAAAATATTAAAATATGTGTTTGGTATTTAAGTATACACAAATATACAACTTTAACAATTAAAATTATTTATTTGACCTAAATTTTGGATTCGTCTACTTTTAATAATTGCATCGCATAATCGGGGCATCCTTGCAATTAATTTTAATAATATTTGCGAAGTTATTCGAGCCCATGCTGCCTGCAGTTTGTTCCATATGTCATCTGCTGCAATTGGAGCAGTTTTTCTTACTTCCTGATCGAGTTCTTCCCATAATAACTGGATGGGATTCAAGTCCGGGTTTTGGGGTGGCCATTTCATGATTGTTAGTGTCCCTTCCTCTTCCAACTGTTCTAAATATTGCTTGCATAATTTTGAAATGTGTTTTTGGTCATTGTTTTGTTGGAACAAAAAATTCTGACCCAAAATTTTTACACCAGAGTGTATTTTCCTCTAAGATGCGTTTGTATTGATCTTTTCTCAATATGCCTTGAATTTTTACGAGATCACCTGCGGATGTACCAGCAAAACAACTCCAAACCATTACATTTCATGAATTTAAGTGAATCTTACCGATTATTAGCATACTATTCAATAATGCTGGAATGTATTTCCTAAAAACATTCTTTGTATACAAAAATCTAAAATCCAAGAGTGCTATACTTATGAGCAGTAGTGTATCTTGAGAATGAGAAATAAGTATTGGTCAGGATATATTAAACAAAAACTATACAAAATAAACATTTTATTTCATATAAACATTTATGTAGGTCTTCGTTGTATAAAATAAAATATAATGTAATAAATAATTTACATCGCGATATTAAACTATTGTCATATTTTTGGACCTAAACAGTAGATCTCATGACTAGGTCATAGGAATTCAGTAAAATAAATAATAATAAGTAATATATAATACAACCAGAAAAATGTTTAACGTAAGAATAAAGTTATTCACTAAGGTTTTAAACTGTCATGTGCAAATGTCTAAACAATACTATCTAAATATGACATAAGTAAGTGAGTATGTGAAGAATTGTAGGATATGTTTATGTCTTATCTTACGGCATTACAAATAAACACAATAACAACATTTGTATTCCTAAAGTGTTCCCTTCCTAGTATATTGCTCATTGTTTCCCATTTCACCAAAAAGTCTTGTAGATATATGCCTTCTTACATCTCAATGCAATTCAATATGATATATAACTTAATAATAACTTCTGGTTAAAGAGAGTGATCTCCTTTTAAACAATACATTGTTTAATTGCGCTAAATGGTGCAAAAATCCTGGATTGGGGAAGACTCTTCTTTGCTTGAATACATACTGAAGAGCTTCAGCAGCATTCATGTGTTTGCATATCATCAAGTAGGCTATTACTATAGTTGCTGATCTCGATATTCCAACTACACAATGAACAAAGACTCGTCCTGTAGATGAAATTAAAAAAAAATTAGAAACATTACTTTGAAATAGAATCTTTGGGTAATGACACTGAACTTCACCAGCTCAAAAAGTTTTGGCAAACCTCAGTGTTCCAAAATACTATTGCTAATCAAATTAGTTTCTTTTCAAGTTTGTTTTTATGTTGGACTGATCAATTCTTGTTATATAAGCAACATGCAATATAAATCACTACAAACACCATTAAGAAAATAGTACCTCCACTTCTTATTGCATTATCTATAAACCTGGCAGTCTGTTCAAAATAAACTGATATGTTCCATGAAGGCCTATCATGTCCTGGTATTCCCATGTATTTTATCTTAAAATCCCTGTAGTAATTCTCATTGGTATTGACTTGGTATTCATCATTACCCTCAGCACAATTCAGGACGTGAGTAATTTGATTCGACAGCAAAAATCTTCGATCTTTCGCAGCATATCTAAGCAAACATTGTAAAACTGTATTTGTTTACAACGGATTTTTAAAAATACACTTACTTGTCACCTAAATATAAGCCATTGTCGATTTTATGTATCGAATGTACGTTTGATATGCTTGATATAGGATTAGATCCAACTGAATAAGTTAACTCGTCCAAAAGGTCGTTTAAAAATTTTCCGGTGATCGTTGGATCCGGACATTTAGGTCTTAGGGTGCCCTGGAAATACGATGTTTGAGGTTATGTGTTCGGAATTAAATGCATTTCTTTTTACTTACACTATAAACAGAGTCTCTCCACATCTTTTCGTTTATTTTATTAAATTGATATTGATATTAGAAAAATAGAAAACATTGGATGGGAACGCTTTCATGTAAATGCTACCAGCGTGGAGCAGATGAATACTAAATATAGTTTCGATCTAATCACGTAGTAGTATTACAAACATGCAATGACATTTTAATGCGTAATTTTATAAATAGAGTTTTGATTCTATGCCAATTTTTTCCTGCTATCATAACAATATAAAGACTAATCGGTTTTGCTTTCTGGATTTTTCATGGTAGACGTCGACGAATGACGTAGTCAATACTCGACTTGTTAACCATCTATGTATGCAGTAGGTGTAGGTTTACCAGAATAACTACGAATGAATGAATTACGGGGATTGGTCTAGAGCAAAATGTGATGATTTCATTTTAATTGTTCTGATTAATGCAATAGTAATGCATTTAGTGTATTAGCAATTTGCCAAAAACGACCATTTAATTGAACACGTGCTTATTCATATAGATACAGTAGCTTACGAGAATATAAAGTCCCTGCCAAACAAAATGCCCCAACCAGAAAGAATTGAGCTACAAGGATAACATTGTATAACTATTACTAATAATAAAATATTCAATTTCCACCTTCAACTTTTAGTTAAATTCCTTTGGACTAAAGGCATGCATCAAAATGGGCAAAATGAATTGTCAAAATTGCAGATCTTGAAGACGTTTTTAATCCAAGTGTTTTCTCAAGTAGGTAATATGGATAAATTATAAATTTGTAAAATATCATATAAAAAGATTTAGTCCAAGCGTGTATATGTTGAGAAACCAAAAGATCAATGATGATGTACATCAAGCAAAGTAATTTAGGCTGTACGAGCCCCGTCCAGCTTCAATTGGCCCACCCGATAAAATTTCAGTTATTAGCATGTATTGAAGATCATTTAAACTAATAGAGGTATAATTCTCAATTTTTATTTTGCAAATAACAGTTTGAAAATATATTACACAAAAATAGCGGAACTGATTTTAATAACTGCTTCCATTCTTCTCGGCAAACTATTTACTAGATCCTCTGCAGTGAAATTATCCCAAATGTTCTGGAGCTTTTGCTTGAGTTCTTGTACAGTCCTGGCAGGATTGTCTCGCAACCCCTTTTTCATGATATGCCACAACGTCTCGATGAGCGAAAGGTCCGAACTACTAGAAACCCATTTTAGAACCGGTATTTCATGGTCTGAAAGCCATTTCATGGATCTTTTGGAAGTATGACATTCGGCACCGTCTTGCTGAAAAATGAAGTTATTTCCAGAACTCCTCTAGGATGTCTAAATTTTGTGTGTGGCCCAACTGAAGCTGGACGGGGCTCGTATACAGGCCTGCATTACCACGTTGATTTTGAATGTCAAAGATAATATTTCTATTGGTTAAGAAGCTTTTTCGTTGACTACTTGTTTCTTAATTGTACCTGCATACTCAAAGACTATTTTTTTTAATTGTATTCGAAGATGTTGGAATGTTCGTATATCCATTTGCGATTAACAGTATTCGTAATTATGATGTACAAAATTTAGTGAATGAAATTCCGTCTTGTGCCGGCGCTAGTACGCCAGGGAGAGATTCGAGTTATTTTTTTGAAATATGAAGTAATTTTTGATCGGGAATCCTCGTGCTTTCAGATTAATATTTTTATTCGTACTTTCCAACTTAATATCAAAATTTAGAACAAGCAATATTTCAAAAAATTAAGTAATGTAAGGTACTATGTACGATTGTTTTGTTTCTGAGGTTCAAAAACATTAACGGCAGAAAAACCCAGAGGAAATGGTTCCCCCAGATGTTATCGAGTTAAAAAAATGGTGTTACACAAAATCTACGCTTCGTAAATTATTTCAGTGAAAACATGGCAAAATGTTATAAACGTTAGTCTTTGAAAGATGTCATTCACACAAAAGTAGAAACCTGAGTGGATGCACCTTCAGAAACAGTTGAAAGGTCGTGGGACGAAATTAAAAAAGAAACAGAACAAACGTTAACCGATGATCCCGTGGCGTTTCGAGAAAAATCTGTTCGTGATGATGGTGAACCGGGATATGAAGTAAAAGATGACAAATAGATTCATTAGCAATACACCGAACCACTTTAGAAGCTAATTAATATTTATACAAAGAAAAACTCAAAATGGTACAATTAAACATAAAAAATGATCACGTATTATTTACTCTTGAAAAATCGCGACTAGCATGCATATTCTAGAGTAACATTTACAATCAAAAATAATCTAAATAATAGAACGATCTACAAAAACCTTCAATAATAATTGAAAAAATTTACTCTGGAAAAAGAGTTAATATAAAAATAAAACAACTTTTATGTTTCATACTTGTTTAATAGTACAGATAAATGATCCAGGGCTAGGTTTATATACATTAATATTAAATGCAATCAAGGAGAGCACATAATAATGTATATGTACCTCAGCATTCAAATTAAGAAACAAAAATAAAGGAAATTATAAAAAAATAAATAATAATATGTACTAAGATAGGCATAAAGAAATGTCACACAAGATCTAAATAGAAAATGCAATAATACATAGAAAATACAGTTCCGAAAGTGTCGTATAATATGGTTGTTTTTTTGTTTTGTTTTTTAGAGGTTCTCTAGAAAAAAGAAAAATGTAAGAAAATAAAAATGTAGCGTTTTAAAGATTGTATTTAAAAATGAAAAGTAGCAGTATGGGAGGTAGTCAGTTTTGTGCATTACAAAAGGCACGATTTATACATATTTTAATGTCCAATACTTCTATATTTAGTACCGCATGAAGGTTTTATTGTTTTTTTTTTTTTTGAGAGAACTTAAGAAGACGAAATTATGTAGAATTTTTGTCAGTCTTTACTAAAGTTATACAGCGAATTTAAAGAAATAAAGGAGTTGCTTTCGTTTTCGTTATAACTTATAATATGAAGTAAATATTATACAAAAGATAACTGGATATTATTTATACATCAATTCCTTTATTTCTCAGGGCAGCGGTTCCCAAACTCTTTTCTCCGTGAGATTTTTAGGGTTTGGAAATCACTGTCTTAGGGCTTAGTTATTACATTATAAATAAACTTAATTCTAGTATATATAATTTACAAGTATAAGATTAATAGCTATTATATAGATAATAACGTTATAGTGAGTATTCGACAAATTAAAAAAAGGAAAAAAGATTCATCCGCACAAATACTAACGTTACGTCTTAATTTTTAAAGAAATACTACTGTAGACTAGGTTTTTATCGTTATCTTAAAATTAAATAATAAATTAAATTTCAGTATATCTATAAACATTTTGAGCATTTTATTTTTACAAAAATTATGATCTTGCTTTCATTTGCTAATAATACTTTTATTATTAGAAAGGGTGTTTTTTTTTTTTTATTAGCCAAAGGTTGTTATATATATGTATTGTTAAGATGTAACAACTTAAATCCTTAAGTCATTAAATGGTGACGACAAATTTAGTGTGAAATACAAGTTATGGGTGTAATAATGAAGCCAAAAAAGTTTGTAAACGGTTAAAAATAATTTTGAGGAATCCTGGAGTTAAATTATCACATCTAGCGTGTATATAATCGTAGCATTTATATATATATATATGTATGTATATATATATAAATTATCTAACTTTAGGAACAATCGTTACTAATACCATTAAAAGCTGTCTATACAAAATATTAATTAACAATAATTTATTGTCACAATAATAATGTTATATAAACTTGTATTATACGATTATTGTACTTGAAAAACCCAATTTTCATTAACTTACTGGTCCCAAACGATAATAATACGTTCATTATCCACATCGTTCCTTTCAAATAACAGCTATACCACAATAGGCGCTTCCTGATAATGGTGGTAATGATGGTGGATATGCTCATGCACGTGATGGTGCTCATGTCTTTCAACACTCGAAGTTGGACTGGGTGTAGCGTTATTCGTTTGTTTCTCATAAGAATTTGATCTATATTCCGTTTTATGATTTTGATCATTCCCGTAAAAATTTGATGAAAATTCTTGCTCTAACCATCTGACTACTTGAGCCATGGCACGGGCTTGATCTTCTTGCCTATTCCTATGCCTCAGGTAATGCGGTGATGAAGTATTTCCCAAAACAATCTGCGGAACCTTTTTAATGTTTTTTCTGAACTGTTTCGATTGTTCAACTTCTATGGTCTTCGAAACCTTTGGAGATTTTTCATTATTCTGTATGGAATCCGTCAATATATTACATCGCGGGGATACGTCTGTGTAATCGTGTGTTTTGATCTTATTATGTTTTCGACAACCGGTACTTTTCTTTGCAGGAACTTTTTTACTAGAAACACACATTACAGCGTCTATTAATTTATTATACTGACAATTCGTATTTGGTAATTGTGTAGCATTTTGGAATGACGCTAAATCTACGTAGAAATGAGTTGGATCCATTATGTTGGCTAGATATTGCAAAGTAGGCATGTGGTTGGATTTTTGTCGTCTTTGATGTTGTTTCCCTTCGTTTTTGGAAGCCGATTTGCCTTCTAAATTTGTATGCATATTCACTTGTTTTCTAGAAAAAAAAAATTAAAACGTGTAATATTAAAACGTGTAACTTTCGTAAATGCATAAAATGATTTTTATTTATCCTCCTCTGACCGGAGATAATAGTTTTCATACAGTATTTAAATTTATTTATGCCGTAAATATTAAAAATACATTTCAAGCAAAATTATATATCGATCTATTTACTTCTTGGTTGAATTAGGTAAAGTATACAGATGAATTCAAATTTGAACTCAGGTTCCAAACGAAGAAGGCCAGGACAAAGATCCCAGTGTGTTCAACTAATTATTAAACAATGTGGTTTTACATATTTTTATTTAGAGATGCATAACAATTGGTATTGGTTCTTTAATCTGAATCTCTTGAAAATTAAACGGGAACACGGACTGCATTAAATACATTTGAAGAAGCTTCTAATGATATAGTTTTATCGATAAATACCATGTTTTTGCTATACACTTAATGTTATAATAAGAAATCTTATCGGTTCTGTATATAATTACAGGATGCTAGTATAATTTTTTTCTTCGTAGAATAAAACTCACGTCTTTCATGAGATTGATGAGAAAAGGCTATCAGTTGTTGATTAATGCATAGCTATTGTATATAAAATATAATGTAATGATATACACTGTTGTTTATGATTATTTGATGACAAACAGTGTAGAAATTTAAACATTTTTGTGCGAATTCAAGTATTTACCTGGTACTTTGTAGGCCAAGATTATTTTTATCCATATTTGCTTGAATTATCTCTAACAATTCTTGCCGCTGTAATGAACTAGACCTCTTCTGTCCTTTTTCATTCTTCGAGCACCCTTCTTGTTGATTGCTGATATTTTCCTTATGCGTATATCTATTCATTTTCTTTCTATACTTCTTCTGTCGCATCTTATTACAGATATAATGATCCGAGCATTCTCCATCATCTTCGCTGGTTATATCTCCAGATAAATTGCTTGAGATATCGGAAGAATCGTCAGATACATTCAAACAATCTTCCTGGTCTACTTCGACGGATTCGCAGCAATGGTGACGTCTCGGTTCACTTCTCTTGTGCGATTTTCTACAGTGCTTGTTTCCGTGCCTAATGGTCACGTTCAAATCTCTCTTTAACCTCGTTGCTGATTCAGATTTTTCCTCGGGGTTCTCTTTTTCATTTATTACTGTAGCACTGACATGTTTCCTTTGATCGGGAGATACCGTTAACTTGACCCTGATGGTTTTACTGCCGTAATGTGGTACCTTCACTGATGAACCTAGGGCTTCGTATATCGTTGTTACTAGACCGGCAATATCCTGTGGAAAAAAAAAAACAAATTAAAAAAGGTTTAAAACCATGTATTCAAATTTGGTTTGTTGAAAAATCGCAGAGTCCAGATAGTCCAAAAAGTTTTACTACTGATTTGATTTGACCATATATACAGTCTGTCCCCGGATGGACTGAACAAGAAGGAAAAAATTGTTATTTGTAACTTAACGCAAAAATGTAATTCTTTATGAAATTTTTTGCTTGTCTCAAAACCACAAATTCTGAAATAAAAATCAGAATATTCTTTTTAGCAGCTGAGAAAATTACAAAAACATACTTGAGCTAAAGAAAAACATTTTATTTTATTCAACGTGGTATCCTCCAACCTCTACAAACTTTTTAGCTCTACGTACAAATTCTATAAACATTGTGGATCATATCTTCAGTGACAGAATGTACCGCTTCCGTAATTTTTTGCTTTAAAATTTCGATATTGTTATCCAAATTAGTATATACTGTTTAACATATCCCCATAAAAAGAAATCCAATGGGCTTAAATTAGGGAAACGAGCCGGCCAATTGACGGATCCGTAACGACCTATCCATCTGTTTCCAAAATGTTCTTGCAGATAATTTCCTACCAATACAAATACGTAATGACATTGACAAATAACATGTAACTTGATTTGTTTATTAGGTTATCATGGAAGATAATCTGATTTAATCAAAAACATGAAACATTTTTGCTTAAATTTTTGTGTTTTTGCAATTTTCTCAGCTGCTAAAAAGAATATTCTGATTTTTGTTTCAGAATTGATGGTTTTGAGACAGGTAAAAAATTTTATAAAGAATTACATTTTTGCGTTAAGTTACGAATAAAAATTTTTTCCCTCTTGTTCAGGCCATCCGGGGACGCACTGTATATACAATACTGTGTATATGTTCCCGATCTTTACATACAGCATAATTAAACGTTTTAAGGTAATAAATGATCGTAAGGAAAATAATAGTACTTTATCAAGGAAGGATCTTTTTTTACAGATATTTAGATATCGAAAATAAAAGGTGTTAATGAAAATGGTAAAACTATGCTTGAAACTTTAACATTTTACTTCTGAAAAACAGCTCAATGAAATGCTATTGTACAACGAAGCTTTCAGTCTTCTAGACGTTAAAGATACCAGCGAAGACACCGGCGATGTATTAGAAATCACGTAATAGCCACCTCACAGAGTACCAAAGTATGTTTTGAAACATTGTGAGAGAAATCCTTCACTACCAAAAAAGATCAAGTATTTTATATAAAAATTTATTAATCGGTAACATATCCACACTATTGTATTTTCTAACTCAGAAAAAACTAATCTCAACAAGTCAGTTTACAAAATCAAAATTTGGGATATACACAAAACTTTTCGGTATTGAAATAGGTTCTTTTTCTTTGAACAATCAAACATCTGCCTGATATTTCTTCATTCAAAAAACAGCGCTTGTTATCGGCTTCATTCATGTTTTGTTGAGATGTGATATTATTTATGGTTACCCGTTAATTCCAAAATAATCAGCTTGTTTAATTTCCAATTATCCCACGCGCTTCAAGAATCTTCTTACTATTAAAAAATGATTATCAAGTCCGTTTTTTGGAACACCATTTGTTTTGGTATCATGGCGGATGTATTGCAAAACAAATTCTCGCGAAAGTTAGCGTATTTAAAAGCGAGATAGTAGCAAACAATTTGGTAATTAATGGTATGTTTAAAAGTTAATTTTGGATTTAATAATAACCTTGTCCCCATTGACCTTAAAACAAGATCTATATAGAATTCATTAATTGACCGTAAATTTCCTTAAATAACAATTGTCATGTGAAAGGCAATTGAGATAGTGAGGAACTGTAATTAAAAAAATATGAAGATAAAAATAAACTACATCTATTTGTAATAGGCTGTTTGTCCTCAAGAATATTTTTAGGGATATCACTATTAATTGTAGAACAGAACTGCTTAAGAAAATAGTTTTTAAATAATGATCTACTTGACATGTTCAAAGCTAACGGAACTTTGTCTGCGTTCAAATTTTGGCACGCATTTCCCTGTTCTTTCAACATACAAAAATGTGGAAGATATAAATTAAACAAGAATAAATTTGTAAGAAAACATTTTGCGGCTATTTATCACTATGTCATTTCAAAGGAGAACATAAGTACAATACATAAATTCGTATTATTCGATTGTAATAGGAGCCTGTTATAAAACAAGTCAATACCATTAAAGATGATAAAATTCTTCTAAACAGATTATTTCGTTTAATGATAAAACGTGCAGATATTAAATTTCACTCATTTGAGTAATATATGATGTTAATAAAAATACACTTTAAAGTTAATATTTCCGTATTTTATTATCTTTTATTATTTTAACGTAGATCGCATGATAAATCAATTGTTTTTATGGACATTTTCCAAGGTTTTTAAACTTTTATTTGCTGTTAATTATTGCAAAAAATAATTCTCTTTAATCAATAGTACGTTAATTAATATTCAATAATATACTTATGGTCCGCCTTTTTTTGTTTTCAAGCTAAAAAAATTGCCTTCTCATTAGTTATTTTTGAATCACAATTACGAAAACTTGAAAAGTGACCACTATATTACCTTAAGCCCCTTTCTCGGCGAATCCAAACGTAAAACATTGTATTAGAAAAATAATTTATGTTATTAAACAAAAATGAACTTCAAAATCAATAATCTTGCTTCAGGGTGAATACACATCAGGTCACCCCAGGCCATGTCACCCGTCACGCAAGTGTTTCCAAATTTAAACTTATATAATTGCAATAATTAACACGGCTAATATGTAGCAGTCCTCCACATTTCTGCTTGTAAAAGAAAGAGACCAACACAGATATTTAATGCACCAAGAAGAAATAAAACTTCCATTTCATGAACGTCCTAAGTTCTAAAATTGAATTTGGAATTAATTACTATGAAATTAGGTATTTCAAACCTCCAGAAGTTAATTTTCTTTCACGATAGACGTCTTAACGGACAATCAATTCAATTAATATTGAAGAGATGACTCAAATCTGTTTTGCTAATTCGTTAATAAAATCTACAAATTTTACATTCATATCACACTAACGAATTAACTCACATCTTTGGTTATCTTGCCATATCCATCGAAGTCGTATAAAGTGAATGAAAATTCTTGCCTTTCTTGGCCTTTGCGATCCACACCCCCCTCCACCGATACGTCACAGGAAAATTCTTCTAGATTCAGATGCTGTTGCGATGTGGAATTGGTTGGAGGTTTCTGCGTATGGTCAGGACTATTGTTGGTTTCTATCGGAGGAGTCGTGCAGGCGGTCCTTAGACGATCATCAGAATCGCTCTCATGAAGTCCTGTCCCTAGTAGTTCCTCTGTATCCGATATTTTACTGTAATTCGTTTCTGCTGGAATAAGAGAGAGATTACATAATTAATTTTCAAAAAGTACAGGAGGTGATGTCAAATATTAAGCTCATAGTATTGGTGGAATCATTTCCGGCATTTCTCCGGAGAAGGACAGGTACGGAACCGCGCTGATGACGCCGGGTAGGCAGAAACATGTTCGCGGGTTTACGCTGTCCCTTTTCCCTCGCTTTGTTTTTTGCCGGAAATGATTCCACTAATACCATGAGCTGTATTAGCATTAATTTTTTGGTTATTATTACTAGGCAATCTTTTCATGTGTATAAAAATAAATAGCTTATTATCTAAAAACTATCGATAAACAAATACTAATGACCAATAATTACGATTATCTCTACGTTCGTAACTAATTTTAGAAACAACTGGTTTGTATAAAATGCTTAATCAATTTTGTACTGCAGATCTAATCTACAAAGGAAACATTCCTGTTTCCATTTATCTCATACATAATCTAATAGTTCTTTGAAGTGAATTCATTTGCCTATGATGGTAGATTCAGAACAATGGAAGATTGTCATATGTTACACTCCGTGTTTTTTAAATTTAAAATAATTCATTGAGGTCGTAAAAAATAAACAAATTAATAAATATATTTTTGAAATCAAAGAGCAAATTATTGATTTTAAAATGATCAAATAAATGTCGTCAAATAATTATATCAAATATGTAAATAAATAATACAAGCTAAGTTTTGTGTACAGCAATGTTGGCCCGATTTAAATCAACCGGTTTTTTTTTTTAATAAAAATTATTAACTTTAGCGCCATGGTGATAACGAACTTTTAATTCTAAGAAGCAACATCTGCTGGTACTTCACCCTATAACCATGGATGGATATCCCGGTGTAATTTTTAACAAGCAGTTTATGACTTTTGAAAACCTTTTATATTTGACATTTTTTCATTTAACTGTTACCGAGAAAATGGAAATATGCCACCCAACTGATCAACGGCGGTATTTACCCCCTGGCATTTTAGAGTTTCTACGAATAGAAGATAAAAAGGGAATATTACTATTGCATAGCTCCGACAAGTATATCATACGCTTTTGAGAGTGTATTTACCGCACAGCCCTTGCATAGGCTATAAAATAAAATCTCAGGAGGCTATAAATTTCGAAACGTAATCTAAAAATATAACCAAAATCATGATGTTTGATGTATCTTTAAACCGCGTTAATGTATACAGTTTCACTTTTAGTTTAGTTCTAAAATATATTCCATTCATACTTTAATAAACTTGCTTTATAATCTCGAAAATATTTAATTATTGTAACGAATTTAATAAAGCATTAATGCAATTTTTTTTCTTTAATACTTATTCAGAACTAATTGCATGTCTGAAATATTAAATCCAGATTATCGTTACAAAGATATAAGATTATATTATACTCCAATTTGTGATCGGCGCGATATAATTAGAGCAAACCAACGGTTAACATACCTAGTTAAATAATGCACGCACTTTCCGATAAGAAATCACATTTATATTCCGTAAATTATCAATAATAAATTGCATCTAAAGTATAGAATCATGATATGTAATACCTGTAATGATGCTGTTCGTTTTTTTTTTAATTATGTGTTGTAAGATTGTACTTCCACAAGGAAGACACAACTCCAATGACGAGAGCCTGCAATGCAGAGAATCATTCGTACATTATACAGTGCTAGTTGCAAACTGGGCACCCGGGGGCTAAACCTAATTCGAGCAATTTCAATTTAAAAATTTTAGACCCAAAGAACCTTCTGGAACATTCTGGAATTTTCTGGAAAATCTGATCAATCGCCGAAGAGCTTTCTGGGACATTCGACAATCTTCCATGTACCGTTCATGGATCAAAGTGTTAACATTTAAATATTAAAGCTACATGTGCTTGTGGAGAAATTTAGATTGCGACGAAACAACATTATTGAGATTCCACTTGTGCCGATCGAAAGGTTTTGTTACCACCACTCCACATCAAACTAGGAACTTTTAAAAATTTCCATAAAAGCATTAAACTCAGAAGGAAATGCATTCAACGAATTGCGTCGTATTTTTCCACGGTTAAATGGGATGAAAATAAAAGAAGGTAGATGCCTGTATCTGAATGTTGATCTATTGAAATTTGAATTTGTATTATATTTATATTACAGGAATATTTAATAGACCGGACATTCGTCGTTTGATGAGGGACAAACGATTTGAAAATGCACTCATTGACATGAAGCTTGCGTGAAAGCGGTTATTGACAATCGATTCGAAAATTGGCGCATATTAATTGAAGACATGCTCACTGCTTTTCACCGTTTAAGTGTTCGAATGTCATTAAAAATTTTTTTGCATTCCCATGTAGAAAAATTCGCGGAACAATCAGCAAATGAATCCGATGAGCCTAGCGAGCGTTTTCATCAAGTGACCTCGAGGCTCGAACATTGGTACAGCGGCAAAAAGTCATATTCTCTTTTGGGTGGCATTTGTTGAAATTTACAAGAAGAAGATGACGATACAGAAGAATCAGGGCAATCAAAGAATGAAAAATGAAAAATATCAAGAATTTTTTTTCTTGCAAAAAAATGAAAAATCGATTGAATCGCTTCAATTTTTTTCAAATAGTTTCTATTTGATATGTATTCGTCGATACGCTCTCTATTCCATCGATTTAAATTCAATAAATGGTAAAAAAAGAGAAAAATTACGTTTTTTTCGTGCCTAAATTCAGCATACTCGAATTAGGTTTACCCTCCAGGTGCCAAACTTGTGGCAAAAAAAGCCTCCAATTCGAGCACAGTGTTATAATTTTTTAGGTGGTTTTAACGTTCCTAATTATATGTCATTCCCTATTGTGCTCCCATGTATTTTGGATTACCTGATTCAGAGTGTGTATTCCATTTATGGTTGACCTTCCAGGTCTGAATTAATTTTGATAATCCCCGAGGATAGTTTCCGTTGAATTTAACTTGGTACCATTTTAGTTCTATGTAAATCCGTTTTTTTTTTTAAGAAATAAAGACTGATGATTCAAGGAAAAACACAAATATTAATAAAACAAACGATTATACTAAACACTTTGGTAGAACATTAAATTTTCATAACTGTCAAATCTCAATGGATGACCCATTCGCAAAATATGAGCACAAAACTCGAATTATTACTGCATAAAACAATATCTTTATGTTGTTTATAAAAATACTTTGGTATCGATTGAAGTTCTTGCCAAAATCCGTATTCTCCAAAGAACTATGAGTAGTAATTTCATTTAAAGCAAAGTCGTATCGAAAAAGAAAAAAAACTTTTTTGTTTCGCTGTTATCCCACGGATTTATGTCTCCTTTTGAATCCTAAACATTATTTACATTACGTTATCCAACAACCACCTTCAAATACCTGCCTGTAGCTTTGATCGTGTCTTCTTTCGGGTCCGGAATTATTTTTATCACAAACAGTTGCGGCTAATTTAAAAGAAAAAGGACCGGCGCAAAAAGAAGTTTATTTTTACGTAAATATTATTTTTGCGTTCAGACATGTTCCCTTTGAACATTGGCCTGTGTGTTTTTTACACGGTCTCTTAGATATTTTGGAAAGTAGCCAATTTATTCTATCAATGAACGCTTGTTTATATGCATAAAAACTACATTTTATAATTGGCCTCGTATTAATATTGTAAGGAAATCTAATGACAGGAAACGAACATTGATAGGACATGTTCAAATTTTTAGTTATGTTCGAAATCATGAGTTTTAAGCAAAATTTAGTCTAGTAACCATGTGGTCTTTCTTTAGCTGTGGTTTTAAAAACTGAATGTGTTCTTCTTTATTGAACGGTTCAGGGCCTTTATACTTTTTCTTTGTATAATCTTCATTTAATCTTTAAAATATTATAAAAAAACAGATGATTAAGAGAAGAAAAAAACGATTTTATCGAATTGATTGTACGTTAGAATAGAAACGGATGTGAAAAAAAAGAACACAGTTTTATTATAATGAAAGAGCAAGAGATTTGCCAAAACCAGAGAAGGAAGAAAGTGTTACGGTAGAAATAGTAAAGAATTGGTACCTAGTGAAGTAATAGAAAAACATTCAAATCTTAATATAAAGTAATTACAGAAACACATTTGGTCCAAATCGTCAATTATTTCATCAAAGGTAGGACCATAAAATTTAAAGAGAAAATGTGTAAGTATTTTCTTCTGTTATATGAAAATGAAAGTGATAAAATATGATTTAATTTTTAGATGTTATTATATATCGGGTGTTTAGGATAACATAAAATACGTAGGTATATTGGAAACCGTTAAAGATATAGCGTCGGTTAAATGGGGAAAAAGTTGCGCACTTATACGGCGAAGTACAATCCGGGATTACATTTTTAAAAATCCATTCCGTCACTGAGATACAGGGTGAAAATCAAAAGTGTGCGTTTTCTAAAAACCTTAATATTTTCTTTATTATAAAAAATACACCAAATTTTCAGCATAAGGGTAGTTAGTAACAAGGACCTCAAAAATGGCCTTAGAAAAATTCTAGGCTCACTGGGTTCTTCACGCGTACTAATTCTATTTAATTAAAATCACCGAAATCAGTGACTGAGACAACAATAAAAAAAAATAACAAAATCCTAGAATTAAGGCTGAGGTAGGTGTTCAAACAAGCCACCATCTCTCTAGACCAATTCCATTTACATCTGCTTCAACTGCCCGACGTAGTTCTTCTACAGGTTCATAGGATCTCGAGTACACCAAATTGTTTAGATAGCCCCATAAAGAAAATCGAGAGGTGTAAGATGCTACAATCTAGCAGGTCACCTTACTGGTCCTCGATTTCCAATCCACTTAAGATATTCGTTATTTAAAAAGTTTGTCACAATTTCAGCATTGTGTGTAGATGCCCCGTCTTGCTGGAAAAACATAAATATTTTGCAAAGTAGCAAGCGGGAGTTCCATTATTCGTTCTGCTACATTTGTTTACAAGAGGCTTAAATATCTAGCCGAGTTTAAGTTTTCATTATAACCCTGTATATCCGTGTAACCATGTTGAAGGAAGTAAAAGTAGAAGTACGACGTCTTCTTTCTCTCATATTATTATGAATTCAACGGTGGTTCGGCATCGTTTTCCTAACGAATTGTACGCAGAACCTAATGAATTCAAGAGAGATGCTAATAACCTACGTGACGAATAATTTGAATTGTACATGATCTTGAAATAGGCTTTACAAGGTGCTGGCGCCATACGTTGTCGTGGGTTGTGTGTGTATTCGTATTTTTAATACGTTTCGACTTCTTTGGCCGCGTTGCCGACTAACTGGCGGGAGGTTTCGATAGAACACCGAACTCACGAACTAATAATGAAAGCTGTTTTAGATAATTCATTCGGGAAAACATTAGTAAAAACTACGTCATGCATAAGGTTCTCCGTGAGTAATTCACATTTTAAATCGAAATAAATAAAATAGTATATAGTACAATATGTAGAAGCATATTTACGAAGATCTCTTTGATGTTAGGCGGTCTATAAATAAAATCTTTACATTCAAAATATATGTATGTATGTTGGATATGAGCTTTTATAAGATTTCAATGAAAACAAGACGTAGATTTAACGTCTTGAAATAGTTTCGTGGTTTATCTGCTGCATACATAAAATTTCAATCAACAAAGACCTTTTTAACAAATGAAAATGATACTAGCCACCACAAATTGACGTATAATAATTTTAATAGAAAACATAGAAACATCTATGTACATCCCCAGGTGATCTCGTAAAAATTCAAGGCATAATGAGAAAAGAGCAATACAAACGCATCTTAGAGGAAAATGCAATACCCTCTGGTGTAAGAATTTTGTATTCCAACAAGATAATGACCCAAAAATTATGCAAGTAATATTTAGAACAGTTGGAAGAGGAATCATGAAATCCCATCGAGTTATGGGAAAAACTCGATCGGGAAGTAAGAAAAACTGCTCCAACTTCAGCGGATGACATATGGAACAAACTATAGGCAGTATGAGCTTGAATAACTCCGGAAACATTATTAAAATTAATTGCAAAAATGCAAGATTATGCGATGCAATCATTAAAAGTAAAAGTCACATAGACGAATCTAAAATTTAGGTCAAATAAATAACTTTAATTGTTAAAGTTGTATATTTGTGGATACTTAAATACCAAGCACGGTTTGTCTTGCTACCTTCTGGGACGGCGTGACTGTGTCTCTCAGCGATAGGTGTCGCCGAAAGACATATTCAGTGCTGTTTTGGAGATTAGCAGCATAAACCGAGAGGCAAACGCAATTGTAACAGCAGAAAATTGTGCTCAGAATCACGCTGTTGACGCCGGGTAGGCAGAAACATGTTCGAA
The DNA here is from genome assembly GCA_029619315.2 of Dynastes maya. Lineage (NCBI taxonomy): Eukaryota > Metazoa > Arthropoda > Insecta > Coleoptera > Scarabaeidae > Dynastes > Dynastes maya. The sequence goes on along the minus strand of JAROYE020000012.1, from coordinate 2,560,643 downwards.
TGTTAGCGCCATTTTCTTTGCTACATTGTTTTTGCCGGGGATGCTTCCACCAATACCATGAGCTATATTAGCATTAATTTCTGGTTACGTATTTTAATATTTCCATTTAAATATGTATTTAATAATTTACCCTGAAATTTGAGGTGCCCAAATATTTATGAGCGGTAGTGTATAATGAAGTAATATACAGCAATCCTTAAATAATTTATAAAGCTTTATTGTATCTGTGCATCCCATTTAATAAAGCTGCTTGTAAATTGATATTTGTATTCTGCAACGCTGCTTGTTTGCTTGAAAATAATATATATGTGAAGAAGCAGCTTTTTTATTTTGTTTGCTCATTGTTTAAAAATCATTCCGTATACACATACAAGTCATAGGCATGTGCCCGCTTTGAATCGTTACAAAATGATCGAAATGTTTGCTAAATATGACTACCAGAAACAAAGCGCCAACGTTTTGTCGAGGTATCTAATAAATGGTGGCCGAAATCTTTAGAATTAGTTCGCGATTGATGTAGGAGCGTCTTGTCAGTTTTTACACATCTCGTAGGTCACATGGGCTGTCAGCCGAAACGCAACAGCCACGCACCTCAATTTCTAAGAATACACTCTTCCCTATGCCCCTATCTCTCTCACTGCAATGCCGCCTTTGTACTTTTTTTTTAACCGACCACAAAAACTTTAACGTATTTTGTTATATTCTTCCGAAGGTACAGAAGACGAACGTATGGAATAATTCCAGAGCTTTCCTAGACTAACTTCTCTTCTTAGGAACAAAGAAAGGCTTGTTGTTAAAAGAAAATATTCTTTTTTTTAGTATAATTTAGGCTACATAGCTTCAACAATATGTTACTTTGTTCGGGATAATTAGAGTTAAAGCAATTTTGGGATATCCACACCGCTTTACATAGTAGGTATGTATTCTACTATATAAACACTTATATACAAGATGATTCACACTTTCAACTTGATTTCTGTTTGTTATTAACAAACACGTATTTTGTTTAGGTGAAACACTTAAGACGCTTGATAATGTAAACACTTCTCTAATTTACACAGGTATTTCAGGTACAGTCGTTGACATAATTAATTGTACTTAGAAATAGAAATTAAGCAGAAATTGTATTTACGCTGATAGATTTCTAATTGATTTTAAAATTCAGCGAAAGCATGGCCATTGAGATATACAAGTTGTTCGGTATTGATCGATATTTCTGGTGTTTCAGTTTTCCAATGTTTACGCGTTCAATACTGAACGGCCTATATATTTAAACGGATACTCTAAAACTGTGGCACTGGAACACTGAAACAGTTCACTAAAACCCTTACCACAACACTTAATTCGTACTGGACGCACGTTTCGATAGCCAAGCTATCATCATCAGCAGCAAGACTGAAGAGTTCAGTCTTGCTGCTGATGATGATAGCTTGGCTATCGAAACGTGCGTCCAGTACGAATTAAGTGTTGTGGTAAGGGTTTTAGTGAACTGTTTCGGCCTATATATTTATCAACATTATTCAGAAATAAACACCTTTTTTAATTTTTGCTGATTCTAATTATTTGCTATTATGGTAATATAAGATTGCAATTTAAAACACTGTTTCTCAAAGAGTGTACCGTCTATTGTTTGTACAACATGCGTTTTGAATTTGAATAAATGGACAAAAACCAGGCTGTTCCGATGATTTGGATAGATCCAAGAGAACATGATCCAGCTGAATGTTATGCGTGATTTATACTGACAGTGCGAACAGAAGAAAAAGTGGTTCTTTCAAGTACTTACATTCCAACAACATATATTCAATTGCCGCAGCCGCATTCAAACACAATTCCTGTTCTAACAAAACCAATTTCAACAGAACAATCGAGCCATCGCCCCATCAGCATTAGAAACCGTTCTTCTGTAAGAAGCAGGCGTATCAATGAATGAATCACATTGAAATCACGCAATCTCGTTTGAATATGATAAGAAACCTGAAACTATCCAGCGACAATCCATTCTTTTGGCAAAGGACTTGAAACAAACGAACATTTTAGCAGCAGATGTTCGGATATACGGAGCAATTAATCATCATCGTTTTACGAATTTTTTCAAATCCATTGAGAATAATTCACACCCTTATTATTACACTGATATCCATGGTTTGATTTTAACGATGATTCAAAACGAATATAATCCTGAGCATTAGCGATTGTTTATTGACTCGTCAAAAAGCAGCTTGAAAGCGATTCTGCTATAAAACACCAATTCAAAAAATTCCATTTCGATTGCACTGAACAGCAATACAAAAGAGATATATGCATCGCTAAAAAAATCATCGATTTAGTGCAATATAACGACCAAAAGTGGAAAATTTGTGCCGACTTGAAAGTGGTGGTTCTTTTAACGGGTTATACCAAAAATATGTGCTACATGTGCTGCTGTCGATGTGTATTCGATCGATTTCCATCGATTTAAATTCAATAAATGGTCAAAAAATGATAAAAATTACGTTTTTTGGGGTCTTTGGGTATAGCATCTTTAAATTGAAATTGCTCGAAAACGCGAGCTAACTTTTAAAAACGGTTAGTACCATTGAATTCAGCATACTCGAATTGGGTTCACCCCTCGGGCGCCCAGCTTGTTGCAAGTATCGCAGGAAAATAAAAGTGTCGTACGAAAATACAAACATTTTAGATTTTTTTTTTAAGGAATGAGTTATGGTTTGCAAAACCAGCTTACATAGAACAATCTATTCGCCTATAATATTACAAATATTATAAAGGAGAAACGAAAATATCTGAACATTAACAGATAAATTAATTGCTCTTGATACAAAAAACATAATTCCTGAAAAGGTGAGAAATATTCTTGCACCACTGCTGAAAAACCGTTTGGATTTGCTTTAAAAGGAACTTACAAAAACATATTTTCCATGTAATAAATAGGAAAAATATGACATAATATGAATCGGTTCCTCCTCGATTAGCACCAGGTACACATGTGATTTGATCCTAGTTTTGGGTGATTTATTATATTCAATGGTTTCCCTAATTCTTTACGAATAATAATTTACACTATTTATAGAAAAAATCAATAAAATACACGTAGAGGCATGAATATATCTAGTATGTTGGGTTTAGCGTTTGATGTATCGGAAATTAACCTCGTATGATATCGATATTACAAAGAACTTTAGCCAATATTACTTTTATTCTCGTCTAATTATTGATGTGTTTCATCAACGAAAACTCCATTGAAAATACTGAATGAGTAATCAATGAATTAAATATCAAACCAACACAAAAAAAAAACACACACGATTTCACTTCCAAGAAATCTTCGGAAGCATGCTAGTCTTTCGAATTAAACTTAATATCGGGAAGATAACCGCGTGTGTGTTAAAAGTAATAATACAGACATAAATTAGATAACTTTCTGTTAAGAAAAATAAACTAACTTATCGAAAATTGCGGTACCGCCAGGTTCAAATGATGTTGATAATTCGCCTTTCGTAGAATAGGGATCATTAAAAAGATGGTTTCTGGAAATTCTGCGGAAATATCGATAAAAGATGATAATTAAAGGAAAAAATAAAACTTATTATCTCCTGCACATACCATAGAAAGTGGAATAGATGTTTATCAACATAGACGGCGTTTAAGGGGGTAAAGGAGATATTTATTGTCTTTAAAAACATCGGTTCTCAAATCCTTTTTTGTCAGTAGGACCTTTGAAAGACTTAATTGAAAGAAATTACGTTTCTGATGTTTGAATTTGGCAAAGTTATTGCTACCATATGCAAATGGTTTTTGACGTGGGTGTGTAACTCCTTCATGAATGCGTTCATCGCTTAGACGTCAAAAATTTTAAGTTTCATTTTTCCTGGTCTATAACATTGGACGTTGCCAGATTTCTAATAGGATCTTCTTTTCAAAAATATACCATATTATTTTTAACTTTTTTGTGATATCGACGTGGTTCTAGAGATCCCTTTAAGAAATTACTGAAAACAAATGTCATTGCTTCATTCAAATTTATCATGCTACTAGATTTAGAATAAAAATGTACCCCTTTTAGTTTTAAATTAACTACGCCAGTGTTCATCGCAAATAACTTATGTAAGCTGTTTTATATCCATATAATGCTTGCCTTGCTAGTGGAACATAAAATCAAAGAGTGTTGAAAAGCAGCTGGGTGCTAGTATTTTATTTTACTCAGCGCTTTAAAGAAAATAAAAATAAGAAGAGTAGTGGAGTGGGAAAAAGAAATAAACGTTTTTTTCTATTAACTGAGAGCTTAAATATAAACGAAAAAATATACAATTTGGAATATTTTTCAGGGGGAGCTCTTATTTTCAGACTAAACATAGTAGGTGATGATTTTTGTTTTTTGGAAATAGGGAAAAATATCAATTATATTGGCCTAAAATAACAATTTATATTGCGCCAACAAATTTATAACTACGTGTTCTCATTAGCGGAAGAGGTTAATAAATCAGCATTTGCAAATAATTCTACACCTACAATAAATCTTTTTGTTTAACCGTCTAGGTTATAATTCTTTTAGCATGCAATAAATCTTGTACCAATAATAAAGAATGGTGTTGCAAATTATGTGTACGTTAAAATCTTTAATCTTAACGCTAAGTAGTCGTCAAAAATAAACAAATTATCTTCTTTCTCTTACCCGAAAATTGCCTATAACCGTTCAGGAACTTGGTCTTCCACCATTTAACGAAATTATTTGCCATTTCAATCAAATAAAATCATACAAATTGTAAATTAAATTGGTCTATTTTTTCGTAATTGCATTACATATTTTTCTAATAACAAATCACTGTGTATAATAGCACTTTAAAAGATCACACGGAACATATCACTAATAATAAAACAACATTGGATCATAATGTAATCGAAATTCGCAATCTTTTGTACGTATTTTTTGCGCAAAGTTAACGAAAACACAGAACAATCTTCTTCATTCCACTGGTGGTGTAAAACATGCTGATTCCCCTCACGGAAAACGGTTATTTAAATTCGGCAAATGTAGTACTTAAAGGCACTTAGGATTGACAGATAATGGAACTCGTACTACGCGACGAGAGTATTTTCTAACCCGGCCATCCACTCAGGTCAACCGCATGGCTTGAACTCAGGCAGGCGAATTCGGATTCAGAATCGGCTTTAGTCCGATGTTAGTCGCATCTCCCGAGCTGGGTACACCCAGGTGTAACTATGAACAGTTTAGAGGTCGGCACAGCAAAGGTGCTTTCATGTTGGCGGCAACTACACAGAGAGATTTTTTCTATAGGACCGGCGCTAGATTATTTTACTCATTTACGAAATGATTTTAAAATAATTTTTATTTAAAACAAATATAACACATGTCTAACCGGGATGCACAATAAAAAATGTGATAAAAATGAATAGATAGTTAACAAAATCAAGGTAATGAACTGTCCCGAAAAAATAAATCCTTAAAAATTGAAACATATACACACTCCTATAAAAATGATTTTCACTCAAATCTACACTACAGGAAATTCTGATTTCTATTCCAGTTAACAAATCACACACCAGAAATATTATATTCAATAATATTAATTGAAATATTCACATAATAATAACGAAGCATAGCTGAGGTTCTTAGTAGTAAGGTATCATTTTGGGGCTTCACAGGATATCCAATTTTTATTCTAGATATGATATAAAAGGTATCATTTTGTTCTACAAAAGTTCATTAAATTCTTTAATTCTAGAGGATTATAATCCGAATCCAATTTACTACGCATTTGCTTTCAGTTTGCTAGGTACAAATTTCTTTAAAAGATTTATGAATTCGAAAGACTTGAAAATGGATATTTTTTCTATTTGGCCTAAATTCTAGAATTATAATCTTTTAATCAAATCAAAATGCCAACGATGAACTCCGGCTTGAATTATATTCTTTTTATTGTAGCAATGTAATTTGCAGAAATTAAGCAGTATTTTCAAGTTTCAACATTTAAGCTTTAACATTTAAACAATTTACATACAAACATACAATTTAAACAAATTCATTTAAGAAATAAAACTTAGTCGCTTTTTGAAAATAGGGTATCTCTGAAATTTGGATTCTATTTATTGTCTTTCTATTTGATGGTGATTAGTCAAAAATAGATGGAATGAAATAGATTTTCTAAGAGCTAAAAAAACTCGTGGACCCATCCCTGTTCTAAAGGAGGAAGTTGCTTTTCGGTACGTTGATAAGAAAAATAATAAACCAAATAGCCGCACCGCACCCATCTTTATGCTGTTTAGAGAGTCGCTGCCCCTTGCCTCTTCGAAACAAGTTATCAACAGGCTGACTGGTAATACCCCGCACCCCGCCAAGAACAGCCACTCTCCTTTAAAATGCGCCACCGATCTTTTATAAATTTACCATCTCTTCGTCGGTCTACGGTTCTTTTAATGTTTACTACACTTTGCGCTAAACTATATATCTAGGTGGCTCTCCTAATAGTAATCCTATTCGACGGTTTCGCTGTTTAACACCGTCCAATTTTTAAAAGGATATAATTGACATTTCGTGTATATTACAACCATTGTTAAAGAATTTGCATGTACTGGGTGCTTGATCAGAAAAACTCTGATTTAAATATAAAGGTTTTCGAAAATTGATTAAAACAGAAACATTCTAAAAATTCTCCCACCAGTGTCTAAATCTAAATATAAATAAATAAATTATTGAACTATAATGAAAATTCTAAATTTGAAGATAATAACGTTTCTTATATTTTCAATGCTGAAAATTGCTCAGAATAAATGAAATTCAAGCCAATCACGAAATTTGTAGACAATTTACTAAAGGTCTTTCTTCCTGGTTGGTTATTTCTCAGCAGAACATTTTACTAAAAATAACGAGGAAACTTATTTATTTTTATTTACTAATACCGAAAATAGATAGCATGTTTATTTTAAATGGAACACCGTGTATAATGAACAAAGACACAAGTTTGACCCTTGAGGTACTCCCGTCGTTGCCGTGTGTCGAGCAGATGAAAATTCATTATAAGAAACTTACTGTATCTGTTCGTGAAGATAATAAAACGAACGCAAAAGTCCAAGATGATTGCTAAAACCAAATAATTTCTACTTTTTAATTTGAAACACCTTTGGGATCTTAAAAGATTTGATATACATTAAGTGAAGTATACATTAGGTTGGTAACATTTGACCTTTTCTTCATGAAGCCCTGTTGATCCGAGGAGATATAATTTTTGACGTGAGTACATCGGAATATAGGAAAATCAGCACTACCAAAAACAATTTTATATGAATAAAAACCTTCTATTATTTCATTTATTGATCAAACTCTTTTAGAATACGTTGTAAACATGTATTGTTTCAAGACGTAAAGATCGCAAATATACTTCATTAATGCTTGGGAGCAAAACGTTGCCATTTCTATTTATAAATAAAGACCTTACTGATAAATTGATAGGCAAAAAAAAAATAAAAGTTATGATGAATGAGTTGTTATGATCTAAGAAATATTAACCACAGATAAACAAACCCTGGTTATTTTCTTTTTCGGAAAACGCTTATCAGAAGAACAAATATTCCGCTCTACTTACCGCTTACACGCGGTTTCATTTGCGCTTTCATTGTGAGTGGGAACGAGATATGGCCCGATGGAATAAAAAAAAAGACGAATACGTGTGTATCGTACAATAAGACGAGAAGTAATACATACGAATCAATATTTACATTGGTCTATACAGAGCCACGTCTCTCCGCGATAAACATGTGATTCATTCCCGGTTCATTCAGAAGAAGATCGTAATCGTCTTGTATTTACACGTCAATATACATATCTTCCTTCGATTCCGTTCAGTTTGTTGAAAATTGCAAAGAAGAACCCGTCATATTCGAAAAAATACAAAAGAAACTGTTAAAGATCAAAAGTAGTTTCCTAGAATAAATCACGAATTACGTCTTAACATCTTTATGTTAAAAGGCAGTGTTTGTTGTTTGTTCAAAAAGTATGAACAGTTTTAGAGTAGAAAAAATAAACATCATTTATATTAGACAAAACAATTTTAGACCTCTGCGTTAGTATTTGGATTTCTTCCCTGTCTTTATTCCATGTATAAAATTTGCAAATTTTTGGTTATAGAGAAAGTCCTCAAGGAATTAGGTATTTACCGATATCATGACAGCCTTACATTCTAATATGGTTTTGATCATTTTTGACAGAGAATATTTGGAGACATATGTATATTAAGCCTAAACATATCCTCAGCGCCATTACAAAGAAAATTCTACAACTTGCTAAATAGAGCAGCATAAAATGATGGAATATATAAAATGTATTTTACAGTATTTTAAAAAATACTGTGTAGTGATATATCCGTACTTTGTTGGTGATACCTGCAATGTTTTTTCAAGTGTTGTGTAAGCAATAAAACCTTTTCTGATACGATAAAACGGGATAACCTAAAAACTGTGGCGTCGGCTGTTTTGTTTGTGAGTTACACTTTGTAAAAGAAGATATTATTTATTTATCAACAGCTACAGATTCAAGGATTGGCGAAACTATAATTGCAAGTTTAAAAAATGCTAGGCTTAAAAAATATGCTATTCCAACTCAATTCCCTAACTGTCCATTGTATTTGACAAAAAGTAATGTGAAGATGTTCAAATAGTTTTATATTCTTACGTTGTTTTTAAATGTGTATCATTAACGTTCTGTTTTAATACAATATATTTTAAATTATATCACTGAACATAACCATTTGGATAATGATATATGTAAATGTCATATTCACAGCAGTGAACATATTGCAACAATTATAATAACTTGTTCTACAAATATCCTACTTAAAAATTATTGTGGGAAATAAATTAGTCGATTAAATATCATCTTTCACGAAAACGGTGCTCGGCACGTGTCTGGTTCTTGCTTAGAAACTTCGTTTTCCAAAATAAAACCGAATGGGACGCGAAAAAGGGCCCAGTTGATGACTGGCATCCTCTTTAAATCGGAAACCCTTCAAAACCCAAAAAAGAAATGCAAAAAACGATTCCTTTATCGCTTAGGCTAATATCGTGCATGGCGATACATCACGTAAACAGCGTGACGTAATCGAAGAGCGTTGAGGCTTTGTTATATCGGCGGTAGCACCCCAGCCCGACCATAAAGAATCACTCATTAATAGAGTAACCTAAACTTGCGGACTCGCATAGGCGTCGTTATTACGGGTTAATATAAGAATACGAAAAATTCATAAATAAACTAAACCGGTAGAGAAGCAGGCATGTAGTGTCGACCTTGAATATAAATCATGTTAAACCGCGCCGAGGGAGATTTCGTTTTAGTACCGTTGAGCTGTTGCAGAGATTAGTCGAACGGTCAAGGTTATGTACTTACGTGTCGCTTTTGAAAATACCGCTGGTGTTTTTGTGTGTTGTAGTATTATACCAAGTACATAATTAGTGTATCGTTTCATATAGAACTAATATTTACATACCTAAGAAAACAATGCCTCGTAATAGATTTGCTACTAATGTACATAAGTATGTGTCACTTTTTCCCCATTTAAAATATGACGTAGTGCAGTTTTTTGCTTAATATGCAATGTTCGTTTGGCTGCATTGGACAGAACTGATTGCCAGAGGCATGTCAATGGTATTAAGCATATGAGAAATGCAAGAACTGAAATACCTTATACACTATTCCTCATACATTTATTAATTATCTTTACCTCTTGTAATCTTCCGTTGTCGTTGGTGAGAAAAGCAGCTTTTAAAACGTTTTGGCGACAATACGTTCCAAAGTACCCATTACCCTCACAAACACAATTACAGAATCATTTGCCGCGAATGAAAGAGATGCTAGAAAATGTGTGTATACGTGATTTGTGTTCCAAAAAAATATGGATTACCGTGGATGAGACGACCGATATAAAGAAAAACAGTATTGTGAATGTAATAGCTCGCGTTTTATCTAGCGAGAACACAGCATCTCGATATTTGTTAGCTTGCAAACGTGTTCAACAATGTACCGCGGAAAATATTTAAAAAGTGATAATGAACGCTTTGAAAAAATTTAAAATTGCCCAAGATCAAGTTGTGATGATTGCGACAGATAGTGCAGCAACGATGTTAAGTGTTGGGCGATCCTTAAAACATATATTTCCTAACTTAATACATATAACCTGCGTGCTGCATGCTTTGCATTTAGTTGGTGAAGTTGTTCGACAACATTACGGAAACTTTGGTCGGATGATTGGAAGTACTAAAGCAGTGTTTCGTAAATCTCCTAAACGTTTAAAAGAATTTCGTAAATTTTGTCCAGGTATTCCAGAACCTCCTGAACCGATTTTATCGCGATGGGGTACTTGGCTAACAGCAGCTTCTTACTATTTGATCCATTTTCAACAAATTCAATCAGTTATAATGCGATTTAATCGGAATGAATCCAAAGCAATTAGAGAAAGTCAAGAGAATTTCAAATTCCTCAACTTTTAGAAGATTTAACAACAATATGTACCAATTATACAGTATTACTAGATGCCATCAGAAAACTACAATGTACTGAATTGTCATTGCAGGAATCATTAGACGTAGTGGAGAGTGTAAAAAATAAATTACACACATTAAATGATACGCCAGGATTATGCGCTAGTCAAAAGTTGGCAGATGTTTTAAGGAAACATCCCCATTTTAATACTTTAGAGGCCGTTTATAATAAGTGTAAGAATAGTGAACTTTTAAGTGATTTTGAAAAACAGTTTCTACATGCAAATGTAACTTCCTTAGATGTGGAGAGATCGTTTTCTATGTATAAGAATATTTTTTCTTGTCGACGCACAAGGTTTAAAGAAGTAACTGTGGAAACATATGCAATGATGCAAGTTTACAGTAGTTCACATCCTAATGCCTCTAATTTGTTGAATAATTAGCAAGTAAGTTTATTTATGAATTTTTCGTATTCTTATATTAACCCGTAATACCGACGCCTATGCGAGTCCGCAAGTTTTGGTTACTCTACTCATTAATAGTCCCCACAAAACTTTTTATTGGTAGCATAAAACGTAAATTTTTAAGCGTTCAGGCTGAGTCATGTAAATATCAATTGCTTTTATTTGAACCAAACAGAATTTTAACAGGATTAAAATGGGAAATCATCTTCAAATTCTTTAACCATACGTCTATACGTCATCGCCCCCTTATATACTCATAGGTTTACGTAGCGGATGCAGCAGAATAGGGAGCAAGCAGTGAAATAATTTCCAGAGCACAACATTCATGATTGGTTCATAAGTTTTTGCGTTTAGAAATTGTCTTGAAAAGAATCTTAAACATTCTACAACTAACACTTCGAACAAAGCTACAACAATTCACACAATGTAACTACCCCTGTCCATTTTCAACCTGTATATTTGATATCGTTTTTCGAAATATTATAGTCCAGAATGCAACTAAAATTGAAAATCATCTCACGCACATGCATACGTGATGTAAATACGACTTATGTATGTATGTTATTAAGTGCAATAGTTTTTTTTTGTTGTTTACATCGGTGCAAAAAAAAGACAACTATTAAAGATTGGATCAACGTATGATAATTATTTGGATCTAATCTGCAATTGAAATTTATAATTTAGCAAGATTATGATGTTTGAATGATACGATATTGTGAGTATTATTCACGATCATCGCCATGATAGTATAGAAACGATATGAGAGTTAATTTATTATGTATGTATGTATTTACATTTGCCTTAACAACTTCATAAGAGTTTCAATGATTCGTTAGTCGTCGGTTTCGTTTTTGCAACATTACATCGTGTCTGGCGCCATATCACAATTCACTTTTTTTTCATCATAACATTCCACTTTTACATTTGCATAACTTTTTAAACAACAATAATTGAATAAACAAATCCATCGCATAACATATGTTTTATAATGATAATGAATAACGCTGGCCACGAGCGGTACCGCGCATCGGCGTAGAATCAGTTCGGACCGAGAGGAACGGCAGTATTACTTCGTCTGCGGGGCAGTACGGACATTTTTGCTGCCGGTCATTTGCGCAATTGTTTATCTGTCCTAGAAAAATTATGATTTCGTCAGCAAAACGAGCGCAGTCGGACAAACTTCGAAAATTTATTGCAGAAATTCCAGACTTAATATATGAAGGTGCTAAAATTGAATGTGTAATCTGTAAAATCCCGTTAATGTGTTGGTCCAGACAGCATTGTCTACGACACGTAAATAGTGAAAAGCATGTCTCAAAAAGAAATTGCGCCCGAGACAATGAAAAATTTATATTTAATTTATGCGTTACGTTTATTGCATGTAATATACCGTTTAATTTACTAGACAAGGAACCATTTATCTGCTTTTGGAATAACTATTCGGAGTGCAAATTACCAAGTCGAACATCGTTACGAAGAATTGTGCCACCTGCGCGCGAACATATTGAACAAAAAATAAAATCGGAGTTGAAAGATCAAAAATTGTGGTTATGTGTCGACGAAACAACAGATCGGAAGAAACATTCTGTTCTTAATGTAATGGCACGCAAATTGGAACTTCATCAATCGGCACCTTCAATTCTATTAGTCTCCAATCGAATACAACATTGCACTGCCGAAGTAATTTCAAAGTTAGTGTTAAATACATTGGACAAGTTTGAACTTTCAACAAACCAACTCTTGATGTTAGTGAGTGATGGTGCTGCAAACATGCTTTCTGTAGGCCGGTCTCTTAATAAGCATTCTGCTAATTTGTTACATATTACGTGTAAAATTCATGCTCTCTATCTTGTGGCGGATAGTATCAGAAAATGTTATCCTGAGGTAGACGCTTTAATAGCGCATACCAAAGCAGTATTTGTCAAATCACCGAAACGTATTCGCGAATTTCAGACTGTGCCCCCGTATACCAGAGCCACCAGAACCTATTCTAACTCGTTGGGGAACATGGTTGCAGGCCGCGTTTTATTATCATAAATATTTTGACAATATTAAGAACGTGGTTTTACAATTCGATACAAAGGAAGCTGCCGCTATCCAGAAAAGCCAGTCGAAATTTCAAGATAGTCAGGTTAAAATGGATTTAAAAATCATTCACGACAATTACTTCGGGCTGGCAGATGCAATAGAAAAATTACAAAATCCTGCGGTGTCGTTAGAAGAATCTCTACAAATAGTGCAACATGTTCACGCACAGCTATGCGCGATTGAAGACGCAAAAAATGTTTCTGTTCTAGAAAAATTTGAAAGTGTTTTTGAGAAAAATCCTGATTTTGGCAGATTAAGACACATTTGTGAAGGTACGTCAACAGAATCGTTAAGTTATTTGAAAGATTATTTTACTTACGCAAATATTACGTCCACTAGATGTAGAACGTTCGTTCTCTGCATATAAACGCATTTTTTCCTCATGCCGTACTAGTTTTGCCGAAACAACAGTTGAAACATATCTAATGTTGCAGATATTTAACAGACATTATTCACTTTGTGATTTCACGGAGGACTCTTAAAATGGTAATGTTTTGAGCACGTGTTATTTAATTTTTATTTAAAAGATGAGCGAAATTATTTGCGGCAGCAAACATCTCTATTAGCAGAATAACTCTAGTGGAACGCGAGGCCTGGTCGACTCTACGCTACTGCGCGGTACCGCTGGTGGCCAGCTTTAATGATAATGAGTAATAGTCTAAAATTTAGACGTAAAACTTAACAATGTAGCATTAATAGATTTCATATATTAACAGGGTGAATTAAAGATAATTTAATATTACCGAAAAATTACATTAAAACTCAAATAAAGTGCATTTAATAGCTCAGTAGCTACAAATACAATCTATTTAGCATAAATAAAATTGAGTGCATTTAATATAGATAAAATAACCGGAAGCAAAACGTAGGGAGTCACAGTCAGATCAAAAGGTTTAATTAAAACCAATTGACACGATGCATTTAATCCTTTCATCACATTCATGACATTATTAATTTGTTTCCTTTCTGTTATATCCATATCTATCCTTTTTTTTTAATTTCCTAACCGATCGAAATTAATTACCAACTTCCCATCGGCGCCATCTAAATCAAATTACAACGGCGAGGGAGAGACTTGGTTAAAATTAAATTGTCTTTAAAGTGGATCTGACATTTCCATTTGCAAATTAGAGCGAAATAAAGAATAAAAGGTTTCCACTGTTGCCAAAGTTTGCCCGGGGCTGTTTTCCGTGTAAATAAAATATCAGAAACGGTATATGTGAACTGTGCTACACACCCTTCTTCTTGTTCTATTGATGTGGTGTTGAGTCACAATTCACCCTACAACCGGCAGACTTCTAAACTGTGTGGGGTCTTCTCGGTACGAATTCACAGTACAATACCCATCTGACTCCATTAAAATTTTTGTAGAATCATTCGTTGGGTTCAAAACGGTAGCTAGAAGGAAATAATTTATTTCCTGTTGACAATTGTCCTTAAAAAACGTCGTACTTTTAAGTAATCATATCTTCATTACTTATATTTTAGAATTAATCTTTAAAATTTTCGGAAATATATAGTGGTACCTTGGTTTACGTAATTAATTGGTTCTAAAAAACAATTGGAATCAAATTTTCTTATAAGAAATAAAAGGTAACAGAAATAATTAAAGCAGAAATCGCTAAAAATAATCAAAAAATCATTTGATACATTTCAAGTACAATTTAAGATAGAAAATCATTTGACATAGAGAAATTAATAAGAGCTTATGATTGAAATTAAGTACAAATAACTTCATTTACTTACAGTGCCTTTAATAAGGTGCTTTAAGTACACAGATTTCCAAGCTTACTGATAGTCTCGTTAGATGTAAGTTCACTGTTTCCTAGTGTTCCGGTCGATTTAACTTTGAAATATTTAGAAAAATTTTTGTTAGATAACCAAATGAATAGAGAAGTTAGTTTAATTTCTTTGGTAAGACTTGTGACAATGAAACAATTTTTTTTCCAATACGTATGCCATCTATATTTCGGTTTCTATATTCGCTACTCTCTAGCAAAGAGTTATGTAAACAGAAACTGTCGGCTCTTAACTTTTTGGTACATTGTTTACTCAATTTTCCTTCAACTAAAGATAGGTACCAAAATGAACTAAAATAAATCATCAAAATTGCTAACTTAAACGGATTCTCTGAAGGTGTAGTTTATAATACTATTAGGAAACATAATAGATTAAGAGTTAGAAATATAAGCACGCTTGAACGTACTGACGGTGATAATAATAAATATGTTAAGTTACTCTTTAATCCAAATTATACGAAAGGTCTTCAAAACATCTTTTCTAAAGTTAATCTTCTTCAAACAATAATCTCAAAAACCTTATAGGAAATTCTAAAGATCCAGTAGATAACAGGGATTTACAAAATTTCAGAACCGGCCCTGATTGCATGCATATTCCAAAGATACAAATTTGATCTGCTGGTAGAAGCGATTATAAAAGACTACTAGATTAGAAATGGAATAAATATAGACGTGTAATGGATTATCCGGTAGAAGAAAGAAATAAAGAACGAAACAAAACAAAAGAAGAAGCTAATACAAAAGAAAAATATATAAAAGAATCTTTTAAAAGACATCTTATATCGTGTGTTCGCGAAGTGCAATAAAACACTTACGTTTTTAATTTCGTGCGGAGAGGCGCGTGTTATAAAAGAACAGAACGGGTACTCTCGGGGCCTCGCCGAAGTCGGCGAACATCAAAGCGGCGGCATTTTGATTGAAGTCGTACAATTACCAGCTGACCTTGTATTAGAGGTCTCTACTCTCACACCTCCCGCGGCCAAGCTTTTCTTTTATTCTTTTTGTATCCGACCCATTGGGAGGGAGGACCAACTGTTTATTCTTTTGCGTCGGGCTACGGTTGATAGGAAAGAATGGAGGTAGATAAACCAGTAGTAGTTAAAACTAAAAACGATGTGAAAGATTTTTTAAATGTTCATTATTTTTAAATTCCGAACTGCCTGGCGTTCTCTCTACATTGAAACTTTTCTCTAACGAACTAGATACATAGCGTGTTGTAGGTACATACATACAGTTATAAAAATAGCGCCGACGTCCATACAGCCTGTTGCGAAAGTCTTTTTACTGTATGTACGGTTACTTCTCAAAATATTCGCCCGTTAGCAAAGATGGAATGTAGCTGTAGAACTCCACACGACAAATAATTACTATACAGTGATATACTCAAAATCGTACAGTAAGCGTAAAGATATGTTTACTGAGTTCAAATCATTTGCAAAATAATATAATTATTTCAACACAAAAAGATTCCCACAGAAAGGTACTGGTTTCGATGGAATTCCTGTGTGTATAGTATAAATAATTAAGCAATGAACGCACATCATCAATGACGTTTATATGACGTTTTATTGCAATTATAAGAACATAAACTTACTAAAAATTACGGTGCCTGATTTGTAACACGAAAATCTATAATTTTCGAAAATAAACGGTATTAGTGACGTCGTACATTGATAATTTGTAGTTTCTTTCTATTATTGATATATTTTGCACTAGAGAAACTCATATATTATAAAAGAAAATATATATGAATAGGGAATGTTATTTTTACCATGGTGGTCATCCTGGGTTAACAAACATCGATGTTGCCGGCTTCAATTGGCCGTAAACTGTAATGTAATCGTAACGTGATCAGCTGATCACTGTTTACTTATTTTACTTGCAGTTTTATTAATCGATTTTGTTGTAGAGTTTTGTTAGTTCTTTTTAGAATTATAATTTAAATTGTTTCACTTCCTTCAGATACTTTAAAAATATCTGTCCTTTCTTACTAATAGTATTTTATGTACAATTTTGCACTTAATGCTCATTGTATTCTAACCTAATATTAATCCACTTAAGGCAAACAACAGCTGTCATAAACAATGCGACAAGACAACATCTAAACATCTGACGTCATTCGTTGTTGATGACGTGCATTCGTTGCTTAATTATTTATACTATATTTCATAATCTTCAATAAATCGCTCGTAAATTTGTAGAATTGTATCTATGATACTACATACCAACTTCAATGCATAATGTTTTAATTCATATTTTCATTGTTACTACTAATTGCGCTAATGGGCGAAAATGCTCAAGAATCTACAGATAAATAGAGCGTGTTCGTTTGAAAATTTCCCAGGTGGCCTACATAATAAAATTATTAAAAAATGCAAAGACAGGTAAATTTTTGTTTCGAGGGGGAGCCATTTTGATTCATATATCATGATACTAAACTTACCCCCTTAAGACCCTCCAGCCCCAGCATAAAAATCTTAAATGGAATGATACCATTTGTGACACATCGTTGGAAAGGTATTTTCATTACAAATTTAGTAATATATCTTATTTTGACATTTGGTCGAGATCTGGGGATTTTAACAAAAAAATATCATGCTAAGCAAGTAATATAAGAAAATGGTTGATTTTAGACTATTATGTTAGCGTTTTTTTTTGTCTAGAATTTTACCAAAAATTCAGAAATAAAGGTTTGCCTTAAACTTTAACGAAGACTCCAAAAATGCAATAATATACATATAGCATGTTCATATTTCACTTCACTACAAAGCTAGTTTAAAATGTTTTGTTTAAAGACATTTTTAAAACAAACAACATTTTAATGCTTGTAAACGAAGTGAATTACATTATCAAATTACAAGTTTGTATATGAATATTTTGTTTTAGAAACCAATAAGGCATTGTTGGAACTCTATGTACTACCAAAAAAATAGTTTCTTAGAATTTTTTCGTTGTATGTATGTAGTTTTCTGCAAAGGTTAATGTATGTTTGCGTTCTGAATATCATCTAATGTTACCAAACCTCAAAATATAGGCTCATAGACCTTTGAAAGGAACAAGAATGGGAAAACTTTGGTAAAATGGTATAGGGCTTAAAAATATTTAATTTTATTTTGCTTAATATTAACTTCTAAAACATAAAATATGCTATATTGAAAGAAAAAAAGAACATAATAAATTAAACTAATTCAATTTTATCGTAATCATGACCATATAATCTAAAAATCGATTCACTGGATTAGATTTTTTTTTAATATACGAATGAAGCCTTCGTATTATTGCCATATCACCTCTCTTTGTTTAGAAGGATTTGATGAAAGTTAGACCTTCTTTATCCTTTGGCGGCATTATTAATTGTGGGCGTAAGCCGAACTAAAATTCTCTGTCCGCCCACAAAGAGTAGAAGAAAATGAAACGATAACTTAATCAAATTCTGATAACTATCAGTTCCATTTCGGTTTATTTTTTCGTTTTCTATGTTTTTACGAAATATCGATATGGAATGTTTTAGATTATCTTATTTGTTAAAGTTTTATTTTTAAGAATCTTAAAAAGCGATAGCTGCTTATTTTTGAACACGAAGAGATGTTTTTAAATGTTATTTGTCACCACAGCCATTTGGAAACTAATATATGTAAATGTCATATTCACAGCAGTGAACGTTTCGCAACAATTAAAATAACTTGCTTAAATAGCGTATCTATTTTTTCGTGAAATTGAACAAAATTTTGAATTAAATTGCAATTACATTTATAATTGCAAATAATAATTATTAGTCGATTAAGTATCAACTACAAATACATCTTTCACGAAAACGGTGCTCGGTTACGTGTTTGGTTTTTGCTTTGAAACTTCGTTTTTCCAAAATAAAATCGAATGGGATGTGAAAAAGGGCTCAGTTGACGACTGGCATCCTTTTTAAACCGGAAGCCCTTCAAAACTTGGAAAAAAAGCGATTCCTTTACCGCGTAGACTTATCGTGTATGGTGATACATCTTAAACGGCATGACGTTATCGAAGAGCGCTAAGGCCTCTCGGTGGTAACGACCAGGATCTTCAGAATGAACTTTGCTTACATTTAATACCTTTAATTACTATTTTTGGCGTATGGAAGATTATGAGAGTGTGGTAGCTTCTTTATTTATATTACAATATTAGTGACGCGAGAAATACGGAATTTTTTGATAGTAATTGTAAAACTTTCGACTTTGTTGAAGTAAGAATAGTATTAACTATGAATTCAAACAGATGCGAAGTAGTGGAATAGTGAGAGTCTAACTACACAAACGATCGCATTACGTTGTATATAACTAACTTTTTCTAGCATGTACATGAGTCGCGCGGAAAGTCTGCCGAATCTGTAGAAGTTGTAACCCGCATTTCGTATCTGGCAGCGAAAACCTATCCAAATTTTCTTCCGTAACCCGAAAATTCCGTAAGAAGATACTATCGTAAACCGATATACCACTGTATATGGTATTACTAACTCCATACTTACGTCCAAAACTCTATCGGGATTGAATGCAGTTAAATAAAACACTTTATTACAAAAAAAACAAACTTTAATAATTGATATGCATATCTAACAAATATCATAAATTATTGATTTGTAACATCAGAATATCTTGACTGTGATGCCCTGGAAGCAACGGATCGTTCTTGTTCCATCGTTAAAGAAACAGAACAGACCAGGATATTCAATTGTTCCGTAGACGGACACGCTATTAATAGCTGTTCTTCCTGAGTGTACTTACCAGTGACTAGAATTTGTTCCAATTGCATGAACGAGTTCAAGATATTATTCTGAAAATTATAAAGAAAAAAAAAAATAAACATCTTTGTTTCCCCGAGATTTAAGTGGTTTGGTCATCAGAATAAAACATGTGTAATTCTTCTTCGCTTCTTCCTTTTGCCCCTTTAGGGCGTCGGAGGGAATTAACATTTAAAAGTTTAATCAGGCTTTCGTTTTGAGAAACGTGCATTCAACACACGAGCTGTAACATGATTAATAGTTTATTCCGTCAAAACCTTTTTCGAATTGGCAAAAAATGCGATCTCGTTAAACAGATTCTAAAATATGCTTATTTTAACTCCGAGTCGTAGATATCCACATCTACAACGCGACTTGCGATCAAAGAGACGCTGGTTGTCATTTGTTTAAATTAATAAGTTATTTTATGGCGTCGAATGTGTTCGTACATAACAGTTATTACGCCTGGGCGTATTTTCAAAGAAAATATTTATATTATATCTGTGTGTAACAAAACAAGACCAAACGATATTAACGTTAATTTTATGTATCGCTTTTGATCATCGCCGATTTTAGTGGCGGCACGTTTCAAAGTTCACGGCAATTGTGTCCGTTTAACAATTAATACGATTAAGCCTGGAAGATTTTTGTTGCACGCTCGATTGGAATTGAAAGATATATTAAATTGATTAATTACGGTGAAGACAGAGTTTAGGTAATTCTTCAAATTCCAACCAAAGGTCTTGCCTTCGGCGTAAAGATACTTTGACACGATTATGTCTGTTAATAACGTCGATAACCATAAAATATTGCCTTATTATTGTTTATATACGAGGTGAAACGATTTAAATCATGTGCAAAAGCATATATGATATTACAAGACGTTTTCAAGTGTTCACGATTTCAAAACAAAATTTAAGACCACGTTTGATCAATGGGTTATTAAATTGCGATAAATATTGAACCAACATCTCATCTATACGCTAAAAAGATTGACCTTTTTGACAAGAGACTTGATAAGATTCGGTTTTAATTGGGAAGACCAGGTCCCGTTTTTTGTAACTAATTTTGGACAACTCAAGGCCAATGTTTCGGGTTAGATATTAGGTAATAATTTTTCTATCAAAACTGTGCTTGGGATGTTTTCCTTGGTCTACGAAGAGCATTTTTCAGAAGAAATTTTGTTTGTTATATTTATTGACTAAGTTGTTATATTTATTAATTGTCCTTGATTAGAAAACACCATTCTTTCCATTTATTTCAACCTTTTTATGCCTTACCACGGACCATGGATTCTAATCACTCATGGGAACAAATAACTTTCGTCAACTAATTTTTTGGTATTTCGTTTGTTTCATTTCCCTTTGATTACAGACGGGTACTAAAATGAGCTGAAAATATAGTCTATACTGCTATAAGGAAAATTCTTCAAAAAAATTTTGATCTTAAAATTGTTTTCTTGTCAGATAATCTCAAAAACGTTTTAGGAAATCCAAAAGACCAGGTAGATAACATCAGGAATTTATAAAATCTCATGTAATGATTGTGATCAATTATATTTTGGAGAAATCAAAAGATTAATCGATGTTGAATACAAACATCATTTAGTATATATAATATAAAATTAATTATGAATGAAAACAGCAATGTACAATTAAATTCCAACCTTTACTCTTTGTTAAATCAGGCATGACTAGCCAATACGCCGTAAGTTTTAGTTTAGTTTTTTAATTCAGTTTCTTCTACAACTATGAATGTAAAAATTAAAGAGTAGCCTATGCGGAAGTCCTCTGTTTGCTTAACAAACAAATGCTGTAACCCTATTACTTTCATGTTGATATTATTTTATCTATGAAGATATCTTTTATCAACATCTAAATATTACATAGTAGAGTATCCTTTTGTTTTCTTTAAAGTATCGTTGAATTTAATAATATGAAGAGATTATTCTCAAGAGGAAATGCGGTACTTTACATTTCCTGCGTTATTATAGGACAAAATAGCAATAATAGAGGGCAAAAAGATGGATATTTTTATGTATTGTGTTTCCCTTTTGATGTTTGCCGCGGCAAGTGAGCGGTGTAAATCAAAAGGGCGGTAAGCTTAGTGACCATTTAACCGTGAAAATCATAAAGCCGGTTAATTGAGCCGGTAGTAGTGTTTTAACTCTTTGTTATATTTTAGCACATTGGAACGTTGTTTTCTTTTAATTGTTACACGAATATAATTGGTAGTAATACAATTATTTTTATCATTTTGTATGAGATTTTTGATTGGCAGTTCATAATTTTAATGTCTCTATTGATTGGAGATGGTTTGAGATGTCTATTATTTTATATATTAAACAAAAAGAGTATTATGCCTCAGATTGAGTTTGCCAAAAATTTAATTGAATGGAGTGCAGAACAATTGAAAGGCATACTTTGGAACGATCGGAATCTAAGTTCAATTTATTTAGTTCACGTGATAAAACATACGTTTGTCGACCAGTAACACATTATCGAACATGGTGACGGCAATATTGTTATATGGATATGTTTCTTTTGGTATGGTGTTGGTCATATACATTTGATAATAATACCGTAGACTAGAGAGATTTAGAGAGATATCTTGTCATATGTCTCTGACCCTCGAATTAGGACTATTAAGAATATTATGATTTTGGGATAAAATTTAAAAAAGCAGTTCGTAATGTTGACAATATTGTTATTTAATTATATATAATATGCAAGTAAGTTTAATTTGAACATATATTTACTAATATTCGCTCGTTCTCTCCTTTGTGTTTTATTATTTCCTCAATCCTTTTTGGCATACTGCCAATGCAGCTTTTTACTGTTTTTTTTTTTAAATTTTGACGCTATTATGCCATACATCTTCAATATGTTCTTGTAATTCTTCCTCTGTAGTTAAGTTTCGTATACCTACGATGTTTTTCAAGACATTCCACACATTTTCAATTATATTTCAGTTTCAATTTTTATTTTTCTGCGTCTATTTTCGCGGTCAATTATTATCATAATGGGAAAGAAGTTCTCTCAAGGTGGTATTTTTCGCAATCAATATGTTTCGATTAATTTTACATTGGGGATATCCACCCACCCACCCATATATTACACTTGGACAACAAATTTGGGGTACCGCAAGGTTCCGTGTTAACCTCTATGTGACTTAATATTTTCAAGTTTGAATTATTTTGTTTATATTAAAACAAATTACAACATAAAATAAATTGTAGGCAATAAGAAAATTTAATAGCACCTACCTTAATTGGTCTAAAAAGTATAAATTCCGTTTCCTTATTAGCCAAATACAGCTTCATAGACTTCTGTATATCGGGTATCTTTAATTTGATATTTCTTATCGTCTGAACGATTACATTTGCTAGATTCTGTGCTCTAGCAAATTCTTGTTCCTTCAAGCATAAGGATTTATTATTTGGAGAATTATTGATAAGGTTTAAGATATGTTCCGCCTAAAATAATTTAAAATTTAAACATATTTTAGGTAATCCTATATATAATAATACCTTTTGTATCCATTGAATTACATCACCAATTAAAGCGTTTGTCGCAGATAATATAAAAGCTTCGCAAGCAGCCTTTAATTCCTTATCAATTTCTTTCCTGGAATCGATTAAATATTCTACAACTTTAGGAGTGCCTTCCAAGATAAACTCCAAAAAAGCATTGTTGCTGCTGAAGCTAAAAAGTCTATCCCTTTTCTGGAGGAGTCCAACAGCTGCAGTTTTCAAGGTGCTAAAATCTAAAGCTACTTCTTTTACTGTGAAATCAACTTGGAATGGTGCAATTTGCTCTCTTATTATTAATAAATGCTTGATTTGAAATAGCTTCCCATCTAAGATTGTCTTTTTCAAAGTAATCTTTTCTGCAGCCGCGTTTATTGTGGCAGTACAAATTATCAAAGCTTCTTGTGCAAGACCCTGAAAGATCTCTCTGTCTAAACAGAAATATAATCTAGAAAGACAAACTAGGGTCCTTTTCACTGTTGGGTACCACATTCCGTGGAGATCAGCTGGTGAATCTGTATAAACATTCAAATTAATATTGATTTAGTATCATCAAAGTGAACCTACTTCCTGTATACGATCTAAACTGGCCCAAATAATTGGTATTCAAATTAACAGCATCTTGCAGATCTACTGAAATGCTTGAGGTCCTCGAGTCCGACCTCCTGTCACTAATTTCTTCAGCAATATTCTGGAAATGTTGATAAAAGTGTGAGAAATGTTAAGAATTTTAATGGAAGAGTATTTTCCCATACTTCCATTTGTTGCAACTTCTCTGGATATGCTAGGTCTCCAGGTGATGGGTCGTATTTGAAAAGATCGTGCTGGAAGAAGATGTTTGCACGGAATACCAGACGCTCTTCAACGTCCTGTACGAGTTGTTTTATTGTTTCAACAAATTGGTCTAAGGCAACTAAAATAAAAATATACAAGTTAAATGATTAAGATTTCAGAAACCAACCCTGACGCTATTTGTTTAAAAGAAGAACACTTGAATTACCATTATTTTGTATCTGATCATTCAGCATTTGCTTCAATATTGTGCACAACTCCGTTAAAACCTCTAAATGGTTAATACTTATCAAGCAAGGTCTTAGGACATCATATAGATTCTGACATATTGCTCCTAGGTATTCGCTACAAAATACATGGCAATTAAGGCATTTAATGTGTTTTTAGATCAAACAAAATTACTCCAGTTGTAATGATGGCCTATTGAAAAAGTAATGGAAACAAGCTGCTTCATCTTGACAGACTTTGATGACGAATAATCCTGCTGAACGGAAAAGAATACTATGATCATTCTTATGCTTGTTTTTCAAATCAATCAAGGCTTTTAATGCTGCTGCCATCATTATTGGTGCCCTCTGGGAAAAATATGCTTTTTGGCAATCGATTAGGATTCTTTTATACCTAGTTAAAATGAATAGTTAATTATATATATGTTATATATAGATAAATAACAATCCACTTACATATCATTTTCGCCAATTTTCTTTTCTATATGGTTAATTATCACCGATATTTTATTAGCAGCATTTTGAAATTTTCCATAGTAAAATGAGAATGCAGAATCAATATTTGGGCTGCTGTTCTTTGCCTCAAGATTTAATAAGCTTTTATTATCTAAGTTTAGCACCTGAGATGTGGCAACAGTGATAACTTGCGTTACAGTTTTCAATAGGTTTTGTAAAGCTGTGGTTAATAAATTTTCATACTTTATCCTATAGCTATATGCTTCTTTGAAACTTTGCTGCAAGTAAATTAAATCAAAAATAAATATATTGTCGATATAAAATATTTGTTCTCTTACATGATTGTTTAAATAGATTAAAGCATTATCGATTTCATCTAACATATTACAAAATTCATTGCTATTGATATTTACGGGATGTAGATTTATATTATCATGCAACGATTGGTATAAGCTGAAGTAATACAATTTGTCTTGTATATTCTTTTTTTTGTCCTTCAATTGCGTTTGATGTCTCATCAACTCTTCGCTTAATATATGCATCGAATCGGTTTTTGTTGTTACTTGTTTGTATTTGGTTTCAAGTTCATGTAATACATTTATCACGCTATTTGTCTACAACAAAATAGAATCGGAAATTGGAACATAAATCATGCGATCTAAACGGAACACTTACAAAATTATATAATTCATGGCAAGCTTTTGATTGTTTATGTAGTTTGTCATAGTGTACATAAGAATTATTATCGTTCTCATCTTTTATTTGATTTTCAACTTTAACCATCCATTTAATAAAATCATTTTGGGTATAAATAACATCGTCTTCAATGTTTATTAACTAAAATATTATTTTGGAGTTATTTAATTATATTGAGGGATCAAATCACCGGGAACCTTTTGAGAATCTTGCTTATAAAACATGTATTTTATAGAGTCTTCGATTTGGTACACGATATCCATTTGCTCTTCGGTAAGTGGTGCTAAGGGATGATCAACATCTTGCCATTTTGCAATATTTTTCTGAACGATTTGTTCTGTGGTATCTTCTTCTGAGTGAGGTGTGTCCATTTTTTTCTTATTTAAAATTTGATTACGGTTTTATAGGCTATGTTTATGAGAATTTTTAGGTTATCTTGGTTATTCTGTGTACGTCTACATGGTTTACTCGTCAAGTCGTTGCTATATTGCTCCTAATTGATAAATAAATGGTTAAATAAACATAAGCAATATCGGGTTTTCACTTTTAACGATCGCAGCATGGATCGCGGGTAAAAGTTCGCGAAAACTAATCCAATAATCCAATACCGGATTTGAAACGAAAACGCGAAAGTCGACAAAGCAAAAGTAAAGGATGACAACAGATTATTTGCTCGCTGCTAAACATACGTGGTCATTAGATATTTGGTACCTGTACGTGTTGATTGTCAAGTTATCTTCGGCTATACATTCACAATTTCGAACAAATAATTTCAGTTTACAAATGTTGAATGAAAGGGAACCGTAATCGTACCGTAATGCAGTTCAAGTGCCACTTTACAACACAAATATGTTTACTTTTCTTCATAATTAGCCAATGTTTTGGCTACTTTAATTTCAAAGAGGATAATGATTGTTTTTGTCAAGTAAGTAATACTCTTTCATGCCTATTTTTTTACATTCTCTCTAAAATAAATTACTATTCAACAGCTGCAAGGAAGAATCGATGATTGCTCTTGCAGTATAGATACAGTGGATTACTACAATAATGTGAAAATATATCCAAGAATACGTAGCTTATTGAACAAAGATTACTTCCGTTTCTATAAAGTTAATTTAAAGAGAGAATGCCCATTTTGGGCTGACGATAGTCGATGTGCAATACGATATTGTCATGTCGAAACTTGTCAAGAAGATATAATTCCCTCAGGGTTAAAAGGTGAACCAAAACCTGTCGAAAAGGTAATTCTTTGATATTTCTAATTACCTCTATTTTATTATATTCATTACGTTGTAGTACAAAGCCGATCCAAATTGTAAAGACGATCATAACGCGGAATTAGGATTCTTAAATAAAACAATAAGTAAACAGGCTAGAGAAGAATTCGTTATATGGACAAATTATGACAATGCTCAAGAGAATTTTTGTCTAATAGATGAAAACGATAGTGATGCTGAATACGTAGATTTACTTCTTAATCCAGAAAGATATACGGGTTACAAAGGTGTCTCCGCACATCGTATTTGGAATAGTATTTACATGGAAAATTGTTTCAAGTAAGTATAATTGTCGATTCTTTTTTTCTGTTAATGTTTTGATGTTAAAGTTCAATGCAAAGCTGATGTAATATCAAATTTAATTTTAGTAATTAAGAAGTATTAAAAAAATTCATTTTATCACAGTAAATTTAATAAGGATAATAATACTTAAATCACTGATAAATTTTAATCGAGGATAATGTTAGTTTAGGGTGATTTTATTATGTAATATAATTCCGTTATTAAAAAAACAAACATTGGCCTTGTAACAGGATATCAATTTGAGATATCGTAATTATATGGAAGTGATCTCATTTTTATTGGCATTTGTAGATAAAACGACTGATATTTGCCATATTGCACGTATTCATATCAACTTAAGTAAATATATACTCCAGGTGTTATTGATTCTACATTTTAGCCTTTAACGTTTAATATAAATTTTTTTATGTCTGTAATTCTAACTTAGTGATTGAAATAATTGGAAATCAATTGTATACATTTTTTGATAATATTATTAATCTTTTAATCCTGCGTTGGCGTAGTGGGTTGTTTTCACATACCCCATCACTTCTAAATAAAGAGAATTTTATACCGTACATCATTGTAGTGTCCTCAATTAATTAGTAGCTGTAGCTAATATCAAATCTTTGAATTACATATTTTGTAATTTAATAATTTATATGTATAATAATACTTTTTGAAAAAGTGTCTATGTTCTTCTAAAATTAGATTAGAATTCTACTTACTACCTACTACATTTCTGTTATTTGGACTAATTCCCCGACGCGATCACCCTTAAAACACCCCCAGGCCATAACATTATCGCCACCGTGTTTAACTGTTTTAACTATGCACTCATCTAACAGTCTTTCTCTCAAACTTTGATTCGTCTATTCATGGAACTTGTCTCCATTGTTCACTTGTTCAAATTTTATGTATATGTGCCCAGGAAAGTCTGTTTTTTTTTACAGCTATCCGACCTTTCAATGAAGCTTCTGCTAAACAGCGTTTAACTGTTATTACACCAATTAACACCGCAAGTCGGCGATGTCTTAAACATAACGACCTAATGCACCTGTCTTCACCCTTCCATTTTTTTAACAGTTTGTTGCATGCAACTAGTAGCTGTTGTCAAAAGTAATGAGTACTTTTCTCCGTTGATTATCGTTACTTCGGATCTCAACGAGTGACAAGTATTCTGTTTTATTTACTATCTGCTATCACTCAGTTTTGTTCTTTATTGATTAAATATCCTAATTTTGTTTTTAGACCAAGAAATTCATTCCATACGTACATTCAAAGTGAGAAACTTAGCCACATGTGTTTAGAAAAGCGGGCATTTTATAGAGCCGTATCCGGTCTTCATTCCAGTATTAATATACACTTATCTGCGAAATATTTGCTCTCTGATAAAGATGAATTGGGTATAGACAAACAAGGAAAGTGGGGACACAATGTTGAAGAATTTAAAAGGAGATTTTCACCGGAAACGACGAACCGTGAAGGTCCCAATTGGCTAAGGAACTTGTACTTTATCTATTTATTAGAATTGAGAGCCCTAGCTAAAGCTTCTCCGTATTTAGAACGTGAACAGTATTATACAGGCAATGAAGTTGAAGATTGGGACACTAAATTAGCAATAAAAGATTTGCTTGGGATAATAAAAGGTTTTCCGGAGCATTTTGATGAAACTAATATGTTCATTGGGGGTGAGCAGGCTATGAAACTTAAAAGCGAGTTCAAACATCATTTCCGTAACATTTCTGCCATAATGGACTGTGTTGGATGTGATAAATGTAAGCTGTGGGGCAAATTGCAGGTTTGTATATGTATTTTTGTTTAGCCTCTATACATTGAAGTGGTAAACTTATTATCTTCAGATCCAAGGCTTGGGGACAGCTCTAAAAATTTTATTCTCCGGTATGTTTGACGAAAATACACCAGAGCTTTATATTAACAGTGAGAATAAGAAAGAATTCCAGTTGGAAAGGACTGAAATTGTAGCTCTAGTTAACAGTTTTGGAAGGTAAGGCTGAGAAGAAATGGTATGGTCAAATTATAAATTCATTTATACATCCTTACTCTCTTTCTAGGCTATCAACAAGTATTTATGAACTGGATGAATTCAGACATATCTTGAGATGATGCAAAAAGGTTACAGTTGACAAATTATCGTAAAAAGAACTAAAATTGTACATCACGCTTAATTTAACTTATTTCTAATTTTATCTTTTATTTATATTAATATTTGTAGCATTTATTACATGGTGAGTAGTCTAGTAAGTCCATTGAAATTCAAGGAGGTGTATCCTAAATGAAACGTGATACAATCATGTTCATATACAGGTGCTCTATTGAGAACGACTTTACCTACTGTTTTGTACAAAAATTAAATCGACTTAACCAGATTTTTGACTCAATTAATTTGCACTGTTAGATTTGAAGTTAATTGCTTCCATGACCTTCTTAGTAAATGTATGTGAAATGTGATTTATGTTTCCGTAATTTGAGACTAAGATATCTATTAATAGCACCCTTAGAAATTGAACTAGCCTCGTCTTGAAATACGTATATATATTGGTGATTTATTATTATTAAGCTATAGGTGATTATACTATGATGGGAAACATTCGGTCTCGATATTGGATCTAGTCAAGATCAATTTTTACGAAGAAACCGAGTTAAAATTCGTTTCAAGACTATTCCGGGAGTCCGGATGTACATATTACATATCAATTAGAAGAAGAAGAAAAGATGTATTTGAGCTTAAAGTTTATGATCCTCTGGACGTAATGGAAAATGTTTTTAAAGATCCAAAATGTTTAATGTAGCAAAATAATATGAGGTTACTTCAATTTACTGAGGATCGTGAACAATTATTATAGTAAATAAATGTTGCCCTATTGTAAATAACTAATTATTGTATATTTTTTATATATTTATTAATTATTTTGTTACGTGTAACTTAGTTTCCTCGTAAAAGAACAAAAAAATATATTTAGAAGAGAATTTAAAATGAAACAAGTAATTTTTGGTAAAAAAGTATATTATAAAATGTGTAAACTATACATGTCAATAAATTGTGTTCCTATTCCAAAGTCTAATGTGTCAAATCGCAGAAGAATATAAACCAATGCATTAAATACAATAAATAATCGCATTCTTTAATCTCTGGAGGTGCTGGATACTTTAACAACACTTTGTCTAAAGCTATCCTGTAAATACGTCCGAAGAATGTTTTTTGGCCATAGTACAAATTTCCAACGTTATGCCTTGCGGTTAATAAATTAGAATCACCCACACCTTTATGTGGGCATTCGATTACATCAAAGTTTTCCTTAGTAAAGAATATATTAGGATCTACTTGGCTATAATCTGTAAACTCGTTTCCTCGTGTGTATTCTTCACTGAAGCTTGCTTCTGAATCTTCATCGTTACCCGAAGAAACCGACTCAAATGCGTCTCTTCTACACCTCTTCGCGAATAAAGTATTTCTGTCGTCTTCAGCTAGGTTCACAGCGTAAGGTAATGCACATGTACTCATGACATACCTGCGGTAAACTATATTTTCTACCGTGCGATATTCGGTGTCTAATCGTTTCCTTATGAAATCATAGAATGAAATTAAGTCTCCACGAAGTTCTCTCTTAAGATCTTGCTTTAAAGATGGTCTCAACATGGTAATATTAAAAGAAAGGTACGTCTGCACAGCTATAACCGATCCCAACGCTTCTAAGGCACATAGGATGCTTTTAAGGTTTAATTTCTTCAACCAAGATACCGATGTTGAACCGGAAGTAATTTCTGAAGACGTGTAAGCTCGTACGAAATTTGGACTGACGAATATTAAGCAGTTTTCTGATTTGTCACTTGTACTTTGTTCTTCTGCTTTTTCTTTAGTTCCACTTGCACTGGCCTGAGGAGTTTTCGGTGTTTGAATCTGGAGGAATATTTAAACTCATATAATGCAGTTATATCGTAACATTCACTTACGGTTGTGACCGTTTTACAGAGGAAATTCAACAAGCAAAGTATTGTACCATAGGTAATTGTTTGTGAATCTTCTTGATAAAGTTGAGGTATATGAAAATCAAATTCTATCACTACATCGTTGATGTAACTCGATTTAATTGGCGGTGATAGTAATGAAAGCAAGCTTGGACCTGCGCGTAGAAGACAAAAACAGCTCATAGCTACAATTTCCATTAATCTGTAAAAGTAAGCTCATTTTAGAATAAATGTATACGAGTAATAAGGCAAATCTCACTTATTCATTATATCAACATAAAGCTGATCATCTGGTTTCTTGTCCAATAGTGTTATTGAAGTCTCTTTATCAGTTGCGAAGAATGTTAAGACCTTTGGTCTGTAGAATATGCACGTTGCCGCATTTATTGTATCGTATATCGTACTCTAAAATTAGAACCCAATGTTTAATATTCGAGGCGAATTCACATATGCGCTGTCGCACGCCTAACGTGTCGCTACTTACAATAATACTGAAATAAATGGGTCCCTGATCCACTTTCCACTCCTGTCTCCAAGGTAATAATCTGTAGATAAAATGAAGACAATCGGAAGTTAATTGTAAAGCTGCTTTTTCAGCCGTAACTCTGGGAAGTTTCAATATGTTCCTGATTATATCATCATGGATGGTGACAAAGGTAAAAAATACGTTTATTCTGAATTTATACATGTATTCCAAGAGCATGGTCATTAACTGTATTATCCCAGTATATGTTTGCCACCACTGTTCAAAATACCATGGTAACGCTTCCTGCAACAATTATAAACTATAAATTAAAGAAGATAGTTTGAAATGTAATTATCCTAACCTGAAAGTTAATACACTCTACAAAAATAAATTTCTTTGGTGGTCTTGTTGAGTCGAAAAATGCTTCAAAATCCATGCTAATGAATTCCTTGATCATCCCAGCCTGCGCGTAGTTTATCAAGCATTGGACAGCAATTTTCGCCACTGGAAACAGTTTTTGGTTCCCTGTGAATAACCCGATAGACGCCATGACTTTGTTGCCAAACTGCATCAAGCTAAACCATGCTTGGTGTGTTTCAACGAAATTCATTTCGATTAATTTTTTCCCAAGTATGAGTAGGAGTAGCCATTCATTGTAAAGCTTGTCAGAGGTTGACTTTACGTCTTCATTAACGATTCGTAGGTATTCCTTATCAAATATATCGCCTATAGCGTAGAGGAAGTCTTCAACTACACCATGGGATGCGGCAACAAAGTCTTTTAGATCTTCTATGGTTTGGATCGCGATTGACAGCATTGTTTCTTTGAAGGCACTGTTAACATGTTCGTAATATTTTCCCAGGTACTTGAAGACTTTAGTTAAAGATAATAGTATTTGCCTATTAGCTTTGAACTTGTTATCCTCCCACTGCCGTTTAGTTAAAAACAAGTAGAGATCTGCGCAGTTAATCAAGATTCTTATATCATCCGGTTGACTAAAATGTTCAATCAATCCATTTATGCAACTTTCTGCTAACAATCTTCGAAGGTCAGCATCTTGGAAGCAATTCGGGTATGTTATAACAATCGTCATTATGAAATGCTTCCACGCGCGCAGTAAAATATGTCCACGAACTTCAAGGTGCTTTTCATTCAAAGAAGAAATTATGTGGTCACACCAAACGCTTGCATATTTCGTATCTTTCTTGAAAAACTTATCCAATATTGACTTGATTTTCTCATTCTCACCTTTGCTTTTGTACAATTCTAACGTCAATATATTGAAAATCTGCGAATAGGTTTTGTTCGATAGTTGAAAATCACGAAACAGTGGATCTGTTAGGGTTAACCAAAACTTCTCCCCTTGCGTTAATTGTAGAATCAATACGTCTTTTCTATACATCCAAAGTGTGTGGAATAAATCTAAAACTGCACCTTGAACTGGGCTCTTTAAATAACTCGTGGACTAGAAGAAAATGAAGCTAAAAGTCTTTAAGGATATGTGATGAAGTATGTAGTTTACCTTTTGCACATTATCCAGATATTCTTCCATGAACATAACAATACTATCGCAATCATTGTCAGATGTAAGCTTTTTGGATGAATGTTTACTAAGATCAAAGAATGCTGCGGTCAATCCATCTTGTTTTTCTATACAAAGTGTTATCAGCTCCAAAATTGACACTTTCAATTGTTCTTCTTCTAATGGATCTCGTAATTTTTCAAGAAAAATACTCTGGATTTGATATGGTGTCATTTCCAGTAAAGCCAAAATAGGTACAGTTGGATTCTGAAAAGATAAATAGGTTTAAAGATCATGTTGATTGAATGTTTTTTAGAGTCTTACCACAGTAATTTTTTTAAATAACTGACAAGCTAGCTTAGGTAAAACCACATCGAAAGCATTATCCAAATACCCAATCAGTATTTTAATTGAACTTGGTTTTATATTTGAATCCAGAAATTTTCTCAAAAACACAGTGTCTTGCAATGATCTCACCCCATTATTATGAAACGTAAATAGTGCTATAAAGATATTTAAACACGTTTTCACGCAATCTATGATTGTGAACGTTAGGGCGTTATTCCAGTTAGATTCTTTCAACATTCGAGTGTGCAAATGCGTATTCGATATTCTGAAAACGCGCATGAGCACTTGTACGGTTGGGTCATAATTCACAGCTATGGCATAACAAAAATCATAGATCACTTTGTCATACTCGCTTAGCGTTTCAGGCTTGGGATTGCTTAAAATTTCAAACAAATTTTCTAAACAGATTAACGTTATTTTGTACTTGTCATTTACTCTGGTGTACACTAGATCTAGATGTAATGGAAGTAGGTGAATAAACATGAAGACTATGTTTGGAATTTGGATCCTTAGTACGTTTAGATGAGTCTGGAAAAGACATTTGGAAAAATCTTGCAGAAGAAGAAGATGTTACTTACTTTTGATGCTAACTTCACTATATTAAGATACGCAAATAATATATCGTATTCCCCAGAATTCAGCAGTTCTCCAACTGTCAATAATAAAACGTTTGGGTTGATAAAATTCTTATCGAAATAATGATTAATATCATTTGGGTTCTTAGTAACCATTGGTAAAAAATTATTGACTACCATCATCTCTATTATCTGTTCTCCATAATTTGGCATCAATATTTCGAATATATTTAAACACACTTTTATTATTGGATAATTCGCATTTGGTTTTTTAGAAATATATATCAGCACGCAACTTATATTATCCAATACATTCTTTACTTCATTTGAATCGATAAGATTAGATTTTAACACACCGTGTATT
The DNA here is from genome assembly GCA_029619315.2 of Dynastes maya. Lineage (NCBI taxonomy): Eukaryota > Metazoa > Arthropoda > Insecta > Coleoptera > Scarabaeidae > Dynastes > Dynastes maya. Next base: position 2,526,530 of record JAROYE020000012.1, on the reverse strand, counting down.
ATTTGGAGGTATAATTCAACACTTTTCAAGGCTTCCTCAGAAGGATTCCCCTTTAAAAGTGTATTTTTCATCATTTCCTCTGAGTACTCAAAGAAATTGTAGTCAGCATCGTATCTAATGAATGTTTTGCCGTATCTGGGAAAGATTGCAGCTTCTGTGTATGCCCCTACTTTGATACACTTGTGTGGGCGATATTCTGACATTAAACTTACTATAGATTCTGTGTATCTCTCTTTAGTTTCTTCAGTAAAGTGTTGGAAGTTAGATAAGATTTTCGAAACCTAAAATGAAGATGTAATATTTGTAATGTCGTAATATTACAAACAATAGACTAAACTTCTTGCTTTGGCATGAACATAAAGATTATGTAATGTATGATTTAGAATAATTATGTAAATTTTTGGTACATCTCGTAATGCAATGTATCAATAAATTTATTTTTACTTACATCTGGTAGCAAATCTTCGTGTTGTATAAATTGCAATACAATATCACTATAAAGGCAATATGTACATGGAAATAGTTCATAGATAACTCTGTAGATCATGCTTGCATTATTTCCAGTGTCATGCAAAAATCTATCAGCAATATTGGGGTGTTTTAACAATTTTATGCTTAAATTTATTAACCCGTCATGATCCATTAATGAATCTTCCTCGGCGAATTTGTTACATATATAATTTAGTAAATTGTAGAAGCTTTTCTGAATTTCTGGGAAAATAGTTTCGTTCTGTAAGATAACGGAATGAATATTCGATGTCTTTCTTATTATAAGTTAAAATGATTTACCTGGAAAATAGGATCAGATACGATATCATGCATCATGACGAAAACCTTTTCCCTTAAAACAGCTTTGGTAAACTTATTATATTTATTATTAAATTTTTCTATGGCAATTTTTAGAGGTTGCGTCATTTGTAACGTTGACCATGCAAGTAATAAAACGCATAGATAATCTTCATATGAAATACTTAACAATAATTTTTCCAATTCATCGGCATGTGGTTTCCATAACGATAGATTATCCCTATTTAAAACAACCTCTGCTAAATACGAACTCATTTCGCTAAATATTTTTTTAATACCTACCATAAGCTGCTCAAACCAATAAGTAACGAAAGGACCTCCAATATTCTAATCCTCCTTAAATCATCAGGATTAACATGTTCTAATATCTCGTAACTACGTGGATCGTTTGTGAAATTATGTAGTTTGTATATTCCGAATAATTCTTTGAATTCTGCTATTGTTAATGGCTCGAACTCTTCCGAAAGTACAATGCAAGTTAATAATTCAAATTGTTCCTGATGATTTCGATTCACCCAATCTCTAATTGAATGGCAATGGGTTAAATTCTCAGTGGTGATTTCATTTAAAAGATATTCAAATTGTCGAAATAAAGCAGCTCGAATACGAGAAAATTTAAAGTGTTTTATGAAGTTTATATACAAGTGGTTGAATTTATGATTCTCATTGAGACATGCTTCTAATATAAACTTGCAAGTTTTTATGAAGTACATCCTTTCCCAAGAATAAAAGAGCCATACTTTTTCATATAAACGACTGTTGTGTATCTCGATTTCCGCAGAATTTATAATGTCTTCTAATAAAACATGGTATTCAAACATTAAAAAGTTGCAGAATATTTTCCAGGCTATCATAGTGTCTAGATTCTAAAAATAATTACTATTCAATATCCAATTTTTATAAAAAGATAATGAAATTAACGTACCATTATTATACTTAACTTTTTTGCTAAATGTTCTGTTGCTGCATTCCCAGATACTTTATTCGTTGCTTTTTTCCATTCCGTGAAGCTGAAAGAAGTATATCTTTTATATTTACATAAACCTTCAGTGAGAGCATCTTTAGTGGCATCTAGGATACTTTTTATTTCAACCTCGGATATCAGGCTATTTTGCCCTGTGACAGTACACCAGATTTTTTTCCAATACCTTCATGGGGTTAAAAATGTTTAAATATAATAATTCATTATTATGAATTTAGAACTTACGGTAGTGCATCCATCCTGATATTTTTATAACCTCAAAATTGAATGCGTGTCGAAAACACGTTAAAAACAAGAAAAAAAAATAATTACATCTCTTGAATTATGTAATAATAAGTCACATTACTCGAAAATTAATTCATATAGGTTTTATAATAATCCTAGATAATCATTTAAATAAAATGTGAAGAAAGGTTAGGTAATTCAAAATTAAATTTGTTTTCAGTCGGTAACAAAAATGTCTCTTTTATCGACAATGACAAATCGCTCTTGTAATTCTAAAGAATCCCGTTAGATACCGCTTGATGTATAATTAAAAATATTTTTTCTGTACTTCCCAAGAATTATTTTAAAATTATTATTTCTCTTGATATTTTACAAAATTATTAAAAAAAAAATAAGTAATTTGAGAATGCGTGTAAGCTAATTTCTCTAACAATACGGTAGAACTATTAATGTTCGTTTAAGTTTCTAAACTGCAAGGAATTTTAATGTGAATACTAAATAAAAATATCGATTGACAAGTGGTTTGTTTAATAAATCGCAACCGAATTCGTCATGCATATGCAGCGAATTTAAACAAGCCACAATTCGCAATTTATTCGGTTATCGTAATCGATCTATGCAAATGTTTTTAAAATTGAATAATATTTGATGTCCGTTTCAAATCAGGCCTTTAAAATTTCGTTTATTGTTTGTCATTCCTATTTATTTGTTTAGGAATTTTATATGAAGTATTATATATTATTTTCTTTCTGTGAAGACTTAAAAAAAATACATTTTCTGTGAATATCATTTAATGAGAACTGGTGAAATTACAATTTTAAAATAAAAATGCCTATTTATATTTACACAGGTGCACATATCTAAGCCAAACAAACATGCTACTTGACAAGGAATTCTTAATTATACATCCACCATTGTACATACTTTTTTCTGTACTTTAAATTACTTAACAGCTTTGCAATTTCTTTTATGTGACGCGTCTAGCAGAAGGTTAAGTTCAAGATTCTTCAAGCATGTGCTAACGTTGTAAAGTAATTAAAATAACTTTTTAATTATTATTTAAGGCGTAATTTTAATCAAGCGTAAGAGATAAGCAAAATTTCACGGCAAGTAAAATATTTACTATAAAAATTCTTTACATATTTTCGTTATCTTTTCTGGGACATTGTTCGTAATAAAAATGCTGCTATTGTTGTTAAACAACTTCATATGTACCTATGATTAATTATTCTTTGAAGACCGAATATAGAATTTCATGTTTAACGTTAAAGTTTAAATACCGAAGATGGTTTCCCATTAAATCTCGATTCCTCTTAGAATAATTATGGCTTACTTTAGTAATTGTGCTAGAAATGCCACATGTCCTCTAAATAATGAATCCCTCAAAGTAATCTTCTATAAATTTCTCCCGTTTCTCTTGCTTTCACCTCCCTTACTTTGATTTATAACACATAATTAGAGCGGGCCAAGAGCGCCACGCGCCAGGTTCGCAATCAGGTTGCCGGGCGCATATATGTATGTAAACATAGGTAATTTAAATATGTAATTATTAGGATGAGGACCAAAACCACTGTCTATTACGTCGTGAAGACGCGCAAATATACACCTGCAGTTTGGGTGTTCGTTGATAAATAGGGCGTTGTTCACAGTGGGCCACTACAAAAAAAAAGTTCATTCATCGACGGCTACGAACTAACAGCGCGCTTATTCATTTACGGATGACGCGCTCTATTCATCAACAAATGACGAGTCTGCAGATGTTACGTTTGCACCACTTCGTGGCATACTAGAAACAAGCGTCGGTGTGCTCGCTTTAGTGGTTATGTCTAACGTAACTATTAAAAATAAACGGCCATTACCTACGAAAGTTAATAAATTTCTTAATGAATTTGTGGATTTACACTACAATGGGAGTACAATTTTCTGTAAAGTTTGTAAAAAGAAACTACTGTGCTGGAGCAAACGTGATTGTGAAAGACATATAAATAGCGCACACCACAGAAATAAAAGAAATGGTGTGTCACAACAACGTCAATTTCAATTAGAATTGCTTTTAACGTTTATGGTATGTGGTCTACCACTTCGTATACTTGATAAAAAAGCATTTCGAAAATTCTGGGGTACATACAATACCGAGTGGATACTACCATATCGGACAGCGTTACGGAGAGATATTCCACGAATACGTGAGGACATTGAAAATCGAGTTAAAGCCGAATTAAAAGATAAACAGCTGTGGCTATGTCTTGATGAGACGACAGATTGCAAAAAGAATTCTACTTTGAATATAATAGTGCGCGTATTAGATCCTATTAAACCAAATTTTGCAATTCTATTAGCCAGCAGAAGATTAAAACAGTGTACTAGTAAAGCAATTACGGCCGTAGTTCTCGAAACGTTACAAAAATTTCAAGTGTCAACCAGTCAACTGTTGTTGTTCATGAGCGATGGTGCAGCAACAATGTGTAGTGTAGGCCGTTCCCTTAAAGAAAAGTGTGAAGGACTTTTACATGTTACGTGTAAAGTCCATGCTTTACATCTTGTGGCACAAACTATTCGAGAGTGTTACCCGGAGGTGGATGCATTAATAGCAAACACAAAAAAAGTGTTTCTCAAAAGTCCTAAGAGGACTAGGGCATTCCACAGGTTATGCCTTGGTATTCGAGAACCACCACAGCCCATTCTTACGCGTTGGGGAACGTGGTTAAAAGCCGCTTTTTATTATAATGAACATTTTCAAGAAGTCAAATCCGTTATTTTGCAATTCGTCCCTGCCGAAGCTAGAGCTATTAGGATGAGCCAGAAGGGATTTCTCGATATTTCTGTTGAAACATATCTAAAGAATATTAGCAACAATTACAAAGGGTTAGTAGACGCGATAGAAAATTTGCAAAATTCTGGATTGTCGTTGGTAGAATCAGTGCAAGTCGCGGACGAAGTTAGTACATTGTTACACAGTATAAACGATGCAACAAGTGGACGAGTTTTAGCTAAGTTCGATAGTGTTTTAAAAAAGAATCCGGACTACACGAGATTAAGACAAATGTGCGATGGGGCATCTGCAGATTCCTTGACAAAGTCTAAAGATTATTTTAATTAAGCCTGTCTTACTTCGGTAGACGTGGAACGGTCGTTTTCGATATATAAGAACATTTTTTCGTCTCGGCGAACATCCTTCACCGAGGCAAATGTGGAAACTTATCTGATGGTGCAACTTTTTAAACAAGCCTATCCGCATTATTAAGAAGGATAGAATTTATTTATTATATCTTTATTTACAGTTACATTATTAAGTACAACAGAATAAAAAAAGCGTTCAGTTTCTCAGTTATTTCCTTATTACATCCCATTTACAACGCATACCGTTTTCAATCAAATAAAAAATCATAATGAAAATAAAAACACCTCAACGTGTACATTATTAATTTCGAAATATCACATATCTGCTGTGACTCACATATACGCTATTTACAATAAGCGGCCGTTGCGCCTGATTCCGATTCTGTTGGATGGCGCAATTTGGCCCGCTCTACACATAATTCATAATTTTCTAATGTAATTTCTAGTTTTCAATATTTCAATCATTTCATTGCTTTTTGTGTTTTTTCTAATGTAAAATTAAATAAAGTAGGTATTGGGGACAATCCTTTTTGTAATTTAATCCCTAAATATGAAAAATATGGAGTACCGTTGGATTCTAAAATGCCTAATATTTAATGAAATACATGTACTTTTGTCTTAAAAAAAGATCACTAAAAAATGCAAATAATTTTTTTGTATAAATTGAAAGAAGAGATTAAGGAATTAGGAGCTTATTTCAAACTAACATTAAGTAAATTTATCGATAAAATATGTTACATCAGGGCTATTCACGATAATCGTTTATTACATAAATATATCTCAGGAAATGAAAATATTTACTAGGCTAAAATTAAATTTTTTAAATAACGATCTACATTTTTAAATCCACTAACATACAGTTTATTTTAAGAAATTCTTAATATTTACTATAGTAGTCAGCTTGAATAAAATAAGTTAACCTTAGCAATCCTTAGTTATTTCTTATATCCTTAAGCCTGTTTTACACGCCGCGATTTATTGGCCAATTAATTGAACAAGTTCTTGGCCATTACATTCTACAATTAATTGGACAAGTTTTCAACGATCGTAAATACTCTTTTAATTTCGTTAATAGTTAAACGAGGGAATTATTAAATAGGAAATTTTCATCTGCATATAAAAATAGATTGACAATCTGCTTTTGTTCAATGTTTTGGTAGTTTTGGTATAGACACAGCTATAGGTTTGGGTATTTCAGTTTCGGTTAGTGAATTCAAATTATCCATTACATCAATTCCCGAAATTTAACTACAATTTATTTTACAAACACTAAAACAAAATTCGTAGGTATTTCTCTGTTACTGGGTTGGTATTAAAACAGTAAAGTTAGTGAGAGTGCCAAAAATAGAGCATGTTCTATTCAATTCAATTAATCGTACGAAAAATTGTTCAAGAAATCGGGCTGATTGTTGCTGTTTTACACGGTATGATAAAATCAAAGATCAACTTGTTCAATTAATTGACCCATAAATCGCGACGTGTAAAACAGGCAGAAATATAAAAGAACTTGGTATGAATATTATACTGGATAACATAATCCATCGTGTTTGGTAGAATACGGTGTTGCCAAGTCAATTTAATGAAATTTGATTTCTTTGTAGACCTGCCTACTATTTATTACAGGTTAAAACTGTAAGATTCCTGTATATTTGAAATGAATTAAACAATTTGGGTCTTGTAATTTCATATAATGCTCATATTCCCCGTATTCGTACTATTTTTCTCAAGAAAACACCACCTTTACGCAGGCCTACAATACATCCTCTTTCAAATTCGCATACATGTAGATGACGTAATATTTATGTACAAATAAAAAATATTACTAAATGTAGGCTTATTTGGGAAGGAATGTTGCTATGTTTTTAATACTACCATAACCAATACTTTGCGGAATTGTCACTGATAATATTTTCAGTTGTATTTTAGCATTCTTACAAGCATACATAAACCACATCGTTTTAGTATCTATTGCCCAAGTTAATAATGGATAAAAATGCTAACAGGAAGAACAGTCGTGATCCCCTATTATCAGAACTTGAAGAGATAACTATGTCTCCTATATAGATCTAAAATTCTGCCTCAAATCAGTGAGTAATGTTGGTTCTTCTACCGCATCCTTTCTAGGAATTTATTTACTTAAATGGTTTCAATTTGATCGTGATTCATTGTGAGCAAGCCTTACGCGTTTGATTGTTAGAGTTTCTAAAGGAAACGTAATGATGAAAGGGAATTATTTGAGTAGCGACACGCATTTTATAGTCTAGATTCAAAATATTTTGCCTTGGTCTATGCTAAATGTCGTTTAATGTCGCCTTATTACAAGAGTATTGATTAAGTAATTTTTGTAATGTCACCGAAACAGGTTTTAAACATTATTGTTGTTACTACCTTGATTTGATCGGTTGTAGTGGTAGTTCGATATCAATAAACTCTTGAAACTATCGCGTTTTGATGGCGACAAATATAGAGGATGTTAGAAAATGATTTTTAAAACATTATTTGAGGATTGCCACAGGGGATCAATGTTAATATTTTAAACAAGGGAAGGGTATGTTAGCAACAAAAAAGTGTTGGGCCTAGAAATATTGCGAATATCGATTTGTATTTAAATATATTCCTAAATATGCTGCAAAATGTTTGTTTATTTAAGATAATTGATCAGGTTATTGAAAAACCACTGCAGAATCCAAAGATGATTGCTTGGTGTGCTGTTGAAACAATGAGAGTTATCAAACCTTGTTGTTGATTGATTTTCTTTAACCCAAATTTAAAAACTAATAATAGCAAACTTTATTTTCCGTATTTTTTACTAGTATTGTCAAAAAGGAGTCAATGAACTATCAAATTATTTGCAATAGCATTGCATAAAGAACTTCCTTTTGTTAAATTTGGTAAACTGCAATTTGTGTGTAAGTTACGTTCAAAATGTAAGAGTAAGATTTGGTTTTACGCAATTATTAAATTAATGATGAAGCCATTATAGAGTTTGCAATTTTCCTTATAAAAATTGCCGTTGTCATCTATAACGTAAAATTTTGGCAACATTTATACCGTATACCGAATTAAATTACGTTATTTCTGGAAATAACAGACCCTAGTGTGAAATTAGAACACAAATGGTGCAGAATTCGTGACAAAATTTCACGAAAGTGACATTATTTGGTCCCGAATTTCAAAAGTCGTATAATATTTTCGTTAACGACGATGATGCTGTGCGATAAGAAGTAGGTAGTAACCATTTGGTAATGCATGTTGTTTTCGTTTCACAACATGACATGTGTCAAATATAACGTTTACTTCCGACGCTCCGTAAAAATTTTTTTAACGTTACGTTATAATCCAAAAAATGGCTGTAAAACGTAACGGAAAATGCGCTACCGCAAATTGTAGTAATTTGTACCAAGTTATTTTGACGTTAATTTGACATTTGATGTGATTATTTTCAATTAATGTTTATTTTATTTAAATTAATGAATCTTTTATATACAAAATAGTAAAAAAAAATGCTTTAAATTTGTTTTTCTAAAACTGCATTGTCTCAAGATTAATCTTTATTAGCCTACTAAATGTATAAACAATGACGTTTCTCAAAAGCTTAATTATCCGAAAATATCTAAACGATCCAAGTAGGCAAAATATTTATTTTTATTTGAGCGTCATCCGAGTAATTGTTACTGTCATCAGAAGTGATATTTTTGAGGAAGTCTAAGAGTTATTTATCGCAATCTTATCCCCATTTAGTTGTCGGCGATAAGCAAGCGCATGATAAATTTAAAATATCATTAGCACTGAAAGAAGATTAACAATAAGTTTATTAGGCTGTAATGCTTGTGTACAGTACGTAAGCGACCTATACAAGTATTGAGACATAATGATCACGACTCCAGTCAGAAATAGGACCGGGTCCGAGTAGAATCTAAAGAATTATATCAATTTTGTGCATTACGTTTTCCCGATAGAAAACCACGATGGAATACAAGAAATTGACCGGTGAAGGCTTCCCCTCTTGCATCACGAAGATTGTCATCGTACTTGGTTTAGTGTTGACTGTATTTATGTGGTTTATACTATTCTTCGGTCTTTACACGTTAAATAACGAAATAACATTGTTAAAGGCTGAACACGAGAAGTTAATTTCAAAAATACTGGTAAGCGTACTTTTTAAAATGAAATATTCCTTCGAAAAAATGCACTCCAGAAACACGTTATCTTCGAATACATTATTTTGTATACGTATATGTGTTTGTTAGCATTGAGGTAATCATTTCTTATTTTAGGATTGAAAGTTCGTAAACCCCGTTTTTACTGTTCGATAAACAAACATATTAACGGTAACTGTAGAAAAAAAAAATTATTCAATGAGATATTTATCGTCGCTTTTCTCAAAATACTATTTCATTTACAGAAACGCTAAAATTATAGGTGACGTAGTTTTCCATTGCAAATTTCTATTTTCCGAACGAAAATTCTTTTTATGTAAACATTGAGTTCCTTTTCTTTTTATTTCATTTAAAATTATTCCCTGTAATTAGGATTTATATATTCAACATTTCAAAAATTATCCAATTTGAAATTTACCAAAACTTTCAGCTTTCCCAGAGGTTCAAGATCTATTAATTTTGAGAAAAACTTTTATTAGAAATATTATTGATTTATCTTCCTATAAGAATATTCTCAACATAACATTTGATCATTTGAATATCTCACGTAATCCATCAAAATTTCACAAAATGTTCCTAAAATAAACAACAAAGTCTAAACATTTTCTTGGTTAAATATTTGGATATTATAGCCATAAACTTTGTATATAGACTATAAATGGAAAGTTGACATACATATTTACCCAATTTCTTAAAATAACCTATTATAACTACATTATATATTTGAAGTGTTCTAATAATTTCCCTATTTCTTTGTTGACGGAGATTATAACCATATGACTAGTAAATATAGCTTTTTAAAACTGTTGTTATTATCAACCTTTTCAAATATCAATAATTTTTATGCAATGAATATCGTTTTCGCAATTTGTACTATGCAGACGTGGTATGTGTTTAATATAGTCTTTCTAGAAATGCTATTTTACGAATTTACATTTACGACATGCTAAATTATGATTAAAAGGTAAACAGCTTTGAAAAATACGCTGTTCTGTAATAGTCGAAAATATGTAAGGAATTTCGAAAATTTATCAACAGCAATTCTCATGAATTTAGTGTTTCATTTAATAAAGTATTATGTTCTGTAATATACAGAATGAACCAGCTAAGATATTCATTTGATAATTTGTAATTTTAAAGCTCGTGTCATTTCCGGTTATTGTGGAAATTGGTTCTCTATTTTAAATGCAACATTCTGTACTAGTATCGATTTTTTTTTAATTCTTTGCTTGATTATAGAGTAAATTTATGAGATATTCGTGCTTTTTTGACTTTGAAATCGAAATAAATCAAATTTTATTTTTTTTCTCGGATGACAAACCTATATTTTGTTTGATAACATAATTTAACAAAAAAGATGCAATTTAAAGAATGAAAGATAAACTATTTGTAGTATCTAACAATGACTGAAATCAAATTTCTATATCACGTTATTGAGAAAATATTGTGTAAAAGTTCCAAAACATTTTAACATTTTAAGAGTGTAATAAATAAAGCTGGCAACGAGCGGTACCGCGCAGTAGCGTAGAGTCGACCAGGCCTCGCGTTCCACTAGAGTTATTCTGCTAATAGAGATGTTTGCTGCCGCAAATAATTTCGCCCATCTTTTAAATAAAAATTAAATAACACGTGCTCAAACACTTACCATTTTAAGAGTCCTCCGTGAAATCACAAAGTGAATAATGTCTGTTAAATATCTGCAACATTAGATATGTTTCAACTGTTGTTTCGGCAAAACTAGTACGGCATGAGGAAAAAATGCGTTTATATGCAGAGAACGGACGTTCTACATCTAGTGACGTAATATTTGCGTAAGTAAAATAATCTTTCAAATAACTTAACGATTCTGTTGACGCACCTTCACAAATGTGTCTTAATGTGCCAAAATCAGAATTTTTCTCAAAAACACTTTCAAATTTTTCTAGAACAGAAACATTTTTTGCATCTTTAATCGCGCATAGCTGTGCGTGAACATGTTGCACTATTTGTAGAGATTCTTCTAACGGCACCGCAGGATTTTGTAATTTTTCTATTGCATCTGCTAGCCCGAAGTAATCGTCGTGAATGATTTTTAAATCCATTTTAACCTGACTATCTTGAAATTTCGACTGGCTTTTCTGGATAGCGGCAGCTTCCTTTGTATCGAATTGTAAAACCACGTTCTTAATATTATCAAAATATTTATGATAATAAAACGCGGCCTGCAACCATGTTCCCCAACGAGTTAGAATAGGTTCTGGTGGCTCTGGTATACGGGGGCACAGTCTGTGAAATTCGCGAATACGTTTCGGTGATTTGACAAATACTGCTTTGGTATGCGCTATTAAAGCGTCTACCTCAGGATAACATTTTCTGATACTATCCGCCACAAGATTGAGAGCATGAATTTTACACGTAATGTGTAACAAATTAGCAGAATGCTTTTTAAAAGACAGGCCTACAGAAAGCATGTTTGCAGCACCATCACTCACTAACATCAAGAGTTGGTTTGTTGAAAGTTCAAACTTGTCCAATGTATTTAACACTAACTTTGAAATTAATTCGGCAGTACACTGTTGTATTCGTTTGGAGACTAATAGAATTGAAGGTGCCGATTGATGAGGTTCCAATTTGCGTGTCATTACATTAAGAACAGAATGTTTCTTCCGATCTCTTGTTTCGTCGACACATAACCACAATTTTTGATCTTTCAACTCCGATTTTATTTTTTGTTCAATATGTTCGCGCGCAGATGGCACAATTCTTCGTAACGATGTTCGACTTGGTAATTTGCACTCCGAATAGTTATTCCAAAAGCAGATAATTGGTTCCTTGTCTAGTAAATTAACCGGTATATTACATGTGATAAACGTAACGTATAAATTAAATATAAGTTTTTCATTGTCTCGTGCGCAATTTCTTTTTGAGACATGCTTTTCACTATTTACGTGTCGTAGACAATGTTGTCTGGACCAACACATTAACGGGATTTTACAGATTACACATTTAATTTTAGCACCTTCATATATTAAGTCTGGAATTTCTGCAATAAATTTTCGAAGTTTGTCCGACCGCGGTCGTTTTGCTGACGAAATCATAATTTTTCTAGGACAGATAAACAATTGCGCAAATGACCGGCAGCGAAAATGTCCGTACTGCTCCGCAAACGAAATAATACTACCGTTCCTCTCGGTCCGAACTGATTCTACGCCGATGCGCGGTACCGCTCGTGGCCAGCGTTAGTAATAAAAATCAAACCTTCACAGCAAATTATAGTAGATAGTACAATGGACAATTTAAAATGTAAAGCAATGATCCAATCTAGAACTTTCTTTCTCAAACGAAATCTCTGTTATTTTAGAATCGTCACGAATATGGTTCGGGATATTCCACTGAGGTAAGTCATTTTGTTTTAGATGTGCAAAGATATATGCAGCGTGGGTCGTTTTTACGGGTTCGAAAGATTGTACTTTTGTGAATTGAGACTTGTTTTAAGGTCTAATTCTGGGCATCGTTTAAAATTATGTCGAAAAAACTACAGGCGTCTTATAATTTAAACTACTCAAAGTTGTATTTTATAAACATACTATATATTATTGCATTTTTTGAAATCTTCGTTAAATTCTGAGGCAAAATGTAATAAGGTACTCTTGTCTTAAAACCAAACGTTTAAGAATTATTAGGGTTTCTTTGGCATTTTCCTTATTTTTCTGGAAGTGCGCATTAGACAGGTGCAGTTTTTGGTACGACAATCGGATCTTATACAAGAAAGAAATCGTTTTGAAAAATCTCGAAGAAAGGAAATGATTACACCCTGTATAATATTATTTCAAATTAACGACGTACATTTACGTTTTACGATTCTTTAGAATTAGAATGATTACATTTTAGCCTCAGTAATAACCTAAATATTTTCGTGCTACCGCGTTAAATGGTTGTCAAAAAAACAATTTTTTTAGGTCAGTAGAACAGGTACTATGAATAACTTTTGGCGCCATTTCCATATACGGAAAAATGGTCTTTACTTAAGATATTTTTAAACATTATATGCAGCGCTGTAGAACGCACAATAGACCAATAAGACCAATAACCTTTGTGAAGGTTTAACTTTGGTATACATAGAACAATCAATCATTGAATAATTTATGATATTCTGGCATAATGTGTATATACAGTTCCAGTTAAAAGTTTTTAGATACATAGATTTGTTTGACCTCGATAGAAATTCAAAATTTGCCTTGGGAAGGTCACGTTCTATCTTGAAACGCAAAAAACCCAGCAATTCCACGTGTTGCGAAAAATTTTCCAAACAAAAACATATACATGCGCTATAATTGCACTTGCAGACCATTCAAAGGAGCAGATTGTTTATGACAGCTTTTTTGCGACCTTAATAACTTCGCGGATGTGTCATCCTTCGGTGAAGTATAAGGAATTTTAATCGTTTAAAAATATGGCGTAAATATGCTGCTTTTAATATCTTTAAGTAGATCGTTTTGTTTATCAAGATGATGATTTGGATTTCAACCAAGTAATTAAAAATATACAGGGTTTTCTTTGACGATTCTTACTGCAAATTCAATTTTATTATCAATTCAGCAGGATTTCTACGAATATTACGACACCCCAGTTTTCATTGAGAATGAAGACGAGAATCCAGAAGATTTTAATATATTATACGATGATGCCAACGTTTTGGCCGGTGGTATCCACACCAAAGATGGTTTAGATAGTACACGCCAAAAACGGGATATAGTTGGAACAACTGTTGACGGCATACCGGTAAATTCTGAATCTTACGCGGAAGTCAAACGAAAAAATCGAACGAAGGCAAGAGATCTCTATTACACTTCCTTACAGACGAACTATGGCAGGTAAGCTTGAGAATAGGTCTTTCTAAACATATACATGTATATCTGCGTAAGTGGTTGGGTAATTATAACTATTAAATTTCCGCACGGAGAGAAATGGTTTATTGCATCAAGAAAATTTTCTTGCAAAAATCAGTCTCTATTCAAGAGAATACTTGTAATACAAGAAAATAATTTTCTTGAAATTCTATTTGAATCAAATAAATATTTTCTTAGGGTTAGAAAATCCAAAACAGAAACATGTTTCTTCCAAGTAAATCATTTAGTTTTAAGGTAGGAATGAAAAACTGGTCCAGATCTCACAAAGTTCCATTGAGAAATTAGGCGACCGGTTTCGAACAGAGAATTGTGATCAAATTTTACAGGGGATGAAAGCTGGGTGTTCCAGTATAACCCTGAGACTCGTCGACAAAGTAAACAGTGGATTGAGATTGGAGGAGAGCGTCCTGAAAAAGCAAGAATGTCGCGGTCACAAATGAAGACAATGCTCATTTGTTTCTTCGACATCAATGGCATTGTCCACAAAGAATTCGTTCCGCAAGGCTAAACTGTTAATTCGGCCTTCTATGTTGAAGTTTTGAAGCGGCTGTGTGCCAGGGTTACGCGGGTTCTTTATCACGATAACGCGCCCGCCACAGACAGTTTTTAGCGGAAAAAATAATTCCAACGCTGCCTCACCCCCCGTACAGCCCAGATCTGGCACCACTGGACTTCTGGCTGTTCCCAAAAATGAAAAGTCCCATGAAAAGACAACGATTCGACTCCATAGAAAATATCCAGACGGAGACGACGACGGTTTTGCAAGGTCTAACTTCGGGCGACTTTCAGAGGTGTTTCCAGAAATGGGAAGAGAGATGGAATAAGTGCGTGGCATTCCAGGGGGGTTACTGTGAAGGAATGAATGCGATAAAGAAACGCTAAGAAAATATTTTTTTGATTTAAAACAGTTATATTGCGGATAATTGAAACAGTAATTATCTTGAATTCATACAAGTAAACGTTTCTCTGCGTGCATGTTGTTTCCTCCAACACTTCTTTAAAATGTAATAAATGTGTTTTGTCTGCTCGCATCCGATGAATTTACATTTTCCTCTGATTCACATTGGAAGTCGTTTTCTAAATATAAGCCGTATGTTCCAATTGATACGACCTACACAATTTCTTTTAATTATTGATTTATACCTTTCGTCTTCACGACGCATATTGTACATGCTCCTTTATAAGATGTTTATACACGTATTAGGTCAGGAATCGTGTTTTCAAGTTTTACATTAACCGGAAAATATCGACGTTACGACAGCTACTTGAAATAGTAAAAAGGATGCATTGAAAATGTTAAAAGTGTTAAGCTTTTCCAGAGATATCTGAGAGATGTAGTGTTAATTTAATTAGGGGGATTTTCAGCTAATTAGTGCCGTAATCCTTATACTGTAGGAGGAATTAGGTGTAGTGTTTCAGATGGATTACAGTTATAATTACAGATCCAAATTTAACGAGCTCATTGTTTATATGGTAAGCGTATAATTGCTGAAATGTATAATATGTTAGGCTTAATTCATTTTGTGTATTTAATCTCACAGAATTGAAATAATTTTGAGAAACTTCTCTTTCCTTGTATGTTTTTTCTTCCCTATACTTTTACGTTCTGAATTGTTGTCCATTTGTCCTCTATTGTTTCATTGCCGTCCAACAGCTTCAAGCCTATCTCATTCCTTAATTCAAATTACAAAAATTAAGGAATTTCTTAGGGAGTTAAAATGTTAATAATGTAAAATACGCATTGTTCATCGTTTTTATCTGTTTAAATCAATTACTTATAGTATTATGTTTTTATTTACGAACTCTTTGATTAAGAGAAAGTAATAACTAATGATATATCGATTTATATCAAATCGTACATATTTCCAATACCTTTTTGCTATGGAAATACATCCTTCCTGCTAATATAATAGGATTCTATTACTCCTAGAGTTACATGCTGGTTAGAATTACGCAGAAATTTCGATACTTCAATTATTGGACTGTAATTATATTACCCTCAGGAAACGAAAGCCCTTGTTTTGATTTATTTCTGTTCGCAGTTGGATCGTTAATCTGGTCGCTCGAGTTCTGTAAAATTTTGAGCATCGTCCTTATATGAAGTCTTTTATTCACATAATTATATACAATAAGTATTTTGTTGTGTATTTGTGTGTCTTTCAATGCTTTAAGTATAATTTAATCATTTTTGTACTATTACTTGATGCATAACCTTGTATTAGAGGTCATTTCAAAACAATTTGTTGAACTTTGACCATAATACTTCAAATGTTTAATCTTGAATAAATTTAATTATGTTTCAAAGCACCGTAAATAAATATGATAGATGCCATTAATAAAATTGAGCTGAATGAAGCTTGTTTCTTTTTGTTATATGGGAGTGATGTTCTGAAGGTTTTTGAAAAATCCACAGACACTTTTTTATGAGTGAACTTTTTACCTTAATAAGATAATTGGAATGAATTTGTTGACAATTTAATTGTTTAAATTCTTATTAAATAAGTGTAGTTTTAACTGAACTTAGGTACTTTGGTGTCCCTAATTTCATATCCGTTTTAAATTTCGTAAATAATATAATAACGAACTATTCTTTGTTCTTCTTAGAAAATCTTTCTCTTTTGCCCAAAAAGCTTGGCCATGGGAACATCCCTCTTCAACATCCAGCAATCAGAGCAACAAGTTAATACTCTCAGAATGAACACCAGCTTGAAGATGTTTAGGCATTTTTTTCAATAATATTTTTTTAGCTCTGTACAAACTGAAAAATTCAACGAGGCCACGGTTACGACCTCCACATCATCACCAGTGATATATTCGCGAAAATCAAGGGTAATGCACAATAATCCAAAGAGGAAATCCCGTAGGAGACTTATCAAGCAGCCCATGCTGAGATCACTTAATAGTAACAGCCCTGTAAGAAGCTATTTTAATGAAAAAATATTGATCAGTATTTAAATCATCGTTACCTTTTGGATTTAGGATCAAGTTGTCTCGCCAGATATGACGGTTGTACAGGGTTTCCCGCATAAAAGGCGCCACCGACAAAGACGTGTAGGTTCCAGCTTGATGCTAAGACCCGCCATTCATATGAATGGGGAAGTCTCCCATACAAATTATGAAAATCATTTAGGTAGCGTGAATATTGCTACGAATATTAGTTCCAAATCTTTATTAAATGCATCTTCAGGTAATGGTCGTATGCATCATTACAATAATCATTTTAAAAATTGGACCAAAGATAATTGGGTTGAAAATCTCGGAATGGATGATTATTTTCAGCTAAACGATGGATATTTGAGATTCTTGGACTCTGGGTTATATTATATTTATGCACAGGTAAGGAAATTTCGATTTAATCTTAACCTTTCCACTTTCCAAATGAATTTTGAACGAATTTGTAGATCTACTACGTTGATGAGCATGACACAAATGGGTTTGGCGTCTACAAAAATGATGAGATAATACTTCAATGTACCACAACATCTCATACTACTCATAGGGTTACTAAACCAAACAGTTGTTACACAGGTGGTGTGGTAGCTATCTCAAATGGTGATATTATAAAAGTTCACGATATAGAAGCAAACCGCTACTCATTATTTCAAAAAGGAAAATCGTTTTTTGGAGCCATAAAACTTGGAGAAATTCGGGAAACTTAAAAGATTCTCTTTCTTATCTTATTTCGTTGTGCCGTTTTAATGTTTGCCAATTCTTTGTAACCAATTTATTTCTCGCAAATATTTCGATCTTGAAGATTGTTATAGTAACTAACTAGATTAAAAATAGCTAGTTCTAACCGTCTTTAAATGGAAAGAGAGTAGACATTGATGCATTCCCTTTGTAACTGTGGAATGGTAGAGGGATGAATTATGACAGTTTAATCGATAGTTGCACTAGTTCTTTTTACTTCACAGACAACTTATATTTTACGTAAGAGATACTATCTAACCCAGAATTTAATTTGTTTAGGTTTTTTTTTACTGTTGCACTTATATATGGATGAAGGAATAATTTTGCTTTATAAATAGGAAATAATAACATTTGATTTACCGAGAATTTCATGAAAATTTATGCGTAGAATAAATTAATTATTAATGAAAATAGATATCGATTATCGCTTGCAGGAAAGAAAAAATAAATTATTGGAAATATACACAATATATCATCATTGTCGAGCTATATAGAGAAATGAACTTGGTTATTTCGTTATTTCACTATTTATATTCGAATGTGCCATGATATTATTGATATCATATTATTGTTATTTATTTTTATATTGTACACGTTTTACCTTGAGCTTTTTTTTTCTTCTTTCTTCAAAGATTAAGAACTAATACTTCCTTCGAGTTACTTCCCATTGTCAATGAATAAAGTGATCTTACCAATGAGATTTTGATTTTTTTTTAATTGTGTATCTTTATATTTTAGTTTGTTATTGCAGACATGATGTGAAACAGGTATGTTTAAATCTAACCGTAAATTTCCTATCGCACTAAAAATATTCTAAAATAATTACACACAAAAATAGTAAAACCACCGAAAATACAGCTAGAAGGGGTTGGAATTTCCGCATGAAATTTGGTAAGAATATTCACCTAAGTAGTAGTAATAAATGATCAAAATTTGAATCCTCTCAGTGAAGCAATAAAGTTGTTATTAAGGTTTTTACCTCTCTCTCAACACTGATATTGAATGTTTTTTTTTGCGGTGTTTTTTATAACTTTCTCGATTTGTATTGTTGTTCTCATTAAACTGCGGTTCAGTTAAGTGTTAGTTATGCCTAGAGTAAAAAAAACGAGCAGTGTATCGAGAATTAAGCGAATTCGACAGAGGTCGAATTATTGGTTTGCGCGAAGCTTGTTTTTCATTTGGTGAAATTGCTAATCGTGTAAATCGAAATCAGTCTACTATAATGCGAGTATGTCGTGCATGGTTTGAAGATGGCCAGGAACGTCGTAGAAGAGGAACCGGGGCTTCAAGAAGAACGAATGAGCGTCAAGATTGTCGCTTAAGACAACTTAGAGACCGATTTTCCTCTACTCGGACAATTGGTGACCAATGGTTTGGTGACGAAGGTCACTATGTAACCCTTAGAACAGTTTATCGCCGAATCCGAAGTTTTGGCTTCCTTTGACTGCGGAACATTATCAGCAACGGTTACAATGGTGCAATGAAAGATCTCATTGGAATCTTGAATGGCGTCGTGTTGTGTTTAGTGACGTTTTGTGATCAAGATTTTGTTTAGGCATGCACGACGGTCGTCAGAGAGTCAGAAGAAGACGGGGTGAACGACGGAATCTTCGATTTACCGTTGAGAGGTACGTACACCACACTGTGGGTGTTCTGGTTTGGGGTGCGATTACTTATGGCAGCAGGTCTCCCTTGGTGTTCATTCGAGGCAATATAAAAAAAACTGAAATCATCCCCATTTTCTGTGCTCCATTTTACCCTCTTAAAGGATTTTTAGCAGAAACGGACAACGGGGTTTTCCAGAATTCTATAGGGTCTTCACTTTAGCCAAGTTTCATTCAAATCGATGTCTCCGGGTTGGAACAGTTTCTTTGTTCTTATTTTAAAAATACAAGGGTTGCTGTCCCAATTTTTTCTCTGTGTAAGCAAACAATGTTATAACACAAGAACAAATTACTTGAACATATACCTGGAAGTCCGTTTAATTAATTTAATCGAGAAAATGATTTGATTAGGCAACAACCTTTCTTTGTGCGGAAAATTTCTCCAAACATAGAAGGATAATTAGAAAAAAATAATATTTTTCACTTTCATTTCAAATTTAAATTAAAAAACACCATCTTTCTCAAATTTCATCTTTACTTTTACAATGAAAAGTATCTTGAAAAAAACAATTTGTGACCCAGACGTCTTGTAAAGCTCTTTATAACCTGGATCATCAAATTACTTGCTAAATGAAGAGGGAAAACAATTTTTCTCGACTTTTTTTTGTTACTTTAAGGTGCAATATCAAAGAATATAAATTGTTAATATGCCTCGGAAATATTACTGCGCAGACGCACTTGTTGAAAATTTCATTCGCTTCGGATGTGGTATCCTTTACTAAGGAAGCGGAGACTGTTTTGAACAGTAGGTTTTTTGGTTGTGAGGGGGTAATATCGATTTCCACCCTTGTGTTGAATAACAGAAAGAAGTTGCTTTTCACGTCCGACGGTGCGTGCAACGGAAGGTAAGTGGATTTCTAATCAAAACAAGCCCATTTATTTAGCCAGAGATAACATCGCTCTGGTGCATTGAATAATTTCAATCAATAAAGGTAACTCTTATTTAAGAAAGAAGTTTCCATTTATTACATATTTATAATTGCTGTAATATATATCTTTCCATTTATATTTTTAAAATAAATTTTTACTTAATTAGTCAATTTTTTTTATTTATAATAAATATAGGGCATTTTAAAATTTAAAAACATTGCACTACAAATATCTTTTCAAATTCAAATTTAATATGAAATGCAAATTTTGTCCAAATTCCTTTTCCTGTTGATATTTGTTTTTCCAGGATAAGATTTTTCACATCAAATTACAGATTATATTTCCAAAACATCACCCCACGTGAGACTATTAATCAAACTCTCTTACTGAAAGGATTTGACACCTGACACCCCCGTTAAATAAATTACTTATCGTCGAAAATATCTTTATTTCATCGTGTAATTTTGGAAAATTTAATTTTTATCATGTAAATTTATTTGTATATTAATTTGTTATTATGTAATGCTTATATTAAAAAAAATCTTGATTTATTATCTTAATTTTAATAATTTGGTCAGTTGTTTTCGTTTGCAGCGTTAATATTCGAGCTATGCCAATAGAGATTGTGGAAAATTCATTTTAACTTGTACTTTCCTTTACAGATTTCTTCGTAAACTCTTTCGTTAATGTCTGTCCCATAAAATATTACTATTATGTGGTATTTGTTTTGCTCTGGTTATTCTATTTCGAAGGTGTTTTCTGATGTAAAAGCTATTTTCATACCGTTAAAAATAAGGTTATTCTAAACGAAAATACATTCTGAAATTGCTACAACTTTTTCTTGAATTTATGGAATTCATTTTGAACATTAAATATGTCATTTTATTCAATAGGCAATTTGCAGATAATCTTGTTGGATATTTTGATTTTTTTTGCAATCCGTTTGAAGATTATTTTATGAATATTATGATTTTGTAAGCTTGGTATAACAAAATTTTGTATATGAAAATAACGTTGACACAAATTCTCATTTTTTACATAAAAAATGTATTATGGAATTTCGCACTAATGTTTTAATCTTTCCCGTGGGTTCTCTTCAAATTATTTTAATCAATAATTAAAAACAAAATTTCTGACAATATTCCTTTTTTTTAATATGCCCAACTTTCGCTTGCTTCCACCTACATAGTAATTAATTCAACAGGAGGTTCTTCGTTTTGCCTTAAATCACAAAAGGAACCCGTTTAAATTAAATTGGGAAAGCTTCAGCGCTTGATAAAAACGGTGACCCCAAAATTTCTGTAATTGCATTTTCTTACAAATAGAACTCGAATTAATGAACTTTGGAGACGGATTAAACGAATTCAAGACATGAATTAATGAAATCCTTATAATTTGAATTGTTAATTAATTGTATTGTTAATATTGTTTTTCCCTAAAATGTTTTTCATTGTTCTGTTTTAAATTGAACCTGTTTTTAAACTCATTTTAAAGTAAGATAAGATCCTACAACGTCACATATTTCACATCTTTTGGACCGAAACTGGGAATGTTAAGACCTATAGGGGTACACCAACAGTAATCGATTTGCGGATGTATTTCCACTTAAAAATGTATTCTCTAGGTTGCAGCGAGGGTATCATACTGTCCTAGACCGAATGAGGAATTGAGTTTAAATGTTGAGTGAAATACATGCTTGGTAAATTAATGCAATATCCAAATTTAAATGTAATGCTTTTTAATTCACATAATCATTATTTTTTTACTTAAATTCACATCTAAATTCCCTAAAAATTACAAAAAAATGGATTTGGTTGTAAGGAAAAAAAATATATAAAAAAAGATCTCAAGCGAGGTGTTGTATTCCGATTAATTTTAAAAGGACTTGTGGATTAAATTTTTGGATGATCCTGGAAAATTAAGAGAGGTAAAGTCACAAATTCTATTACGACAAAAAAATATGCTAAATCCTATGTCAGTTATAAAACTTTCTAGTAAAATAGCTATGTTAAAAAAGGAAGCTTTATTTGTAAATAAATAATAAATAACAGAGAATATTGTTACTCACAGCACAAATATTTTTTTTGTTTGAACTTCATCACGTGCAAAATGTATGCAGATGACAGCTCTATTTATGAAAGCAAACAGACATAATTAAATTTTTTATCCTTAAAGTTAACTTTTAATTTAAAAAATACGAAATTTCAACGTTTGAAATGTCACTTTCTCTCGAAAATTAACATCAATATTCCCTTCTAATTTCCGGAGGCAATTCTATATCTTCGTATAGCTCTCGACGTCACGTCTCACTGCGTAGTTCAAACTTTCCTTTTACATTTAAGCCAATATTTATATTCATGCTCGCTATCTTCTTCCCAAGGAAAAAAATCCCCCTGCTGGAAATCCCTTTCCAAATATCTCGAAAGGATAAATTAAATTTATTCGGAGGGTAAAGTGATTTTGGAGTGGGATTCAACTCAATTTAGCTGTGTGTTTCCTGAGAGAATATGCTTCCAAGGATAAACTCTGTGAAGTCGTTCTTAAATGTAATGTAAATATCCTTTTTATGGAAGTTTTGAATATATTGTTATTGAATTGGGAATTACTATATATATATAGATTTATCTTTCTCAAATTAAGTTCTTTTTGTCATCTTTTATAAAGCTTGTACTCAAGTCACGGAGTTTAATTTTTCAAAAACTGTTAACCTATATTATACCTTTCTCATTGAATTGAATTCACCTCAGATTTTTAGTTGTTGAGGTAACTCTTCCTTACGTTACCCGAAATATAACTTTTGTACAAATTTCCGATTTTCTTTCACGTATCTTCCACAAGTTCGCTATTTAATACTGCATTTGTTATCAAAGTTAGAAATCTCTTTACGTAAGCATTTTAACGGGAAATGTTTTTCACGTGAAAGTTTAATTTTAATTTCGGTGTAAGTTTCTTGAAAGCATTGGTTTTGCATATTCAGCATTTTCCGTTGAATACATTAGCTCCCTCTTATTTGTTTTGTTTGTTTAAGATTTTGAATGCGATCTCTTCAATGTTCTCACTTCCTGATTTTCCGATGTTTCTTCGATATCGCTGAGTTTCCGTACTAATTTATTTCAAGTTTCGATCAATATATTTACTCCTAAACTTGTTAAAGGTTTCTTTTTATTGTTTAAAACGTATATTCCTTATAGATAATGGGTGTAATTTAGAACATTCGTAGATTGAAAATTAACTACTTTTCACGATCGAATGTGTAGCCAACGAAACAATCTTTGTGGGGGGCTTTCAAGCAGAAGAGGTTTTGCGAAATGGCAACCAAACATCAACCAAGGTTTGAAACTGCCCAGAAAAACCGCTCGACCTCTTTCAGACTAGATTGTACAATTGTACTTTTAGACTTATCTTACCTGTACCAATGTACCACAGTGACTACAATATCTGGTCAGTATTGAAGAACTGCATTGGTAAAGAATTAAGCAAAATCACGATGCCTGTGGTATTCAACGAGCCTCTAAGCTTTCTGCAAAGAATTGCCGAGTATATGGAGTATTCATACCTCTTACGCGTTGCTTCTGAACAAGCAGATCCAATTGCTCGCATGCAATATGTTGTTGGTAAGACACAATGTCACAAAGCATTTGAATAGGTGTTAAAACTATTTATATTCATTGTGCTGAATAAGGTTTTGCTGTAAGTGCGCTAGCATCTAATTGGGAACGTTTGGGAAAACCTTTCAATCCATTACTTGGGGAAACTTACGAATTGCAACGAGAGGAATTTAGGATCTTATGCGAACAAGTCAGTCACCACCCTCCAGTTTCAGCATTCCATGCTGAAAGCAACAATTGGATTTTTCATGGGTCCATTCATCCTAAATTGAAATTTTGGGGAAAAAGTGTGGAGATTCAACCAAAAGGAACTGTCACTGTTGAATTTCCAAAGTAATTCTTTTTAAGTTATATTGTGCTTACAAAATTTTCAATTTGAGTAATTTTTGAAGATTAAACGAATCTTATACATGGACCAATGTCCAGTGTTGTGTACATAATATCATCGTTGGAAAGTTGTGGATGGAACAGTATGGAAACATGGAAATTATCAATCACTCCACAGGTCATAAAGCTTGCTTAACATTCAAACAGGCTGGTGGTCATTCCAAAGATTTACACCGTGTTGAGGGGTTCATCATGGATAAAGGGTTTGTATTTTGGAAAATTTAACTAGAAGATTAAGTCCGCTGAAACAGTTCACTAAAACCCTTACCACAACACTTAATTTGTACTGGACGCACGTTTTGATAGCCAAGCTATCATCATCAGCAGCAAGACTGAACTAACAAGCTAAGTGAAAAACTAACCTTATAAGGAAAATAAATTAAGCAATATGTAAATTTAAAATCGTAAAATTTAATGAGCCGCTTCATTGCACAGGACTATAAATAGCCTAAAGGTAAATGAGCCGAATGACGTGAGTTAATAAATCCTAGATTACAATGAAGCGGTTCATTGCACATGGTTAAAATTACAACTATAAATGATTAAACATGATGTAACAAAGGATAAAGGCTGGAATTTAGTGGTCCTAAATCTGAATTCATTAAGTGAGTTTTGTTTTTGTACATTTCCATGCCTTCATAACAATTTAATTGAGAAGTACTCCTTACGTTTTTAATTAACTTTATATTATCAACATTATGGTTATTTTCAAGCATATGTAGGGCAACGCTAGATTTATCAAACCTTCTGAATTTGAGATGAGCCAAATGTTCTTTGTACCTAATTTTGATTGATCTTTTTGCCTGCCCAATATACACTTGATCACAATCTTTACATGAAATTTTGTAAATTCCTGATTTATCCATGTTATCCACTGGGTCTTTGGAATTTCCTAAAAGGTTTTTAAGGTTATTGCTCGAAGAGAAAACAATCTTGCGGTCAATCTTAGAAAAGATTTTTTGAAGACCTTTGGTGTAACATGGATAAAAGGGTAATTTAACATATTTCCTATTAAACGCATTGACGGCCGTGATAATAAGAAATATGTTAAATTACCCTTTTATCCATGTTACACCAAGGGTCTTCAAAAAATCTTTTCTAAGATTGACCGCAAGATTGTTTTCTCTTCGAGCAATAACCTTAAAAACCTTTTAGGAAATTCCAAAGACCCAGTGGATAACATGGATAAATCAGGAATTTACAAAGTTTCATGTAAAGATTGTGATCAAGTGTATATTGGGCAGACAAAAAGATCAATCAAAATTAGGTACAAAGAACATTTGGCTCATCTCAAATTCAGAAGGTTTGATAAATCTAGCGTTGCCCTACATATGCTTGAAAATAACCATAATGTTGATAATATAAAGTTAATTAAAAACGTAAGGAGTACTTCTCAATTAAATTGTTATGAAGGCATGGAAATTTACAAAAACAAAACTCACTTAATGAATTCAGATTTAGGACCACTAAATTCCAGCCTTTATCCTTCGTTACATCATGTTTAATCATTTATAGTTGTAATTTTAACCATGTGCAATGAACCGCTTCATTGTAATCTAGGATTTATTAACTCACGTCATTCGGCTCATTTACCTTTAGGCTATTTATAGTCCTGTGCAATGAAGCGGCTCATTAAATTTTACGATTTTAAATTTACATATTACTTAATTTATTTTCCTTATAAGGTTAGTTTTTCACTTAGCTTGTTAGTTCAGTCTTGCTGCTGATGATGATAGCTTGGCTATCGAAACGTGCGTCCAGTACAAATTAAGTGTTGTGGTAAGGGTTTTAGTGAACTGTTTCAATGTTCCAGTGCCACAGTTTTAGAGTATCCGTTTAGAAGATTAAGATTTTCAATTTATAGGAAACATAAGTTATTTTTTATATATGGCAAGTGGACTGAATTCTTGAAATGCACAAATTATGGTTCGTATGATGAATATCTCAAGGAGAATGCTCACAAGTTCAAAAGAGATGGTGAAATTAAAAATAAAAGTCCAAGTGATTCGCCTTCACATACACCCAAAAAAGTTTTGCAAAAACTTAATAGCTTGAAAGTCAGCCCTTTTTCTAAATCTACATCTGCACAAGAAGTAAACATGCTGTTATTATGTTAGGTGCCATAGGAATGTTGATTTGGTAATTCTTTTTAGAATGTCGATGAATCTGGACCAGCTGATCTTCCAGATGATGAAATTCTAAAGACCGAATCTACCTATTCTATTGATATTCCAAATTCGTTTGTTGTATGGAAAGTTAATCCACGACCTATACAGAGTGCTGATGTAAGAATTTTATCACTGATATTGGGGTGAAATGGTTAGAATGTTTGGGAAGTTCAAGAATTTTTCAATTAGAGCTTATTTATTAATGTAAATCATTTCATCTTGACGTAATATCTAGCAGGTTCCTGCAAATATTATTATGAACTTTCCAAACAATTCCAGACAAAAAAAAAACGTTTGAGTGATGGGTTTAACTAATCAATATTTCACATCAGTATTATCAATTCACTGAATTCGCCATGTCACTCAACGAGCTCGACCCAGGTATGGACAATACAATTTGTCCGACCGATTCCCGGTTTAGGCCGGATATAAGAAAATTGGAGCAAGGGGATATAGACGGAGCAGCTATAGAAAAAACCCGTCTGGAGGAGAAACAAAGAGATGCTAGCAAACAAAGGAAGAGCAAGAAATCCATCGAATGGTCCCCTAGGTACGTCTGATTATAAAACAAACATTTATTGTCCACGCTTTTTTTCAGGTGGTTTCAGCAAGGGATCAATCCATATAACAAACAGGAGGATTGGTTGTATAAAGGTGATTATTGGAAACGTGAGTACAATACGGATGTGGATATCTTCTGAGCTACATGGAAGAAAATAAATGTTTCAATGTGAAAAATAAAAATTGAATATATTTTCTGTTGGGAATTTCATATAAATTATATAATTATATAGAGATTATATCAATTGATGTATTTATGCAATATAGAATTGTAATAGATAAAAAACTATACCTAATTTGTAAAGAAAAAGACGTGTGTATAGATTAGTGAACATTTATTTGTGCCAAAGAGCGCAAAAACAAATTAAAGAAATTTAGATTTGGCACAATAGTGTGCTGTACATGAATAAAATATACCAAAAGTATATGTTTTCATTTTATTTATAGACAAGATTTAAAAAAACCGCTAAAACACATATATCCGATGTAAAATTGGTTGCCTATCAAATGACGATAAGCAGGCACCCACCTTAGAATTTTTGTGAGATTCTTGCTTCCCCCCGCACTGATAAAACACGTGTAAAGAGGGGGCAGCTTTGATAAGTTTATTTGAATGTTTTCTGAGTATGCGCAGTAATTTTATATATGCGTTTTGTGTATATTTTAAATTAAATTAAGAGACTTTACCCATTTACCGGCTATACTCGGAATTTTATGATTAATAGTAATTATTTATGAAAATATACAAATAACACAAGAAGCATCCTTCTTTTATAAAATAAAACTAAGTGATTTTAAACTAAAATTTTTGAAAATAATCAGAAAATGAGCCAGTTCAACTGAAAAAGAATGGTATACACCTTCAATCAGGGCAGTAATGATTACTAGAGCGGGCCAAGAGCGCCACGCGCCAGGTTCGCAATCAGGCTGCCGGGCGCATATATGTATGTAAACATAGGTAATTTAAATATGTAATTATTAGGACGAGGACCAAAACCACTGTCTATTACGTCGTGAAGACGCGCAAATATACACCTGCAGTTTGGGTGTTCGTTGATAAATAGGGCGTTGTTCACAGTGGGCCACTACAAAAAAAAAGTTCATTCATCGACGGCTACGAACTAACAGCGCGCTTATTCATTTACGGATGACGCGCTCTATTCATCAACAAATGACGAGTCTGCAGATGTTACGTTTGCACCACTTCGTGGCATACTAGAAACAAGCGTCGGTGTGCTCGCTTTAGTGATTATGTCTAACGTAACTATTAAAAATAAACGGCCATTACCTACGAAAGTTAATAAATTTCTTAGTGAATTTGTGGATTTACACTACAATGGG
Organism: Dynastes maya; assembly: GCA_029619315.2. Classification (NCBI taxonomy): domain Eukaryota; kingdom Metazoa; phylum Arthropoda; class Insecta; order Coleoptera; family Scarabaeidae; genus Dynastes; species Dynastes maya. The sequence goes on along the minus strand of JAROYE020000012.1, from coordinate 2,498,058 downwards.
AGTACAATTTTCTGTAAAGTTTGTAAAAAGAAACTACTGTGCTGGAGCAAACGTGATTGTGAAAGACATATAAATAGCGCACACCACAGAAATAAAAGAAATGGTGTGTCACAACAACGTCAATTTCAATTAGAATTGCTTTTAACGTTTATGGTATGTGGTCTACCACTTCGTATACTTGATAAAAAAGCATTTCGAAAATTCTGGGGTACATACAATACCGAGTGGATACTACCATCTCGGACAGCGTTACGGAGAGATATTCCACGAATACGTGAGGACATATAAAATCGAATTAAAGCCGAATTAAAAGATAAACAGCTGCGGCTATGTCTTGATGAGACGACAGATTGCAAAAAAAATTCTATTTTGAATTTAATAGTGCGCGTATTAGATCCTATTAAACCAAATTTTGCAATTCTATTAGCCAGCAGAAGACTAAAACAGTGTACTAGTAAAGCAATTACGGCCGTAGTTCTCGAAACGTTACAAAAATTTCAAGTGTCAACCAGTCAACTGTTGTTGTTCATGAGCGATGGTGCAGCAACAATGTGTAGTGTAGGCCGTTCCCTTAAAGAAAAGTGTGAAGGACTTTTACATGTTACGTGTAAAGTCCATGCTTTACATCTTGTGGCACAAACTATTCGAGAGTGTTACCCGGTGGTGGATGCATTAATAGCAAACACAAAAAAAGTGTTTCTCAAAAGTCCTAAGAGGACTAGGGCATTCCACAGGTTATGCCCTGGTATTCGAGAACCACCACAGCCCATTCTTACGCGTTGGGGAACGTGGTTAAAAGCCGCTTTTTATTATAATGAACATTTTCAAGAAGTCAAATCCGTTATTTTGCAATTCGTCCCTGCCGAAGCTAGAGCTATTAGGATGAGCCAGAAGGGATTTCTCGATATTTCTGTTGAAACACATCTAAAGAATATTAGCAACAATTACAAAGGGTTAGTAGACGCGATAGAAAATTTGCAAAATTCTGGATTGTCTTTGGTAGAATCAGTGCAAGTCGTGGACGAAGTTAGTACATTGTTACACAGTATAAACGATGCAACAAGTGGACGAGTTTTAGCTAAGTTCGATAGTGTTTTAAAAAAGAATCCGGACTACACAAGATTAAGACAAATGTGCGATGGGGCATCTGCAGATTCCTTGACTAAGTCTAAAGATTATTTTAATTACGCCTGTCTTACTTCGGTAGACGTGGAACGGTCGTTTTCGAAATATAAGAACATTTTTTCGTCTCGGCGAACATCCTTCACCGAGGCAAATGTGGAAACTTATCTGATGGTGCAACTTTTTAAACAAGCCTATCCGCATTATTAAGAAGGATAGAATTTATTTATTATATCTTTATTTACAGTTACATTATTAAGTACAACAGAATAAAAAAAGCGTTCAGTTTCTCAGTTATTTCCTTATTACATCCCATTTACAACGCATACCGTTTTCAATCAAATAAAAAATCATAATGAAAATAAAAACACCTCAGCGTGTACATATATATATATCCGCTCTAATTACTAAACATTATTATTGCGTCAGCTTTTATTTTTTTACTCTTGTGTATTAATTTCGAAATATCACATATCTGCTGTGACTCACATATACGCTATTTACAATAAGCGGCCGTTGCGCCTGATTCCGATTCTGTTGAATGGCGCAATTTGGCCCGCTCTAATGATTACTTTACGAAACTGAATATTTGTAAATGGAACGCTATCAAATCAGCGCCAAATATGGTGATTTTGAATCAATAAATATGCAGTTAATAGGGTAAAAGGAGGACACCTGTGAGCAAAAAATTATTGAATATAGAATTATATGATCATGCATATTTAGTTTAATTCGATAGAGTAATGCCTTCTGTTCATTATTATTTGAATTTTGAATTAAAATTACAATTCAGTATTGTCAAGTCTTAAAAAACAAAATTACCAATGTTATTAATGCATTAAATTAAAAATAACTAAGTATGTGTTACAAATTATACATTTTAAAGTAAATTTATATGCTAATTTTGTATCAAATGTCACTGTTGAGTGTTACCAGTACCAAAATGTAAATTTGACAGCAAATTAAACACAATTATAACTACAGTAATAATTTATTATATAAATACAAAAAAAAAGTACAGCCTATTCATATTTTATTGTACAACAAAAAGAATCAACAATATTCAATTAACGTACTACATTCTCATAATTTTGTGTATACTAATTTAAATAATAAATAATCTATATTTTCTTGGGTTTTACTTTCTTTTTAGTAGCGATAATACTTTGAACGATTTGGTCGATATCATTATTATCGGCGACGAAATCTTTTTCAGGAGTTTTGGCTTTCAAATTAATAAAGGAGTCAACATTAATCTTCAAATTCTGTTTGAATAGGATCAGTATCTTTTCGATATTATAAATCGAAAGCACACAACAGAATATAAAAACTAACGTCCAAATTGAAGTCTGCTTAATGTGTTGGTCTGTGGTTGTAGCTTTCATGAGGAATTCTAATTTTACGTATTTAAATGAGCAATTTGCGGAGAAATATTCAATTGGCGGTTTAAATTTGTTATATTGCGATAGAGTCGATTCTAATTGCACCGAATAAAGTTTATTATCCAAAGATATCGTTGGTAATTGAATGAGAACACCCGCGTTGCTATCTGGAGTAATTTTATAATTTGAAGTATCGATTTTTGTCATATGTACCAATCCAGATGGCGCTGACTCCCTTGATACCTTGACTTTTAAAGAGCGGTAGTGGTCGGGGTTTGCTGTATAGACTTTAAGTAAGACATCTGTGCTGTGGGGTGGTTTAAATATTACCAGTTTCAAATCTTCTACATCTTCTGTGACATACTGCAAAAAAAATTATTATTATTCAATGCTACAGCAACAAACTGCGTCATCTAATTGCAGGTAAAATAGGTGGCGATATCTAGTATTGAAAGGATGACATGTGTAGAGCGGGCCGAGAGCGCCACGCGCCAGGTTCGCAATCAGGCTGCCGGGCGCGTATATGTATGTAAACATAGGTAATTTAAATATGTAATTATTAGGACGAGGACCAAAACCACTGTCTATTACGTCGTGAAGACGCGCAAATATACACCTGCAGTTTGGGTGTTCGTTGATAAATAGGGCGTTGTTCACAGTGGGCCACTACAAAAAAAAAGTTCATTCATCGACGGCTACGAACTAACAGCGCGCTTATTCATTTACGGATGACGCGCTCTATTCATCAACAAATGACGAGTCTGCAGATGTTACGTTTGCACCACTTCGTGGCATATTAGAAACAAGCGTCGGTGTGCTCGCTTTAGTGATTATGTCTAACGTAACTATTAAAAATAAACGGCCATTACCTACGAAAGTTAATAAATTTCTTAGTGAATTTGTGAATTTACACTACAATGGGAGTACAATTTTCTGTAAAGTTTGTAAAAAGAAACTACTGTGCTGGAGCAAACGTGATTGTGAAAGACATATAAATAGCGCACACCACAGAAATAAAAGAAATGGTGTGTCACAACAACGTCAATTTCAATTAGAATTGCTTTTAACGTTTATGGTATGTGGTCTACCACTTCGTATACTTGATAAAAAAGCATTTCGAAAATTCTGGGGTACATACAATACCGAGTGGATACTACCATCTCGGACAGCGTTACGGAGAGATATTCCACGAATACGTGAGGACATTGAAAATCGAATTAAAGCCGAATTAAAAGATAAACAGCTGTGGCTATGTCTTGATGAGACGACAGATTGCAAAAAAAATTCTATTTTGAATTTAATAGTGCGCGTATTAGATCCTATTAAACCAAATTTTGCAATTCTATTAGCCAGCAGAAGACTAAAACAGTGTACTAGTAAAGCAGTTACGGCCGTAGTTCTCGAAACGTTACAAAAATTTCAAGTGTCAACCAGTCAACTGTTGTTGTTCATGAGCGATGGTGCAGCAACAATGTGTAGTGTAGGCCGTTCCCTTAAAGAAAAGTGTGAAGGACTTTTACATGTTACGTGTAAAGTCCATGCTTTACATCTTGTGGCACAAACTATTCGAGAGTGTTACCCGGAGGTGGATGCATTAATAGCAAACACAAAAAAAGTGTTTCTCAAAAGTTCTAAGAGGACTAGGGTATTCCACAGGTTATACCCTGGTATTCGAGAACCACCACAGCCCATTCTTACGCGTTGGGGAACGTGGTTAAAAGCCGCTTTTTATTATAATGAACATTTTCAAGAAGTCAAATCCGTTATTTTGCAATTCGTCCCTGCCGAAGCTAGAGCTATTAGGATGAGCCAGAAGGGATTTCTCGATATCTCTGTTGAAACACATCTAAAGAATATTAGCAACAATTACAAAGGGTTAGTAGACGCGATAGAAAATTTGCAAAATTCTGGATTGTCGTTGGTAGAATCAGTGCAAGACGTGGACGAAGTTAGTACATTGTTACACAGTATAAACGATGCAACAAGTGGACGAGTTTTAGCTAAGTTCGATAGTGTTTTAAAAAAGAATCCGGACTACACGAGATTAAGACAAATGTGCGATGGGGCATCTGCAGATTCCTTGACTAAGTCTAAAGATTATTTTAATTACGCCTGTCTTACTTCGGTAGACGTGGAACGGTCGTTTTCGAAATATAAGAACATTTTTTCGTCTCGGCGAATATCCTTCACCGAGGCAAATGTGGAAACTTATCTGATGGTGCAACTTTTTAAACAAGCCTATCCGCATTATTAAGGATAGAATTTATTTATTATATCTTTATTTACAGTTACATTATTAAGTACAACAGAATAAAAAAAGCGTTCAGTTTCTCAGTTATTTCCTTATTACATCCCATTTACAACGCATACCGTTTTCAATCAAATAAAAAATCATAATGAAAATAAAAACACCTCAGCGTGTATATATATATATATATCCGCTCTAATTACTAAACATTATTGCGTCAGCTTTTTTTACTCTTGTGTATTAATATCGAAATATCACATATCTGCTGTGACTCACATATACGCTATTTACAATAAGCGGCCGTTGCGCCTGATTCCGATTCTGTTGGATGGGGCAATTTGGCCCGCTCTACTTATGTGGTAGGAAGTTAGATATAGCTATTTAGGTTTGAAATTTTGAATCAACCGTTTAAAAACGTCAACGCAAGCATGTTTTACTTTAATAGTACTATTAGAAAACATTTGCACACCAACTGCCAATTGTAAGACCCGTCTTTGACTGTAAATATCTTTTACTTTGAATATTAGACAAGCGCATTGTTATACAAAAACGTTAGAGATACGAATTTCTTGCACAGCGGACAAAATCATGTTTAGAGACATTATTTACATAACTTTTACAATAAATTGTTTTATGAAACCCCAAGATACGTACCTCTAAACGAACAACAGCAGGAGCTGCTCTTTCAAAATGTTCTTTCTCATCCAAACTCCCTTTCACTTCCAGGTCGTAAGTACAATATGGTAACAATCCTCGGATTCTGAATTGCCCGTTTGATTCTGAAGATGATTCTTCTGAATATTGAGAGCAATTACCAACACCGGATGCGACAACTATGATTTTCTCTTCAGGTTCTCCGTTGAGAGAAGTTATTTGTCCAAATGCACTATAAGCTATTCTCTTACCCCTAAAATTGTAAACATCATATCAAATTGCAATCTTTTTTGGAGTTACTACCTCAACAATATGCTAACACTAGCGCCCTCCTCAACGTTTATAATTTTTGAACTTGGTTCGAAGCTGTATTCTTTCATCATCGGTCTTAAGAAATATTCGCTTGGACTTAAGGAATGGAATGCAATTTTACCATCTGCGTTTGTTTGCAAATTGCTTCTATAACTTTGAGCTCCAGAAAGTGATAGTAACGCCCCCTGCACAAGCAATAGCCATCAATTTTTAAGATGAAAAATACATATTATATATACTTACTTGCAGGGGTTTATTATCAACTTGATCCAAAACTTCCACAATAATCTCCGCTAGCTTATGAGCTAGGAAATCTCCATCTTCATTGGGTCCAACTAGAACGTACGAATCCATAAGTGCTGTTATCTGATAAGATTTAGAGTCGTCCAATGGTGGGAACTTATAATTCCCGTTTCCATCCGTTTCATCCATTAAGGTATCAGAATTATCAGACGTTATTGTAATGTGAACCCCTGCCAATGGTGGGATAACCCTTCCTTTAAATACTTTCCCTTTAACTGCTTCAAATTTCGTGCCAAAATCTACGCAATCGTCTCCCCCATCGATTTGCAAAATTGGCGGATTAAAATATAGGATATCGGATTGTGGAATCAATATGGCTGTTTCTTTGGGACTCAGATACAAATTCAGGGTGTATTTTTTATCTTTATGAATTAGAGGCCCTTCAATTGTTTTAACCCCTCCTATATTAATGGTAATTGTTATATTTCCAAAATTTTCTTCAGCATTTACATACAGAGTGTTCTTATGCTTAATTGCTGATATATAAATTTCATTGACTTCGTTTGCTGTGTCGTATGAGATGATATCTGCCTCATACACATGGCAGCTTTCCAATTTAAAGCTGTACTTCCCTGGTTGTTCAACGCATTGCGTTGAACGACCTCGGGGAATCTCTAGAACTTTATAGCTTTCATTTTGAAGCTTATAGGTTACCTATTAACAATTTGGATATCAAAAAATCATTTCGATAGAATCTTTTGGGTGTACTACCTTGGTATCATGGGTTGATGAGAAAATAACTAGATAGCCATTTTGCGTGAATGTTGGCACTGTTAAAACGGAACTGCTGACTGTTATTAACTGCTTGTCTTCTTTCCAACATAAAGAATTTGGAGACAGAAGGGCTTCATAAATTCCTGGTCTAACATCTTTGAATGTATAAGTATCGTCTACAATCGTATTTTTATGGGAAATTTGGTATCATTGATTAACTTACAAAACTTACCCACAAGATGTTCTACTATATCCTTATCCACTAATGCGACATCATGCAAGATAGGCCTCAAAATAATATTAATATTTACTCTATCCTGCTGCCTTAGAGTTTGTATTTTACCAGAAATTGTTGCTTTCAATTGTGAGAAAGTGATATCCAAAACAGGTTTATTAGAGACCTCTATAGTTTGTGATATTGGGAAGAATCTGCAAGGAACATCATAAAGAGTGAACTTGAGGAATTCATTCTTCAAGTAAATTAACATACTGTATTCCATTATGCTTCTCTTGGTCATTTACAATAACTTGAATGTTGTATTTCCCAGGTCTTAAATATTCACAAAATTTTCCTGTAGATGGCTTGGTGTTGACAGTGCTGTGTTGTGAAGATCCTACTCTAGTAATGGTTACTGTTTGAGCGTTTTCACTTACAACACTGCCACATACCAAATAGGATAAAGGAAACATATCAGGTAGTTTGAGTAAATTTGGATTAATTCTCAAAATCTTTTGCTCGAATTGATAATTATCTGCAAATTAAAAAAGCTCTACAGAATGATTTAAATTAATATTACATTAGCATTCTATAAGTTGATAGTTCCGGCAAAATTATGCACATAAAAATTATGCATCGTGTAAATCCAATAATGGGTAAAGGTATATAAGTTATGAATATGATCTTTATTATCCACCAAATTAAATTATCCAAGAAATTAGAAAAAAAGGGCAAACTTACCAGCTTTAACAGCTAAAGTATAAGTCCCTGCTTTAACTTTCTCCAACATATAAGATCCTTCGGAATTAGATACAGCTTTCTTTTCAGCATCTAAATATATCGTTGCTTCATTCAATGGGGTACCATTCTCATATGACAACACTCGTCCCTTGACGCTAAATCCTATTATCTAGTAAAAGAAAGTATAAAATTTTGTAAATTAGAAAGTTTAAGTGACATAACTTACTTCAAAAGGTGTAGATATTTCAACTGTACCATGATTTACACTAAACTCGATTGATTTCGGTAGAAAATGAATGTTTTCGCCCTTATAGAATGGTACAAGGTAATAATCACCAGTAGGTACGCTTGATATTTCGTACACACCCTGTTCATTTGATACAACATGGCATAGATAATTTTTGTCTGGTTTCATATTCGGAACAGGTAATTTGTCGCAACCCATAATATAGGGTAAGGATTTCTATAATGATTTTTAAATTAAATAAGTTTATAATATAAGGTGCAAACTATAAACTTACTTTATCTCCATGTAATAACAAAATGGCTCCCTTTATAAGGTCCCCATCACTTTTAACTGCTCCTCTAACATCGTATCCAGCAACTATGAGAGATTTTGATGGTAGATCTGTGTTACCTTCTGTTACAGTTACTGATATCGACTGCTTTACAAAATTCCACCTATAATTAGAAAGTGTAGTGGGTATAAAAGAGGAAATTAAATTGAGTAAAGTACTTAGGATGAGAAACTGATACTTTGTAATTCCCAGGATACACGGGTGTAAAAAAGAATGCTCCTTTCTCCCCACTTTGTACGGTTCTAACCTCCGTATCCGATTCTAATTTTACTTTAATTCCAATTGGTCCATCTTCACTTGTCGCACTTTCTACCTAAAATAAGTTGAATAAAAATGATTTAATGTTTGAATTGAGTGATACATATAACTTTACATACTTTTCCAGTGATACCGAAGCCTTTGAATATAAAATTAATATCCTGTCCTTGACTACAAATATCGGTTTTCCTATCGATTGCCAAATTAATTTTTGTAGGTTCGAAACTCCATCCTGGTGGCGGTTCTAACTAAATATTCAAAAGTTAAACGCACTATTATTTTTTAATAATCATATTCTCACCTCTAGAACATAATCACCTTTATCGTATAAAGGTATAAAATAATATCCACTATTTGGGGCACAATTTGTCTGATCTTTTAGTATACCTTGTTTTGTATAACTGCAATGATCTCATATTAATATTTAAAGTAACAATTTCCACGTATTACTTACAGCTTCACAATTACTTTTGAAAAGTCTATTTGAACATGGCTTTTGAGAAATCCACCACATCCTAATACATCGTTTGCATTTATTAATGGGAGAAAACCCATAAATAAAATGAAGAAAACATAGTTTTTATTCATGATTTATGTAAAAAAATTTATATGTAATGTCATAAGATAACCTCAACTAATATTTGTTCCGTCAAGGTAGTGTTTTTCGTTTTAGCACTAGTATTTATCAGAATACCAACCTTGAGATAAAAAATAATAAATGTGTTATTTTTGCTCCTTTACATTACGGAATGAAAGCATGCGTAAATAGTGATAAACCAAAGGAAAAGGGGGGAAGCTTAAATTGAAATATTTTCCTTTCTCTAAAATTAAATTTTATTATAATCTATATGAAACTTAATTAAAAATTAAAAATAATTGTAGCAATTATATGAAAAAAAATTAACAGGGTTACATAAATTTTGTCCTTATTGAACAACGAATAATGAGAGTGCCATTGACAATGAATAATTTAGCTGTAGAAGAATCAAGCATTAAATATTCGGATTTTTCCTTTGAGTCATCTTCTGCGTAAAGGGATCGTATTTTTGCTTGCCATTTAATACTGCGGCAATCCCCGGGTAATTCGAGTCTAAAAAAAGAAGAGAGACCCAATTGTTTACCCCAGGGAAATTCTTCATAAAACTAAATTTCTTACTCATAGTAATATTGTTGAGCTTGTCTACGAGTACCAATTAGTTGTGCATATGCTATGTACTGAGTATTTCCTTCAGAAGTTAATTTTTTGCGTAAGATCAGGATGAAATACTGTCCATAGCACCTTTGCAACACAAACCAGTCCGATTCATCATCGACATGGACACCTACAGCCCGAAGTGTTGCATTTGCGCCGTTGAAAATTGTAATAATTTTATGGCAATTTACCATATGCGACAAAAGTTGCCCAGGGTGACCCTGAAATATATTTAGGTTGTAGCTGTGGATTCACTAATGCTGGAGATTTATAAACCTTCCAAGAACACTCAGCGTTGGATTGGGCAGGGAATGGACATTTGCAAGGTTGAAAATCACAAAACGCCTCGTGCGCGAGTTTCTGATTTAGCGAAAGCAATCTGGAACAGCCAAAATTGATATGTTCGCAAGGAAGTTGCGAAATGTTAGTGTCGACTTCTTCTTTGTCTATAAAAAATTGAAATAATTCAATTTAACAGTTCTCAGTTATTCAGAGGAAACTAACAATGTAAAATCTCCCTTATTATCTTACCGTTATCCAATACTTTTATATCAAGTTGCTCCTGGACTGAATTCACCGCAGTTTCTTTAACTTCCGGTATAATTACGGTAACCCTAAGAAATATGTCATAGTATACTAACATTTATTTGGCATTAAGACATTTAATTTTTATACATATTAATGTTAATAAGCCTTAATAACGTCGACATAAGGTTCATAACCGTCTCAATTGAAAGTAATACGCAAAAAGGTTAAAAACCACAAAACATTCGTTATAAAGTAACGTATCAATCAATTTTCTTTTTTTTTTTTATAAATAAAACACGAACTTATGAATATATGAATGTTTTGCAAGTATTTAATTCAAATATTCAAAAACAACAAAATGGATGCCGTTATAAACACGGTAATCTACTTTTTTTAATATAATATTGAAATAAACACATTTATAATTACGCAGAACTGCAAACTCATGCTACTACTAAAATTTAAACGATGTAACTTACCAATTTGCCATATTTTAGCGATATAAAATACTATTAATAACGTAGCTACTGTAATGGCGGCTATGCGCTTTCACACAGAGAAACAATGAGTACCGACACCTTCTACCGTTAGTAGCCGTTTAAAAATTAACCGAAATGCAAGAAAACGCGGGTAATTTAAAATGTAAATGGAAAATAATAAATATGTTATCATTTAGGAACAAGGATCACCTTATTTATTATGAAAATTATAGTAAACTTACAAAACATATTATATAAACATTAATCTAAGTGTAGTAATCAAACAATAAATAAAAATGAAATTAGAAAAAAAATGGTAATAAATGGTATTTATTTAAAAATTAGTCATCGGCTCTAGATATGATAACATTAACCCTGAGTTTATCATCCTCAGAGAACAATCTAGCAATCCCAGAATCAAAAATTAAGCAGTTAGTTTCTCTAATTGCAGCAGTAATTGCTTCGCAAGTTGGGTGTGGAGTAGCTTCCCAAATTAAACGGCGTCTACCAGGTCCACTCAATGCAATTCTAAAAATCAATCATAAAATAAAAATTCCTTTTTATAAAAACGATTGCTTGACGTCAACAAGTTCATTTCTGTCTTAGTTTTGAATTTAAGAAATAGTGCTTCGAACAAACAAAATGTTTACCTGTAAACAAATTGTTCAGCTTGTGCACGACCCCCAATCAATTGAACCATAGCAATCCAGTTAGCTCTCTGATCCTCACCGTCTTCTTGCTTCACCAATATTAGCATGAAATGGTGATTAAAACAATTTTGAATCATGACCCAATCAGAAGCGGTTGGTGTATCTATTTCGGACGCTACGAAAGTCGTATCATTGCTATTAATGATTACCACCTCTCTGTGGGCTTGAAGCAAATGGTCTAAAACTTCATGGACTTCTCCCTAAGATGATTTTCGTTACCGTAAAAACGTTGATTATCCAGTAAGTTTTATTACAAACCTGCCAAGCGCAAACTGGTCCACGGTAGGGACAGAAACTAGGACGAAATTCACAAATTTCTTCGTGAGCAATTATCTCGTTTAGCTCGAACCATTGGTCACATCCAAATAGTTCAAAAATGCAAGGTTGTAGTGCTAGATTGGGCATAGCATCCATGATTCCGTCGTCAGGCATTGTGGTCAATAATTATTAAATGCTACTAACAATGAAACTTACAATCTAAATCAAATTTCTTACAGTATGAAATGGCGAATTGTATGTAATAAAATATGACAACAAACAATAAATGAGATGTAAAAATATTAACAATTCGTAATCTATTATACTTGTTTGAAATAATTATACACGTTTTAAAGTAGAACTTACCAATTTTCGATGTTAAAACCTTTAAGAAGCTCAGAATAGGCTGTTAACGTAGAATAGATGTCTACTCGTTTACGAAAATGTCATGTGCGACCTCTTTCAACGAATAGTAACTCAAAAATTTTCGGAGATCCGATTAGGTGATAGAATAGCGCGTAATTTAAAATGGATGAACTCATTTTATTTGTCTAATTTTGCAGAGCAGAATTCGTTATGTTGGTCAGATCTTGTGCATCTAGCGGCTAAGTTATTTATTAGCGATTAAATATAACAGAGCCTTTAGCGTTAAACATCGCGTTAGTTTCTTGTATTTGGAAGCGTTTATCTCTCGGTTTCTCTTTGTTTTGTCGCTTGTTTCTTATACAAAGTAAAAATTGTTATCCCCTAACCTTTGTTAGCCCATTTTTTTATAGTCTTGTTTGTCTACGAAGTTATTCCTTGTCCTAATTTTGAATTGAAATCCCTTCTCTTAATTTTATAATGAATCGCTGTACTTGCTGTAATTCTGTAGTAAAAGGATGTATTTACAACATCTTGTGTTGATCTGGATCGAATTGAATATAGGATATGGCCGCCATTTGGGAAGCTAGACCTGCCTACATTTTTCCATTTCTTTCACTTGATTTACGAGAAAATGTAAATGTTTTAACGATTTTTTTTAGGTAATCTATTAAATTTTTATAATACAAAAGCTTATCGTAAATGCACATATCCTTAAAAATCATCATAAAACATTTTAATAATTCAATAACAAGTAAAAATTTCGTACAATTTTTATTAACAACCTTTTGTTCGTTTAAAATTCGAAGCTAATATATTTTCTGGGAAAACGACGTGTTATTTACTTGTCTATCAAATAGATTGACGCTCTCTTTGAATGAAAAGCCGCTGGAACAATTATGTTTATTGAGTAGGCAATAGGAAAAAGAGTAACAGGCTAGGACATTTATTAACAAAATTTATCAAAATTCCCTACTTCAATGTTGCATCAATCATTACAATAATCATAATAATAATAATAAAATTAACATTTCTTTCCTCAAACAGGAATGTATAGGCTCTAAATATTTGTTTAAAATTATTTTATGAACATGACTTGACTATTTGTATGCTAGATTATTATCCTAGAGTGTTTTTGCACTTCAATGTACACATACATATTTTTACGCTTTCAAAGTATTCTTTATTTTCCTAAATTTTCCGGTGAAAATTTAGTAGTTGGCAATAATGTATCAAACAACCAATTATATCAATTTTCCAATTGAGTTTGTATCACATAAATACCAATCAAATAAGTATATAAATTTTCGAAAATCAGCATAAATTTGTTGAAATTGGTAACGTAATCTTAAGCACTCCTATAAATTTCCAAACTTGCTATGAAATTTATATTGAAGAAATTTGATGAATTTTGGTATTAATGCTTTATTGGCATTATTAATGCTTTATTGGCATTATTAGTGCTTTATTGGCATTATTAGTGCTTTATTGGCATTATTAGTGCTTTATTGGCATTATTAGTGCTTTATTGGCATTATTAGTGCTTTATTGGCATTATTAGTGCTTTATTGGCATTATTAGTGCTTTATTGGCATTATTAGTGCTTTGTTGGCATTATTAGTGCTTTATTGGCATTATTAATGCTTTATTGGCATTACTAATGCTTTATTGGCATTACTAATGCTTTATTGGCATTACTAATGCTTTATTGGCATTACTAATGCTTTATTGGCATTACTAATGCTTTATTGGCATTACTAATGCTTTATTGGCATTACTAATGCTTTATTGGCATTACTAATGCTTTATTGGCATTATTAGTGCTTTATTGGCATTATTAGTGCTTTATTGGCATTATTAGTGCTTTATTGGCATTATTAGTGCTTTATTGGCATTATTAGTGCTTTATTGGCATTATTAGTGCTTTATTGGCATTATTAGTGCTTTATTGGCATTATTAGTGCTTTATTGGCATTATTAGTGCTTTATTGGCATTATTAGTGCTTTATTGGCGTTATTAGTGCTTTATTGGCATTATTAGTGCTTTATTGGCATTATTAGTGCTTTATTGGCATTATTAGTGCTTTATTGGCATTATTAGTGCTTTATTGGCATTATTAGTGCTTTATTGGCATTATTAATGCTTTATTGGCATTACTAATGCTTTATTGGCATTACTAATGCTTTATTGGCATTACTAATGCTTTATTGGCATTATTAATGCTTTATTGGCATTATTAATGCTTTATTGGCATTTTTCTCTATATTTAGTTTGAATATTATAATAGCTGCATTGAGTATAGGCAACCTAAATAGCATCTGTGAATATATTAATTACTAATGTGTTTAGTAGTATTTATTTATTACTTTGAGAGTTAAGAAATTTGCTTGAAATAAAAGGCATTATTATTTAAAAGATTAAATTTATTAAGTAGACTTATTTTTGCATATATTTACAGTTTCCTTACTAACTAATATTTTTTATCAACTTTTTACTGAAAGATCTTATTCCTTAAAAATTTAAGTTACAACACTAGTACCTAGTTATCACAAACAACAAAAAGCCCTTTGCAGATACTTGCCAAAAATGCATAACCCATCATTATGTATACATTCGTACATAATTTTCTTTCATAATTTATTACCTGCAATTCGGAGCTTGAATTTCCAAATTCTTCAAAAGATACACTCCATTTGCTCCTATCATCTATACCTATTGTTTTCTTTTTATTTTGTAGTTGATGAAAGTACTTTTGAAACCATAAGATAAAGAAACCCATCCTAAGTAATGCTAACATAAAAAGTATACAAAAACAAAAAAAATATATAAATGTTACGTCATGGTTGGAGATAGCTTAAAAATAGTTTTATTTTTTTCATTGGTGTTACAGTATAAAACTTCGAATGTAATAGGCTTACATAACAAAAAAAAAAACAAGAATTTTATATCCTCGCGTGGTGTTTTTATATCTACACTTAAATAGTTATACCTAAATACACGTATGATTTTCTTATACGCTGGTAGAAGCATTATTTTCACGTATTAAATAAGATTAATTATGCATAAAAACAAAATATGAAATAATAAAACACTTTATTTTTTTTTTATATAAACACTACAATAAAGTCAAAATATTCGTTATAATCATACTGTTATATAAACCTATTAAAGTTACGCATTTCATAAATACAGGGATTTTAAATTACATTTCTTTTTGCGAGTTCATCCTCAAAAACATTTTGTTGAAAATAAAAACATCAAAAGAATAAACAGAACGGAAGAGTCATAAATTAAAAATCGGTACATTTTATAATTAATCGTTAAACGAAATTAATACAAAATGAGGTGTGACTTATAAGAGAAAAAAATGGGTGGGGGGGGGGGGATAGAGGGAGGGGGACAAGTCGTTTAGCAAACTATAGATATGGTAACATTTATACCCAGGTTGCCATTATCTGCAAACAGTTGGGCAATCGAGGTATCAAATACTAAACAGTCTGAACCCATGATTGCGGAGGCAACACCTTCATGACTTGAACGTGGCATAGCTTCCCAGGTTAGGCGGCGTCTGTTTCCATTCAATTCCAGTCTGAAAGTTAACGAAACGTGTGGGTGGTTATGGATTGGAGTACTGTAACCGGCACGAATTATATTGGAGGAAGAACAGACATTAAGTTCTATAAAATCACATAATAATCATAGCAGTTTTGGTTAATGAATTTTATTACAAACGGGTAGGCGTATCCCTTCTTAAAATTGTTTACGGCGCAACTTAGATTGTGCCGGTTACAGTAGCGTGGATTGATTTATATACCTATAAGCGAAATGCTCTGCCTGTTTTCGCGAACCAATCAACTGTACGATCGCAAAAAATTGGGTGTGGCCATCGCATTTCTCCTGTTTCTCTAAAATCAACATAAAATGGTGTCCGAAACAGCTTTGCATCATGACCCAGTCGACAGCGCCTGGTAAATTGATTTCAGTAGCTAAAAAAACTATATCTTCTCCATTTAATGTAGTGATGTTCTGGTGGGCATGTTGTAAGTGAACCATAACCTTCTCAAGCTGGCCCTATAAAAGAAAACATCATAACAGTGTACTCTTATATCATGTGCTTCTATTACGCACCTGCCAAGAGCAAGAGGCACCAGGGCAAGGGCAACTGTAAGGTCGGAATTCACAAACTTCTTCGTGTTCAGCTTTTTCATTCAATCCGAGAGACATACGACAGCCAGTTTGTTTATGTTTACAAGGGAACATTAAATTATTTGCCACCTTTTCCATAGCAAGATTTCTTATATCACCTATTAAAATTAATTGTGTTTAATGAAACCTTGAAAAAGCAATGGAATATTTATAAGAAATTTGCGAATATGCCCTTTATTGTAGGAATTACCAACTTAAATCATCCGCAAAATTTAAAAAGTGCCAAGTGGGAAGAGAAGCTTACAACCAAATTCATCCGGATTATCTCACTTTGCCGAACATCTTAAGGATGATGATGTTTTGACATCAAATAAACACAGGCAACTTTCTTAATAAGTTAGAATCATTAGAAATTTTACGACAGCAACTGACAAATAAGCACAATTCCCTTAATACCTAATCACAATTTTAGGCAACCCCTGGTTGTTTATTGATTCAAAACCTAACCATAGACGTCTCTAAAATATTCGTTTTAATTTTCAAACAATTTCATATAGGAGAAAAGGAAAAAAAATCTTGTCTTGTAAGTCTGTTGTCCGGTCGCCTTCATTGACGTATTATGAAAGAGAATTTTGGGAGATAACACCTTATTTTATTTTCACCTTCATTATTTAAAAAGGGCAATAGAGAAATATATATCACAGAGGACGATTTGTTGCTTTTTCCTAGCTAACTTTGCATAAGAACAAGAAGATATGACTAATATTTTGATTGCTGCGTATTATTTTTTAAGTTAAAGTATAACATATACAAGGTTCTATTTAAGATAATAAAGTAGGATCTCGCTGTATATTCAGGAAATATTATTTTATAAAAAACAAGCGAATATTTACATGCGTTTAATGCGACGACTACTTGCAGATCACGCAACATGAAATCAAAATATGCGCGATAATTTGCACTTTTATCTACTTTATAGCGCAGCAAAGAAATTTTACAGCTCATGCTACAGGTGTTCATTTCTTGTTTAGATATCTAAACATGCGCATATGCACATGTTTGTTGGTTTTATTTCTTATTTATACAGGGTATTTTTAATAAGTTGCCTTGTTAGCTATTTTCAATGCTTCATTATGTCGTAAATTGCATCGATGCTTTTTCGATGCATGCTAAATTCTAGTGTCTATACTTTCATTAATGGTAGTGTATATGAAAACTAATATATTTTAACAATTTTAATTTTATTAATCTTCTTTATATTTTCTTATAATGCATTTCATTTTATTATATGCTTATATTCAAGGAATTTAATTAAAATTCAATGAATTTTATGTTCATAAAAATTTAACATATTAAAATCAAAAATATATGTGGTATAATGACTTACCCAAAGTACCACGACATGTAGGGCAACAAGAAAGTTTGGGACGACAGCTAGAACAGACTAAATGGCCTACTTGGCATTGCATTATGGGCGGTAACACAATTTCAAAACAAACGGGGCATTCGAATAAAGCAGCCAACTCATCTGTTAATGTTCCGGGAGTTGACAATCGAGACAGTTGATTTGACGAACTTGATTGCGCATTGGAACCAGATGCCTCCCCGCCTGTCGCAGATCCACGGCCTCGTTTTTGATTCATGATTTGTGCCATATGTAAATAACCTAATTTAAAAAATTAAATACTTAATCTCTAATTCTCAATAGTTTTCCAAGTACAAGTTAGGGTATTAGAAGTGGTACGAGTATATTATAATGTTACTTACTTTTTTTTTTGTTTATGCCCTGATGTTTGTAGTATCAAAGCTTAAAAGAAAATTGATAAAGTACTATTGTCGATAGTATACACAATGAAAAGTAAAGCGATAATTAACTATATCTACTGCTAATGTATCATCCTATAGAAAGTATGATATCAATACACTCACTTTGTTTATATAATTATAAGATATGCAATGGAATGATAAAACTTATTTTATACTAATGTATCAGCACGAAATTTTGTCTTTCGCCTGCAGATGTGGATTCCTTTATAAAAAACCATCATACTTCAATAAAAAATGATAAAAACGTCTAGTTTTTATACGATTTTTTTATCTAACTTCCAGAAAATTTGACGCCATGTCACAAATGTCAGAACACAATATAGTAAATCAATGTTACCACTACGTTAAGTTAGCAACCTACACAATCAAATGAAACTAATGTGTAATAGATTTAAATCTGTTCAAAAATAAATGCAGTAATCTTTACAAATTACATTTTTTATACCTCGAGGGTATTTAATATCCAATGTACGATATAGTAAAAGAAAAAATGGGTATAAATGATTTTACAATTCGTAGGTATTTTTTAGAGATGGTGAATTTGATAGGTCATTGTTACCACACATATGATAATTTAGGATCATATCCCCGGCACTCTTTATACCGCCAAAAATTGAATTAGTGCTGCGATCTAACTCTCTTATCAAGAACTGCATCAGTATTGAGTCAATGTTTCACTGCTGCGATGGCGCTGAACAATACATTTAGAATTCATACATTTTATCAACCTTGATTTTCATATACAAAATTATTGTTAGAAAATCTACATGGTCACTTATTTAAATGTAGGGAATACGCCAGTATGTGTGTTAATTTGGTTGGCTTTCTACAGTTGTCTATATACTCTCCGAAAACTTGAAATTTGATTAAATCTTCCATATTTATTTTTAGAGTTATAAGAGGACTTAGGCGTTACAGGCTAGAGCTTGTTTATTATTAATTGTTTATTTACTTTCAAATTGCATTAAAATATAATCATTTTTATTTATTTAACTCAAGAAAAACAAGTACCTTGTGCCGTGCATTATGGTTTTATCATATAAATATTTATATTATATATATATATATTATATATTTGGGTAAATATACGCATTCTAGTAATTTAGAAGATAGAATTTTAAAAATTCAATACAATATCCTGGTTTATTGAGCACTTGTGAATTAAAATAATAAATAATTGAAAACCCATCTCTATTCACTTTATACATTAATTAAAAAACTATATTAATATATAACATTGTGAAAAGAACTGCTTTTTCAATTATTTATAAATGATTTCCAATTTAAAATTTTTCATCTGCTAGTTACTTTGGTTCTGTTTTTACAGAAATTTTTTTCTATTGTAATTGCTTGAATAGTTTGTGAAAAGAGGTATAGATGGCTGGGCGAAGCAAGTTTTTCAAAATTGTCTAAGTGGCTATGTTTTTCTCTGTTTAGGAACTAAAATTTTAGCCGTTTTGGCGTAGAATCTTGTGTTTTGTTTAATGACAAATGCAATGCTTTAAAATCAATATTTCCAAAATATTTTCGCATTATTTGTTGACAATTTCTAATGGCGTATTAATTGTAAAGGTCTGTTTGACCGGTGGAATTTATGATCAGGTTAAGTGGCCACTGTGTTTAGTGATGGCCATGGTTAGTGAATAACAATTGACAGCTGACAGACATAAGAGCAATATTTTTAATAAAATAAAAAATATGAGTTAACGGAAACATACCTACCTATGTTCAAGCTCTACCTAAATAGATATTTATTATTATAAACATGGATACTGATTACCAGGAAGCTGATTCTGATATGGAATGTTCAGATAATGATAATGAATGTTTTGATGTTTACAATTATTATAACATCGTCGACGACAATGATATGGAACAAGTGGATCCTAGTCAGGTAGATCCAGAATATTTTAGCTACGATTGCTTAACAGAAGTAGAAGTCGAACAGCTATTAAATGAAAACGTTGCAACCCTGAGTAATACTCTTCAAATTACACCATCATTAGCTAAGGTAACTGTTTTAACCTTAAAGATTATATAGGACTAGTTTGTAAGTATTTTTTTAATCCCTTAATTAGGTATTATTACACGGGCATGGTTGGTCAATAGCAAATATAGTTATGAAGTATCGAGAAAATGCAAGTAATTTGCTTATTTCTTCCAAAATTAAACCACCAGTGACACCAGCACCTATTCCATGTTCAAGATACGAAATGTGCCCTGTTTGTGTTACACAACATATGAGTGAAAAATTTTATAATCTATCTTGTGCTCACATGTTTTGCAAAGACTGTTGGATAATGCATTTCGAAGTTCAAATTAATCAAGTGAGTCATACAATCTCTAAGTAAAATTTGAGTTATACCGTAATAATATGTTATTTAGGGAATATCTACCGCTATTAGTTGTATGACGAAGGATTGTGAGGTGTTAGCACCTGAAGATTTTGTTTTGAAGCATCTAATTAAACCAAATCTTAGGGAGAAGTATCAGCAATTCACGTTTCAAGATCACGTTAAATCGCACCCACAATTACGCTTCTGTCCGGGTCCTAATTGCCAGGCTATCATACGTAGTCAGGAAGCAAAAGCAAAACGTGCCGTTTGCTCACAATGCAGGACTATATTTTGTTTTAAGTATGTGTCCGTTTTCATTTTTATTTTATAAATTCACTTGATCCCTTGTAGGTGCGGAATGGATTATCATGCTCCAACCGACTGCCAAATAATTAAAAAATGGCTAACAAAATGCGCAGATGACAGTGAAACTGCAAATTATATAAGTGCACACACCAAAGATTGCCCTAAATGCCATATTTGTATTGAAAAGAATGGTGGCTGCAACCATATGCAGTGTTATCATTGCAAACATGATTTCTGTTGGATGTGCCTTGGTGATTGGAAATCTCATGGATCCGAATATTATGAATGTTCCCGCTACAAGGAAAATCCTAACATTGCTCATGAATCTGTGCATGCTCAGGTAGTATGTGTTTTATTTACTGCGTTAATAAAGTGTATGGAATCACTTAAGTATCTCAGATTTTAAAAATTGCAGCTTTAGAGAGATTTTCTGATAAGAAATTCTTAAAAATGAATTTTGAATAAGACGAAAAACACTGCATACAATACATTGTATTTTAGTATTCAATATTTTGTGGTTTTTCATGTTCAATATTCAATACCGCAAAATTGTTTAATGTCGTGTTGCTCATTGGAGGTCTCAAGCAGTTTTTAATTAATTTTAGTTTGTCAATACTTCTTTCACACAAAGCAATTGATATACAAATTGTCATAAATAATTTTAGTGTCACCATAAGATTTAGGTGGGGTTCTATAAGATGTCATTCCACGATAAATTTAAGGAATCTAAAGCTAGCTAAGTATCTTCTCAACCTTGGTATTTCCAGGAGAAGTTCTGTCTCTGGTATCTCATCATAAAAGGCAGCCTCCATGTTTGCCGATAGGAAAGTATTTGTATGGACAACTTCGAGCAATGTAGCTACAGCTTCAACGGACTTTGATTTAATTTTGACAAAACATTCCAACATATTCTTTACGATTTCAGCTTTCAAAGTGTCATCCTCACCAGCTTTTGCTATTTTTCATAGTTTTTCTTCATCGATCATGGGGATGTTATTTCAAAAATGTAAAAATTCAATATGGCGCCCATAAGAAAAACAAAAGTTGGGTACAAGCGCGAAGAACCCAGCGAGCCTAGAATTTTTCTAAGGCCATTTTTGAGGTCCTCATTTTCTTTCCCAAATTAGATGGGAAACAAACCACAGCAATTAATTTATCAGAGTACATAAGCCATGTTGTTTTTTTCACTTTTTCATCATTTTCCAAGTTTTTGTAGTAATATAAGCTACTAAATTTTCGAATACACTCGCTCATTTAAAATGGTTAATTTTCCACTATAAATTTCGACTATTCTTGAAATTAGATGAAAAGAAATCGCTGACTTGAATTATTGATGTGGCTTCTGCTGTTTTAGCGTCTTTACCAATTTCTATTTTTTGACAATTCGGGTCAATATGCAATTTTCCACAAATGTCTCCAAGAGCACCATTCTAACTTTTACAGTTTTCGAGTTGTATCAATTAGAAACATGTAGCAAAAGTAAATCTTTCCATTCCACGCCTCTGATGTCCAAACTACTAATTTTAGAATAGTGCTCTCGTAGCCTTTTTTGCATGCTTTATAAGCAGAGACAAAAATCAGTTAGGATCGAGGCGTAACTAAGAGCTTAAACAGGAATACGTCAGCGTTAGGCATTCTATCCTTATTTAAGATAACGATAGAATTACGTAAGTGACCTAGCAATGTATGTGCGATGCCGCCTCTTTACCCCTACTAATGCTGACGTATTCCTTTTAGCATTCTAACCCAACTGGCGTTCGTCTCTGTTTATAAGAGAGGCCCTATAATCCCTATATATTTTGTGATATCTGACCCAGTTTTTCCAACGTTTTAGATAAAAGGGGAAGTTGTCTCTAGTTCCTTTTCAGCCGAAGTTTTTGTTTATACCATATTACCACAAACTTAACCAAATTTACTTGTGCTTTAAAGTATAGCATGAATATTTGCCTGCAACTAGGACTGGCTGTGGCAATAAATCTCAACATTTTATTTTGTAGAGTATTAATCCTCTCCAAAAGAGGAAATATGATTTTAGTAAGACTGTGCGTATGCGCACTATTTCAAAGATGAAGTTTTTCTTATCATTCCGTTAATATTCAATTCATTGCAGAAAAAATTAGATATAGTAAAACGTTTTATTTTGATTTTAGGCAAGAGAAGCTTTAAAGAAGTACTTGCACTATTATGAGCGATGGGAGAATCATTCTAAATCTTTAAAACTCGAAGCAGAAACCTTAGAAAAGCTTCGATTGAAAATTAACCAGAAAGTAATGGCTAACCTAGGCACCTGGATTGATTGGCAATATTTATTCGTAGCTGCTAATCTCTTGGCAAAATGTCGATATACATTGCAATATACTTATCCTTACGCTTACTTTATGGAGCCTGGTCCACGTAAGGAATTGTTCGAGTACCAACAAGCCCAGTTGGAGGCCGAAATCGAGAACCTCTCATGGAAGATAGAAAGAGCCGAGACAACCGATCGCGGCTATTTGGAGAATCAAATGGATATCGCGGAGAAACGGAGAACCACGTTATTAAAAGACTTTCTAGATGTGTGATATCTTAAATAGGGATTCTAATATATAACAATAACGTTAATTCTAAATTTTTCATCTAACAAGAAAGATTTTTCTCGCATACTGTTTTTTTTTTAGCAAATACTACTTGTAAAACGTTTTTTAATTACAAATTTATCCTCTGAACGTGTCGCTCCATTATAAGATACATAATCTTCGTTAATTTATTATTAAATGCCAGTTGAACTTAAATACTTCTGGCAAGTTTTATAGTATTAGGTAGATTTTCAAATAAATATTTTTAATTCTAAATCTAATCATTTCAGGTGTTAAAAAAGTTTTTTGAATATAAAATAGTGCTAAATCATAATAAATTAATTAACTAGTTTACATATTTTAGTTCAAAAACTTGTTTTATAATATTTCTCACAAAAACTCAAAATTCTGTCAAACAAAATATTTGCTTTTATTAGTTAAAATAACTGCTCTATTAGTTTTACGAATTCGAGACATTCTTGTAAATAGTCTGTCTAGCTAGTCGTTATTGATGCATTTCAGAGGTGGGACTCGACTAAAGGGTTACTCTCAACCAGTGTTGTCACCATATAGGTTATTTGATATTGCATAAAAGGTTGCACTTTTTAACTTTTCTTACCATATAACATGGCATTTTTCAATTTTATATCGATAGTTCCGGTAATAAAAATCATCGCATGCATTACGCTAAAAAATTACCAAATATGTCCTTTATTAAACGAATACTCTAAAACTGTGGCACTGGAACACTGAAACAGTTCACTAAAACCCTTACCACAACACTTAATTCGTACTGGACGCACGTTTCGATAGCCAAGCTATCATCATCAGCAGCAAGACCAGTCTTGCTGCTGATGATGATAGCTTGGCTATCGAAACGTGCGTCCAGTACGAATTAAGTGTTGTGGTAAGGGTTTTAGTGAACTGTTTCAATGTCCTTTATTGCTACAACTACCAACTTAAATCTTCCGCGAAATTTAAAAAATGGCAAGTGGGTAACTTTGGTTTTCTACAACTAACCTTTCACTTCAAACAATTCGAGCAATTCAATATTTTCGTCATTATTCTTATTTTCTACACTACTGCTGCTGTTATACCTGATTCACATAATGGTAATGTTTTGGTAAAGTAATCTTAGTGTTAAATATGTACAGAATGATGTTTATAAAATAGCAGGAAAAATTACAAATCCTAAAGGTGAAACTGTTTTCCAATATCAATTTACTGACAAAGGTAGACACACAGTGAGAATACGGACACTCGGTTGTTTTCAGTCGACCAATTTTTCAAAACTCGGTACGCGACGGATGGAGACAGGGGATTCTGCATTGGTTTAGGATGACTGTGGCGGAAGCAGCAGCATTTCAAGGTCATCAGAACACTACAGATTTCATTCATAAGTAGGTCATGTGTTACTAGTATATTTTCCATACACACTTCCTGATTCACTTTTTAATAAATATGTTGCAGTTTAATTGTCATACCATATTTATTAATTTTCTCTAAACTATAATTTAGTTAAAATAACCACAAACATTAATAAACATTTATTTCATACACTAAATGCTTTTATATTTTAACATTTAATATTATTACTTGCTGGTGAACACGGGATGTAGGCAACCAAAATTACATAAAGATAAAAAATATAGAAGCCTTAAAGTACTCAAATTAGAATATCGTCTTCGATTTGATCTTAAAGGCTACGCCTTTGTAAAAAATTAACAGGCATTTTATAAATACAATAAATAAATTTGACCATTTATTTATTTAGCTTTTCCTTGGTTAGCTACAGCTTCCATAGCCTTTTTAACAGTTTCGGGGTCACCCAAGAACTGCAGGCTACCATTCGGTACTGGATTCAATTGCTCATCCAAAGTATAAACGAATGGAATACCAGTTGGTAAATTTAATGCCATGATTTCATCATCAGACAACTTGTCGAGATGCTTAACAATACCTCGGAGACTATTGCCATGGGCTGCAATAAGAATAGATTTCCCTGCCTTGATTTCTGGAACAATTGTATTGTTCCAAAATGGTAATGTTCTTTCAATTGTAAGTTTAAGGGATTCAAATTTAGGGAATTCGTCAGGTGTCGGTCCATCGGCATATCTTGGATCGTTAACTATTTGATTGTAGTAAGGATGGTCCTCTTCCATCGGTGGTGGTGGGATATCGAAACTACGCCGCCAAATTTGTACCTGCAAATAAAACAGCAATGATATATCGAATAAGTTATTTATATATACTTTACTTGAGCATCTCCGTATTTTGCAGCCGTTTCAGCTTTATTTAAACCAGTTAATCCACCATAATGCCTTTCGTTTAATCTCCAGCTTTTCACTGTTGTAAGGTCAGTTTGCGCAATTTCTTTCAAAATAGCTTCTAAGGTCTTATTAGCTCTCGTTAATACTGATGTATAAGCGATGTCGAATTTATATCCTGCATCTCTCAAAGCTTTTCCAGCAGATACAGCTTCTTGTTCACCTAAAATTTTGAATGTAGAGCCGTTTGAACAACCGGTGTGTTGACAAGGACATTAAAGGTCGTATATGTCAAACATGAAAAATTGGAAAATTACCTTTTGAACTTAAATTTGCATCATACCAGCCACAAAATAGGTTCTTTTCATTCCATTCGGATTCACCATGACGTATCATAACAATTTTATATTGTGCCATTTTAATAAAATTGAAGATTTGATTCACCACAAGAGCTCCAGACCGCGCCAATTTAGCAACTGACAGACATTTGATTTCAAACTGGGCTGCGTTCTTTTTGCGCATAACAGAACGTGACTGTAGTGGGGTACTTTTTCAATAAAATATAGGATTCCGTAGAAATATATTTATTAGAACTTATATATATATATAACTATAATAAATCATTAAACATAAATTTAAATTTGTAGCAGCAACGCAACGCCTGCTAAAGTCCATTTTGAGGGCTTATCTTTGGTCTTTAGATTAAATGTCCAAACGTAAGTTGGTCCCCGGGTTCTTGTTTTATATACTGGGCATTCGTAAACGTTTCTTAAATCTTGTTTATCTTGTGTTATAGCTCTAACGTTTACCACAGGCATCGGAGGAAACAATTCTTTTAATTTTGAATCCATTATCATTCCCGCTTGTATATCCCATCTGGCGCCCTCTATGAACAAGCCGT
Source organism: Dynastes maya (assembly GCA_029619315.2). Lineage (NCBI taxonomy): Eukaryota > Metazoa > Arthropoda > Insecta > Coleoptera > Scarabaeidae > Dynastes > Dynastes maya. Next base: position 2,471,660 of record JAROYE020000012.1, on the reverse strand, counting down.
GGATATATGCACCTTCTCTGGGAGCACTCCTATAAAATGAGCACATTTAAACGCAGTTATTAGTGCAAAAAACAACAGAGAAATAAATCGTAAGTTGGATTAAACTGATTAAAAAAGACAATATAAATAGTACATTATGAAAATTCCTGTAATGTAACATTATATCATCTATGGTATCATAGATGGCGCAGGTTGTCCATTTTTAATTTGAATTTTTATATTTAATTTAAAATAGGTTTTTGTAATAATTTTCTTACGTGAATTCTTCTTTTTGCTTCTTCGTCACATCGCATTGCAAGCACATTTTATCTAATGGCAATTCGTTTTTACGGGCTGTGCTTTGCATAATTGCTGTTAACAGCGATTGAGGATTAAAAAAGCCACCCAACCACACTGAAGATGGTAACTAGGGGAAAACGCGATGACGTTGTGATTTATTGAAGCTAAAATTTATTTTATACATACGACAAAGTCGGTCGACCAAGTTTCCAACTCCCTTAATCTCAGCGTTAAATCCACAAACCACGCTGTTAGACCATGGAGTGACGGATATGCCCGTTTCATCCAAACGGGTGGCACTTGATCCAAGAACAAGGAATTCTCTAAATCTTCCATATCCGATGTTATTGTCAGTTCCCCTTTCAAACCGAGATCTAATTCGCGTAGAGATCTTTTTATTTCACTCGTTAAGTAATTCATTCGTTCACATTCCTGAAAGGCAACTATTACGTAAGGGGTCCTCTCTTCAACTTTTCCCATTATCTCTGTCATATTAAAATCTTCAGGTAGCCTTTCGAGCATTTCGTCAATGATTTGTTTGACCTTATCTTCTCGGGATATCGTAGCACCTCCACCAGAACCGGCATCTCTAGGCTGCATTTCAAATACTGTGCGGAAGAGATTCTCAGCGGTTGTTGTTAGGAAGCCAATTTCAGCATTTGGGTGGAGACCGTAAAGGTATGGAGATTCTGGGGGTAAAGCATCGTCTATGTACTGGTGATATCCAACATAATCTGTGTTTGGAGGAGCTGGGAAGCTTGGTGCTAATAAAAGTTCACCATCAACCTGAGAAGAGGACAATAAGTAACTTAGCGATGAGGATGATATTTATGCTCACCAAATCTGGCTGCAAGTATTCTTCAAGATAAGAAATACACAACTTTCTATCCCAATCATCGGTAATATGTCCACCGTACATAATTTCACCAAAGAGATATCGTAAATCCTCCCAAGGAACTTTGGAATTACTCTCGAGGTAGTTGTATAACACAAAAACACTTATTGTAAGGTCCCCGACGTTAAAAGGGTATATTTTATTCCAACCTTGAGGTCCAAATTTCCGCCTTTCTGCAACTACAGCATGGAAATAACACAATGCAAATAGAATCACTTTAAATTCAGCTTCTTTGCCACACTGTTCCAGAGTTTCTTGATTGAAATTCGATAAAGCTTTGTGTATGTTAGCTTGCATCCCCGTTGGGGGTTCGTTGGTTATTTTAATTGACGATTCTAGTATACCCTGAAATAATCTTTAATTAATCTACTGTACAAGTACAAATATTACACAACGTGCTTGTGGAATAATATGAGCTGAGGCTGAAGCAGCCGGTTCAGCACTCATAAAGACTCTATAATCTGGATGGGATCCTTCACTATATTGTTCTAATTTCTTTTCAAGGGATGGAAGCCATTTCTTCACTAAATGGATATTTTGTAATATAACCCAATGTCCTCCTTTAGCTGCTGTTTCCATAGCTGTCTCAGCTACGATTTCTTGCCCTTGACCCAGAGAAACGTTGTGGAAATTCTGTGTATCGGCAGTAAATCCCATTTTTTCTCCTAGATTTTCAACGTCTTTCAAAGGATTTACACCAGGTGATAGGATGAAAAAAATTGGTGTTGATGGACTGGTTTCTTCATAGGATTTTGCAAACTCAACGGTTTTATTTTCAACATACTTAGTCCCTAATTTTTCTTCTATAAATGCCCTATAACACACCTTAAAAGTACTCAAAGCACTTGTAGGATTACCGAGGGTTACATTACTGCGTAGATCATTCTATCTGGTCTTAAAGCTCTCATCATGCAAAGCCTTTGGAGGGCAGTTTTATTTTTCCATTCTGTAGGAAACTTTTCACGCTCAGGACACTCACATTCCACTAATTTTTTCCATCTCTTCGGGGAACTCTCAATATCCCTGTCTAAGTTCCTAAATTCATCTTTTGCCGAGAGGCTGCATATACCTCCCCAACTTGAGTTCGATAGAAAGTCGACGGGGCTGGTGACATGTGGTTTAATCGGAAAACGGAGTAGGAAATCTAAATCTGCAGGAGAAATTTCTTCACTCGTAAGTAAAATCTAAGGTTTTATTAATTTAGGTATAAAAATATTGTTCAAGAAAATTTTATTTTACTTGGAAAGTCATTTGCGAGACGAAAATCAACTTATCACATTCAAATAAACCCCTTGAAGTGTACTGAAACACTGAAAATGATATACAGTCGATTAGGTTATTTACCCTATTTGCGACGGTGTCAGATGGTTCAGCTTTGCTTATTGCTTTTTGAAATACAACGCTGAATGCCTAGAAAATAAAGTATTATAAACAATGTTTACCATTTTCCCTTGAAAATACTTTTAAAGAGAATTGGTATATAGGATTTATTGTATTAAGGTCATTTAAAATAAAATACAATAAACTAGCTCTTGCAGCAGCTGGTCTATAGTGTTCTCTAGCCTGATCGATCTCCACTGAGGTGATCTTGGCCTCACTCACTTTCCTTTCAATCTCAGCAGCTGTTTTTTTCGTAGTTTCAAGATTTTCAACCAAGCTAGTGTCTTCTAATATGTTACCACCTGCAGATGAAAGTCTTGAGAGCAAATCATCTTCTAAAGATTTTAGCATTATCTTGAAATCATTTTGTTGTTTAGTTAATTCAGCCTGGAAAGAAAAAGCACAATTTATAATTATTAGAGGGGTAAATAGGATTAACCTTCAAATCTTCTAGATCAGGACGTTCTGCCTTAACAACCTCAGCTAAAAGCTGATCTTCTAAACCATCTCTTGTTACAGTAAAATTAATTAAAGTAGTTTGAGCTTGCATTTCTGGTTTGTAATGGGGATTTGCGAGCTTGGTATGTAAGATCAATCGAAAATTTGGATTATATTCAATCTCTTTGTCTCCAATTTTGATTGCCCTTAAAGAAAATGCTTTGGATGAAGGAATTTAATGTTTTAACCGACTTACTTTCCTTTTTTGATTAAATTTCTTCCTAATAGAGTGTCTAAAATCGGATCTACGGATTCCCCAATGTTTTCTACAAGGACTGTTAATCCTGCCGTTATAGATCTTTCGATAATATCAACGAAGCCCTTTTGTCCTAATCGTATAACTTGAAGTTCTTCACCGTATTTTTGTTTGATCCATTTAACACCTTGTAACTGAGGATCTATCATCAAAGGCCACCTGTCAGAATTTGATAAAATAGTCGCGTTTTCTGTTGACATCCTATCACTTGGTAGACCTTCGTTTTGCCATTTTGCTATTTGAGTGTCATCAGTTAGAAGTGCCAGAGGATCTAGATGTTCGGTAATTGGAATTGAAGGCTATGGCAAGTAAAGAAAATGATAATTTGATGTGTATATTTTGAAGATGGTGGTAAGTAATGCTTACGTCTAAATTTTTTAGATATGGAAACCACATTTTATGCAGCAAATCCAGTCTGTATTGCTTAGTAAAACAGCCTACGTAAGAGATGAATGCTGTTACCAGCAGAACATCACCTGGGAGCATTGTTCCTTGTACCATGAAACTGGAAAGGGAAATTCAGTAAAATTAATTATCCCATTATTAAAAAGAAAAAACCTATGAACAGCTTCAGCCCATCTAACGTTTTCACTAGCTAATCCTCCAACCAATCGATTAGCTAAAGCGATAGTCGCGTTAGTAGCATCTGCTTCTTGTTGGCATAACATTTTTTCTGTGGTGGCTTTTTCAAAGTCAGCCGTTAATTTTGCAAGTTGCTCTTCTAAAGACTACAATTGGATTTAGGTATTTAGCTTTGGTAAAAGACGTCGTACATTTACTTACAGCAACTTTTCTTTTTATACAAGCTAATTTTTCTTGAGCAGCGGCTAGTTCAGCGTTAGCTTGGGCTAACGCTTTTCGCTTGGGTTCGACATCACAAAAAACTTCGTAAAATTTGATAATATTTATAACCCATGCGCAAAGTCCAGCTGCAGCGGCAGATTTTGATCTGATAAAATCAGGATCGAATTCTGGATCCTTTAAATATGGTTCTATGGCTTTAATTACGTCAGGGTGTATGTTTTCTTTATCATAATTGATTAGTGCATCTAGAAACGCGTCTACCTTAGCCATTACTATCTAAAATGATAATCTATGTTATCGAAGGAAGATATTTGAATGGAAATTTTATACTTTTGCAGCTTTCCAACTTCTATCTTTAGGGATTTTTCCTCCTGGAGCTAATAATACCATGACAGCCGCTGTAACGTTTGTAACAGCGCCTGGTGGTGAGCCAAACGATTTTAGTTCCGTTAAATTGGCTTTATTTAAGGTATTTAAGGCTTCTTGAGCTGCTATTAGAGCTGGTTCTGCTTTAACTAAATCCGCCTCGCAATCTTTTTGCTTCTTAGTTACTTCCTCAGCGATTATAGCTACTTTTTTCTCTTCTTCATCAGCTGCTGCTTTTTCAATACTTACTTTTTCAGTTTCCACTTTAACCATTTCTATAAGAGCATCAGCCGCTTCATTTTTTTCTTTTAATTCAATTTCTTGTATTGCCAACTTCGCTTTTAGCTCGTCCACTTGTTCTGCAGTACTCCTTAGTTTATCAAGACCATTTTCGAGACGATGAATCTTTCCTGTTAGTTCAACGGATTTTTGCCTGAGTAACTTTGAATATAAGTTAATTTGTTCTAGATAGGATTTTGGTGTTGTATAATTGTATCTTCTCTCATTTTGGAGATATAATCTGGATGTAGAATTAACGGATGTATGAACGTATGACATAAATTGAGAAACTTGATCTCGTAGTGTTTTCTGGAACATAAAGAGAAGTCAATTCAAAATATATTGAGATGAACAGTCGATTATTACTGGCAAAACTTCTAATTCTTCCAGAAACCTTAAAGAAACTGAAACCAGTGCTTCTTGGGGCCATTCATGAAACCAGTTAATTTGTGTACAGTTTATGACAGCTGGAAATTTCCTAGAGCGTACTCTTAATGTTGATCCAACTGGTGAAAAACACAGAACAACTTTTAATTGACGCCTCACACGGTCAATAAAGAATTTCCAACAAGTTTCCCTCGTATCCGCCAAGCCGGCTCCTTTTACTTCGTTCCTGACTCCACCAATGATGCCTTCAATTTCATCGTCGGAGAACATATCTGGAACTTCTCCAGATGCAAGCATATCATTGATTAATACAAGAAATTGTTCATTGGGAACTTGAGCATCTGTCATCAAAAACATTATTCCGACATTTTTCAAGCCAGATTTCATATATAATCCTGATAGTTCCTTTTTTAGATCAGATACGCCATATCCTTTCTTTAGTTGGATTTGTACGACTTCCAGCGAAGATATGAAAGCTGCTAGACGTGATAGGGACTGCTTACCGCTACCTCCAACACCAACTAAGAGGGCGCTACCCCTTGGTGATTCTAATATACGATTAATTCTGAAGACGTATGAAATTAATTCCGTATCAACTTTTTGTTTTGTTTGATTACCTGCAGATATGCATCATAGCATCTTCAAAAAGAACTAGATTCATCGCAGCGACCAAATCATTATAGCTGACCATAGCTTCGTTTAATAATTTGTTCAAGTCACTCCATCTTTTAACTGGCATATATTTTGGCTCCCCAATTCCGTTAGCGAAGTGACAAAATAAATTAGGTTTTTCGAAAATGTACCCTTCATCTAAATCCTGTAAAAACACGTTTGATTTATAAGTTTTATTTTAAAAGGGGATTTCAATATTACTTCAAAATTCTTTTTATACACATCCTGCAAGAGCTTATTGAATCCATCAATGTCTTTTTCTTCTGTTAGCTTATCACCGTAAACTCTTTGGCATTCATGTATCCACAATCGTATCAACTCTTGTGCTTCACTTACGCAATCGTTTGAGCTGAAGAGCAAACCCTATAAATTAAGAAGTTTCAGTAAAAATTATTATTTGTAAAACTCTTTCTTGTATATTTATTGATGCCTCTGGAAGTCTTGATTATTAAAATTAGTTTCCTTTTTGGATTTCTAGCATATATTGGTGGCATGAGTTCAAATTAAAGAACTTGGAGTACTAGAAACAACATTGCCAACTAAAGTGGTTGTCTGTAGCGAAGAATGAGATCACGACAAGCCCTTACTGTTTGAGTTATTTGGATGAGATGTAAATACTGTGGTTTTATATTGGCTTCACTTTTAAATGTAAACAAACTTCAATTCTTTTGTCCAAATGAGGAGTGGTCTTAATTTGATGTTTATTAAAGTATTTTTGTTGTTGAAATTGTTAAGTAGTGTTAAGTGAATTGTAATGGTAATAATGTATTTCACCGAATGAAAGCGTTTAGCAATCTTTCAGAGCTTATGTAAATTACTTACTCAACAGATAGTTAATAGAAATAAATTTCCAGTGGCACCTGATACGCGTGGCTCAATTTCATTACCTGGAACACATTCGATATATCTCTCAAATTGAAAATGTAGTGGAATTTAATAGCTGTTGGCAGGAAAATCTGCGAGATCTTGTGATGTAGTACAATTGACGCAGCCACAATATTATTGGCTAATTTAATTAGAACTGGTGGAAATTTCAGCTCGGTATTCGCTAAGTGTTGGCTTAAAATCGCATGATAAATAGTTGTTAAGGCTTCGCTACCTGGAAAACTAATTGCGAACACACTGAAATGCCTTTGCAGACGTGGATTGATCGTAAAACTTCCAGCGGTGGGATTCATACAGGATACATATTGACAATTGTGTATATCTTTTAGCGTCAACTTGTTCCGATCGTACCAGTGATTGTAGTCTAAATGCTGTCGGATCAACGTGTGCGGCTGAACAGTTCCATATTCATCGACTTCCGGCATATTCATGTCGTCTAAGAAATAAATTAAAGTTTTATTTCCGGGTGGTCCGTAATTCCTGCCAGCTTTCTTCTCTAGCGAACGTTCCAGTATCTTCTGTAACATCTCAGAGGTTGTATAGAAATTGAACGATACATTTGTAACAGCATAATTTTCCGATAACGATGTTAATTTTTCGCTTACGAGAACCGTTTTACCACATCCGGCTGTCCCTATTAACATAACCGGATGCCTCTTCTCCATTAATAAATTTAAAAAGTAACGGATTCGAATTGACTCTGATGTGTGAACCAATACAGCCTGTAAAGTTAATTACTTTTATTTCTAAAGCGTCTATAATACGAGGATAGGTTGAAAAGTTCGCGGAATGAAAGTGCAAAGCAGAACATCTGTGGTATTTTCGAAAGTAATCAATTAAGAAAAAATCTCTGACACTCTAAAGAATTGCTGCTAGATAGAACAGTCATGGTCTTGGACAAAATGACATCAACATTGAACAATTAAAAATTTAAAAAGGAAAAAGGTCCGATGAAACGAATATAGAGGTCATTACTAAAAAGATATTGCCTTCAAACTGGATTTTAAAGGATAAACATTGCTTTTGATAAATAGAATATAACCAGAGTTAACGTGGAATTTCATAAAGATTGCGTGGTTCCTTAAGTAAGAAGGTGGCAGCATGATGATATTGTTTAGGAGTTAGAGAACTTTACAGTTTGAAAAAGGTTTTAATCAGTATTCATCCATCCGTCATGCAACGCAATTTTACCCACCTGCAAAGGCATATCTGGATCCAATTCAAACCTCCCCAAACATTCAGACCATGGAAGAAATTGCTTGGTTTCCGAATCTATGAAGTAATCGAATACGGTCCCTCCTGTTGGAAATTTAACACTTTTGAACTCATTCACCCACCATTTTGTGAACTCGACTCTATAATCTATGTTCTGAAACAATATTTTAACTCCATCATTTCTGATTAGTAGTAAAAATGTTTCTTTTCAACCTGTTCTTGGAACATTGCCGATCCAAAAGCCCATACGCAGCTAAATACGAAGTATAATTCATACCATTCTTTGGGACAATCAACTGGAGTGTTCGCATTGGTTAGAAGACAATTTAAGAGGTGGCACGCCATTGAGACGTGAGCTGTTTCGACAATGGGAGTAATCTTTTTGAATCTTGTGCGTACGTTTTCCAAACAAATTGGGATGTATTTGTCGAAAAGCATGATTAGGTTTGATTTTTCAGCTGGATTAGTCCTACCCTCAATCCAACTTGTTACATACGGATTCCAACCTAAATCTTGCGGGTTAATGTACAGTATTCCAGCTCTTGAAACTGTAGCTGGAGTTGCTGTTCTTAGATTTGATATCTCAAAAAGTAATCGCATCGTTGGAGTTAGAGCTATTCTTTCATTACTAGCCAAAGTTAATACTTTGTTGTCATCCATTACTGTGTTTAAGGATTCAATCCACATAGGGTCAATGTCACCATCTAATACGATCCATTTAGGGTGTTCGCCTGCCAAATTAGCTTGGTCGCGCATTAGCACTGATAATAAGCCATCTTTCCATTCCCTAGTTGCTGGATTGATAATTCCAAACAATTCATCATTCGTGACAGCTTTAGGATTCAAGTCGTTGTAAACAGGTTTTCTTTTCATATTTTGATAAGTTTTGAATAGACTCTTCCATACTTGAGTTTTACCAGTTCCCGCATTACCAACTATAAATACTGAATGACGTACTTCCAGTAGCTCCTCCAGTTGCACCACCTTTAAAATGAAGTTATCTTCTGGTTGGAGAAGCAAATCAATAGCAGCTTGTTTAACGGTTCTTTCGAAATCCGCATCACGTTTTCTTGGAACCTCTAAAGCTGGGAAAAGGTCACCAATCAAGCCCATGAAGACTGGCATATCGTCAGTAACAACTTTCGGTATATTGAAGTCCCTTAGAGCTCTCATTAAGACCTCCTCTTCTGGTCTGCCAGGATCTCCACGCTAAAATAGAATTTTTGAAATAATCTCCAGATCGTAAGATTTAAATTTATTTTTTTTTTACTTTCAAAGAGCCAGCTACGACTAATACAGATTTAATTGCTCTTAAACCCCAATCGTAGTGGTCTTGTTTTGATAGCAATTCCTTGCACAAAGTATATAACGTGATGAATTTTCTCGCTAATATTTTAGCGTCTTGAAATCCTTCAGCAACCAACATAATTTCACAAATTAATTCGAAATCTGGAACTACCATAGCACAGGGTCGGAATTGAGCTTTGAGATTCTCAGGTAATTCTGTACGACCTGCATAACCTGGGTTCATCGTTATAAAGATGCCAACAGTGGGAACTAGAGATATGATTTCACCCATAAAGTCGAATTTTTCTTTTTTGTATCGGATAGCGTCCAGTACTGATTTAACTTGGACGGCCACTACTGAAAGTACCTCAACTGATATTCTGTTGAATTCATCAAAGCAACCCCAAGCTCCAGTTTGGGCCAGACCTTTGTAAATGTTGCCACAAGACTGAAACATAGTGTTAGCATTGAAACAATTGAAGTATGGTTCATATTTCTTTGGAATTTATACTTGGTAATCCATTTGTTCTGAGCAATTGAAAACGTAAACGGAAATCCCTAATGCTCGGCCCAAATCTTTAGTTGTTTCAGTTTTTCCTGTTCCAGCAGGACCAGCAGGTCCTCCACCCATTACTAGATGCAAAGACTGTAAAGTAGATTGATGTTAGCTGATCATTTGAACAGGATGTTTTATCGAAAGTTTAAAATCAGAAACACTTCGATAGAACATCCCTGTATAACTCTTAACGCATGAAATACTTGTGTTAGAGTGATGTAGCATCTGTCCGTTAAAGGTGTGATAACCAATCTGGGGGTATTCCCTAAATATTCATAGCTATACGTAAATTCTGCGTCGCATATGTTTGCGAAACAATGGTTTTCTTTCTCACACCATCTATGCCTGAGCTGTGAGACCCATTGAAATGCTAAGGCACTATCGATTTTCATTTGTATGAGTTTACTAACTACATCCCTGGAATGGACGTCAATCGTACAGATGGTCATAATCTTTTGCCGATCTTGTTTCGTGAGGTCTCCTATCAATAAAGAAATCAAAGTACTTAACTGGGATACTTGTTTCTTATAATAATCTCTAATCGCGTTATCGTATCCTTCTTCTAATCTTGCAAACGCGATATTCACTTCTGTGGTCCACCATACTTGTGTGCCGCACAAAGAAATTTGTGCGGGGTAATCGAATAACCAATGATCACGTGATTTTTCTTCGTATGAGATAACACCTTCACCAATTCCTTTACGTATAGTACTTCGCATAGCTTCCTGTAGTTTGTTCAGCCATATTTCCACCTGAAATTCCAATAATTTAACACGAGCGGCTTTAAAAATGACAGTTTTAACGTACAGCCCCTTCACAGTCCCGTCCATGATCAAATTCTACATATTCTCCATCTTTGGCATACATTCCCAATATGTTATTTCCTCCTGATTCCGTTTTTTCCAGTTTAAGCCTTGCAATGGAATCAAATAATTTTGTGAGGTGCTTGCATACCAATTCAGGTTGATTTCCATTTGATAAAATATCAAGAAGATCAGCGGATGATACAAAGTAGAATCTTGGGAAGGCTAAACGTTTCGTTTCCAAATATACAGCTAATGCCTTCTCGCACAGTACCAATTTTCCTTGTAAATATTCTAAACTTACTAGCAGACCGGGCCTGTTTGTTGCTTCCACAACATTAGGAACTTTAGCCATATCCTCCATTAACACCTTGAAATCCTTGTCAATTTCAACGAATCTCTCCGAATCCACGGGTAATTGTTTCCTAATATCTTCAGAACTCATGAAGATAGATTCTAGATGCGTCCATGTTCTTTGGACTTCAAACCAAACTGTTATTACCGAATCTGCCAATCCTAGTTTTTGCTGCCAAGATGATACTTCTTCTAAGAAGTGCGCAATGAACTTTGATGTGATTAAATTCTGCAATTGTACTTGATTATCTTCCAAGGTTTCGATCAATTCCTCACTGGCTCTTAATAATTTGCAACTAGTTCTTGGATGGATGTCCTGTTCGAAGTTCATAGCTGTCCAAGTCGTGTTCAAGTCCCTTAATATTTTTTCCATTGACATTTCTTTAACAGCTTTATCCACTATGTTCTTCACTTCATCTTCACATTCATGAAGGTTCAGCTCTAGTAATTCCGCTAATGTGGTATTGTAGTCCATGACGATTTTGGTCTAAAATTTTCTCAATTAGATAATGAAGGTTTAATCAAGAAGATTCTTAAATCTAAAATGCTTAGATGCTGTTTCATATTCCACCACTTGAAGCGTGCAAAAGGCATACATTTTTTGGTGGTCTAAATCAAAACTACTTACCAGTGACTGGATCAAGTGACTACGAAATTTATGTACATATTTGTAAGAAAAGTAACACAGGTTTTCTTGTGTGATGGGTGTGTAACTGTGACTGTATGATGTGTCGAATGATTCTGTTACTTACTGTTAATTCTGGAGGTAGAGCTGCTAAATTCTGCAACAGATTGCGTATATAGTAAAATGCTATGTACAATGAAGAGAACTGTAGAACTATATGTACAAAAATTGATAGAAAGAGAAATATTTACAAACTTGAAGGGTTAGTCCCAAATATACCTTAGTTGATTTCATAAGTTGATCCCAGTGTCTTTCTCTGATAGCAGGGTTTTGCAGTTCGCCCACAGCTTTTAGAGACGTTAATGTATTCTTTATTGTCGCTTCCAAGCCTAAATATGTATCCCAAGCTCTCATTTCCTTGTCCAACATCTTTATTTCCTTGGCAAACTTTTTACATTCAATATCCATGTTTTCAACATCAATCTCTCTCCATGGGGTGGTTTTCCAATCATCCACACAAGTATGTACTATGTAAATGTAATCCCAGAGTTGCTAAAAAAAGATTATATTACTGAAAAATTAAAATCTAAACTGAAGAAGCACTTTCAACATCTTCAATTCCTTCCGGCATTGCTTTAATAGCTTGAAGTCAGGTACCGTGACTTCAAATAACGATCCAGATGCTTGAATATCTCGCATTTCCTTCTCGAGTCTGAAGAGATCTCTGCAGATTCTGTCTACCATAGTATAAGGATCTTTGCAATCGTATTTGAAAAATAGATATCTTTTAAAGACTTCTCGGTAATGAGATATTTTGTTATCAAAATTGGTTATTTTCTTTCTTATAAATGTTACTTCAGCTGCTTGTAATGGTGCAACTTGTTGTTTTACTGTGATGGCAATTTTTTTGGTGTTACTCCATTGCTCGGGTAATTCTTGCAACCACACGTTTACTTCCTCAGGGATATCTTGGTCATAAAAGGTAAGAAGTTCAACAGTTTCTCTTAACGGGGTGAACATTTCATCCGTAGTGGCTTGTCTTTCTTTTACATGGTACAAGTAACCCATAACGTTTACTAAAGCGGCATAATCACCTTCCACCACAGATTGTTGTAATCCTTCATCAGCGGATCTTATGAATTGCCCAAGATCAGATAGACTATTGGTAACTACGTCAACTAAATGCTGTTTGAACATATTTCCCCATTTTCTGGCGGTGTTCAGAAGCGCTTGTTTGAATGGAGTGCAATCGACTTTAAACCATGAATGAAATACTTTTTCAGTTTGTTCGTTTTCTATTTCGGCATATAAATTTTCGAATCTATCAATTTCTTCTCTAAAAGCATCCATTTTTGGAGCACATGGTTGAGGAGCATGGGGATCGTTCAAAATCAACAATTCCATTTCTTCAAGAGTTATAGGTCTTCCATAAGTTAAAAATTGCTTTAGATATTCATGTCTTTCATCTAACCATAAATAGGAGTACGTTTGGTAATTGTCGCAAAATTCAAAAGCTTCCTGGATCACCTTGTCTACGTGTACCAAAATATCTTGCTTCATTTCTACTATTTCAGAATTGGTTTCTATTTCTTCTTTATAAGATTCTTTTACGACTTGAGAAAATCTAGGAACTATGCCGGAGATGTTTATGATGTCATCTATAAGAGTAGAAATAAGGCTTTTGAAACCTTTTGGTGCTGTTGGCTCCATGGAAGGAACGTAAACTATATCTGGGTCTTCTAGAATTAATTGGGAATCAAATAAGGGTGCTAAATTGTTGGTGGAATCCATATGTTCGTTTAAGTAACTTAAACTACACCCTACTGTTTGATACAGGTAACTTAAGACAGTTTTGTCTACAAAATCTACGTATTTTATCCATTTAGAGCTGTTTTGAATTTCAGTCATTCGGAATAGTTCCATATTTTGGCTGAGGAGTATTTTTATTTTTTCAGTTGTTTCTTTAATCTCTGTATACCTTTTACTGATTCTTTCTTCCCTTTCATCGATGGATAGTACTGCATCCTTTTTACCATCTCTTCTTTCAAATAATGGTTGTCTAGCATATGGAATCAAACTATTTCTGATTTCCAGAAGATTTTCTTGGCTTTTTTGCAAGTGATGTTGTAAGTTACCTACTAGATCGTGTAGTTTAATCATGTAATCCCAAAGGTCTGGAGAAATAAATAACAAATTTGGTGGCGTCAAACAATAACGATTGTTAATAAGATTTACCTTCCGAATTCCAACATAGAGTGGTCTGTCCCTTTTGTATGAGCTTGTCAATTTCATCAATTTCGGATTCGATTAATTGAAATTCAACATCCTTACTTGTGCGCCTAATTTTATTGTACCATACTATGGTCGAATTTAGATTCTCTATGTACTTACTGAACGTCTCATTTCTCTCGGCCATTTTTAACGCCACTTCTGGTATCCCATCTCCCCGGTTTATTTGCTTTAGATAATGTACCTCTCGCAAAATCGCCGACAACTATAAATAATTTAAATTGAAAGGAAAGGGTACCGTAGTAATAAGAAAGGGAAATAGACTATGTTTACCTCTGGATTGAAATTTAAATAGAGCTCTTTTGTTTTAACGTTCCTCCTGAGAAGACATTGCTTTAGATTCGCTTCAATTTGCCCAGGAATGCTGTCCGACCACTCTGCAAATAATTGCTTGTCAAATTCGTACAATTTGTCGCTAACACTTTCGAATTTCTGTATTATAGCCAGCGCCTCGGCACTGCTCGTTATTCTACAAAGTATTTATCTAGAAAAACTTGGAATCGGGCAATTTCTGGCTTATTTACGGATCTTGGAGGGATTTAAAGTGTTCGATCGATCCTTGTATCCTCTCATATAAATTATGTGTCCAACGTAATGCTCCAGCAACAGGAGGAAGGTATTTATCTACTTCAAAGTGACCATACTTTTCTTTATGGGCGAGTTGTACTTGAAATAGCATCTACAACGTTTTAAGAGAAAATAATACGTACGGTCTTCATGGTTGTTGTCTAATAATATACGAGAATTGTTTAATAGATCTCAGGATACTGGTAGGTACATTGACAGATCATTTAGTCTTAAAATATCGCTCAGACAAGATGAGGAAAGGTGAAAATTAACTTTGTCGTCTACATGCAGAGAAACGTTTACTTCTATCAAAGCTGTCCGCCTTAATTTAATTCTTAGCGTTTCTTTCTCTGCTCAAGAGAAGCTTACACTACTTGTAATGAAGTAATTGTATTTCTTTACTTAAGACATTTGTTAACTTGATTCAAGAAAATCTAGCAGAAAATTTGAATAGAATAAATTATTTACTTGGAGAAACGTTTTTCTGTCTTGGATTTTTTAACCCCCAACAAATATTTACTTAATCTAAATATAATCCTAGGAAAATTATTTTCTTGTGTTATACATTTTTATTGTTTTGAAATAAAAATATTTTTGCAAAAAAATCTATTTCCTTGATGCAAGGAGCCATTAGTATTGCTTACTAAAACAATTTCCTTAATTGAACAATCCTCGTATATTCTTTCGACAAAGCCTTACTTCTACTGTAGTGATTTCATCATCAAGCATTTTGAGTATTCTAATATATCTGCTTGTAAATTCTCTTTTAATCATTGGCCTGTATAATACTGATCCAACAATACTGATAAGCTAAAATGATATGAGTTTATCTACTGGAAGTAGAAAAATTCTTATGAGTAGATTTACTTTAAAAATACTTTCTAGGTTATTACAGTCTACAAAAGCTTGGCAAAGAATAGCGGCCAATTTTAGATCCATTTCGAATATTTTACTTTTAAAATTTTCGAAATCATCGAGGAATGAATCATCATCAGGTTCTAAGACGTCGTAAGATTTTCCTGAAAACACTGAAAAACATGTTTGGAACTCGCCAAAGACATCCACGACTTTTGAACTTAAAACTCTGCCTCTTAGACCTCCAATTTCTACTTTCTCCAATTTGCTGAATTCTAAGATGGTGTTGAAAAACCATTGGATGGTTTGTAATCTATCTAAAAATGCAAAAAATCGCTCAAAGACGGTATTAGGGTGAAAAGTCCATAACTCTGGTTCGGTGTCTTTAAAGAATTTATGTAAATTTTCTTTGTATTCCGTAAATAATGCGTGGAAACGCCTTAGATTCTTAATCGATATACCAACTCGTTGCATTGCTTCATCGGTATCACTGTGGAATAAAGTCGAGGGATCTAGGAATTTTTTTGCCTGAAAATTTGCAATTTGTATCTATCCGAATTTTAAGCTAACAATTCATACTTCTTGTATCAATAAATTACAAATCTGTTTTAGAAGAACAATAATCTTCACTTGATCGTAGTACTTAGAGTTTGACCAAATTAAGCATACGATATGAATTATAGGCGCAAATAAAGGAGTATTTTCGCTGAAATCCGTTTCCTGCAGGGCATCTACGTGCTTCTTCAAAGGCGTTAGGTATAAGCAAATGTCTTTAGCTTCAGCTAACCCCACAACCACGTTCTTGAACAGGTTTTTGAAGCAGGAATAATATGCACTATTTGTTCTTTCCAATATTACTGCCATGCTTTTCACACGTGGTTCTTTTAATTGTTGGTAGATGAATTGTAAGTTTTTGAGGCGCAAGTTCCAAAACTGCAATTCTAATTTTGCTTTGGTTAATTATTGGGAGTTAAAAATTTAGTATTGGTGTTCAAAAATCATCCAAATCAGAAAATTGAGATTATTTCCTCTTAGGAATAAAGTTTCTTGAACATTGAAAATTCATCACACTTTAAAGTTCAATTTTAACCTGTGAATTTTAGCAATTAAGCACTACCGCTCATAAGTATGTGGGCACCTCAAATTTCAGGATAAATCATACACAAATATACAACTTTAACAATTAAAATTATTTATTTGACCTAAATTCTAGATTCGTCTATGTGATCTTTATTTTTAATGATTGCGTCGCATAATCGGGGCATTTTTGCAATTAATTTAACAATATTTCGGGAGTCATTCGAGCCCATGCTGCCTGTAGTTAGTTTCACATGTCATCTGCTGAAGTTGGAGCAGCTTTTCTTACTTCCCGATCGAGTTCTTCCCATAATAACTCGATGGGATTCAAGTCTGGGTTTTGAGGTGGCCATTTCATGATTGATCTTCCTCTTCCAATTGTTTTAAATATTGCTTGGATAATTTTGAAGTGTATCTTGTTAAAATACAAAATTCTGGCCCAAAATTCTTACACCAGAGGATATTGCATGTAAGTTTAATTTTCTAGCAATTTGACGATTGCTTATGTCTAAGTTATGTTGTGATACTATCAGAACACACGTTTCAACACTAATTTCTTTCCTTTTCGGCATGTTTCTTTAAGAGATATTGTCGCTACTAACATGGAATGATAACTGACCGTAATTTAAAAATATCACTTCAAATGGGTTTATTATAGCTTCATGATTTATAGTAAAATTAGCAATTGTTACATTTTTCCTGGAATTTCAGAATTTAAGTGAATCTTACTGATTATTAGCATACTATTCAATAATGCTGGAATATATTTCCTAAATATACAAAAATCTAAAGTCCAAGGGTGCTCAAATACTTAGGTCAAACGTGGCGTGTGGTTTTATTATTTATTTATTTATAATTTTCATTGAGATCTTGTTATTTTTAAGATGTGAAACGCTTTCAATGATTAACAATATATTTTATCATATAGAAATAATGTTAAGATGATCTTGAAGACCCCTGTATATGTTTACTTTACCCATAGACGGTATTGGGTGGGTAACGCTGGTATTTTCCGAGGAATCGTTCCCTAACACATCGTTAACTTGGGTGGCCCATTTGATGATAACACCTTCGATAGCGCTTTTTAAATACAGGTCGCATATTTCTCCATTACTTTCCATCAAAATTTTCTCAACTTCGTGTACTTTCTCAACGCCGACTGGCATCGGCAGTACTGTTTGCCCGTTAACTTGCCCTTTCACTTGATATACCGTACTTTTTAAACTATGTACGTGCTTTTGAACATCTTTAGCTATTACGGTTGGCCATCTATCATGATTTGTGGAATTTGAGAGCAAAGGCACTAAAACCTATTTAAGAGAGTAGAAGTTAGAATTCATTTATCTTCTTAAATTTACCTCCTCGACTAGCGAAGCTAATTGATCAATTATTTTACAGGATAAATCGCCTTGTATTAAAGTTTCTGAAGGAACGGCCTTGTCCACAGCGGAAGGTGATCTCTTCACGAAATATACCGCTATATTTCGGGACGAATTTGATACAATTATAAATGACAATTTCGGGGAACTTGAAGCCGTCTTCGAATTACTTACCTTTACCTTTCAAAACTACAGGAAATGAATTGCTTGCTTGCAACTGAGCTGAGGGTGTTAAAATGACAACGAGCAAGTTCGGCAGAGCTCTTTCTAAGAATTTCATCACCACCGCCTTATGCTCTTCTATCGTCATCATTCTGGACCACTTTTCTGGTTTTAACTTTAAAATTTTTTGCACGAAAGTTCCTAAGTATTCCATACGTCTATCTACCTGTGGTTGCTCCATTTTTCTTTACTGTAGATTACAGAAAATCTATAACTATAATTTAAAGAAAAAGCTCTTGCTCCAATCATTTTACATTATTTTTAACATCGTCAAAAAACAAACGTCAAGTGGTTTATATAGGGTCTATCCAAAAATAACTGATAAACTTTTAGAAATGGTAGAGATTTATAAAATAAAGGATTTTTCTTAGCAATTGTTTCTCTAGAAATGCCTTACTTCAAAATTAAACGGTATTACATTTATTAAAAAAAAAAGTAATTCTTTAATATTCAAATTAAAGTGAATATCTTATTTAGAAAAGTGTATAGTAAACGTTAATTTCGATTTTTGAACTATCATACTTGCTAGTGAGAATTCAGTTTGAAACATTGGATTTTCTCTACGGTTAAGTACTTTCCACAATAAAACTTCCCTTTTCTCGGCTTGATATTTCCGGCAGAATTTTTCCATTTTGGAACAACTTGCATCTTTACGCATTGCCGATGCAATAGACTGAAATGGATCGAACTTTTGCAAGCGAAGTCATTTCATTTTCCATTTCGCCGGGGTACATGTGGACGTATGTACCAGTATAACGGTATTGATTTAATTTGTAAAGATCCGAGGAGGTCAGCGTAATAAGCGAATGCGAAATAACATAAAATAATTAATATCTCACTTACAATGTTAAAAATTTCAAACGTCAAGCAAAAGTAGAGGTAGTTAATCATCCGTGTTGTAGTGCCCGTAAACAATGACAGCTATTGCATAAATTCATTGGGCCTGCTGCATGTTCAACAGTGATTAATTATATTTTAAAGATATACGCAACAATTTACTTTTTCATTGCTAGTATATACTACGCAGCAATAATTTTTTTGATTATATTAATTGTTATTCCTAAATTTTTGATATTTTAGAATTATTACAAGAATTTAAATCAATATAATATGATATTTTAAAAAATAATCGGGTCATCTTCACTGTGCTCGAATTGGAGACTTTTTGCAACAAGCTGGGCACCCGGGAGGGGGTGAACCTAATTCGAGTATGTTGAATCCAATGGTGCTAACCGTTTTTAAAAGTTAGCTCACGTTTTCGAGACCCCCAAAAAACGTAATTTTTATCATTTTTTTACCATTTATTGAATTTAAATCGATGGAAATCGATCGAATAGACGAATTCTAACGAATGGAAACTATTATAGTCGATTTTTCATCATTTGTCATTCTCTGATTGCCCTGTATCGTCATCTTCTTCTTGTAAATTCCAACAAATGTCATGCAAAAGAGCATGTAGCTTTTTGCCGCTGTACCAATGTTCGAACCTCGCCGTCACTTGGTGAAAACGCTCGCCAATTTTTAATTTTTAATAATATTCGAACATTTAAACGGTGAAAAGCAATGAGCATGTCTTCAATTAAGATGCGCCAATTTTTGAATCGATGAATTCCGAGATCATTGTCAATAACCGCTTTCACACATCTCCATGTCAATGAGTGCATTTTCAAATCGTTTGTACCTCATCAAACGACGAATGTCCGGTCCATTAAACATGGCTGAAAAATAAATATAATACAAAATGAAATTTCAATAGATCAACATTCAGATTCGGACATCTACCTTCTTTAATTCTCATCCCACTTAATCGTGGAAAAATACGACGTAATTCGTTGAATGCATTTCCTTCTGGGTTCAATGCTTTTATGAAATTTTTCAATAATTCTTAGTTTGATGCGGGGCGGTGGTAACAAAACCTCTTCGATCATTTATTCAATTTCAAAACGCATGTTGTACAAACAATAGGCGGCGTTCAATACACATCAGTAAAAACATTTTGTGCGCACTTATTCAACGCCGAGTGGTCTTAATTACAATTTTTCCACGCACGTTACAAAAGGTATTTAATTTAGAATATTTATCCATTTTTGATATTTCAAATTATTTGATTTTATAAGACAATACAATGAACAATCTTGAACTTTTCACTATTCACATCGGTTTGGGTTATTTGATTTAATATTTAGATGTTAACACTTTGACTTCTGAAAACAGACTGAGCTCTCAGCGGTTAACAGCGCCGTTTATATACCCACTTGACCAAGAGGCAGTAGCGGGGATGGAAGGTTCTCGAAGGTTCCCGAATGCTCTTCGGCCATCGATCAGATTTTACAGAAAATTCCAGTGTATTCAAGAAGGTTCATTGGGTCTAAAATTTTTAAATTGAAATTGCTGGAAAACGTGAACTAACTTTTAAAAACGATTGGCACCATTGGATTCAGCGTATTCGAATTAGGCTTGCCCAGCTTGTTGCATTTTGCAACTAGCACGTGGTAGTATAGAATTAATTTTATTGTTTCTGTACAAATTACGCAATATAAGGTGTTTATTTCATCTGCAAGGATAGACAGACAAAGAAGAACACTCCGGTATATTACTGGCAAATAGACTTTCAGAAATACCTGTTGTTCAATTTCATTTACTATACATGCAACCGACTTAATGAAGTTAATAATAAAACATGCTAAACGGAAAATCAATAGGATTAGGGTTAAAAACAAAAGAACGTTGTAGAATATGAAGATTAAAAAGTTTGTTTATCTTAATTTTGAAAAATAAAAGAAGCACAAAAAACCGTATTATATTTCTCTCGCATGGTATAAAATAATGATGAAAAACAAGTAAAATTTATCAAAATATTAAATAGTCCTATATAGTCATTTAATTATATTAAAATGCGCAGTGTAAATTAATGCTAAATAGGTAGTTATGTAAAAGGTAGTTTACGAGAGGGTTATAGAGTTTCTGCAACAGTTCAGGAATTTGCCCCGATTATATCAACTATACATCAAGCTACAATCACGATATAATATTTGCGTGGTCTCATCGTCATCACAGGCCCGTACCATGACCCGATCTTCCTAAGTTCAAATATCTGCGACATAAGCTAACTAAATATACATATATAAGAAGCCCTAGTTCAAGTACATATATGTTTCTTATCGATTTCTTCGATATCTGTTCCTCTTTTCTATTGAAATTATTAACGATACATTAGTTAATGGAGTTTAGCTGCTATACAAAATCCTTCTGCTTTTGTTAAGCTACAAGGTAAACGCCGCTCGCTACAATGTCATTAAAGCAAGACAATTCTTCCAGTGACACTAATTTACACGGCATTTTAGGCCAATACATTTAACGGAACGAATAATAAATCATCTGACAGAAGTTTTCCGTAAAGTTAAATTTAAACTTGCTAGCACAAAATTTACAATGGCTTCTTAAAACAAAAAAAATATCAAAAATTATCTAGAAGTTTATCTATGAATTGGAAAATTACTCTAGAGTTTCATAGGATTTAAATCATTTCAAACAGAACT
The DNA here is from genome assembly GCA_029619315.2 of Dynastes maya. Taxonomy (NCBI): domain Eukaryota; kingdom Metazoa; phylum Arthropoda; class Insecta; order Coleoptera; family Scarabaeidae; genus Dynastes; species Dynastes maya. The sequence goes on along the minus strand of JAROYE020000012.1, from coordinate 2,450,191 downwards.
TTTATATTGCAAACGAGGTCAATTAATATTTATAAAATCGATCTTGCGACTGGAATCATTACATTGGAATTCGTAAAATCATTTCAGACACATTTCCGAGTCAAAGTTTAGCGAAGAAACTGGAACGTTTCATAAGTAACTTGGGGCGCACATTTAGAAAGAGAAAGTTGTAGTTTGCTGCTGATGTCTAATTATTCAGGTAGTTTTTCGTAAAATCAACATTACCACAGCGAAATTACACTTTGTTATAGTTACAGGTATAAAGACAAATAGATAATTTAGAGGTATATTCAAACGAATATATTTTATTGTAAAAAGACCCGGCGCTTCCACCATTTTTGAACAGGGTCGAAATGAAGACAGATACAAGCTATTTATTCAAATCCTTATATTTTAGTCAACATCTACCACCACATAAAGCTGAAGAGTGTTCATCAACATATAACTGGGATATTAAATTAAATTTTTTGCTCTGGGAGAAATAAAACAATACAAATATGCATCTAAATAGAGAATAAATAATTAAACGAACTTGTTGATGTTCTAGAACTTCCAAAACGTATTTTATATAAAAAAATTTCCGTCGAAATCATAATATCCCGTAGTAAGCTTTGAAAATAACCGTAATCTCTTGTATTAGAGTAGCGAAAGAATTTGGGATGTTCTGTATATTAAATACATTTGAAAAGCGTGTCACGAATTCATCAGTTTGAGCTAAATTTATTTTATGTTGTCTACAGTATAGAATTACAAAAATAACTGAATCAATAATGCATGAAAATTTAAAAATAAGTCGTTTGTCTAGCTCGCAGAATGTAAAATTGTTCTTCTATTTGTTTTCAAGCGTTTTTTAAATAAAATCGATCTCACGGTGCTTAAATTTAAAATTATATTCAGGTGCATTATTGTCATATTGCCTCAGTGACTTACCTAATACCAAATTATTAAACAAGAACGTAATACTTAAAGCAAGACGGTTAAAAGCTGGCAGTTCTGATTTAAAAGCGACAAAGATACAAACTGTCACCAACTTCCGTTGTTTCAATTCAGTACGGTCCTCAGTTGATATGCGCAAGCTCATCGCGTGCATTTCAGTTGAGGTTTGAAGATGCCAAATGGCTAACAAGTTTTTGTCATTCCTCGTTTTTGAGTTTTCGCTTAATAAGACCCCTAATTATTTTTTCCGCTGATTAGCGGAGTCGACGGGAAACGACCATGGATAGCTTGATTTCTTTGTGCATCTAATACATCCCGTCAAGCTCTATGTTCGGGGCTACTAAATCGATTGGATATTATATTCTCGTTATGCCAATTACTTTTAATGCTATTTAATGCTGTTTCACGTATAATCTATGTTTTCCAATATAACTATTGATTTTATATACAGTGCGATGTATCTTTTACGTATTGAAATGTTATATTGCAAATTAAAATTATATTAAGAATACTACAAATCAAGCTACCAACATTTTTTTTATTAAAATAATATGTATTACTATTCAGTTAATCATTCTTTGATTCTTCTAAGAAATAGGCTAGCAGTATTTCCTCGTTAACAGTTTTCACATTTTTTATTGTCTTCTACTCATAAAATGTCTTGTACTCCTTTTCATAAGTTAATTTTAATTTTCGTGGCAATAAATTGGATACTGCAATCGCAGCTTGGTTCAGAACATTTTGTGGTATGCTTTTTTCCTGGTTATTTGTCATTTCAAATACACTTTCAGACTCTTAAATCGGTAAATTGAAGAATTTGCGTGAAGTGTCACATGTTTTATAAACATCGGTTCTTCTCCTGGTGTCAGGTTTGACTGGGCGTGGTTTAAAATTATATCGAAATCTACAGGCTGTCTCGTAAGTTCTTAGATATCCAAGATATTTTTTAATACAGCATGTATCACTGAATTTTTGGATTTTTCGCTAAATTCTGGAGCAAATTGTAGTATGGTACTACGGTTCTAAAACTAAGAGTTTCAGAGATATACAAGGAGCGGCAATTATCTATAGCAGTCAATTACAGCTTACCTATTAATTTAATAGAAAAATGTTGGGAACAAAAGTAGCTTAGAATCAAGTGGTTTTTGACAAAAAGTTATTTTGAAGTATACAGGATGTTTAGTTTCTTTACTACGTTGTTCAAGTTTGTTATGTTAAATGGATCAGCCTGTATATTATTGCATTTTTGGATTCCTTGATAGAAAATAAAGTAAATTTGTTTGATACATCATACATTTAAAATGAACGGTTTTTGAGATGTTCGTCTTTCAATGAAAAAAGTTACATTTGCAGTATTTCCTCAAAACTTTTATATCTCCTTTATTTGTTATTATTAACCTGGGCAAATATGCGGTAACAGCCAGAGGTGTGGCGAACGCATAAAAGTGTACACATAAAATAGAAGGTAAGAAATAAATTATAAAACGTACTGAAACACTTACCGTTTTAAAAGTCTTCTGTGAAATCACAAACTCGGTAACATCTGTTAAATATTTTTATCATTAGATATGTTTCCACAGCTGTTTCAGTCAAGTGAGTACGACGTGCGGAATAAATGTTTTTTAATGCTGAAAACGACCGTTCGACATCTAGCGATGTTATATTTGCATATTTAAAATAATCTTTGAAACAACTTAATGCATCTTCACACGCACCTTCACAAATTTGTCTCAATATAAGAAAATCGGTGTCTTTCCCTAAAACACTTTCAAATTTTCGTATTACACACCAATTTGTTTCGCCTTCTACAGCGCATGCGCGTGCGTGAACATCATACACAATTTGAACAGAATCCACTAGCGACATCGAAACATTTTGTAATTTTTCTATTTCCTCCGGTAGTCCGAAGTAATTGTTGTGAATAGTTTGTAGATCTCTTTTAACCTGACTATCTTGAAATATTTCCTGGCTTTTCTTAATTGCTGCAGCTTCTGTCGGATTGAATTTTAAAACTACCTTTTTTACTTGATTAAATTATTTGTTGTAGTAAAACGCAGCCTGCAACCATGTTCCCCAACGTGTAACAATCGGCTGTGGTGGTTCAGGTAAATCAGGACACAGTTTATGAAATAGTCGGGTACGTTTCGGGGACTTTAGAAACACTGCCTTTGTACTAGCAATTAATGCATTTACTAGTGGAAAACATGTAGGAATCGTTTGCGCCGCAAGATATAGAGTATGGATTTTACACGTTGCATGTAAGAAGTTACCACTGTGTTCTTTAAGAGATCGGCCCAAAGAACGCATGTTTGCGGCACTATCACTGATAAACATTAAAAGTTTCTTAGTTGAAACTTCAAATTTGTTCAATGAGTTCAACACCACCTTTAAAATTTCATTGGCAGTACAATTTGTTACTCTTTTGGAAGCAAGTAAGAAGGAGGATTACGGTCGATGTGGTGCCATTGTACCTACCATTACATTAACCATAGAATGTTTTTGACTATCTGTTGTTTCGTCCACACACAACCACAGTTATTTATCTTTCAATTCCGTTTTCATTCTTTTTTCTATATGTTCACGAGCAAATGGCACTACATTTCGTGTCGATGTCCGACTAGGTAATTTACAGTCCGCATATTTATTCCAGAAGGAGACAAATGCTTCTTTGTCTAGTAAACGAAACGATAGGTTACATAAAATAAGAGTAATACATAAATCAAATGTAAATTTTTATTGGTCTCGTATGCCACTTTTTGCAGAAGAATGCTGTTTGTTTTCGATGTGACGTTAAAGGGATTTTACAAACTAGACATTAAATTCTAGCGGCACCAAAAATTAAGTCCGGCATGTCCACTCTAAAGTTTTTAACTGCGTTTGCCATTGGTCGTTTTCGCGACGTACCTAACTGCGACATTTTTAAAGCAAACATAAGTGTACAATTACGAAATAAGTTACGACAGCCTACATATATACAGAACTACTCGCATACAGCATCGATTTAGTACTGACGCTGTGAACGCGTGAAATAAGTAATCGCCGACTCCGCACCACATATCTACTACACTGACTGTTACCGCTGTTTGCCCAGACTAGTTATTATACTACAACAATTTTTTATTATCACTGTGGCAATAGACCAAGTTTACCAGTTAAGCACCCTTAAACACCCTCAGTTCAATTTACATCCAAAATTGCAAAGTATTCTGATTTTAGCAATCTGACAAGTTTCTTACAGCTTACGGAACTTTCCGTGACACTTTTCTAGATAAAACAGACCTGGAGAATCGATTGCTGTAAATCCTATTCATCTATTTTTTAATTTTTTTTAGTTATGAAATAAAAAGATATCTAAAAAGGCAATGCTAAATTTCCCTAACTTCTAAGTGCTTTTTTAAAAAAACTCTAAGGGATAGAACATTTTGCATCAAACTTATTGTTAATCGGATTGTTGCGAAATGAGGAAATTGAGAAATAATCATTTGTTTCTAAAGTGTAATTATTCAAAATTTTGTTCCTATGATTAAGATAATATGCGGCTTTTAACTATCTTAGAAGGAATTTTTGAGGTATTAGTATTTGAATCGTGGGAACTGGTTTTAGTCTTAGTTTTAAACATAAAAAAAATGTTTAATTAATTTGGAATTTCTGGATTGAATCGTATCAATAGAATCGATTTCAGCAGACCTTATTCAATTGCTTCTTCTCTTTCTAATAAGTACTACAGCTTTAAACACACAAAAAATGTCAATTTTATAATTTTCACCGTCTGAATAGTTTTGATTGATTTGTTAGTTATAAATTTTTGGCTTTTAATGTTTAATAACAATGGATATTCAACGTTTTATAAAGGCAAATTTACAGTGTTAATGGATGTAATTTACTGAATTAATAATATTGGCAGGTTAATTAGTGTTTGTTAGACATATTAGAATTTTCCTATAAATTTTTCTAAGAAAACCCGAGACAATTTAATTATTGTTGTTATTAAAGTAATAAATTAAGTTATAAAATTTATTAGCTGTTTTAAGAAAGGAGTATCAGAGTAATGAACACGCGCTTATTTATGATGGAAAATAAATAACATCTCATTATCAGCGGGGGATGCTCCCGTTTTATAAATGTAAAGTACGTATTGGACAGATGGTAATTAATTTATGATATCGTTCTTCTTTTGTTAGTTTGAAAATAAAGGCATGCAATCAATAACAAATACGAAATGAAAGATGGCTTTTATGACTTTCAAACACGCGAAATGCAATGAAAAATATCTGCTTTTTATTTCCATAACAATAACTGCACTAAAAATACTTTTTATGTACGTTTTTAAACTATTTAATCATGGATTTTTTATAGTCTAAATGTAAACTACTATGGAGGCTTGTACAAGTTACCTTTATCATTGTTGCAATATTTAGATGTTAAGATTATTATCCAAAATATGTATTGTAATGAATCTTATAAATTTGTGAAATTATGTATCTAAATAAGAAACCGTCTAGCCTATTAACATTGGAAATAATTTGAATAACAAGAGCGGATGGAACGAAAATTTTGGGGAAAACATTTTTAAATAAAACGTAAGAGGAAGCGGATCATTATCTTCAATTACTCAAAAAAAATTGTGCCTTAGCTTTGGTATGTATATTCCGATTTGACTTTATTTAGTAATAATACTTTACAGGTGAATTTTTCCGCAAAATTTTCATTCTATACGTCACCAATAATGTATATTTAATAAGATTTATTTTTATCAAAGTCAATATTATAAAATTGAGATCAATACTTTTTAGTAGATATTAGAGAAGTTATTAATAACAAAGTTTATCCTTACTTCTTTCCAACTTTCCTTACACCACGGGCATACATCTCATAATTTTGCAAGACCTTGCATCCGTACAATAATTTTTAATATAAATTCAAACCTTGCTTATTTCTATTTTTCCTTTCACATACTCTACACCCAAAGGGGAATACATCTTTTGTAACAACGTGGATGTTCTGCTTTTCTACCTTATATAGTTTTCGCTTCTACTTCTAAAACCTATCGGGTATATGGATAAATTACAGTCACCATAGTACACATTTATTCAAGGGATTCATCGGGCTGTCTTTAGGACATTTCCAAGCGATGGAAAATTCTTCCATGTTCGATAAAGTTCCAATCACACGAATCCGATTTGGACTGTGGACGCCATCAACTAATCTATTTTTCAGAGCTCCTAGGGTACAATTACCGCACCAAATCTGTAATTAATTTCATTACGGGTTACCACTTAGGGCGTATACCTCTAGGGTCAGCTATTTTAAATTAATTAATTCCAATTCTAGGGAATATATAATAAAGTATTTGGAAAAATAGATGCTAATATCTACCAGGATAGACTGAAAAGTTCGTAGGATAACGGATAGATGGCAAAGCTTCAATTCTATGCTTAAAAGTTTATAAATAAGATAAAGTACACGATTACTAATGAAAAAAGAAAACTGAATGGAGAAAAATTGGAGCAAGTTATGCTTTGAAACTACCTTCTAATACATGTTAAACTTGGTGAGGAAATAAAAAAGCCGTATGGCTATAAATATTTTTTATCTTTTTCTTTTTGAGAAAATTCAAATGGGTCATTTTTGACCATCCACCGTACAATTTCCATTTGTTTACAGAGTAAAAGGTCCTCAAACGCGTATTTTCGGAAGTATTATATCTTCGCTTATTCGGATTAAGGAGTTTATCTTGTAGATCCTAAATCTCCTCCGATTCGACAATAATAAGGGCAAGGTTGGGCTGTCGTTTTTAAACAAAGGCCATGACGGATGCCGAAAAAATATATACAAACACTGTAATTTGGTTCCGAGCTGGTAATTAATCTTATAGAAAGTACAACTTGTACACCGGAGTTATACGGTTGCTGGTTTTGAAACAAATCGTTTTACACAACGTATGAGAAAGAGGTAAACCTGTGCAAAGCCCAGAAAGAACAGTTGATCAGTAGTGATGTCTAATAATCCCGGTAGACGTTGATCCATGATTGCAGATTTTTGCTTCCGATGTCTATAAGCATCGTATGCCGCTCGTAAGCCACCATTGTCAGCTATATTCTCCCCTTGCGTGTTGAAACCATTCACCTAAGACAAGAAAGAAAAATTAAACGACGAATTAGCGTTGAACTTATTTTCTTTCACGCTATTTAAATGTTAATTTCGATCTTCTTTAACATTTGTTACGTTACTTATTAATACGGGCGGTAATTCTTTTCCAACGTTTTGGAATTGACGATATGTTAAAATGCTTAGTTACACGCTATGTTGCTATTTTTTTTTGTAAATATTGTATATATTGTAAATTCGTTTTTTGTACAATGAGGTATCGTAGTAAATGTAATTAAACTTACCGTAAATATTGGACCCAAGTCTGGCATCCAGTAATTATTATATTGGTTGATTATACACTCGACCTTCTGTTGGTAGTGTTTCAGTGTTGCGGTTGACCACCATTGCTTGAGATTCCCATTTTCGTCATAGCGTCTGCCTAAATGAAGTTCGCAAATATATATGTACAACATAGGAATCCGCTTTTAAATGAACTAATTCGCTTAATTTAAAAAGTTAAAAGTTTCTCCGACATTTGCATATCTGATAACTGGTTTTCTAGAGCAGCTAAGGGCAGCTGGAGGGGTTCACAGGGGTTTAATTTCCTAATATAATTGTTACAGTTTAATATTTGCTTGTTGCTATTTACTTTTTAAATTTTTTCGCTCATATTTGTTAAAATTTCTTCTAGAAAACTAAAAGTGCTTCGTATACTGCGTATGATAGAGTTTACCCTTAAAATTTACATTTAAAAATAATTGCACTATCAAGAGAAAATGCCAATAAATATTTCTCTTCACACGCAGATAAACAGTTTCTTGCAAAAACCAATCTCTATTCAAGACAATAAAAATGTGTACTATAAGAAAATAATTTGATTGATTTCCACCAGATTGTTTTTATTGAAAGAAGCTTACTTAAATATGTATTTTTGATTACTTACCTTGATCATCAAATCCATGAGTAATTTCATGTCCCATAATTGCTCCAATTGCTGCATAGTCCAATGCTCTGAATTAAAAAAATGAAAAGGTGATTACACAATAAATTCTTACGTTTAACACGCATGAATTAGAATAGAGGTTAATTGTTTATATGTGAGATTAGGTCCTTATATACGTATACAACGTACAAACGTATACATACTATGTATCTTGAAGGCATTAAATAAAATAGTTTGATAATTCACTTACGATATTCCATTATCATAAAATGGAGGTTTTAGTATACCCGCTGGAAACGCTGAAAACAGATTTATTTTACATTTTATGGCTAACGTAAAAAAGGAGTAAGGGAAAAAAAAACTCACTGACGGAGTTTAACGTTGCTGAATAGAAGGCATTTACAGTTGTTGCCGCCGAAACCCATCTGCAATAAATTATAACCGTTTCATATACTTAACTTCTGAATTTCCTAATTTCTCCTAACCTTTACCTATTTCTGTTCGGTTTCTCTCGCAATCTTTCCAGTTTCCTTTTCACCAACGAATTCGATAGGTCAAGAAATGAACCGAAATAATCGTCATCTATAACGTTGGTCTAAAAACAAAATTGTTATTTAAAAATCGTAGCTTTTCGCAAGGGGAAATATAAAATTTTGGGTATTGATGAAAAATCTTACAAAACTATGGAATAGGTGGATTGTAAATTCCATCTATATAAAATTAAATTAGTCCAAGAATTTGATGAAGACGACTTTTTACCATCGTTAACAGTTTTGTGAATTAATAAGTGATATTGACACCACACTTATTGTAGTCTGCTTTTCTGACAAATGTACCTTCTCAGTAAATTGTTTAGTTAACAGATATAATTACGGATAATGGGCTGAAAATTACCCCCATGTATGAGTTTCGTATTCAAACGCCATAAAAGTTGAACGTCTAGTGTGGTATTCTAGATGATCGATAATATTGTTGGACCGTTTTCTCCCGATAATTGCGAGTCTAGAATTACTGAGAAAGCGAGTTGATCCAAAAATAATGAAGACGGGGCATGCACACCACGTTGTCGTAAAACGACAGTTTCTGTATGCAAGTTTTTGCAAATCGATAGATAGATAGAAGAAGGCCAATAATTTTTTGATGCTACGCTAATATTTCAACTATCTTTTTATGAATTAAATTTGTGTTCTTCCTGAAAATCAACCAAATTACAATAATTTAGAGTGAATAGCCTTCATTAAAATCCTCTGGATATGTATATAGGGGGCACACCATTTTGTAGGCATTTGTCATAGCATGGCACAAGTTTTTGTATGCCTTCCTCATAAAACGTTGCCGCGTCAACCATGTGGTAACCGTTGTTGAATTTTTGACCACCAAGGAACGTTTTCAGGTGTTAAAAGAGATGGAAGTTGCTAGGAGCGAGGTCAGGGCTGTACGGAGGGTAGTCAAACTGGGTCCTGTAGGAGTTATCGTGTCTTGTTCGCAGTGTGAGGTGGGGCATTGTCATGAATCAAAACAATATCGCTTGTGAGCATTCTTCGGCGCTTATTCTGTTCCTTGCTGGTCAGAGCTCAAAGAATATGTTACCGGGGGTCTGGTAGCACGGTGTCTAGCCCACCAGTCTCGGGGTGCCTGGTTCGAACCCCGGGCTCGTAATTCTCAGAGTAAGGGTTCCGTAGTTTTCCTTACTCTAAATTTAGCGAATGCTGAGAGTGAACATCTTAAGACGCTCTACGGGCGCAGGCGTAATAATATCTCATGGCTGGCTGTAATTGGCGAAAGCTGTTGGGGGATGTGAAGGCATGAATTATTATTATTATTACAGGGTTCACAGCACAAGCGGCAATGTTTTATGAGGAAGGCATACAAAAACTTGTGCCACTCTATGTCAAGTGCCTACAAAATGGTTTGTTGTTTTTTTTTTGCAATGAATAGTTTTTCTGTATCTGTATTCGCGCCTTGTATATATAAGTTAATTTATATTTTCTATGGGAAATTCTAATACATACGTTTCTGTAATGTATATCCAGTTGTGTAGCATTCATAATCCAACCCGGGTATCCAACAAAGGCCTTTATTGCATGTAATTTCGTTAAGGTTTTTTCACGGGTGACATAGTCCATCCAGTTTAGGTTCTCAACGGTTATTTTAAAAGCATATTTTATGTCTTCCAACATTTCCAGCGCCTACATTAGAGAAATGATTATACCCCGTGTATGAATAGTCTTCTACACTTTACTAAGTTTAAATTATTCACACCCTAGCGAAACGCAAATTTTTGAAATAAGGAACATATTAAGCCAGTTGAATCAGTTGTTTTTTTATAAATGTCAATTTGTTTTATTATTATCTAAATTAAAAATTACACAATATGAATTAATTCTAAAGTAACATACATACTTATACAGGGCGAACAAAAATAACGTAAGAAATTTACTATAACTTGCTATCTTTACCTTATTTTTATGATTAACATCAAAATTGGAACGGATGTACTCAAAACTTAAGGCGAGGCCAAAGTTTAAGTTGATGTTGTTTACACATTTTTTCCATCTAGGTATTTCCGCTTGTAATCCGAATAGCTGTTGGGAAAAGTCGAAGGCAAGTGTGCGAAACTTTGTTAGGGTTAGAGGGGCTAATGTTGAAAATATGTTCCACCATATGAATCGTTCTGTAATATTAAATATGTCATTCTTTGACATCACATTCTATTTCTAATGCAATAGAAATTTAATATTTGAAAAATAAATTAATTAATAAATAAAATTAATTAACAAATACGAATTGCAGTGAAAATATAAAATGAAATCTACATATTAAAATATGTATTTAGACGAAAAAATGTTTTTATGTACTGCTATATATTGTGAATAAACGGAATATTTTCTTTGTTACATCTATATTACTTTATATGCAAAATTTATTGTTTTTAAACAATAGGCACTATATACCATTTAGTTTGAATATTTCTTTTTTAACTTTTTGAATAAGAAATGTAAAAATTTTTCTTTTTCTGCAATATACTACGACATGAGATTTACATACATATGCCGCTAACGGTTTGTTCCAAATTGAGGAAGAGTGATTTAAATCTTTAGGACAAAAAGTAAGCGCTTTGATTGGCTCTGATTAAACCCAACTTATATATAAACAATATACATAATAGCGAAAGTTGTCGCCGGCCATTTTTAGTGTCTATTATAACTAGAGCGGGCCAAATTGCGCCATCCAACAGAATCGGAATCAGGCGCAACGGCCGCTTATTGTAAATAGCGTATATGTGAGTTACAGCAGATATGTGATATTATTATGAAATTAATACACAAGAACGCTTTTTTTATTCTGTTGTACTTAATAATGTAACTGTAAATAAAGATATAATAAATAAATTCTATCCTTCTTAATAATGCGGATAGGCTTGTTTAAAAAGTTGCACCATCAGATAAGTTTCCACATTTGCCTCGGTGAAGGATGTTCGCCGAGACGAAAAAATGTTCTTATATTTCGAAAACGACCGTTCCACGTCTACCGAAGTAAGACAGGCGTAATTAAAATAATCTTTAGACTTAGTATAGGAATCTGCAGATGCCCCATCGCACATTTGTCTTAATCTCGTGTAGTCCGGATTCTTTTTTAAAACACTATCGAACTTAGCTAAAACTCGTCCACTTGTTGCATCGTTTATACTGTGTAACAATGTATTAACTTCGTCCACGACTTGCACTGATTCTACCAACGACAATCCAGAATTTTGCAAATTTTCTATCGCGTCTACTAACCTTTTGTAATTGTTGCTAATATTCTTTAGATGTGTTTCACAGAAATATCGAGAAATCCCTTCTGGCTCATCCTAATAGCTCTAGCTTCGGCAGGGACGAATTGCAAAATAACGGATTTGACTTCTTGAAAATGTTCATTATAATAAAAAGCGGCTTTTAACCACGTTCCCCAACGCGTAAGAATGGGCTGTGGTGGTTCTCGAATACCAGGGCATAACTGTGGAATGCCCTAGTCCTCTTAGGACTTTTGAGAAACACTTTTTTTGTGTTTGCTATTAATGCATCCACCTCCGGGTAACACTCTCGAATGGTTTGTGCCACAAGATGTAAAGCATGGACATTACACGTAACATGTAAAAGTCCTTCACACTTTTCTTTAAGGGAACGGCCTACACTACACATTGTTGCTGCACCATCGCCCATGAACAACAACAGTTGACTGGTTGACACTTGAAATTTTTGTAACGTTTCGAGAACTACGGCCGTAATTGCTTTACTAATACACTGTTTTAATCTTCTGCTGGCTAATAGAATTGCAAAATTTGGTTTAATAGGATCTAATACGCGCACTATTATATTCAAAATAGAATTTTTTTTGCAATCTGTCGTCTCATCAAGACATAGCCACAGCTGTTTATCTTTTAATTCGGCTTTAATTCGATTTTCAATGTCCTCACGTATTCGTGGAATATCTCTCCGTAACGCTGTCCGAGATGGTAGTATCCACTCGGTATTGTATGTACCCCAGAATTTTCGAAATGCTTTTTTATCAAGTATACGAAGTGGTAAGACCACATACCATAAACGTTAAAAGCAATTCTAATTGAAATTGACGTTGTTGTGACACACCATTTCTTTTATTTCTGTGGTGTGCGCTATTATATATGTCTTTCACAATCACGTTTGCTCCAGCACAGTAGTTTCTTTTTACAAACTTTACAGAAAATTGTACTCCCATTGTAGTGTAAATCCACAAATTCACTAAGAAATTTATTAACTTTCGTAGGTAATGGCCGTTTATTTTTAATAGTTACGTTAGACATAATCACTAAAGCGAGCACACCGACGCTTGTTTTCTAGTATGCCACGAAGTGGTGCAAACGTAACATCTGCAGACTCGTCATTTGTTGATGAATAGAGCGCGTCATCCGTAAATGAATAAGCGCGCTGTTAGTTCGTAGCCGTCGATGAATGAACTTTTTTTTGTAGTGGCCCACTGTGAACAACGCCCTATTTATCAACGAACACCCAAACTGCAGGTGTATATTTGCGCGTCTTCACGACGTAATAGACAGTGGTTTTGGTCCTCGTCCTAATAATTACATATTTAAATTACCTATGTTTACATACATATATGCGCCCGGCAGCCTGATTGCGAACCTGGCGCGTGGCGCTCTTGGCCCGCTCTAGTTCTTACGGTATTAAAGAATTAGTTGTAAAGAATACTACAATGGTAATATGATTGTGAGTATAGCAAAATCGGCCAACTTTTGCACCTAAAGACAGTCCTAATTGGAAAGATTTGATGAAAATATGGAAAATGCTGTACATCAACGCTAAACAAAATCATGGCAGAAATAAACGCACGGGATGAATATACCGAATTCTATGCGTGTGAACCGTTCTGCTTCCGTTTCTCTTCCTATATTTGGAACAATCTATAGGAAGTTACCTAAAATCCTTTTAGTTCTAAGAGGAATATTTATAATTTCTTACCTAATGTAAATGCACTGACATTCTGTAATACAACAGCTAATTTTTGCATGTATGGCAAGTCCAGTAATATAGCGGTATCAGTAGTAAAATTTAATTTGACATCGGTATCATTAAAAACGATATCTAAATATTTTGTCCAATCAACCTGTAAATTGGAAATTTTACGGTGTAATATGTAGAAATGAAGCGTGTTTAATTTATTAAGCTAGCTTAGATAATTTCATTAACGTTGTAAATGATTTATTGATAATAAAATCGTAATTAATCTAAACGACATGTCACAAACTCCTTTCTGAATATGAAAACAATAAAGGTGTCGATATAATGAAGGTGTGAAAAGAATTATTATTTTATGACAAAGCTGTCATCCCGTGCCAGGAGTAAATAGAAAGCGTTTTTAGATAAAAGCTACGCAGCATAAAGCGTTTTAGAGACAATGCCCGGTACAAATATAGGAAAATATTGTCCGTACCTATTATTATTAAAACCACAAATGATAAAAGAGCCCTTTTGTGTGTATAAAGGATATCATTTTATATTTTACGAAGATGAGTCAAAAAGTTCTATTAAATTTGTAAACCCATTAAATCCAATTGACAGCAGTTCTTTTTCTAAGTCTACCAGTACCGGGTTTGTGACTTCCTGTATCAATTTCACGAAATTTATCGACGCAGCGAACAATCTTTTGATACAAATCAAGGTATGATACTGTGATCTTGCATCAAGAAAATAGATTTCCTTGCAAAAACAATACCTAAACGCATTCTGGAATTAAGAAAACTATTTACTATCCTTAAGAAAATATTATTTTGCGTTATAATGGCTATTTATTTATACTATGAATCGCTTTCTTCAAAATTTATGCAAGATTTTCTTGAATCAAGTTTACAAATATCTTAAGCTACAATTATTTCATTACAAGTGTATGCTTCTCTTAGGCGGAGAAAGAAACGCTAAGAAAATATTTTTTTTTATTTCAAGCAGTTATTGTATTGCGGATATTTGAAACAGGAATTGTCTTGAATTAGGGCGGATAGCTTTGATACAAGTAAATGTTTCTCTGCATTTACTACTTGGAAGTATTATTTTACAGCGAAACAATGAATGTAATTATGTCAATCAGCTAATAAAGAAATATTTCTATCCATAACAGACTTTAATTTGTGCTTTGTGATTATGATTCAGCATCAATTACAATAGAGCTTCTTGGGTTGTAGAGATTACAGCACATAAAATGCCCAGGCGGAAATAAATATAACTTGAATCCACAGAGTTTTTTTTTTTATTTATTTTCATTCCATTGACTTAGCAGCTCATCCTCGTGTAAATTTACGTTCTGTTTTCAAAAGGGCTAATTGATAAAAGAATCACGTTTGGTTTTGTTTGTACTCTCTCTTATTCCACCTCCTTTTTTTTTTAATTAAAACCTACGGGAGTACATGGCTTTATATATATTTATATTATAGAACATTTCAAATGTACATAAATAATAAATGAATGCAAATTCCGTTCAAAACGTTCCATCGAATTACTACCATCATATTCACGGGTTAACGTGGAATTTCTTTGCGGCTGCATTAAGTGTACCACTCGAAAGCGGGGCATGTTTTTGATGAAGGGTACTGGTTTATAATTTATGCGCTTGTACTATGTTTTAATATATGGCCAGTTTGAATTTTACACTCGGACTGGCACCATAGCGCAAACAGACATACACATACGCATATCGGAAAACAAAATACACCTACGACCATATATATATATATAGAGCGGGCCAAATTGCGCCATCCAACAGAATCGGAATCAGGCGCAACGGCCGCTTATTGTAAATAGCGTATATGTGAGTCACAGCAGATATGTGATATTTCGAAATTAATACACAAGAGTAAAAAAATAAAAGCTGACGCAATAATAATGTTTAGTAATTAGAGCGGATATATATATATATGTACACGCTGAGGTGTTTTTATTTTCATTATGATTTTTTATTTGATTGAAAACGGTATGCGTTGTAAATGGGATGTAATAAGGAAATAACTGAGAAACTGAACGCTTTTTTTATTCTGTTGTACTTAATAATGTAACTGTAAATAAAGATATAATAAATAAATTCTATCCTTCTTAATAATGCGGATAGGCTTGTTTAAAAAGTTGCACCATCAGATAAGTTTCCACATTTGCCTCGGTGAAGGATGTTCGCCGAGACGAAAAAATGTTCTTATATTTCGAAAACGACCGTTCCACGTCTACCGAAGTAAGATAGGCGTAATTAAAATAATCTTTAGACTTAGTCAAGGAATCTGCAGATGCCCCATCGCACATTTGTCTTAATCTCGTGTAGTCCGGATTCTTTTTTAAAACACTATCGAACTTAGCTAAAACTCGTCCACTTGTTGCGTCGTTTATACTGTGTAACAATGTACTAACTTCGTCCACGACTTGCACTGATTCTACCAACGACAATCCAGAATTTTGCAAATTTTCTATCGCGTCTACTAACCCTTTGTAATTGTTGCTAATATTCTTTAGATGTGTTTCAACAGAAATATCGAGAAATCCCTTCTGGCTCATCCTAATAGCTCTAGCTTCGGCAGGGACGAATTGCAAAATAACGGATTTGACTTCTTGAAAATGTTCATTATAATAAAAAGCGGCTTTTAACCACGTTCCCCAACGCGTAAGAATGGGCTGTGGTGGTTCTCGAATACCAGGGCATAACCTGTGGAATGCCCTAGTCCTCTTAGGACTTTTGAGAAACACTTTTTTTGTGTTTGCTATTAATGCATCCACCTCCGGGTAACACTCTCGAATAGTTTGTGCCACAAGATGTAAAGCATGGACTTTACACGTAACATGTAAAAGTCCTTCACACTTTTCTTTAAGGGAACGGCCTACGCTACACATTGTTGCTGCACCATCGCTCATGAACAACAACAGTTGACTGGTTGACACTTGAAATTTTTGTAACGTTTCGAGAACTACGGCCGTAATTGCTTTACTAGTACACTGTTTTAATCTTCTGCTGGCTAATAGAATTGCAAAATTTGGTTTAATAGGATCTAATACGCGCACTATTATATTCAAAATAGAATTTTTTTTGCAATCTGTCGTCTCATCAAGACATAGCCACAGCTGTTTATCTTTTAATTCGGCTTTAATTCGATTTTCAATGTCCTCACGTATTCGTGGAATATCTCTCCGTAACGCTGTCCGAGATGGTAGTATCCACTCGGTATTGTATGTACCCCAGAATTTTCGAAATGCTTTTTTATCAAGTATACGAAGTGGTAGACCACATACCATAAACGTTAAAAGCAATTCTAATTGAAATTGACGTTGTTGTGACACACCATTTCTTTTATTTCTGTGGTGTGCGCTATTTATATGTCTTTCACAATCACGTTTGCTCCAGCACAGTAGTTTCTTTTTACAAACTTTACAGAAAATTGTACTCCCATTGTAGTGTAAATCCACAAATTCACTAAGAAATTTATTAACTTTCGTAGGTAATGGCCGTTTATTTTTAATAGTTACGTTAGACATAATCACTAAAGCGAGCACACCGACGCTTGTTTCTAGTATGCCACGAAGTGGTGCAAACGTAACATCTGCAGACTCGTCATTTGTTGATGAATAGAGCGCGTCATCCGTAAATGAATAAGCGCGCTGTTAGTTCGTAGCCGTCGATGAATGAACTTTTTTTTTTGTAGTGGCCCACCGTGAACAACGCCCTATTTATCAACGAACACCCAAACTGCAGGTGTATATTTGCGCGTCTTCACGACGTAATAGACAGTGGTTTGGTCCTCGTCCTAATAATTACATATTTAAATTACCTATGTTTACATACATATATGCGCCCGGCAGCCTGATTGCGAACCTGGCGCGTGGCGCTCTTGGCCCGCTCTATATATATATATATATATATATTTCAGCTATTTAACATACTTCTGTGTGGTCAGTTTTGTTTACGAATGATTCTTTTCTGAAATTTTAAAAAATGACCGGTTGAAAAAAGCGATGTTCTTCTTTTTACGTGACAAAATCGGGGTTCGTA
Source organism: Dynastes maya (assembly GCA_029619315.2). Taxonomy (NCBI): domain Eukaryota; kingdom Metazoa; phylum Arthropoda; class Insecta; order Coleoptera; family Scarabaeidae; genus Dynastes; species Dynastes maya. The sequence continues at coordinate 2,432,667 of JAROYE020000012.1, read as the reverse complement.
TGAAGATTTAGATATATTTGAAGTTCTATACGAATTTGTATTTTACGTAAAAACCCGGACATCAGAGCAAAAACACCAGCTAAAGAATTTTGGTAGCTAAATACATAGAACGTCATGTACTATCTTGTCTGAAGTTATATACTACGTGTGTCAAAAGGTACCAACCATATGGGATTTTTTTTATCAATAAAAGAAAAATTACAATAATGGAAAAAAGCTAAAGTTGATAATTAAAATTAGGAGCGAATGAATGAGCTAATGAAACAGTTTTTTTATATGTAGTAGTAGTAGTAGTAGTTGTAGTAGTAGTTTATTGCGCCATCAATTTTACATGGTCTGTCAAAAAAATATAATTATATACATAAATGTATGTGTGTGTCTATAAGTGTGTCTATACAGTAGGTACGTATGCCTATATTAAAACATTTCATAAAGAGAATAATTGTAATAAATAAACAACAAACAGAAAAAAAAACATTAACGACAAACAAGACATTCAAGTTGTATAGATAAAATCATAAATAAAAAATATAGATAAAATAACATTGCAAATAAACGCTGTATTCTTTAAAAGGCAAAGGCCATGAATTCAGCGATATTGTAAAAAACATTTTTGTGTAAGAGTTCTTTTACACTGCCGGTAAACTTCTTTAAGTGCATTCCCTTGATGTTTTCTGGAAGATGGTTATACAATTTTGGACCCCAGTAGTCAAGCGATTGTTGCGTACCGGAGAGTCTGTGCAGTGGAATCGCTAAAGCGTCCTTGCCCCTAGTTTGATAGTTGTGGAAATTTGAGTGTGTATTGAAACTTGATAAGTTCTTATGTGTGAACCTCACACATGCTAGGATGTATACACTCGCGATGGTAAGTACGCGCCCGCGTAAAAAAGAATCACGACAACTATCTCTCTGTTGTAGATCAAACAGCACTCTAATAGCGCGTTTTTGAAGGAGAAAGACATGATCAGCGTCTGTCGACGTGCCCCAGACCAGGATCCCATATGTAGCTATGCTATGGAAGTTTGCGTAATAGGTTGCTTTAGCTGCGTTAAAACGTTGAGACTGACTTAATCCTTCTAATTGTATAAATTGCAGAGCTTAATTTATTGCATAGCTTGCCAATATGGTAGCTCCAACCCAGTTTCGGGTCTAGGAGAAGACCCAGAAAACACACCGATTCCTCCGTGCGAGCACCAGAGAAGATAAGAGTTTGTGTTTTGTTTTCATTTATTTTAAATTTGTTGGCCTTAAGCCATTTTTCTGTCGATGAAGTAGCTGACTTTCTCCTATACTTCATTTCTTCATCGTTGCCCGTTACTAAAAGCGAAGAGTCGTCGGCGTACAAAACAATCTTACTCTCTCCTATGTTGTCCGGCAGATCATTAAGGTATATGATGAACATAATCGGACCGACAATCGAGCCTTGTGGCAAGCCGCAGGACATATGCCGCACAGAAGAGCAATGATTGTTCCACAGCACTACATATTTCCTTTCCTGTAGATACGATTGTATCAAATTCCAGAAAATACCTCTAATACCGTAGTAATATAATTTTTGTAGTAATATGTCATGCGGAACAGTATCGAAAGCTTTACTGAGATCATACAGTATTAATTCTGCTCTTTTTTGTCATCTCGGGCTGCTAAGATATTCTCCACAAGGCTAATCGCTGCTGTAATAGTAGACCTTCCTGGTCTGTATCCATGCTGTGCGTCAGTTAAGAGTTCATTCTTTTCAAAAAACGATAATATTCTTTCCCTCATGGTGCATTCGAACACTTTCGATATTACAGGCAGTAAAGAGATGGGTCTGTAGTTTTTCCTTATTGTTCTTTTCTCCAGCTTTATAGATAGGAATAATCTTAGCTAACTTTAGCTCCTTAGGGAATATTCCTTGGTTAATACATGCGTTTATTACATACATTAAAGGCACAGATATTTCAATAGCTACCTGCTTCAACACCCCAACATCGAAATCATACACATCTCTCGTTCTTTTGTTTTTTTAGGTTGTAGATAATGTGTTGAACCTCACCGACAGTAACCGGTTCAAAAAAACAAGAATTATGAGGACTCTTAGCTACGTTTGTTAGAAGAGAATTGTAGCTTGGACTATTGACATCGTCGTTAACTCTAGTATTTCCGATGCTACCAAAATAATCACTAAATATATCTGGCGTGAGAAGTGTGTTTGTGGTATCTACTGCTTTATGTTTCCTACCAGATTCCTTATTTATTACTTGCCAGATAGCTCGCTGTTGTTTTTTCAGCGTTAAAAATGACCTGCTAGTTATGTTTTTGTTTGGTTTTGTTTATTAATTCTATATAATAACTTTTGAAGTCTTTGTATGCTTGATATGCCTCAGAGTCGTTTCTCACTTTGGCAATGGTATACATAGCGTCTAATTTGTTTTTGGCTTCGAGTACCAGTTCTGACTTCTTCCAACTAATCCTTGAATCAACAAAAATGCGTTTCTCTTTTTCAGGAAAGCACAGATAGTACATTTCCAATACAACCTTATGGAAGTTGTTTTCGTTTATATCTCGAGTTTTGATAACTTTATATTTATTTTTAGGTGCAGACAAGTTGAAAGGTACCCGAATTAGTTGCGCCATATGATCGGACATGTGTGTTTCCACCGTTCTGGTATCTATTATGTCTGGATTATTTGTAAATATATTGTCTATACAACTTTTTGTTTTTGCGTTTCTACCTATCCTAGAGTAATCCTTTAAGGCAAAAGACAAGTCAAAGGAATTGCAGACTTCAAGAATCTGTGCTCTTTCTCTGCTCTCTTTGCAGAAGTCAACATTAAAATCACCTGCTAGGTATAAAGTAGCAGTTTGGAAGGTATCTGAAATATTCGTTAATACCGTATTTAATACATCTAGGAAAATATTTACGTCTCCAGATGGTGGTCTGTATATGGCTATTACGACACTATTTGTTTTCGTTTAATTGTACTCCAGCAATCTCGATATTTCCTTCATTAGAGAAGTTGCTTATATGTGACAGTTCGCTTATGTCATAGCTCTCAGGCACCAATATCAGCGCCCCCCCTCCTCTTCGGTTTGTCCTTCCATAGCATCCACCAATTTTATAATTTTTATGTTACAGTATAATTAAATTATTAATTAGGGATTATTCAATAATGCGCAATTTATTTTCAAAATTGTCTCCCGAATTTGTAACATCCTATCACATTTATCTTTACAAGATTTTCTTCTTTAATGATATAAAGGAGTTGCAAAGATGTAAATTTTTGTATACATACATTTTTAACAAAGCAAAACACTGTTTATTTTTAGTTATGAGCAATTTAAGAGAAACAAAAACGAAAGTTTTACAGCGACAAACTTACAAAACTAAAGCGATAATTTTAAACTGTGCAAAGGAAAAGCGTCAGCATGTAAAATTTAGTGCAAATATACCTGTGTTACCTATATTTATTGTTTGTTGTTACATATTTATAATCTCAAAACTTTAATTAACTAACAAATTAAATCGTATTATCCGTGCACACGTAATGGAATGACATCAAATATTAACAAACTGCCAAATGTTACGGGCGAAAGTTATCAAATTGAATAAACTTACAATTTTCCACGTAGCACTATTATTGCCAGGCCCTGAAACTAGTTGCTGGAGCGTAACTTCGTGGAAAAGGTGTGTCGAACTCCTACGTTTTTCCGGTGAAGTCATAGCCTGGAAATAATTGTTGCAGAGAAAAATATATTCGCTGTTTTGCAAAAGAAAATAAAAGTGGAATGTGATCTTGTATATTCTATAGTCTGTCGAAGAGGGTCATTCCAAGGTGATGGGTGTGACATTTGTCTGCATAAATTATCCTAAAACTCAAAGAAATTGGTTTAAACTGTTAATTGTTAGATAGTCATTTAGGGATTTTAGTTTTTGTTTTTTTTTCAAATCTATAGGTAGTGCAAATTCTGGTTGATGTACTAGTAATTAGGCAGATATACTCAATTTCAGCGGAATTATTGCATTTTCTTTATTTATTGTGAAATGAATATAAATATTAACAATTAAATAGTAGGAAACCGAGTCGCACTTTAGAAGACGTGGTCAAGTTCGGAAACGAGTAACAAGTGCGAAAGGTGATTAAGAAGGAGGTATGCGCAGAGTTAATCCATATTCACTAAAGGTCAATGAATGCTGAATATTACCTAGAGAACAATATTCAGGACCATATAATGCCTTTTGCATCATTTTAGGAAATAATTTCATATTCGTGCAGATTAATGCGAGACCACACATCGCTAAACAAGTTATTACATTACTTACAAGAGGTCACTATTCAAGTCATGGACTTCCATTACGAAACCTAGGCTTAAATCCGATTGAATACCTTTGAGATGCCCTAAAAAATCAAGAAGAATTGGAACAAGCCGTTCTTTTTGTGTAGGATAATATTCCCCAAGAAATAATCCAACAGTTATCAGAACTAGGGGAGTGGACAAACAAAGAATGGACTTTCGTTCCATTCTCTGTTTATAGCGTTTTTAAGATTTCCAATGATGTTGTTTTGTTTCTGAACTTGTATGGAATGGAATTTGCAATTTTTTCCGTAAGTTTCCATTAGAAAAGAAGTTAATTGATGAACCGATGTTTAATTATCTTGTGTTAAATTGTTGTTTGCTATTAAAAGATAATTCACCAATCAATTTTGTGAAAATATATAGAAGTATTTGAGTGGTACGTTTATTTTGAGCATGAGTTTAGTCAGTAGAAGCCAAGTGTTAGTAAGTAAAGTAAGTCAAAATTTATTTAAGGTAAATAGATTCATGAATATTAGATAGATGTAATTTTCATTAACATCAAGTGTTTACCTGTGTTATTTGTGTACTTAAGTGGATGATATCGTCTGCAAAGTCTTCCCTAACACTTCCATTTGTGTAAGCACTTGTCATCAGTGTCAGATGGTTTTTGTAATGTTTTAATTCTGTTACGAATTTCTCCCTCTGAAGGAAGTACTTCTCTCCAAAGCCGGGACTTGTTTGTTCTATCTACAATAAAACTTTATTTGACAAATAATCAATCTAAACTTTCCTTTTCGATATTCCATTCTTAGCTTCGTTTATTAGAGTAAACAAAACTTAGGTCTTAGGTCTACGTGATAGCACACTGAACTTAGGTTGATATCGATTAAATTACTTCGGACTTTCTTTTATCTAATTCGGTTGAATTACTTGGGGAAATAATTGCGATGGGTTTTTGTTGATCTTTTTAGAACCGACGTTTAACAAGCATTTTCCAGGAAAAACGTGGCTATCGGCGAATGACGTACGTTTTAAACAGGCAAAATACACGCAGAGAAATTGTTTCTTGCATCAAGAAAATAGATTTTTTTGCAAAAATCAGTCTCTATTCAAGAACATATTTTTATTTCAAGGCAATAAAATTGTATAATACAAAAAAAAAAAATCTTGAAATTTTATTTGCGTTTATTTCCTTAGGGTTAGAAAATCCAAGACAGAAAAATGTTTCTTCCAAGTAAATCATTTAATTTTAAGTTAGGAAAATATTCATATTAAAGGTAGGAATGAAAAAATGGTGCAGATCTCACAAAGTTCTACTGAGAAATTAGGCGACTAGGCCAGCTACAAGGACATCCAATGGAAAAAAAAGCTTTTTGAAGATTAGTGGCATAAATTGAGAGATGTAATATAGCCAAGACTAAGGGTAGTGATTCCATCCACCATTGGTTATTGTTTCTAGGCATATTTTAAGAATTCTAAGTGAAAAATGCTTTATTTTAAGAAAATGAAATTATTGATTTATAAACAATACCTAAACGCACCTAGATGCTGGAATTAAGAAAACTATTTACTATCCATAAGAAAATATTGTTTTGCGCTATAATGGCTGTTTATTTATATTAAGAATCGCATTCTTTCTCAAATTTTCTCCAGTCGAATCAAGTTAACAAATGTCTTAAGCAAAGAAATGCAATTATTTCATTACTAAGTGTATACTACTCTTAAGCGGAGAAAGAAACGCTAAGAAAATATGTTTTTGATTTAAAACAGTTACTGTATTGCGGATAATTGACAGAGTAATTGTCTTGAATTAAGGCGGACAGCTTTGATATATGTAAACGTAGGAAATAAACTTACCACGATTTTATTTAATGATGAATTTCTAACATCCATTGTAATACTAAAACCAAAAAGTATATTTATTCCCAGAAGCCTTCTAGCTTTCGCAATGGTATATATCCAGTCAAAACTACTACTTCCATTTATATTTAATGGATTCTCTGATATTCGAAGTTTTTTAAATATACTTTTTAAAGGTTGAATTCCAATTTGATCTAGTTTCTCTGAAAGTTAAATAACTTAATTTCTAAACAACGGCGTTATTTCAAAAGGTATTGTTGAAGGGTATTTATGTGCGAAGGAAATAAGCCCTACAGCAGCAATAAGACATGTTAGATGAAATCCGACAACATTGGCGTGTGCAGCAGCTCTCCCACTCTATATACATACCATTCCCGTCTCGCTACGCCGTTCAGCGTTCGTTAAGCAGCCGTCCGAGATGGAACTCTCGATCGCCGCTACCGCCAGGTGCGAAATTCGCGCTGTGATACGTTTTTTAAACGCGAAAGGGGTTTCACCTATAGACGAAGTTTATGGAGAAAAGTGTATAGCTGTTCAACACGTCCGCAAATGGTGTAGGGAATTCACTGGAGGCCGGACGGAAATTCACGATGAAGAGCGGAGCGGAAGACCATCAGTTTCAGAGGAAATCGTTGAAAAGGTCGAGAGCATACTGCTTGAAGATTGGAGGGTTACCATTCGTTAAATCGCTCTTCGGATTTCTGAGATTCCCAACACCACAATTGAAAAGATTTTGACTGGCTGCAGAATTTTACGACATGGGGATATAGAAGTTGGAGCACCGTCTGCAAAAATGCTTGGATACAAATGGCGATTATGTCGAAAAATAGCTTAAGTTTTTACCTTTAAAACGACGTGTGATGTTAAGGAAATAAAGAATGCTGTCTATTTTTAAAAAATATGGTAACCTTATTTTACGATCATCCCTCGTATGTTTATATAGGCGATAATAGCTGACAGAGAATGTTGTTGGTTTCTACCAGATTTATCCGTGTTATAACGTACTGAAATATATTTTTTCGCGATGTGAGTGTTTTGAATAGCATAGAATCACTGCCCTATTTTCAAACGAAATGAGGAATTTTTCAATTGTGTATTGTATCTCGGTTATATGTGTAAATAATTTATATTATCTATAGTGTTATAAGTAGAGTAACCAAAACTTGCGGAGTCGTATAGGCGTCGGTATTACGGGTTAATATAAGAATACGAAAAATTCATAAATAAACTTACTTGCTAATTATTCAACAAATTAGAGGCATCAGGATGTGAACTACTGTAAACTTGCATCATTGCATATGTTTCCACAGTTACTTCTTTAAACCTTGTGCGTCGACAAGAAAAAATATTCTTATACATAGAAAACGATCTCTCCACATCTAAGGAAGTTACATTTGCATGTAGAAACTGTTTTTCAAAATCACTTAAAAGTTCACTATTCTTACACTTATTATAAACGGCCTCTAAAGTATTAAAATCGGGATTTTTCCATAAAACATCTGCCAACTTTTGACTAGCCCATAATCCTGGCGAATCATTTAATGTGTGTAATTTATTTTTTACACTCTCCACTATGTCTAATGATTCCTGCAATGACAATTCAGTACATTGTAGTTTTCTGATGGCATCTAGTAATACTGTATAATTGGTACATATTGTTGTTAAATCTTCTAAAAGTTGAGGAATTTGAAATTCTCTTTGACTTTCTCTAATTGCTTTGGATTCATTCCGATTAAATCGCATTATAACTGATTGAATTTGTTGAAAATGGATCAAATAGTAAGAAGCTGCTGTTAGCCAAGTACTCCATCGCGTTAAAATTGGTTCAGGAGGTTCTGGAATACCTGGACAAAATTTACGAAATTCTTTTAAACGTTTAGGAGATTTACGAAACACTGCTTTAGTACTTCCAATCATCCGATCAACGTTTCCGTAATGTTGTCGAACAACTTCACTAACTAAATGCAAAGCATGCAGCACGCAGGTTATATGTATTAAATTAGGAAATATATGTTTTAAGGATCGCCCAACGCTTAACATCTTTCACAATCATCACAACTTGATCTTGGGCAATTTTAAATTTTTTCAAAGCGTTCATTATCACTTTTTGAATATTTTCCGCGGTACATTGTTGAACACGTTTGCAAGCTAACAAATATCGAGATGCTGTGTTCTCGCAAGATAAAACGCGAGCTATTACATTCACAATACTGTTTTTCTTTATATCGGTCGTCTCATCCACGGTAATCCATATTTTTTTGGAACACAAATCACGTTTACACACATTTTCTAGCATCTCTTTCATTCGCGGCAAATGATTCTGTAATTGTGTTTGTGAGGGTAATGGGTACTTTGGAACGTATTGTCGCCAAAACGTTTTAAAAGCTGCCTTTCTCACCAACGACAACGGAAGATTACAAGAGGTAAACATAATTAATAAATGTATGAGGAATAGTGTATAAGGTATTTCAGTTCTTGCATTTCTCATATGCTTAATACCATTGACATGCCTCTGGCAATCAGTTCTGTCCAATGCAGCCAAACGAACATTGCATATTAAGCAAAAAACCGCACTACCGTCATATTTAAAATGGGGAAAAAGTGACACATACTTATGTACATTAGTATCAAATCTATTACGAGGCATTGTTTTCTTAGGTATGTAAATATTAGTTCTATATGAAACGATACACTAATTATGTACTTGGTATAATACTATAACACACAAAAAACACCAGCTATATTTTCAAAAGCGACACGTAAGTACATAACCTTAACCGTTCGACTAATCTCTGCAACAGCTCAACCGGTACTAAAACGAAATCTCTCTCAGCGCGGTTTAAAATGATTTATATTCAAGGTCGACACTACATGCCTGCTTCTCTACCGCTTTAGTTTATTTATGAATTTTTCGTATTCTTATATTATATTATATTATTTTAACGCGATGGGGTACTTGGCTAACAGCAGCTTCTTACTATTTGATCCATTTTCAACAAATTCAATCAGTTATAATGCGATTTAATCGGAATGAATCCAAAGCAATTAGAGAAAGTCAAAGAGAATTTCAAATTCCTCAACTTTTAGAAGATTTAACAACAATATGTACCAATTATACAGTATTACTAGATGCCATCAGAAAACTACAATGTACTGAATTGTCATTGCAGGAATCATTAGACATAGTGGAGAGTGTAAAAAATAAATTACACACATTAAATGATACGCCAGGATTATGCGCTAGTCAAAAGTTGGCAGATGTTTTATGGAAAAATCCCGATTTTAATACTTTAGAGGCTGTTAATAATAAGTGTAAGAATAGTGAACTTTTAAGTGATTTTGAAAAAGAGTTTCTACATGCAAATGTAACTTCCTTAGATGTGGAGAGATCGTTTTCTATGTATAAGAATATTTTTTCTTGTCGACGCACAAGGTTTAAAGAAGTAACTGTGGAAACATATGCAATGATGCAAGTTTACAGTAGTTCACATCCTGATGCCTCTAATTTGTTGAATAATTAGCAAGTAATTTTATTTATGAATTTTTCGTATTCTTATATTAACTCGTAATACCTACGCCTATGCGAGTCCGCAAGTTTAGGTTACTCTAGTTATAAGTTATATGTTTTCAGGTTTATTTACTATTTCACGATGTTCTTTTAGACGTAATTCACAAGCTTAATATATCACATTAATAAGAACATAGTTGGGGAAAAATATAGGGGATGCTGGATATCCTACGTCCAGGATATGTTGAATTCTTTGACAAACGATAGGATCTGTTAAGATGATTGATGTGATGCTACTAGCTAGTCGGCTCAAGAAAATTTCGATGATTCACGTGACCAGTGTACCAAATAACTCTCAATAGCTGTGACATATACGAATATACTGATCTGGAGGATACAAAACTAACCACGGTATAGCCGTATTCGTAATTTTTTTTCTTTCCTGGAACGTGGCGTGTCTTTTTGTTGTTGGGTTGAATATAAATAAGGGTTATGAATTTAAAAAGTAAAATATCTGCATACATTATCCCTTGTCCCTGTGTCCTAGTCTTCAGTCTTGAAAAATGAACTTCAGTAATAATGGAAAAAGCACAGTTGGTAATTATTTGAACCATTCAAACTTCTAATCAAATACCGTAGAACGAACCTGCAATATATCTGTATCAATTTACGCTGTGCCGAACCTGATATATAGAGCGGGCCAAGAGTGCCACGCGCCAGGTTCGCAATCAGGCTGCCGGGCGCATATATGTATGTAAACATAGGTAATTTAAATATGTAATTATTAGGACGAGGACCAAAACCACTGTCTATTACGTCGTGAAGACGCGCAAATATACACCTGCAGTTTGGGTGTTCGTTGATAAATAGGGCGTTGTTCACAGTGGGCCACTACAAAAAAAAAGTTCATTCATCGACGGCTACGAACTAACAGCGCGCTTATTCATTTACGGATGACGCGCTCTATTCATAAACAAATGACGAGTCTGCAGATGTTACGTTTGCACCACTTCGTGGCATACTAGAAACAAGCGTCGGTGTGCTCGCTTTAGTGATTATGTCTAACGTAACTATTAAAAATAAACGGCCATTACCTACGAAAGTTAATAAATTTCTTAGTGAATTTGTGGATTTACACTACAATGGGAGTACAATTTTCTGTAAAGTTTGTAAAAAGAAACTACTGTGCTGGAGCAAACGTGATTGTGAAAGAGATATAAATAGCGCACACCACAGAAATAAAAGAAATGGTGTGTCACAACAACGTAAATTTCAATTAGAATTGCTTTTAACGTTTATGGTATGTGGTCTACCACTTCGTATACTTGATAAAAAAGCATTTCGAAAATTCTGGGGTACATACAATACCGAATGGATACTACCATCTCGGACAGCGTTACGGAGAGATATTCCACGAATACGTGAGGACATTGAAAATCGAATTAAAGCCGAATTAAAAGATAAACCGCTGTGGCTATGTCTTGATGAGACGACAGATTGCAAAAAAAATTCTATTTTGAATATAATAGTGCGCGTATTAGATCCTATTAAACCAAATTTTGCAATTCTATTAGCCAGCAGAAGATTAAAACAGTGTACTAGTAAAGCAATTACGGCCGTAGTTCTCGAAACGTTACAAAAATTTCAAGTGTCAACCAGTCAACTGTTGTTGTTCATGAGCGATGGTGCAGCAACAATGTGTAGTGTAGGCCGTTCCCTTAAAGAAAAGTGTGACGGACTTTTACATGTTACGTGTAAAGTCCATGCTTTACATCTTATGGCACAAACTATTCGAGTGTTACCCGGAGGTGGATGCATTAATAGCAAACACAAAAGAAGTGTTTCTCAAAAGTCCTAAGAGGACTAGGGCATTCCACAGGTTATGCCCTGGTATTCGAGAACCACCACAGCCCATTTTTACGCGTTGGGGAACGTGGTTAAAAGCCGCTTTTTATTATAATGAACATTTTCAAGAAGTCAAATCCGTTATTTTGCAATTCGTCCCTGCCGAAGCTAGAGCTATTAGGATGAGCCAGAAGGGATTTCTCGATATTTCTGTTGAAACACATCTAAAGAATATTAGCAACAATTACAAAGGGTTAGTAGACGCGATAGAAAATTTGCAAAATTCTGGATTGTCGTTGGTAGAATCAGTGCAAGTCGTGGACGAAGTTAGTACATTGTTACACAGTATAAACGATGCAACAAGTGGACGAGTTTTAGCTAAGTTCGATAGTGTTTTAAAAAAGAATCCGGACTACACGAGATTAAGACAAATGTGCGATGGGGCATCTGCAGATTCCTTGACTAAGTCTAAAGATTATTTTAATTACGCCTGTCTTACTTCGGTAGACGTGGAACGGTCGTTTTCGAAATATAAGAACATTTTTTCGTCTCAGCGAACATCCTTCACCGAGGCAAATGTGGAAACTTATCTGATGGTGCAACTTTTTAAACAAGCCTATCCGCATTATTAAGAAGGATAGAATTTATTTATTATATCTTTATTTACAGTTACATTATTAAGTACAACAGAATAAAAAAAGCGTTCAGTTTCTCAGTTATTTCCTTATTACATCCCATTTACAACGCATACCGTTTTCAATCAAATAAAAAATCATAATGAAAATAAAAACACCTCAACGTGTACATTATTAATTTCGAAATATCACATATCTGCTGTGACTCACATATACGCTATTTACAATAAGCGGCCGTTGCGCCTGATTCCGATTCTGTTGGATGGCGCAATTTGGCCCGCTCTACTGATATATCATTGTCCATAACTTTAATACAGATATAATCTGTTGCATCAATTTAGGTCAATTCTTGTCTAGCTAACACAGACAGATTTTCGCAACAAATACCCTATACGGTGTCGTTACCCTAGTCAATATTGATTTACATGGTCTATTGAAAATAAATGCGTCTAACCGAGGAGGTGATACATATTTAAAACAAAGAGGTACTCGTTTTATTCAAAGAAAAGTTTGCTGCCTTTCAGTAGGCCGTGAAGATAATAAAATGTTGACGCATATAATGGGGATGAGGGAGGAAAGATTAGTAAAGCAAGTGTTTGATTCTAAAGAAACAACAAAATGAATGAGAGGACAGCCTAGAAAACTCTGGAAGGATGAAGCCCACACAACTGCCGCAAAAAGAGGAGTAAAATGAGAGGGAGTAAAGAAACTTGCAGGGGAAAGAAAGAGATTGAGGGAAATTAAGTAAATAAATAAAACCGAATTTTTCCTGATACTCACTTGTATTCATACAAGACCGGTAAAAAGATCGAGCTTTACGGATACCCTTAGGTTCAGTGATATTGTCCTTATTAAATTTTTTACCAAAATCCAGTAATTGTCGCATGTCTTGTATTATGGATTCGCGCAAAAGAGCCAAGCGATCCCAAGTGGAAGTCCAATCGGGTACAGGATTGGTCTTCAGCCATCCACCGCAAGCATATTGATAAAAGTCAATGCATGGATCTGCTGATTTGTCCATAGCTGTAATAACGCGGGATGCTAGAAATAAAGAGATTTAAATGTTAGGGAAACCGGTTGAACCTTAAAAAAAATTGATCTGCAAACAAGAATAAATGTAGTACAAAGTTATTATGAATCTGGTAGAAATTACACTGTTGATTTCATACGAAAATGGGTTTGAGGTAAAATGAAGGCGTACCGTAATTTGATTAGCAAATTCGAACAAATTGCTTCAAATTTGATTCTATTCCATGATTTTGTCACGTACAGTATTATCTTTGCAACATGAAACCACAACATCGAAAGCTCTACCAATTTATTTCCTTCGCGTGTGCCGTATATGGAAACCCCTTAATCAAATGAATACAGTCGTTCGTGAAAAAAATCCTCTTTTTTTGCAATTAACCCAGCGACTCGAATTCCAGACCTAGCTCTTCTTGTAAATTCAATTCTCACTCAGGTTTAGTCAGATTGTGTAGCAAAAACTTCGTCATCAATTAATTGATTTTGAAATCAAAAAGGGTTGCCACAATAACTAAGCGAGGAATACGGAAAACATTGAGTTTACATGCTAACACGATTTTTTCTCGTACAGTTCATTGAGGTAGTTTCCTCTTCGTTTAAATATTTATTTATTTTGTTTTAGAACTTCTTAAATGCTTCTTACCTCTAAATTCTTTAATGAGCTAGAGTAACTTCGAGCTGTATCAGATTCAAGCAAGTTTTAAAGTTGAATAAATAACATTATGTAAACAAACATATGTATACATGTAGACTCTTTCTACTTCGCTTAACCTTCTGAAGTTGTTATAAGTTTGAGAGTTTGTATGCATTAATGTGAGGAAATTTCATTTTATGCATAAAATCATATAGATTCCTGTGAACACTTCATACGTCTCGTAAATTTAATTATGCAATTTCTCACCTAGTGTGTACTTCCCTGAACTAATCATATAAGGGGTGATTAGTAGAGCGGGCCAAAAGCGCCACGCGCCAGGTTCGCAATCAGGCTGCCGGGCGCATATATGTATGTAAACATAGGTAATTTAAATATGTAATTATTAGGACGAGGACCAAAACCACTGTCTATTACGTCGTGAAGACGCGCAAATATACACCTGCAGTTTGGGTGTTCGTTGATAAATAGGGCGTTGTTCACAGTGGGCCACTACAAAAAAAAAGTTCATTCATCGACGGCTACGAACTAACAGCGCGCTTATTCATTTACGGATGACGCGCTCTATTCATCAACAAATGACGAGTCTGCAGATGTTACGTTTGCACCACTTCGTGGCATACTAGAAACAAGCGTCGGAGTGCTCGCTTTAGTGATTATGTCTAACGTAACTATTAAAAATAAACGGCCATTACCTACGAAAGTTAATAAATTCTTAGTGAATTTGTGGATTTACACTACAATGGGAGTACAATTTTCTGTAAAGTTTGTAAAAAGAAACTACTGTGCTGGAGCAAACGTGATTGTGAAAGACATATAAATAGCGCACACCACAGAAATAAAAGAAATGGTGTGTCACAACAACGTCAATTTCAATTAGAATTGCTTTTAACGTTTATGGTATGTGGTCTACCACTTCGTATACTTGATAAAAAAGCATTTCGAAAATTCTGGGGTACATACAATACCGAGTGGATACTACCATCTCGGACAGCGTTACGGAGAGATATTCCACGAATACGTGAGGACATTGAAAATCGAATTAAAGCCGAATTAAAAGATAAACAGCTGTGGCTATGTCTTGATGAGACGACAGATTGCAAAAAAATTCTATTTTGAATATAATAGTGCGCGTATTAGATCCTATTAAACCAAATTTTGCAATTCTATTAGCCAGCAGAAGATTAAAACAGTGTACTAGTAAAGCAATTACGGCCGTAGTTCTCGAAACGTTACAAAAATTTCAAGTGTCAACCAGTCAACTGTTGTTGTTCATGAGCGATGGTGCAGCAACAATGTGTAGTGTAGGCCGTTCCCTTAAAGAAAAATGTGAAGGACTTTTACATGTTACGTGTAAAGTCCAAGCTTTACATCTTGTGGCACAAACTATTCGAGAGTGTTACCCGGAGGTGGATGCATTAATAGCAAACACAAAAAAAGTGTTTCTCAAAAGTCCTAAGAGGACTAGGGCATTCCACAGGTTATGCCCTGGTATTTGAGAACCACCACAGCCCATTCTTACGCGTTGGGGAACGTGGTTAAAAGCCGCTTTTTATTATAATGAACATTTTCAAGAAGTCAAATCCGTTATTTTGCAATTCGTCCCTGCCGAAGCTAGAGCTATTAGGATGAGCCAGAAGGGATTTCTCGATATTTCTGTTGAAACACATCTAAAGAATATTAGCAACCATTACAAAGGGTTAGTAGACGCGATAGAAAATTTGCAAAATTCTGGATTGTCGTTGGTAGAATCAGTGCAAGTCGTGGACGAAGTTAGTACATTGTTACACAGTATAAACGATGCAACAAGTGGACGAGTTTTAGCTAAGTTCGATAGTGTTTTAAAAAAGAATCCGGACTACACGAGATTAAGACAAATGTGCGATGGGGCATCTGCAGATTCCTTGATTAAGTCTAAAGATTATTTTAATTACGCCTGTCTTACTTCGGTAGACGTGGAACGGTCGTTTTCGAAATATAAGAACATTTTTTCGTCTCGGCGAACATCCTTCACCGAGGCAAATGTGGAAACTTATCTGATGGTGCAACTTTTTAAACAAGCCTATCCGCATTATTAAGAAGGATAGAATTTATTTATTATATCTTTATTTACAGTTACATTATTAAGTACAACAGAATAAAAAAAGCGTTCAGTTTCTCAGTTATTTCCTTATTACATCCCATTTACAACGCATACCGTTTTCAATCAAATAAAAAATCATAATGAAAATAAAAACACCTCAGCGTGTACTATATATATATATATATATATATATATATATATATATATATATATATATATATATCCGCTCTAATTACTAAACATTATTATTGCGTCAGCTTTTATTTTTTTACTCTTGTGTATTAATTTCGAAATATCAGATATCTGCTGTGACTCACATATACGCTATTTACAATAAGCGGCCGTTGCGCCTGATTCCGATTCTGTTGGATGGCGCAATTTGGCCCGCTCTAGTGATTAGTTTCCGCTACTGACGATACAAGTTTGGTTTTCAAATGGAACATCCTACACGGAGAAAAATCACTTGAAAGCATGTACGACAATATACGCAAATTATTGTTAATTATTACATGTATGTTATTGTGACAGATAATTTTTCAAAGTTGTGGTCAAGTTTTTGTTGAATTGCTTCACATAAATGTAACATATTTTCCAATAATGTTTGTGTCGTGACGCGCAAAACAAGATTGTTGCAATTTTTAACATAAAACTTCATATATTTTTTTTTAATTTTTGTTTCTAAATAAGTGGTCTCATCAAAATACATCAATGGCAATTTAGGGCGGTAAAAGGTAACACATGGTACGTACGCTACCGCTCATAAGTTTTTGGGCACCGTTGGATTTTAAATTTTCGTATACAAAGAATGTACTTAGGAAATAAATTTTTCAGCATTATTGAACAGTGTACTGAAATCTGTAAGATCTGTAGATCAAATAAATAATGTGAATTGTTAAAGTCGTGTAATTTATTTACATACCAAAAAATATACAGCATTCTTTATTTCCTTAACATTACATATCGTTTTAAAGGTAAAAACTTAAGCTATTTTTCGGCATAATCGCCATTCCTATCCAAGCATTTTTCCAGACGGTGCTCCAATTTCTGTATCCCCATGTCGTAAAATTCTGCCGCCAGTCCTTTCAAGAATCGAAAAACCTCTTTTTTGACTTCATCGTCGGAATTCGAAGAGCGAGTTGACGAATGGTGACCCTCCGATCTTCAAGCAGTATGCTTTCGACCTTTTCAACGATTTCCTCTGAAACTGATGGCCTTCCGCTCCGCACTTCATCGTGAATTTCCGTCCGGCCTCCAGTGAATTCTCTACACCATTTGCGGACGTGTTGAACAGCTATACACTTTTCTCCATAAACTTCGTCTTTCGCGTTTAAAAAACGTATCACAGCGCGAATTTCGCACCTGGCGGTAGCGGCGATCGAGAGTACCATCTCGGACGGCTGCGGTAGTGAGACGGGAGTGGTATGCATATAGAGTGGGAGAGCTGCTGCACACGCCAATGTTGTCGGATTTCACCTAACACGTCTTATTGCTGCTGTAGGGCTTTGGGAACCTTATTTTACGATCATCCCTCGTATTTTAATATTTCAATTTACATATTTAATGATTTACCCTAACATTTGAGGTGCCCAAATATTCATGAGCGGTATTGAAGGTATTTAGAGATTATTGTGACTGCATATACTTCACTGGGACACGCTGTATAAGTACAAGTGATTGTAAAAATATTCCTATAATATACTGCGGTTTTAAAACAACCTATACATACCCGTGTTTACGCATTGTTCCGTTAGACAGAGATCGTCTGTTTTATCCAGGAAAGGTACTCCTGAAAGGACAATAGCGGCTACAAGGACTAGCAGAAGATTGACAGAAAGGAAAATAAGTAGTGAGAACCTCAGAAATTTTCCCTTTGTCCTGGAACAAAAAGATAACTTTCAAGATTTGTATAAAATTCTTATAGACAAGTTCTACCTTCTTGTTCCACTTGAGGTAAGTTTCGCTCGCGTCAATAAAAAGTAAATAAAGCTTCTTTCGCATGTTAATTCCTATCGTATGTGTACATCAGCATTCGATCGTTTAGTGAAACCGCGAAGGACACGGCTTTAAAACATTGAGGCGCTACTTTCAGAACTGACTGATTTATTAAAGAAATTATGAGTTCGCTACTCCGAGCGAGCATAACCATAAATTGAATAATAATATGAAGAAAACATTTTCTGTGGTGTAATGTTTGCGTTGCTTACCGAAAAGGGTCTTTTGCGTAGCCTTTTGTTTAACGAAGTCGTTAAGATTTTAATGAAAGTTCCCTTAAAAAGCAGTTGATTTATTCTGTTCTCCAGTTTCTTGTTTACGTGTTTCATAAAAATAAACAAGGATTATAAGTTTTGTGTCAAGTTTTGCGTTAATTAGCCCTTAATTTATATTAATTTTTACTACGCACTTCTTTACTGCAGTTAAAACTTTCCTAAAATAATTAATGTACCATATGAATGTTATTAAAATAGGAAGGAGTTATAAAATAATTTTTAATCGTAAACTGTGAAAATAATAAAATATTAATCATCGAACTAGTAAAGAATCATGTAATATATTTTGGAGAGATTAAAAATGACAATGCGATATATTTGGGGCAGGATAAATATCGATGCACGCCATTTATATTATATATATGTATATATATATATATATATATATATATATATATATATATATATATATATATATATGACGTCATACTACCAACTGTAAAATACAAATTACTCACTTCTTAATTGTATAACGTATAAATAAATATAGATTACTACAGTTTAGGGCATATAAGACACTTGCAAACTTCGATAATTGGTTCTATAGCAACAATTTAACTATTACGAGGGTAAGTCAAATATTATCTACACTTTCGCCATAACAAGCTTTGAAGGTTATCGTAATGGCGGCCTTTGAAACATTTCGATCCACAAAAAAACGCTTTTACGAGATAAAGCACTGTACCCGTATTGTGACAAAAGTCTCCGGTGAATTTCAGCACCTTTCACACCATCTGACCACAAAAATCGGATCACTGCTTGTTGTTCCTCTTTGGTGCAAACTAATGGCGGAGCTGACATGCTTATGCTGTTGTAGCTAGCAGACAAATGACGTGATCAAATTCCGCACACATGACTCGACGCATGCGCAAGCGGCCGCCACTACGATAACCTCCAAAGCTTGTTATGGCGAAAGTGTAGATAATATTTGACTTACTCTCGTATAATTGGGAAAACCGTTGTTATGCAATTCTACTATTTTAAAAAGGAATACGGTGGTAGGCATTTAAAAACAAAGGAGGTTCATTCTAGGCTACGATATGGTGTATTGTATTGAGGAGTATCCGTGGACGCTCTAAGAGTATTTAGAGTGCAAAAATTGTGTATTCGAAGTGTTTTCGGTTTAAAAAGCAGAGTTTCATGTAAATTGTGGTTTAAAAACTCCAACATTCTTTGGCGTATACGTAAACAATTCAAAATACGTATAGAGTGAGTTTAAATTCTTTTGGCTTAATTATTTTATAATAAACGGATTCGTTAATCCGTATTTTGATAGAAATAATTAAAAGGAAAAACGTTGCTTTTGATCTTTAAACGAAAAAGCTAAGATTAAATTAAAAATCCGCAACAAAGGATTTTACAACTGTATAAATTGTATCGGTTTTCGTGTAAAGGTAATTAAGTAGAAGTAATTGGCGTACCTTTAATTTTGCCTCTGTTTCCGAAACGTTTTACTTCGGAAAGGCATACTTTGTTGAATCGTAATCAACAACGCTCGTCCGTACGCTTTCCTTTTTTCATTTCTAAAATAATGTTTGAATTACTATTTTGGCTCGTTTAAATATTGACCTTACACCCTTCATCCTGATTGTTTAACCGTTTTGAAATGAACTTAACAAACAGCTCCAAATCTATTTATCTGTCCAGGCGAACCTAAATCCATTTTGGGATTAATTTATTTGTGATAAGGCATTAAGTATAAAAAAAATGTCTAATCTTATTGTCAATTGTTGGGTCGACGATGCAAATATTAATACTCATATATTATAAATTATTCATTTTATGCGCATTAGGTGTAGATTATTAATGGAGAAAGTAGTGAAGGTAATCATTAAATTAACAACTTTATACACGGGTGTTTTTTTCAAAACAATGCACTTGAAGTATTTCTAAAACGAAAACGAAAATAAAAATTATCATACACTTATGGTACATCATGCACTGAAAATAAAATCTTCGTAAAATTACTATTATATAAACGGAGTTTTAGTTTGTCGTGCGATAGAGTACAAACGTGCCTGTGATTGGTGTACGGAAAAATTAAATTTGTGCCTTTAAAACTATCTATACAATAGTTGATTGTGAACCTCCCGATAGAACTAATAGCGTAGATATCGGTGGTGGCATTAGATCTGCTCCAAATGTTTTAAATAATTCAGAATTAGTTCATGATGGTAATATTATGGAATGTGAAACGAATCAGCGCAAGAAATTCTAGAAAAAGGAAAAACTTTTTCTGTAAATTCCTTTCTGTTAAATATTTCACATGCACTGGACAACAGCGGGAATATTGAAAAGAAATGAGATACTAATCCAAAAATGGGTATTGATAATTAGTCTGGGCAAACATCGGTAACAGTCAGTGTAGTAGATATGTGGTGCGGAGTCGGCGATTATTTATTTCACGCGTTCACAGCGTCAGTACTAAATCGATGCTGTAACACATGGGCTGAAAAGTCCCGGGCCTGACAAAGAAAACACGTTTTTTTTTGTTCAAAATTAGCTTTATTCATCAACGTAATTTCCATCAAGAACAACGTAATCATTCCAGCGCCGCTCTAACATTTCAATACCACTTTTGTAAAACGATTTATCTTTTGCCTCAAAATATACCTCAGTTTCAGCGATAATCTCTTCATTCGAGCGAAATTTCTTACCGGCGAGCATTTTTTTTAGGTCTGCGAACAGCCAGTAGTCGCTGGGAGCCAAATCTGACGAATACGGTGGATGTGGGAGCAATTCGACGTTCAATTCATGTAGTTTTGCCATTGTTTTTGATTGACTTGTGACACGGTGCGTTGTCTTGATGAAACAAAATTTTTTTCTTCGCCATATGCGGACGTTGCTGTGCAATTTCGGCCTTCAGACGCTCCAGTAACGCTATATAATATTCACTGTTGATGGTATTTCCCTTCTCAAGATAGTCGATGAATATTACACCACGCACATCCCAAAATACCGAGGCCATAACCTTTCCAGCCGATTGTTGTGCTTTCGGGCGCTTTGGACGAGGTTCACCAGTTGCTGTCCACTCAGATGACGATCGTTTTAATTCCGGAGTGAAGTGATGGATCCATGTTTCATCCATTGTCACATATCGACGCAAAAATTCCGGTTTGTTACGTTTAAACATGGCCAAACACTGCTCAGAAGCATCAACACGTTCTTGTTTTTGGTCAACAGTGAGCAAACGCGGCACCCATTTTGAACAGAGCTTTCTCATAGTCAAATGCTCATGCAATATAAAGCCAACACGTTCTTTTGATATCTTTACGATGTCAACTAACTCACGCAACTTCACTTTTCGATCATTCAAAACGATTTTGTGGATTTTTTTGATGTTTTCTGGTGTTACCGCCTCATTTGGACGTCCACTGCGTTCTGCATCATCGGTGTCTCTACGACCACGTTTGAAGTCAGCAAACCAACGTTTTATTGTTGTTTCTGATGGAGCGGAGTCCCCATAACACTTTTCATGCCATTGCTTCGCTTGAACGGTATTTTTTCCCATCAAGAAACAGTGTAAAATTAAAACACGAAATTGTTTTTGATCCATTGTTTTGGAAATAACAAAAGTAGCGTCACTCTTAGCACAATAACTCACAAACTAATGAATAGAATATCATGAAATTTTAACAGCTGTCTTTTTAAGGTTAGTACTAACTGAAAAACAGGTGAATGCAATAAAACTAGCGCCATCTATGTGTTAGGCCCGGGACTTTTCAGCCCATGTGTTATGCGAGTAGTTCTGTATATATGTAGGCTGTCGTAACTTATTTCGTAATTGTACGTTTATGTTTGCTTTAAAAATGTCGCAGTTAGGTACGTCGCGAAAACGACTAATGGCAGACACAGTTAAAAACTTTATAGTGGACATGCCGCTTGATGGCGCTAAGATTCAATGTCTAGTTTGTAAAATCCCTTTAATGTGTTGGTCCAGAAGCCATTGTCAACGTCACATCGAAAGCAAACAGTATTCTTCTGCAAAAAGTGGCATACGAGACCAAGAAAAATGTACATTTGATTTATGTGTTACTCTTATTTTATG
Organism: Dynastes maya; assembly: GCA_029619315.2. Lineage (NCBI taxonomy): Eukaryota > Metazoa > Arthropoda > Insecta > Coleoptera > Scarabaeidae > Dynastes > Dynastes maya. Next base: position 2,410,465 of record JAROYE020000012.1, on the reverse strand, counting down.
TAATCTATCGTTCCGTTTACTAGACAAAGAAGCTTTTGTCTCCTTCCAATACTCTATTCTGTAGAAACAGCAGAAGAACTGAATTCAGTTTTACTGCTGGGAACTTTTCAAGAAATAAGGCAAGAATTTGAAATCCGGCTTTACTATTGCATGAAAACTAGTGGTGCTTCACTAAAAAAGCTTATATCGCGTATATCCTTAATTGAAGGGAATTTTACCATATCCATAAATGTGTGAAGCTACCCCCCGTGTTTACGTCAGAATACACAAATACTTAACAAATTACACGGGATTGTCGTACAAATATGAAGAGAAACGTATGTCACGGGTTGCGTCGTTTTAGTAGAAGTAGAATTATTATCAATCAAACCAAGGGTGTATAGTCGTAACATTAAGCAATCTAAGTTTACCCGAAGACATATTGATTTATTAATTCTTTAATAGGAAAATGTCGACCGAAATGTATGATCATCAGCGAACCAACTCATTAGTTATTAACGCCTCATACGTATCGTATATTTGCGGATATGTTAAATGTTTATTATTTGTCATTAACTAAATGGAAATTGATCTGCATATACATTTAGATGGAAACGAGTAACAATTTCCCGTTGAATGAATAAATAATTATCACGCGTTGATGTATTAGGTGATTAATTTAATACTTCGATTTGCAAATTATCTATTTGACATTAAAATTTTCACGAATTATTTACACATAATGCACATACCGCATTGGAAAGTACACATCTAGAAGTGATATTACCATACATATAATGAATAATGTTGTCGCTTGTGTTACACATTTATAAATCATAATCGATCGACTACTGTACATGCTCGACATCAGTGCAGATTTAAAGAAATACGTAATACATTTTATTTGATAATTTTTATTCCATTAATAGACTCAAACGATCGTTGATTATGTTCAAATAAATCTCCGTAGCCGTCCATTTCCATATTTTTCCTTCTCTAGGGTTGTGACACATTTTTTAACACCCTGTATTTTAATTAAATCTAAAGAACACTAGTAACAGATAATGGTTAGCATAAAGGTCGATTTTATTGTAGTAACATCAAGTAATATTTTTAAATTATTCACCCCAAACATTGGATACATTAAATAACTCAAGGCGAATAGTAACTGAAGTTATATTAGCTCATAGTAAATAAAAATAAAAGTAGTTCCAGACGGCCGTTATAACGGAAGTGGATGGTTTTTAATAAAGATGTTTGTTTACATATTGCATCGGGGTACGTATGTATATACGTATACTAAAGCAAATCGATATTTTTAATTCAAAAGGTATATAATGTTTACAATATATGCAGCATTGGGAGATGTCTTTATTAAAAAAAATCCATGATTTTTCGTCAATAAAGAAAAGATAACGCGGCACCAGTGGCGCGCCGTTTTGTTTCGTATTTTATAAATTATTTAAGTTCTGTGATCTACTGAAACCGTTCACTAAAACCCTTACCACAGTACTTAACTCGTGTTGGACGCACGTTTCGATCGCCATGGTATCATCATCAGCAGTAAAACTGAATTAAAAAACTAACCTTATATAGCAAATAAATTACGCAATATGTAAATCTTAAAAAGCATAGTAATTCTTAATTATATCTTAATTATATATATACATATCCTTCTACTTTAAATATTTAAAGATAAATAATCCCTAAAGTAAAATGTAAATGGTCAGGATGACCTAAGTTAAAATCTTTGTTTTTCAATGAAGCGTTTCATTTTACATGGTTATAATTACACCTGTAATTAACTATACATGATATAACAAAGGATAAAGGCCAGAATTTAGTGGTCCTAAATCTGAGTTCATTAAGTGATTTTTGTTTTTGTAAATTTCGATACATTAAAGTCAAGATACATTAAAGAAAATTTTAATTACTCAAATGGTTGCTAATTAATTGTAAGGGGATAGTTTTTAAACGTTACTATTCCCCAGAACAATTTTACGTCCTGCATGGAGCGCTCGGTTGTGTTCTACAAGTTTTTACATAAGTTAATTCCAGCTTAAATTACTTTAAGGATAATTTTCCGATAGATAGAATTCCTAAAATTTCACCCCTCCTCCTTTGGAAAGATTTGAACGTCGATAAGAAAGCTAATAAAAGATAATCAATGAAATAACCCCTTGAAAGGTAGTTAAACTTTTGGGCGTGAATTACAAATGAAATATTTTGAATACAATAAATTTTTATAAACGTTGACGAGGATTTGGATCTTTCGAAACAATTACCAGTATCAATATTTCATTTGTAAAGTAGTAGATTGTATAATAGATCTATTGATTCAGTGGCTAATTTTTCGGATGTTATTTGTATCTCAAACAACAATAACGAGACTATTTTTCAATCGGACGTTCCGCTTCAATTAGTTAATTTTTTTCCGCTTTTTTTCCATTGCTAGCGGAATAATTACCCCGACAGTGGGATTTTCCGAACGAAATTTTGATAAAATGTGATGCGCGCCTCAAAAAATATCGTTAAAATTGTAAAGCTTGCTACGTACCATTCTAGTGACCTACTTGCTGAGTATATTTCACTGGCTGGCATATCCGACACCTGGAATATTTATAATTTCAAATTTAATAAAACGCATATAAAATGCTCCGATAAGTTCGTAATTAAAAAAAAAATCAGCATCAGGTTATGATAGTTTGTTTATATGAATTATTTTCAATTTGATTACTGTACTGTGGGGATAAATGTTTGGTCGGAATTAATTTAAATAACAACAACGTTTTGATAATTTATTTTGGTAATTGCCGGAGATGATCGCATAAAAATCGATACACCTGGGTTCATTTTATTATTATTATTTTTTAAAATTGTATTTATACAAAAATTAAAGCTGTTATATCCGAATAATATAATACATTTTGCTTTTATATCTATTTTTGTAACTGAAATAAATAGATTTGGATTGTGAGAAGCCGGCTTTAATTCCATGCATGATTACACGGGATATTGTCATTTTTTTAGACTAATTTTATAGATTCTATGACAATATTTATGTCAACTTATTAAGTTAGGGTATTCAGTAACGGGGATGTGGAAAAGGACGATTAATATTCCTTCAATAGGCCTCCTTTTTTACTATGTGTTACACCCCTGCTTCTTGAAGTATTCAGCAAATTTCATTATAATGTCCCATCTCTTTGGCGGTGTACAAATTTCTCATTTCGTATGAGTATCCTTCTAATAATTTTCTATATTTAGAATATAATAACCGTTGATAACACAGTACATCACAAAAAGGATTTCCAATTTCAAACAAGCTTTTTGAAAGAAGGTACTGCTCTCTCTTCCGAAATATGAAATATGTAACAATATGTCTTTCTTCCTTTTTTAGGTATACTTTTTGGTCCCAATATAAGGGCCATGATGCGCAATAACATCTTTGAGGGTAAATTAACTGTAAAACAAGTTTGAGCCTGACAATGTATTAAGCTTGGCGAATATTGCTGGAGTATTCTAAAAGACATTCATTAATTCCATATTCAATATTTTCTATTGAATTTTATTTAAAACAAATTAATTATAAGCAAAATTTGATCTGTCCTGCAAGGGACAGAGGCATATTTGTAATTTATTAGCCAATGTCAATCTATGAAAACCTAGACCGTAGGAAATAGAATCTATCCCTTTACTCGTGTTCTACTTCGATTTCAACAATTTTACCTTTTTGTGTTCCTTTTTTTCGCGTTTAGTAGTATCTTTGAGTTTTCCCGGAGAAGCTATACTGAATTAGGTACCCTTTACAATTCCTGTAGGCCTTCCAGTAACAAAATTAACGCTAGAATCGGAAAAAAAGTGGCTACGAAACCCGAGTGAAAGCGACAGTTGCTCAGATACCCAACATCGAATATGCAGGGTTAGATATATCTAACCTAAAACGCATTTTTCATACTAAATAGGTATTTTTAGGTGTCATTTTTAGAATGTATTCGATATATTTTTTTACATAGAGGTATTTTTAAAACTGTGTTGTTTAAGGTAGTCTTAATATTTGATAATATTTAGGGTATAAATTTTATCTAGAAGCTTGTTTTGGTGTAGAAAAATTGTAATTTTCATGAAATAGTTTAAATAACTTCCAAATTGACTGTTATTACAAACAACTGTTGAAGTAGCTGAATCTATTTTTTTTTGCATGTAAACTTTACATAAGCGACATACTTGATTTTCTGGATTTCTTTTAAAATACAAAGAATAGTGTACTTAGAAACAAATTTAATTATCACAAAGAAGCGAAGAAGTTGGCTAAATCTCTTGGACGTGTTTCAAAAAAAAAGCTATTACATTAACTTCCGCGGCTCCATTAATAATAGATGTTTTCTTTTCCTTTACGGAATTGTCCTTAGGAACCAAGAATTTTCTATGTAATTTTAAAAAGAATCTGCAGAAAAGAATTTGGCGATTTTGACGTAGAACTTTACCTTAATTTAAAACTTAAAATTAATACGAAATTATTAACTATCACTACAATAATTACAGTGTTTACTAAACTAAGAAACAGGTCAACAAATCTGCAAGCTTATTTACTGACCTCACGCAAGTTATTGTCTCTAGTCGTTTTGCGAAGTTATTTTCTTATTGCGGCTGTTAATCGTTTCTTAGATAAACAAGAACGGAAGTATTGTATAAGATAGGTAATAATTACATCTAAAGAATTGTTTAACATGTTACGTAATTAACTTTCACCGATACCTTATTCTTTTTTAAAGTCGCTTGTAATTTATTGAATGGGTAAACTTGTGATGCAATAATTTTTATATACTTTCAACACTTCACAAATACTTCTCTGATTAATTTGATTAAAAATTAATTCCTGGCACATAATCCAGTAGAAAGAATAACACATTCACTTACGACAGAATTTACAAACACAAGTTTGGTATAATAACACAGTAAGTACCTTGTATTTCATTTTGATCTGGTTGTTATGAATTTTGCGACAACACTGTTGGTTTTAGAAATGCCAAAAAGTGATTGTAAGGAAGTAATCTACCATCTCTCCTATTTATTTCTGTGGTGTTCCCCACTTTTTTAATGCGTCTGTATATTGTAGTTTCATATGCAGAAGAAAATTTTGCAAAGTAGATTTTATCTTGATCGTAGGAATTATTTTGAGGTAATATAAAGTGGAGATTGTCACATTTGAATAGTAAAAATGTTACTAAAAAAAGGCTAGTTTATTCTGTGGTATAATCGTGGATGAAATCAAAATTGGACTAAAACTAAACTTTTGTAGGATTTAGCCCCTACCAATAACATGCTTTCAGATACTGTCTTAACATTATTATGTGTATAGCAATTATAGAAATGTTATTTTTTTTTATACATTTCATGTGATTTACTAAATAATAAATTACTAAGTAAAGGTGGAGTACAATTTATATTATTATTTAAATACAAATAAAATATATTTGCAATGACGAATTCATGAATTTAGACAAGTGTCACCTTTATTGAATGTCAGTGTTCGCTTATTACAGTAAAATTGTAAAAAACCATACAAAAAAACTTCTGTAGGCTCAGTAGTTACCGCTGATATAACAAGGCCTGAGCGCCTTTCGATGACATCACGCTGTTTAGGTGATGTATCGCCATGCATTAGGTTTTGAAAGGCTTCCGGTTTAAAGAGGGTGCCAGTCGTCAACTGAGCCCTTCTTCGCATCTCATTCAATTTTATTTTGGAAAAACGAAGTTTCAAAGCAAAAGCCAAACACGTAACCGAGCACCGTTTTCGTGAGAGATGTATTTGTGGTTGATATTTAATCGACTAATTATTATTATTTGTAATTGTATATGTATTTGGACGGTTGCAATTTTATTCGAAATTTTGTTCAATTTCGCGAGAAAATGTACAGACATGCTATTTAACTAGGGTCTTTAATTTCCTATTATGTGGTGCTTTACCCTAATCTATCATTACTTTTCCCACAATCATTTTTAGGCCGGGCATTTGTAGAACAAGTTATTATAATTGTTGCAATACGTTCACTACTGTGAATATGACATTTACATATATAAGTATCCAAAATTGCTACGCTCGGTGATATAATTTAAAATATACTGTATTAAAACAGAATGTTTATTACACACATTTAAAAATATCTCTTCGTGTTCAAAAATAATTTTGTTAAATATAACGTAAGAATATAAAACTATTTGAACAATAAAATCTTTCTCATTTTTTTTGTCAAAGACAACGGACAGTTAGGGAATTGAGTTGGAATAGCATCTCTTTTAAGCTTAGGATTTTTTAAACTTGCAGTTATAGTTTCACCGGTCCTTGAATCTGTAGCTGTTGAGAAATAAATGATATCTTCTTTTACAAAGTGTAACTCACAAGCAAAACATACAAAACAGCTGACGCCACAGTTTTTAGGTTATTCGTATTTGTGAATATCATTAATTATTTTATATAAGAATAAATGGGTAATAAATTTCTATATGAAATTAAATTAAACATCGAAAGATGACTAATGCTTATATCTACATAATTCTAAACTTGCAAAGCTTATTTATTTAGTGGCTACAATTTACACATAGTAACATATTTATCTCTTCAAAGTGGCATGACGGGTTTGCTACCAGAGTTTCCGACGTAATTAAGAACATTATATAACCAAATAAAGAGAAATTTCCCGTTTAAAATTATCATTTCACGTCAAAGGCCCGTGGCATCGAATATAATACAATATTGTTCTGCAGTTGCTATTAATTTTATTTTGATTACTGCAGTAATAGTTTTATTAATAATTATAGTATTTAGCCTTTAAATCATACATCATTTGAAGGTCACATTCAACTCAGTCGATTTTACCTAGAAATTTCTACAAGTTTATAAAGTTTTACATGCCATTGTAGTTGCTTTAGAAGTACATTTCAAACTTTAGTCTCTTTATTAATATAAAATGCGCCATTTCACCCTTAAATAGTTTTGCTAGTTTATTTTCGCAAGGTAAAGGGGGTAAAGCGACACTAAATAGATCTAAAGACCGGCAGTTCGTTAAAAATTAAGCGAAAATTTATTTACACCTGCTTTTACCTCTGTAATTTACGTAGGAAAGTCCCCCATCAAAGGGTGTCTTCGAATTTCACTTTATATCCGACCTGGGGCGTTTGTTCTCCAGTTACCTGTTCATCAATTATATTTAACTACAGTGGTGGATAGAAAAAGAGTGCGTCGACATTTTTTAAAGGAAATTGAAACACAAACAATATGTATATTGTTTAGATTGTTTAGATACTACATTCTTTTCACTTGATATAAGACATACTAAATGTTTACTCATAGGATAAATTAAATTTACCACCAATAAGTAACAAAATAGTTTGTTTAAATATTAACGTCGTTAATACGGTTGAAAATTTGAGATCCGAATGCAACAGCAGTCGCGAATAATGATTTTGCGCGATGCCATGCATTTTAAACAACTATTACTATACGCCTTAGTAGGTACATGTAGTTGCTTCAATTTAAGTTCAGTGTGAATTACAGTAATTCCCCTAGATGCGGATTTCAAGAGACAATCGGAGGCGAATCTCGAGATCCGAGATTGCGGGTCACCTGGACGAGTCTAGGTCGAAATATACATGTACACACAGCATTGTAACGAAATTAAACGATTTATTCCGCGTCCGTAACTAAATCTACGTTTTGTTTTTATTCTAAGACGTAATTTTGAACTTGCACAAATTTCATAACCACGCTAAATTGAAGTATCTAATTTTCAAGATGATATTTGAGATCTGAATGATCATGATAATCATTCCAAAGGACTGAATTGTTTTCTTGTGTCAAAGATTAGTATTTTATCTTTATCTTTATTAGGGCATCTTCGATTACAAATTTTTGCTAAAATTCCACTTAAATTATATATTTCTAGATGTAATCAACCCCGTAGAATCGGTTTCTGCCCTAACTCGATAGCTGTTACAACCCCTGAAGTGTGGAAAAGTTATCCCTTAAGAAAATTTTTTAAAACAAATGTTTTGATCATGTAATAAGGTAGGTTTTGATCCGCTGAGCTTCTGCTGATGGAAATAAAAGGTTCCAGCACACAACCTTGCAGAACTCCGCATCTTTAACTCCAAAATATTGGCTGGATAGCTTGTTTAACAAAGAAGTGTTATTTTTAAATGCATCCGGATGAAATTGTAAAAAAATCAATAGGGTCTTCTCTCTCTGAAACCTCGAATTTAAACTAACCCAGATTAACCCCAGATCATCTTGGTTTTTACTGTTTTTTTTGTAACTCATAAAGAGCAGAGGGCGTTGGTATTAACTGAATTTTTGTACCTTTTTTTCAAGCGAATCAAATCACCGATTACTTGCTACAAATGCATGAGAGATACTGGGAAACCCGTCGGAATTTTTATTGTCCCTTTATGAGATTCATGTCAATTACTACACGATTTGTCTACTTTAAAAGGAAGCAATGTACTTATGTAATGTAGTTTGGAAGTTTTAAAAAGTTTTATATGATCGACGTAAAATATAAAGGGGCTATAAACGACATTTTCAACCTAAAAAGAGAAGCAATAATCGTTATTTCCTTTATTTTTCTACACTTCCTTGCTGATTTATGCGGATTTTAAGATAATAAATAAGGGCAATTACTCTTCTTTCATGAATTGACGTGTTCTTATTCTGGAGTAAGGCATTATATGGAAAGTTAAGCATTCTCTCGGTTGGAAATTCTTTAAAATATTATGTAATTAAAATTAGATGAAGTTAGAATTATGTCCAGTGGCGTTTCATCATATTTAAACCTTAGGAGTTCCTTAATTCTTTTGATGTAGAAGTCAACCGGTCACTATTACGATAACAGCAGAAACGTCTAACCTGTAACACAGACAGATTATTAACAATATTTGTCAAGATACCTTGCAGTCTTATAATTATGTTATCAAACATGGTGTCATGAGCGAAAGTCTGAATCACTGGTATACGTACAATGTAATTTTTTAAAAACTATCCACCTGAAAATCTATTTTCATTGCAAGGCGTACATGATTTGTCTTATTAATCACACTTATGATGTTTACACCTGATGCGCTCCAACGAATATCCTCCAGAAATTTTAAATGTAATGACTCATGGTGTGTCCCCTCAAATGAAAGTTTATTCTCAAAAAAAACGCTAGTGTAGAAAGCTCGAAAACGCGAGCTAACTTTTAAAAACGGTTGGTTACTTGCCTAGTAAACCAATATAAGAATTTATGATTTTCTTTGGTAGTTCAAAGTTAAATAAGGTACATATTTGAGCATTACAAAATATATTTACCTTTTTTTATCATTTTCTCTATTGCAAAACTTTCAATGACATACTTACTTTGGAATTCAAGCATGTGTGAAGAAATATTTGTAAGGGAAAAAAAGGGAATTTAAAAAACTTATTTATCCCTCAGGAAATATTGAATCCTCCTCTTCAGGTAAGGAAACAGAAAGCTTCCAGGTATATACTGATATACAGTAAGTACCTTTTGCGAAATAAAATTCCCCAATAAGTTTTTCAAATCTCTTATAGCATTGTAGTCACGGGAACGGAATCAAAACGTTAAAATATAAGATTTCGGCAACCATTCAAGTAAAATTGTGTCAAATGGATAACAGTATTTCTTCACCCTGGAAAATCCGTTATGATTATTGGGAAATATGTATAAAATAGAATAAGAAGACTTTTTAAACTATCGTAAAATAAACTAGGTCAGTATATAACGATTAGAAATCTATGCAGTTTGAAATTTTTCATTTACGAAGTGTACTACATTATTTGTTATGTTGATGGAACGTATAATTGTATCAAGAGAATGGAAATAAGAAAGCATTATTTCTTTGTTATATAATGTGACAATAATTTAATTTAAAATGTAATCAAGCAAGGTCCATAGATAATAATAACATTGCAATAGGTAATAATGAGGTGTAAATTATAAGCTCGACATAATTCAAATTTTGTAGGATATGACGTAAACGAGCACTACTTTTATTTGTCATTTATTGGTAATATTTCGGAGTTTGTCTATATCTAAAATCGAAAGAGAATATCTTTTGATATAAATTTGATTGATGTGACATCACCTCTCTATTCACAGTGCCGGTAATTCCCCTGTTCGAGCGGTGTTCTTAAATTCACTCGAAATGAATTACTTTTTAGCCCATTGCCCATGGAAAATCGATATATTGGGGGAAAATTAGTTTTTGTTTGCCAAATAATGACAATCCTCTCTCTGAACCGAATTAGAATTACTACCGGAGCATGGACCGTTAAAATCGAATTTACGCGATATTTTTGAAGTGAGGAAAGTAATGGATATTTTTTTTTAATGCGGGAAATGTAAATCATAATGTAATGGATAAATTTATAATAATAATATACAGGATGTTCAATTTGTGTCACTAACTGAACTTAAAATTGATGCAAAAATGTTTATATTTCCGAGCATTTCTTTGAGAAACAAATTGCTTCAAATTTAATGAAATTATTCCATAATTTTGCCTCGCACAGTGTATCTAGTTGCATTTAAAGTAAAAGTAAGTTAATATTTTTATTCCTCAGTTTATTTCAACAGGCATATCTAATATTTGACGACTTTCTAATTCTCTTATGTAGGTGCAAGACGTTAATCTAACTTACAAAAAAAGCAACTCTTCCTAAATTTTAGAAAGTAATTGCATTATTAAATAATTATGTCTAATGCAATTATCTCTCGCTGGATTAGTGGTGTAATAAAAAACGATGACATGTACTATCTTTACAATGGGAACTATTTAGAAGCCCTATTATATATAATATATGTTAAACCAATCAATATCTTCTAAATTATTTTTGACTGATTATTCAAAATTTTTGTAGTGAAAGTATTTGGTTTAAATTGTTTTATAAATGCGTTTCTTTTAAAGATATTTAAGTGAGATGCGAATGGTGTGCTCTTTGATCTTTATAATTTAAAATAAATGGTGCCTTGATATTCAAAATTGTTTTTCTCTATTATTTAATTGAAACTAATGACCGTTATGGTTAATAATACGCATCCATAATGTTATACTGTTTATAACATTGTTGAGGTAATAAGATTGTCTTGGGAGAAAGTGGAAATAGTATATATAACAAAAATAAACTAAATTTACTTTCGCTTTCCTTCGAAGAAGTGACTTGCTGACCTCCTTCCACTTCTTTCGTCTCCATTTTATTCACCGAACGTATCTGTATGTGTATCTTGATTAATTGATGATTGTAGGTGCATTGGAGTGGCGTGAAATGGGACAACGTTGTTGCTAGATATTACAATTGTACGGGTTCGGTTTTAAAAACCAGATAATGTCTCTTATACTCCTAACTTCGGACGGCGAAATGTTAGATACATATCATTTTGGACAGGTCTATTTTTTTCTAAGCGAAGTGGCCTTTGTTTATCATTTAAATGGGGTGATTTTTTTTAGTTTCTTGTCCCTCTATTTCCGAGGATACTTAAGACTGTAATACAACGTGAATAATGTTGTTAGATTTTTGTTTGCAAATGTTGTTCAAGCAATTAAATGACTTTGACGTTAGTAACTTTATAAATGATTCTATGATGCACAAAATGTCTAATTGATATAACTACGGTTGTAAAAATTTTAATATTAATTATACCGAGATTCTACAGAGACAGTATGGCTCAAAATATGCAAGGCGGTTTCGGAGTTACGGAGAATTATTCGTTTTTATTGCATTTGTGCAGTTTTTTGTTCGCAAAAACTTGCATTTTCTTATCGTAGTTGGCAGAGGTTCTATTTAATATACAGTTTGTAGTTGGTATTTAGTGGATGAGTAGTGTAAACGCAAAACATTTCGTATCTACGAAACCGTCCATTTACTGACGCATATCCATTAAGACTTTTCTGCATATTTTGGACCATACAATCACCTTTCTAGCGTTGTGAATTTTTTTTAGCATCCTGTATAAAGTCGCTAATTACATCCCCAAAAAAAGAAAAAGGATTGATTCAACGTAATGCTTCGCACTTGTACTTCAAAAATGTGTATTATAATTTATGAAAGCCATAACAGCTTCGCTGTAGGAACCTATAATGTATAAAAGTAATTTTTCACCCTTAAAAATTAAATTGTTACCCGAAATTGAAAAGTATCTTCTTGCTGGTTATTTTTTCAGCTAAAATTGTTCAACTACCCGTGGCCCATATTTCCGAAAGAGGACGAAAAACATCATTATTGTTCTCCTATAATTATCAATGCGAAGGAGGAGGAAAAAGCAGCAGGTTTTTAATTAATCATCCCTTTTAGATTTTTTTCCTTCAAATTTTATCCGCTGTTCTTAATAAAATTTAACGAGGAAAGTTTTATCTTCATTGACACCTTCTGCATTTAGATAAAAAATAATTTGACGCCATTCGACTGTAATTTCAAAAGAAAAATATATTCAATTAGGAAAGTATTCCCAAAGTAAAGTTTAAATTGTTCTAATGCGACAATTTTAAACGGAATTTTCTTAACTAGAAGAAACGGTAACTATAAATATTCATACGTAATCCTTATGGATATTGGAGAATTTTAACTACAATTAGATATAAATTATTGCAGGGTAACTCATAAATTGCATTTTAAATTAATCCAAGAAGGCTGTAAATCTTCGGTGACATGATAGAAGAACCAGGTGTGTATGATTAAGCGATGAATATGGTCTGCTTAATTTTACTTTTTATATTCCGTTAAAAATCCACTTTTTTATTTAGCATTAATACAGAAGCATACAGAAACATGTAAGAAATAAGACGGGATAACAAAATTTAGGTAGGTATAAAAGGCAGGAATGATTTTGTTTTTCTTTTGGGTAATTTTAATTTCGGTAAGATTAGATATAACTGGATCGGAGTTTAATGGAAGTTTCCTAATTATATCGTGTGAATTTTGCCTCAACTAATACAGAAAGTTGATTACTACGTCTTAGACTTTCTATGTACACCCTACGATATTTTTGTGCACGTGTTGGGGTTGAAAATATAACCTCCTTAACTACACTTGCATTATCACCATATACTAATTCAGCAGAACTGAATTCAGACCTCAGCTTCTCCTTTTTTCAGTAAACGGATACTAAACGGATACTCTAAAACTGTGGCACTGGAACACTGAAACAGTTCACTAAAACCCTTACCACAACACTTAATTCGTACTGGACGCACGTTTCGATAGCCAAGCTATCATCATCAGCAGCAAGACTGAACTAACAAGCTAAGTGAAAAACTAACCTTATAAGGAAAAAAATATGCAATATGTAAATTTAAAATCGTAAAATTTAATGAGCCGCTTCATTGCACAGGACTATAAATAGCCTAAAGGTAAATGAGCCGAATGACGTGAGTTAATAAATCCTAGATTACAATGAAGCGGTTCATTGCACATGGTTAAAATTACAACTATAAATGATTAACATGATGTAACAAAGGATAAAGGCTGGAATTTAGTGGTCCTAAATCTGAATTCATTAAGTGAGTTTTGTTTTTGTAAATTTCCATGCCTTCATAACAATTTAATTGAGAAGTACTCCTTACGTTTTTTAATTAACTTTATATTATCAACATTATGGTTATTTTCAAGCATATGTAGGGCAACGCTAGATTTATCAAACCTTCTGAATTTGAGATGAGCCAAATGTTCTTTGTACCTAATTTTGATTGATCTTTTTGTCTGCCCAATATACACTTGATCACAATCTTTACATGAAATTTTGTAAATTCCTGATTTATCCATGTTATCCACTGGGTCTTTGGAACTTCCTAAAAGGTTTTTAAGGTTATTGCTCGAAGAGAAAACAATCTTGCGGTCAATCTTAGAAAAGATTTTTTGAAGACCCTTGGTGTAACATGGATAAAAGGGTAATTTAACATATTTCTTATTATTACGGCCGTCAATGCGTTCTAATGTGCTTACATTTCTAATTCTTAATCTATTCTTATGTTTCCTAATAGTATTATAGACGACATCTTCAGAGAATCCGTTAAAGTTAGAAATATTGATGATTTCTTTTAGTTCATTTTGATATCTATCTTTCGTTAAAGGAAAATTGAGTAACCGGTGCACCAAAAAGTTAATAGCCGAAAGTTTGTGTTCATATGAGTGATTAGAATCCTGTAAGATGAATCTATTATTACTAGTAGGTTTCCTATATACGTCTATTTCTAACTTATTTCTATTTCTTATTACTAACATGTCGAGGAAAGGAATCCTGTTGTCTTTTTCTTCTTCGTGGGTAAATTTGATAGAGGGAAATTTTGAGTTAAGTTGTTCTATGAAATCCGTTATTGAACATTTACTGATGTCAAAGATGCAAAAAATGTCATCGACGTATCTGATCCAAAGCCGAGGGAAATAAGCGAAAGTATTCTTCAGGTCAGTTTCAAATTTACCCATAAAGAGGTTAGCCATAAACGGAGATAAGCTGTTACCCACTGCTGTTCCTTCCGTTTGTTGATAAAAAGTGTTGTTAATTTGGAAAAAGTTTTGTTTCATGCAAAGTTTTGTCAAAGAAATGAAGCTAGTAACTTCCTCTCTATCCATTTGGTTATCTAACAAAAGTGTTTCTAAATATTCCAAAGTTAAATCGACTGGAACACTAGGGAACAATGAACTTACGTCAAACGAAACTAAAATTTCTTTGTCAGTAAGCTCAATGTCCTTAGTTTTTTTAATGAACTCGTAAGAATTTTTAATAGCCAAATCCGGAAATTGTACAGGTAACTGGTTAAATTTGTCAGATAACCACCTGGAAAGTAAGTAAGTTGGACTGTTGATATTCGAAACAATGGGTCTCATGCTTTTTCCGGGCTTGTGAATTTTAGGTAAACAATACATCCTAGGTAGTACTGGGTTTGATACCGTTAGTCTAAATCTTAAATTGTCGCTAATGACAGCCTTACATTCTAACATGGTCTTTTTGGTTTCTGTAATCATTTTAGACAAAGGATTTTTTGATAATTTTGAATAAGAACTTTGTGACAAAGTGGTGTTGACTCGACTTTTTTCAGTGCTTGGAAAGTTCACTACTTTCTAAAAACTCCAGAGTAGGTTGGCCTCTTGTAATTTGAGGAATTCCAAAATATCGAAACACTATATTTGAGTCTAACTACGACTGGTGCTGAAGTAGAAATCTGTTTATTTTTCCTTGCGTAGTTTTTAATAATAATAATAATAATAATAATAATAATAATGGTCTTTATTATCCAACAGAAAACAAAGTCTAATTACAGGATAATAATAATAAAGAAAAAAAAGAAAAAGGTGCACAGCACTTCTGGACATAATATACAGGGTACACATACACAAACGCTAGTTATTATAAAACAAACAACTCTAATAGCAAAAAAAAATAAAATATATAAGAACATTGATTAAGAAAAAAAGATACTGAACCAATTCAGTGCCACAGAGTTCCAGTACTTAATTAAGAAAAAAGATCACCATAAAGTTTATTAGCATTCTTCGACATGTGCGTTATTGGGGCTTTAAGTAAAATATTAGTCTTCGCTGTGGGAACAAAGAACGTTTCCGTTTGTCTAGTTTTGTACTGAGGTACAAGAAACCCAACTGCTGCAAGTATGTTCGGGGCATCAATTTTATTAGTAATTATTTTAGCCAGAAATTTAGCGCTGGCTATCTCCCGACGAGTAGTTATAGTTTGCATATTATGTTGTTCCAATAGGCTGTCATAATCTGTTCCGCGTGGTGGATACGTACCAGTGATTTTAAAGGTTAAGTATTTTAGGAACCTCTTTTGTGTCCTCTCAATTGCAAGTTGTTGGTAAAGGTATATTGGGTACCAAACAACAGAAGCATATTCCAATCTAGGGACCACCAGGCTAAAAAACAAGGTTTTAAGAGTTTGAGGATTCAAAAATCCTCGACATGTTCTTATAAGAAAACCTAGCGATCGAGAGGCAGAATTGCAAATAGTAATTATGTGCTCAGAAAATTGAAGTTGTGAATCAAATAGAACGCCCAAGTCTTTAAACTGCGTTGATCTTGATATGGCGACGTTGTCCACCGTGTAGCCAAAAAGCATAGGATTTTTGGTTTTGAAGTATGTAACAACAGCACTAAAAGGATACTCTAAAACTGTGGCACTGGAACACTGAAACAGTTTACTAAAACCCTTACCACAACACTTAATTCGTACTGGACGCACGTTTCGATAGCCAAGCTATCATCATCAGCAGCAAGACTGAATTAACAAGCTAAGTGAAAAACTAACCTTATAAGGAAAATAAATTATGCAATATGTAAATTTAAAATCGTAAAATTTAATGAGCCGCTTCATTGCACAGGACTATAAATAGCCTAAAGGTAAATGAGCCGAATGACGTGAGTTAATAAATCCTAGATTACAATGAAGCGGTTCATTGCACATGGTTAAAATTACAACTAAAAGATTAAACATGATGTAACAAAGGATAAAGGCTGGAATTTAGTGGTCCTAAATCTGAATTCATTAAGTGAGTTTTGTTTTTGTAAATTTCCATGCCTTCATAACAATTTAATTGAGAAGTAATCCTTACGTTTTTAATTAACTTTATATTATCAACATTATGGTTATTTTCAAGCATATGTAGGGCAACGCTAGATTTATCAAACCTTCTGAATTTGAGATGAGCCAAATGTTCTTTGTATCTAATTTTGATTGATCTTTTTGTCTGCCCAATATACACTTGATCACAATCTTTACATGAAATTTTGTAAATTCCTGATTTATCCATGTTATCCACTGGGTCTTTGGAATTTCCTAAAAGGTTTTTAAGGTTATTGCTCGAAGAGAAAACAATCTTGCGGTCAATCTTAGAAAAGATTTTTGAAGACCCTTGGTATAACATGGATAAAAGGGTAATTTAACATATTTCTTATTATTACGGCCGTCAATGCGTTCTAATGTGCTTACATTTCTAATTCTTAATCTATTCTTATGTTTCCTAATAGTATTATAGACGACATCTTCAGAGAATCCGTTAAAGTTAGAAATATTGATGATTTCTTTTAGTTCATTTTGATATCTATCTTTCGTTAAAGGAAAATTGAGTAACCGGTGCACCAAAAAGTTAATAGCCGAAAGTTTGTGTTCATATGAGTGATTAGAATCCTGTAAGATGAATCTATTATTACTAGTAGGTTTCCTATATACGTCTATTTCTAACTTATTTTTATTTCTTATTACTAACATGTCGAGGAAAGGAATCCTGTTGTCTTTTTCTTCTTCGTGGGTAAATTTGATAGAGGGAAATTTTGAGTTAAGTTGTTCTATGAAATCCGTTATTGAACATTTACTGATGTCAAAGATGCAAAAAATGTCATCGACGTATCTGATCCAAAGCCGAGGGAAATAAGCGAAAGTATTCTTCAGGTCAGTTTCAAATTTACCCATAAAGAGGTTAGCCATAAACGGAGATAAGCTGTTACCCATTGCTGTTCCTTCCGTTTGTTGATAAAAAGTGTTGTTAATTTGGAAAAAGTTTTGTTTCATGCAAAGTTTTGTCAAAGAAATGAAGCTAGTAACTTCTTCTCTATCCATTTGGTTATCTAACAAAAGTGTTTCTAAATATTCCAAAGTTTTAGTTGTAATTTTAACCATGTGCAATGAACCGCTTCATTGTAATCTAGGATTTATTAACTCACGTCATTCGGCTCATTTACCTTTAGGCTATTTATTGTCCTGTGCAATGAAGCGGCTCATTAAATTTTACGATTTTAAATTTACATATTGCATAATTTATTTTCCTTATAAGGTTAGTTTTTCACTTAGCTTGTTAGTTCAGTCTTGCTGCTGATGATGATAGCTTGGCTATCGAAACGTGCGTCCAGTACGAATTAAGTGTTGTGGTAAGGGTTTTAGTGAACTGTTTCAACAGCACATTTACTAACATTGAGACGAACCTTATTATTAATACACCAAGAATGGATTCTGTTCAGGTTTGTTTGTAATTTTACTGAGTCAGCGGTAGACTTTAGTTTAGTAGTGGAATGTATGTATATTGTAATTTAATTTTTTTGTAATGACGTGATAACTAATTGAATTTTGCCATTACCACCGAAACTGGAAGGGCTCACCGCTCTTCGATGACGTCACGCTGTTTAGGTGATGTATCGCAATGAACGATATTAGCCTAAGCGGTAAAGAAATTGCTTTTTGGCATTTCTTTTTTAAGTTTTGAAGAGCTTCCGGTTTAAAGAGGATGTCAGTCGTCAACTGAGCCCTTCTTCGCATCAAATTCGATTTTATTTTAGAAAACGAAGTTTCAAAGCAAAAACCAAACACGTAACCGAACACCGTTTTCGTGAGAGATGTATTTGTGGTTGATATTTAATCGACTAATTATTATTATTTGTAATTGTACATGTATTTATCTATCATTACTTCCCCCACAATAATTTTTATGGAGGGTGTTCGAAAATAATTTTGTTAAATATAACGTAAGAATATAAAACTATTTGAACAATAAAATCTTCATGTTTTTTGTCAAATACAACGGACAGTTAGGAAATTGAGTTGGAATAGCATCTCTTTTAAGCCTAGGATATTTTAAACTTACAGTTACAGTTTCATCGGTCCTTGAATCTGTAGCTGTTGAAAAATAAATAATATCTTCCTTTATTTATAAAGTGTAACTCGCAAACAAAACACTTCGTGTTTATCGTTTCAGAAAAGGTTTTACCGCTTATACAACACTAGAAAAACATTACAGGTACCACCAACTAAGTACGGAAATATCACTACACAGTATTTTTTAAAATAAAACCAATATAATTTGGATAAACCGATTCAAAACACAGAGACGGTCTCAACGTGTAAAACACGTCACAGCCTGCTGACGTCAAAGCTGTTTAGACTTGTATTCGCGGTAATAACAACTTTGCCGAAAATTACCGACTATTTTCCTTCTTACACACAAATTTTCGAACGATTAAGGATAAAAATGCTCCAATAGGTGATATTGGCAACTAGCCATGTAACATTCGATGATATACAAAGGCAAGTCCCTTATGTTTCTAGCTAAGATCAATAATTTTTTGGCACTAGGCTAGCTGATGGTATCAACATCCAGTAAATACTGAAAAATGGAGGGTAAATAAATCTGTTAATCTGAAATGAATTTATTTGGTTCGTTGCAATAAAGAAAATTGCTAGATAACTACTGAGAGACAGGATTTATCCTTATTTTGCAGAATTCCGCGTTTAGAAGACGATCTTTTCTTTTCCGAAAGTAAATACTTGTTGATTTTCCTAACAAATCTGTCTAACATTAACCTAGTTGCTAAAGCAAACATTTCTAAAAGTATTTTCATCGGTCTGTGCTGTCTTAATGTGTTCCCCATGGGAATATACCTTAAAAGCTTAAAGCCGGAAGGATAAAAGTTTCTTAATTACATTCGAGTTGTCAACCTTAGTTAAAAGAATGCATTCGATTGGGTTAAAAATGGTGTGACCGTTTAATTTAAACGAAGTGACACTTTAGAAAATAAAGCTCAAGAATTGAAAAGTTACTATTCCATATAACAGGTTGAAGTTTACCTTTAAATTTTATTTTACAAATTTTAATTAAGTTCTTACCGTCATATTGACCTTAATGATAAATATTATCCCAGTCTTTCCATAATATGGAGGAGATTCTATTAAAAAGTTTAAAGTAATATCAAGTACGGTCAGGTAAACTTTTAGTATAAACTAAAAACCTTAATAAGTGAAGTTGCTTTTATTTGAGGCCATGGGGTTTCTAGCTAAATATGATATTCTAAAAATACCCTTACTCTTTAAAATGATTTTTTTTCTTTGTTGATATACGTACGGCGGTGTGTGACTATTTTCATGGTTAGACGCAGAAAAGTATTGCAATTTTTTTAGATATTAAAATATATTTATTTGTTTATTATTAGAGCTGCGAATTTGAATCAATTTCTTATCGGATTTCTCTTGTTTTATCACAAATTCACATAGATAACTTATTAATAGAGTTGCTCAATTTGCGTCAACAGCCAGTGGCGGACGCATAAAACTTTACACAAAATAAATAGTCAGAAATAAAATATAATACGTGCTCAAACACTTACCGTCTTAAGAGTCTTCCGTGAAATCACAAAGTGAATAATGTCTGTTAAATATCTGCAACATTAGATATGTTTCCACAGTTGTTTTGGCAAACCGAGTGCGGCGTGAGGAAAAAGTGTGTTTATATGCAGAAAACGAACGTTCTACATTTAGTGACGTTATATTTGCGTAATTAAAATAATCTTTGGAACAACTTAACGGTTCTGTTGACGTACCTTCACAAATTTATCTTAATGTGCCAAAATCAGAATCTTTGTCTAAAACACTTTCAAACCTTTCTAGAACACAGACATTTTGCGTTTTCTACCGCACATAGCTGTGCGTGAACATGTTGCAGTATTTGCAGAGATTCCACTAACGACACCGAAGGATTTTGTAATTTTTCTATTGCCTCCACTAGTCCGAAGTAATTGTTCTGAATAGTTTTTAAATCCGTTTTAACCTGACTATCTTGAAATTTCGACTAGCTTTCCTTGATAGCCGCAGCTTCCTTTGGATCAAATTGTAAAACCACGTTCTTAATATTCTAAAAATATTTATGATAATAAAACGCGGCCTGTAACCATGTTCCCCAACGTGTAAGAATAGGTTCTGGTGGCTCAGGCATACGGGGGCACAGTCTGTGAAATTTGCGAATACGTTTTGGGGATTTGACAAACACTGCTTTTGTATGTGCTACTGAAGCGACTACCTCAGGATAACATTTTCTAATACTATCTGCCACATGACTGAAAGCATGAATTTTAGACGTAATATGTAACAAGTTGGCACAATGTTTTTTAAGAGACCGGCATACAGAAAGCATGTTTGCGGCACCATCACTCATAAACATCAACAGTTGGTTTGTTAAAAGTTAAAGCTTTTCCAATGTATTTAACAATAGATCTTGTTGAGACTCGCAGTTATACTGAGGGTTGTATCGAACCTCCGTCACTGCCCGTTGGCGCTAGTGAACAACTCTACTTATTAAGAAAGTAATGGTAATTTGTGTGTATTATTGTTATTATTATTATTATTATTATTATTATTATTAATATTATTAGTAAAAAATCAACCGTGTATAAATGTTAAAGTCCTGGTGTATATTAGTGCAAAAGTATGAGATCTCTTATTCAACAAAAATCATGCTGAAAATGTATCTGTGCCTTGAGAAATAGGTAGGAAGAATTATTTTATTCTATAATCTCCTAATATATTTTAGTATTACGGTTTAAAAATATATGAACGCACTTTATTTTACCCGGAAAACTTGGTCAGACCTAGCGGAATCACGGCCTGAATATTGAATAGATCTTTGGCTCGTTGGTCATGACATTCTTTCGCGATCTATCCTAATACCGTCTCCTTAGTAAGGATGTGTACGATCTATTGCATTAGAGATATAGATTTCGCCAGTTTAAATGCACTGCGAAAAATTGTTGGTTCAGCTCCGTTTTGGGAAAGAGCTGGCAACCGGCCAAATATTATTGAGGTATCTTTTGTAATATTTTTCAATAACGCGTGGTTTTTTTTTTATTTGTATACATAAATTTTACTTACACTTGTTGTTAGTAAAATCACTGTAGGCGTTGAATTTATTACGTCAGATTCGGCTATATTTTTACATTTCAAATATGTCTAGAAAATTTATTTTGAAATATTACATTCAAAGTTATGTTTGTATTTTTCATGGTTTTTATACACGCTAGCATTTATGTACATAACAATATCATCAACATTAACTTGGAAATTTGAAAATTTATTGCGTAATATACACTTCCGTTCAAATGTTGTGCTACGAGGATAGACTAAAAAGTCTGTAGAATATCACGTGTGTGTTCTGTGTAGTGACAAAGTGTTTTGAAGAAAATAAAAAATATTTTCGCCTGTTATTCGAAGAAAGTGTGGCCCAATAAGCATGCCATTTAATAGACCAGCCCTAACATTAACTGAAAATATGTGCTGAAAATCTCACAACATGCTGACTTTCTATTACCCAAAAATGGCTGTTGTTAAAATTATCGAGGCATTGTTGTTACATTCGGCCTTTACTAATCCGAATATACGATACATGTATCAATCTCTATTGGAACCAACTCTAGTTTATTCCGTAGTTTCGTTCATACGTGTGTGGAACCATAATTGGATACTAACCCATTCTAGCTTTTCCAAAGTTATCTCATTGCGCTGTAGTAAGTTACGTTGCACGATTTAACGTTTGTATTCAATTTACAGAATCTGACAAGCGAGTTACAATATTAATCATGTTCGCATAGCAAATTATAACGAGGAGACTTGCGTAGCATGCTTTCTTGTTAATATACGAACAAATTCTGGTATTATAATCGTTAAAAATTAACGGACGTTAGATTAAATTCACCGAATTTAATTGCAGTACATTAACTTTGTCCTTCTCAAATTCCTCTATTTGCTTTGTCAAGAGCAGGAGGCTTAAATGTTTACAAATTCCGCTATGACAGTTAAATATCTCACCCATAATTCTTTCCGCGTGATAACCATCTACAAGTACTCGGTCAACATTTACCACGATTTCGTTTTAAAAATTCCACCGGCGCATCCACCAAAAATGTGCGTTTGATTTCATTGTTTAAATTTTATTATTACTATACGATAATAAATTTAAGATTTGTTATTTTCAACTATTAATATATTCTATTATAAGTATAAACTAAAATTTTTCTTTATATCTACATGGTACGTATGGAATTCTCACTTTTCTCTTATTAATTTTTATCCTACGCCTTACACGTTAAATGTATATTGTTTTCTCTGGAATATCGCTAAAAGAATGCCGTTCTATGCAGCAGAATCGATACTCTTCCCTGAAACGTGCGAATCCGAGCTGAAAATGCGTCTCATAGGTATACAGAAAATCAATTTGCAGTTTTCACAATGAAACCGATATTCGGTTTAACACATACTTACATCGACTAAGCAAGCATAACCCTAAATCATAAAACGTGCTCATAGTGAAGATTCAGCAAACTAAGATCTCCCAGTTCAAGTTCATAGTGCCTCATAAACATTTATGGCAAAACGTATCCATTGGGCGACCACCTACATAAATGCAAGTTTAACTAATTCGATAGTATCGTCAGTGAAAGACATTTTTGTCCTATTCCGCATATACGGTGCGAGCCTAATTAAGTAAATTTTAAAGGAAAGGGATTAAGGGATACACTGGTAATAGGATAATCTTATCAACAAAATCGCTAATTTTACATGAATATGCAAAATTCCTCATTGAAAGTAAATCGTAATTGCTTTATCGCAGATCTATTTAATTATTAAATTAAATCATATATTTAGAGTTAAAAACGTGTCGTCTATTTGGATATTGCCTCTAAGTGGTTTATGGTGTTAGTAGTGTTTGATTACCATGACAACAGTAAATGAGAGATGCTGATGTTGAGGCTTTTAAACTATTAATTCGACGTTTTGAGCCCAAGCAGCTACTTGTAGTCAAAGGCGAGACTTGCATTCCGAAATTGGATCCAAACAATTTCTGGTCTTAATATAGTTTGGTTGCTATGACAACAGTAAACAAAACTTATTCACAAAATTTCGAACCTAAGTGTATTCTAGCTAGTAGGATGTATAAGCTAGAATGTCGTTAACCAAGGACATTTGCCAAATTAAAGATTTGATGCTATTTGATGCAAAAATCAGTCTCTATTCAAGAAAATATTTTTTTATCTGGATAAATATTTTCTTAGGGTTAATCCAAGACAGAAAAATGTTTCTTCCAAATAAATCATTTAGTTTTGAAAAGGTTTTTTTATAGGTTACAGTATAATTAAATTATTAATGTCGTATGTGTTTTGAAGCTAGCATATACTTCGACGATTTTGCTGGGTTTTGAAAACTTCTTATGAAATACTCGATAATGTTTTGGGCTTTGTGAATTGAGCGTACGATATACGGTGTATCGTATACCCCCCCGGTAAGTAGAAATGTCTAAACTTGACTGTATATTAATTGAATTTCACGAAATATTGCATTTAGCATTGCATCATAAATCAAACAATACAGAAAAGGGTGCTGGCATATTTGATTTTGCACTACATCCTTAGGAATTAGTCCTCCAAAGTTAATTCAGTCGGAAAGTCAATAGCAATATATTTACGATCTACTACCGGAACAGCAGTTACAGTAGATATTAAAATACGACTTGCGGACCAGAGGGAAACAAGGGGATATCAAAGTAGGTTCATAACACACCGTGTTACCATCGTTTTGTAAGATTAAATTACAAAAACGAAAAAACAAAGGCTTGGAAAGAGGGATGAATGGGTTGAATATTTATTAAGCATGAAAGTTTATCCTTACGAACTCATCTTCCCTCATTTGAATTTAAATTCTCAATTATTATGCAATGGCGAAGTGTATTTGTTACAAAAAGTGGCAGTGGCGAGAACTTCAAGATAGCTAACTTATAATAATTAAGAATAAATTAAAAAAGCGGAGCTTGCAATTACTTCTTTTGTCAACTTAAACGCTCTTTCGTCTAGGGAGAGAAAGAAATAAAATAATTTAAGCAATTTGCATCGAGTTTTCTTTCGAAAATTGTTGCTAATTGTTTTGAAGAGATAACTCTACAGGGGCAATGTTTTTTAAAATATGGGATTGTCACAAAGTTAGAGATACATGATGAGTTGAACTTAAAAAAGTGTTTTTGCAAATTAACATGTTTCTACATGTTACATGCCTTCTGTAGATAGTTTTCGTGTAATTTTCAATATCTCATTAAATAGTTCATTAAGGTAAACAGTTGTATCATTGAAATAGTTATATGTACAACACACATATATTGTTAATTAATTCTCTACTGTTTGTCTTCGAGTTGCACAGTCACAGATCAAGAACATCAATAACAATGTGCAACCACTAAGGTCTACATCACATGCACATTAAGGCAAACAATTTAGTAAAGCCACTTCCAGAGTTCGTCGTTCTATATTTAATCCCCATTAGGAACTGTTCAAATTATGCGCAGATCGAATACAGAGTTGTTAAGAAATTCTTTATATACATATAACACCATACGTTACTAAAAGATTAAATTAAATTCTTTGCAAAACAAAATATATTAACGCATTTCCTTCGCCCGCAACATTTCGGATTTTATACAATTTTCTTTGACAAATTCGTTCTATTGTTCGGCACGTTTTGTATGAATTTTTTGCATATAGCTACAATTCTTCTCTTTTAACATTTTTCGCTAGTATTTTACCTGTACTTTTTTCATGCCAACATCTCCAACACCATTCTGTCGATATTTATCATGTGCTAATTGAATAGGGGCGATATACGAGCCCTGCGGAATTGTACTAGAGGTTCCTTGAGGATTGATGTCTTCACTTAAGTTTTTCTGTGTTGTGTCGACACTCTTTGTAGCTTGAGGTGATATTTAGAGCGGGCCAAGAGCGCCACGCGCCAGGTTCGCAATCAGGCTGCCGGGCGCATATATGTATGTAAACATAGGTAATTTAAATATGTAATTATTAGGATGAGGACCAAAACCACTGTCTATTACGTCGTGAAGACGCGCAAATATACACCTGCAGTTTGGGTGTTCGTTGATAAATAGGGCGTTGTTCACAGTGGGCCACTACAAAAAAAAGTTCATTCATCGACGGCTACGAACTAACAGCGCGCTTATTCATTTACGGATGACGCGCTCTATTCATCAACAAATGACGAGTCTGCAGATGTTACGTTTGCACCACTTCGTGGCATACTAGAAACAAGCGTCGGTGTGCTCGCTTTAGTGATTATGTCTAACGTAACTATTAAAAATAAACGGCCATTACCTACGAAAGTTAATAAATTTCTTAGTGAATTTGTGGATTTACACTACAATGGGAGTACAATTTTCTGTAAAGTTTGTAAAAAGAAACTACTGTGCTGGAGCAAACGTGATTGTGAAAGACATATAAATAGCGCACACCACAGAAATAAAAGAAATGGTGTGTCACAACAACGTCAATTTCAATTAGAATTGCTTTTAACGTTTATGGTATGTGGTCTACCACTTCGTATACTTGATAAAAAAGCATTTCGAAAATTCTGGGGTACATACAATACCGAGTGGATACTACCATCTCGGACAGCGTTACGGAGAGATATTCCACGAATACGTGAGGACATTGAAATCGAATTAAAGCCGTATTAAAAGATAAACAGCTGTAGCTATGTCTTGATGAGACGACAGATTGCAAAAAAAATTCTATTTTGAATATAATAGTGCGCGTATTAGATCCTATTAAACCAAATTTTGCAATTCTATTAGCCAGCAGAAGATTAAAACAGTGTACTAGTAAAGCAATTACGGCCGTAGTTCTCGAAACGTTACAAAAATTTCAAGTGTCAACCAGTCAACTGTTGTTGTTCATGAGCGATGGTGCAGCAACAATGTGTAGTGTAGGCCGTTCCCTTAAAGAAAAGTGTGAAGGACTTTTACATGTTACGTGTAAAGTCCATGCTTTACATCTTGTGGCACAAACTATTCGAGAGTGTTACCCGGAGGTGGATGCATTAATAGCAAACACAAAAAAAGTGTTTCTCAAAAGTCCTAAGAGGACTAGGGCATTCCACAGGTTATGCCCTGGTATTCGAGAACCACCACAGCCCATTCTTACGCGTTGGGGAACGTGGTTAAAAGCCGCTTTTTATTATAATGAACATTTTCAAGAAGTCAAATCCGTTATTTTGCAATTCGTCCCTGCCGAAGCTAGAGCTATTAGGATGAGCCAGAAGGGATTTCTCGATATTTCTGTTGAAACACATCTAAAGAATATTAGCAACAATTACAAAGGGTTAGTAGACGCGATAGAAAATTTGCAAAATTCTGGATTGTCGTTGGTAGAATCAGTGCAAGTCGTGGACGAAGTTAGTACATTGTTACACAGTATAAACGATGCAACAAGTGGACGAGTTTTAGCTAAGTTCGATAGTGTTTTAAAAAAGAATCCGGACTACACGAGATTAAGACAAATGTGCGATGGGGCATCTGCAGATTCCTTGACTAAGTCTAAAGATTATTTTAATTACGCCTGTCTTACTTCGGTAGACGTGGAACGGTCGTTTTCGAAATATAAGAACATTTTTTCGTCTCGGCGAACATCCTTCACCGAGGCAAATGTGGAAACTTATCTGATGGTGCAACTTTTTAAACAAGCCTATCCGCATTATTAAGAAGGATAGAATTTATTTATTATATCTTTATTTACAGTTACATTATTAAGTACAACAGAATAAAAAAAGCGTTCAGTTTCTCAGTTATTTCCTTATTACATCCCATTTACAACGCATACCGTTTTCAATCAAATAAAAAATCATAATGAAAATAAAAACACCTCAGCGTGTACATATATATATATATATATATATATATATATATATATATATATATATCCGCTCTAATTACTAAACATTATTATTTCGTCAGCTTTTATTTTTTTACTCTTGTGTATTAATTTCGAAATATCACATATCTGCTGTGACTCACATATACGCTATTTACAATAAGCGGCCGTTGCACCTGATTCCGATTCTGTTGGATGGCGCAATTTGGCCCGCTCTAGTGATATTATTTAACTAGTATACAAAAACTAAACCTCTACAAGCTGTAATTATAATGTAAAAATCGTTGAATATTACCTGAAATTTGAGGTAAAAATTACCTAAAAACCTAAAAATTATGTAAAAAAACAGTTCTTACCCTTATAAAATTAAAAATCCATGTTCTTTTTTGTTTATTTTATATTTTAATTGTTTTAATTACTAGTTCTTGTATATTTTGTTTGAATATTGGGTTTTAAATTCTAATGTAATGTGTATATGATGCATTAAGACTTCTAATAATTATAGTTTTCTATATTTATTCGTTAAACTATAAATGATTTGCAAAACAGTTCGATAAAGGTCGATCAAAAAAGAAATAATAATGAAAATGCCAGTCAAGTGTTGGCCGGTAAATTGATCAAAAGCTTAGCTTTCCGCAGCAGATGTTGAATTAGTATACGCACCATTTAGCTTAGCATTCATCACTGAGTCGCGCAAGCAATAGTACTAGTTCATGACCGGTAGTGTTCTTGGCGTACACAGAAGGTATGTTTATTTACAACTTTCGATAAAACTTGCCCACAAGTCCGTATAATTTTACAACTCGATCTTTGCTTTGGTTTATATCCGCATTGATTTTTTTATATAAAAGGATTCAGAGTGATTTTTGGTTTAATAGTAATAATAAAATAATTTTCTAATACATTTAAATATAAAAACGTATGCAATCCATTGAATTAGTAAAGATACAGATACCTTTACTTCTAATTTAAACGCATATCATTCTTAGTAAAACAAATTATAAATGAAACATATTACACGGTGTATGTGGAAGATGATTTCCTTCCTGAGTAACTTTTTTTCTAAAGTGTTTATAGGAATGTTGGTCTCAGTTGGTTTTGTGAGTTTTCTAACTGAACAATTTTCTATTTTCAATAATTTTAAACATATATAAATAAATGATGTTTAAAAAAGTATATTTTCACCGAAAACAGGTGCAATAACAGCGACGAGTTCGTTAAAAAAGATGTGCTATTTCATCTGCATGGCGGGGATGATCCACGCGTCAGTCGTTATTGGTCCGCGGAGGGTTAGCAGTAAGTTTAACAATACACCCACGTAACATCTGCAGATATAAAAAGGGCGTGTAAATTGAACTGCTCCTTCGTTAGGATAATATTATTGCGCGATTTTTTTTATTGGTACCGTTTTAGATATTGCGAAATTCGACCTCATTTAACGATAAAAATTCACCCTTTTTTTGAAAGAAAGGAAGGATGGAATTTCTACCGCAATTTACTACGATTACATTCTTTTTGAATTACAAAAACGACATGTAATTTAGAAAGAAATAGAAAAAAAAAATGATCCCAATCAAATGAATAGAATGCGAAAAGGTACTTATCTTGTTTAGTTATAGACTTTCACTTCACAAATTGTAGTAAAACTACCAGAAACTCTCGGAAATTTGGTGTGAAATATGCCAAATTTTAAGGACTTTCAATGATGTGAAATAGATTGCTTTTTTTAGGGTAAACAAAGGAATTTGATCTCTTTAATGAATAAAAATAGTTTCTTTACTAGGCTCTTTTTAATTTGACTTTTTTTCCATTGTTATCATTTCGTTATTCTCACGAATACTTTAATTTCTTTGTTATGCCATTTTATGCTAGTTTTTTTACGAGTTTTCACAACCGTATCTATCACATTAATCACGAAAGGAATGATAGCACACTCGGATTTCGGTATCTAGGACCATAAAGGGGATATTCGTCTATATGTTATTAACAATTATAGATTTTTGCCGAAGGTAACGCTAGGTCTAAGGCTGTGCGTCGCCGTCTGGACGCGGTCCTTTCGACGCCGAGATTTTTCAACCGAGAGAGAACCTTGTCTCGAGTGGAGGACGCTTTAAGGCCTTTAGATTTGTTCGATGGCAGGATTTTCCTTAGAAGCCGCAGTACAAAGACCTCGTTGTTATCGCTGAAGTATTTGTGTTGGTTCTTCTGTGTACTAAAAAGAGCATTGCCACGGACGCCTACGTGAAGATGATATGATAACACAATGAATTTGAATAACAGTGGCCATATTCTGAAGAGGAAATTAGACGTGTTACTGTATATCTTCTATTTGTTATTTTGATTTATCTTTTGTTATCAGGTGCTACTCTTATTTATTAGATGTATATGAATGAAACAACTCAGCGATAACGTTGTCAAAAGGGACTTGAAAATTGACCTAATTTAAACAGTGTGAGGAGGTTATCCGAATTGCAAAATTTATTTGCTGTGGTCTCAAAGTTGGTAGTGTTTATTTAGATCTGAGTTGTGGAACTGTGACCTCATTATAAGCCAACACTGTCACAATTGTTGACGTTTACACCTGCGCCATTAAACATTTTAAATCGAATGATCAATTGTGTGCTACCTATGTATATATATACCTAATAAACAAACAAAACGAAAAAAAAACAATAAAAATTGCCTTAGTCCTTATTTTTTGGAAAATTTCGTAAGTCGTTTAAATCTATTGATCGAGGTTTATAATCTACTGATGTCCGGTTATCGTGGAGGGAGGTGTAAACCTCATAAGTGTGATTCATGTCAGAACATGTTGTTCTTACAATAAAAGAGAACGTGTTTTCGGAAACATTTTATTTTCCTTTTACTTTTTGAAATATTTGAGGTGGATTTTTTTCAACAAATTATGCCCCATGCTGTGATGATGACCACGGAAGCGATTATTCCATTTGGAGCAAAGATTACCTACCAAAGGCTATCCCATCACAGATTATGCTCAAAATATACTTTAGTAGAAGTAAAATAAAACTTTCTTGCTTTTTTTTTAAATAAAAATTTGAAGACAATGAAATTATTACAATAGCACTTTTGTATTATCTAAATTAAAATAAATTTGTTATGTGGATCCAACTTTGATTACTCAATCACCATTCCCGTACGGGAAATTGAAAAATTACTGATCTTGAAATACTAATCCGCGTCATCCGGTTGTATGGCATTGTTTTCGCTCGATTAAAACGGTAGTAGGCTCCCCCAATCAATTTAAAATTTAAATACCCGTTTTTCAATTCATACAAAACTGTCGGTTACGTTGTTTTAGCATTTCTATTTATTCCGCCAGAGGGTGGTGGGGTGAAAGGGACACGATATGGAGTCGAATCTGCGTAAATTGACAATATCTCCCGTCGGAAAAAACTTTGCCAAAGCAAACAAGTGAGGGGAAAAGCAACTTTTCCAAGAGAAAAAAGTGAAATGATTTGTGCAAATTTAGACGACCTATAAATGTAATTTTTTTCGAAATTCTTTGAAAATAGTCGATTTTAATGAACTTTGGTAAATTCGCAGATCCTATAAGGACTTCTCTTTAGGTCGAAATTGCCTTTGAGTGTTGTACCTTTCCTTATACGTCAAAGGTAGAAAGATTACAAAATGATTGGATAACACCTTGTTTTATATATTATAGAATGCAACACTAATATAGGGTACACCACAAGGTAACGATTTAGAGCCTTTTTTTTTTAGTATTTATAAAAGAACCTCTCGAGTATATTTCTTATGGTAAGATCCTTCTATATGCCGTTGACTATTGTATTGCTATATTAATTAAAAAGGAATAAATTCATTAGTAATCAAAAAAGGAAAACAGTTGAATTCTCTAGCAAATTTAAAAGGAAAATAACTTACAAGACGGATATTTTATAAGTAAATACTCATAAAGACATGTCAACTGAATCATTATAAAATTAAAAAAAAAGCACTTTTTTACAATTCAATAATTCTGTTTAATCCCTTAAAAATCATCTTAAGTATAATAATTTTCAAGGATGTCAGATCTATAAATTTACCAAGTTTTCTTTGTTAATTAGCCATAAATACGTTTTATTTTACTTACCTTCAGATGTTCTTCGAAATTGTTTCCATAGTGAAGTATTTTAAATCAAAAAATTACACCAAAATCAATTAAAATGGTTCTAATTGGACGAGCAATTACAGAAGGATTGTTCAATTAAAAGAAAAAAACGTAGCAGCCAAGACAATTCAAGAGCAAATGCTTGTGTTATAGAGTTTTTATTGCACCTTTCTCTTGCTAAATCGATGTATGTATTCGCGACGGAAAAATTGTCTCAGTCCATATTTAATAAGCTTAATCTTCAGTGTAATTGAAAGATTTATTTCTATATTTTTTTTTTAACTCAGCAGTATTTCTCGGTGAAGGTAAAACGGGAGAAATAAATAAAAAATTGTAATTATTGTAGATAACATTTTATGATAATGATATTTGAAATATCGTTTTACATATAGACAATTCTTTGAAATAATACTTATATCATATCGTTTACATTTTATTTAAATTATACACCATAGTTCTCATGTTTTAGTTTAATTTTGACCATCGTTTTCTGAGGTCAAAAATTTCGAAAATACAAGGAGAGGACTATATATAATTTGTAAACTCTTATTTCGAATAACATTTAAAATTAAGACGATGCAAATTGGATTCTAACACTTTACATGAATACGTGGATAATACACATTTAGATCTTTCATTTTGATATAGTCCTGTCCCAAAATCTATAGATATTCATTTATACTATTCTCTTATTTAAGTAATAATATTTTGTATATTATATTTAATTTAATTTTTTCATAGTAGTTAGTAGTTATACAATAAACCTTTTTTCTTTAGCTATATCACAATATTCCATGTTAAACAGACATATCCAGTTAATTCTGGCCAACACGAGAAATGAGGGAACCACACCAGTTCATATTCATATAGCTTTTTATAATTATCGTCTAGGTATGTATATAAAATGTTAATTTAGATGGAAACGAAAGAGATTATGTTTAAACTTCACCTGATCGTGGCACATCTTTTTCACACTTAAGTAAACTCAATCAAGAAATGTTTAACAAAGATAATTTCATTTTTAAATCAACTTTTCACTATGTTTTATATCCTTTATAATATATTCCTTGTTATGATGTTATTATTTGTTTTTTTTTTGTTTTATGTAGTGGCACCATTGATTAGATCATTTGGAAGTTCTATTTTCAGGTTCCAGGTTAGGTAACACGAACTTTAATTTATAATTTTTAAAATCTTTTTTCATACATATATATATATTAAGATTTTTAAAAGGAACGGGGTTACAATATATACTTTTTTCACATTTTTTTTGTGTTTGAGATACATATAATACATCTAATTTGTTTTTTTTTGTTATAATTATGTTTGTTTCATATACATATATTTTTTTTGTATCTTCCAGCTTGTGAAACATTTTGTAATTTATATCCAGTCTTCCGAACTTGGTCCAGTCACTGACTCGGTTTGTTTATTTTACGTTTTTTGTTTTATTAATATATTTTGTGTTGTTGATATGATTATGGTATTAAAATACTGTTGTTCTATTCTACTTTTTATTGGTTTCTTCTTCTGCATCGTTCCCTATAAATTACTTTTCTTTTTTTTTTCGATTTTTCATTTTTTTTTTGTTACTGGATACACCCATTACATGAGTGCGTGAGCTACAATTTGGCTTCCGTATTCAGGTCACCTGAACCTTAACGCGGTACACGCTAAAGTTAGCGGGAATAGCAATGATGCGAAGTTGTTTGCAGAAGCTGCATTTCCGTGATGAACAGCTGCCGGTAGTTCGCCTGAAAAGAAAAACAAAGAGGACGACATTATATTTAATTAATTATCTTACATATTCTAGTGTAATTTAATGGTAACAGGGGACATAACGTCGGTCGAGAACTTGAACATTTTTAAATTAAATTAAAGTTTACATTATCATGTTACCTCTTTCATGATTTGATATTTGCGTTTAGTAAATACCGAATGTTCGATAAATTTTGTATAAATACTGACGACCTCTGAAGTACGAGACGTTGTCTTGATGGAACAAAATCTCCTTTTTCTTCAAATGCGGCCGTTTTTCCGCAAATTCTGCCTTTAGCTTGTCAAATAATGATGCGTAATATGCTTTAGAAGGTTTAATTCTATACAATAGCATTTTGAGAGATAATTTGTGGAATCAATAAACTCCCTGAATATAGGAATGCTTGTAAGTTTAATAAATTGCACGGCAAATTAAGTGTATATAGTTAATGCCGTCGTTTCTTCACTATACTACTTTTTACTTTGTATATATTCCTTCTTTCCTTAAATAAATTATACAGATTGCTACCTTAAAACTTGCCCAGTACGCCTAAAACTGAAGTTTAAAAAGAGTTATCTTTGGAAGGCTTTTAATACTAGATAAGAATTTCATTCCTTCCATTTGAAATTCCTATCTTAACAATACGATGTTACCTAAGCTGATTTATCTCACATTTTCCATCTTTGATTACTATTCCGTTCTGGAGGATGCTCTCTTTACATTTCTCCAGCTTAGTTACACCGAAACGGCAACACTGTTACCTAAGTAAACCGATAATGGTATTAGAAATACACATTCATCAAGCAAACAACTAGATTCGTGCATTCTGGGGATTACAGCTGTGTAGAATAATTGAAAATTGATCAATGCTTTCATTCAAGTATATTTGTATCAGCATCGCATCTGAATTAGCAATGTTATTAATCAACGTTGCCCGCTACTGCATATTAAATAAACTAATTTGTGTGATATGAATCATTTTTGTTGGAGTATAGTTTAGCTAACAGATAAAATGTTTAATCCTGTGGATTATTAATAACCGACAGAAATAAGGTAATTATTTGTTAGTTTTTCATTCTTTCAAAATTTTTACCGGTAATTGGAAAGAATAAAGACTATATATATAAACAGAATAAGTATAGAAATAATTATTTTAAATAAATATATATATATAAAATACTTTATTTTATAGCGGAGAACATCTCTGTTGTAAGTCGAAGTGTGGGGAGGATCCTAACGTCTCTGTTCCACGACGTTCTCAACAACTCGGCCTTTCTCAGATGACTACATGGAGAATTTTGCATCACGACCTTCATATGAAGGCTTATAAAATTCAGCTTACTCAAAAACTCAAACCTGCTGTTCATCGTTTGCGTCTGACTTTCGCGACTTGGGCTCTAGAGCATTTGGAAGTCGATCCCGATTTTTGCTCAAAAATAATCTTTTCGAATGAAGCGCATTTCTAGCTTTGTGGATTCGTAAACAAACAAAATTGCAGGATTTGGGCTAATGAAAATCCTCAAGTGATTCATGAATTGTCTCTCCATTTGCAAAGAGTCACTGTTTGATGATTGGCCCTTATTTTTTTGAAGACGAACAGGGAAATCAAGTTACTGTCAATGTCGAACGCTACATATTTATGGCCGCAATCGCTAAATATCGACTTCAACAATGTTTTCTTTCAACAAGACGGTGCAACATGTCATATAGCTTGGGAGACGATCGAATTGTTGCAAGAAAACTTTCCGGGGCGAGTTATTTCGAGAAATGGTACTGTGAACTGGCCGCCAAGGTTGTGCGATCTCTCACCCTTGCACTATTGCCACGAAGATGTGAGAAAGTAATCAGAAATTGAGCCACAAGAATCCATTCAACCCAACAAAACAGAGGAGGACGTTTAGACAATATTATTTTCAAAACTTGTTATTGATTTCTTTTTCCAATAAAATAAACATTACTTACATATTACTTGATGAAAAAATTTGCAATAGAAGATTTTAGAGAATTGATTGTTAAGACAGATTGTAAATGTTCAACCGGTGGAAGTAAGCGAATAAAAGTGACTCAAGCGTTTTCCTCATACCTACAGCAATATGCATTCTCCGCTTTGTAACTAAAAATATTT
The DNA here is from genome assembly GCA_029619315.2 of Dynastes maya. Classification (NCBI taxonomy): domain Eukaryota; kingdom Metazoa; phylum Arthropoda; class Insecta; order Coleoptera; family Scarabaeidae; genus Dynastes; species Dynastes maya. The sequence goes on along the minus strand of JAROYE020000012.1, from coordinate 2,374,953 downwards.
TCAATTTTTCGTTTTCAATGCAGATATTGCCTACAATAATGGTCGATATTAGATAAGAACTTGTCATCTTCTTTTATGTCGTACGTCTCAGATGACTACATGGAGAATTTTGCATCACGACCTTCATATGAAGGCTTATAAAATTCAGCTTACTCAAAAACTCAAACCTGCTGTTCATCGTTTGCGTCTGACTTTCGCGACTTGGGCTCTGGAGCATTTGGAAGTCGATCCCGATTTTTGCTCAAAAATAATCTTTTCGGATGAAGCGCATTTCTAGCTTTGTGGATTCGTAAACAAACAAAATTGCAGGATTTGGGCTAATGAAAATCCTCAAGTGATTCACGAATTGTCTCTCCATTTGCAAAGAGTCACTGTTTGATGATTGGCCCTTATTTTTTTGAAGACGAATAGGGAAATCAAGTTACTGTCAATGTCGAACGCTACAGAAATATGATAACAGAATATTTATGGCCGCAATTGCTAAATATCGACTTCAACAATGTTTTCTTTTAACAAGACGGTGCAACATGTCATATAGCTTGGGAGACGATCGAATTGTTGCAAGAAAACTTTCCGGGGCGAGTTATTTCGAGAAATGGTACTGTGAACTGGCCTCCAAGGTTGTGCGATCTCTCACCCTTGCACTATTGCCACGAAGATATGAGAAAGTAATCAGAAATTGAGCCACAAGAATCCATTCAACCCAACAAAGCAGAGGAGGACTTTTAGACAATATTATTTTCAAAACTTGTTATTGATTTCTTTTTCCAATAAAATAAACATTACTTACATATTACTTGATGAAAAAATTTGCAATAGAAGATTTTAGAGAATTGATTGTTAAGACAGATTGTAAATGTTCAACCGGTGGAAGTAAGCGAATAAAAGTGACTCAAGCGTTTTCCTCATACCTACAGCAATATGCATTCTCCGCTTTGTAACTAAAAATATTTTCAATTTTTCGTTTTCAATGCAGATATTGCCTACAATAATGGTCGATATTAGATAAGAACTTGTCATCTTCTTTTATGTCGTACGTCTCAGATGACTACATGGAGAATTTTGCATCACGACCTTCATATGAAGGCTTATAAAATTCAGCTTACTCAAAAACTCAAACCTGCTGTTCATCGTTTGCGTCTGACTTTCGCGACTTGGGCTCTGGAGCATTTGGAAGTCGATCCCGATTTTTGCTCAAAAATAATCTTTTCGGATGAAGCGCATTTCTAGCTTTGTGGATTCGTAAACAAACAAAATTGCAGGATTTGGGCTAATGAAAATCCTCAAGTGATTCACGAATTGTCTCTCCATTTGCAAAGAGTCACTGTTTGATGATTGGCCCTTATTTTTTTGAAGACGAACAGGGAAATCAAGTTACTGTCAATGTCGAACGCTACAGAAATATGATAACAGAATACTTATGGCCGCAATTGCTAAATATCGACTTCAACAATGTTTTCTTTTAACAAGACGGTGCAACATGTCATATAGCTTGGGAGACGATCGAATTGTTGCAAGAAAACTTTCCGGGGCGAGTTATTTCGAGAAATGGTACTGTGAACTGGCCGCCAAGGTTGTGCGATCTCTCACCCTTGCACTATTGCCACGAAGATGTGAGAAAGTAATCAGAAATTGAGCCACAAGAATCCATTCAACCCAACAAAGCAGAGGAGGACGTTTAGACAATATTATTTTCAAAACTTGTTATTGATTTCTTTTTCCAATAAAATAAACATTACTTACATATTACTTGATGAAAAAATTTGCAATAGAAGATTTTAGAGAATTGATTGTTAAGACAGATTGTAAATGTTCAACCGGTGGAAGTAAGCGAATAAAAGTGACTCAAGCGTTTTCCTCATACCTACAGCAATATGCATTCTCCGTTTTGTAACTAAAAATATTTTCAATTTTTCGTTTTCAATGCAGATATTGCCTACAATAATAGTCGATATTAGATAAGAACTTGTCATCTTCTTTTATTAAAAGAAAGAAAAAGACAACAGGATTCCTTTCCTCGACATGTTAGTTATAAGAAATAGAAATAAGTTAGAAATAGACGTATATAGGAAACCTACTAGTAATAATAGATTCATCTTACAGGATTCTAATCACTCATATGAACACAAACTTTCGGCTATTAACTTTTTGGTGCACCGGTTACTCAATTTTCCTTTAACGAAAGATAGATATCAAAATGAACTAAAAGAAATCATCAATATTTCTAACTTTAACGGATTCTCTGAAGATGTCGTCTATAATACTATTAGGAAACATAAGAATAGATTAAGAATTAGAAATGTAAGCACATTAGAACGCATTGACGGCCGTAATAATAAGAAATATGTTAAATTACCCTTTTATCCATGTTACACCAAGGGTCTTCAAAAAATCTTTTCTAAGATTGACCGCAAGATTGTTTTCTCTTCGAGCAATAACCTTAAAAACCTTTTAGGAAATTCCAAAGACCCAGTGGATAACATGGATAAATCAGGAATTTACAAAATTTCATGTAAAGATTGTGATCAAGTGTATATTGGGCAGACAAAAAGATCAATCAAAATTAGGTACAAAGAACATTTGGCTCATCTCAAATTCAGAAGGTTTGATAAATCTAGCGTTGCCCTACATATGCTTGAAAATAACCATAATGTTGATAATATAAAGTTAATTAAAAACGTAAGGAGTACTTCTCAATTAAATTGTTATGAAGGCATGGAAATTTACAAAAACAAAACTCACTTAATGAATTCAGATTTAGGACCACTAAATTCCAGCCTTTATCCTTTGTTACATCATGTTTAATCATTTATAGTTGTAATTTTTAACCATGTGCAATGAACCGCTTCATTGTAATCTAGGGTTTATTAACTCACGTCATTCGGCTCATTTACCTTTAGGCTATTTATAGTCCTGTGCAATGAAGCGGCTCATTAAATTTTACGATTTTAATTTTACATATTGCATAATTTTTTTCCTTATAAGGTTAGTTTTTCACTTAGCTTGTTAGTTCAGTCTTGCTGCTGATGATGATAGCTTGGCTATCGAAACGTGCGTCCAGTACGAATTAAGTGTTGTGGTAAGGGTTTTAGTGAACTGTTCCATCTTCTTTTATGTCGTACGTAACCGTAGCATATTGGATTCTCGAAACAATTTGATTTTAGAAAATCATATTCTGTGTATTGGATTATAAAAATCGTATTAAATATTTTCTTATATGGGAACATCCATCCAGAAGCAACTGGTGTTGTATAATACATCCATTAAGCGATACCATAATGAGTTGTTGCCCTTTAGTTTAGGTTGTGAGATATAAACTACATTCACCCACAGAATGTATTCAATTTGTTTCTGCTCTGGTATTTATTTCACGCACATCCCTTTTATTCTATTACCTGTGCCATATTGATTAACAAACCAGTTCGTTATTAACTGGCGAAATTCGTTCTATTTCCGTATCATCCTTTGTAAAGCCTGGAGTAGCAAAGGGAATTTAAATTTGAATCATATTTTTAGTTTCAGTGTCTTTAATAAAAGCAAATATTTTGGAAATTGTCTTACAAGGGAAAGTTCCTAACCCGAAAATTCGGAGAAATTTGAAACTTTATGTATGAGTAGTACACCCTAGGACATGCTCAAAACTTTTTCTTTGTGCGGAAAAATGTTGAGGAGGTGAAGACTCCCCTCTTCGTTAGAACGATTTTCAGTTTTTCAGTTAAAAATAGATACAATATCAAAGTATTTGTTTTTTGATGCTCTATGACATATGTGAAAATTACCCTACATTGTAATATAAAAATCAAAAGTTTACCCCCACCCCGGCCCACTACAGTTCGTTGCACATGTCATCTGCTGAAGTTGGAGCAATATTTCTTACTTCCGATCGAGTTCTTTCACTATGGTGCAATTTTACAATTATCTTTCCAATTTTCTGGTCACTTATGTATATTTGCTTGTTTTCTTTCATGGTGGTCCCCATAGCTGGCCTGATGATGTGTTTTTGAACACGAAACCGGTCGCCTGATAGTTAATAGAATTAGTGAGAAAATTGGACCTGCGTTTTATTTCCCTTCATTAACCAAATACTCACACATGAGCCACGATGGAATATTTAAAGTTTAAGGTGCTTCGTTTTATTGGCCAAAGCTATATATGACAATCATAGGTATTTTTACAGGTTTAATTTATTTCTTGGAAATATTGAAGGAAAATACAAATCTCTTTAAATTCCACAAAATATATTGGATCCAAATACGGTATATATCTCCTTTGACAAACACAAAAATGAATTAGTCCATTAACAAGCCTCATACAGCATTACAAAATTAATTTCGCAATTCTGAATACCGCGAATGCAATTGTTTCAATCAACCTCATTGCGCTACCTTTTTGTCATCAGCTACGTCGATATTATCTATTGCAAAAGTTGTCAAAAGGGAGCGTCGATAAATAATATTAGTTCAATTTGAACGTGACCATTTAAAGCAATCCGAAAGCCATAAATATCTAACATCATTTTCAACCGAAGTCACACCCGCAAATGAATATAATTTATTTAACCGCTAAATTTCGAACTACCACCGTTAAATATTTGCCTATAATTACGGATATTATTCGTTCTGATTACACTGGACAAGCTAATATAATATATGCAAGCTACAGATTCTCGAAAAAAGTAATTAAGTGAAATAAAAGTACGCCAATGATTAAACTGCATCCAGAAGAATGCCCTTTAGTCACTTGCAAGTATGTCCAAAATTATACATTACTCCCAGTCGAGTAATTTAAAAGTTACAGCGCTGTATACCTAATAAATTGAACAAATTTGCTTTCAATTTATTTCGTAGTAAAACCACGTCCAGTGTTTACAAAGTTTTAAAACTAAAATTGAATTAAGCTTTTCGACGCTTGAATTTAATTATTTAATTATTATATCTTGCCTGAATTTGAATAGTTTGTTATTCGAAGAAGGGGAAATTCTACAACTGCAAACATTCAACGAAAAAAAGAAAGATATGCAGCAAAAGAGGAACTTCTCATTAGCTTTCGTCACTGAAGTTGTTAAATACTAGAATAGATAATTTGTAAAAATTAAACATTAAAAATCTGTTGTAATATTTTAAATCTAGGAAAAGTTTAAATTCATTTTATTAATGTAGCAGAGGTTAAAATACCGGCTGAAATGTTACTGTTGAAATATTCGGGAACGCTCAAGTTTCACGTTTATTTTCTTACACTGTACATACAAATTTATAATTACTTAAGCATGTTTGTTTAGAAAATGAGCTCCTTTACATAAAATATTCATGAAATGCGTCTTATTTAATTCAATTTAATTCATCTACGTATTCTTTTGTTTGTTTTAGAAATATTATGACAGTAAATTAGAATATTTTTAGTCGGTAGAACAATTTGAAATTAAAATCTATTTGTGTACGTCTTGCCATGTATAATTCATGATATTTCAGTTACTTAACTCAAACGCTGGAGACTAATTCCCTTTCAAGCAATTAACCTAATCTTTCAATACTGCTCTGATCAATGTTACCTCGTAGATGATGAAATTCTTGGGGGTAAGATCGATTTAGAGCACCTGGTGCTCCACTGCGATTATTAAACTTGCCTCCCTCACACTGTTAATTTTTCAACTGTCTCAAGGCTTTTCTTCGTTCATCTGCAGTTGAAAGGGGAAAAATATTACAGGCATATGCGTTTCTTATACCGGGGCAAACTGAAAATTCTACGAAATAAAAATACCGTTTGAAATTGCATTAATTACATTAATTTATCTAAAAGATTTATGTAATAGTTCATTTGTGATGCTTTGTTAAAAGTATTTAGCGAAAAAAAATTATATTTCTCCGAACGAAAATCGTAAATCAGACACATATAAAGCAACCGAATACATTAAAGTGTTATTGGAGCATGTCTTTCACCTGAAAATCGCTTTCCCGTGGTGTTCCTGTTTCCGCTCATAATAAATTCCGTCTTGAATTTCGTCGCCACGTTCGTTTTCGTCAAACGTCAATGTTACATATAAACCTATATTCTTTATTGTCACCGATGTCGATGAAAAATACATAATTTGATTATCTCTTAACCTTCTAAGCTTCGGGTTTTTGTTGGAAATTTCTCGCAATGTACCGTTATCATTGCAACTTCATGTTTGTTTTCTTTTTATTTATTTTTATATATTTTTTTTAATTATTACACAAGTTTAATGTATGTATTGTAATGTTATGAATATCAGAACTTTTATTGTCTAAATTTTAATTTAGAAAACAAAAGTTCTGATATTCATATTCAATTCTTTCAGATAAAATTTTGTAAAACGTCTATGACCGTGAAAAATTAACTTTTAATTTTTTATTTCACGTATATTTCACAATCTAAACCAACTGCTTTCCTGGCTTTTCTAGATTTTATGGAAAAACAATAATGTAATATGTCTGCAGAAGCACTCCTTTTACCTTTTACCATTTACATAACAAATTGGATTTAAAACAATCTAATTTAGTGAAATACTTCTCCAAGCATTCATAGAATACTAACAAAAATCGATAAAATAGAACATAGATGAGAGATATTTAACTGGAATTGGGAGCGTTGGATTAAATTAACCAAAACACGTTCAATTTCAAAGAGGCATTCAGCTCTAGCTCCAAAGAATTGAATACCTGAAGAATGACAATGACAGAATAACAAAAGAAAACAATAGATCCGGTTTTGAGGTACTGTGTAATGTTATCGTCGAACGACTGGAACTTCTCCCCGTCTTAAAATGGTACGGGAAATGTTTTATATTGAAATTTATTCCAATCTCTCTTTAATGCCATTTACACTATTATTTCAACAAAGTGATTTCATTTGAAGATTTCGTCGATCTTCTTTTTTTTGTTGTAAAGCTAAATGAATCATTTAAATAACATTTTATTTTACTTGATTTGAAAATGTTGTATAAGCATTTCTTGAATCTTTTAACAGCATTAATCCTGATGAAAATGGTTTTAATGAAAAAATAAACCAAAGTTTAAAATCAATTCGTTTTTCTAGCAATTACACTATAAAAACGTTTCTGTGAATTTATAGGACGATACTTGTAAAATTAATGTCGAAGAATGTGAATTTACGTAATTTCCAGTAAAGTTACAGTATATTGGAAATTTTGTTCCTTGCCTACTTCACTATCAATTATATCTCAGGATGGTTCACATGTAGATAGATTTATTGTCTAAAAAAATAAGGTCTCAATGTAAAGTAGTGCATAGATTTGCGAATGTTACATCAAGAGCAATTTAAAGCTATTCCTTTTCATGCATGTTCATAAATGTATTCTGTAAACAATAATTGTCATTCACAGTGACGGTTCATGACCTTTTGACCATATACTCTAGTTATAGAAAATAAAAACACAACATGTTAGGTATTTTTTTGGTAAATTAAAATTCTTTTTCTACAATGTACGAAAGAAAGGAACAATACCGATTATAACTTAACTGCAAGGTCTTGACGTAATATTGATGATATTTCTCATGGACTACCCTTACGCAGAATCGACTATAACGGAGTTTATTAATAACTGGGAAGGGTTTCTTGACCGTTAGGGCATAAATACGCTATAGCAAACCCTTTACACGAGACATAATGAAATGCTAATTACAAGTGACACATTTCGGGGTATTCGCAACTTCTCAAATCACTTCTACGAACTTAATCAATCAATTTCTGCGTTATTTATTGAATCTAGAGATCAATTTTCGTTCAATCATCTGGAATATCCGCTAGATTAACCAAAAGCCGTCCATTTTTCGAAATTATTATGGATTATCTTGAGATGGAGGAAAAAATTGATGATTATTTAATAATATAATTTTAAGTAGGTCTTCATTCTTTATAATTTCATCCTAATTAATTCATTGTGCAAGAGGTTGAATTAACTTCTACCGTTCTTGGAAGAGAATTCTCTTATTTAACTTCATTTTATTGCATATAAGCGAAACTGAAAATATTAAGGTTGGTTCCATTATAACAAGAAAGTTGTAAGTGTTATGGTATGGGGGAGCTTACGCATTTTCGCCGTCATCTAGCCTTTTCCTGAAACGTTTTAAGTGCAAGCGGAGTAAGTACTATACCTGGAGAGTTACACTACTGAATAATAAGCATTTTCGTATATTTCTTATTTGAAGTACACAAGAAATACATAAGAATAACTATAAAAAGGAATTTTAAACCTTGCTAAATATAGTTTTATCGTAGAAGTATGGCAAGATCGCAGCAGTAATGGTGAAAAATTAAAAATTGGATTCCATCTTATGGATTGGCCTGCCCAATCTCTAGAGTTAAATTACATCGAGGATTTGTAAAACAAACACTTTTCAAAATTCTTACTAGTAGCAGAAATAAAAGAAGTGTGAAAAATACTGCGTATTGCGAAAAATTGATGGTGATAGTGCCTAAACAAATACAGGCCCCAGTAAAGCTCGAGGAGGTCATACACGACATTAATTTACATGTATGTAGAACTCTATAATGTAGTTACCATTGTAAATCTATTTCAATAATAAAAGGTTTAAGATTTGCAAAGTGCAAAGCGGTCGGTTTTATTGGCCAAGGCTGTGCATGAAGAAATCAAAAGTTTATTCATCCATTTTATATTTCCTTTTCATATAATTCACTGCGTCTTACTTCGGAGGACATAAATCAAGTCATGGATGGAGGCCGTTAAACAAGAGAAACGAATCAACTTGAAATTTAGAAGGGGATGTTATTTATTCATTTCCAATATTATATAATTATAAAATCGATGATAAAAATAAAATATACGTTAAAACGATATTAAAACGTAGAAAATGATGTAAAACGTAGAAAATGATAAGATAACCTATACTGAAAACTATACGTGTACATAGCCTGAGAAATAATGAATTTAGACTTCTTGCTGTTAGTGTGAGCGTCCTGAACTTTAAACTAAATTTCGTTAGTTGAAAACTTGACGTTAGAGAACTAGAAACCTAGAAAATGTTAAGGTTCTAGCGTATATATGTAGTTTACAATGTACAGTAGAGAAATTGTTGTGGTTACATTTACGTGGAGAGTTTGAAAACTTTGCAAAAATGCGAAGATCTTTTAGATGAAAATTTTTTACATCTTACCTTTGAGAAACATAAAAAATAAACTAGTGTCAAAAGTATTATAGCCGTAATTAAACCTTGTCTGTAATACTGTTACACAACTGAAACCCTCCCTAAATTCAGACTGTGTAACTGATAGTATGTAGTCATAAAAAATATTTATTTTAACAAAGTGAAACTATTGATTTATGAATAATACCCTAAACGCATTCTAGAATTAAGAAAACTACTTACTATCCTTAAGAAAATATTGTTTTGTGTTACAATGGTTATTTACTTATACCAAGAATCGCTTTGTTTGAAAGAAGTTAACAAATGTCTCAAGCAAAGCATACATCTCTTGAATGGATAAAGAAGCGTTAAGAACATTTTTTTGATTTAAAACAGTTATTGTATTGCGAATAATTAAAAGAGTAATTGTCTTGAATTAAGGCGTACAGCTTTGATACAAGTAATCGTTTCTCTGCGTGTGATGTGCAGGGGGTGTGTCCAGGTAAAACACTTTAAATATTTGCCATTGTTTAACCTATTAAACCTTTAAGTACTTCCCTTTTCAATCAATGTTAGTATGTGTACAGTCGTACTTATGCCTGAGTCCCATTCAACTTAATCTCTGACAAAGTGCTATTTAATCTTCACTAACGTAAGTATACTGTTAAGAGGCATTAATGGCTACGCCCTAAATCGTTTAGAATCATATGCTCGGACTATGCCAATCAAATATCACACCGTATAACGTTTAAATCATCCAAATCGTCCGCAATTAAAGGCATTTCCATATCGACAAAATCGAAAGTTAAAACTGAGTTCAATTGCTACGAGAACATGTGTTTGAGCATCCGAAAATTTAATATCTTCCGAATTTTAGTGTTTCTCAAATTCTAACTTTTAGAGTTGAATATTATTACTACTCTGTTATCCAGATAAGCTCATCAAATTATTCAAATTTATGGAATTTAATTAGTGAATTAAAAAGGAAGCACTGGTATATTAATAGCTCTTACAGACGCTATCTTGTGAAGAAGATTTAAAATAGAGTCTAGATTAAGACGCGGTAGATAAGTGCAAAGTTTAGAGGAGAATAGTGAGGTATTGTTACATCATCGATGTTTTAAAGCCTGTAGAAATTATTAGTAATTTTTTTACATTTTTAATACATGCTAAAAACTTTTTGTGTAGAATTTTTTGTACATTCCCAATCATACGTTGAAATGTAGGGAAAATTAGTTGATAGAAGCTATAGAAATAGGACACTGAGGGAGTGAGATAGATCACAGCATTTACGCCGCAATATTCCCTACTATCTTGGCACAGATTTCCAGCATGGTCTTTCTAATAGACGTCAACGCATGACAGGCTTTCGGCTAATTTCATCCTGTCGGTATGCTCTTTTAGCCGGCAATATCCAGTCAGAATTTCAACTACCATACGATGCTCTCTTCTGGACAGTATCATGTATCTTAATGCGCCAAAGCGACTTTAGCGGTGCAGCAGGAATTAATTTCACCCATCTCTTTAAGAAGTTTTCATGGGAGATAGTTCTGATCCTTTCATAAAATAGAAGTAAAAGTCAACAACCAAGCTGATGCTGATAAATAGCTCTTGGTACTGATGGAATTACTACCGCCAAAAACAATAAGAGAAGGGGAAAGCATTAAAGCTTCTTGCTCTTACATCTTTTCATCAGTTTATGCCGCTAATCTTCAAAAACAGCAACTGAAATATTTTCTGACGCCACCTAGTGCCAGTAGTTATAGTCATGCCGTTCTACACAGTAGCGACGGCACCAGAATACACATATCATACTTACCCATACATGGATATAATCTTTAACGTACAATGTTTCATCAATATTTTCAAAAGATACCGGTTAATGTAATATTTTTTATTATAGACTATAAAAATGTATAATATAACTTTTTTATAGTCTTGAAATAAAAATATTTTCTTGAATAGAAACTGATTTTTGCAAGACAATCTATTTTCTTGATACAAGAAAGTATTTCTCCGCGTGTGTGTTAGGCTGGAAACTTTTCAGACTACCCTCGTAGAGGCATTAGCCCATGATTGTTTGATTGTTACCGAGTCCCTATCCAAACAGTAAACTGGTTATCTAAATGTTCACGAATTTCTTGTGTAGACTTGGTCTGTCCTGTTGCTAAATTATAATTACAAAAAATTAATTGATTAATACATCAAAATCAATTACTTAAAATAACTGGCTATTATTTCATGAACAAAGATTTAAAACCATCCTTGTCTAGCTTTAACCCTAGGTAGTTCGTCGTTTTTGTTCCATTCCAGGCATAAATTTCATATCTAGGGATTAAACGAATATAAACTATCTATGTTACGTGTCCAGAATTAAAATGCACATTCTCTCATGCCCCGCTGTACGGGATGTATATGTAGTATATAGACAAAACGGTAGCACGACAAGAGTGAATCAATGTTTTTAATCTCCCTTTGTTTCAGCTCAAGTTTTTTTCAAACGCATACACAACGCGTTGGATATATACATCCGCATTTTTGGCTATACAAAAGGTATACACCACATTTTACCAAAATATTAGATCAGCGGGACATTAATAAAAAAAAACGCGATATATAAATTCCAAAAATCGGCAACTTCCATGATTAATAACTATGTGACGTTACGTTTGCAGTATATAAAAATGCTTGCTCAGTAAAAGTATCTCAAATATCCTGATCGATCGTGTGTATTCATGTCCATATTTAAAGTTACTATCATAAAGTTCGCGCCAAATTCATTTTCCATATTGTTTAATTGTTAAAATCTACATAAATGTGGTTTTTAAACATTTTAAATCAGCAATTGAAAACAAATTATTACAGGATAATTGTAAAAATATCTATTTCTTAACATTATTGCCCTTTCCTGTTCCTATATCCCATTGCACGTATAATATCATAACATCCTCGTATGTAGGCGATCTAGTATTTAATAAAAATTCGAGCCCCAGACTTTAAATTTACCCATTCAATTTTTTGGCAAAATCAAAAAGATTGATAAACTATTTTTGAGGCCTATTTTTAACAGTTAGTCTAGTTAGTCAGGTAGACACAAATTAATAGTATAATTATATTTTTAAAAAGTGCCGATGCAGAAAACGTTTCCGTTTGTTGCAAACATTATAGCGGCCACTATATATGTATGGAGGCTAACGACGAAGGGTGACAGCAAATGGGGGTTGAGGAGGGGCGTATGAAATTAGTGAATAGATGGACTGTACGTTTATCAATGTCATAACATGTGTATAGTATCAAGTATGAATAAGATGTTAGGTTTTCACGTCATAAGTTTGAATTGATGACAAGTGGTAGTGTGGTTAGGAATGCCACGCCCTAGAATCGATCACATCGCCTCGCTGACGGAATCTTTTGTGATTTGTGATGACTGGACATCACCTATGGACCTACTTACACTTTAAGACAGTATCCATTGTCAAGTAAATCTGCATTAAAGAGCGTGCGTTACCGTCGTTTGACTAGGGTGCGCGACAGAATTAAAGCTCTAAAGAAAGTAAAAGTACACGAAATTACTTTCGTTAGCTCTAGAAGTGGAAATTGTGAATATCAATGTAATATAACTACTATTTTAAATCCAGATTTTAGGCAGAAAACAAAGATTTAATTTAGGACAGTTTAATAACATTTAAATTAGTTATTTCTAGCATCTCCTTTTTTATTTTCATTTGCTTAGATAATTCTTCTGTAAACTTCTTGATCGTTAACCTTAGTACACTCAAAGCTCGCCATCCCCACACAGTTAATATAATTGAAAGGACAAATTTCAATTTGGGTTGCAATATTGTACTTAATAATAAAAAGCGTGTAAAAAGTTTTGATTCTTGGGGTATTTAGAATGTAAATGGTTGGCAAAAAAAAACAAATTACCATCGAAGCGATAAGATTGACAAAATGAACTCTTTTTGAGCTTCAAATATCGATTTCCCACATACAGTTTAATTCGGTTATATTAAACTTCAGGGGACAAACCAAATATGTACGCTATAACTGAAGTTTGCTATATCCGAGGTTAATACTACGGCACTATGTGACATGAGCGTATGTATTTTTTTTTAAAACCATTTCACTTAATTTATTTTAGCATGCACGTAGAGAAATGGTTTCTTGCAATAAGAAAATATTCTCTATTCAAGAAAGTATTTTTATTTCAAGATAATAAAAATGTATAATACAAATTTCATCAGTCAAGTCAACAAATATCTTAAGCAAAGAAATACATTTATTTCATTACAAATGTATACTTCTTTTAACCGGAGAAAGAAAAGCTAAGAAAATATTTTTTTGATTTAAAACAGTTATTGTATTACATTTCCTTGAATTAAGGCGGACAGCTTTCCTACAAGTAAACGTTTCTCTGCGTGTGCGTAAACATTAGTGCATATTTCCATTTATTTATTTATTCTTAATTTATTTTCAGAAATGCTTCGTTTTCCGTTAGAGAAAATTATCGTGTGTGATCCGCCGGCTTTAAGTCATGCAAAAACGGATGAAGTTTTAGCTAGGATTTGAGAAAATGTTCACTATATCCGAGGTTTCATTATAAACGAATTGCACAATAAGATTGACAACCGCATGTAAATAAGCGTGACCACTGCTGGGTCTGAGGTAAACATGGAGCATTGTCGAATATACCTGAATTTGGGAAAGAAAATCCTGCTTGTCTTTAAAAAAAGGAAATTGTTTAATTGTGTAACATGTCATTCTCCTGAAATAAATTTTATATCCAATAAAAATATCGTGGAATGTGGACATTAAAAGCTGATCTCATCTTTTAGATAAAAAAGAATGCCTTTAAGAAAAAAATATAATATTTAGAGAGTAAAAAGCTTAACCCAGTAGAAGTTATTATATGAAAAAAAATCCTTTACCGTAATCGTCAAGCTAAGTAGGTCATAAAAAATTCTAAGCCTTAATAGATAGATCTATTTTCTTAAGAACGCCTAATATTATATTCCGGTGTTATTCGAGAGGCCCGGGCAGACGCGGAGTGAGCAATTTGAAAGATAATTGAGGTTACTCAGTCCATGTCATTTTGTTAATTCAAGCAATTTTTACAATACTTACCCAAAGAGGCCGCATAATTGAAACTTATAAAACTTCTCTACAAACAAGAGAGTGGTATTTTCAGCGAATAACTTCACTTTAAATATGGATATAAGGGTCTGCCTCAGATGCAAATTGAATGTATAATTCTATGGTAGGAAAGGACATTTATATTTATATTTTTCTGAACGTAAATCTTGAAAATAATTTGATCTGATCTACAAGTCGATATCCAAGTCAACTATGTATTTCCCACGAATTTGATTTGATATTGAGTGTACCACAAATATTGTTTAACAAAACGCTCACAGTATTAAATTAATTCACGACATATTTTCATGAAGGTACTTTAATACTGGACCCAAAAAAACTGTCGTGAGCATGCAAAAATATAGTTTTTATTTTAGTTATGGGATTCCTTACAATCAAAGCAATTTCATATTTTTAGGGACTATAATTGGTCAGATTTTAGCATGGGATGAACAAATAAATTGTATTTACAGTAAAGTATGTAAATAAAAACGGTTATGTACTACTATGACTTTAAAAAATGTTATGAATATAGAGTCACTTTTATAGATCTACTGTTGGTTTATTTCTTAAGAGTGTGATAGAACTTTTGCGAATAATATAATGACATGGAAATCTGAGAGAAGGCGTTTTGTTACACCATGATAAAGCACCAATCCACATTCAAGACTTGCAGAAGCTGTTGCAAAATTTATCGCGTATTTATTAGTTTCCTAAAGATATAATTGGATTGAAGTTGTTTACTTGATTTCAATGAGATTTATTAGTATTAAATGTTTTTTTTTTGTTAAAATGATTAAAATAATTACCTGAAAATTTTGAATTAAAGTTGAATTCGACTTTTGACCTTCTAGCCGCGACAATTACCATTTTGATAAAACGCAATAGAACGGGAAATGGTGTTAATTTACTATGAAAGGTCATTTTAACCACTGTTATTTAGACAACAACTGTGTTACTCCATTTCGCCAAACTATAGGATTAATTTCGAATAATACGCAGATGTGAAAACATCCGAATCGATTTTTGAATTTAATTAAATCATTTATAAAACGCAATAAGCATTTGTGGCGAAAGCTGGGGTTAGCAATGTAATTTGCCGATCGTAATCAGTTAATTAAGAGACAATTATTTGTAATTTAAACACATCCCCGGTTTTAAAAGTTGAGAAGGCGTCGAATGAATCAAGTTTTGGAACTTAATTAGAATTTTAAGAAAAATAATTCGTTCAGGATGCGATAAAACGATGATTATTTTAAATACGGATCATTATGTGGATTCCTTTTTTTCATTTTTTTAGTGTTTATTCCAAAGGCACGTATTTAAACTTTTCAAATAAGTCCATTAAATTGAGAAGAGCGAAAAACATGTTAACAGGGCTACTTCCGCTCGCTATTTTTAGGACTAATGCGATATTCTTGTAAGGAAGGACGCTGTAAAGTAAGTAAGGTTCTCGACACATTATCTTCTCTTGACTACACATCTAGCGTACAACTAGAGGATTGAACGAATGAAGTGTTTAATTTGAAGTTTTCCTGAGATGCGAATATTTTTTGTGACTTCTTTCTTTTTCAGAACTTGAAAAAATGGCTTGACGGGAAGCAGTTCACATCAAATGAAGAGGTTATTGCCGAAACCGAGACCTATTTTGCTTGGAACATCGCTGGACTAAGAGTATACAGCTACAATTATGTCGAGAAATAACTTTACTTAAATACTATCTTCCTATCTTTCACATAACCTACGTTTAATGCTTAAATGTAAAATGGAAGTTTAGTGAATAGATCTAGTATTAGGTTCGTATTTTGCATATACTAGTGCATACGATTTAAGCCGTTCCAGTTTTATTTTACGGCTATGTTAACAGATGGCAACGATGCATTTATCGTACACTATAGGATCATACTTTTCAAAGCCGTGAATAACACTAGATAATTAAAGTTGTATTACAAAGCAGATTTATTGATTGATTATTTAGCCATTATATATAACTAAATGAAGAATTATAATAAATAATAAATAATAATAATAATTTTATTTGTTAAGTCACATATTGTGAATATAACAGGTCAAAAAAAAAAGGAAAAAAAAATAAGTAATATATAAAACTAAAATATAAAATATAATAATACAAAAACAGCAGTGACAGAACAATAAGAAACAAAATAAATCTATATACAACTATTGGAAATTGAGATATTCCTCGATGGAGTAGAATATATCTGACAACAAAAAATCTTTAAGCAGATACTGAAATTACTTTAACGTTCTGGCTTCTTTAATAGCAGTAGGAATCCTATTGTAAATATTATCCCCAGACGAGTTACAGACAGCGTAAGACTAGAAGCATGTATGTGCTATAATCAAAATTATGCTTGTTATGATAGACGTAACAACTAGCTTCGAGTATATAGAATTAAATGTGCAGTTGAGTATTTTATCTGTCTGCAAAATTGTATTCATAACCGAACACTGGTTGCAACTTTCTACTCTTCGTTATGCTAGTATTCCTGGATTCAGCCTACTAGCGTCTTATTGCCGGCAGACGGCAATTCACGGTGGTTCTGCCATTTATATCAAAAATGATTTGTGCGGCGCGGAAAACAAATACATAAATGAACAAGCTGTTGATTTCGTCTTCGAGTGTTGTGGTGCGAATGTAACTTATGGAAAGGACCGGTACCTTCTAATTTGCATATATAGTAAACGGATACTCTAAAACTGTGGCACTGGAACACTGAAACAGTTCACTAAAACCCTTACCACAACACTTAATTCGTACTGGACGCACGTTTCGATAGCCAAGCTATCATCATCAGCAGCAAGACTGAACTAACAAGCTAAGTGAAAAACCTTATAAGGAAAATAAATTATGCAATATGTAAAATTAAAATCGTAAAATTTAATGAGCCGCTTCATTGCACAGGACTATAAATAGCCTAAAGGTAAATGAGCCGAATGACGTGAGTTATCCTAGAATACAATGAAGCGGTTCATTGCACATGGTTAAAATTACAACTATAAATGATTAAACATGATGTAACAAAGGATAAAGGCTGGAATTTAGTGGTCCTAAATCTGAATTCATTAGCTCTTCATCAACGCTAGATTTATCAAACCTTCTGAATTTGAGATGAGCCAAATGTTCTTTGTACCTAATTTTGATTGACCTTTTTGTCTGCCCAATATACACTTGATCACAATCTTTACATGAAATTTTGTAAATTCCTGATTTATCCATGTTATCCACTGGGTCTTTGGAATTTCCTAAAAGGTTTTTAAGGTTATTGCTCGAAGAGAAAACAATCTTGCGGTTAATCCTAGAAAAGATTTTTTGAAGACCCTTGGTGTAACATGGATAAAAGGGTAATTTAACATATTTCTTATTATTACGGCCGTCAATGCGTTCTAATGTGCTTGCATTTCTAATTCTTAATCTATTCTTATGTTTCCTAATAGTATTATAGACGACATCTTCAGAGAATCCGTTAAAGTTAGAAATATTGATGATTTCTTTTAGTTCATTTTGATATCTATCTTTCGTTAAAGGAAAATTGAGTAACCGGTGCACCAAAAAGTTAATAGCCGAAAGTTTGTGTTCATATGAGTGATTAGAATCCTGTAAGATGAATCTATTATTACTAGTAGGTTTCCTATATACGTCTATTTCTAACTTATTTTTATTTCTTATTACTAACATGTCGAGGAAAGGAATCCTGTTGTCTTTTTCTTCTTCGTGGGTAAATTTGATAGAGGGAAATTTTGAGTTAAGTTGTTCTATGAAATCCGTTATTGAACATTTACTGATGTCAAAGATGCAAAAAATGTCATCGCCTGAATCGGGTTTTTGTGTGCCAGAAACGAATTGTGCGGACTATGTTTGGTTTTGATTTCGACCAGTCTTGCAGAAATTACTTAAAAATGAATAATATCTTAACTGTATACGGTATCTATATATTCGAGGTACTTCCTTTTTGTTATAAAAATAAACACCTTTTCGAACAGCATTGTTTTGACCATGCTTACGGCACTAGAAGGATCGGTACTGCTTCCCCAAACACCGGTTAAGTATAAGTGAGAGTGGTCTCACCTACACGAGCTTAAAGCTATTTAATAGATTACCTTCTACCTTAAGACAAATTAGTAGTGTATACCTGTTTCGTAAACAAGTTTTTAATTTGTTAGTTGAGATGGAGCCCTATTGTACATTTATACCTTTACTTTGTTCGTTTATTGTTCTTAACGTTTGCTTTGTTCTGTTGTAGTAAAGCAATAAACTGTATTATTATTATTATTATTATTATTATTATTATTATTATTATTATTATTAAGCAAGTGGTAAAATGTTTAGATTTATAAATATAGATCTGCATGATTGAGTAAAACGTGCCCCAACAATTGACTTAACGATAGCTTTCTGGACCAGAAGCACCTTTTTGGCAGACGGAGATGAACCCTACAATAACATCCTATATTGCAACCTATTAGCTAATAACCATTGTTGTTATGCTAAGGTATCGGTATCACCTGCAGGTGTGGTAAGTTTCCTCGTTTATAGCTATGACGTCATTATGTTTATTTTTGAATTGTTATCCCATTTTTCCAACAAAAATGAATTCTCTATTATTTTTGGAGTGCTTTATGTAGGAAGCTTAAACATTAATTGTAAAACAAAGGATGCAATGAGTGTATAGTAATATAAACGTCGAGAATAATGGAAATATGTTCCTGTTAACCTTTCTTTCTGCATCTGAAAAGAAACAGAGAAAGAAAAGAGGAGGCAATCGAAAGAATGTATCTAAATCAAGTTTCGCAATCACACAATCCATGGTGCAAAGTGTGTCGGGCCATTATACTCCTCAAAACTTTCCTAACTAAAATATTACTCTGTATATGTAGGTACAAGGAAGCTTTTAGTGGTTCTAGTTGTTCTCTCATTCACTTTATTGCGTTAACGTTTTTTCTCTTTCTGATTACTTAGGTCGAGAAAAACGATCTCAGGAGGAAACATCAAACTTTCCATTCGAAATAACTTTTTTATGTACCGGTACGGGTCATAGTCTATGGAACTAACTTAGATTTCTCTTTAGTATCACTGTAAGCGAACTTATTATTATATTTTTCTGCATTTTTGGTTATTTATTCAATCACTTATTTCCGGTATTTTGAACACTTGATAATATTGATACTGGAAAAGCATGTACTGGAAATATCTGACAATTTAATAGGTAATATATATATTATCTAAAATGTATCTACCAATAATATTTAAGGTTATAAACAAATTTACGCCCCCATTCTGGTTAAATAATAATAATGATAATGGTAATCATGTTTTTATTGCTATAAAATTGCTAAATAAATAAAATACATAATTACAAGCAAGTCAGACGTGAGTGAACATTCTTGTTGTATTCTAAATAATTTTCTAACGTTTATTGAATGAAAACAATTCATTTAAGCTGTTAATTCTCTAACAAAGCTCAAAGGAAAAATTAAAAAATTACCGCTGGATTTGCGTTACTCAAACATATACAAAGTTATAGAGTTTATACGTTTCTGGGAAAAAGGTGACCGCCGGGATAAATTTTTGAAAGTCTAAAACAAATACATATCGCGAAAAGGTCAAATATTTATCTGAGGATTCAATTTTCAAATATTTACCAAACGCATATCTTTTGAAGACTTAGCCGATAAATATATTTATTTTTGAAGAAGGAAAAGCGGAAAATTTGAAGTGTTTTCGTGGGCAGAAAATGTGTGGGTTTTTCAATAGTACAACAGTTCGTACGCCCTTGTTTAAGTCTTTCGTTGAATGTACCTCGTGAGGATTGAATCAACTTCGAACAAGATCGACTCCTCTGTATTTACATGAATTAACAAATGGAGTAGATACTCCAGAGGTTTCCTTTGAAATTACTACAAACTACAAATGTAACATCCGGCTTTTAGAAGGACAAATTGATTAAAGTGATTGCTATTTTAACGTTAAACAGATAATATTTCCTTTTCTTGTACATCTCTAATCAATACTATACTATGGAAAGGAATAATGTTTAACCAAAAGTTTTGAGATTAATACACAGGATGATACAATTGCCACTTTAAATACAGCGATTCGTCAAATAAAATCTGTCTCATACCATCTATTTTACTATCTAACAAAAACTCCCAAAAAGAGTATTGACAATTTTACATCTTGCACCTGTTATATATACATACCTCAAATAATTCTACCCATTAAGGATGCATTGTTGTCATTTAATTATACGCTTAGAATGAATTGTTATGTACGTGACATGTTTATTTGCCCAAGGCATCGCGTATGGAATGGAAGTTTTGTTATGTAGTTGAAATGCAAAAGTGAAGTCATTGTTATTAGTGATCTCTGTACTATTTCAAGGTGAATATTTTCCATTATATTGAACATTCAGAAGATTTTATTTATTTATCTACTTCCAGCATGAATATCCAAAATTCTAACAAGCCTGCTAGGCGTTTATATTTAGTAATAATTGCGATTATAAAGTTTAATGAGTCCATTAATTGAATATTGATTTTCAAATTTCCATTTGAATTGAAGTAGAATTCCAGGATCCAAACAAATCAACATTATTACAGCCCATACTTCACTTTTAAATAAAATATTATCGCGCAACAGTTTCAACAATAATGATAAACGCCCTTGCATATATTTGAGTGATATTGTTTTGCAGATATTATGTAGTATTTTGAATGGGCTTTTCGTTTCCGGATGAAAATTTTAACGAGTTCTAACATCATTAGGTTTTTGATTGCAAGTTAAAATCGCTACGTAGTACATATCTAACACTACTGCCGGACTCGCTAATGGGGAAATTTCTCAAAACTTATACACCAGGCCATATGCCACGAATTACGAAACTTTTAAAGGTTCGCACGTACTTAACTCAGAACTTTTAAAACGTTGGAGTAATGGAGATTTTCGCTGGGTTCATAAACACTGCATGATCGGTTGGATTCTTTGTTTAATTGATGGAAAATTGAATCGATTCTTTAGATTTTTATAGCTTAATGCTTCGACTGGTTTGTTTGGCTGAAAATTTAAATCTTCTTCTTCTCTAATTTATTGTTGCTGTTTCTCATTTTATGGCAAGTATTATTCCTAGATATTTAAAACTCCAATGGGTTATTATCTAATGTCTATTGTGATATTTTATCGTTAAATTTCGATGTTTAAAAAGTCTCGTATAACCCAAACAAGTAACTACTAAATTATTTCAATATTTGATAGTTTTATTTTAGTTACGCAATAGATCTGTGATATTCCATTAAAATTCTAGGCGAAATTTCGAATAAACAGTTCGATAAGTTAGTCAATATCAGCGACAATGCCGCTAATACAACGAGGCCAGCAACGGAGAGCACACACAGCGGTAAGTATGATATACGACTTTAAACATATTAGAACTATAAATCACGTATGTAGACCCAATATTGGGACATTCGACAAGAGCAGAGGCAATAATTTTTTGTGAACGCGATTGCTTCAATGCAAAATATAACTCTTCAACCGCGTTACGTAGAGGAATGTAAAAGTTGTCTTTATTAGTCTGTAAAATTTTAAAGTTAAAGCAGATGCCGCTTCCTGATCAATACATGATCAGGGATATTACGAATTTACAGGGATACCACCTCTAAATCAGGAACGAAACGTCAAGGAAAAGAACATTTTAATGTATTTAACAATTTAAACAAAGTTTAATTAAGATTAGAATATAATCTTTTATTATATCCAATTCACTAATTCACACAAAATATATATTTTTACTTTTGCAATATTTTTAAAAGAGAGAAAATGTATACGAACTGCGATATAATAACAATAAACACCAAAGTAAACCTCAGAACATACGATAACTATGTAGTGTTGAATTCACGGTGATGTGGTTTGGTGTCGTCACGGGTATGTTTGTTAGTTCTATGTATGCTAGAAAGGAATCGCGCTTAATGTTGCCCGTATTGTTTAGTCTATTACGTATTACACACAAAAGCTCGATTTTAATTAAATCTATCATCCTGTTACGTAGCAAAAGTAGGAATGCATTATCCATATTCGTTTCTCTCATTTCAAATTAAAAATAGACCTTTGAAACTTTTCTATTCCAAGATTCAAGGAAAATTGAGTTCTGCAAAGTATTACGTAACGTTAATATATACATCAGTCACTATATAGTAGATTATAATGACGCAACAGCTGGGTGTCGGACGCATTTGAAAGTTGAAACATATATGGCGGAGGCGCCGGCTTAGGCAAAATTAAGTTCGGATACAAATGCAAATATCAACTATATGTGTATCATACGAAAAAGTCATTTCAGGAATTTCAGACCTTCAGTTTTTTTTTAACTGAAATTTCACAACGCTGGCCATCGCGCTTGTTAGGTTATAATTGATATATAACTGGATGTTATGCAAATTTCAAGCCATGCCGAAAATATGGAGAAGGATTAGATGAACAATTTCGAGGGAAACTTTAGGCTTGCGGCAAACCACGAGATCTGCTAATGATGTCAACACGTCGGTAGAATAGGTTTGCAAGGGTGAAACTTGCTTTCCTTCAATATGCGATGTACCGAATTCACACTCAAAGTATGATTTAAAGACAATTATCGGTAACTTCTAGTAACGGACTCCAGATATAGCAAGAACCCGTTTCTCTAAAACGGTTTAAAGTTTTGTTCATAATAAAGTAATTCGTTCCCTTTTTGGGAATTCTTCATTGAAAAGGAGATACACTTCTTGTTGTGTTCTCTTACGATTACCAAACCCAACCACCATTACACTCGTCATTCTCTCAGTTTCAGTTATAACGATCATCTTATGTTATTTCATACCTGTTTCAGAATGAATTTTTTTTTGCTTTTTCTTTAATTTTAACCCTAGGATGCATGGGTGTTTGGATAAACAGATTAACATTTCTCGGGTCTCTCAGGCCCGGTTGTTTTTTGACTCTATTAAAAATATGTAAGAATATGAAATATATTTAAATCATTTATTTGTGCGTGTAAAAATCTTAAATAATTAAATAAAACCTCTAACTAAGGATTACAGCTCTTATAAGTGTAAATATATGTTAAAAAGTAGCAATTTTTACAAATTTTTACAGTATGTTCGTTGCACACATTATTGCGACACTTTTCACAAACCGGTTTGTTTTTTCTGTCTAAACTAGAGGGACACATCACGCATCTCTTCCTTTTATTTATAACGGCATCAGTCGCAGTTTTTTCAATGCTAATAAATTTCTTCATACAATTTATTGAATTTCTTGGTATTTTCGGATTTTTTGACCTCTTTATCATATGCGGTATTACCAATTGCTCAGCTAATTCCTACAAAAATAGTCGTCTAGCGTGTGTTACATTCCTATGATAATCAGATTTCAACGTGGAAAATATAATAAATGCATTTAGTGCTGCAATATCGATTATATTGGAAAAAAGCGCCATAGGCCAACGCTTCGTTTGCCTTTTACATGTTTAGTTGGGCTGTTTTTGATCCATTACGTCTACTCCCCCTTTGGTCTTGTTATAATAAAGTATTAGTTCCGGTTTCTGCTTAACATTTTCACTTACAGACATGTCATTGTGGATGGTGCTAAGCAAAATGATTGACTTGTTTTTCTTAGGAATGTAGCCAACCATAGTCATTATGTCATAAAAGCCAAATGTAGAAGAGTAAACCGGTTTGTTCTATGCATCTCTTATTTCATTTTGTATTTCTGTCTTATTTTTTCTTAGTGTTCCAACCACTGTTAGGTTCTTTTCTAATAAACATTTAGCCAATGGAATGCTTGTAGAGAAGTTATCCATTGTAACATTTAGTCCAGAGAAGTGGATGCTGCGTACTAAAGTTTGCATTACTTCAGAAGGAAGATTTGTATGGATAGGTTGATTGGGTCGCCTAATTCTGATGATAAACACCAATTAGAAATAGCAACAGGAGGATCCAGTTGAGGCATAGACAAGGCCCAGAAGAAACAAAAATTATAGATAAAGAAGTTATGAAGCTTAGAATACCACGCTGGGCTTCGGAGGCCCGTGTTATGCATCCTAGGGTTAAAATAAGATCTAGAAGAGTTTCTATAAAACGACACTATGTTATCCTATTTAAAAAATGAAGTAATGATATCATATGTCAAAACTGACAAACAGCAAACAACCTAAAACAGTTCTAGAATCTCGCCAAATAACTTTCATATAAAATATTTTTTCATATAACGTAGTTCGCAGACGTTTCAAGGTGTAACAGTGGCCTTCTCAACTTAGGTTTGATCCAGAGTTAAGGCAACCAAATAGTGAGTTCAACATTATATTCCTCTTACATGTATTTATTTAAATAAAATAACTTCAATATAATGTATTTTAGGTATAATATCACAGAGAAATACGGTGTATACATATGTATATCACCAGAAGGTAGAGTTATCAAAATCAAACATTTAAACAAGTTAAATGTTATTAATATAACATGAATGCGTAAAACATAAATTACATCATACGAAATTTTCGTTTCACTGAATTGTGATAGCAAGTAAAGGGGATTGAGCTACTTCTTACTTGAGGCTATCGCTATAGTCAGCATTTCCGAACGCAGAAGTTCGTGTTAAAATATTGCCCGAGGGTTATCTGCGAATGTGCTTTTATGATTTTAAACGTTATTTGAAAATTTACGGTTAGAATAGCATAAAAACGATTTTAATCGGGAACCTTTTTTCGTGGGATTCAGATTGTAAACTAACTTTTGGCGTGGATTATCATCTGCTTCGGCTAATTTTTATTTTAAATATCGAGCAACGATAACACAAGTCTACCGCTTGCAAATTTTACGCGAAGTATCTTCCTGAATATCCTTAAAATTCCAACACTAAAAAAAATAAACCATACATAATGACTCCCTTTATTTTTATGTATAACAACTCATTTTTATTTTCTGATTACATTCAGGTTTACTACCTACAAAAAACATAAAGTGTAATGTTACGGCCACCTATAAATCCTTATGAAGCATTCTCTTCTCTTATTTTTTTGGGTGCATATCTGGGAGATGAATTATCAAGAGGGTTTGCATTATGTGGAGATTTTTTTCCCTCAGTACATTATTAGGGCGCTTGTATTTTCCAAGATATGTCAGGACATCCATCATACCAAATTATCATTTAGTTATCGTACTGTTGGCTGGGAGATTTTTATTCAGATGTTTCTTATTCTGCAGATTAGAAGTGAATAATAAAGTTTTATTTTTTGTACTCTGTTGGATGCGAATTCCTTTTGTAAAGGTGGAAATATTCAAAGAGAATTCCAGATGAAATTATGAATCAACCTTTACACATGAATTACTAAAATGTACGCCGACTATCCATTACAATGCCCATGTTACAATTTTTGACCCATTCAACCCGAACATTAGATTAATTATTACTACTAATTACCTTAATACACAATTCCAAAGGGTATCAGATTGTAATATTTATACAGAAGGTTTCGCCTATTATACAGTATTTACTCCGAAACCATGAAAGACATGTAAAATTTAACACATGTATACTACCAATGAATTCCTAATTGAAAATTATTTTGAAATGTAAGTGATATAAATTTTGCTTTGCAACCAATTGATAGAATTAGGCTGGGAAAGATTCAATTGTCAAATTCGAATTTGAATGAAACTTGGTGGAAATATAGAACTTACTAAAGTATATACATAGCAATCTTTTAAATAATAATAATAATAATAATAATAATATCGTTTATTCCATAATGCACATGCATAGAATACGTCACAGTATGTATAAAATATAAAAACATAAACATATAAATCAACAAACATTGAATATGTAAATATAAAAGATAAAATATATAAATAAAATGTACGAACTATAATAAATGAGGCGCATTTAAAAACTCATTTACCGTATAAAATGGCCGACTAGATAATAATGTCTTGAGCTTTATTTTAAACCTGGAAAGCGGCATTTGTTTTAAAGTATTGGGTAAACGGTTATATATTGCGATACATTGCCACACAACCTGTCTTTGCACCTTTGTCAGATGAGTTTGCGGAGGTAGCAAATGCAAGCTATCTTTACTTCGTGTATTCTGCTCGTGGTCCGGTACATATTTTTGAAACAGTTCACTGTTACTTTTTACAAACAGTGCAGATTCTAGTATATAAATCGATGGTAAGGTAAGTATATTAAAGTCTTTAAATACTGATTTACACGAGTCTCTAGTTTTTAATTGAAATATTGCTCGAACACATCTCTTCTGTAACATAAATATTCTTTTCGCATCTACAGCGCTACCCCAAAAGATAACTCCGTATTGAAGCCGAGACTGAACACACGCGTGATAAACACTCAGCGCAGTCCGAACATCGACATTTTGTGAAATCACTCTCAGACTGTAGCAGAAACCACTCAACCTTGCAGCAAGATCATCTATGTGGGGTTTCCAAGATAAATTGTTATCAACTACCACTCCGAGGAAGCGTGCTTGTTTTACACAAGTAAGTTGTTCTTCGTTAGATTTTATGTTGAAGCCGACTGGATCTGCGTTATACAAAAGAATGTTAGTTTTATTGGTATTCAGTTGTAATCTATTTGTTTTACACCAGGCATGTATGAATTTGAAGTTATTTTCTAATGTATTTTTTATTTGTCCACAGGTACGCTCCCGAACAATGCACGAGGTGTCATCTGCATACAAAATAGCTAAGCCGTCAATAACTTCTGGTAGATCATTGATGTACAGAAGGAACAAGAGCGGACCGAGAGTGGAGCCCTGAGAAACACCAAAACGAATTGTTCGCCAGGATGATGAAACCTCCGCACCAGATGCATCATAAACCACTACAGCCTGTTTTCTATTTGTGAGGTAAGACCCCATTAGCTCCAATGCCACGCCTCTAATTCCCATTTTTTTCTAGCTTATGCAAGAGTAAACGGTAATGCACACAGTCAAATGCCTTGGACAAATCCATGAAAACACAAGCAGTGATTTCTTTGTTGCTCATACCAGTGAGAACCTCCTCTAGGAATTGAAACGCCGCTCGCATGGTAGATCTTTTTTTTACAAAACCATTTTGATTTGGATGCAAAACACCATGTTCGATCACAAATTTAATAATTCTGTCATATAGAATTTTTTCAATAACTTTGGATATATTTGAAACAAGCGCCACAGGTCTGTAATTGTTCACATCTCCTTTGTCTCCTTTTTTATGAATGGTCTAACTATACTGTATTTAAGTTTTTCCGGAAATTTGCCAGTTTGAAAAATAGTATTTATTATGTGGGCCAAGGGGGGTGCTAGAATCTCAGAACAAGACTTGAGCATAGAAACCGGAATTCCATCTTTTCCAGTCGCTTTGGTGTTGTTCAAGCTATTGATAATGCTTACTACCTCATTGTTGTCGACCAGATACAAGTGATTCCGGGACGTATTTAACTAATTCTGATTCTACTAGCGCTTCTTCGTTGTCTTCGAAACCATCACAGAACTCAATGAAGTAGTCATTAATGCTATCCAAAGTATGTTTAGCATCTTGGCTGTTCCCACCGAAATCTTTCAAAATATTTGCAGTATGCCGCCGCCGTGAGAGTGTGGCTTTAGATTTTCTCTGCAAGGCCAAATAAGGGTGCTAGAGGTAATTACTAGAGTTCCTCACTAGCGTCAACGGGCAGTGGCGGCGGTTCGATGCAACCCTCAGTATAACTGCGAGTCTCAACCAGATCTGTTGTGTATACATGTACGCTGTCCAACTTCCTATAACAATAAACCGGGAAGTTGCCGTCCCAAAATAACAACAGCCAAAGAGGATCGTTTGTTAGCAAAATTTTCTTTTCGGGATAGAAAGACACTTCCTTGCATCTATCTGCAGAAGTTAGCGCAGAAACTGGTCTAGAAATTTCGTTAGAAGACGGTTAAATAGTGCAGGTTATAAGGCAAGATAAATGCCGTTATTGTCCAAGATCAACAGAAAAAAACTGTTCAGAATAGGCAAAAAGACCAACATTGGATAAATGAAAACTGGAAAAGGGGAACTTAATGTTATTGTCATGAAATTACTTTATAATTTAGCCGTGCAATTGGATTGAAGAGGTAGGGAGAGTGGCCAACATCGAGTCGCAGGCGCAAAATATTCTCGGTATACACAGATTTCATGTTTGTAATATTTTTTGAAATATTGAATAAAGAGCTGAAACATTTTTAAAGCATTAGCAGAACCTTTATCTTTATTAAAACAGCCTAATATCATATTTCCATTATCGAATATTCAAACAACACATTAATGTATTCTGTAACCTGTTAAAGAAGCAATAATGGCCTTGCATCTACGTATAACTTTACAACTCACGTATATAAGTTTAAGCAACCACTTATTGGATATTCAATACCTACGTAGTTTACCAATTACCCCCTTAATTTTGTTACTCTTGTACCTATTTGGGGGTGAGAACACCAACAAACAATATTACCACTTTCAGTGTATAACGTTCTGGCAGTTTATTAAAACTTCCAGGTTGCAATAATTGCTTTTCATGTTTCATTCACACGAACGGGGTGTTTACTATTAATACTAGTAATACCTCTTTTATATAATGCTACATTAGATTACCTTATACCTGCATGATAATAAACACATTCCTTTATTTTGGAAGCTACAGCGTTTCGAGTCCTCCAAAGACGTTTGAGAGCCGCTGATATTGTCACGGACCACCGTGATAGGGGTAGCTCGGGGTAGAAACTCGCCCCAATACTACGCACAGAAATTCACCTACCTGTTAGGAAGAGGAACTGGAGAGGTACGTATATTCCAAAAGAAAACAGGCACTTCACTTTTCACTCTTTATTTACCAAAAAAAACAAGAAGTTATTGCAGAGCTCTTTTCAGAGACTCTGCCCCCCAATCCCTTATCCTTACTAATTCACCTATATTTATCACCTATCCAATCCCTACTACTAACTATCCTTCCGGTGCTTAATCGGCAGTATCAAAGTTCGATGTCTTCGAATTGACCGAGAGATCATAATCTTACACGGCAATTGTCCAGGCGCTCAGTCAGCTCGACGACACCGATCACCGATCGAAAAATGATTACAATACAGAAAACATAGACGATGAACGCAAGGCAGCGGAAGTACAGTTAGCGTCTTTTCTAAAAGTGAAAGCAAAGCATTTATTCGCGACATTTCCCCCCCTTCCAGGAATATGCCCCCGGCATATTTGTCAAAAAAAAAATGTAAGTTACTTTATAAGAAAAACAACAAGACTAAATTATATTAAAAAAAATAAATAAAAGGGAAATAGTTAGGGGGAATTCTAAATAAACGCTTGCTGCCCTACAGCTACGTACTTATTCTAACTTAGCCTATTCCGTATGGTTCATCGTCATTTACTAGCGTCACTTTTCCCCACCTGTCGTAATGGTGTCCTAACTTTAACCCTATCTCCAACATTAAAGGAACGGTTATAGGGTACATAAAATGTAACAGAAAACTTGACGAAGAATTGGCATACATTGTTAATACGATGAATTTCCCTTACACCCAGCCTACATTACCACATTTTTTAGCATGCGCTGATACACCCTCATTTAATATGGGGGACAATCTCAATGACTACCAAAAACAAAAATTGAATGAATTGCTGCAGAAAAATTGCGATTTAATGGCATGGAGTAATGATAAATTAGGTTTAACACACATGGCAATACATGAAATTGATACAGGGGACGCCCACCCAATACGATTAAGACCTTATAGAGTTGCTCAAAAAGAAAGATGTATTATAAATGAACAAATTGAGGAAATGTTAAAATTAGGAGTTATTAGACCATCTGATAGTGAATGGAGTTCACCCGTTGTTTTAGTTAAAAAGCCTGATGGGTCG
Organism: Dynastes maya; assembly: GCA_029619315.2. Taxonomy (NCBI): domain Eukaryota; kingdom Metazoa; phylum Arthropoda; class Insecta; order Coleoptera; family Scarabaeidae; genus Dynastes; species Dynastes maya. The sequence continues at coordinate 2,344,762 of JAROYE020000012.1, read as the reverse complement.
TTTCGATTCTGTGTTGATTACCGAAAATTAAATTCAGTCACTCGAAAGTCTTCTTACCCTCTGCCCTTAGTTGATGATATCTTAGCTACTTTAAGCGGAAATAGGTATTTCAGTTCTTTGGATTTAAACTCTGGTTATTGGCAATGCCCTGTTAAAGAGTCAGATAAACACAAAACAGCGTTCATTGTAAATGATGGTTTGTACGAATTTAATAGATTAAGTTTTGGACTTTGTAATGCTCCAAGTACATTTCAAAGATTAGCCGATACCGTTTTTAAAGGCTTAAAATGGAAAGAAGTGGTTATATATTTGGATGACATATATGTTATAAGCAAAACTTTTGATGAACATTTAAAGAGATTATAAAAAGTATTTGATTGTATACGCAAAGCAGGATTGACCTTAAAACCCAGTAAATGTCATTTCGGTAGGGATGAAATAAAAATTTTAGGCTTTCACGTGTCATATGACGATATTCTACCAAATCAAGAAAAGGTAATGGCTATATCAAATTACCCTACCCCTAAAACTCAGAAGGACGTACAAAGGTTTTTAGGAATGTGTAATTATTATAGAAGGTTTATTAAAAATTTTTCAACTATAGCACAACCATTGTATGATATTTTAGGTGATAAAAAGAAATTTACATGGGGTTTTTGTCAAGCGTTAGCTTTAGAAACACTAAAAAATAAATTATCTAACCCGCCAGTTCTATCTCATTACTCACCTAATACGAAAACAGAATTGCACGTTGATGCAAGTGGTAACGGTATAGGAGCAATCTTATTACAAGAAAACAGGCACTTCACTTTTCACTCTTTATTTACCAAAAAAAACAAGAAGTTACTGCAGAGCTCTTTTCAGAGACTCTGCCCCCCAATCCCTTATCTTTACTAATTCACATATATTTATCACCTATCCAATCCCTACTACTAACTATCCTTCCGGTGCTTAATCGGCAGTATCAAAGTTCGATGTCTTCGAATTGACCGAGAGATCATAATTTTACACGGCAATTGTCCAGACGCTTAGTCAGCTCGACGACACCGGTCACCGATCGAAAAATGATTACAATACAGAAAACATAGACGATGAACGCAAAGCAGCGGAAGACCAGTTAGCGTCTTTTCTAAAAGTGAAAGCAAAGTGTTTATTCGCGACAATATGTATAGACCAATTATAAGGCAAATCAATACTATAGTAATAAAGTGTAGTAATTGGGAAAACAAATAAGACGCAATTTCCAATTTAATATATCTGAATCGAACATATTAAGATATGAAGAAGTTAACAGTATTTCATATATATATTTATATACTACTGTTATATATTTCTTTTGTTAAAGTTACGCGACACCGTTCGAAATAATTTATAGCCAGAAAATTTTTGCTGAACATTATTGGAAGCTGAAGTTTGAACGTTGCGAAAATGAACACATAACATCAATGAAACAAGTGTAAAGTATTGTGGGTTTCTTAACCGCGTATACACACACAGAGCTCTTGATTTATCTGAAAACGGCAAAACTTCCTCTACACACAGATACAGCTTTATTAAAGGATATCTGTACATCCTTCCAATTCGACGATAAAGAAAATAGCGGCGAGGCCTATTAAATATACCCGTAGATATCTCTGTCGCCTGTCACATTCTCAGGAAGGATAGTTCCCTTTTTGCTGATACCAAGGACATCAGGATATTTTCCAAACGCTTCATTCATGATAATAATAATGAACAATTCAGTTAACATATTTTTCTTTGCTATCCGGGTCTATTTTGCAGCTTCGTGGTTTTAACAAATGTTTTGTATTGTAAGAGAATTAATAGACGCAGAGAAACGTTTATTTGTATCAAAGCCGTCCGCCTTAATTGAAGACAATTACTATTTCAATTATCCGTAATACAATAACTGTTTTAAATCAAAAAGAAATATGTTCTTATCGTTTCTTTCTCCGCTACACTTGTAATGAAATGATTGTATTTCTTTGCTTAAGACATTTGTTAACTTGATTCAAGAAAATCTTGCAGAAAATTCGAAGAAAGCGATCCTCAGTATAACTAAATGGCCATTAAAACACAAAACAACAATTTCTTAAGGATAGTAAATAGTTTTCTTAATTCCATAATGCGTTTAGGTATTGTTCATAAATCAATAGTTTAATTTTCTTAAAATAAATAATTTTTTACTTTGAATTCTTGAAATTGTGCACAATATTAATTGGACTTACCTTGTTTAAAACAGTACAACATATACGTACATAATGAAACAAATTATTCACCTTGCTTGTGATTTTAAAAAGGCTAAAAGTAGAAGTCATCTAACGTTCAAACAAAAATAAACTTACTGTAGAAGTACACATGGAAAAAATGTCTAGAAACAAGAACCAAGACAGATAATAATAATAATAATTTAATTAGGGTAGGAATAAAAAACAATGCTCTAGTTTCTCGCAAAATTCTACTAAAGATATCTTTAGTAACGCGACCGGGTTTGTGCCAACTAAGAGGGTATCCAAACAAAAGAAAACGTAATAAAAGAAACAATATGAAACAGTGAAAAGCAAATCAATGAATTGATTTTCTATTTTTTTTTTTTAATATGACTATAAGTTGCAGTATAAAAACATTTGCACTATAGAATAGTAAATTATTAGATATCAAAATATATAAAAAGGCTCTTCCTCTTCCTGTCCCTTCCATCACCAAAAATTTTGCTATAGAGATTTTGTAAATGATGTGGTGCAATTAGTGCAATCCGAGGACCTTAATGCTAGTGCTCTCCTCTCTCCTATTCATGACAAAGTCAAGGTGTGGGGTTTTATTCACGTTCAGTCTTAGTTTATTGGACTCAAACCACTTCCCCGCTTGTTCTATAACCAGTTCAGTCTTTGTGGCTTTGCACTCTTTTGTTTTTCTTTTTATTACTACTCCAGATCGTTGATATATATATATTACAAATAGAAGAGGTCTCAACACAGATCCCTGAAGAACACCGCGCTCCGCAGTCCTTATGTCCGACCTCTTTGAATTCATTTCCACATATTGCTGTCTGTCCGTTAAGTACGATGACAACAAATTATGCACACTGCCGCGTATTCCATAAAAGTACAGCTTGCTCCACAGAATCAAAAGCTTGACTCAAATCACAGCAGGTCAGTTGCACCTGTTCTTACCGATCTAGTACGGCCATCACGCGTCTCATTACTTCTAACAGGCCCGTTGAAGTTGATTTATTTTTACGAAATCCATGTTGCGATGTGGTAATAATGTTGTCCTTGTCAAAAAAGTCGACCAATTTATTAGCGATTGTCTGTTCGAATATTTTGGAAAGAGCTGGTAGAATGGATATAGGTCTATAGTTTTCAGGGTTGTTTGTATCCCCTTTCTTATGTATTGGAATCACTCTCGCCATTTTTAGTTCATTTGGAAAAACACCCCTGTTTTCTGAATTTTCTATTTGGTTCATATATCTTTCTTTGGTGTAGTTTATAAATACATTCTTGTAAATATTTTTGCGTTGATGGTATTCATTGTAAAGGACAGGGTTTTTAGTTACTTTAGCAACTACAGCCAACGCGTCTAAATTGTTTTTCTTTTGTTCAATGTTTTCAAGGACTTTTTCTCTATATTTATTTCTATTAACAATGATTTTCTTTTCAGGGAAACATTCTTCCATGTGCCGCAACATTTTTTCCAGAAATAAGGAACATATTTCCTCACCAGATCTACCATAGAATATCGTCGACCAGTCGTAACGGTTCATGTTTTCTATAAAAGTGTTAATAGAGTCATTGTTGTATATTCACTTTGTCCGTAATATGTTTCAGTTTATCGTTTTAATTTTCTGTGACTTCACTTACATTTAATGTCTTTGTTGTTCTAGTTTTACTAGCCATATTTACAACTCAATAAAGTTTGTGTAGTATAACTAAATCACTTAGATACGAGAGGAAACAAATTTACGTCCGCACACGACAGCGACTCGACACGCATCATTATATTTATTGGTAAAAAACTGACAAAATATTTGTTTCTACAAGTCAACAGTTCTTTCGCGAAGGTGTTGAACATGTAGAAACTTGTAAATGGCGTTAGTCCGTATAAAAATCGAAGGCCGCGTCGTGTTTCTCCTAGTGAATCTTTCGATCTGAATAGGCAAGGGTTGGCCGACAGATTTGGTGATGATAAAAGCGAAAATATAAAGGGATACTAACCGCCAAGACAAGGAAAAGGAAGCGAAGAAGCTCTAATTACGCAACGCATAATTATGCAACGTAAGAAAACTAGTTCCTAATAGAGAAAGTTAAAGCTTAAGATATTTTTGTCAAAAGCTTGAGCGCGTGCCAGCAAACGAGGAAAATCAGACAGGAATCATTTGGCGTTTGAATTATATTGTTCGTTAAGCAATATTTATTTTGTCGATGCGTTGTGGGGCGAAAGCAAAGCAAATAGTTAATACGGATCTATCGCTATCATTCTCTAGTATATAAAGGAACTATTGGCGCTGGCATCCTTCCAACACTTCAATTAAATAATGGGTTACACTTGGGTGAATTCCTCTGAACGTTAGAACGGGTAGAAGGTATGAATATACAACGGTCATTTTAACAACTAGCTGCTCCCTCTATGCTATAGTCTATACATATTCGATGACTGCATAAAGGAGGAACTAAAGCTGTGAATGGATGACCTTTAAAATTTGCAAATATTCAAATATATGCTAAGCAATCTCTATTTACCTGTTATTATATAATATAATTTAAATAATAAGCCGGTAAGGTCTGAGGTATGAGGTATTTTACACTATTTTTAGTGCTCCCTTCCCTCGTGTTCCGTTTATTTTCAGGGAACGCGTGATTTACTTCATCTATAAAGGGCCACGTGAGGAGCCTATGAAGTCAGAATAACCTGAATTTGCGAACATATCATTTACATATTTTTATCAACTTTATTGAAAAAGTTGCCGCCAATCGTTTAAGGTCGCCCTCATGTAATATATTCCATAGTTGAGGAAGAAAAGAAGTTTGGACTGGGCTTTGTATAATTTACCAGAACGCTGATCTCTTTCCGAAACTAATTTAAATACTTCACATAAGTGTTAAGGTAGTACTGCGCTAGAATAATAAAAACCTACATACAGAGAGAGAGAGAGAAGGAAGCACTCAAGGCACAGTAGGTACCTACCTTCCTTAATTGGTTATTTACGTTACATAAACCTACACCTGCAATGCGTTTAGAACTGTTTTTATATTCCTGTCTCCGAATTTACGTTTCACTCGGCTGCTTTTAATTAAGATGATTCTCCTATACGAAAAATCACCAGCTATTCTAAATCTTTAAACCCAGATGACCCATTAATTTTATTTCTCCGCCCAATCAATTCAAGGAGATTCCTTTTCTACTACTAATGAATATATTTCCTTTAGACTAACAATAACGTAATCATTTTCGTTGTACGTTTCTACCAGGTTATTCTAAATAGTTGTTATATTTGTTAATACGTAATAATCAGAGTTTTAATTTGTACTTTAGTTTATTCTTCTAAGTTCAAATTTCAGTAATCTGCCAGCTTTAATCATATACGCAGCTGCAAATAATTGGATAATAATAGTAATAAATTATTATTATTATTATTATTATTATTATTATTATTATTACTCTATAATCCAAAAACCAAGCGATACTTTTGTTTGAAATATAGAATCTTGACAGGTGTTCAAAATTTCATTGATTCAACATTTATTAAGGTAAATTATGTTTCTTTTCAGGAAACAAAATTTATATTCCATGAAATACGAGAAAAACGAGATGATGGTGAATCACATTATTAACAAAATATGGGATGGCAATTAGGTAAATTGCTAGGGATGATATGTTAGCGTCTTCAATAAGAAGATGCTAAAAAAAGAATAAAACAAAGAGAAAGAAAAAGAAAAACTAGCAGAGGATTGACGGGGAAAAATGTTTTAAAATTTCGTCGTTGAATTATTAAATTTTAATCTAACTTCAATATAAAAACGATAGTGTAGTAAAACTATACATAAATGTAAAGTAAACACCTCTTCTATTTTGTATGTAACTCTTGTAAGTAAAAAGCCACAATCTAATAAGCCCACCGTCATCTCTGTTTGCTTTTCGCAAACAATTTTATACAAAAATACAGTTACGTTTGAGAACATGACACCTACTACCCCCTTTGTAATAAAATGGAAATACTTTACATCAATGTATATTCTGTTAATGCACAGCACGTCTGACGTGCACTACCGCTTATAAGTATTTGGGCACCCTTGAATTTTAGATTTTTGTATACAACGAATGTATTTAGGAAATATATTCTAGCATTATCAAATAATATGCTAATATTCAGTAAGATTCACTTAAATTCACTACATAATATCGGTCTATTTACTTCTTTCATCTATATGAGAGGTAATACCGTCATAAAAGCGTAGGTAGTAGCGACAACAAAGTGCGTATTTCTTGAAATTCCAAGAAAAATGTAACAGTTAGTAATTTTATTATGAATCATGAATAACGCTGGCCACGAGCGGTACTGCGCATCGGCGTAGAATCAGTTCGGACCGAGAGGAACGGTAGTACTACTTCGTCTGCGGAGCAGTACGGACATTTTCGCTGCCGGTCATTTGCGCAATTGTTTATCTGTCCTAGAAAAATTATGATTTCGTCAGCAAAACGACCGCGGTCGGACAAACTTCGAAAATTTATTGCAGAAATTCCAGACTTAATACATGAAGGTGCTAAAATTAAATGTGTAATCTGTAAAATCCCGTTAATGTGTTGGTCCAGACAACATTGTCTACGACACGTAAATAGTGAAAAGCATGTCTCAAAATGAAATTGCGCACGAGACAATGAAAAATTTATATTTAATTTATGCGTCACGTTTATCGCATGTAATATACCGTTTAATTTACTAGACAAGGAACCATTTATCTGCTTTTGGAATAACTATTCAGAGTGCAAATTACCAAGTCGAACATCGTTACGAAGAATTGCGCCATCTGCGCGCGAACATATTGAACAAAAAATAAAATCGGAGTTGAAAGATCAAAAATTATGGTTATGTGTCGATGAAACAACAGATCGGAAGAAACATTCTGTTCTTAATGTAATGGCACGCAAATTGGAACCTCATCAATCGGCACCTTCAATTCTATTAGTCTCCAAACGAATACAACAGTGTACTGCCGAAGTAATTTCAAAGTTAGTGTTAAATACATTGGACAAGTTTGAACTTTCAACAAACCAACTCTTGATGTTAATGAGTGATGGTGCTGCAAACATGCTTTCTGTAGGCCGGTCTCTTAAAAAGCATTCTGCTAATATGTTACACATTACGTGTAAAATTCATGCTCTCAATCTTGTGGCGGATAGTATCAGAAAATGTTATCCTGAGGTAGACGCTTTAATAGCGCATACCAAAGCAGTATTTGTCAAATCACCGAAACGTATTCGCGAATTTCACAGACTGTGCCCCCGTATATCAGAGCCACCAGAACCTATTCTAACTCGTTGGGGAACATGGTTGCAGGCCGCGTTTTATTATCATAAATATTTTGACAATATTAAGAACGTGGTTTTACAATTCGATACAAAGGAAGCTGCCGCTATCCAGAAAAGCCAGTCGAAATTTTAAGATAGTCAGGTTAAAATGGATTTAAAAAATCATCAAAATTACAAAATCCTGCGGTGCCGTTAGAAGAAACTCTACAAATAGTGCAACATGTTCACGCACAGCTATGCGCGATTGAAGACGCAAAAAATGTTTCTGTTCTAGAAAAATTTGAAAGTGTTTTTGAGAAAAATTCTGATTTTGGCACATTAAGACACATTTGTGAAGGTGCGTCAACATAATCGTTAAGTTATTTGAAAGATTATTTTACTTACGCAAATATTACGCCACTAGATGTAGAACGCTCGTTCTCTGCATATAAACGCATATTTTCCTCATGCCGTACTAGTTTCGCCGAAACAACAGTTGAAACATATCTAATGTTGCAGATATTTAACAGACATTATTCACTTTGTGATTTCACGGAGAACTCTTAAAATGGCAAGTGTTTGAGCACGTGTTATTTAATTTTTATTTAAAAGATGAGCGAAATTATTTGCGGCAGCAAACATCTCTATTAGCAGAATAACTCTAGTGGAACGCGAGGCTTGGTCGACTCTACGTTACTGTGCGGTACCGCTCGTGGCCAGCTTTAATCATGAAGCTATAATAAAGCCATTTGTAGCAATATTTTTAAATTACGGTCAGTTATCGTTCCATATTAGTAACGATAACATCTCTTAACGAATAGTGTTTATAATTTCGTTTAAAATTTTAAAACATGCCGAAAATGAAAGAAATTGGTGTTGAAACGCGTGCTCTGATAGTGGCACAACATAACTTGAGCATAAGCAATCGTCAAACTGCTAGAAATTACATTTAAATCCATCTACTATATATTATAACATCAAAAAACTACAGTGAAAGTGGCAGTTTTCTAAATAAAGTACGAAGTGGTAGACCAAGGGCGAGAATATCAGCTCAAGATATTGCTATCGTGGTGTTCAGCAAGCGAAAACTGCTCAAGAAATCGCCGCAGAAATCAATACTGTACTTACGAAGCCGTGTCCACGGATAAATGCCGTCGGCCTTCACGGACGAATTGCTTCGCCAAATTAATAAGAAAAAGAGATTACAATGGGCACGTGAACATCGAAATTGGACAGTAGAAGATTGGAGTAAGGTACTGCGGACCGACGAATCCAAATTCGACATTTTCGGTTGGCGAAGACGATTGTTTGCAAGAAGATCTGTAGGTAATTGTGCCCTAGAGCAATGCAAGGTCTCTACCGTCAAACACGGCGATGGTTCGGTAAAGATTTTGGGTTATTTTGTTGGTACATCCGCAGGTGACCTCGTAAAAATTCAAGGCATAATGAGAAAAGAGCAATACAAACGCATCTTAGAGGAAAATGCAATACCCTTTACTGTGAGAATTTTTGGTCAGCATTTTATATTCCAATGACGAGACAATGACCCAAAACACACTTCAAAATTATGAACAGTTGGAAGAGGAAAGGACACTAACTATCATGAAACGTCCACCCCAAAGCCCATCGAGTTATTATGGGAAGAACTTGATCGGGAAGTAAGGGAAACTTCTCCGACTTAAGCAGATGACAAACTACAGGTAGCTTGGGTTAAAATTAATTGCAAGAATGTTCCGATTATGCGACGCAATCATTGACAGTAAAGAAGAAAGGAGGTCACAGAGACGAATCTAAAATTTAGGTCAAATAAATAATTTTAATTGTATTTTCATATTTCCATTTAAATATTTAATGATTTACACTGAAATTTGAGGTGCCCAAATACTTATGAGCGGTAGTGTATGTTATCCAGGTAGAGTTGTATATTCTGTTCCTTTTCAATGTGTCCCATTTGTTTAAGTTTGACATTAATATATTGCAGCTTTGATGTATACAAACATCATACACTCGTTTGCTCTGTTACACCAGAATTCTCGACTTGTTATTAGTGAAACACTCAGCTTTTCAATTTAAATAGGTGTGCAAATACGTTTATTTAATATAAATGAAGTTTCAGATATTTCCGGGTATTAAAAAATCTATATAAAATAACGAGAATACTTAGAAAGTATTATGAAACTTTAATTTTTTAGTAATTTCTTTTTCTTTTTTTTTTTTGATTTGTTCCATATAATGTACTATGAAATAAAATCCTTATTATTATTATCATTATTTAATAAAATTTTTGTAATATCTGAGTATGAAATAGTATTATATGTATGTGCCAATATGAAATCGTTTTATTGCGGTGTATATTTTAATGGTTTCTACAATTTTTTGATGATGTAGTGCAATTACAAAATTTTAACACATTATTTTTGTTTTAATTATTGCCTATTTAACTTTTTGGTGTTAATGTTTAAACTAATTTTATATAAGCTTTAAAACACCTATAAAAATAATGAACCGGAAGTATATATACATTTGATGAGATGGTTTTTCAACCGTGGATGAAATTCCCGCTGTATGCCGAGGTTGAGACGCGAGAAGAATCCGTTTTATAAAATTGCGTCCATTTGTACAATATCAATGTCAAACCGGTAAAATAGGATGCATTAATTTTAGAAATTATACGTGGTCTCGGCTGTTTAAAGAAATAAAAATTGAAATTCTTATCAATTGTTAGAAGTTAAGAATACACGAGAGAATTTCAAGTGAGTGCTATTAATTTAACATTAGTAGCTTACTATTCCCAGACGTGCACTCTCAAGATAAGAATAGGAAAGCGTATTTCGACTGTTGCAGACGTTTCGGTGTTATTTGGGAATTTCATAACATATATAACAGCAAAGATGTAATATTACAGGGAAAATAAATCATGTTCGTATTTCAATTGAGAATAGACGAAACGGAAGTGTTTATACTTTGCTATATATGCTGCACTAGCGTCTTATTCTGTACATATTTGTACTGTCAACTTCAGCCAAAATGCAAGGTTGAAATCGAACACAGTAACATTCTAAACGAAGTGTACAGTTATGAAATGACTATAGCCGATCCGATGTCTAGAGTTCTGTCGTTTCTTCAAGTTATATATTAACAGACTTACGATAGCTTTATTTGCAATTATTATTATTATTTAAATGATAAATTACTCTGTTTAAGCTGGTCTGTAATTACTTTTCAATCTTCCCTAAACTAAGTGTTACACAATTGCAAAAATCGTCGTATTTATAAATTTCAAAAGCTTTTTATAATGCTTTAATTATATTGTCAACAAATTTTTAAAAAATAAAGTAGGCACTTTACAACACTTTTTTCTTATTATTAAAGTGATAAATAAAGCTGGCCACGAGCGGTACCGCGCAGTAGCGTAGAGTCGACCAGGCTTCGCGTTCCACTGGAGTTATTCTGCTAATAGAGATGTTTGCTGCCGCAAATAATTTCGCTCATCTTTTAAATAAAAATTAAATAACACGTGCTCAAACACTTAACATTTTAAGAGTCCTCCGTGAAATCACAAAGCGAATAATGTCTTAAATATCTGCAACATTAGATATGTTTCAACTGTTGTTTCGGCAAAACTAGTACAGCATGAGGAAAAAATGCGTTTATATGCAGAGAACGAACGTTCTACATCTAGTGACGTAATATTTGCGTAAGTCAAATAATCTTTCAAATAACTTAACGATTCTGTTGACGCACATTCACAAATGTTTCTTAATGTGCCAAAATCAGAATTTTTCTCAAAAACACTTTCAAATTTTTCTAGAACAGAGACATTTTTTGCGTTTTCAATCGCGCATAGCTGTGCGTGAACATGTTGCACTATTTGTGGAGATTCTTCTAACGGCACCGTAGGATTTTGTAATTTTTCTATTGCATCTGCTAGCCCGAAGTAATTGTCGTGAATGATTTTTAAATCCATTTTAACCTGACTATCTTGAAATTTCGACTGGCTTTTCTGGATAGCGGCAGCTTCCTTTGTATCGAATTGTAAAACCACGTTCTTAATATTGTCAAAATGTTTATGATAATAAAACGCGGCCTGCAACCATGTTCCCCAACGAGTTAGAATAGGTTCTGGTGGCTCTGGTATACGGGGGCACAGTCTGTGAAATTCGCGAATACGTTTCGGTGATTTGACAAATACTGCTTTGGTATGCGCTATTAAAGCGTCTACCTCAGGATAACATTTTCTGATACTATCCGCCACAAGATTGAGAGCATGAATTTTACACGTAATGTGTAACAAATTAGCAGAAAGCTTTTTAAGAGACCGGCCTACAGAAAGCATGTTTGCAGCACCATCACTCACTAACATCAAGAGTTGGTTTGTTGAAAGTTCAAACTTGTCCAATGTATTTAACACTAACTTTGAAATTACTTCGGCAGTTACACTGTTGTATTCGTTTGGAGACTAATAGAATTGAAGGTGCCGATTGATGAGGTTCCAATTTGCATGCCATTACATTAAGAACAGAATGTTTCTTCCGATCTGTTGTTTCGTCGACACATAACCACAATTTTTGATCTTTCAACTCCGATTTTATTTTTTGTTCAATATGTTCGCGCGCAGACGGCACAATTCTTCGTAACGATGTTCGACTTGGTAATTTGCACTCCGAATAGTTATTCCAAAAGCAGATAAATTGTTCCTTGTCTAGTAAATTAAACGGTATATTACATGCGATAAACGTAACGCATAAATTAAATATAAATTTTTCATTCTCTCGTGCGCAATTTCTTTTTGAGACATGCTTTTCACTATTTACGTGCCGTAGACAATGTTGTCTGGACCAACACATTAACGGGATTTTACAGATTACACATTTAATTTTAGCACCTTCATATATTAAGTCTGGAATTTCTGCAATAAATTTTCGAAGTTTGTCCGACCGTGGTCGTTTTGCGGACGAAATCATAATTTTTCTAGGACAGATAAACAATTGCGCAAATGACCGGCAGCGAAAATGCCCGTACTGCTCCGCAGACGAAGTAATACTACCGTTCCTCTCGGTCCGAACTGATTCTACGCCGATGCGCGGTACCGCTCGTGGCCAGCGTTAGTGATAAATCTATTTACGTGCGTAGGAGATAGGTAAATATGAAATAACTTTCTGACGTTTTTGTTATATATGTGTGTATATTAAATCAACTAGCTAAAATGTACTTGTGAAACAAATTTAATTGGTACAGTGAAATTATTAAATGAAATACAACTATTTTATTTCAGTTGTGATCGGCGTCGCATACTCTGATGAGTCTAAGTTCCATGTATGTAACTTTATGTCACGAATGCTGTTGCTGTAAGAATGCAAGACTAAAACAACTTCGGTTACAAGTAGTGGTATGAAGGTGGGATTAGTGTTGACAGTTGTACAGAAATCCTACTGCTGCGTCTGAATGTTTAGGCTTTCTTGTTTACTTTGATATGTTATACGTACATATTTACTTGGTAAATACATTTAGTTACAATTGTGTAATATTTGCGCATTTTAAGAAAATATGTGTACAGTTGTAATATATCTGTGATATATGTTTGAGTATAGCAATTATAACCACGTTGTAGGCAGTTCAATTGTTCATAGTTGTTTATTATTATTACACATACATATGTCAGTTGTAGAAACACGATGTCTTAATAAAGTGCCAAGCTCATTAAATGATGTATTTTACATAACATTAAACCTACTGCGATAAATTTGATAGTAAGGTAGAGTAACAGAAAAGTAATAGATTTGGATTTTACTCTGAATCCATTCCATATACAAATGTGGCTAAGTGAATTTCAAACAATGTAAGCATATATTCTCAATTGAATCTCCTATTCTGGCAAAAAGGAAGGAAGCTACGGATGTGGGGAATATTTCAAGACCGTTGAGTTGTACAACGACTGGGCTACGTGTGTTACCTATAATTTTTCGGTCGAGTTGAACTTTTGTGCGGACCATAGATGGACGTAAACCGTTTGTGGCGTTGTGGCCGATTTAATGGAAAAAGGGAAATATAACTTTTGAGCGCGAGCTTCGTGTAGTTGGACCTCAATTGATTTTCATTTATCTTTGTTAAAATCGTACAATCTTGAGGAATTGTCTTTTGGTTTATTTGACTTGACTGCACGATCGGAAAGCGGCAAAATAGGACGTTAAAGGCGAGTTAAAGGTATACCTATACCTACTGAGGTTTCGGCTTTCGACAAGGCTTTCGGCATTGCCGGACCGAAGGTACATTATTCTCGAAAGTTAAGATTAATGGTAAGATTTGGCAGATTTTAGTGCAATAACTTACCGTTAAGGACATGTACCGCTACTGTGGCAAACGCTAGTGTTCCTACGGCGCACGTGTAGTTTCCAGAGTGACGCTTTTGCAGTGGTGTTATGGTCAGAGTTGAAATTGCCGAATCGGTGTTGACAGACACGTTAGAGCTGCAACCAAATATAATAAGTTCGATTTAATTAGTGCGGAACTCAACGTAAATAATATTAACCGTTAATGTTTAACGTTAAATTAATATTTCAATAATTTAATTTATCCTATAACAATTATAATGCATATACAGCGTGTCAAGTAAAAAGTATTCTAAGACAAGTACTGCACAATATAAAATTATATTCGCGCACAATAGAAATTGTTTTTTAAGTGTTTTTTAACAATTAAAAAAAATTAAATCACGGCGTAAGACTAAGTCCTTTCTTGAAATTATTGTCGAAAATAAGAAAGTCGGAAAGCCTAAGGAATTAACTATCCTGAAGTTTATTAAAAGCTTAGCGATTTCAAATTTCCAGCGCCTCCACCAAAATCGCACATTTAATGTTTCTTTATTGTAATTGGAGCACATCATATTTTCTTTTACATACAACGTTCATTCCGTAGTATCTTGTTCTTCGTTTTTAGGAAGTCTGCAAAACAATACAATGTGTTCGACACGTCCCTTGAGCGTAGTATTGATTGCAGTAATCTTTACAGCTTTGCCGACAATTCGCCATTACCCCTAGCAATCCATTTAGATCTATCAAAGTATTTGCTTCATACTACAATAAAGCATCTGTTAACTATAGATATACAAGCGTATACATACGCTGTCATAACTGATAAGTTGTAAACATTCGTAAACGCTTACAGGCTTAAATCGGACAATTATGGTTGGTTATTCAGATGCAATAATCGTAGACTTTCGGTTTGCAGCCAATGATGTTCTTGTCGATATCATAAACTATATCGTCCTGGAACAATGTTCCATATATCGCTAATGAACAGCGATAATCATCAACAACATTCGGATAAATGTGTCAATTTACTCCCAGAAAATTTGTAGTGGTTCCACAGAGTTTTGTAGTTGATTTAGTATTGTCTATCAGTGAAATAAATCCCGGAATGTTATCGTTGAAAACCGTCTCACAGAACGAGGGATCAGAAGCATTATAGTATTATGATGCAAACACTTGAACACAATGAATAGGGCGTATTGGAAATACGATAGGATATCCTATCCACTATAATGTTATAATTAGACTACATTTTTGGTGACCTAGGACGTCACTGTCAAGCGTTCTGGCTCAAATTTGATAGCAGATTTGGATTCTACCGGATCGGTTTCTGTAGGAAATCAATTTTCGCGACTATCTGGTAACTTTTAGGAGATTTCTATATTTCCGGTGAAACCAACATCAACCCCAACGATTCCGGCGAAAGCTTTCCATATTTCATCGGGAAGAAATTAAGCCTATAAAAATGGCACGCTGGCAAGCTGATGTTGTAGGAACCATATTTGATGTCAGAATTGATCTGGATTTGCAAAATTTCCATAAATAACTTAGTAGTTTGAAAGGAGGTATTCATAGACTGTTGAATGTAATAGTAATTCTTCACGAATGATGTGATAATATGCAAGAGGGAGTTAATTGTCTTGTCCATTGAACTTTGGCTACAATTTCGTTACAAAAAGCAGTTGAATTAGAATTTAGATATGCAGGGTGCTCTGGAAAACCTTTACTGGGTAGATATAGTCTGATATAGTTTAGCAAAATAAACAAAAAAGTTCGTATAAAGCATAGCCCTAAAGTACTTAGATAAAAAGTTAACGGCAAATTTAAATCTAGAGAGAAAATGCTCTGTACAATTGTATTGTTTCCTCTTTGTCCTACTTATTTCGTTCCTGAATGGTATCAGATTTTAAAGGAAGAGTACTCGATTTCATAGCCGTCAATCAAGTCAGGATGAATAAGAAAATCCGTTAAGAGAAAACAAAATATAGCGTTGATTTTCGTACGAATTAAATCAATAATTTAGCAAGCCATGAAATTTATTGTTTTATTATTTTAATATTTTCCTTTTAAAAAGTCCGATCATTAATAAAATTTTAAAAATCTTTTTTAAATACCATTACAACTAGTGCAACAAAGAAACAAAAAATAGTATTACAAGGCCACAGCAACTTCTACACTAGACTCTGTAGAAGTGGATTTGTAAAAGTTCATAGCACGATTCCGCTCTGTGAAAAGAACTTCCATCGGCGGTTGGTCGCAATTTTTCGATTTGCTTTTGTATTGAAAAGTATTTTCCTTCAGAGTTAAATAAAATATACTTAATAAGAAATGAAGTTTCCTTAGAATGTTATAATGTAAATCAAATAAAAGGGATGCAGTAACTGTGAGAAAAGTTATCTACCTACGTGCTTACACAACATACCAAAAGAGAAAGTAGTAATAAATCTGATCATCTTTTTAAATTAGAACAGTTTGGGAAATTTTACAACATATATTAAACATAATTTTATTGATACATTGAGCAGTTTTTGTTATACCCACAATGCCTAATACAAATAGAGATGTTGGCAATTTTGAAACCTTAAAATGTTACCTCGACTCCAAAGAAGTACTTTATTATTTTTTTATTTCTCATATTTTGTAAACACTTACTTTATACCCTTGGTCAAAATGCTATCTCCATGTTTCCAAGAAACGGGCTGGTCGTCAGTAGGAGCACCAACTTGGACAGCAATGCACATCAATTCCAAACCACTACCTGCCTTGTAATATCTCTCAGTTACTGCACGACCAAGCTCATCAACAATTCTCACTTCAGGAGCTGAAAATAAAGAATGAATTACTTTAAAAACATTGTAATTTTTTCTATAATTGAAATAAAAAACAAACGTTCTAAACCACAAAAAGGAGAAAGCATGAATTTAGCGAAGAATTGGAAAAGTCTTGTCAATGTTCAATAAAATATAGGTATTCCGATGGCAATTTTTATCACTTAAGGTCGATAGTCCAGGTAAGGTCATAAAAATGCCGCGTACAAAACGATCGTAAGCTTATTGAATTCGTATTTTATTCTCTTTATTTTACCGGTTTCCGGAATATATTAATTGCAAATTTTATCGTTTGTATTAATTCCTGGGTTTAATATGTTTTTCTTTTTCTTCCGACCCTTTTTTTTTTATTAAATCCCTATAAATACGCCTCGTTAGGGACGAGTATTAGACACCAGATGCTTGCTCATTTTATTACATTTAAAACGGAAAGATTTTCCGTGAAAATAAAATGCTGCTTCCCACAAATTTATTTTTTAATTACTTTTGTGATCGTTAGTAAAATACGATGTATTTTCATGGAATTTTGCGTATTTAAAATGCATTGAAAAATTAAGCGCTTTGATTCCGATTTAAGAACCTTAACGTATTCAACACGCCTCGCCTGCGCCTGTGACAATGAAAGATATTTTTCAGAATCTTTCAGTACACACGCAGAGAAACGTTTACTTGCACCAATAACTGTTTTAAATTAAAAAAAGTATATTTTCTTAGCATTTCATTCTAAATAATACCAACAACATTTTAATATCTTACATAACAAAATTTTCCAATGAGTCATTTAAATAGCGGAAAATATAAATTTTATTAATAACAAAAAGCAAAAATAAATGCTGTTATTCAAGAAATGAAATGAGTGTTCCCTAAAATTAAATGTTTGGAATGCTATCCACCCCAAATTTTACTATTAAGAAAAAGTCTAGCAAAACGTAAAGATAAATTTTTACAGGTCAGGTACGTATCAATAAAAAATACGGAATATCCATTTTTATACATTGTCATACGTCAAATACTCATTTTCCTTAATAAACAATTTTTTTGAGTGTGAACTAGGTATGGAACATTTCAGCTGTAGAACGCCTGGCTTTTTGGGTTTGACACCATTTCAAAAATAGCTCTAGTACTTGATTATATTGTTATGTATATAGCAATATTAATGAAATTGTAATCGTTGGACGAAAAATGTCAACTATCTAAAAAGACTCTTTTGCAGTAGCAATTCCATTTCCCATTGGGACTTATAAGCTTATTATTCGCATGTCAGAGGTTCCCTGTCCTGAAAACATTGCCGGATAAAGCAAATTGCGGTGGCCAAGATTCGATTCCGTGACTTTACCATAAATAACAATAGAATAAATAATGCTCAACTCCCAAATATCACTAAAAATATTTTTAGGATTCAAACTGTATATACGTATAATAAAAATGAACGTTCTTCTCTTCAAAACTATTGGATTTGGAGAAAAATCAATGTTTTTATCTACAAACAGCATCAATCTTGGTATTTCCACTTTGAGAGCGATTTTCGGGATTTTTTAATAATTTCTTGACGTGCCAAAGATGAGAGAAGGGCCGTCAAATGAGGGTCCCTTTGTACACGAAGCCAATCTCCTAGTGAAATCGTCTGTTACTAAACGACGATTTCATGTCCTTTGAAGTGTTTGCTTATAATACTCCTCTTAACATCTAGAATACATGACGTTGGTTCCGTACGCTTTCGAATCAACGCAATCCTTTTGGTTGAGTTGTCAGGAGCTGTCAAATTAAGTGAAAGCAATAGGGTATTGTATTCGCTTCGTGTTTTACTTAACAAAGAAGAGCAAACAATTGTGTTAAAGAATGTAATGAAAGGGTATTCAATTTTCCATCCTACAAGGAAATTACTTAATTTCTATTAAATGAGTCGTATTATACAGAGTTTTCTTTTGGAAAGGTTAGGATAGTTGGACATGGTCGTATTCCTCTAGTTTCCTCTGCTTCGGGGTGATGGTCCTACGGGGTACATACGCTTTGGTGACGCGTGACGTAAATAAACACAGTAACCACGGCAGCGCTTGACCATAGTTCACTTTTCAAAGTTATTTCTCAAATACATACCCGATAAAAAAATTTTGCCTTAAAACTTTCATTCTAACCGTTACCACAAAAAGCATATTTACCATCGATGTTACTAATCTTATAAAACGAGATATTTATTT
This sequence comes from Dynastes maya, assembly GCA_029619315.2. Classification (NCBI taxonomy): domain Eukaryota; kingdom Metazoa; phylum Arthropoda; class Insecta; order Coleoptera; family Scarabaeidae; genus Dynastes; species Dynastes maya. Next base: position 2,325,922 of record JAROYE020000012.1, on the reverse strand, counting down.
ACAAGAGGATAAATTACTGACGAGAGGACATAGGATTTCAAATACTTTGCTTCGGCTTAAGATAAAGCTGAAGCTTTGGCGTGAGGTAGAATTTTCAAATATAAATATTATTTACTTCAGTACCTTAACTTGTATCGGAAGCTTTCCAAATATAAAATGTTTATACTAGAACATCGACAAAATTCACACGTTGATTTAGATTTTATATAGTTTTATATAAATATGATGAAAAGATAAATGTAATGCAGCAAATAAAAACACTAAACAAGAATGAAAATAGACGTATCAGTGGAAGAGAATGATGTTCCGTAAATATTTTGAAGAGAATAGATGATGCGTAAGCAGTGAAAAATAATCCAAGGCACAAGTAATAGCATTTAATAAATATCCAGGCATAAATCGTAAGAACGAAATCATTTAGAGAAACGGTATGTGTATAAGGGGCATGACGAGAGGAGCTCTCTGCGAAGACGGGTTTAGTGTAGAAGTAAGCAATCAGTCTATCAAGAATTTCTTGTCGATATTCGACATTCCACTTCATTCGCATTCCACGTATCCAACCACCATTACAGGATAACAGTCTCTATCATCTTTTTCAGAATCCTATCCCATAAAGCACCTTTTCTTCGGCGGGGGAATATATAACGGACGACAGTGAATGTAATCTTTTACCAGGCTCTATTATCGTTTAGTCTTACAATTTTCTTTTCCTTCAGAGGTCACACATTTCGACCACGCAGAAACGCTGTCACATTGCCCCTTGTCATAATATTGATAGCGATACATACTCTATCCCGTAGAACTAGACCAAAGAAAGGGGCCACGAATGGAACGTGTGTGTAATTGAAAATAAATTCCGTTTACTACCTGCTATAACATTTCAATATATCTAGGCAATTAACCTCTGGAGAGGTCAATTTGAAGGAGAAAAAATAGTACTGATGTCGCAGGTTCTCTTTTTATTAGTACTTTAGAATAGAATTAGGTTTAGCCTTTATTTGAATCAAACCTTTTTCCTCATTTTTTCTTAGTAGATCGTCTAAAACATTAGGGTCTATACCCATTAAGATTTGATTGACGTGTTTCTGGCGTGGAATGTTTTTCCATTAGCGTTGAGACTTTCTTTCCAACGTTGATGAGCCTACTACTAATTTATGTACTTTGACATTACTTCGATGACCCCTGGTACCCAGTTTCAATTTCAACTTTGCGCGTCAAATAATTCATTTACATATTAGAGAGAAAAAAAAAATTGTATAAAAGTTAATAAGTTCAATCCAAATACTATTTACTTACAATACAGTTATACAATACATCAAAATCTCATACATATCTCAAATTATCATACTTAAATCTTAAGCATCTGTGTGGTATGGTTATTTCCTTTAAAATTTAATTGTGATGTCTAATATACAGTGTGTTCATTTGAAAACTTCCCAGGCGGCCTACATTCGAAATTAATAAAATTATTAAAAAATGCCTCCCCAACATAGAAATCTTAAATGGGATGATACCATTTGTGACACATTGTTGGAAAGGTATTTTCATTACGACTGTAGATACTGGTACAATGGAAATCCTCATTTAGTCAAAGAAGTTCACACGCAAAAACTAGAAAAAATTAACGCTTGGGCTGATATACTTGGAAATGAGGTAATCGATCCTGTTTTCATTGATCAAATTCTTACCGGTGAACTATTACAAAATGCAATTAATCCCTTAATAATACAAAGTTTGGAAAACCAGCAAGGTCAAATGGAGAATTAATTAATTAATTAAAATGATCTTTTCTTCCAACAAGATGCCCCCCCCCCCCCCCCCCATTATGTCGCGCCGGTTAAAAATTGGTTGGATAATAATTTTCCAAATCGTTCTCACCAGATTTGACCCCATTTGATTTTTTCTTGCGGGGTTACCTGAAAACAGTTTTGTACCCAACACAATCGCAGAATATTGGCGAACATAGATTTAGAATTACTGTAGAATGCAGGCGTATATCACCAGAAACATTTGAAAGGATCAGAAGAGAGTTTTAAAATAGGCTTCAACAAAATGGTGCACAACTTTAACGTTTAATTGACTAATTTGTATATTTTTTTTTGAATAAACGTTTATATTTTACGATTTTTGCTTAGCATGATGATTTTTCTGTTATAATCCCCAGAACTTGACCAAATATCAAAGTAAGATATTCTACTAAATTCCTAATGAAAATACCTTTTCAACGATGTGTCATTCCATTTAAGATTTTTATGTTGGGGGTAGGGGTTAAGTAAGTAAGGGGGGGTACGTTTAGTATCATGATATATTAATTAAAATGGTTCCCCCTCGAAACAAAAATTGTCTTTGCATTTTTTAATAATTTTATTAATTTTGGATATAGGCCACCTGGGAAGTTTTCAAATGAACAGACTGTGTATGTATCTCCTCAATGGTCCTTCCTTTTTGGAAAGGGTACTTCAAACTCTCAACGAGCTCCCCACTATCCCCAAGTCTAAAATTAATTTCTCGATATCTCTAATATTCATTATTGCCCAAAATATCCCATCCACTTCCACTACTCATAATAATATCCGTTTGAGCGTGGCACAAATGGCAATATTAGTTTGGGGTTGGATGTATATGCTATACGATAATAATAAACTTCCGTCCTGTATGTTTTGAAAATTAATTACAATATTGATAATTAAATTATAATCGATGTGTGTTCCAGTACTGGTAATTTATTTGCTGGAAATTTTCAGATTAGAAACTGTACAACGATTTTGAAACGTTAAAATTCTTTTGCTGACTCTCTTTTATGTTTCCCACCAGATTTTTCACAATACTGTTACGGCTTCTTTTATTATGATGCAATAACAATAACAGTCCCGTTCTATTTGATGTTTCTAACTACAGCAATAATCAATACGTTTCAGAGTCCTTTTTCCTCTGCAGTTAGAAATACTATTTATCCGTTGTAAACTTAGTGTTCAGATTAGATTGTCTTGCACTATACGGAGTTTGGCTGTAAGCAAACGGTCGTACAGCAATACTACTCTACTTCAGATACTCCAAGATGTATATTATAAATAAGATATGAACCTTAGTTGAAGGTATATTCTCAACTCTAAGGTCTAGAAGATTTTAATGTTATAACTTTCCATTAATAAAGAATGTGGTTGGGTTAAATTGAGTTTTATAGGGAAATTTTGTATGATTACATGAATATACAGAGTATTTACCCATTGATGAACAATTGATTTATGAACAAATACCTAAACGCATTCTGGAATTAAGAAAACTATTTACTATCCTTAAAAAATATTGTTTTGTGTTATAATGGCTGAGTACTTATACTTACTAAGAATCTCTTTTTTTAAATTTTCTGCAAGATCTTCTTGAATCAAGTAAATAATGTCTTGAGGAAAGAAATACAATTATTTCATTACAAGTGTATACTCCTCTTAAGAGGAGAAAGAGCGCTAGCAAAATATTTTTTTTGATTTAAAACAGTTAGGGTAGAGGTACCGGTTATAGCCACCTTAATGGGAATTTTTACTTTTCCTGTAAGTTTCCTTACAACTTATTTGAATATTCACTTGCCTTACAAAAAGAAATATAGGTAATATATAAATCTATTTGAATTTGGGAGATAGGAAGGAATAGAAAATGTTGTGTGTATAAATTAAATAATTTTCTGCCAAAAGCAATATACCTTTGGGATTTAAAACAACTCCACACTCTGACTAATTACTGGGTGCCGCATAAGAAAAGAGTAGAACCACTTTCTTTCAGGTTTTTCATCAACGAAAGGAGTTTGTATGTTTGTTTCTTTAACTATTTGTTGCATCGAATTGGAAATTATCCAAGTGATCAGTTCGTTTTCAGTTTCGACGCCTAATACCACTGCAGGTCCAACAGTCTTCATTGTTTCCGCTGTCTTTCCTGCTAATTTGACTGTTAGAGTGGTTCTAGGTATCCCAAGTTGTTTATTAGCAATAGCAACTTTCATTCCATTTTCTTTTATCTCTGTTAGTGCTTTTAAAAGCTGATTTTGTGTGTACTGTTGAATAGATCCTTTTGTATTTTGTTGTACTACAGATTTTCTTTTGACCTGAGATCTATCAAGTAAGTTGCAGACAAATTTGCTTAGCTACACTAGTAACAGAAACTAGAAACTATCTGGGCACACCAGAATAGAAGCAGTAGTAACAAACCCTATCTATGATATGGGTAGTGATACAACAATCTCCAGGATCTCCTATGACAAACCTTTCAAAGTTTTCTTGAATTGGGAAGAATGGAGGGATGGAGTGGGGAGAAAACCAAGAACACTAGTCTACACAGATGGGTCCAAAACGGGCACTACATCTGGCGTTGGTGTATATGAGGAAAACAAGGGATACAAAGTACAAAGATGTGCATTCTCTCTGACAGTCAGGCAGCCCTAAAGGCACTAGCATCTTATCGCATAACCTCCAAACTAGTATGGGAGTGCCTGCAAACCCTAATGGCTCTGTCTAAACACAACAAGGTCACACTGGTGTGGGTGCCAGGGCACAGGGGCATAGCGGGCAATGAAATTGCAGACCAGCTAGCGAGGGAAGGTTCAAAAATGAATTATATAGGCCCTGAACCGGGTCTAGGTATTACCAAGAGTGTAGTGCGTGGTGCAATTAATGAGTGGATTATAACACAACACCAATTAAATTGGAAACATGCAGCTGGACAAAAGCACAGCAAACGGATGATGGGAAGACCGTCGCAACATCTGACTGCTGACCTGCTTGAATTAAACAAGATACAGCTTAGAGCAGCAACATGTCTATTAACAGGACATGACTGTTTGAGAGGCCACTTGCATAAGATGGGGATCTACAAAGATGAGCCCTTATGTAGACTTTGCAATGAGGAGGAGGAAACAGCCTCTCACATTATTTTCGAATGTGCAGCGTTAGCTCAACGCAGATTCGCTATGCGAAGCACAATTGAACTACCAATGGAGAAAGATTTACTACATAGGCTGTTAAACCTGATTGCGGGAACTAACCTGTTTAAGTAAAACAAAACCGAAGCAGGAATAATACAATAAGCTACTAAGCTTCAGTGTTAGGGATGTAAAGACCAGCCCTGCTTTGGTAGAAAATCAATCAATCAACAGAAACTAGAAATCGTGAGACGAGTTTGTCATCGGTTTGAAAACTTGGCGAAGGATAACGCACATGTGCTATTTCTATTCGACAAAGAAACTACGTAAGTTGTAAATTCAAATATTGTTTTCCTAGCTATACGTTATTTGTTCTATTTATAAGACGATAAAGTGAGAAAAGGCTATAAGTGGTACCACTACCCTATTGGATTGCGGATAATTTAAACAGTAGTTGTTTTGAAACGTTTCTCTATGTGTATTTGGATACGCAGTCGTAAACCATCTGTGGTCAGTTTCTGGTATGATAGCAGATTTTGGATGTCCGAAACATTTTCTTTTGTATTAAAACGCTTGAATATGTTTTAGGCACGCATACACAAGCTTTCTTATCTAAGACGGTGATGTTTTCCTTATTAAAACACTGAAGTTTCCTCCAAGGCAGTTCTAACATTTTAATCTTGCAGATATAGAGTAGCGATATTTCTGCTTCTTTCCGATAACAGCGGAGCAAGCGTTCGTCTCTAAATATTTAGTGTGTCGTTTATTTTTTCGCCTTCTCTCACTTCTCTATTTCTTCTTGTTTCTCATCTCGGGAATGTCGCATTTAATATGTTCCATTGTTGGAAGACAGCGCGTGTCATCCCGCCTTCTTTGTTTTTAACTTTCCCTACCCGAAAACTTTCCCTTATATACTGATTTGTGCGATTTCGGCAACGTATTGACCTTCATAAAGTGTTTCGTAATTTCGCGAAATTTCTACAATCAATTTCTCACAAATTGCTGTTGAATATCTCTCCAGCGTAACATTTTCCTATATACTTAGCTGATACGAATTTATTATATTATTTTCGCCTCGCACGCAACGTTTATATGCAAAAAAAAAATTCTCCCTATGCCATCATATTTCATATGGGAATACACCCTTGACGCAAATTATGTGTTTCTGGTAATATTTATAAGCTTTTGGTGATCGATTCTTTTAGAAAGAAGTTTTTATCTCACTTGAGATGATACATAAGTAAATATAAAACGTTTATTTTGTAGGTTTTCAAATTACATATGATGGATTACCTTTCTTGAAATTCGTTACTTTTTCTACATTCATATCGAAATACAGGTATTTTTTTAATGGTAAATAATATATAGAGAGGAGCACATAGGAACCATATTAACCACATTTACCTTAGTCCAAAGTCTAATGGATTTTAAGATATTTCAATTTTTAGTAAATTTTGATTTTCCGGCAAAGATTCACCATTACACATTAATAACTCTTCTTATTTTTGTGGGATCACGCTAAAAGTTGTTTTTTATGGAATTTAATGCATCTTCCTTTGAAAAGAGGAAATTAATTAAAGTCCAAAGTTATTTTGAAAAAATATAGGCCTAGATATCTTACTTAACGAGATAGAAAATTTATAATTCTCAAGTTTGTGGTGATTTGTTCCTTTTAAATCAAACAATTCGAATGTTAAAATTACTTTAAAAACTTCCTTACTTGATGCCCTTTCGAATAATAAGGCATGCGTTAGATATCTTGCTCAAAGTGTCCTCCTTCATGCCTTATATAAGATCTTAATCTTCTCCTCATCTCCGTGGTAATTTGCAGTCCCATCTCTTCCCTCATTCTATCGTATGCACATTGATTCTCTAACGGTTAAACGATAGTGGGCCGGACAACCATCATTTTCAAAAAATATCTCTTTCATTTACAAATGGTGGCAAGTCCTGTATCATCTCTGACAGATCGTTTTGTAAAAATTGTAGATAAGTCTCTACATTGAGGTTATCGGACAAACAATATGGGCCGACGAGAGAATTACCTATTACACCGGCCCACACGTTTACACAAAATTTGTGTTGAAACGATGTTTGATTCTTCACGTGAGGATTCTCTCCTTTATTCGCCCAATAAAGCAAATTGTGTAAGTTAATTGATCCTTCTCTGGTAAATCTGTTTTCATCAATATACAGGATGCTGCGCAAAAAAAATATTTTCAAGCTACTCATGTAATAGGAATCGCGAAAATTGTATTCGTCGAATGTGCTCTCATACTTCTAAACCTTGCAATGGTGTATAGTGAAAGGGGTGCCTATTTTCCGTGCGGAGTACAGGCCAGACCTTCCACGATGACACATTAAGGTTAGCGGCTACATCTCTAATGCTAGTAATAAGATCCTCTTTAAGTGCGGCTAAAATGAGTTCATCAACATCCACATTATGTTGTCGAACGTTAATTTGGGGTTCCTGACGATGAACGCTTCCGGTTTCACGCATACGTCGATACGTATTGCTAAAAACTTTGTGATTGGGTAATCTTCTCCCTGGATATAATGTCCATACAGCCGTCGCGCTTCTACCGCAACGCAATTTGCACGACCATATGTCGCTGTATTTTTCGTTGTTATGAGTAGCCATAACGGGTGTAATAAATAACAACGAAAAAGAAACAAATAATAACGTAACAATGATAAAAACAACAATATGGTAATAACAGAAAAAAACTTCTTAGCGTCGTGCTCACACTGAACAGTAGACAGACAAAACTCGACAAATGTCAAAAAATTAGGTTACCAAGTTACTCACCGTCTAGGAGGCGAGATATGACAACTAGATAGAAAGGTAATGATCTTTGTTCCCTTATCCCGCAGTACTGATTTATTGCCTTGTCATAGTTTATGTTGAATTTCTTGGTATTATTAAAGGTTTGTGTTACATGAGGTACTATTCGAAAAGGCACAAAGTAAGGAAGTAATTTTAACATACGAATTGTTTTATTCAAAAAGAAAAATCACCACAAACTTGAGAATTATAAATTTTCTATCTCGTTAAGTGAGATATCTAGGCCTATATTTTTTTCTAAATAACTTTGGGCTTTAATTAATTGCCTTGTATTAAACTACCATAAAAAACAACTTTTAGCGTGATCCCACAAAAATAAGAAGAGTTATTAATGTTTAATGGCGATTTTTTGCTTGAAAATCAAAATTTCCCAAAAGTTAAAATATCTTAAAATCCATTAGACTTTGGACTAAGGTAAATGTGGTTAATATGGTTCCTAAAGACCTGTATATGTTTTTGTTTTTTGGATAATTGAAATTAATTAATTTAAATTAAGGCGGACAGCTTCGATACAAGTAAACGTTTCTCTGCATATAATCCTGAAACCGCACAAATTATACTATTGTGATATCCGTGGTAATATTTATAATTAGACATACATACGTGGAGAATTTTCAAACAGACTCGAATTAAAAAGAAGAATAGCACGAGGTTCGGTATTGGGACCATTTTAAAAACAATTTTTTGTTTCCAACGACTTACAAAAAGTATAGGAAATGGTCCAAAGACACACACAATACAAATACAAATACAACAGTAACAAAACTAAAAAAATACATTAAGTAAGCGTACAATTGCAAAGGCAATAATAAAAGGTAGTTGGGCGGAGCGCTTACACGTTAAAGCATCAACAGAATTAGATATAATTAAAATCAAGTAACATTACTTGTCAAAAACTCTTGTATCGAATAAAAGACGTTGCTACGCAACATATGTTGGACTTGCTGTTTAAATTTAGATAAATTTAACTTCTTCCAGTGTGAAGGAAGCTTATTGTAGATCTACATAGTCAACCTGGATTTTGGAGTGAGGAGATCCTCCCCGAATATAGTTTGATAATCGTGAAAATCTCGATGTGATCTATAATTCTGCCTATTTATATGAACATACATCGCTAATTCTTGAATGAATATACAAGGTAATGTCAGGATATCATAGCTAACAAAAGAATTCCTACAAGAATCTGTAGGTTTAATCCCAGCAATACAACGGATAATCTTCTTTTGGCTTATAAAAATATTATTTGCCAGTGTTGAGTTTCCCCAAAAGCTAATACCATAGGTCAGTCTACTTGCTATATACGCGTGATAAATGCTTAGCAGCTGTTGCGTTGTTAGAATATTCTTCAGGCTTCGGAGGAGGTAGCAAAGAGAATTAATCTTTGACAGAAGGTTTTTACAGTGAACTTTCTAGTTAAGTATCTCGTCAAACCATACCCCTAAAACTTTATATTGACTTGCCCTTGCTAATTGTTCATCGTTTAGCTTTAAGTCTAAGTAAAATTCGTGAGTTGGATGTAACTGATAAGGGTGAAATCTAATATATGCGCTCTTAGCGTTGTTGACAAGGAGTTGGTTATCTATAAACCAGTTATGAATCCTATCCAACATAGAATTGCATTTAATTGATAGGTTATGGCCGTTCGTATCAGATGCCACCAAGGCAATATCATCAGCGTAAAGAGTGATAAAGTTATCTGTTATGTTAAGAGGAAGATCATTGATAAAAAGTAGAAAAAGAATAGGACCTAATATTGAACCTTGGGGAACACCGATATTAGTGGTAAGTTTGCTAGAGGTACTATGGTTTGTAACTCAGCTACTGCTACAGTTGCAAATGCTAACATATTGTTTTCTATTCTTCAAAAATGATTCTAACCACTCCATAGCGAGACCTCTAATACCGTAGACAGCTAATTTACGCATCAAAATGCTGTGATTAACACAATCAAAAGCCTTACTTAAGTCCAAATAAATTGCTACAGGGTAGGTACCATTTTCAATAGAAGTCATAATTAGAGCGGGCCAAATTGCGCCATCCAACAGAATCGGAATCAGGCGCAACGGCCGATTATTGTAAATAGCGTATATGTGAGTCACAGCAGATATGTGATATTTCGAAATTAATACACAAGAGTAAAAAAATAAAAGCTGACGCAATAATAATGTTTAGTAATTAGAGCGGATATATATATGTACACGCTGAGGTGTTTTTATTTTCATTATGATTTTTTATTTGATTGAAAACGGTATGCGTTGTAAATGGGATGTAATAAGGAAATAACTGAGAAAGTGAACGCTTTTTTTATTCTGTTGTACTTAATAATGTAACTGTAAATAAAGATATAATAAATAAATTCTATCCTTCTTAATAATGCGGATAGGCTTGTTTAAAAAGTTGCACCATCAGATAAGTTTCCACATTTGCCTCGGTGAAGGATGTTCGCCGAGACGAAAAAATGTTCTTATATTTCGAAAACGACCGTTCCACGTTTACCGAAGTAAGACAGGCGTAATTAAAATAATCTTTAGACTTAGTCAAGGAATCTGCAGATGCCCCATCGCACATTTGTCTTAATCTCGTGTAGTCCGGATTCTTTTTTAAAACACTATCGAACTTAGCTAAAACTCGTCCACTTGTTGCATCGTTTATACTGTGTAACAATGTACTAACTTCGTCCACGACTTGCACTGATTCTACCAACGACAATCCAGAATTTTGCAAATTTTCTATCGCGTCTACTAACCCCTTGTAATTGTTGCTAATATTCTTTAGATGTGTTTCAACAGAAATATCGAGAAATCCCTTCTGGCTCATCCTAATAGCTCTAGCTTCGGCAGGGACGAATTGCAAAATAACGGATTTGACTTCTTGAAAATGTTCATTATAATAAAAAGCGGCTTTTAACCACGTTCCCCAACGCGTAAGGATGGGCTGTGGTGGTTCTCGAATACCAGGGCATAACCTGTGGAATGCCCTAGTCCTCTTAGGACTTTTGAGAAACACTTTTTTTGTGTTTGCTATTAATGCATCCACCTCCGGGTAACACTCTCGAATAGTTTGTGCCACAAGATGTAAAGCATGGACTTTACACGTAACATGTAATAGTCCTTCACACTTTTCTTTAAGGGAACGGCCTACACTACACATTGTTGCTGCACCATCGCTCATGAACAACAACAGTTGACTGGTTGACACTTGAAATTTTTGTAACGTTTCGAGAACTACGGCCGTAATTGCTTTACTAGTACACTGTTTTAATCTTCTGCTGGCTAATAGAATTGCAAAATTTGGTTTAATAGGATCTAATACGCGCACTATTATATTCAAAATAGAATTTTTTTTTGCAATCTGTCGTCTCATCAAGACATAGCCACAGCTGTTTATCTTTTAATTCGGCTTTAATTCGATTTTCAATGTCCTCGCGTATTCGTGGAATATCTCTCCGTAACGCTGTCCGAGATGGTAGTATCCACTCGGTATTGTATGTACCCCAGAATTTTCGAAATGCTTTTTTATCAAGTATACGAAGTGGTAGACCACATACCATAAACGTTAAAAGCAATTCTAATTGAAATTGACGTTGTTGTGACACACTATTTCTTTTCACGTTTGCTCCAGCACAGTAGTTTCTTTTTACAAACTTTACAGAAAATTGTACTCCCATTGTAGTGTAAATCCACAAATTCACTAAGAAATTTATTAACTTTCGTAGGTAATGGCCGTTTATTTTTAATAGTTACGTTAGACATAATCACTAAAGCGAGCACACCGACGCTTGTTTCTAGTATGCCACGAAGTGGTGCAAACGTAACATCTGCAGACTCGTCATTTGTTGATGAATAGAGCGCGTCATCCGTAAATGAATAAGCGCGCTGTTAGTTCGTAGCCGTCGATGAATGAACTTTTTTTTTGTAGTGGCCCACTGTGAACAACGCCCTATTTATCAACGAACACCCAAACTGCAGGTGTATATTTGCGCGTCTTCACGACGTAATAGACAATGGTTTTGGTCCTCGTCCTAATAATTACATATTTAAATTACCTATGTTTACATACATATATGCGCCCGGCAGCCTGATTGCGAACCTGGCGCGTGGCGCTCTTGGCCCGCTCTAGTCATAATGCTCTTATATAAAGCGTGAAGCGCTGTTGAAGTTGAGTATCCTTTTCTAAAGCCATGTTGGTTAACATTTAAAATATTATATCGATTTTAGAAATCCTCCAGCCTATTTAGAAAGCAATATTCAAAAACTTTAGAAAAGCAAGAAGTGAGAGCAACAGGACGATAATTTTCCATTAAAGATTTATCGCCTTTTTTATATATAGGTACTAGTTTGGTAGTTTTTAAAGTACTAGGAAATTGGCCTTGTTCAAAGGATAGATTGATTAGATGGGACAATACGGGTACGATTGCTGTGTATACCGACTTCAAAACGCTAGCAGGTATTTCATCCGCCCCCGCTGAGTATGTGTTTTTCAATTTCATACAAAAGATATTTGAGAGTTCAACGGGTGAAATAGGCTTTAAAAAGATCGTTCTGTCTATCTGAATCTTCATATCACTAATAATTACATTAACTGGTAGTTGTTTTATTAAGTTTAGAGGCGCGTTTATGAAATGTTAATTGAAATGATTCGCTACCGATGTAGGGTTGGAGACGATATCGTGGTTAAATCTTAATTCCATATTGGTTTTTTTAGTTACAGAATTAGAAAGCTCTTTCACAACACGCCACGCTGATTTGATGGGCTTATTGGAATTAACTATTTTTCCCTGGTAATATAGAGTCTTTGTATTATTTACTAGTTGTTGATGTTCTTTTTTGGCTAGTTTGTAAGTGTCACCCAATTCTGGGCAATTTTGCTTAAGATAAAATAAAGATTTTAGGTTACTTGAAGAAGTGACTACGTTGCTATTAACCCAGTTTTTTGAGTTGTCTCTGGATCGTATTCTCTTCACAGGGAAATGCAGATTGAAGTAAAAGAGGAAAGTGTCCAGGAATGTATCGAAGCATTCCTGAGTATTAAGATGTGAATAGATGTCATTCCAATTTTCTTCAATTAAATCATTATAAAAGTTCTCTATACTTCTACTATCAAATATTCTTCTGTAAACTATGTCACTCCTGTTGTTGTTAAGAGGATTACAAGGCTGCATTTCTGTTCATTATATTTATTAATGCTTTCTGAATTAAGTTACTTGAGATTTATCAGTCTATAGTTTAACTTATAATGATCTGCTCTTTATCTTAATGAGAATAATTATAGTCGTCAAATCATCATTCTCGTATAAATTTAGGGAATTAAAGTTTTGAACCTTCTGTAGTTTGCGCATGAACCTAAATGTGTTAATTTAATAATGTTTTCAGAAAAATTACAGTTATAATAGATGCCGCGCCGTTAGTTTGAGTTAGTTCCATAGTTCTACTCGCAAGATGTTACACTGTTTCAAATTTTAATTAAATCCTATTCAATTAATTCCCCGATAGTAAATTTTGAAGGAAACGAGCTTAGTAATTTTGTTTTTCTACTCGACTCTATAAATCTAATTAAATTAGACACGCTCACATATAGCTAGGAACTAGCGGGAGTTAGGTACTGGTCTGTTTGCACGTGTTATTATGAATGTGACGTACCTGTAACTTTAAGAAAGATTTTCTTCACTTTCGGTGGATGTGTGGCCACTTGACACTCGTAAAGCCCTTCATCCCGTCTTGTTACAAACGCGATCTCTAACCTGAAGTTGTTAGGGTAGCGGAAACTAAGAGTAATACGTTCGTCACTGCTGTAAGCATTTCTTCCAACCGTAAGGAGATGAATGGACTCACCCTTGTGATGTAGCCAAGTCACCTGTAAAAGAAGTATAATTTTAAATTTCGATCTAAAGATATAATTAATATTAAATAAATCGTAAGTTAATGTACAATATATTCTTTAAATTAATTCTAATTTTATTATTTTTATTCTGGAGGATACGTTCATCATGTTTGTTGCCGTTTCCCATATCCTGGAGATGGAAATCCAGTATCTAAATTTTGAAGCAATCAAGCGTATAATAAACCTAGACAGCAGCAACGAACCCCTTGGTCGAATAATGCATTGGGTTGTTTTTTTAATTTTTTTATACCACAAATATAATTTTTGAGGTCAAGGAACTTATTTTCCTTGCACAACGTCTTAATATAAATGAGTTTTAGTTTTGCTTTAGTAATTAAGATCAAATTCACGTTTCCTTTGAGATAATTAAATCGAATTCGTAAAGCAAACAAGTGAAGCGTGAAAACTACTAACAAGGAAGCATAGGTAAATGCATCTCACCGATTTAAATTAAACTTGGGGGGTTTATAGACCGATATATGTAGTGTAAGAACAACGGTAACTATCTTAGCTGCTCAATCTCCCATTAGCGGGATGTAAAGCACCCCAAGCTCAACACTACCTTTCGCTGTTTGTCTCAATAGCTCAGAAACTATGAGAGATACCAAAAAAAAAGATAACATTTAATCTGCAATTTGCAAAAAAATAAGGGGGTGGGAGATTGTTTCCCTAAATAGATATTCGTTATAGAGAAAATATCTACGTCATCGTTAAGTGCATGTAAAACAGTTTAAATCTTGTCTTAACTCTCATAGTTTCTGAGTGAAACAGGGAAGGATAGTGAGCGATTGGGAAGCTAAGACAGTTGCCGTTGTTCTTACAGTAAATCGGTCTATAAACCAACAAAGTTTCATTTAAATCGGTGGGATGGACTTATCTGTGTTTTCTTGCATGCGTTAATAGTTACGTTCAAAATTGAAGTTTGGAACGAATTTAGTTACTACGCTGCATACGCGAACTTAATTTTAACGTTAGACTTAAGCTAAAGGTTTTATTCCATTCTCCACTTGTCTACTCATCCTTGTTTTCTTGTTGTTGTTGGAATATCCACTTGAATGCATGCACGAAACGTAAATATACTAGTATTCAATTCTTCGAACCGAGATAGCGGCTTAATAAGAGAACCATGCGACTCCTACATAGCTGAACTTGCGAAATTTCATTTGGTTATTGTTAGTGATGGCATCAATGAAACCAAGTAATACGTCCTGGTATTTACCGTTCATGTCAATCCTAATGCTTCATTGATTTATTGCTTTCTCTTAAAATGTATGCGCGCACACAGCAGGATATGTTTGATGAAAGCTGTTAGTAACCTGCATGAATGGAAAACTTAACCTTTTTTTGTCGGCAATTATAACCTTGGGTTTAACAAAGGCAAAATTTCACGTTTCATTTAACACGTACATAAGGTATGCCAACAGGAAAAAAGGAAAACCCACAAAGGAGGAAAGCGGAGGATGTTACACTATCAGTTTAACCTCCCTAAAATACTTCAGAAGCGATCCATAAACTTTAATATTGTACATACTGCATCCAAGGACACTGACATTCCGGAGACACCACCATACAAATAGCAAATTACTCTTTGAACATTGTTATTTTTCTCAGTATACCTCCCGAAAAGGCAAAAACGCTGATTCACGAGAAATCCAGTCTAAATATGAAACTGTTGATTCCTATAACAATTCTCATACAGGATATTATATTATACAGAATTTTAAATTAATGTAATTGAGTTTTAAATTTATTTAGTAAACGTACTATGGCTAAATTATTAATCTAGAACTTGCTTTCCCAGCTAAAATGATTTTGAGAAGCGAGACGCACTAGGTTAGATAACCATTAGTCTCTTTTCACATAAAACAACACCCCCAAGAATAATTAAATAATGAATATACGCTGCACTCTTATCTGGCATCATTTAATTATTTGCACCAGCTAGCAGAATCAGAGAGCATTTATCGTCGCCTTTATTTACTGCGTTTAATGCATTTCAGAACAAACCTTTAGGGGGTCGTCTCCTTTGTTTGTGAATTCTAGTAAAAAACGAGAATTGAGAACTGTTTTGACGATGGAACAATATGAAATTATAAGGATTCTAGTTGTAAACAGGAGGATTTTGATTGAATTTCAAAAATAATATGAAAATAAACAAATATTTCATCCACTACATCATAAATGCAGATAAACAAATTTAATCAAGTTACTTACAATACTCCCAGAAGAATATCTTGTAAGTTCCTTTACATTGCGAGCAATCGTTTTTGAACAGTGAAAATGTATTGAATTGATGTGGTTGAAATGCAATGCTAAACCAAATGTGCTATGGATTAATTCGATCATTTCCGTGACTTACAAATTTTAACCTCCGATTTCAATATAGTAATATTTCAGCGTGCATTTCTAATGTTAAAAAAAAATATTGATTCAATGGGTTATTTTGTGTACATAGCTTCATATTTCGTGGTATCTAAAATAAATCGTGTTGATTATTTTTCCCAATATTTTTAGTTTGAGTATAAATCAAGAAATTCTCCGCGAAATTAGAAACAGTTTTCTTCAACGAAAAGCGCAGATCTGATATTAAATTCCGTGAATTATTTAGGAGAATATTCCCATCAACAACTTTGAAGTAAGAAATGAAGAGACATTAGTGATATTAATAATTACTAAGTCTGATATTTGTTATTACTGAAAACGAGTTGGAAGGATGAGGATCTAAAAGGAAAATATACTTTCATTTGACGGCGGTAATACTTTGTAGAAGAGTCTAAAAGCAGAAGGTAACCTATAATATCTGCCTATTTACCTCTGGGTAATAATTTCAACTTCAAGTCAAGCAATTTTATCCTCAATTTCCCGAGAAAGAGATCGATGCAAGGGAATATTTTCGCTGTTTGAAATGTAATTATTCCGACAATGTACCTTACCTTGCTGTGAAATGAAGATTTGCGATAAAAGTTACTCTTACTGCTATTTCCAGCATATTTACGTCGTTCATCTTTCAGGAATTATTTATAGTCTAATTTTAATTCATAATTCCTCTAGCTTCATAATTCATACTTTTAAAAGAAGGAGAAAAAGGATTCTTGTGCATCCAATGATGAAAGAATCGATCAGGTTCTCTTTTTGATTTATAGTGACATTAATGTTATCACAAATGAAAATTTTACCATTAACCAGAAAGCAATTAGATGTAATTGGGGAAAAAGGTAATAAATTCTGATGTAATAACTTATAATCTGAATATATGGAGCCAATGGACTCGCTTTTACACATGACTGACATTGCTATTTTACATTTTCAATATATGGGCTGTGCTATATCTTCAGCTACTAAAATGCTACGATTATCACTGTGCTAGTTGCAAAATGCAACAAGTTGGACATCCGGGGAATAAACCTAATTCGAGTACGTTAAATCCAATGGTGGCAACCGTTTTTTAAAGTTACCTCGCGTTTTCGAGCAATTTAAATTTAAAAATTTTAGACCCAAAGAACCTTCTGGAACATTTTAGAAAATCTAATCAATAGCCAAAGAGCTTTCTGGAACCTTTGGAAACCTTCCATGGACCATTCGTGAACAAAAGAGACATATGCATCGCTAAAAAAAATATCGATTTAGTGCAATATAATGACAAAAAGTGGAAAATTTGCCCCGACTTAAAGTTTTGCTTCATGTGAGGAATTTAGATTGCGACAAAATAACATTATTGAGATTCCTCTTGTGCCGATCGAAAAGGTTTTGTTACCACCGCTCCACATCAAACTAGGAATTGTTAAAAATTTCATAAAAGCATTGAACCCAGAAGGAAATGCATTCAACGAATTGCGTCGTATTTTTCCACGGTTAAGTGGGACGAAAATAAAAGAAGGTAGATGTCTGAATCTGAATATTGATCTATTGAAATTGATTGGATATTCATCGTTTGATGAGGGACAAACGATTTGAAAATGCACTCATTGACATGGAGCTTGTATGAAAGCGGTTATTGACAATGTTGAAGACATGCTCACTGCTTTTCACCGTTTAAATGTCATCAAAAATTCATTCTTTGCATTGCCATGTAATCCCATGTAGTAGGCCTTTCCTCTGTTTCTATTCGCTCATTGATATCAAACGGTGAGAAATTTTTGTCACTGGTGTGTTCAACTTTGAAAATTTTGAAAATTTACCATGCATCTCGTAAATATCGCGACCTCATGGTTGATTGATTGATTTTCTACCAGAGCAGGGCTGGTCTTTACATCCCTAACACTGAAGCTTAGTAGCTTATTGTATTATTCCTGCTTCGGTTTTGTTTTACTTAAACAGGTTAGTTCCCGCAATCAGGTTTAACAGCCTATGTAGTAAATCTTTCTCCATTGGTAGTTCAATTGTGCTTCGCATAGCGAATCTGCGTTGAGCTAACGCTGCACATTCGAAAATAATGTGAGAGGCTGTTTCCTCCTCCTCATTGCAAAGTCTACATAAGGGCTCATCTTTGTAGATCCCCATCTTATGCAAGTGGCCTCTCAAACAGCCATGTCCTGTTAATAGACATGTTGCTGCTCTAAGCTGTATCTTGTTTAATTCAAGCAGGTCAGCAGTCAGATGTTGCGACGGTCTCCCCATCATCCGTTTGCTGTGCTTTTGTCCAGCTGCATGTTTCCAATTTAATTGGTGTTGTGTTATAATCCACTCATTAATTGCACCACGCACTGCACTCTTGGTAATACCTAGACCCGGTTCAGGGCCTATATAATTCATTTTTGAACCTTCCCTCGCTAGCTGGTCTGCAATTTCATTGCCCGCTATGCCCCTGTGCCCTGGCACCCACACCAGTGTGACCTTGTTGCGTTTATACAGAGCCATTAGGGTTTGCAGGCACTCCCATACTAGTTTGGAGGTTATGCGATAAGATGCTAGTGCCTTTAAGGCTGCCTGACTGTCAGAGAGAATGCACATCGTCTCACCCTGCGGTCGCCGACGCAGACTCTCCCACGCGCAGGTTTGTATAGCATATATTTCTGTTTGAAATACCGTGGTGTATCGCCCAAGTGATACACATACTTTGTATCCCTGGTTTTCCTCATATACACCAACGCCAGATGTAGTGCCCGTTTTGGACCTCATGGTGGTAATTGTATATACTCCGTCATATCTGAATGTGGCCTTTTTGCTAATGTAATTTTTGAAATTGACACATGAAGATTTATTCATACTATCTATTAATAATTATTTTGAGTTGAAAATTTTTCATTTGTGAATATACATGTTCAATTTACAAAATTCCTTTTTACGCTGCATCCATAAATGTTGCTGATATTTTTTCAAGTATATAACATTAAACGTCAAAATTTCAGTCAGCGTAGTGTTGTTTGAAATTCAATAAATAACAGAAACACCAATTCATATTATTTAATTTACGGCGACTATCGTAGTAAAAACAAATACAAACGAAATAGAATGTTAGATACATAAGCAAAGTAGAATGTACCTTAATCGGTGCATTTCGGATCATCACAAAAGTGATGAAAAGTGAATAAAATCAAATATTAGATCAGCCAAGCAAGTTCTGTAACTTTATGGATTCAATTCACCGTATTCATTGCATCAATGGTGGTAGTATTTTCAATTTAATTAAAATCATTTGATATTGAAATACTTTCGGTGTTCTCTCTCTAGCTTTAGAGGCAGTCGCTGCATTCAACTTGCTACGTACGTGAAGTGATTTTTTTTCTTTTTTCACTTCCTTTGCCCTTTCTGTCGCCCTTTCCGAGATGTTTCTATTCAAATCCGTTGAAATTTAAAATTGTTTAATTTAGAACTCAATCTCATATCTTAATATTCAAAACATGAATAGTTTCCAAAGTATTGGTTTTCGAAATGAAGTGGGGATATTTAGAAAGTTTTCGAGTTCGGAGGAGCGTTTCCTTATTGATTTTTCTTCAAAAAAATATGAAATTTATGCCAACTTGAGTTAGGATTTTATTTGATTTCACAAAGGATTTTAATATGAATAAAAATCGATTAACTGGCCAAATATGGTGCGGAGTGTGTCGATACTTTACTGTTTTGTCACACTACCCCACAGTTCTTGCTATCATTATTGGATATCACTAGAGTAAGATAACACAGTGGAACTGTCGGTTTATGTTGATCCAGTACACGGACTATAATTGATTGATTGATTGATTTTCTACCAGAGCAGGGCTGGTCTTTACATCCCTAACACTGAAGCTTAATAGCTTATTGTATTATTCCTGCTTCGGTTTTGTTTTACTTAAACAGGTTAGTTCCCGCAATCAGGTTTAACAGCCTATGTAGTAAATCTTTCTCCATTGGTAGTTCAATTGTGCTTCGCATAGCGAATCTGCGTTGAGCTAACGCTGCACATTCGAAAATAATGTGAGAGGCTGTTTCCTCCTCCTCATTGCAAAGTCTACATAAGGGCTCATCTTTGTAGATCCCCATCTTATGCAAGTGGCCTCTCAAACAGCCATGTCCTGTTAATAGACATGTTGCTGCTCTAAGCTGTATCTTGTTTAATTCAAGCAGGTCAGCAGTCAGATGTTGCGACGGTCTTCCCATCATCCGTTTGCTGTGCTTTTGTCCAGCTGCATGTTTCCAATTTAATTGGTGTTGTGTTATAATCCACTCATTAATTGCACCACGCACTGCACTCTTGGTAATACCTAGACCCGGTTCAGGGCCTATATAATTCATTTTTGAACCTTCCCTCGCTAGCTGGTCTGCAATTTCATTGCCCGCTATGCCCCTGTGCCCTGGCACCCACACCAGTGTGACCTTGTTGTGTTTAGACAGAGCCATTAGGGTTTGCAGGCACTCCCATACTAGTTTGGAGGTTATGCGATAAGATGCTAGTGCCTTTAAGGCTGCCTGACTGTCAGAGAGAATGCACATCGTCTCACCCTGCGGTCGCCGACGCAGACTCTCCCACGCGCAGGTTTGTATAGCATATATTTCTGTTTGAAATACCGTGGTGTATCGCCCAAGTGATACACATACTTTGTATCCCTGGTTTTCCTCATATACACCAACGCCAGACGTAGTGCCCGTTTTGGACCCATCTGTGTACCAGACTAGTGTTCTTGGTTTTCTCCCCTCTCCATCCCTCCATTCTTCCCAATTCAAGAAAACTTTGAAAGGTTTGTCATAGGAGATCCTGGAGATTGTTGTATCACTACCCATATCATAGATAGGGTTTGTTACTACTGCTTCTATTCTGGTGTGCCCAGATCCACTGTGGGATCTCCAGTTGCTAGTATTTTTCAGTCTGTATGCCCTCATTCTGGCTTCTCCCTTGATATAAATCTCAAGAGGAGGTAGATTTAGCATGGTTTCCATAGCAGCTGTTGGAGTGCTTTTAATAGCTCCTGTTATACAAAGACATGCCAGTCTCTGAATTCTGTGTGATCTTAGGCCACCAAACCAGGCAGCCATAAGTTATCATGGGTCTTACCACTGTAGTGTACAGCCAGTACGTCATATGTGGTTTGAGTCCCCATGTTTTCCCAACTGTTCTACGGGTTGTCAATAACACCCTCTTACATTTGTCGGTCATTTTTTGTAAATGTGAGTTCCAGTTCAGTTTAGAGTCCAAGGTTACACCTAAGAACTTAGCCTCCTGACTGATCTGTACTACTTCGTTGCAAAGAATCGGCTCCCTTAAACCGTCCAATTTCCTTCTCTTAGTGAAGGGTACAAGTGCAATTTTTCCAGGATTTACTCTAAGGTTCTCCTTCTTGCACCATACCTCTACCATTTTTAATGCTCTTTGCATTAGTTCTGAGATTATGCTGGCGTTTCTCCCACGGACTATAACATGTATAATAGAATCTGTTGTCTTGTCAACACACAACCAAAGCAACTGATTTTTTAATGTAGATATGGTTTTATTTTCCACCTCTTTGCGCACAAATAAAGCATGTCGTAATTGGCAACTTCAACTCCGGGTTGTATTTGTTCCAAAAGTTCTTAAACGATTTCTTATCCAGTATGTTAAGTGACAAATTACATGTTATCATCATGACAAGTAAATCGAAAATAAAGTCATTTTTATTTGACACGCCGTTTTTTTCTATTTCTGTGTTTTGCATTATTTACATGCTTCCTACAGTCTTTTCTCGCACACTTTACAAACTATTTTAGCACCGTCGTACAACAAATCTGGAAACTCACAGATAAAATTTTTTACTTTATCAGCAAAGGGTTTTTAATTAAAAATTTTCTTCAATAACTAGTATTCCGCTCGCTTGATTTAATTCACACGCACAGGCCGCGCTAGTGATGATGAATGTGTACGAATTTGAACTGATTTGCCATCCGGCAGATGTTTACGCATCGCATTAGAGAGGCGCGCGCCGAGTTCCGTTGGCTGCTCCTGCTGTTACGGCTATGCTGAGACGACACGATTATCTTACCTTAGATATCACTCGTTTGAAAATATTAGCTGGTGCAGTCAGTAAAATTCTCAACTTATAATTCTATTCAACAATCCTCGTAAAGTCTTGGCAATGTAATGCAGTAGTTTAATACAATTCGTTTTAATCAAGCTAATTTATAAATACGGACATACATTGCAGTTGAAATAACTCCTGTGCAAATAGCTCGAGTATAAAACGTGACAGTGAATTATTAAAGCTGTTAGTTGTGTTAAAAATTATAGATACCTACCTTTCGCTTCTTCTAAAATAAGCGCACCGCCATGAATATTAAAGGATTTCATAAGTACATTTATAATTCAGAAGAATATACTCTTATCTACCACAGTAAATTAATAAATATAAACTTTTATATTATCATTCAGATTGCTTTTCGTAGCGTTCAGGATATTGTCCCGTTATCTGATTGCATGATTTTCCAGATTGAAACGGGAATTTATTCCAAGATTTTAATTATTCTGGCGCAATAGCGCTCTAAAATAGGATGTTGTGTATTTAGCACTCACAAACTATTTGCGTGACTCTCCATTCTATTACATAAATCTGCTAGAGTTATCACCTAAATCATAAGAATGTAATGAAATTATGTTGAAGTTGCTGCATCATTTGTTTATTATATATTATACGCAGTGAAAAATTAAACATTGTGCATAAAATTATATACAGCCTTGACAAAATTATTAGACACCCCTTATATTAGAAAACCGATGCCATCTATGCAGTTATTTAATCATTCGGGGAATTATAAATAGTATATCTAAATGTTCCTCGGGGAATTACCGAGTTATATCGCATATTCGGAAGTTAATAGAGCTTATTGTGTTTCGCGCTGTTAGTGACGACAGTAATGTGAGGGCGTAAGAACATTTGTGGGCCATTTTAAAGCAGAAGGTACGTACTCGAAAATGTACATCCAAACAAAAGTTAGAAAGAGCGGAAATAGAGGAATGGAATAAAATATCAGCTTCTACTTGCGAGAAACTTGTTGCTAGTTTATCGAAAAGGATAACTGCTGTAATAAACTCCCAAGGAGGATCAACATGATATTGAATTTTACTTTTTTTAAAATAAAATATTACATTTATACCATCCGTTTTATTTACTGGTGAAAGTTGAGATATAAACCATATGCGAGGGTGCTTAATAATTTTGTCCAAGGTTGTAGATAACCTAACATAGAAATAATGATTTTTTTTTTTTTGGTGAACTTTTCGTTATCAGTAGAGCGGGCCAAGAGCGCCACGCGCCAGGTTCGCAATCAGGCTGCCGGGCGCATATATGTATGTAAACATAGGTAATTTAAATATGTAATTATTAGGACGAGGACCAAAACCACTGTCTATTACGTCGTGAAGACGCGCAAATATACACCTGCAGTTTGGGTGTTCGTTGATAAATAGGGCGTTGTTCACAGTGGGCCACTACAAAAAAAAAGTTCATTCATCGACGGCTACGAACTAACAGCGCGCTTATTCATTTACGGATGACGCGCTCTATTCATCAACAAATGACGAGTCTGCAGATGTTACGTTTGCACCACTTCGTGGCATACTAGAAACAAGCGTCGGTGTGCTCGCTTTAGTGATTATGTCTAACGTAACTATTAAAAATAAACGGCCATTACCTACGAAAGTTAATAAATTTCTTAGTGAATTTGTGGATTTACACTACAATGGGAGTACAATTTTCTGTAAAGTTTGTAAAAAGAAACTACTGTGCTGGAGCAAACGTGATTGTGAAAGACATATAAATAGCGCACACCACAGAAATAAAAGAAATGGTGTGTCACAACAACGTCAATTTCAATTAGAAATGCTTTTAACGTTTATGGTATGTGGTCTACCACTTCGTATACTTGATAAAAAAGCATTTCGAAAATTCTGGGGTACATACAATACCGAGTGGATACTACCATCTCGGACAGCGTTACGGAGAGATATTCCACGAATACGTGAGGACATTGAAAATCGAATTAAAGCCGAATTAAAAGATAAACAGCTGTGGCTATGTCTTGATGAGACGACAGATTGCAAAAAAAATTCTATTTTGAATATAATAGTGCGCGTATTAGATCCTATTAAACCAAATTTTGCAATTCTATTAGCCAGCAGAAGATTAAAACAGTGTACTAGTAAAGCAATTACGGCCGTAGTTCTCGAAACGTTACAAAAATTTCAAGTGTCAACCAGTCAACTGTTGTTGTTCATGAGCGATGGTGCAGCAACAATGTGTAGTGTAGGCCGTTCCCTTAAAGAAAAGTGTGAAGGACTTTTACATGTTACGTGTAAAGTCCATGCTTTACATCTTGTGGCACAAACTATTCGAGAGTGTTACCCGGAGGTGGATGCATTAATAGCAAACACAAAAAAAGTGTTTCTCAAAAGTCCTAAGAGGACTAGGGCATTCCACAGGTTATGCCCTGGTATTCGAGAACCACCACAGCCCATTCTTACGCGTTGGGGAACGTGGTTAAAAGCCGCTTTTTATTATAATGAACATTTTCAAGAAGTCAAATCCGTTATTTTGCAATTCGTCCCTGCCGAAGCTAGAGCTATTAGGATGAGCCAGAAGGGATTTCTCGATATTTCTGTTGAAACACATCTAAAGAATATTAGCAACAATTACAAAGGGTTAGTAGACGCGATAGAAAATTTGCAAAATTCTGGATTGTCGTTGGTAGAATCAGTGCAAGTCGTGGACGAAGTTAGTACATTGTTACACAGTATAAGCGATGCAACAAGTGGACGAGTTTTAGCTAAGTTCGATAGTGTTTTAAAAAAGAATCCGGACTACACGAGATTAAGACAAATGTGCGATGGGGCATCTGCAGATTCCTTGACTAAGTCTAAAGATTATTTTAATTACGCCTGTCTTACTTCGGTAGACGTGGAACTGTCGTTTTCGAAATATAAGAACATTTTTTCGTCTCGGCGAACATCCTTCACCGAGACAAATGTAGAAACTTATCTGATGGTACAACTTTTTAAACAAGCCTATCCGCATTATTAAGAAGGATAGAATTTATTTATTATATCTTTATTTACAGTTGCGCCGTTGCGCCTGATTCCGATTCTGTTGAATGGCGCAATTTGGCCCGCTCTAGTTATCAGTATTGGTTACAGTTTTTGGCTGTCCCGAACGTTCATCGTCAACTAAGCTGGTACGATCCATGATAACAGCGTCAATCACTTTTTACAGAAACACAGCTGACACAAACCATCGTAATGACCTAAAACTTTTCAGACTACCGCCTTAAACCTTTGTTGAAAAAACTAAATGATAGTGAAGAGATTGTTAGTTTAGCTTCATTAGCAAGGCTTTGTATGATTCAATTTCTTTCGGGACAAATTACATATTTTATCAACAAAATGATGGGGCAGCAATGGGTTGAATCATCTAGATATTGTTCAGTGTATTGTAATAATGCGGTTTGTAAAACAATACGATTGTAATCAGCACAAAGACATCAAAATAAGGTATTTTAAACAATCCTGTAATAGTATTTCGCATTCTACGCTTAAGAGCAAACTATCCGTTTTGTTAGAGTACAAATTACCAAACATATAGGGCTTTTGTGGTGTTGGTACTAATTAACTCAATTGCCTTTATGATTTCCAACACGATGTATGTGCCAATGTAACTGTGTAATAGTGGTTACACATCTACTTGCCGGCTGAAATTATATTTGTTCTACACTGGGAAAATGCTACGATTATATTAGACGCAGAGATGTATAAACATAATCGTCCATTACCCTCCTGTATATTTAGCTAACCTTTTTTCTCTGAAACGGTAAATGTTTGCAAGATCTTAAATTCAAATTTAAATTGCGAAAGTAATTAGCCTTTATCCAACAGCACTCTGATATATAGGTAGATATGTGAGAATGTGTAAAAGTCATATATTTTCCAGTTGGAAATTCTATGTGGAAAGCCGCTGACACATAACTCGGCAAGCTTCCGCGTTGTTTCCGAGCATTTTCATTAGCATTTTCAACTGCTTGATGTTACTAAACGAGAAAATATCAGAATCTAGTGCCCAGCATAGGCAAGATTTAGTATTTTTCAGAGATAGATTTATTAAACGTTGACATATTTACGCAGATGGGAAAGATGCAGCAGGTATAGATGCAGCATTTTTTCATACTCTTATATTCAATGTACTTTTATGTATTCTTTTTTTTTGGCAGGTTACAATCTTTTTTTAGTTTCTTATTTATGGATAATTGTAATACTATATGATATTCAGAGTGGTCAAAAAGTCTAGAAACATCTAAATATCTCGAGAGCGAAAATCCTTAGAATTTAGGTTACATTAGGTGTTCATTTGTTTTTGAAATCCAAGACCAAATTGATTTTTTTAATGAAAAAGGGGGAAAGTTTTATTATTTTTGAAAAGAGCATTTCTTTTTCTAAATTTAGCAATGTGACACATACTTGTCCTATGTTTAAGTCCTATGTTTAATAAAAAAAAGTGATAAAAATTATACAAAAACATCAGATTAAAACAAATCAAGTCACTAAACAGATCAAAAGTAATTGGGTTCCAATTTGTCAAAGTTCATATAATTATGGTAAAATGTGCTGCTTGAGTGAAACTGAGAGAACCGACATTTTGATGATGATAAGCTATGGGGATAGAAAACGTAGGTGTGCTAAAATGCTGAGACTTTTCAACGAAATTCATTGTAGTGGGGAACCAATATCAAAATCGATGATCCAAAACTTTGAGACGTTTTAACGAAACCTAGCATGTTTGAGTAATATTATGCTACAAATGATGAAAATCCTTTGAATATAATCTTAGATTTAGTATAATCACGACATTTAACAAAGTCTAAATTCAAAACACTCCAATACGTTCACGTCGTCATTCACACAAAATTATACATCAAAAAAAATTAACTAATTTTTTCTGAAAGACTATAATACAGGGTATAAATAAATACAACAGAACCTAGTTATATTTTGTCGCTAACGTTAGTGTTGAAATGTAACACCCCGGGATTGCTCATTGTTTGCTGTAGCTCTGAAAAAACATTGACGATGTTTCTTATTTTCAATTCCCAATTTGGTATCAAATCCGTTTATATTGTATGTCCTATAAAAAAATAAAACGTTCTAAAGACTATACGTGTCCGAAGCAATAGTCTACGCAAATAAAAAAAAAAGAAATACATTTCTGGAGCAATTCCGTTACAAAGTGCGATGAACAAAACCTTAGCTCTGTTCGTGTTGATTAGGAGGGTGTGGAAAGAGTCCAGGAATGTCGCAAAGCCGGTTCTTCTCTATGAGTCTAGTTACAGCCGTTAATCAAGGACTTCGAACAAGGAAAAGTAGACGTAGTAAATATATACCTGTGTTCATTTGAAAACTTTCCAGATGGCCTACAAACTAATAAAATTATTTAAAAATGCAAAGGGCGGTCAATTTTTGATTCGAGTGGGGAACCATTTTGATTAATATATAATAATAATAATAATAATACTTTATTTTCTACAGGATGAACCCAAGTACAGAAAATTTTATAATTGTTTAATGGATTTACATCAAAATGGTTCCCCAAAATGTGGTGCACAATTTGAACATTTAATTATTATTAATTAATACTGAAGTCGTAATGAAAATACCTTTCCAACGATATGTCACAAATGGTATCATCCTATTTAAGATTTTTATGTTGGGGGCGGGAGGGCTTAAGAGGGTAAGTTTAGTATCATGATATATTAATCAAAATGGTTCCCCCTCGAAACAAAAATTGAATTATCTTTGTATTTTTTAATAATTTTATTACTTTCGAATGTAGATACCTTGTTCCTCTTGTAAAAACCTTAAAGGAAGAACTTATACCAGCATATATATATATGTATATATATATATATATGTATATATATATATATATATTCTTCGTCGTTTAGAAAATGACCGGCTATCTTGAATTTGCTTTGAAATGCGCTAGCCAAACGCTCGACAGAGAAAGAAGAGAAAAAGCAGGTAGAAAAGTAAGTGGAGATCTGTTTCGTAAGGAAAAGTACCTGCTCTAGTTGAACATAAATATTTTATCCGATACATTTCCTTAAGGGCCATTCTTGGAGAAAGAGACCGCAATATTCTGACGATTTGGTAAACGTAAAAGAGATTTACATTAAGACTTGATAAGGGCTCCCTAGATTTGTTAAGAAACAACCTATTTATAATACATGTCCTTTTCTCGTTAAAGGGAGAAGGTTAGCATTCGTCTACTCTGAGGTTTCGTCAATAAGCGTTCTAAAAGGATTCCCTATAATATTAATATGTTTTCAAAACAAGTAGAAAATGTTTATAGTTTGATGTAGGAAAACTCGGAGATAATTATTCTATTTTCTAAGTATGGCCCCTTGGGTGTTGATAATCTTTCAAATTTTCAAATTTCCCTAATGTACGGTAAGTCAGGATCATATTCATTTCGAAAAATTTTCAGGTACAAGTGTATCCCTCAAAATATCCAGATATCGCTAACCCGTGAGAGTTTCGTTAAAGAAGAAAGGACCAACGGTCCTATCCTACATATACAAAATGTGTTAATTAAATATTTTAATATAAAGATTATGTCTTTCACAAGAGTCAGAATTTTGCTTCGTGGTATTCATAAAATTCAATTAAAAAATTCAATTAAGAAGGATGTCTTTTGGCATCTGTTTTCAATTTCAGAAACCTTTTGCGTGGTAGCTATTCAGTATATCCTCCGGTTGTTTCGTCGGTATACGAGGACAAATTTAATTTGAAACCGACAAATATAACGCTAATACCTTATTTTGCTAAAAAAAAGGAAAGAACCGAAAGAAGGACGAATATATATATATATATATATATATATATATATATCTTCCAACCAATTACGTTCAATAATCAAGTATACTATAAATACACAAGGAAAAAAGTGTATTGCCTAGCTTTATTAGGTGAACAGCTGTGCACCCTTAGTGACCTGTACTTCTTCTTAGACCCAGGATGTCGTAAAAATAAATTTTCCTTCTTTAAAAGGTTCTTCTTTAGGTGTATTTAGAGTCTTCTGAGGGTGTTGATTTTATTCTAAAGAAATACTGATGTTTTATAATTGGATTTCAATGGTAAATTTGTAAATCGTTTAAAATTCACTTCAAGATTAATTGAAATATTGTTTGCATATAAGGTGTTAACATTGCAGTATAAGCATAAAATTGAAATTTTCACAATGGAAAATTAAACTACCAACTACCGCGCGTATAAATGAAACATTCCTTACAATAATATACTTTATAATTAATACAAACGAGAGGGTACAGGTTTTGCGAATATGCGAACGTATTTGTATTTCATTTAATACGCGTAGCAGGATGTTACTGAAATTATTCCGCGGTTACTTTATGTAGATTTATTTTAGAAATTCATTTAGGGATTTTCTGGATTACAAGATATTGATCAGCCAAAACTAGTTTGAACAATACATTTTACCATTGATCGTCTTTAATGAGTACATGCCTGCATTGAATAGTTACGGCTAGTAACACGACCAAAACCTTTACAACTCGTGTACTAACATGGATTCTAAAATGTACTGCTTATTGATTGAGCCATTGTCTATAAATCGTGTTGGATTTTAACATGATAACTCAATTGTTTCGATGTGAATTTTATGCTTTGCTATGCTAGAATTACCCCTCTCAATTATCAAAATTATCTAACTGGATTATTTAACCAATTTCTAAAAGGAAAATTGTACTTTTGTGTTATATTCGGAAAAACATTACATCCTCTCAATCCACATCTTTAAAATACATTATTGTGGTGATATAATTTCCAAATTGTTCATTACAAAACCTTTAGTAATACATTTCTAGATAGAAACGGGGATGTAGAATCGATTTTTTGTTTTATGTATCTAGATAAATACCACATATGCAATAAATCAAATATAAAAGTTTTCAAACTTACTTAAGTCTGTCTTGAATTAAGGCGAAAAAATAATTTAACAGATTCAAGTAAAAATTAACAAAAATGCAATTTAATTTTTTCATGCAACATTAGATATTTGAGATTCACTATTTTCTTATACCAGCACCTCCACCAAAAACGCATTCATCATTTTCTTGTAACTCTGTACATATAAAAGTGTCAAGTCGAAGCATGCATGTACTACAAAGAGCAGCAAAATCAATATTTGATATGGGGTTCAATATTGCTGCCTGCTAACAATATACAGTGAGCGTAAAAAATTTAAAAACATCTATACAATTTTCGATATATAATTAATAACTTTTTGAATTGTAATATAATTTAGATGATTTCACTTAAACTATATACTTAAACTGTATGTTTTTTTCAATATTTTTGAATACGTAGTATGTAAATATATACAGGCTGTTCTTATATATAATATTTGATAAATAAAATTAAATTGTGTTTTGCAGATGTTTCTGGACCACTGTTAATTGTAGAAAAGTCAATAATATCCCTCGTTATCGTCAATACTTAAGATCAAAAACGTTTTATACGTGCACTGTAACAAATTTTATCTTGATATATTATGACAGCTGTGCGAATGGCTGTGACATACACGACTACCGAATATTTGCACTGTAGTTATCACCCACACGGGAGCTATATAAATCACTCGCCCTGTTTTATTGCACTGCACCCGCTATACCCGCTATGGTGGTAGATAACAAGTGATAACAACCGGGAGACGTTCTCACACACGTTTCTAGCGTTTTACGCAGCTGGCACGCATGCAGATTCATTTCATCCGTTTTCTTTTCGATTTCTAGGTTTCACTACTTTATTGTCTTACGGAATGGCCTTTCTGCAATTACACTAACCGTAAATATTTTCTAACTGGCACAGAGTGGATCGAGGTTGGGAAAAACGAGACGCATATCTACCAAAAAGCATCAATTTTTCGAAGTCGCTTATAAATCTTGTACGACTGTATAATCGAATCACTGTTTCATGTCGAAACAATAAATATTGATTGAACATCATTTACTAGTTGTCTGAAAATAAGTATTTTGACAAGCGATTACTTCACCGTCTTTTTTTGTCTTGGGTAAAGATGATTTCGTATCGGTTCGAATAGGTCAAATGCTATATAGTTTTCCCAAGATACTTAAAATAGCTATGGGGAATTGTCATTATTTTTTATTCTAAGGATGCATTAGATATACCTAATTTAGTCCATAAAACATTCGGTATTAATCTCTCCAGTTAATGATATTAATATTTCTTTCAAATGGCGTTCTCAAGCATGAAACCTTTAATAATAATAGACAAATTGTTTTACTAATTGGACCAAGAATATATGCAGAAGCTACTAAAAAATAGAAAGTAGAAAGAAGAATACTGACTACTTAAGCATAATTTTACGTTGTGCGTAACCGATTATGTGTTATTTGAAATCGTTTTCACCTAATTGCTAAGTAAAGAAATTAGAAGAAATTCTCTCTTAATCCTCTTTTTTTCCGCGTTTATTCTTGAAGCTTTAACCTTTAACTGTTTATATTTACCCATGCTTTTATTTTGTGTACAATTTTTTTCTAAACGGTTTTACACAAAAGCACCCCACCCTCAGAGAGCAAAAGACCAATGTGTACCCTTTCAATATTTACAGAAAGTATTGTCGAGTTGACTTTATCGATTTAAGCAAAAAAAAAAAAACTCTTAGGTATGTTTTACAAGACGTAAATAAATAATAATTCTCGATCTTCGATCTTCAAAAAAGAAAAACATAAAACACATGATTTTCCCCTCTTTCCCATACATAACTTCGGACATTGCCGTAAAAATAGAAGCAGAAGATATGGTGGGAATGTAAAAGGGAGCGTATGTGAACTGGTTTTATGGATGATACTTAAATGTAATGAGCACTTATTCAGAATACATTATATTTATGTAAATGTACACCTGTGAGTGTTTATTTTGAATCTAGATACTCTTCGAACGAAGCAACTCAATATCTGATGGTTAAATCTGCATGAAACTTATTGTTTGCGGAAGTGATGTTAATGTATTTATTTGAAATTGCAGGGGTTTTAAATTTGTATCCAGAGATAATTTTTTTATAAGAAATTATAAATACACTGTCTACGTTTGGAAATGCATCACCTTTAAGATTAAACCTATTTATTTGTAGTTACAAAATTTAGATTTTTTTTGTGGATCTGTATACGATCAGGATTTTTACCGTTCTTGCTCTATTTTTCTAATATGAATATTGAATTCTCTTTCTAACAAAATCAATTTAATTGATCCTTTTATTAGAAAGTGGCATAAAAATCCTTTTATTACGTTAATTTGTGTTCAAAATTTTCAAAATGGTCTTTATTAATGTTTCAATGAGGACTTTGTATGGCTTTTGAAATAGAAAAGTAGATTAATGATTTAATTACGTGGAAGCTAGAAATAAATTCCTTGAATGTATGCAATTATTATCATAGGATACAACTGTATGCGATTTGTGCTTATGGTATTTGAGAAAGTGCTTAACTGAGTAGGTGATTTTGACAAGGATGTTCCACTATTGTGCTGTATTAACGATAATTATGCCACTAGATGAACAACATACCGAGAAATGTGGATACCTGTACAGCAGACACAAGCACCAGTGTGTGCCTGCAGAATGGATGTTTTCCTGCTTATCGTAATTGCACTGTAATTACTACGACGTTCACCCTGTCTAACTAAATCCATTATTAACGCAAATATCCGATGATCAAACAATATGTCATCTTAGATTACTTTAATGTCAATACCAGGCCACTGTAATAACGGGCAATACAATATTTCTTTACATGTTCTAAACCGTCGAGATTATTGCAATAATTTCTAGGATACTCCGCCCTGCAACGATTACCTAGCTTTAGATAAATTACCTCCGAAATTAATTAATTTTTACGTCTATAGACACAGGCGGGGATGTTTTATGCTTATGTAATCTCGATTATATGGCATCTGGAATTTCAATAGACAAAAGAGCAACTCGAATATTGTAGAACAATTGAAATCTAGAATGTATTGTTTCCGGGTAATATATTAACGGCATGCTTACCACTTTACTCACATACATACGAACGGAGATGTTTTTAGGTAATAACTAAGTAAAGTCTTAAGAAATAAATCCTGTTTCTAATGCAGATACAATGCCGGTAATTCGGTAAAATTTTTTTTTCATTATCGGTTTACCGGTAATTTACCGGATATTTTTATTTTCTGAAAATTTACTTATATTGAAAATAAAAGGCAGTAAATGGTAGTAACAGCAATTTTATTTATAAACGTACTTTATCGCGCATTACAAACAAACATAAATGAATTAAATTTTATTGAAAACATATACAAAACATAAATAACGCTTTTATTCTGAGTAAATATCAAATCTTTCCGATTTCAAACTTGTTGGCCGATAGGTTAATAAAAAATCATATACCATTTGTGTATATTTCCCCTTATTCTTTGCTCTTCAAAATAATTTGTATCTTTTTTAACTACTGGTATTTTAAGACCTATTTTGTTGAAATCGAAGTTGAGGAACCCATGCTGCAGTGGCCGGGAAGTTGCGTCATGTTATATAATTGCGTCATGTCGCTACGTGTCGGCTCGTTCCTGCATTACCGAATTCTAGTGGGAAAGAACAATCACGGGTAATTTGAAATGCCATAAAAATTTGGGGACTAGACGAGAAGGTCCTAATTCCTTGTTGCGACACCACCGCATCCAACACGTTTCAACGTCGTTTCAGTGAAACTGTTACTTTGTTAGAACAAATAACAGGAAGAGAGATGTTATTATTGTCTTGCTGTCATCTCGTGTACGAGCTGGTGTTACGGAGTGTACTCGAAAATGAGTTACCCTAAATAGCAGTTAGTCCCGATGTAATATTTTTCATAAAATTTGAAGAAAAGTGAAATGCCATGGAAAATGCAATTTTACACTTTTAGCGGTGTCGAAATTGAACAGGCGCTTACCTTTTTCATCATTAACATACTGTGAATTACGTTTTTGGGGGTAACTGTAAATTTAATATATAACATAATTTTATGTTGTGTAGGACTCGTCTCCAAACACTTTTTAATTGAAATCTTTTTCTCTAAATTACTCAGGGAAGGAATTATTTTCCACCCATACACTAGGTGGACACGCTGTGTAACAGAAATTTTCCATTGGTGACAAACAAGGTTACACTTCTTACATCCAAAAATACCTCTTCCACATCTACAGTACGGGTAGAAATATAAAATTCACTAAAAAGATTTGATGAGATTTGAGATTGCCTAAAACTGCGTGGGTTCCGTGTATGTACATAAATAACAAATACAAGCTAGGGTACGTAGACAGACAGAGTACATTTATATACCCTCACAACAGATGGCATACTTTTTCCAACAAAAACAATGAGAAAAACTACAGTACATACATTTTAAATCAACCAGGAGCTCTAAAAGTTAATGGTAGGAACGTATACACACGCCAAGATCCTTCAGTATATTTGCTGTATGTAAATTGATATTACTTGAGATATACTCGCCTCAAGTGACGTTTTCTTGATATAATATGATATCCATACCACATAGCTCAATCTTTACGTAAGTTACGATATAAACGACGAATAAAAAAAAAAACTACGCGATTTAACACGTTTTAAAAGTTGATGCATCCGTTTGTTTGCGTAAAATATATCGTTAAATTCGCAATTAATGTCATTCGATTTCATGGAAATGCTACGGTCATTCCTTTAAATAATATGGTTAGGGTTTAAAGTAAATAAATACTATTGAAGTTTTAGAATTAGATCGAATGCCTTTCAGCAATAAATCTATGAGAACTGCATCCAACTTTCGGAAATGGATAGCAGGCGAACTTTCCAAATCTAGAATCAAACACGGACACGTAAAATACATCGTATATTTAAGTTAAAACTGATAAAAACGTCCGAATTTTGTTCTAACGCCTCGTTTACCTTAAAAGTAATCTAATGCAACTTTGAAAAGGCTGTTCATTTAGTTCTGGAAGTGCAAGTTAATTCAAAAGAATTTCTTATAGATCTAATCAAAAATACTCACAGTATATATTTAATTTTGTATTTTTTTTATGTCAAAGATATATTACCACTCGGCATTTTTTCTTAACGCAGTTGGAAGATTAATTTCCCGTTTCTGCACATCGCAATAATAAAACGACACAATGTAATACACGTGGATAGCTAGATTCTTGTGTGTAGTGGGTGGTAACACATCAGCGGTTTAAGCCAGGTACCTTTTCAATGCCAGCACGTACGCAAAATTTGTGAATATATAACGAAATACGAAGGAATAAGGCGGACCTTTACCGCAACACAAATTATGTTCGGAATAGTACATGAGGAATCGACAGCAGGTAAATTCGAAAATCAGAGTGCATTTTGCATGCACAGTTGTGACCTGGCACTGCTTAGCAATTGAAATATATGTAAACTAGACTTTCCCATTTACTAGTAGTACAACTATTCCTTTCTTCACTCCCTTTGCTCCATTTCCCTTATGATTTCATCTCCTTTCCTTCCGTTTTACGTAAACGGTGAACTATGGCGTCTATAGATGGATAATTTGATAGATACGAGATTGTAGGTGCAAATTACAATTTTTACTAACATTAAGATCCTTTATTTCAGAGAGCAACCTGCTAAAAATCGAGAAAAAGCTATGTCCTTGCCATATGCCATAGACAACTAACATATTTAAATATGCCATGCCTAATATAATATGAATATAGTTTAATTTAGGTGCTAATAAACAATTGATTGTCAACAACATCGTAATTCGTAATCGTAAAAATTGATTGTAATTTCTCAAAACGTAAACGACCCTAAAAATTTGTCTTAAACAAAGTCAATAGATCCAGTTCAAATCGTCCAAAATAGAGTTATGATTTCATTTTGCAAATTTAGAAAATGCTGTAAAATATCAGAGAAGGAGGAAGAATTTAAATTGAGTTTAGGTAGAAAATATTTTAAAAATGTCCAGCTAATGATGGTTTAAAGGATTTCCGAGATAATGCACATTTCATACATTCTAGATCCATATACAAAGCCCACGAAGCATCTAAATCTAAATTTATTTGATGTATGTATATACATTAAGTTATATTTAGCACACTAAACGTTAAAGCTGTCTGGCGTTTTTTTTTCTCTTTTATTCGGAAGTGATATATGCAACATAAATCATTTTTAAAGATTAGACTCGCTTTTAGATAGTTGACGTGCTCCCCACTTAGAAGTTCAGCTTTAGTTCATTTAGCACAACCTCTACACCGTACGATATCAGATTTCTCATATGTTTACCTTCTCATCCCTTAATAACTCTAATAGGATGTACGTGACTAAGAAAGCAAACATATCATTTTGATATTTTATAAGCTCGGAGCATTTTTCTTCATTACAATTACATATTTTATGGGTTCACGATTAAGTAAATCATTAATCTTTGTCTCACCTTAAGGGGATATATTCCTTTAAAAACCTTTTCAATAATACGCTCTAGAACAGATCGTCAATGATGTTTTTCTAAAACAAATAATTATTCATGTTGTTTGTCTATAGAAAATGTTCTGATTCAATCAATTCAATACTGCATAAAGATTATAGCCAAATAGACTAAATCGCCTCAATACATGTGTACTACACACAGTGGAACGCCCCTGCGCTGCTACAAAAGAACCTATCGGACAAAATCGCGATTTCAATGGACATATGTATTTTACTGTGTCAAAATTAGTGCTGTGCTAATTCGTCTCTTAATAAGGGAGTAGGAAGAGGAAGGGTTCATTCCCACGCCCAATACATAAGTATTCAACATCTTGCTGATGTTATAAGTAAAGCTGGCCACGAGCGGTACCGCGCAGTAGCGTAGAGTCGACCAGGCCTCGCGTTCCACTAGAGTTATTCTACTAATAGAGATGTTTGCTGCCGCAAATAATTTCGCTCATCTTTTAAATAAAAATTAAATAACACGTGCTCAAACACTTACCATTTTAAGAGTCCTCCGTGAAATCACAAAGTGAATAATGTCTGTTAAATATCTGCAACATTAGATATGTTTCAACTGTTGTTTCGGCAAAACTAGTACGGCATGAGGAAAAAATGCGTTTATATGCAGAGAACGAACGTTCTACATCTAGTGACGTAATATTTGCGTAAGTAAAATAATCTTTCAAATAACTTAACGATTCTGTTGACGCACCTTCACAAATGTGTCTTAATGTGCCAAAATCAGAATTTTTCTCAAAAACACTTTCAAATTTTTCTAGAACAGAACCATTTTTTGCGTCTTCAATCGCGCATAGCTGTGCGCGAACATGTTGTACTATTTGTAGAGATTCTTCTAACGGCACCGCAGGATTTTGTAATTTTTCTATTGCATCTGCTAGCCCGAAGTAATTGTCGTGAATGGACTTTAAATCCATTTTAACCTGACTATCTTGAAATTTCGACTGGCTTTTCTGGATAGCGGCAGCTTCCTTTGTATCGAATTGTAAAACCACGTTCTTAATATTGTCAAAATATTTATGATGATAAAACGCGGCCTGCAACCGTGTTCCCCAACGAGTTAGAATAGGTTCTGGTGGCTCTGGTATACGGGGGCACAGTCTGTGAAATTCGCGAATACGTTTCGGTGATTTGACAAATACTGCTTTGGTGTGCGCTATTAAAGAGTCTACCTCAGGATAACATTTTCTGATACTATCCGCCACAAGTTTGAGAGCATGAATTTTACACGTAATGTGTAACAAATTAGCAGAATGCTTTTTAAGAGACCGGCCTACAGAAAGCATGTTTGCAGGACCATCACTCACTAACATCAAGAGTTGGTTTGTTGAAAGTTCAAACTTGTCCAATGTATTTAACACTAACTTTGAAATTACTTCGGCAGTACACTGTTGTATTCGTTTGGAGACTAATAGAATTGAAGGTGCCGATTGATGAGGTTCCAATTTGCGTGCCATTACATTAAGAACAGAATATTTCTTCCGATCTGTTGTTTCGTCGACACATAACCACAATTTTTGATCTTTCAACTCCGATTTTATTTTTTGTTCAATATGTTCGCGCGCAGATGGCACAATTCTTCGTAACGATGTTCGACTTGGTAATTTGCACTCCGAATAGTTATTTAAATTTTTCATTGTCTCGTGCGCAATTTCTTTTTGAGACATGCTTTTCACTATTTACGTGTCGTAGACAATGTTGTCTGGACCAACACATTAACGGGATTTTACAGATTACACATTTAATTTTAGCACCTTCATATATCAGTCTGGAATTTCTGCAATAAATTTTCGAAGTTTGTCCGACCGCGGTCGTTTTGCTGACGAAATCATAATTTTTCTAAGACAGATAAACAATTGCGCAAATGACCGGCAGCGCAGACGAAGTAATACTACCGTTCCTCTCGGTCCGAACTGATTCTACGCCGATGCGCGGTACCGCTCGTGGCCAGCGTTAGTTATAAGTAAAACTTCTTTTAAAGGTTTCTAACTTATGCTTGTGTACGGATAACATATTGGCAGTACGAGTATTACGGCTGTGTTCTTGATATACGTTAGTTTAAGGGATATCCAAACTCTGTCAAATTCCTACATTCGTTAATACAAAAGCTTAAACATGCAAAAGCATGTTTAAGCTCAATACCATTTACCCTGGACTTATATAGTTTTACGTTACGAAATTAAACAATATGTTAACTACTTACAGCGGAATTACGGTTGGAAATTGGTCGACGATATCTTTACTTTTAATAAAAGTAACAAAGCATTCGCAAAAAGCGAATTGCCAGCTTGTTGCTGGTGCAATTTACATCTGTAATTGGCCTATTATTCTTTTATTCTTAATATACGATACGAAGTTATATTTGCGCGGCGTAGTAGAGTCGCAGCTTCGCAATACGAAAAGAAGGAAATGAGACGATTGACGATTATTTATTTTCATTGTGCTTGTGTTATATTCATTTTACGACTCATCAGTTTTAATAAACCCATTATTCAATTCTTAGTATTTTAATCTTATAGTTGTAGGTGCCCAAATACTTATGAGCGGTAGTGTACATGTTTGTACTGATAAAACGTCAATTAGTGTTTAAATATGAGGCAAAAACATAACTAAAGTAGTTAAGCAAGATAAATATTACACGCCTTCTAACAATAAGTAATCATTTAAAAAACTAAGTAGTAAAAACTTCAATTACAGATATTTTCTCTCAACGCACATATGTATGTATACGTAATATGCGGTTATTTCATTTATTTAATGCGATATCTCACCGCTTTCAGACGCAATACGTTATTTTACAATTCCTACTTTTTGCCGTTTAATTAACTGAGACATTAAACCCAAGTCTTGTAAAGTAATTAACTAAAAGCATTTCTTCTGGGCCACTAGATTAAATAGTTTTTATCTGGCACTTCAGACGCAGCATTACCCCGATAGGGCGTCACTGGGATGATTTTCGAATCATTTTACGAGTCATTTAAACCAATTTATACATTAAGCAAACGATAATATATAAAGCGAATGTAACAGAAAGGACGATTGAGAATAAACGAAAAGAATTTATTAGGTAAATGTATTTCTTGCAAAGTTTTGAATCTTTTTGAAGTACACAAAATCGATTAGTATATACAGGGTGAGTCGGGAGGAATGGACTAAACTCCAGGAGTGTATCGGTGGATAAGTAGTATGAAGCATTTTCCCGTGACGGCATTCATAATTCACTACTTACATTTTTTACAAAATGTATTGCAAGAACACCCTGTATATATAAGTAGATTGAAATTACTCAAAAGCAATCTTGTGAAATACACAGTTATAGATTGGATTTATTTATTCAGAGTTTTTCAATAAGGATCTAAACGTTTTTATGTTTGATTCCTGTATTGAAAACGTTTCAATATATTTTTCAATTTCGATTTTCATTTAAAAGCAATATTGGATTCGGGAAGAACAAAAATAATGTCGAAATTTGTAACGACGTATCAAAGACGTAGAGGTTCTTTAAAGCGTTTTTTTTTTCATCTTTTTCCACCTTGGCTACACCCCCGGTAGGGTAAGCAATTTTGTACGCAAGCAACGCCTTTTACGAAAACAAGAAAAGTTTCATGACTATGAAGATAAGCATTTTATTTTATATGGGAAGTTTTTTAAAATTAATCTAAATGTTTCGGGGAAAGTAAGTTTTATTAAAGGCTACGTTATGTTCAATTAAATTATTGAGTGTATATATTTCAAGAATAAATATGAGTTTAAAACTAGTTTACAACTGATTCAAAATATTACACAGGCCTACAAATTATTCCGTTGCCAAATCTAAGTTACGACAAAATAATAGCTGGTGTTTTTGACGCACCCCAAATTAAAACTTTAATGAAAAATATGGATTTTTCTAACACCATGCAGCATAAAGCTTCATTCTTTCAATAGCCATCTTGTTGAATTTCCAGAAAATTTAGCAGCCGTAAGCGATAAACTAAGACTTGAAAACTATGGAAAAGCGATACTAAGGGAGGTATCTACCAAATTAATCGCTAGAACGCAGACTAAAAATTAATTGGACACGCTGTATTTATATAATAAATAAAAATCCATCTAGTTTGTCGATATTGATCACTAACATTAAGAATAAATATTGCTCTGCTATCACCCAGTTATTAATGAGAAAATAAATCATCAATGTTTTCATAGAAGCTCTCGTGTAGCCGTTTAGATGCATTTAATTACGTTAACCCAAATGATGATATTGTCAAGTGATCTTGTTACAATTCCGCTGATTGAACGCATTGTGTAAATATGTTATTATCTAGAATTTATTATTTCAATTCTACTCTAAATATTGATAGAAATTCTTAAAATGATTTGCAAATTCGAAATGATCACAAAATAATAGTAATCACGCAAATTATAGCTCAACAGAAAATCTCCTCCCTGTAGGTTGTTTAGAATATCTTATATCATTCCGGAAAATTACATAAAATTATGTAAATTCAATTTTATACGTGACTGCTCTCTATCTGAAGGGAAAAAAGAATTAAACCGATATTTCCTTGGATAAGATTTTTAGGTAACATTTGAAGTGGAAAATCGCCACAGCCCCCAGCAACGTTTTCCCTTACTAAAGCCTCTATTATTTTGATCCTTTTGGAAATTTCCAATCGAAACTTACTTCCTTTTTTGATTATTTAATGTCTTTTATATATTTTTTTACTTGATTATACATTGTTATATACATTCTATTCCATTCCAGTGGGTCCACATATTACTTTTGGATGATTATCACCCTGTCAATTCCGCTATCTAGTCTTCTTTTTTTAATTTGTATTAGGATTATTTCGAATACGTCAGGACATAACTTAAATCATATAGCGGGTGAACAGAATGAAACTAAATAACAAATTTAATTCCATATATTGTACTTTATGCAAAGCACATTTTACTCTGAAGTGTACACCCTCAAACTCTCATGCATTCCACTCTTAAAAAGTCTCATGCTCAAGAAGTTAAGCCACTCCACAATTCCATATTGTAAAATATATTAAAAGGGTAGGTTTGGTACTTGACATGAAACCCCTTATAGTTAATTTAACATTTTGTGAGCTTATTCTCTCCCTGCGAACTAAGGGTTGCGTAATTATAAAAAGAAAGTTCGCGTTGAAAGTACCCTCTCAAAGATAGATTTATTTACAAAAAAGTTGTATGTTTTTGATTTATTTCTTTCTACTAGGAATGAAAGACAATTATTTCTGTGGAATTTGAATATATACATATACCGCGTTAGTAAGATCTGTAGTGAAGTGAGTCGTTAAAATATATGGACAGTGTTGCAACGTTTAACCGCTATGAAAATATAAGGTGGGGAGCGCGCCAAAGGAATCTATCAGTAAGAATCCAATCGCTGGCAGGAGAAGATCGCGCTAGACACTAGCCATGTATTATACCCTTAGTGTTTATTTCTTTAATTGATCATCCTTGTCTCTCTCGATTCTTTCTCCTTGGTTATTTTTTATTTGCTTTTTTTTGTCTCGAAATTATACCGTAGAATAGTTTTCTTTTTAATTATGTTCTTATAAACTAAGAAGTCATTAAATGGTACTACGGTAGAGGCAG
Source organism: Dynastes maya (assembly GCA_029619315.2). NCBI lineage: Eukaryota > Metazoa > Arthropoda > Insecta > Coleoptera > Scarabaeidae > Dynastes > Dynastes maya. The sequence goes on along the minus strand of JAROYE020000012.1, from coordinate 2,283,699 downwards.
TACTGCAAATGACATGCTTATTTGAACATTTATTATAATAATACGTTCAACTGAATTTTTACACATACAAATACGATTCATTTTACCATAAAATTCCATTAACCAGATTTAGAAAACATTAAGTATTTGTTAGGCGCTTATTATTATTTGAACATTTAATACATTAGATATTTTGAAATAAAAAAAATGTAGTCTAGTTAATTTATAATGAGAGGTTTTATTTAGTTTTAGAGTCCGACATTTTCCTTTTAAATTAAGAATAATCAACGATTAAAGTCCATCAATACGACGAAAATCAAATTAGATGTATTACGTATTTCCTAAAATCTGTGCCGAGTTGTTATCTCGATTGCCTATGTTAGGCGACTGACAAGGGAAGATCCCGAACCCGGAAATTCAAAAAAAATTGAAACTTTGGGAATATATAGAACATATATAGGTGTGCAATACGCAATTTTTTTTTTGTGCGGACATTCACTTTTAAGGGGTGAAACACCCCATCGAAAATTAACAGATTTTCAATTTTTTCCATACAACTCCAGTAAAAAGAAAGATAGAAGATAGGTGTAAATGCAATAGTTGCAGCATACATCAAGCTCTTTCAAAATATGTGACTATCATATATACAGGGTGTTCCATTAAGCCCTGCGCTTACACTGCTGGTGTTTTTGTAACAATACAAAGAAAAGTTTAAGATATAATCTGTGTGACTTTTAATTCTATTTAAAACTGTATAGGTGTTATAATATACAGGCCGTTCCTAAAGTAAATATCACCATATCCTTGGTTATATCTAACAGAATTTCATGTACTATGTTATTATATATAGGTATATATATTATTGAATACTTATTGCAAGGAATGATCTCAATCCCACAAATTTAAAATATGAAATTTGAGAATATGTAAACCACATGCAAAGTTAATGAAATTTACTGTATATCTCTGCGGTATTATATTGATTAGATAACACATTGTTTTGTTTGATAATAACAGTAAGAGTATTGATTTTATGTAGAAGACATATGTAATATTCAATTCTTTAATTTGATTTAATCACTCGCTGTTGTAAGAGGAAAAGGTTAGTATTTTAGACCAAAGTTATATCTTATAATTAATCGATTTTATTAAGCGATAACAAATATATCATATTTTTAACATTTTAAGCAATACAAATATTGATAAGTACATCAAAATAATTTATATGTGATTAGCTGATTAGTCATAAAGTATAGGATATATAGGAAATGTTTATAGATAACACTTTACATCTTTTGGTCATGTCTATTATGTAGTGAAATACTGGCTACTGAATAATTATTCTGTATGGTGATGAAATTCTTCAAAGAAATGTCTAAAACATAGGACTTCTTTGCACCACGCACATCGTATGATGGCCTGGCTACCGCATATGGAACACCTAGCAGGATGTATAAAATCCTGTTGTCTAAAAGCAAAAACTACCGGATTTTCAAACTTATTTGGTTTTTGATCAATGTATTCGCTTTTATACCAAGCATAAGCAAATACATCGTGATACTTTGGTGCCGAAAGTTGGTTGTGAATAAGGGACTGTAGTTTGATAACATTATTGCGTTCATGCAACACAATATCATAACCAAACAGTAGCACAAGATCGGAAAATTTTCTTACAAAATTTTTCCATATGCGGAAACCATATACATCTAGTGGTTGTATCACTGCCGTAGTTTTTTTCGGTATCGTCAATATTTCAACATGTTTGCTTGATAGTATACTCTTTTGCAATGTAGCAGGACAATGACCAGTCCAAGAGTCCAAGAATAACACGCTCTGAGCTCCCACATTTGGCACATACACACGGGTGAGCCATTCATTAAACAGTTCTTTTGTTAATTTTCCCGACGTTGAAGCCCTAACATAAACATTCCACGGTTGAAACAAAGACTGTGTTACACGCGGATCGAAGCTAGTTTTCCAGAAGCTGATATTGTGGGAAGTATGGTATAAGTATGTGTTGTTGCGGATATTGACTGCACAACTGCTGTAACACTTTTTGAACCCTGCACAGCTAACCTGCGACCAGAATGAAGCTCTAGATTAAAGCCACTTTCATCGGCATTGAATGTATTATCTTCTCCGACTTGTTTTATGAGATCTTTTGCATGGCTAACAAATGTTGAAGCGATTTCATTTAGCTTTTCGGAATCTGTACCATATGATCGCGTAATAAATTTATTTATTTTTCTTGAAACTATTCTATATGCTTTCTTAAAATTCCAGACTCAATGCCGGGATGCTTTAAAGTTTTCTAAATGTATTCCTTGATTAGCTTGCAAAGCCCATCTTTGAATGTCCAAATCATGAATAATATCACCCTTATCAATACTCTCCACAAAGTTATTATAAACGGATTCCGAAATTTGTAGCAATTTTTCCCGTCGTGTGCCTCCCCGGTTTACTGTTTCTTCCCATCTAGAACAAATAAAAGAAAATTAAGACAAATCGTAGTTATATTAAATGGAGTTCACTGTTTACCTGTACAATTGTTGGAGAGTTGAAACTTTTCGAAATTTATTTTGGACGGTTGCTAACGTAAGTCGCTTCGTTTTCCCACTTTTCCAATATTCCACAGCCTTGGTTTTATATTCTAAAGTGACAATACCGCCTTCTTCTGGAACACATTGTTCATCTTCAGCTTCCATCGCTTCTAGAACTTCTTCGCGTGTAGGTGCGTATTCATCATCTACGAAGTCTACGGAATGTGGTCTAACTGGATTCAAAAATTCCAGTGTTGTGTCAATTTCCAGCGAAAATGAAGTATCTTTTTGAACGTCAAGAAGGATATCCTTTATTATGTCGTGTAGTTCTACTTCGTGGTTATTCACAGGTGTTAGATTATTGTTATTGGCAACGTCAAACGTTACCATGAGCAAGCGAATTACATTTAAAGTATTTACGACAACCATTTTCAACACTACAGGTTTGTTACACAATCTAACAACAAATACTATTAATATCAGGTGGGGAATTTATATAAGCAATGTTATCATTTATCATTGCATTTGGTTGATTATTGACTTAAAAAAAAAATGTTTACATCAGTAGATAAAAACTTCGAATGTAATTACCAAACAAAACAATGTGTTATCTAATCAATATAATACCGCAGAGATATACAGTAAATTTCATTAACTTTGCATGTGGTTTACATATTCTCAAATTTCATATTTTAAATTTGTGGGATTGAGATCATTCCTTGCAATAAGTATTCAATAATATATATACCTATATATAATAAACAAAGTACATGAAGTTCTGTTAGATATAACCAAGGATATGGTGATATTTACTTTAGGAACACCCTGTATATTGTAACACCTATACAGTTTTAAATAGAATTAAAAGTCACACAGATTATATCTTAAACTTTTCTTTGTATTGTTACAAAAACACCAGCAGTGTAAGCGCAGGGCTTAATGGAACACCCTGTATATATGATAGTCACATATTTTGAAAGAGCTTGATGTATGCTGCAACTATTGCATTTACACCTATCTTCTATCTTTCTTTTTACTGGAGTTGTATGGAAAAAATTGAAAATCTGTTAATTTTCGATGGGGTGTTTCACCCCTTTAAAAGTGAATGTCCGCACAAAAAAAAAATTGCGTATTGCACACCTATATATGTTCTATATATTCCCAAAGTTTCAATTTTTTTTGAATTTCCGGGTTCGGGATCTTCCCTTGTGAGTTGCGAGTGAATGCGCTTGTCTAGGGGCACTGAGGAGACGTTCCTAACACAAATGCTAACATTATTCGCTATATGTATGGGACTCGCGCCTATAAATGAATCCTTACCTACCCTAATATAATCAATTACTACTTCTACAGTGAAAGTCAAATTCTAAAATTAAAAATTTAAATAAGAATCAATTCATAAGGAAATATAACAGATATGTTAAAAATATAACGTTCTTAATTATATGTCCACCACTGTAAGTCGGATAACGCGTCAAAGTTAACGTCTGCAGGAAAACCGCATCGCGAGAATATTAAGCAGTTAAACTAGTCATGCATTTCGAACTGACTTACAAGCAGTAAGTATAACATCCGAGGTATCTCTACGGAATTTTGCCAGTATTTCATCTGATTTCGCCTTTAGGGAGTATCTACTTGCATAGATACCTTGTTTAAAAATAGCATTTCCATTTTTAGGAATCCTTTAAATCAAAATATCTCTCCCGCCGTGATGATATCCAAATTAATTGAATTCAGCCCGAATTGTAGCGTTAATTAAAAATCTATCTATTATTTACAAGAAAATAGCTCGCGTGAAAGGTCCCCAGTCTACATTTAAATATGCAAATTGTACGTAGATTGAGTTTGGAGCATTGTTCTCGTACAATATTGTACAAAACCACAATACCTTTAATTGAGATGCTACGTGTTGTAATTTTAACAAATTTAATTTAGTTTAAATTGGAAATGCAATTAAAAGGACTACAATAAAGGGGAAATAAAATAATTTCACCTTATATCAAAGTAAGACACGTACACTTCCTGCATCAATCGTTATAGCTTAGTTCCGAACTTCTCTTTCGCTTTGTCTATACTTATTTCCTTTTTTCGGCTTTCTCTCTTTTTCCAAGGGAGGAAAATAAAAGATTTATAATGAAAGTTTAGATCTTCATGTAAAAATAATTTAAAAAAGTTACACAAAACGCTCAATCAACTTCACAAGGTTTGTCCTCAGTAGCATTGTTGTCTCTCTTTCTTCCCATTATTACTTTGATACATTGTCTAGTTGTTTAATTATTTTATTAATCCTGCTGTTCTATTTAGGAGCTATTTTTAATTTTGAAAAATGAAGAGATTTTATACAGAGTGTTTGATAAATTCTTGGATTGAATAATATATATTTGACATTCAAGAAATACAATATTTTTCAAATATGTATACCCTGTTTTTTATATTTGTATGTATATGTGTCTATTTTGGTGTTTTACTGTTGGGCACAAGTAAATATTATTATTATTATTATTATTATTATTATTATTATTATTATATGAGAAGAGTGAAGTAACAAGCTACATTTACATACTAACCAATTTGTGCTAATTTATTTAGTTAATTTTTTCTTTTAAATTTAAAGAGTTGAGAGCATTGCTGGGAAAAGTGTATAGACTTACAAGGAGACTATGTTTATCTGTTAGACTGGAAAACTTTTCAGACTATCCTCGTATATACCATTGGTAATGAGGAATGTAAAGTGGTTACCCACACAATACATTTACAGGTTTGTAAGTAATTTTTATTAAACGAGTGCATAGGAAATATGCTGCTTGTGTAATTGTAGTGATAAAATAACTTGTTTTATATAAATAAAGACAGCTGGTAACAGTGTAGAACAATTTTCAAAGAAAAAAAAAAATGAAATAAATCAAAGATCTTTAATTAATATATGCTATATTGCCAAGAGTACGCGGGCATAAGCGACACACTAACCCAGAAAATTATAATTATTGCAAACAATCTTGGCAAGTACGGGTAATTAACATGTCTTAAGCTTTCTTATGCGAGCTCCGCATGTATTACTTTGGGCTTAGCGATTTAAATTTTCAAAGGGAGACAGAAAATGGGGAATAAAAAAAGAGAGTAAGCAAGGAATTTTAAAAAAACCCCCTCTAAAATTTGGGGCATTTTTCAATCGTACTTTTTACTTATATACTTTTTAGAATTTTTTCGACGATTTATATAGGCCCGCTTTATCAAATTTTCGGAAAACCCTACACAAATCTCGTTTAGATTAACACCAGGAGGTCCACTTTTAACGGCCCATTTTGAACCCTTTAAAGGGTATTTTGCGGTTTGCTGCGGATAAGGTCTTTCGGATGTATTTTCTTCTTTTTTGATTCAATGTTTACAAATGGGGCTGAGGGTTTCCCTTTTCAACGTTGAAGTTACAAATACATCTTACAAATGAAGAAAGTGTCATTTTTTGTTATCTTGGATGATGTCTCTATACACAGTAAATAAATTTTAAAAAAATTACTTATTTTTCATGTAATAACAATATAATAAAAAAATAATGTTTTTTTACGTTGATACATTTTGCATGTAAAAAAAATAACAAAACAAATTTCCCCAAAAATATTTAGGCATTTTATGAGATTCAGTATTTGTAGGTAATTGATTATAAGAATTAAAAAAAGAAATATGGACGTTTTAATGTTTCTTTTGATTAATTTAAAAAAAAAAACCTCTGAATGTTTAAAATTTTGCCCTGTTATGACATCGTTTTAAAATATGTAACATCATCCTATCATATTAAAAACCCGTCGGCATTTCCATGGAACTATCCCCCTTCTAATAAAGCCAATATTTTCCCCGAAGTTAATATTTATTTATATTATACGGAAGGTGCCCCCAAATTTAAAATGATATAAAATTCTTCTCGTTGCAGGAGAAAATAATTACTGCAATTTTAAAAAAATCCTTTGAAATGCGATGTAGAGGGCTTTTATTTAGAACATAACTGTAGCCGACATGTAATAAAGGGGTTAAACTTTTTTGAAAAAAGAAAATTTAAATCTCACATCTGCTTTCCCGAAAGGTCGGAACGATGTGGTGTAACAAAAAAAGAGAGGGGGGGTTTTTTTTCTTTTTAGATCATTAATTGACTTTTTAAAAATGAATGATATGGAATTACTTTTTCTCAAGCATAAAATAAAGAGAAAAATAAGGGTTGTTAAATTTGATTTTAATAATAAAAATAAATAATAAATAATGATAATTGAGTAGAAGAAACGGGTAAATTTATAGTAAAAAATAAATTCCCCTGAATCCAAAGGTCATTGTGGTATTTTAAACCCCCTCGAACCTCAACACCTTGGTCCAAACGTTTCTTAGTTTCCCCGTTCCATCTCAGAAGTAATTTTCTTCGAGGTTACCAACAAATCGTTTGCAGCTCTATCAATCTTATTCAACTAAAATCTTTTCCACCCCGAATGTTTTTAGTTTCAGGGAAAAGGGGAAATCCGACGGAGTCAAATAGGCGAAAACGGGGGATGTCACGGTTTCCCAATTGCACGCACTTTATTTGGCGATCGCCGAAACCATGTTTAAAGGATTTTTCCACAATTTTGGGGTGGTAGCCGTTTGGATGTCCTGAACGGGTTTTTCACTGTATGGTACGGCCCCCCCTTTTCCGAAAAACCCCAAAAATCACGGGGGAAAATGAGGTGAAAGAATCCCCAAGAACGGCACTAACCTTTACTTGATTTCCGTTTCGGTTTCCCTTGAAATAGGAAAATTGATCCCCTCAAACTTGTTTTTTTCAAAAATTTAAACCACAATAAGGTACTAACTTTAAAGCTTGACAAAACCCGATATTTGAAGATCGATTTTAATTTCAGCAATTGATGACATAAAGTATTTTGGAAAAAAGCAAACCCCCTAGCAGCGATTCCCGGGAAACCGTCAATCTACTTCATAGGGGATGTTATAAAAAAATTTTTACTTATTTTTGTAACGAGACAGTAAATATGTTTAAATTTTTTCAATTACCATAGCCAATATGTCGCCGTGTTCTCATAACATCCGTCTTTTTATTTCACGAAAATTAAAATGGCAAGACCAACTGTCAAGAGCGTCGCAATCATGGAAAAAAAATTTATTTTCATGATATTTTTGTATTTGCATAATTCCCGAAGTGAACTTTTTTATTCATCGAAATTTTAGTCGAAAGGGCATATAAAATGAAGGAAAATCTATTAATTTTATATTTCAAATTTAAATTTTTGTCATGTATTTTAAACCCTGAGAACTTTAAAAGTTTATTGGAATTACAAGCGTTTAAAGGGTATCGACGTCATTGTTGGGTATTAAAGATTCGTGGGAAAAGGGAAATTTCACGTCTGAGATATGGATATGGGCATTGTTCTTGAAGAAAAGTGCGGAAATTTGGGTACGATCCTTTCGTCCGGTTTAATGTATATATATCGGGTTTCTTTGAAAATTTGTCCAGCGTGAGGGGTAAAAAAAAACATGATTGCTACTTATTTATACGAATTTCTTTAAACGAATGAAGTTAGGAGTGAAAAAAATAAGAAAAATTTTATAAAAAATAATTTTTTAAACTGTCGATGGTATTTATCACTAAAAATGCAAATAGATCCTGTTTTTTTAAGGGGTTGATTACGGAAAAAAAAATATAAAATATTTGTTTTTTTATTGCCCAATTATCGAAAGTTTAAAGTTTAAATTGATAATTATTTCGTTTTCTGTTTTAATTTAACTTTTTCTTGTCGCATGTTAAAAATATTCTCTCTAATTTTATTTTTTTACTTGCGGTTATTAATTACTATATTTTATTATATTTAATTAGGGTTATAAAATTTTGTCTTTACAGCAAAAGACCAAATCATTTTCAAATTTTCCATTTTTTTTCTTGGTCGCTATCAGATTTTGTTTCAATGGAAATTGTGAGGCGGGTATGGGTTTTAGAAGCGCTTGTAAAGGCTTGTTTAATTTCAACAATTATAGCGAAGTGATTGTAATGGTTTCCCCTTAATAAAAATTTTAGAGGAACAAACAAATTTTAATCTATCTTTTTCGAAGATATGTTCAACCAACAGCATCCCCTGCCCTAAAAGCAAGTAAAAATTCCCCACTCCACCCAAATCATGTATCCGTGATGCGTAGGGGAGATTAACTAGATGTTGGCAAAAAAAACCTTTTTAAAGTATTTTGCTTTATCGCTTAAATTTTGAACGCGGGGACAAATAGGAAATAATTGCCCTTTCCCAAACATAGCGCAAACCGGGTGTTACATAAAAAAGGAAAGCTAATACCCACTTTCATGTCGAGATGTAGTCCGTGCGCATTTAAACGTATTCCCTTAAATTTTTTAAAGGGGAAATTACTAAATCTCCCTGTTAGATCCCCCCTTTAAATCATTACGTTGTATGTTTTCATTCTAATTTCAACACCCACTCTTCAAAAATTTTTGCGAATTTTTACCGGTCTAGGACATCTCTATTCTTCCCCTTTTTATAACCACCCACAGTGAAATTTTTTTTAGGGCAGAAAGTGTTTTTGGGGACGTCTAAATCAAAGATATAGAAATTTTTGGGGTTTTTTTGTTTAAAATTAAGACTACTAAAAAATTTTTGACTCATTTTTACTGGAAATCGACGGGGGAACACTGTTTTGGGAATTTCACAGCAATCGCTAAACGATTTTTTATTTTTTTTTTATTTACGTTTGCTATTTAAAATTCGAAACAGTTCAAAAAAAATTAAAATAAATGTGTAAAGTAAAATTATACGAAATCATGCTTGCAACAAACATTGGAGTTTTTTCAAAAAAAGAACTTTTCACATGCGACCCCCCCGTATTCCCCCAAAAAAATTTAAATGGAATGGACAAGTGAGCTGGCCCGGCCCATTGTACCTCTAAATAGATCATTAATTATAACAAATTTTTTCCACTTAAAATGTTTTCATTTACATTTCAAAGAAATTAAAATTAAATAGATTTTCCAAATTTTTGTGTTTTCGCAATTCAAACAAGATTGAAAGAAAATTGGAAAAAATTCAAATAATAAATTATATTCTGGGAAATGTTGTGGCCTTCTGTAAATATATTATTCTCTCTTCTATATACGGCAAAAAAAGTGTTTTTTGCAGATGAAACTTGATATATAGGCCTCGCTACAATCGAAATGTTTTGCGTAAACTTTCAAGGATTCCGTCGCACACATCCAAAAACTAAATAAGGGATTATAATGTAAAACATTCTTTAAACATTTACGAATACATAGATACGTTCAGAAACGCTCATTTTCCTTAAAACAAAAAGAGTGTTTTTTATGTAAAAACGATTTTTTCAGATTGCTTGATTATAAATAATTTAAAAAGCCCCAACTTTTACAGAAAAAGAGCCTGTTACGTTTTTGGCCCGGCCAGTAATAAATCAAAAAAAAAAGCTGACCTTAGTTACGAAAACAAAGAAAAACAATTCTGATAGGTTTGACCCAAGGGTTGTCATAAAAACTTTTGCATATAAGCCACTTGACGTGGATTAAAATTTCAAATGAAATACCCAATTTGCCTTGTTTACATTCCTCGAATTTCGTTTTTGTTCACTTTTCTCACTTTATAATTTTATTCAACATTTTTAAATTTCTCATTTTTTAAACTAAAAAACTTTTTGGGTTAATTGAAATTTAATAACAATGGATTGGTACCTTTTGATTGAGGCATTTTTGATCAGGAAATTGTTTGGATTTTATAAAATGATGTTTCTTGAATTTGTGGATTCGTAAATCTTCTTGGATTTTAGAAATTTCTTCCCCCACTTGTACAATATATGTATTTGTTGGAGACGAGTGTATTATTAATTATTAGTGAAAGGCGTCGTTGCGTATAGCTTTTTTCCGCTTACCAAGTGACAAAAAAGATCTAATAGGTTTACGTCTAACTTTGGAGAAAGGAGAAAAAACATCAAAAATAGCTTTATTTTCAATATTACTTACTTCAAAAAACATGCCGTTTTTGTGTGGTAAATATGTAATTATATATTGTCTCTTTATATATCCATTATGGTGTAATATTTAGCATTCGTTTAAAATCATTAACTATGTGAATAGTCATGCAACTTTATTGTAAACACCGTGAGTATAGTTATATTCTTTTTATAAAGGACCAAAAGGATCTATTTGGGAATCGCTTCCGATATTATATCGTTTTCTAAACTGCGAAGAATACGAAGAGTTGAATCAGTCGATCTCCCAGAAAAAGAAAATGGGAAACATAATAGAAATTGGAAAGTTAAGACAGCACTATTTTACTCGCCTTCCAATATAGAAAGGCAATGTGAAGGAAGCTTGAATAAACCTGTATTGCTGGATTACGTCCATTTAGAAGGGTAATTTCGATGTAAATGTTTCTATAATTGGAGCTAAGGACAAAGCCCCTCTCATTGCCCCTAAAATGGTTAATAGACTTGTGTTTTTACCCTTCTGATTGTTGGAATCTGTGGGTTACAACTTAAGCGTTAGCTCAGATGAATTTAGATTCGTTAGACATGTATTTAAAATCTATCATCTTCTTTTGGTTGACATGAAATACATTAAGAATCGAAATTAACAATCTTAAAATCGTTTTTGTAAACGGTTTAAAAAAATGTCACTAGATGTTTATAATCGTTTGAGACGTTCAGGATATAACAATTTTGTGGAATAATATACATAGATTTTTCCTTCCTTTAGTTCTTAAGATAATTTTGTTTTCTAAATCATTTTAACTATTTCATTTTATTTAAATTTTGTATGGCGATCATTTCAATAAGGTTGGAACCCAGGTGAATTTTTGTCCCGTGCCTCGATAATCTCTAGTCCCGCCAGTTGACTTTACCTACACAAATTTTAACATAAATTCCCGCGAGGAATACACACGGCGTTCTATTGAAATACGGAAATTAAGATCCATTTTTTACGGTATTTTAAAATGTTTTTTGGTCTATGACATTGAATGTTGCTTAGGCGAAAAAAATGATTTTATTGAAATTTTTTCAGCGTTTATTGTGATATTAGCTTAATTTCCCATTAAAATAACATTTTCCCAGTACCTATGTAACTGTATATGTGAACTATAAATTTCGATTTCCTCTTTGAGTTGTGTAAATAAATTAGTTTCTTCAGTGATTTAAAATTTTCTTCTCCATCTCAGTTCAGGCATTTAATTTATAGAGGGATTTAACAAAAGGGCAATCCTCACAAGCCATAGCGAAGGTTAAAAAAGCAGGCGTCCTGGTGGTATCGCTCTGGAAATACGTGTAATGTAACGTATTTTTACGTGCCTGTGTAGGATTGTGTGCCGTGATACATTTGAAAGATCCTAAGCATTGCCTTTTACATGTTCCATAGAAGAAGACCTTCATTTACATAGTTAAAATATTTCCCGTATTGAAGGAATTTGCGCTTTTATATATTTACTAAAATGATTTATATTTCTAACAGGACAGCGTTTCAAGATAAGAAAGACGAAATATTCAAGTGCCTTATAAACACTTTCGTTACATATACATATTTATACCTATAAATATCACGTGCGTTTTCACTGGTTGGGTTTTGAAATTTCATCGATATGAACCACATCCTTTCGTTCTTCTCTTAGTTCCTGTTACCCTCCGTTAATCTCCTCAGCATTCCCTCCGTTTTTATTTTTTCTATAACTTCTTTTTCTCGTTGCGCAAAACTATTGAACAACAAACGCTGACAAAAATCAATTTTTAAGTTCGAAATAGATGTTTTGAAATTCAGGGATATAATCATTTAGGGAGATCATCATGGATATTTTTTCGTGTTACACTTCTACGGACGGTCTTGCTATTTCCCTCCGCATATTTATCCTGTTTGATAAAAATAAACACAAGAATTAATCCAGTTACTCTGATCGAAAGGCAAAATACTTATTAAAATTGGAATTAAAATGTTTTATACAAAACGAAATAAATCTTTCGGATATATTATTATTTTCTCTTTTATATTTTCAGATATTTATAATATTCTTTTGGTGATAAAATGAACAGCAGAGCAAGCAGGCTGTTGCGTTTACCGCCAAGTGGCAGATATTTTTCATTATTTTACATTGTAATTTAACAATATGTTATGTATATTGTTTTTCAGAAGATAAGCAGAGCCAGCGTTTTTTTAATATTGTAGCTAAACATGAAAGGCAAGAAACTTCAAGCACCAGGAGTATAGAAAAGAAAGAATTTTGAATAATATTGACGTATTAGACGACGCACCGTACGTTCCACGCTTCCTTTGGGGACAATTAATTTTGTGTAATTGTATCGACATGTCCAAAACAGCGTTTTATTTAAGCAAAAAAACGAGTTGGTATAAAATTATACTGATGGGTTCTTAATATCGTAAATAGTTCTTAAAAAATCTTTTTAATAAGAATACAATCTTCTTGACTTTTTCCATTGCCACCGTTCATTGAATTTAAAAATTTTTTTAAATTAATAAGATCTTTTATTGTGATCGTGCTTGATATCTGAAATGAAATAAAGCCGAGCAACTTAAGGAGTTCCCATCGCAAAATAAAAACGGACAAAAATACGACCAAGAGTAAGCGGATTATATTAGAAGAAAAGATTAAAATTCCCTAAGATCTATTAAATAACGATCTTTGTTTAAATTTTTGTTACAAACTTTTGATTATTTAGAGCACGAAATATAATAGGATACTTTTTAAATGTCCCAAATATTTTTATATTTTTATCCCAGGAATACATCTAACCTGAGGCAATAATAAGATGTTCCCTTTTTTATCATTTGTTAACAAATTCAAAATATTTTAAAAGAAGAAACGTTATTACTGATTTAATTGTTCTCATTGCTTTCTTTTATTGTCTAATGTAACTTCCTACAAAACTGACATTCTCAGAATCGTTGCAAGGCAGCATGGATTCGAATTAGATTCTTTACGAGAAACTAATTATAATCATTTTCCTCAGCAAGTAAACAAATTTATTGGAATCTTGTGAATGTTTTACTTGCAAATTTTGCTTTTTTCTACATAATCTACCTAATTTAATTTCGCCCAAGATTGCCGTATAAACCGCTTTTTTCCTACAGTTGTAGTATCTTAAACGTACTCGGTGAAGCTTGGCCACAGAATCTCTAAATCTCATTTCCACCACGTTACGTTCATATTTTATGGAACTTTTAAAATCAAGAAGCCCCACTACGTGTATAATCTGTTTTGTGGGATTTTAGCCCCTTGGACACTCGGCCACATTTTATGAGTGTTCCCGAAATTAATAGATCCTATCTATCTTCAAGTATTAATCCTTGATCTAAGAAATGGTACAAAGAGTTTACGCCTAATAAAAACTTTGCTAAATTGAATATTTGTTACTCTATACATGCATCATGAATTGATCGTAGTTGGTTAAAATTATAATAGTTTGTTAAGAAAGTAAAGGTAGTCATTTTGATTGGGTGTTTTGTTCGAATTTTCTGTCATTAAATTAATATAAATTTAAAAAAATCAAAATATTAATAGAAAATATTGATTTAAACATGGCAATTTGCCAAAAAAAGGATAAAGTTGAAAAATATTAAGTACGGATAATTACCTGTGCTAGTTGCCAAACTGCAACAAGCTGGGTATCCAGGGGTAAATCCATTCGAGTACACTGAATACCATGTGGCCCCACCCGTTGTTAATTAAAATAATTATAAAACAAAACATATGTTTTAAAAGACCCTGGCAGGAACGAACGGTGTCGCTCTTACATAGTACTTTATTTACTTTTCCATTTGCTAGATTTATATGAGACTAACATTGAAAATGTCTTTCTTCTATTGTTGAAAGCTTTTTCCCCCTCCATACAAATGAACTACATGAATTAAAATAAATATTCTGTCACACAAACATTTGCGACTAACATGTCTCCAGCCACGAAGCAAAACATTTTAAAGCAACAAATTTAAGGAAAATTTATCTAGAAGCAATAGGGACAAGCAATGGTAAATAACTACATCTAAGAAGAAAAACTTTGTCGTATTTTTTTCTTTTTTTCCTTTTCCTTCGGTCCTTATCACTAACATAATCCCAATCTTTATAATGTACGCTTCTCTCTGTTACAAGAACGTCACTCGTGCAGCTCTACTAAATTCAGTAATTCCTCTTACTTTTCTTTTGGTACCACTCGCTCCCTTTATATTTGTTTTTAAGGTGTGGTGTGGGGGGCAACTTCAAACTTCAAACACTTTCTATTTTAATCATCGGAAGGCATGCTAGGTTTTCTACTGTTTACAGTTTCTTGCTTTACTAATTGCAAAATCATCCACATCGCACCTCGCAAATATTACGATAAGAAGATTGTGGGAATATTTTCCGGAAATTAAAAGATCGTTTCTTTCTACCTGTCGGACCGTACTTTTGATGCAATGGATACTTGGATGAAGGAGATGTATTTATAGAAATTACATTTTCCAGGTATTTCTTTAAAAAACTGGCCAGAATAATTAAAAAAACAATTTTTAACTAAGGGAGCCGATTTTTAGGATCTTAATCTTTGGGAAAACACCTAGAGAGGAAAAGTTGGCTATCAACAGCTTTTGGTTTTGTATTCATTTGAATAAAAGGAATACTGAAGGTGATAGCCACAGTGTAAACCGAGTAAATCTTATTTTGAAGCTCCGGTTGATTCGCCATCTTGAAAAACAGCACCTCACCAAGTTATTGTTCCCTAAACATTGAGTATTACGAAGTATAAAACACAATAAGTGTTATTTCATTACAAAAAAAAACAAAACTATTTATTAAATAATCAAACAATTATTCAACGTCTTAAAAACATGCAGTATTTTGTCACTGCTATCTTTTAATATATTTTGCACGTACTTCTTTGACAAAATTGTCATGCACCATTTGGTAGGCCATTAATAGAGAGAATGAAAAAATAATAAAAATCCTCATTTTTCTTCTTTCCACCTTTAGCACTTTTATTTCAGCCGCTGCAGAAAAAAAAACCTAAAAAACCATTCTAGAGGCCCCATTTTTAATATGACGGACCTTTTTCAACGGTTGGAAAATTACATCGTTTAACCCAGATCTTAATTATGTGTATCCAATTCCTAGTGTTTTTTTAACGTAAATATTCTGTACTTGTATAAATTTAATATCTTTGTGAACAGCTTTTTCAAAAAGTTTTTTTAGATTGATAGTGTTCTTATTGTCATTCATATTGTAATCCAGGCTTTGGTGTGATGAGTAATCTTTAGTTTTTTCAGGAAAATCCCTTGCGGGAATTTAGCTCCAATTGTACTTGGTTTCAAGGTCAAAGCTTATTTAGTTTGATATAAATTAATTAAATGAAAGAAATTAGTAAAAGGAAGGTCAATAAAGTAAAGTCCATGATGTTTTTGAAATAGTGCCAAAAGTTTTTTGAAAACTATTATTCCCAATAGTGCTTTCCACATCAATATCGTAATAAAATCTCATTTTAAATGAAAAAAACCATACCCTGGCGACGCTTGCGGTCTCTAACTAAAACTTTTGCGCCTAGGGAAATGGTCCTATGTATATCATAAGTACCCGATTGTCGTTTACGACGGCCAGATAGAATAGGTATGAAAGCATCCTATAAAATAAATCAATATGGATGCAAAGTACTACAACAAATGTTACACACCTTTTTACTACAAAATCCCTATTTAGCCCTATCGCACGTATACACGTAGCATTCACCTGATTTTTAGAGATCTAGAGTTCGCCGAAAAGCCCATCGTCATGTGGGCTATGTATAAGCCTGTCAGAAATTGAATTTTGTTAACGGTTATTAGGAACGGATTATGGCCTTAGCTTCGAGTTTAGGGTTCCTTTTCTAGAAGAATAATTAGCGATAGTACGTATAAATTATAATAAAATAGAAAATTATTAGGATATGTTTTTCCAATCTATTCGAATTGATCTTCAATAATAGTATACTAAATACCTTCTTTTAGTTTAGTTTAATTCAGAACCACTAAGTGTTTATGGTCGTTAAGGGCCTTGTTATGCGTAATCTCTAGCACTAAAATCACAGCCTGACTAGCGGTATAACCGGTAAATTGTGAAACTTCTTTCAAAATTTTCATATCTACCGGTAATTTGCGATTTTTTATCGTTAATATTGGAAGAATATTCCAATGTGTTTATGTCTCTTTTTTACAATTTTTTTTAAAAACCGCATTTGAAGTATTGCTTTGTGTAGCCATGTATGCTTACAACTTATTGTAACGTGCTGTGAGCAGGTTTAACGTGTACATATCTAGATTGGAAGTTGGGTGCAGCGACAGTGGCCGATGTTATCGTAAAAAACCGAGGTAAGAATACGTTTAATTGCAAAAATTACAGATTTGTAAGACTAATTATCTAGAACATAAATATTGTTGTAATAACAAAAGACTAGAATAGATTGTAATAGTAAATTTAATTGAATTATGATTATAATAACAAGTATTACTCATGCTGTATGAAACGGGTTTTTTTATTTAAGAATATTTAAATTTAAGAAATCTACAAAAAATTGTAGCAACTAGTAAAAATTATATTGTCTCCATTGTTTGTAGTTATGGATAAAATTTTCACCCTGGTCCTATTTTTAAAAAAAAACCGTACACCAGTAAAAGATGTGGCTTGCAATGTAAACGGTGTTTAAGGAAAGAAAATTAAAGCATCCTGGTGGAAGTACCATGGGGTTTACATAGCCTCTCAGAAGTCAGCACAAATTAATTTATGAAAAAGGAACAAGAAAAGAACTAATGATAGCATCAATCCGATGAAAATATTAATCCCCAAAACTTGATTCACGATAAAAAAATTATTTCAATATTTTAAGAAAACAACTGACAAATCTTGTCCTTGCCGTACTAGCGGCAATGACGGTCACAACACGGAAATTCCCATTCACTAAATTTTGTCAGGTCACAAGATTTATTACGAAAGCTGTTTAATCGCAAATGAGCGTACAAACTATCCAACATCTTCGAATCAGATTAAAAAAAATTGTTTTTATATTGCAGATAAAATTAGAAACAAGTAATCATGCATATCCACATCAACTCACAGCATTTAGTTTAACGTTAGGATGCGTGGACATCTCTTAAGGACCGGTCGATACAAGGAATATTAACGAGAATTCCAAAATGCAAGAATATCATATGAACCTCTGTAGGTTTCATGTATTTTAACCATGGGCCCCTCAATCACAGCCCCATAACAAGAAAAAACCAACCTGTTTTGGAAAAAATCCATCATAACCGCACAATAATTCGTTTAAGCAAAGCTATTATTCTTCTAAACAAGAAATGTTGTAACAAGTGAGCAAAATGATGGAATATTTCCAGCAAAGTAGAAGTTAAAATTAGTAAATCCGAAGTAAATTGGTAAAATATTAAGAATGAATCACTCTGACCCAGAGACTAATGCAATTAGTAAATTACAGAATCAGTTCAATCGACATTTCGCCTCCGCTCAAGATTCCTTTTAAGTCCAAGAACTAATTTTATAAGATTGCATGTAATTAGATGGATGATAAAAATGAAACAAGGAACAGGCGATGTTTCAAAGTTTCCACGTTTGGAAGTTTGACCGGAATCGGAATGTGAACTAAGCTCTCTAGCTACGCGGCTAGAAGAGCTACTCGATTCTAAGCAGATAGGAACATTTTGGAACTGCGTCTTGAATACACGCTGACGAGCCTATTTGCAATTCAATGATAGAACAATAAATTACAACGTAACTACTGTCCTGACCGTTTTAATCTTTGAAGCAGACCGATGGCGGCAATCAAGGATGACAGTAGATCCAATCCTAGCGGTGATATTGTGAGGATCTTGTCCTTCTTCAAAGAATGGTCCCCAAGTGGAATCTGGCTGGTGATAATGCGACCGGGAAAACGCGCGTCCAAAGCTAGCTATGCCGTCCGGTTTCAGTTTGATCCGGTTGACGGTCGGTTTTGGTAGTATTTCTGTTTGGCCCAGCCGGTTGTAAAATTGTTTATGGTTCCGGGCCGTTGTAACTAGCGACAATCGTAGCCGAACACGTCGTCACGTGTTGCTTTCACTTTCCAACTGTCCGCGGCGAGAAAAGATAAAAACGTTGTCGTAAGTCTCATTGTCCTGCAAACAATCGAAAAAACAAAAAAAAAAATGAGTTATGAATAGAACACTTAAGACTTCTATATGAATATAACAAATGTTTATTTCACGTAATAAATTGAATGAAAAACTAACTACTCACCTATACTAAGAACAAGACATCTGGGTTTGATTCAAATGTATATAATATGTTACTGTTATTCAAGTACACCAGCGAATAGAATACACATTTTCATTGTGTTATAGGATACAGACGAACCTGCCGTCTCAGCATGCGCCAAATTTGTTAAATTAACCTCATCTCCAATTGTCACAAAAACATCATATGCAGAAATTCCTCAGAACGTACTTGAAATTCTTGTAAAACTAGAGCTAGTTCACATCATTTTCTACTAATTTTCCTTTACCCGATCGCTTTTTAAAATAATTCGGTTTTACTAGACCAAAAAAGTCCCCATGTTTCTCCAATCCTGTGTACTGTTCGATATCTTCCTTACCAACAACTCAAAGAACTAAAACGACTCCAAATGAACAAAGAGATTTACAAGCATCTTATTAGCCGCGCCCATAGGAAAACATAGTGTTTGAGGTTCTGTCTGCATTCGAAGTTGATTTCAATATTTCTCCTACATTTTCAACGCAATACCAAATGCCCTTTTCCCCATAAGATTAACGCTCATACCCGTTTTGTTCTCGAACTTCAAGATTTCTTGGAGAATTTTGTCACCAAAAAAAGGCTTACTGGCAGCAGTTCCTCACACAAAACCTCAATCAAGAGCATGCTTGTAATCATATAATTATAAATTTTAATTCGCCCAACAGGATACCCCAATTACAGGACGAAATATACTACGCATACATGTGCACATAATACAAAGAGAAAATAATATAATACTTAATAAAGATAACTGAAAAATAATAGAAAAAAACAAATAATATATATATACTCCACCGATTAATGCATAGCGTTCGACCGAACAAAAATTCTGCATAATATTTATTTTGCCATTCACAACACATGTTTTGAACTGGCGATTTTCACCAGCACATTTAGTTCTTGCGTTAAAGGCCGAACGATTGAACACTACGCGAGACAAACGAGGACTTCAAATTAATTTTTGACAGGGCAGATATGCGCAATCGATTTGATTGTCAATAAGTTGTAGAGAAACCGCGCACTGCAAATTTTGCCTTCTTTCCGAAATACTCCGGACCGCATGGTCGTTCCAATAATGTGGCATAGTCCCTATACCCCTCCACTGGATTAATAACCGTCCGATCTTAAAGCATAGAATTTCAGGAACCTTCGCTGTACTCCTCCATCATAGAATCCCCCTCGTAGGATTGATAGTAAGGATACCATACAATGGAAGCATACTCTAGCCGCTTAAGACAAATGCTCTTATACAAGCGTTTTTTCAGGAGGATGTTGATTTCCGTGAAGTATTTTCGAAGATCGTATGATTGAATCCTAGGACATGATACATGTCTTCGGCCCGAGGAACAAGCGTCTCGAAACCATGCTGTTTAAAAGATAAGTTGACTATCAAAGGAATAACTCCTAGGTCTTTTAGGTCTCGGGCCCCTCTGCAGAGCGGGGTAACCTCTTAAAACTGTACGTAGTAGGCAACTTTTTTACCCTTTGGCGAGTATATGTTTACTACGTGCATTTTGCTTCATTTAAAATAATACTATTTTCCTTCCTTGGCACCAGTGGCATAACGTAATCATCTCATTTGCAAGATTAACCATATCATTATGGAACTCAAATTCTGCGTACACCTTCCTCATCTGCATAAGCTAAGGTGTCACAGGTAACAACCTTCCGCAGAGGTGTCGAGAAAAGCGCAAAGAGCAAAGGTCCTAAAATTGGATCCGTGTGGTAACACCTGACGTAATAGCATATTCACATGAGCTGAAGAGCCATTATAGAAAAATAAAAACATGACCCGCTTTTTTAAGTATGGATTTCCATCCGGATCTCGACGGCGAAGGTGACATGCCAAAAGAACTTAATTTAAGAAAGAGCATAATATCATTAAAGTCAATTCTGTCAAAGGCCGTTACAAAACTCCGTGTATATAACTCGACTTTTCGCCCTCACCTCATCCAGTGTGTCCTTATAAACTGTGTACCCTGTCGCTAATTTAGTTTGTTGTAGATTCTTTTAGGTATAAAACACCATTTGCCTTATTCGCAGATATATACGGCTGTACAATTGTTGAATATAGAAAAATATAAAAGGTTGTTTCATATACTTTGGTGAAGTTAGATAAAATAGATATATAGGACGATGAGTTAGTCACATCAGTGCTGCTTCCCTCTTAAGAACTGGCGTAACTCTTGCTGCGTTTCCCTCGACCTAGGAAGGTAAAGATCTCAAAGAAATGTTGACAAGAAGCAAGTGTGGTTTGACAAGTACTATGCGTGCTTCCTTCACTAAAAAACTAGGGATGAGTCATGCACCAGCTGTGTCCGTATTTGCTAGGTGACTCATTTAATAGTTTTAGATCATGTCAGTCTCCACTCACAGAGGCTTGACGTTCAAAAAAGATGGTATGTTGAACCTGAATACATTTTCGATTACTCTCTGCTGGAGTGTGGCAGATAAACATAAGAAATTTACTATCGAAAGGCGTCAAACAATTTCCTGGGGATCCTGATATACCATCCCCATCAGTGATTGTGTTTGGTATGCGTGAAACCCCTTTTAGTCTATTACTATACCCCACAGCTCTTTCCGGAGTTTGCTTAAATGTGTTTGTATTCTTGACATTAATCGATTGTAAGCTTCTTGAATCTGTTTGCTTAACTAATCTCCTGATATCTCTAAACCTCATGTAAAAAACTTTCACTTTTGTTTTGTAATCCATTTTCTATGATAGAAGGTTTTTAGTTTTTATGGTTTTGTCGAATTGTTTGTCAGGTACACCCCGGAGGATGAGAAGGAACTATTCTGACTGTATAGAAGGAACTGAGCGGTTAATTACCCTTGTACAAAAGCATTATAAATTCATCGACAGCTTGATCATGGTTGATGCATCCTCAATGAATGACCAATCAACGATCTATGAGCTAGATCTTCAAATAATTGGCAAAATTTGCTTTTTTTTCGAAAATTGTAGGCATATTTTGTGCAAGACGGACATAAAAAAGGTCTATAAAAACATGTCGCATATCTAGCATCTAATTTCATTTAATTTTCGTTTCTTCTAAAAGTCGAAAGTAATCAGATCATTAATACGAACCCAGAAGTTTCAACCATAATCAACCATTTTGAGAGAATTTTTTCAACTCTCAAACGTGTAAGTTTCAAAAGAATTTGCAATAAATTAACAGTTTTGGTATTTCCCCCTTTATGCAATTAAGTGTTAAAACTAACGTGGGACAAATATTACGAATGGTAGTGTATCGACGCCATCTTAACTTATTGGCAAACGCATTTAGTTATCCAGAGAACTAGTGTCATAAATATTTCCTTCCTTCCTCTTTAGTGTACACATTGTCTGTGCATTTTGAACAAATTTCTTCCCCCGTTTTATTATGCTGCATTACCCTCCCAGCACACGTCCGAAAACATAAAGCGCCACGCTGTCGAGCTTTGGAGATGAGAGAACGAAGCTTTTTTTTTCTTTTCAACTTTTTTCCTTTTATTTTTTTTTATTGGATACTCAGATTCCTCCATAGACATTTTGAACCTTTTTGCGACATAACTTAAACGGTTTGTATAAAATGTAAATAGGTTGTCATTAAACATTGTAATCTAAAATCAATGAGAGGATTTCATGATTGACTGTGTCAAAAGCCTTGCTGTCCTCCTAGCTAGACCAATGTGTACTTAGACCAATTATATCGTGTGTTACTTTTAGTAAAGCAGTTACAGCAAATGGCCATAAAACCAAAAATTTCAGTTCATGCATGGTATCATTTCAAACTACCCTCAAATATTTTCTTTTTAATTAAATCTTACTACCGTAAATCTAAAATGGATTTATCCCACAGGTAAATATCGGATATTCTCTGTATCTTAGTCTACGTTAGCCTTTGCTGTAACTTTATTTCAATACTGAATAACATGAGCGGCTTAAAATTATGTCATAAATTTTAATGGAAGATACACATGGTGAAATGCATTTTGTTTATTAAACTTAATTTACATCTTTTTGAATAAATACTCTAGCTACCTAGTTATTTATTTATACCCTGTCAAATACAAGCGGAAGAGCACTCAACCAAGAAAGAGCCCATATATTAGGGGGTAGGGAGTCATTTTTTTTGTTCTATACTTGGTAAAGATTACCGAGCGTATAACAGGCTTGTCTAACAGTTATTTCTTATATCAATATAAATAAAAAATTAATCACAATTGAAACATAAATACCTTTTTTAAAAGTTATTCTGTAATTAGAAGGGGGTTAAAAGCCCTTAGGTCCTTATTTGGAGTGATGTATGTCCTGGGAACCAATGTTTGTAATAAAATGCATGTAACATTTTACATAACAACAAAAATCAAAATAATTGGTCCCCCTTACATTTAGTCAAAGTAAGGTTTTGGTCCTTGCATGATAATATGTGAGGCCATCTATTTTTTTCGGTTTCTATATTGGTAACTATCCTAGCAAAGAGTATACATATATGTAATTGCTTGTCTTTTAAGACGGCATGACTATAACTACTGTACTAACGTGGCGCAGAAAATAGTTTTCGACTTGTTGTTTTTTTGGAGATTAATGGCATGAATTGAGAGATGTAAGAAAAAGCAATATGGCCAAGGGTAAAACTTTTAATTCTTCTAATATGGTTCTTTCCGGGTAATGATCTCCATCATATCTAAATAAGCTATTTATTAGCATTATCTGTCTTAGGTTATTGTTTCTGAGTCCATTGTTTTCATTGGTGTACTTCTACATTAATTCACTTTTGTTTGGACGTTATTCTGTAGATAACCACCCTACTTTTAAGCGGTTTTAAATCCACAAGCAAGGTGAATAAATTTTTGCTTCATTATGTACGTAATGGTTGTACGTTTTAACAGGTACGTGTCTAAACTAAGTTCTAAGGTGTTTCTAATTTAGACAAGAATGTCTTAAATCAAAGAAATACAATTATTTCATTACAAGTATATACTTCCTCTTAAAGCGGAGAAGAAACGCTAATAAAATATTTTCTTTGATTTAACAACAGTTATTGTATTGCAGATAATTAAAACAGTAATTGTCCTTGAATTAAAAGGCTGACAATTAAACGTTTTCTCTGCGTGTCTTCGGCCCTGTATGATATCGATGTAAGTACATTATAAATGCCAGAATTTAAGCTCCATTCCATTTAACAACCCAACGTTAAGCGAAGCATATTTTTTTTCCTCACTCGTTCAGTCTTCTATGCAAGGACCCTTTTATTTTATTTTATGTAAATCGGGACACTCTCTTGTTCGCGGTTGTTCTTATTTTCCTATCTACATCCGTTCTCCTCTAGGCGGATTTTTCATTTTACCAAGAGAGAGGCGGCAGAAAGAGATAAAATCTAAGGAATAAAGGTTATGCTATACGTGTGCTGGGGCCTTTTCCCTTCTTTTTTTTTGTACAGAAATACAAATAAAAGATTTACCAAGGAGCGTATATATCAAACGGAACGAAATTGACTATGCAGTTTACCACCACTTGAAAAAGAACTTCCTTGGATTGGGGAAGAGATTCCATGTAAATCACAATACTTCTGGTGGTTCTTCTTTCGTCTCTCTTTCTTCTTGCATTTTCAAATTTTTTTTTTTCTGTTCAATATAACCTTTTTCCTACACTGACGTGACTATTGTATAACTACAATTTAATAAAGTTGGGCCGTAAGAAACCCTATTCACTAGATATTAATTTACTGTTTCTTTCGCTAATGTATCTCCAAAGGTGCCTCACAATGATCTATTTAGTAAAAACACTCAATTCCTAAAATAATTGCAATTGTCTACGGCTGTCTCTTGGAAATTGACATCATGATGCCTAATAGATCTCACAGAGTATCCTAAAGCCGTAATTCATTTTACAATTAGCCTTTTATGCTTAAAATTTTGAATCACCAGTTAAGGACAGCAACGTTAGTCTGGCCTTTTGCTTGCTATTGTCATGTCCGCCATACAAGTATTAACACCAGGAATCACTGGATGTAATGTACAAATCCAAGATTTACGTTTAAACTGTAATACCTGTTGTCCTTTGAATATTTACACATATGATGAGAATAACTTTTTCTAAAACCCACATGAAGGTGGATGAGAGGTGAGAAGAAGATAAGAAGGTGGTATGAATATTGGGATACTAGTTCATTGCTCCATATATCTTTTTTGATCGCAATTCTTGGATTTTCTATTACATCGATGTCTATTCTGTTTTGAGAAATTTTACTTAATGTATATCAACAAGATGGTGCCTTTGCCCATACAGTTCGTAACAGTAACATAGGTCCCTTACGAGGATTTCCCAGGGAAATTAATCACCGATTGGATTGTGAAACTTGTTCGTATATTTCAGCAAGTTGTCTGAGAGGAGCATGCGATACATCTGTAGCCTAAACTATTCGCCACATGCTACCGGGGCAATTAAATGAACTAATCTCACGAAACCTAAAGGCAGTATTTGTCAATCCCTCAAACGGGAATTCTACATGTTCATTAACATGTCCTGATAATCGTAGAAACCCCATAGCCAGTTTTAACGCCGATGGAGAACATAGCTTGAAAGCTGCGTTCTATTATTCCCAACATTTTTCCAATTCACGTCCGGTTCTTATGTTCACAACGGATACAAAAGAACCTGCTCTCGTCAAAGCAAGTCAATTAAAATTCCAACACCTATCAAGAGTCGAAATCGATTTACAACTATTTTCAAATTACCAAGTACTAGCGATGCCGTCACAGCATTACAAGTATTCATTTATCGCTGGTCGAACCTTGTAAATAGTAGAATAACGTACGAAGAGGGCTAGAAAACTTACGTGACTAAAAAGTGTTAAGTAAGGGTTTAATAGTGTATTAAAAAATTGGCTAGAAACCATAGAATACAGATTGACAACGTCGAACGTAGTTTATCGGTTATATAAAAAATACTATTCACACCGCTGTGAAACAAGGCTCAAGGGAACTGAGTGGAAATATACGCTATGATTCGGATTTTAAATTTCAGTATTTACTAGGTAATGTGTCTTCCGATATGAGTTATGTTAATTATAAAATTAACTTATATAAATTCTTATTTAACGTTAACGCATTTTCCCTGTGGGACGCCTATGATCGGGAACCGTGGTTTGCAAACCTTACTCTAATTACTTCGAAAAAATCCCATGGCATCTATCTACGATGAATCAACTCAATAATTTGGAAGTCCGCTATAAATGGACTAAATTTGTTAAGAAGTTGTTAGTCGAAGTAGTAGGAACTTGTTGGTACTGTGACCAGTTAAGACTCTCCTACGGTGCCAAACTATCTCTGACAGATTCCAGACTGGAATGCTCCGTGTATCTTCAAACTTCCAGCTACGGAATATTTAGTTTTAAACGTAGGTGGATTACTAACCCTTTCGAAAAGTTTTATTTTGATTTTCGGGAGGTAACAGATAATCACAGACTTGGTGTAGAACACGTCTTATACTACGAAATGTAACTGATTAATAAATAACTTTAAACATGACTATAATAAATTCGATTGTTGCGATTATAAATCGTTTATTCATTGCAATTATTTTATTTCATCTAATTAATGATTTAATTATTCAATATTTATTGTGCTCTAGCCATAAAAAACGTTTTTCTTAGCTCATTTACTTGCTCCTACTTTTTAATTATTAATTTTTAGGGTTTTTAGGGTTTGTGTCCATCATTGCAATTTTTTTCTTTTATTGGATATCCTTTGTAGCTGATGTGTTTGAACATGAACTGGGTCGCTTTAATTTCTCAATATAACTTTGTAGATCTGGCACCATTTTTTTTCATTCCTACTACATTTAATACGAATATTTTGCTTAACTTAAACAAAATGATAATTTTTGCAAGAAAATCCCATGTTCTTTGATGACAAAAACCATTTGCTGTGCGTACGATCTTAAAGCATTCCATTACAACAAACAAACTGAAAATCGGTGTTAAATTCTTGCCTTGTTTTTTTGAAAAATTTCCTTGTGGTGTTTCTTCTGCCCTTACGGATAATTTCTTGACGCAATCGTTTAAAATCTATTAGTTTAAAGGCTTATCGTCTTATTGGTTTTAAATGGCGCCCAAGAAGAAGACCACAACGAAAATAAATTAACATTTACTATACGTTCAATCTAATACAAACAACAATATGTCCGCATCACGAAGCTTACAATGATTTTTGAATCTTCCATTCAGCTAAAAGGTAAACATTGTGCATTACAAAAGGATCCCCTTATATAGAGTTAATCCCGGAACCTCAGGCTTTAGGTCGTAAAAAGGCAATATTTTATCTCCATAGTCGACAAATTTCCAAACCAAAGAAGTAAATGAATTATTACCACATATATTATACGCGCAGCTTTTCTAGACCCACGAAACCTTAACACCCGTAACGTTATAACCTGCGGTCATATTTTTTCATTAATTAGTCTAACATTGAGTTTTCCATTTTCGCAGGGTGTTAATCAAGAAACAATAAAACTCAACACTTTTTATGGTCCCAACTGGGAGTTCCAACGTTACACGATCTTACTTTTTTAACGCAAATTGTTATAACGTTACAACAGTTTTTTTCGCCGCCCATTTTGAGGGAGCGCCTGCGTTGTGGCTAGCGGATGTTAGCGGGGAAACGCGTTATAAATTCACGACATTCGCATCGCTTCGGTGGGGTGTGCTAATAAAAGCAGCAAAAATTGGGCAGTGATGGATGCATTTTAAAGAACCGACATGCGCCGGTTATATTCACTATACCGGATTTATGTAATGCTAAATTTTTTAATTCAATGAATATTAAGACACAAAACAACATTTGATAATAATAATGGTTACCCTACGCAAACGTTTTACTATTTATTTTATGAGATCTGCTAAAAATTGTGGTGCAGGAAAAAAACTGCCCGATCAGCCGGTATGGTCTCCTAATTTCACATCCTTATTGCACTTTCTTTTTATTTTTTTTTGTTTATCATCATCGTAATATACGTGGAAGGAATAAATATACATTTTCAGCAGCGGTTACTGACACTTACATTTCTTGGAATAATCATCGTTAATGTATTCTCGGAAGCATCTGTGAGTATTTCCGGGACAATCTTGCAAATTTTACCCTCCAAACATTCCCTGGGAATAGTCGGCGGCACAGAGGGAAATTGTTTTTATAGTCTGCATAGTGTCATACTTAATTGTTGTCTTGAATATGCTCTGCAGACAAAAAGGGCGTACATAGCAGGTATTCATGCCCGCATGAATAGTAAAGGTTTTATGTTGCTGGTGAAAGCTTTTTTCATTTAATACATAAATTTTCCAAAATTTAATTATTAAAAGAACAAGTTCGAAACCGTTTCTATGCAACATGACTACCCCACATGCACTGTCACATGAATACTGACAATAAAGTAGTGCTTTTTGGCTTCCTTTGTGTGAAAAAGGGGAAAAGCTAGGTATTGCAAACTCAAATACCTGACTCATACCTTAACGATCCCGTTGATGTATAGCAGGGGGCGAATACAAAATTAAGGAAAAGGTTGAAGAGATGTGTAAATTTTGTAAAAAAAAATGAGGAAATTAAACAATGAACCTGTCGTTTGTCTCAAATAGCTTCAGTAGCGAAGTTCAGAGTGAACGAATGTATAATTTCCTATACTCTTGAAGATTTATAATTGTAATGGTTGTTTGCCAATTTGAATAGATTTTAACGTTTTAAAATATCCTTATATATACGAGACGCTAAGATTTGAAATTGATGGAAAACAAGTATTGTTGCTTATATGAACAAAATTTAGTTTAGCTGTTTGTGAGGTAATTAATCCAAGAAATACCTTAATATATGTTTGATTGAGTATTATCCAAGGCTAAGGTTTCGGTTTCACTCAACACTTTTTAAATATCTATACACAGGATCCTTCTAACTTGTTTTTTTTTTTTTTTTTTTTGGCATTAAGGGATCAAAGCCCATCGCCTACATTACTTACCATCGCAATGTATCAAATTATAAAAACTTCACCTATTAAATTGTAATTCGACAGTACAACGAGAAACTTAATAGAATCTGTAAATTTCATGTTGTTGACCTTAGTTAGTAGTATCATAGAGGGTTGGGTAAGGCTACTTTTTGTCTAACTAAATTCTCAAACAGATTTCGTCTTTGGGTGCTCAATAGACGCGGCCTGCTAAAAATAAGGTGATTTAAATCACCCACCTCATATCCAACATTGCAAAGCTGGAGAATCCAAAATCCTTTATTTATGTAATGTGAATGGAAGCAACCATGTTCCGAATTTCAATCTATCAACAACAGAATTCTTTGTATTCGTGACACTCTAGAGTTACTATCCCAACGTGTATGAAAAGATCGAGGTGTGGATTTGGGCATACTGCTGGGATGAACATTCCATATGAAAGCTTAGCCACTTACTTTCCCATTTTTCTTCTAGAACAGAATCTTTTGAGGTTACATAAACTTCCGATTCGTAGATTCTATGATCTGCGACTTTTTCGCCGTTTACCCCTGCGACGACTTCGCTAAAAGGTCTACTACCTCGTTTAGGGAGATCCCCACATGAATTTTAACACCAAAAGATTCTTTACTTGTATCTTGTAATTTAGCTCAGCACTTTGGCAATTATATCAATCACCATGGGGAAGAAATTTAGCACCACTTCTGCGTTTCAGTGCACTGAGTACACTTTTGAGAGTCCTGACATAAACCACTGCTTTAGTAAAACCCATTTCCTCTATATATTTAAGGCCTCTAAAATTGCTCAGGGTCCCGCGAAAAAATATTCAGGCAAGTGTTTAATGACAATGTCTTACTGATATTATTATTAGAATCAAAAATCGCACAACCACAACCATTGTTAATGTGTTGAAAACGTTAATTTAGAAGCATCGGTAGAGACGATAGCAGAGTCAGTAAAAGTACTTATTAACTCAAGTGGAGTGCTTTATCTTTCACACTGCAGCCTGTTGTATTTGGAAAAAAATGGAATGGGGGCGATATACTCACTGTAATCAATTGCTGGCAGACTTGGCTGGACCAATGATGTAATTCAAGTTCGAAACATATCGAATAGTCTTCGCAAGTAAAGGGTATTTTTTCTTTCCCAGTATGGACTGGTCAAATCTAAGGTGGACAGTCGATGAATATTATTAAAACAGTGGCTCTGACCTTTGATCCTCATTTTACTATATATTTGGCTGCCAAAAATTGCTCCGCAGTTGAAGGAGGTTCTGCGCTTCCACATATAATCCTCCTGTGTAGTTGACCGCATTGCCCCATTGCAGATTCTAAGTCGCCTTATTTGAATTCCCTCAGTCCTATCCAAATTTTTACTATTTTATCGCCGTAAACAGTACTCCGTAATCTAAATGTGACACGTAAAGCATTGTAGAATGAGCGTGCCACAAAAATGTCCGCTCCCCATCTGACTTTAACGCAAATCTAATAACATTGATATACCGTTCGCATTTAGCCACTACATGATCTTGTGATCGAACCACTTTAATTTATTGTCATAATAAAGCCTAGGTATCTAACGACTTTCTTTAACGGCTTACAGCACTGTTTGTCCTAAGTCAATAACGGTTGCGGGTTGAATTCTATGACGCGAGAAAAAGAACTTACGTTCGTTTTTCAATGATAGATCAAAACCGTGTTGAACAAGCCAGTTATTTGATTGAGCCATTACAAGGAGATCTGTCTTGTAGTTTGGAAAAGATTTAATCAGAAACGATAAATGCACATATCGTCAGCATATTGAATAGTTTTAACCACAACTCCCGTAATTCTGTGATAATCTGCAGTAATAGATGTTGAACAACATTGGACTCAAAATTGATCCTTGCGCTAGGCCAACATTAACCCTCTTGGACCAATAAAAGATGATTATTAGCCCTGACATATACTAACCGATTCCTGAGATTGTTCTATTTAATCTGCAATGAATTCAGCATACTTAACCACAGAGTTTTTGAACAAAAATATCCAAAATCAACTGTGTTAAAAACGCTTCTTGAGATCGAGAAAAATTACCCCTACATACAGATTCCGAAAAAAAAATCTATTTTGAATTCCAGTAATCAATTTCTGTTACCGCATCAATTGTGCTCATTTGATTACGAAAACCGTACTGTTGGATAGGAAGCACGTTGTTCTTCTGCATCCACCATTCTAGGCGCCCTTTTAAATTATGCGTTCATAAGTTTTTAAAATGCAAGATAAGAACGGATCGGACGGAAGTTTTCAGAATTAGCCTTTTGGGAAATTTGGGTTTACGACTACACTTCTAACTTGTTTTTATGCTAATAACACATAAATTTCATAATTGCCTGGGTGTCATATCTTTTCTAAAACTTACCATGTCGAGACAATTAATTTCGTTAATGTATTATTTATGGCGGCCTACCGAGTGAATTTAGGAAAATTACTCACATTTCTCATCCTTACGGTTTATAACAAAAGAGAAAAAAAATACATTAACTGATAAACTGATAACCTTTTACGTTGTTACTTGTTCTCCAAATTAAATCGGGTTAGACAGAACCATTTTCCCTATTTAGTTTCTTTTGGTTGTTTCGCGCATTACGTAAAATAATGTTTCTGGAATTGAAAATAGCGAGGGATGGGTAAGAGAGTAGGGGTTTTATTAATTTAGCACGATATTTTGAACAACTTCCGTTTTAAGTTTAATGTTGTTCAAAAGTTCATTTCGAATACAATAGGACGTTGGGCACCCTTGCGTTTTTAGACTTTTGTATCCCAAGAATGTATTTTAGAAAATACATTCCAGCATTATTGAATAGTATGCTAATAATCAGTAAGATTCACTTAAATTCATTAAAAATACGGTCAATTTACTCTTTTTATCTGTATGAGAAGTAATATCGACATAAAAGCGGTGTTAAGCCACAACAAAGAGGGTTTCTTGAAATTCCAGTAGTAGCACAATATAACTTAGCATAACCAATCGTCAAATTGTTAGAAAATTACATTTAAATCCATTACTGTTGATTATAACATCAAAAATACAGTGAAGTGACGTTTTCAAAAAAGACGAAGTGAAGAGCGGCAACATCAACTCAAGAATTGCAATCGTGGTGTCCACAAGCAAATGAAAAAAAACAGGCCCCAGAATGGCGAGAAGTCATACTGAAACTCTAAAGCCGATTAAGTTGTTCATGGTTAAAGGCGGTCTGTAAAAGCCGGCCTTCACGACGAATTGCGATTCGAAAGCCTTTGCTTCGCAAAATTTAATAAGAAAAAGAGGTTACAATGGACACGTGAAGATCGAAAATTGGACGGTAGAAGATTGAATAAGGGTATTTGGACCGACGAACCCAAATTCGAGATTTTCGGTTCGCAAGTGACGAGTGTTTGTAAGAAGATCTTTAGGTTTGAACGTGCACAAGAGCAATGCACAGTCTCTACTGTCAAACACGGCGGGGGTTCGGTAATGATTTGGGGTTGTTTTCTGATACATCCGCGGGTGATCTCATAAACATTCAAGGGCATAATGGAAAAAGAGCAATGCAAACGCAGATCTTCAGAGGAAAATGCAATACCCCCTGGTTTGTAAGAATTTTGGCTCGAATTTTGAAATTTCCAAAAAAAGACAATAATGCCTATGAGGGGTAGTGGTACATATATATCGTAAAATCGCGTAAGTTCTATAAATGCTTGTATGTTGCTTTAAACGATTGTCGATGTTTAGGATTGAATTCCTTGAATAACTACAACGTGCATGTTTTGAGAAATGTGCTAAATTATTTTAAAAAATCCAACGTTTGGAAATATTTTTAAAAAAAAAGATGCAATTTTGTTACGGTTTTTAAACTAAAACTTTTTATCAGAGTATGACTTATCCGTGTATTTCAACGATGCAATCTACTCTCTATTCTGGTGTCACCAATTACATCAGCAAGGATTCTCTTTTGGATAAACATAAAAACTATTTTGAAACCCATTCCAACTTTCAAGACTAGTTCTCCATCAAAGACCGCAATTTTTTGTCTGAAAATGAAAAGGAGAATATAGGGATCAAAGGTTAAACGTATCAACGCTTTTTTTTTATTTGTAAAATCCTTTTTAATTTTGCAATCTACTGCACTTGTGTTCCTCAAAAAAGCTGGGTCAATATGCAAAAATTATGGCTCCACTTTTTTATTCAAACTTTGTTAATTAATTGGATGCTGCAATTAAAAGAAAAAATATGAAGGCGGACTGTATGTGTGTATATTCAAACGCGAACTGTTTGATGATCAACGTTGATTCCCTTTTGGTAAAACTTCTAATACTGGGGAATATATGACGTAAAAAATTACTTTCCGTTTTAAAAAGTAAGGATTACGCTGGAAGGGAACATTTTCAATTATGGCATTTGAATTTTCCGATTCCACGGCTAAATAGGATCGGTTTAAATTTCATTTAATAAACGCTTTTTCCGATTTCAAACGTCGTCGTACTAAAACGTTTTTTTTAATTATACGTTTTCCGATTTTTAAACCGATTAATGGGGGGAAATGTAATAGCTTCAATCCTATCGCAAGGGGAGAAATATAAAGCAGATCCAATGCTTATGCTGTTCCCATAAGCCCAATACTTTGAAGCTAGGGTGGGAAACAACCTATATCTATACAAGGTACGCTATTACAGTGTCGGCGGAATTTTCTATACGTACATATTGTTTATAATAATTTTTTAATTGATATTTATTCAAATATCACTACAATATATAGATATTATAGTGATATTTTGTAAAATTTCTTACAAATATACAGGGTGTTCCAAATTCGATAAAAGCTGCACGACATATTTAATACCCTTTTAATATTTTTACATCATATCACCTTGAGAGAGAACTGGTGTCAAATAATCTAGCTTTCGAAGGATCTTATTAAACGTTACGTCGCAAAGTTACGTAAGTATAATATCATCAACACTCTGTATGTCGTTTATTACCAAAGTATAAAACTTTACATCCGCGTAGTTAAAATTTTTCCAAAAATATGTAAATTCTGAATAAATGCATAAAACACGAAAAGCCGGGGAAGTTCCCCTTGACAAGTTCTATCCTCTTATAGCTTCTCGACTTGAAGTAATATTCTAATTGCCTAATATATTTTCAATTCCAGCCCTTTTTTCCCCGAGTGCCGTAAGTAAAATGGGATGGAAAAATCAGAAAATAATTACGGATGTCACTTCTAAGCGATCTCGCGTCTTTTTCCGTAAAATTCGTACCCTCAAATCCAATTCCGATGAAACGTACGTTTGCCGAATAGTTTCATGGATACAATTTAATTATATTTATTAATTATTGTTAGTGGTATAACGTTATACGTAACGTATACAGCTATATTTGGATAATTGTCGTCATAACCCTTTGCAGAGATCCTGGGGCGTTTCACGCTGTATGGGTCGGTATTGTACAGTTTTCTAATGTTAACATAATAATTTATGACCTATTACTTAATTTATACAAAACGACATTGACATAGCTGTAGGAAATTTCCCGTTGTATATATACAAATTAAACTAGTATCATCTTTGGCCAAGCGTAAACCTTAATCTGATGGGAATTGGACACGTGTTACCGTTTGTGAAATTTGTTCTCCCTGTCTAACTAATAAATAAATTTATTGGCTTTTTGATTTGCTTCCAGTAGATTTACATAATACAAGTAAAATATAAATAGATAATAATTCAATTATTATAATATTTGAATTTTTTTTAATCAGCATTCGAATTGTGGCATTCTGACCATTTTTTTTTATCAATCTTGTTTTATCATTAAAACAAATAATGTTTTCCTATTGAAAAGAAAGATAGATGCTCTTGGGGATGGCAGTAGCGTAGCGGTAGCGGCGTGGTAGGGGTAATTTTCAACTGTAGTCGATCTCGAGAGGGGTTCAAGCGACAGTTACGTTGCACGCTGCACGCCAAATAATACGCGGAGATGGGACGCCCAAAGGGTGTAACGTTCCCTCCGATGTGAATAAATATCCAGGCATTTCCCTGGATTAGAAATAGAAGTCCGCATATTTATTGCACAATATGTTAATAGCGATTGCTAAGTCGCGATAGGTTTGAATGTAGAAAACATTGTAAAAATAAACGTCCTGTATTTAATTTAAGAAAAAGTATTCCATACTGGCAATTTTTATATGATTTTATTTTTTTGTTAAGTGTGTACAACATCCCACAACATCTAGTATCTATGAACACTTTCGTCTTTTTTGGGTAAGTACGTTCCCCCCCTGGAAGCTGCCAACATCTATGCAATTACGATACGATTTTTCCACGTGTGCAAGGTTTCAGTAAAGGACTGTATAAAGGACGAGTTGAGAAATAAGAAAAAACTGCCTATGTGTGGATGAACAACTGATGCTCAGAAACACATCGCGTCCTTTAAAACGTGATGGTCCCCCCAGCTTCATTGTTGTTATCCAGTAAAAGGATTCAGAAAACTAATGCAGAAACCGTTGTCAAGATAATAAAAGATTCGTTGAGAGAATTTTGTATCACAGGAACCCAAGTTACAATGTTCGTTACTGGCGGAGCCGCAACAATGCTGAGAGTTGGTAGGATGTTGAAAATATGCTTTTCGACTCTTCTTCACATAACATGCCTCATACACGCATGTCCCCTTTTGTAGCAGAAACCTTTCGAAAGAAATATCGATGGTGGATAAGTTAATAGCATCTATCAAAAGAGTGTTCATCAAATCTCCCAAACACATCCGTGTATTCAAAGAATTGTGTCCGAAATTACCACCACCACCTCAGCCTGTAATAACGCGATGGGAAACATGGCTCCAGGCAGTATTATACTATCAGAAATATTTTTCACAAGTGAAAAATGTCATTTTGAAACTTGATTCAAATGATTCTACAGCAGTTCGAGATAATCAGCAACTTGTTTCCAATTCGGACGTTCAACAATAAATAGATGAAATTTCCATGAACTATTCTGAAGTCGCACAAGCTATTGAGCAATTAGAAAAAAATTAAATTGCATAAACAATTTACAAGCCGCTCTAGAAAACTTGAAGAACACTGTAGGAGTCGATGTTGCTCAAAAATTTAGTGCAATTTTAACGAAAAATCCCGATTTACAAAAGGTTCGGTCTATAACTGAAAATCAAGAGTGCCCAGATGAGGAAAAGGAATCTCTGACATTTGCAAATCTTACTTCACTGGATGTCGAACGATCATTTTCGAAGTATACGACAACGTATTCACAACATCGTCGACGGCTGAATGAATCGATAATGAAAGCGTTGCAGTGGACATCAAGACGACAGGAAAAGATAACAATATTATTTTTCACTAATATTGTATATTACGTTTAAACGGATACTCTAAAACTGTGGCACTGGAACACTGAAACAGTCCACTAAAAACCCTTACCACAACACTTAATTCGTACTGGACAGCTATTTCTTCGGCCAAAAGTTGTTGGTTAAATTCAGAAATTAAGTATCAGTATTTTAAAATTAGTCAACTAGAGTTAGAAGCATATAGTTTACATTTACAACTTTGTAACAAACCTATGTATTTTAGAATATTTTTAATGGATTAATTATCTCAACAGGATTGAAGACGTTATTGCTAAGAAAGTTTCAGATAAAGAAAAGGTTCTCAAGAAAAAGTTTTCCAAATTAGTCACCACTAACAAACCGAAACCTGCCGAGATAATAACCCAACTGCATTAGTTAGAAACGAGTCACATGAATCTTTTAGCAAAGAAGAGATCGACTTATTAAACAAAGGTTTGAAATACAACCTGAAATTTAATAAGCCTCCGGTTGAAGAAATTATAGTTTGGCATAGAAAACGCGATCAGTAATTTTGATGATAACACAAAAAATTTTATTCGTACCGCTTGCAAAAGTCAAATTTTGGAAAATATGCAAAGGAAAGCACCTGACATTGCACGAAAAGATCAAATCATTGCTAGAAGATTAAAAAACAAAAATTGTTTTTATTTTAAAATCCGACAAGGGTAACACTGTAGTCATCTTAGACAAAGAAGTTATTTTAGTCGAGTCAACACCACTTTGTCACAAGTTCTTATTCAAATTATCAAAAATCCTTTGTCTAAAATGATTACAGAAACCAAAAATACCATTTAGAATGTAAGGCGTCATTAGCGACAATTTAAGATTTAGACTAACGTATCAACCCAGTACTACCTAGATGTATTGTTTACCTAAAATACAAAGCCCGGAAAAAGCATGAGACCCATTGTTTCGAATATCAACAGTCCAACTTACTTACTTTCCAGGTGGTTATCTGACAAATTGAACCAGTTACCTGTACAATTTCCGGATTTGGCTATTAAAAATTCTTACGAGTTCATTGAAAAACTAAGGACATTGAGCTTACTGACAAAGAATTTTAGTTTCGTTGACATAAGTTCATTGTTCCCTAGTGTTCCAGTTGATTTAACTTTGGAATATTAGAAACACTTTTGTTAGAACCAATGGATAGAGAGGAGTTACTAGCTTCATTTCTTTGACAAAACTTTGCATGAACAAAACTTTTTCAAATTAACAACACTTTTTATCACAAACGGAAGAACAGCAATGGTAACAGCTTATCTCCGTTTATGGCTAACCTCTTTATGGGTAATTTGAACTGACCTGAAAATACTTTCGCTTATTTCCCTCGGCTTTGGATCAGATACGTCGATGACATTTTTTGCATCTTTGATATCAGTAAATGTTCAATAACGAATTCATAGAACAACTTAACTCAAAATTTCCCTCTATCAAATTTACCCACGAAGAAGAAAAAGACAACAGATTCTTTTCTCGACATGTTAGTAATAAGAAATAAAATAAGTTAGAAATAACGTATATAGGAACCTACTAGTAACAATAGATTCATCTTACAGGATTCTAATCACTCATATGAACACAAACTTTCGGCTATTAAACTTTTTGGTGCACCGGTTCCCTCAATTTTCCTTTAAACGAAGATAGATATCAAATGAAACTAAAGAAATCATCAATATTTCTAACTTAACGGATTCTCTGAAGATGTCGTCTATAATACTATTAGGAACATAAGAATAATTAAAAAATTAGAAATGTAAGCACTTAGAACGCATTGACGGCCGTAATAATAAGAAATATGTTAATTACCCTTTTATCCGTGTTACACCAAGGGTCTTCAAAAATCTTTTCTAAGATTGACCGCAAGATTTGTTTTCTCTTCGAGCAATAACCTTAAAAACCTTTTAGGAAATTCCAAAGACCCAGTGGATAACATGGATAATCAGGAATTTACAAAATTTCATGTAAAGATTGTGATCAAGTGTATATTGGGCAGACAAAAAGATCAATCAAAATTAGGTACAAAGAAATTTGGCTCATCTCAAATTCAGAAGGTTTGATAAATCTAGCGTTGCCCTACATATGCTTGAAAATAACCAAATGTTGATAAAAAATTAATTAAAAACGTAAAGGAGTATTCTCAATTAAATTGTTATGAAGGCATGGAAATTACAAAAACAAAACTCCTTAATGAATTCAAATTTAGGACCACTAAATTCTAGCCTTTATCCTTTGTTACACATGTTTAATCATTTATAGTTGTAATTTAACCATGTGCAATGAACGCTTCATTGTAATCTAGGATTTAATTAACTCACGTCATTCGGCTCATTACTTTTAAAGGCTATTATAGTCCTTGCAACGAAGCGGTCATTAAATTTTACGATTTTAAATTTACATATTGCATAATTTATTTTCCTTATAAGGTTAGTTTTTCACTTAGCTTGTTAGTTCAGTTTTGCTGCTGATGATGATAGCTTGGCTATCGAAACGTGCGTCCAGTACGAATTAAGTGTTGTGGTAAGGGTTTTAGTGTACTGTTTCAGTTGTATATTACGTACCTACTTTTATGCAGTGCGCCACTACCGGTACCACCTTTTTAACAAACTCTATTTATTTATTTATCTTCTTTTTCGTTGAAAAAAAAAACCGAATCCACCGGGGAGAGGAACTTACTTTAACAACTTTTTTTCCTGAATCAAAATGAATTTACGGCAAATGATGCCATGGAAACGATCAAAATTTAAATCCCCCTAAATTGAATCATTCCAAATCATGTTCGAAAATGAGTATTTGATTATGGTATCTGATATATTTTGACCCGCTGAATACATGAAGTAATTTCGGGTGTTTTTCAATTTTCTTTTTAGCTAAGTTCTTTCGATGAATAAACAAAACCATTTTAACGTGATTTCGTATTAGAAAACTCGTTTGTGTAGAAATATTCAAAAAAATTCTGAAAAAAAAACAACACAACGTCAACACTATACGATCATCAATATTTTTTATGTCTTCCCTCTTCCTATATACAACAAGTCTTACGTATTTTTACTATATAATAAAAAAAAAACCTGTTTTCGTCCATGAACTACAATAAATCAATATTATTTATAGAAATCCGAAAAAAAGCAGAGAAAACTTATATATATATATATATATATATATATGTATTTACGACCTTTTTCTAGAAGATAAAGGATTTTCCTGGCAAAGGTTTTTTTCGTTTTTTTTAAATCTGAATGTCCAAGGCTCGTTTTACCTCTGGAAATGCTTAATGCTATAGTAGACAGGTAGTATTATGCAGAACGATACGGATGACACAATTTCAAATTATCCCGAACGACAGTATACATAAGTTCGTATCAAACGAAATTCTTACCTATATGAATATCAAAAGTGCATAAGGAAACTTAGACATTAGTTGGTTCGTTTATCCTGTAAATTCAATACGTCAGTCTGCGGTGTGTAAGTTTGCCTAGATCCTTCGTTATACTCGGCTCGTTTCCCACCATATTTAAGTACTAAATTTAATCTATGGCTTACGAATGCTATTAAGTTAGTTTTAAAGTTCAAAATTTACTTGCATGTACGAAGCAATATCTCTACAATTAAATTATTAGCACATAGTTGCAATTTCTTATGTGCGATACGAAGGTGGTACACTCTATCTACATAAGATGCAATCCAGCACAATATCCTATAAATGTCAAGTTTGTTATAAACTAAACTAGACCGAGAGCTATGTAAACGTAACTTCCTAGTTCCTCTAACGTAAAGAATACATTTATTAAACTTTATTAAGCATAAAATAGATATAGCAGTGAAGTATGCGCATGTACTGACGTGAAATAAGGACTCACTATGCGAGGATGAAGTAAAATTTTAATCGTTCGATATTTTAACGCATCTTCCTTTACATATATCACCTTGCATTTTTCTCAATACATTGTTCTGGCACCTGTGATACTCCCATTTACCAAAGTGAAATAAAATTTGAGTATATTTTTTTTATTAGCTATTTCATTTTAATAGTGTACACTGTCTAGTGTGTATTGTTTAGGATCTCTAGAGATACAGACAACAATAAAGAAGAAATAAAATGCACAACAAATTAAAATTAAAATATAAAACCTAATCAACATAAAAACACACTAAAATTATCAAAACACTTTCCAATAAAT
This sequence comes from Dynastes maya, assembly GCA_029619315.2. NCBI lineage: Eukaryota > Metazoa > Arthropoda > Insecta > Coleoptera > Scarabaeidae > Dynastes > Dynastes maya. Next base: position 2,243,360 of record JAROYE020000012.1, on the reverse strand, counting down.
ATTTTTTTTACAGCTTACATTTGATTTTAAAATCGTTGGAATTACTAAGAAAAACACTAGAAACTCGTAAATACATTCCTGGACAAAATCAACGCACTAACATAACAAAACCCCAAAATTACTGTGTACGTCTTTGAAAAAGATAAAACGTGGATGCACCCTGAAGCCAAGGCACAGTGGAAACAGTGTACTGAGAAGTGTGAATGGACTCCAAAAAGGGCGAAGACTGTTCTATAGGGCGGAAAGGTGATAACGACTGTTTTTTGAGATGTTGCATTAATCCACTATCTTGAAAAGCGAGAAACAATAACGGAAGCATACTATGCATCATTATTTGAAAAGCTAATGACAGAAATTGCAGAAAAGCGACTGCATTTGAAAAAGTTTTGTTTCACCATCAGAAATTTTCAGTTCATCCTCGTATTAAGGGTTCACAGTATTTCCGTCGAGAACCATTTGAAATATTCGCATTCGCGAATTGTTTTCGTTCCCTAAAGTATCTAATAGCAGCTCTTCATTTCGCGTACACATGATTGTCGGAAATTATTTAATAATTCATGTATTATCATACTATCGTATTGGTTGATTTCCATATTTAACATATGGAAACATATTGATATGATTTATGATTAAGGGTGGGCTAAGTAGTGGTTTAATACCAGTGCATATGCCACCAGGCTGTAATCAGATTCAATAATTGATGACCGTTTAATATCCACTATGCTAGAGGAAAACTTCCTTTTTCCAGTTCATTCTACGCTAGTTTGGTTGGTAGGATCAAATTTCTTATTAAGCAGGCTGCATAATCAATAACATATTCCTGGAAAAACCATTTTTCTTTTATAACGTACATGTAGACAACTTTAAAGTCAAACGCTTAAAATCGATTGAAATTGAATACAAACACTGAACAAAATTAGTGAATTTCATAGTTTTTAAATGATTTTTAGTCTTTATAAACGATGTAACCAGGGTTGGCCTGATTTAAACCAACTGATTTTTTCAAATAAAAATCGTTGATGAAAAAGAAATCAAATTATAAGTAAAATGTATTTATTTGCTACAAAAGCATTAATAATAACTAGAATTGCTCACTATCGCAGAGGTTCGATACAACCCTCAGTATAACTGCGAGTCTCAACCAGATCTGTTGTGTATACATGTACGCTGTGGTAAATGCTATTTCGTAGTTCTACGTTTGTTTTAAAAATGTTGTCTACGTCGCGAAAACGACCAATGTTGGACGAAGTTACAGAATTTATAGCAGAAATTCCTGACTTAAATTATGATGGCGTTAAAATTCAATGTGTAGTTTGTAATATCCCTTTAATGTGTTGGTCCAAAAGGGATTGTGTACGTCACGTAAATAGTAAACAGCAAAAAAAATTGCACACGACACTATGACAAATTTAAATTTAATTTATGTTACCTTTATTGCATGTAATCTATCGTTTAATTTACTAGACAATAAATTAAGTGATATATTATCGCTTAATAAATGAGTATTTAAAAATATAACCAAAAATTCTTTGTTAATACTTTCTTTAGTTCTATTCAAACGAACCTTTTTTTCTTGTATTATTTGAATAAGAACACCGTCTTCCCAATTTTTTTGGTTTTCGTATGATTAATAGTTTTAATTCGTAAATTTTGTGTCATTCAATCTCATATTTAAAAGATTCTAGAAACGATTCATCCAACAATTTTGTTATAGTGATAAAAATAAGTTATTTATTCTCTGGACGTATTATTGCTTAAATCAATGTATAGAAAGTAGAAAGCTTCAAAACTGTACATAACGGGATACATGAAAATTTTATTCAAATGTACCAACTAAAACGAAGATAATGCGATCGGAAAAGGGAAAGTTTCCACTTGAATTGAGAAACCGTTTTGTTGCACTTTTTCTTCTTTTTTCTCTACGCTAAAACGGGCTGATTTATTTTACACTCCAGTCGTTCGAAATTGTATTTGCCGCGTTAAAACGTCCCAACGGATGAATCAACTAAAATGATTGCGTCGACCATAGACGAGTCAATGATTCATTCAAAACATTGCTCCCTCACAACTATGCTTTCGATCTAAATAAATGGCTAGAGTATGGTATTTTTTATTGGTTCAAGAAAGCGGATGCACACTATTTATCTTATTGTCAACCTTTATTCGAGCGAAATGGTCCCTTCTTAAGCGCTAACATGTACACGAACAACGAGGCAATACGTCGAAGACAACGTATGCCGTGTAAATTTGATAATTGTAATTTTATTATACCGGCGCATCCACCAAAAATGAATATTGTATTCCCTTTAGAAACCGAGTTGTTGCGGGTGTTTGAATTGTTAAATATATTAAAATTGAAGTATTTCAAGCACCGGGCGAGTAATAAAGTCAACATTTAAGATTTAATTACTACCATTAGCTGAATTTGCCAAAAATGTAAATTTTCATCCTATCACACTGAGAAATAAGACGAATTCTTTTTCTGGATATATAATCTCTATCAAGAAGAAGAAGAAGATAAATAATAGTTACCCATACACGAAGTAAAATATCCTTTTTCTTTTTTTTTCCAGAAAAAATAGATTTGTCACTTTCACGAAAAATGTCATCTAGGCGAGAATCCTGACCAAATATATATTTAGGATAAAACGTTGGAAATCAAATATTTTCGTGAGTTGAAGTTTTAATCTTTTGTAAAAAATGAATACTGAAATTGAAAAAGAAATTGACAAATTAATCTTTATTTTGACAGCTTTTTTTTTCAAAATATATAAAGAAGGTTCCCAATTGGTTTAGGTCAGTTATTTCCCCTTTTATAGATTGATACATACTCGTTAATTCCGTTTTTCTTTGTCACAAAGAAAATAACGGAAGTTCTGTGAAATTGCTTTTTTTTCAAAAACAAATAATGAAGTTAATCTTTTCCTTTCAGTTTCATGCTAAGGATTCGTTTTAAACTTACATTTAAAGATCAAAGCCAAAATATTGAGCATAATGCTTAATAAAACCCATTACCAAACCCTTACTCTCAATAAAATAATATTTAATGGAATTATCCTGTGTTATTATTTCCCTTTACTGTGACTGAAGGACGTCTAGGAATGATAATATTAAAAGTAAATACGTATTGACAATCAAAGTCGAGAAAAATAAGAAAACATCAGGATTCTAATTGAGTTTTTGGTTTAAAGATTGTATCCTTGCGGGGGTGAGCTAACGACGAGGAAAAAACGTTATGCCAAGTAAACGAAATACAACTGAAAAGTCAAAGTTAGAAATTTATGTTCTCTTTGTTTCGTTTTTCTTTCCAATTGCTTCGTATTCGTGTGGAATTATATCCCCACACCCGGCCCATTTTCCCTGTCTTGAGTATAAGTTAATGGTTGACTTGGGATGAGTTTTTAATAAATGAAAGACACAAAGCAAATAATTTTCTACAGTGATCGGTGTCGTACCATGAAACAGCGGAAAATATACTGAGTAGGGAGAACGCTAGTTGTTTTCACGTTTTAAATCCTTTATACTTTGATTTATTTCCTCCTCTTTTACGCAAATTTCCGTTCTTTATTTAAGAAACAATTCTGTAGAAATATTTTCTGTTTTACAAATTAACACTTCGAATATCAAGCATTGATTTCAATGTGTTCCATTTAAAATGAGAAAGTTTGTTGTCAATATTCTTTTTCTTCTTACATAAAGTTATATATGCATTTCGATGATATAAACGCTTTTTCTTTAAGAGTAAATCTTTGAAACATTACAATTATGCTGCAACAGCTCTAAAGTTATACCTAAACATTACATATAAGCATTGTAATTAACTTTATCGATCACTCACATAAGTAGATAATACGGTTGCAACAACGTTTACTCCGTAAACTTATGACGATATGATGGTGTTACACAAAACAAGTTTGGAGCGTAGACAGAATGCATTTGTTAATGTAACTAATATTCTACGTCAATACAGAACAAACTTGTCGGAATATGATAGACACATTGTAATGCTGTATCCATTAAAGTTCAAGATAATATAAACACGTTATGCATGTATCAACTATTAATGACTGTTGAATATATTAGTGCAAAATATGTATTGGTTCGTTCGATCTCGGATATCGCTTGACCAATTTTCATACATACGAATCAAATCTACTTCATAATAAAGCTGTTAAAAAATTGTGGATTTTAGATTTTTGTATATAAAGAATGTATAATAATATTATCTGTACGAGGGGTAATATCGACGTAGAAGCGCAGGGTAGCAGTGACAACAAAGAGCGTATTTCTTGAAATTCCAGGAAAAATGTAATAGTTAATAATTTTACTATGAATCATGAAGCTATAATAGACCCATTTGAAATAATATTTTTAAATTATGGTCAATTATTGTTCCATGTTAGTAGCGACAACATCTCTTTAACGAAGTGTGTTTCAAATTTCGTTTAAAATTTTAAAACATGCCGAAAAGGAAAGAAATTAGTGTTGAAACACGTACTCTGATAATAGCACAACATAACTTATTCATAAGCAATCGTCAAATTGTTAGAAAATTACATTAAAATCCATATACTGTTGATTATAACATCAAAAAATACATACAGTGAAAATGACAGTTTTCTAAATAAAGTACGAAGTCTCTACCGTTAAACACGGTGGTGGTTCGGTAATGACTTACTTAGGGTTGTTTCGCTGGTACAGCCGCAGGTGATGTCGTAAAAATTCAAGGCATGATGAGAAAAGAGCAATACAAACACATCTTAGAGGAAAATGCGATATATTCTGGTGTAAGAAGAGAGACAATAATCCAAAACACACTTCAGAATTATGTAAGCAATATTTAGAACAGTTGGAAGAGGAAAGAACACTAGCAATCATGAAATGGCAGCCCCAAAGCCCATCGAGTTATTATGGGAAGAACTCGATCGGGAAGTAAGAAAAACTGCTCTAACTTCGGCAGATAACATGTGGAATGAACTACAGGCAGCATGGGCTCCAATAACTCCAGAAGCATTGTTCAAATTAATTCTATTTCTGCAATCTATGTCAACTTTCATTAATATTTCCTATATTTAAATTAGAGTTGTGTATCTTATCGTCTCGGAAATACCATGTTCAGATAGTCACTTACTATGTTATGAGCAGGAGCGCTCTTTTGTTGCAGATAAAATGGATTTAAATCTATCTCAATCTTCAAATTAATCGTTCCCCTGTAGGTGATCACAATATTATGAGCACCAGCGCCTCCACCAAAAAAAACATGATTTTATATCATTTTATGGCACGAACGTGATATTAGGAGCGTTCGTTCGCTTTAAGGTAGTTAGCAGTTACTAAAATCGAAAACAAAGAGAATATAGGATGGAAAATTAGTAATAATTCTGATACTGATATAGCTCAAACTACTGTTAAATTTCTGTAAGTAGACGGTAATCTTTTTACCCGAGAAGATATCACGTCTAATGCGATTTATATGTATTTGCCAGGTCGGGGTGTAACTCTCGGTATCTGCGGGAAATGTATTCAGAGTTGGTATAACAGCAGATATTACGTTGGAAAGAAAAAAGAAGAAGGCTCCTTTTTGAAAAATCTAAATCCTTTACAAATGTATTCTTGCTGTTCAAATGCTTAAATTTTCTTTTGTACACAGACATTTGTGTGTGTCTTTTACCATATACAACAACAACGATCTCTCACGGAATTGCAAGTAACTACAGTAATACATAAGCTGCTCCTTCGTATTTTATCTATTCGTTTCATGTTGTTATCCCCGGGTTTACCTTGAAGTTAAAACGTCGCTGATTATCACGGAACATTGAATCTCAAATAAGAAAAGAGATTGCCTTTATTTTGTGTGTGAATAAAAAAATAAAAGTATATATGTCTCATAACTTATTTACGACACCTTTCAAGGTATAAGAAGGCAATATATTCAAAACGTAAAGGGCATTTCCGACCTGTTTGAGCACGTTTTATAGCTTTCTCTTCCTCATTTTAAGCTTTCAAATCTGTATGATATCCTTTTTGGTCTCGTAACTTTCGTTTGTTGTTTTAAGGATGATATGGAGGAGAATTCCTTGGTATGTTACAATGTAATTCAGTAATGCTGTTCGACTTCTCAATCCGTTGGCTGATTTTCGCTCTTGTTAACTTTTTTTTAGAAAGCTACTCTTGGATTAACTCAGTCTTATTGTATTGAATCGTATTTTTTGTTATCCATTGATCGGAACGTTTGCTGTTTTTGTTACGTTCCCTCTGAGCCATTCTCCGCTTCAGTTGCATTTGTAGTGTCGCTGTAGTTTTATTTCCTTTCTCTAACTTTATATCATTACAAATAAAGCCGTTGATTTGTTAATTTAAAGAATGTACTGACAAACTGTTTATCATCATATTTCTTTAGTAGTGTCGGCAGAGCAATAAGGCGACATCATGTTTTTGCATATACATCCTTGGCCAGTAAAACGGGGCACGTGTACATTTTCGCAAATACATCCATAGCTCCTTTGTGCGTCGTAGAGTTAACGAGGAATTTCATAAGGGTTGCGTTGTTCCTACTCTTAAGCAGGAAGGTGAGGTAAGGGGATGTATGTCATCAGAGGGCATTGGGATGTGTTCATATGTAAAGGCCGAATGAACAGTAACGTTCTAAATACGACATTAAGGCTATCCATCGTATGTAAGTCTTTCCCGAAGAGCTTTTAGAAAACATTTTCTTAAAACAAGATAATGCAGCTGGAAAAACTAAAGATTGGATACCCACTTGCCTGTTTTCCAGACTTAAATTCAATCGAAAAGAGCATAAAAATTGTTTATTTGTATTTGTGCTCACGGTTTACAAAATGAATTACAAAGTGTTTTGGATTGATTGCCAAGATCTCCGGACCTCACACCACCGATATTAAAGAAAGATATGAAGCAATCAAGAACGAAATAGACGCCCTTCGTAAACGAATCATAAAATGTCGGACATATTCACAACATTTAAACAACATTATAGCAACTGCTAAATGCTATTTTATTTTATAAGGTCGTAGCAAAATGGTTCATTACTTTCCGTTACATAGGAAGCATCTTACTACAGCTTTTTTCATTCTAAGTGTTTAGCCTTATTTTACCATATTCCCTGACGAAATGACGAACACAAAAGCGGCCATCCATCAGTGGAACCCCGTGAAACAAAGGGCAGACGGATTGTTACGAACTATTCGGCACTTAGGATGAACTTGTAACGGCAAGTAATGAGTCTCGGTCTAAATGAAGGAAATGGACAGATAAAAAGACGCAGTAAATAGATGTAAAAACATGAACGCCATTCGAGTGACGAGGGTGGTTCGGAGCGGCAATAGCAGGCGCTTTTGAGCACTTTCAGCCATATTACTCCGGCGGTCGCGACTCGAATCGGAACTAAACGCTTGCTTCGATTTACACAACACTTTCAGCGAAATTAGGATGCATCACCGTAAGTGTTAGGAATCTAAATCATCCATCCCTTTGCTAGGCACATATAATTTAATTCTCCATTTGGCCGCTATGAACCTCGCCAAATGATTCACATAATCCCTCCGATATTATATTGCGGACTGAAATATTCCAGGCATACTTCGTTTCATCACTATATTAATTTATTGTCCATAATTTATTACATATTCTACATACAAGTTAGATTAATACAATATAATCTTACTATCCTGCACACTACACTGGTAGTAATGCCTAAATTGTACTGTAAGACCGTGTTATTATTTAAACAATAGAACTTGTAAAAGTCCACAAATCAATTAATTTATTTAGCCCATTTTGTTTATGCATCAGAATCTGTTTATTAGATTTTAATGCTTTTAGCTAATTAATCCTTCACCGGAATGAAGATGTTGCTCTTAAAAGAGGACATATATAGGTTAAGGTTTCGTCCATTGATCTCGTAAATACGCAGGCATAAAAGGTTGATCGATATTGATTCTCTGGAAGCTCGGAAAGATGCGAAAAACAAACTCAAGCGCGACAAAAAAATGTTCTTTCTATCTCGCTTTCTCTACATGCACGCGAACTAGCCATGGACATTTGTCGTGTGGAAAACAAAATACTTGGTTGTCATGTGGATAAGTGTCTTTGGGAATAACCAACCAGCTTGTCTGCAGCTCCTCATAATGCACGGGCATTAGTTTGTCCGCAAAATAGGATAGACTTCGCTTTTTTTTCCTTTCTCGATGTAGCTGGATTTTTTTGGTTAAAGTTAGATATTTTTTATTCAAATTTTCATCCAAATGATATATATATATATTCTCTTTTTATACAATGTGGAATTTTACAGGGTTATGTATTTGGTGTTAGACGTAGAATACAATATTTGTGTGAATCTGTCTTTGAATGTGTTTGGTATTTAAGTATACACAAATATACAACTTTAACAATTAAAATTATTTATTTGACATAAATTTTTGATTCGTCTATGTGACCTCCTTTACTTTTAATGATTTTTTTCCTCAGTACGTATGAAATCTCTATCAAGAGACAGTGTAAATAGTAAGATTAGTTTGAAAGAAGCTCTTAGATAAGGATCCTATTTCGTATTTCTTATCAAGCGTTCCTCGGCAAATAAGTATTAAGAAGATTAAATACGGCAATAAATAAACATGAATGAAATGTATCGTAACTTGTCCCGATATATTTTAGATTTGTTCTCGGGTTGAAAGTGAAAGAAAGATGGCTAGAAGATTATTCAGAGATAAAAGATTGTGAAGCAATCTCAGTAAAGCCCCACCATTATTTGCTCCTCCTGCCTTACTTAGAAAATTGCCTCTTAACGACTTTATGTCTTCCATTCACTTATATTAGATAAATCAGGCTTCCCAAAAAGAAAGGACGAAAATGATCTATATCTAGCAATGCGTAACGCACGATCCTTTAATTCCCCATCCTTTTCCGGTACGTGGACGCAATTACCGCAAGGTTTTACTTCCCGAAAAGGTAAAATGTTAATAACTTTATTTTTTTTTTACTCTTCACGAGTCTTGTTAGATAGATATACACATCACCCATTTAAACAAGGCTGAAACGTATTGTATATATATCTTTAGCAAATTTTGGAATGTTTATCTTTCCCTGGGCTTTTCAAATTTAATTTATACTCATGTTACATGGCACGGGAGTTCACTTCATGAGAACAGCTGGCTTTCTCGGACATTTAACTCAAATATTAACATAACGATTGAAATTTCAAAACAAATATTTATAATATTGATCAAATACGAGCTTCTGCTTGCTTGCTATTTTTCTTTCTATTAAAGATTAAATCATTTCTAACTGTATATGGATTGTATTTAGGACAATAGAGTCGTACAATCGTACCTCTTATACCTAGTTCATGAGAAAGCGGAAGAACTCACAACAGCTGATAATATCATTCAGAGAATAGTTAGAAGTACAATAAGATACTTTCGTAACGGAAACCCAGTTCGAAAAGGACTATAATGCTATTAGAAAATTGCACCTTGCAGCTTTAAGAAGATTATAGCTGAACATTTAACACCTGCGACAGAAGCCTATTGTACGCTAGACCTGTTTTACGTTTCCTCCAAGAAATCGTGTATTTAATGCACAAATATTAAATTGTATATAAAGTTGGTAATAAATACAACAATATTCATTATATAGTTGCAGTGAGGAAGCTTTTGCATCAAGAAAATAGATTTTCATACAATTCATTCAAGACAATAAAAATGTTTAATACAAGAAAATAATTTTCTTGAATTTTCTGATTTGGATTAAATAGATCACTGCACGCCTAAACAAAATCTTGATTCGTCACTAAACACAACACGACGCCATTCAAGATTTCAATGAGATCTTTCATTGCACCATTGTAACCGTTGCTGATAATGTTCCGCAGTCAAAGGAAGCACGAGTTGCGGACGATATGATGTTAACCCCTCTCTAACAAAGAGTATATATATATGTATACTGTCCTTAGAACGGCATGACTATAACTATTGCCACTACATGGCACCAGAAAATATTTTAGTTGCTGTATTTGAAGATTAGTGGCATAAATTGAGAGATGTAAGAGCAATATGGCCAAGAGTAAGAAGCATTAATGCTTTTATTCGTTAAATATTGCTTTTGCCGGTCGTATTTCTATCAATATCAAGAGGAGCTATTTATTAGCATTATCTGTTCTTATCGTATTGGTCGAAATTGTTATACAGGATGCCAATTTGTTCTAAATTTTTCACATGTTATAACACAACGCAAGATTTAAAATAAGAAGGTTGATACCGGTAACCGGAAGTGACAGACGTGTCAAAATATTTCCTATAGGTGTTAGTGATTTGTTAAATTTTCATCTAACGCTAATTCATACTTTTCAAGATATCAAGAGTTCATTTTCCCGATAGGAATATAATATTTCACCCTTGTTATTATTTTTAACAATTTTAGTCAACAGATATTTTATTAAATCGCAAACTCATTCAGTTAGGACAAAAATCTAATCTTTTCCGTGCCACTCTCACTAATTTGCGGTGAAATACAAACAAAGTGAAAAAAAAGAAGCGCTACGATATCAAATTTCCGTATTTAAGCACCCTACCGACACCTCCTTTCTCTTGTTTGAACTTTTTCTCTGACTTGTTATTTAAATATCTGAATGATAATAAATTCTACTCTGCTAAATACGCTTGCAGTTTAATTCTACGGCGGGGCATTTCTCTCTAACCCAATTTACTTTTTAAATACGCCATAGTGGGAATAAATTAATTTTCCTTAAAGCTTTTTTCCTGCTTCCGTTTTTAAAAATGTTGACTGAAGGAAGCGTTATGCATTCTTTAAAAAATCTCGTTGCGAAATTTAATATATTTAATTTTTTGCGATTCTAGGAAATGTAATTACATATGTAAGTTATAGGGAACTGTGGGGTATAAGGATTACACGGGGCACATTCTCTTTTACCTGTGGTGACGGTCTATCGGGGTTTTTTCCATTGTTGTAATTTTTCTTTTATTGGATATCTTGAAATAAAAATATTTTATTGAATAGAGACTGATTTTTGTAAGAAAATGTATTTTCTTGATGTAAGTAACCATTTCTCTGCGTGTAATTGGGAAACTTATAATGAGAACAAGCATCTGTTAATTTTTTTTTTTCCAACCATAATGATATTACCGAACAAAAAAGTACGTATCTGAAGAAATATCAAAGATCTAACTTTCTACCCCTTATCATTTCTCTCCTACGATAAAATTGCCTTCGGGGGATGGAGTAACAAATGTGCTTTCCTTTTTTCGCCTGCTATTCTGCCTTCATTCCATATATGTACATCTTATGTAGAAGACTGAATTGCTATCTTAATGCTTTTACATAGTACGTTCCTGTAATAAAATTCTAATTTTCGTAAATATTCGGAACCTAGAGGTGCTTTAGGGATGTTGAAGTAAATCTATAAAAGTTTATTCGTGCATAAAATATACATTTAGGGTGTTACGTTTGTTAGTTTTATTAGTTTAAATTCGAAATATGTAAAGTAGTCCTCCATATACATATATACATATACAGGATGTCCCAACCGTCTGGAATTGTAGAATTGCGCCTGTACTATAAGCAGTAGGAAGTTAACATTTTCTGATAACTTAAAGAACATCTGGGAGTATCTTTTAAAAATATTTCTGCACATACAAGGCGATCGATAATTAGCGAACCACGCATTCACTTTGTTATTTTAAATAGAACACCCTATATATTATTATGGTTTTAGTTTCTCCACCTAAAAATAAGTTAGTACAATATGGGTACCATATGTCTATTTTTAACAGATTTTGAGAAATTTACAATTTTGTCCTTAATAGTTTAAATGCAGGAATATTCACTTCCTTCAATAAACTCGAAATGAAAATACATCTTAGGGTAATTTTTTGCTGTATTAAATTACACACCCGGCTCTACCTAAACCTGGTATCAGAACTCCTTTGAAATATACAGGGTGCTCAGAATTGAAGACCAAGCTTGGCTAAATTCAAACACCGGGAATGTAATTTTTTTTATAGCACCATATATTTTTTTTTGTATTCATCATATCACTTCCAACATTCTTGTGTAAGAATGTACATATATGTCTAATATTAACATTAAAAGAGATATTTATAGTTAGAGCTGAATCTTGCATTTGAATATCGATATCCAAATGTTTATAGTGTCAGCGATGTTTGGTTGCCATGGCAGATTTACCTTTGACTATAAATATCTCTTTTAATAATAATAATAATAATAACTATAATAATAATAATAATAATAATAATAAACATTTATTTTCCCAACAGGCATATTGCCCAATAACAGGGGAAATGTGGGTAAGTATATACACAAAATAAAAACACAATGCAACACATGAAAAAAAAATAAAGAGTAAATTTCTACATGTTTTACTTAAATAAGTCACGTTTATTAGCCGCCCTGGACAAAGTATACGTCGGCGCTCGTCTCATTGTGTTAGTCCTTGCGAATGGAAGAATGAAGCCACTATCAGATCTTGAATTCAAACGTGGCACAAGAAAATTCATTCGTTCCAGTATGTATGGACAATCTATGTCATTTCTAAGCAATTTCTGTAGAAATTTCTCGCAGATGCCATCCCTCCTCGCACTCAAAGCCAGCATGTCGTGCCTTAACAGAAGTCCATCCTGTGGAGTACCTCTCTCAGGGTAACTTCCATCAATCTTAAATGACAGGAATTTTAAAAATTTCCGATGGATACGATCTAGATTTAGAAGGTCACAAGCATATAAGGGATACCAAATTAGAGCGGCATACTCCAGTTTACTGAGTACAAAGGCAAAGTATAACGACTTTAATAAAGAAGGATCATTGAAGTATTTAGAGACACGCATCACAAACCCCAGAGATTTCATGGCTTCAGAACAGATACTGTTAATGTGAGCTTTAAATGTGAGAGTGGTATCGAAGTGTACACCCAAATCCTTAAACTCAAGGTTACGTGACAAATTGGTACCTCTGATTTGGTAGGACAAGTACGGTCAACAAGAACGCGAGTAGGTAAGTACACAGCATTTATCAACATTTAACTTGAGCCCAAAAAGCTCACACCATTCTACTAACATAACAAGACCATTTTGCAATTTCCTCATGTCATCAACGGAAGATATTTCCGAGAAGATTTTAATATCGTCTGCATAAGCAAGGGTGGGAAGGTCAATTTTCAAAAGCAGGTCGTTAATATAAAGCACAAACAGTAACGGTCCCAGATTTGATCCCTGGGGGACGCCAGAGGAAAGAACAAAGCTACGAGAGCAATATCCGTTATAAGTTACATAACACTTTCTCTGTTTCAGGTAGGATTCGAGGAGACTTATCGCCGAAGGAACAAAACCGAAGGAGCTCAGCTTCACTAACAAAATTTCATGATTGATCATGTCTAAAGCCTTGGACAGGTCTGTATAAATCACATCAACTTGACCACGTCTATCCAAGACTTCACTAATAAATTGGGATATGCTCGCCAAATTCGTAACTGTAGATATCCCGGGGATAAAGCCATGTTGATTTAAAGCAATAAAAGAGCGAGTGCTATTAATGTTAATATTAGACATTATATTCTTACACAAGAATGTTGGAAATGTGAATTTTCTATACAATGAATACAAAAAAATATATGGTGCTATTAAAAAAAATGACATTTCCTGTGTTTGAATCTAGCCAAGTCTGCTCTTCAGTTCTGAGCACCCTGTATATTTCCAAGGCGTTCTGATACCACGTTTAAATAGAACCAGATGTTTAGTTTAACATAGTAAAAATTTACGCTAAAATGTATTTGCATTCTGAATTTATTACAGGAAATATATATCTCTGCTTCTAGGTTATTAAGGACAAAATTTAAAATTTCTCAAAATCTGTTAAAAATAGATACATGAAACCTATATTGCATTGATTTATTTTTAGATGGGGAAAATAAAACCGTAATAATATATAGAGTGTTCTATTTAAAATTATCGGACAGTGTCTAATATGCCAACAGAAAGTTTTAACTTCCTAGTATTTATAGTATAGACGCAATCCTGCAATTCCAGAAGGTTGGGACAGCCTGTATATCTCATCGATTTACAATGTTCTCAGTAAAATAATTTTAATTAGTCTCAGATGCTACTGGGATTATAAACATTAAGATGATTCGTTCTACTTGACAGTTAGATATGCGCGATAACAAATGAATCTCAAGATTAATAATCTAAAATAATTGTATAAGTACGAAAATGAAATGTCGCTCAAAATTATTACTCTTTGAGTTATAGCAAAGAATAAGCGTTGCTTGAGAAATGTTGCTGAAATTATAGGGGGAAGTTTTGTAAAGCTCTTTACTACCCAAACTCCCTTGCCCTTATACTGGATACACATTTCAATAGTTATGATAATACTCTGAAGCAAGGATCTACGTTAAAACTACAATCATTTATACTTTCTTAAGGTAATGCTTTTTTTATAAGCTATAATTAAATTATTGAATAATTAAATTATTAATTAGGGATTATTCAATAATCCCTAATTAATGCTGGAGTTACTGGTTTCTGTCGTATGCGGTTTGAGGCTAGGGTATACTTCAACGATTTTTCTGGGTTGGTTTCCCACCAACCACAAATGTCTCCTTATGTGTTATTAATAGAGCGGGCCAAATTGCGCCATCCAACAGAATCGGAATCAGGCGCAACGGCCGCTTATTGTAAATAGCGTATATGTGAGTCACAGCAGATATGTGATATTTCGAAATTAATACACAAGAGTAAAAAAATAAAAGCTGACGCAATAATAATGTTTAGTAATTAATATATATGTACACGCTGAGGTGTTTTTATTTTCATTATGATTTTTTATTTGATTGAAAACGGTATGCGTTGTAAATGGGATGTAATAAGGAAATAACTGAGAAACTGAACGCTTTTTTTATCTGTTGTACTTAATAATGTAACTGTAAATAAAGATATAATAAATAAATTCTATCCTTCTTAATAATGCGGATAGGCTTGTTTAAAAAGTTGCACCATCAGATAAGTTTCCACATTTGCCTCGGTGAAGGATGTTCGCCGAGATGAAAAATGTTCTTATATTTCGAAAACGACCGTTCCACGTCTACCGAAGTAAGACAGGCGTAATTAAAATAATCTTTAGACTTAGTCAAGGAATCTGCAGATACCCCATCGCACATTTGTCTTAATCTCGTGTAGTCCGGATTCTTTTTTAAAACACTATCGAACTTAGCTAAAACTCGTCCACTTGTTGCATCGTTTATACTGTGTAACAATGTACTAACTTCGTCCATGACTTGCACTGATTCTACCAACGACAATCCAGAATTTTGCAAATTTTCTATCGCGTCTACTAACCCTTTGTAATTGTTGCTAATATTCTTTAGATGTGTTTCAACAGAAATATCGAGAAATCCCTTCTGGCTCATCCTAATAGCTCTAGCTTCGGCAGGGACGAATTGCAAAATAACGGATTTGACTTCTTGAAAATGTTCATTATAATAAAAAGCGGCTTTTAACCACGTTCCCCAACGCGTAAGAATGGGCTGTGGTGGTTTTCGAATACCAGGGCATAACCTGTGGAATGCCCTAGTCCTCTTAGGACTTTTGAGAAACACTTTTTTTGTGTTTGCTATTAATGCATCCACCTCCGGGTAACACTCTCGAATAGTTTGTGCCACAAGATGTAAAGCATGGACTTTACACGTAACATGTAAAAGTCCTTCACACTTTTCTTTAAGGGAACGGCCTACACTACACATTGTTGCTGCACCATCGCTCATGAACAACAACAGTTGACTGGTTGACACTTGAAATTTTTGTAACGTTTCGAGAACTACGGCCGTAATTGCTTTACTAGTACACTGTTTTAATCTTCTGCTGGCTAATAGAATTGCAAAATTTGGTTTAATAGGATCTAATACGCGCACTATTATATTCAAAATAGAATTTTTTTGCAATCTGTCGTCTCATCAAGACATAGCCACAGCTGTTTATCTTTTAATTCGGCTTTAATTCGATTTCAATGTCCTCACGTATTCGTGGAATATCTCTCCGTAACGCTGTCCGAGATGGTAGTATCCACTCGGTATTGTATGTACCCCAGAATTTTCGAAATACTTTTTTATCAAGTATACGAAGTGGTAGACCACATACCATAAACGTTAAAAGCAATTCTAATTGAAATTGACGTTGTTGTGACACACCATTTCTTTTATTTCTGTGGTGTGCGCTATTTATATGTCTTTCACAATCACGTTTGCTCCAGCACAGTAGTTTCTTTTTACAAACTTTACAGAAAATTGTACTCCCATTGTAGTGTAAATCCACAAATTCACTAAGAAATTTATTAACTTTCGTAGGTAATGGCCGTTTATTTTTAATAGTTACGTTAGACATAATCACTAAAGCGAGCACACCGACGCTTGTTTCTAGTATGCCACGAAGTGGTGCAAACGTAACATCTGCAGACTCGTCATTTGTTGATGAATAGAGCGCGTCATCCGTAAATGAATAAGCGCGCTGTTAGTTCGTAGCCGTCGATGAATGAACTTTTTTTTTGTAGTGGCCCACTGTGAACAACGCCCTATTTATCAACGAACACCCAAACTGCAGGTGTATATTTGCGCGTCTTCACGACGTAATAGACAGTGGTTTTGGTCCTCGTCCTAATAATTACATATTTAAATTACCTATGTTTACATACATATATGCGCCCGGCAGCCTGATTGCGAACCTGGCGCGTGGCGCTCTTGGCCCGCTCTAGTTATTAACATTTAAGAAGGATTATTATACATCATACAATTTGTCGCATTTAGTTTAATCTCACCGATTTAAATGGAACTTTGTGGGTTTATAGACCGATGTAGTGTGAAAACAGCGGTAACTTTCTTAGCTACCCAATCTCACATTAACGGCGTGTAAAGGGCCCTAAGGTCAACACTACCCTACTCTGTCTGACTTAGTAACTCAGAAATTAATTAAGAGGTTTATTAGGAATTTGGCAGGGTTCCATGTTAGGGTCCTTATTGTTTCTTTTATTATATTAGTATGCCCAATACATAAATGCAAACATTATCCATTTTACTAACGTGCACATCACCTTTCAAGGAGAACTTTCATGCAACGCTGACAGAATAGATGTATATTATCATCCGCAATTCTCCGCATCAATGCATTAAACTTTTTCTATTTCTTCAGAGTGAGATGTTAATGCGCCAACACCGAATAGACACAAACAAAACAAGACAGTATAAAACCAATACAAATCGTAATGCTACCATAAATTGAACACCCGGCTACGTATAGCGTATTTCGCAAGTAGTGTTTACTCGTATACCAAACAATACACTTTCTGGTTTATGAATTTCTCGCCTAGATTCCTCCTGTGAATATTGTACAAACCGCTTGTACTAGTTTAATGTATTTTTAGTATATTTTAAACATCCATGTATATTATTTCATCACTTCATTTTGGTTGTTGCGGCTTCAGGAGGTTCTCTTTGTATTTTTACCTATGTTATTTATAGCCGTAACTAATACATTTTGGTTTAATTCAATTTGTTTTGATAGTTTAAGATTCTCATTTAAATACCGAATTTCACAATTACTTTATGAAGGCAGTAAAACCCTTGGAATTTCCAATCGTCTTATCAATGCCCAATATTTCATACTAAAGAATTATATGATTCAAAATTGTTAGTCATAGTACCTGCCCGTTGTATACCACAGGTCGCCGCGATGTGTCATGAATAGTTTATGGTCGGCCGTTCAATCTAAATCCATTCTTTTATTATGCCATTACCTAAAGCCCTGTTTCTAATTTTAGGGATTAGCAATTTAGTTGTTTATCTTGGTGTAAATTCCAAGGTATCCTTGTATTATTTACTATTGTAAAACCTTTCTTTATTGCAAAATCTTTCTATATATAGTCCTGCAAATGCAATTAAGGTGAGTCTTGTAACCAAGCTGAACGAAACACCATTCATCCAGTAGCATAAAGTAAGAGTTCGATGATAGCTTGCTGTAAACAATTGAAGTCTTTGTAAAGTTTAACGATTAAATAGTTAAGTGTAAAACAGTGATTTCAATCAAATCCTCTCAGTTCTGGTCCTTCGAGAAGTTTAAATAAGTGGCGAAGAAACAAATCTACAGTCCGTATAACGCGAAATCTTTTTACTTCGTTACACCAAACATTGGTCCTTCGAGCCGGATCCAGCACCGCAACAATCATCGCAGCAGCAAGCGTGGGAAATCAGGAAATCAGCAAGGAATACAACACGACAACAATCCACATAAGGTGAGTCCCCAATTTTCTGTTCCGCATTTCCATTTCCTATAATTATACACAATGACTACCGAAAGCCAAAGCGCTCTAAAAATTCTTAAGGGCAAAAGAGGTTCCATCAAGGCATCTCTAACAAAATTCAATACTTACCTCAACTTAGTCAATGAAGATAATGCCAATCCAACACAATTAAAGCACGATTAGTCAAAACAAAAGAACTATGGTCAGACTTTTTTGATATTAACGCTCAAATAAAAGCGTTAGAGCAAGATGAAAATAATGACATCGAAGAACAACACTTCGATGATAGTTATTTCAATGTTATCACATTCGCAGAAGAATTGCTTGCACAACACCCATCGGAAGCCAGGGATCATCAGGAAACCCGGGAAACGGGATATTGAAGGTCAGGTTCGTTTACCACGAATTGAGTTGCCATCCTTTTCTGGTGCATTTGATCAATGGCTCCCATTCTATGAAACTTTCAAATCGCTCATCGAATCAAACGACACTATTAATCAAGTGCAAAAATTTCATTACCTAAAGTCATGTTTGAAAGGCGAAGCTGCCAATTGTGTAAAAGAATTGCAAATTTCAGACAAAAACTATGATATTGCATGGACAACCCTCAAAGAGAGGTATGACAATAAAAAATTAATCATTCAAAAGCACATTCAAGCAATTCATGAGTTACCTGCATGTAAAGGTGAAATTCAGGAGTTTTAAGGCAAATAATTGATGGGGTTCAGAAACACACTAGATCATTAAAGGCATTGGAGCGGCCAGTAGAGCATTGGGATGGACTGGCTTGTTTATTTAATTGGTAGTAAAATTGATCATTCTTCCATCAAAGAGTGGGAATCTACAATCAACGCGAATACAATTCCAACCTTCAAAGAAATGGTAGACTTTCTATCTCGAAAATGCAACACGTTAGAAACAATCATGAAATCGGACTAATAATCAGCCCAGCAAACAAAAAACTGCCTTAGCCCACTTTTCAAATTGCGTATCTCAATGTTTCGTGTGTAAAGGTAATCATGCTATTTACAATTGTCCGAGGTTTCTAAAGATGGGAAGTGAGCAACGGCTAAAGGAAATTAGAAATGCTAAGGTGTGTCACAACTGCTTTAAAAGCGGACATCACCAAAGTAAATGCCTTTCAAGTAGCTGCAAATATGCAATCAAAAACATAACACGCTTCTTCACGCATCAGATACTAGCAAGGTAGAAACGCATGCTTCACCTGCGCAAGGCGAAGATTCCAAAGCAGTACTTACACATACATCACGATTGCAAGATATGTCACGCGTTTACTTTCAACAGCTATTGTCAAAATAAAGACGCCAGCGGTCTGTTTCACAAATGTAGAGTACTGTTGGATTCAGGATCGCAGTCTAATTTTATTTGTAAGGCGCTAACACTTAAACTGAATTTGAAACCTAATTCAGTTAACATACCTGTGATTGGAATTGGTCAATCAAGATCTCAAATCACGCAAACAGTAGAAGTGTCAATTAAATCTCGACAGAAGGCATTGTCGATGAATTTGAATTGTTTCATATTAGAAACTATTACAAATGACGTTCCGTCAAGCACATTCAACAAGGCTGCTCTAAACATACCACAAAACTTGAGGTTAGCCGATCCCGAGTTTCATGTGTCCAGGAAAATAGACCTCCTAATAGGAGCTGAGTTATTTTGGCAACTTATATGTATAGGGCGGATAAGTGTTGCAAACACACAACTAATACTGCAGAAAACGAAACTAGGGTGGATAATTTCAGGCCCAATCATGTGTAACGATTATTTACCATCTTCTACAATATGCAATTCAGCAATAACCCAACCCTTAGAATCAATCATTACAAAATTTTGGAGATTGAAGAGTGTCCCAAAAAGGCAGCTTATACGGCGGAAGAATTAGCGTGCGAAAATCATTTTGTCGAAACGCATACTAGAAATTCAGAAGGTAGATTTATTGTTAAATTACCGGTAAAGACAGATCCGAATCAGTGTCTGGGCGGTTCACGAGACCCAAACAGTCAAGAGATTTCATTCGCTTGAACGAAAATTATTAAAACAACCGGAGTTAAGAAAACAATATATAGACTTTATCGATGAATACATAGAGTTAAAACACATGAAACCAGTTGCGCAAGTTAATGCAAACGGAGAGCGCCATGGACAATTCTATTTACCGCATCACGCAGTACTTAAGAGCGATAGCCTAACTACAAAATTACGGGTAGTGTTCGACGGTTCTGCAAAATCCTCCTCAGGACACTCGTTAAATAACATACTTATGGCAGGTCCAGTCGTGCAGCAGGGTCTATTTTCCATCACCTGCAGATTTCGTACTCACAACATTGTATTAACGGCAGACATAGAAAAAATGTACAGGCAGGTATTGGTGGACGAGTCTCAACACCTCTTCAGCAAATCATATGGCGATCAGATCCAAGCGAGCAACTTAAAACCTACCAACTCACAACGGTTACCTACGGAACAACGTCCGCTTCCTTTCTCGCAGTTAGAGCGCTAAAGCAACTGGCGATCGATGAGGCAGAAGAATTTCCAGTTGCATCGCGCATTACGCAAAGTGATTTTTATGTCGACGATCTTCTGACGGGTGCCGACAGCGAAACGGATGTAAGACTCATCTTCAAGGAAATAAATGCGTTTACTCAATAAGGGCGGTTTCCGACTCAGGAAATGGGCAAGCAACTGCCCACACATTCTCAGCGAACTATTGCCTGATGCAACAGCCTTTCTTAATGCATTGAAGAGATTCCTTGCCAGACGCGGAATGGTCTCAAACATTTACTCCGATAATGGATCAAACTTTGTCAGAGCAAATAAGGAATTAAGGGAGTTACACAACTTATTCCAGAACACAGAAGGGGAAGTAATAGCGAATACTTTAGCAGCGGAAGGTATATCCTGGCATTTCAATCCTCCGCGAGCACCTCACTTTGGCGGCATATGGGAAGCAGCCGTTAAATCTTTCAAACAGCACTTCAAACGTATTGTTGGTAATGCGCTATTAACATTTGAAGAAATGAGCACTGTGATCACACAAATAGAAGCAGTGCTAAATTCCCGTCCCCTCATTCCTCTGTCTGAAGACCCTAACGATTTAACTATCCTAACTCCTGCACATTTTCTAATTGGGGACTCTCTAAGGTCAAACTTGGAACCTAATTTGCTGTCATTAAATGTAAATCGCTTGACTCGCCTCCAGCTAATAGAACAACTAAGGCAGCACCTTTGGAAGCGGTGGTCTAAGGATTATCTGCAGTGTCTTCAACAACGGAACAAATGGACGAGAAATTCCAGCGTAGGTTTAAACGTCGGTCAATTGGTGATCATCAAGGAAGACAATTCGCCTCCGCTTCTTTGGTCCATGGGACGAGTAGTGGAGACCCATCCAGGGAATGACGGCGTCACAAGAGCAGCAACCGTTAGAACTTCGCGGGGTGAAGTAAAGCGACCAGCCAACCAGTTATGTCTGTTACCAATGGACAATGATATTAAGTAGCAGGTGTATGCATTTGGTACATTTGAAAGGTAGTCCTTTCAACGCGGGCGGCATTATGTACAAACCGCTTGTACTAGTTTAATGTATTTTTAGTATATTTTAAACATCCATGTATATTATTTCATCACTTCATTTTGGTTGTTGCGGCTTCAGGAGGTTCTCTTGTATTTTTACCTATGTTATTTATAGCCGTAACTAATACATTTTGGTTTAATTCAATTTGTTTTGATAGTTTAAGATTCTCATTTAAATACCGAATTTCACAATTACTTTATGAAGGCAGTAAAACCCTTGGAATTTCCAATCGTCTTATCAATGCCCAATATTTCATACTAAAGAATTATATGATTCAAAATTGTTAGTCATAGTACCTGCCCGTTGTATACCACAGGTCGCCGCGATGTGTCATGAATAGTTTATGGTCGGCCGTTCATCTAAATCCATTCTTTTATTATGCCATTACCTAAAGCCCTGTTTCTAATTTTAGGGATTAGCAATTTAGTTGTTTATCTTGGTGTAAATTCCAAGGTATCCTTGTATTATTTACTATTGTAAAACCTTTCTTTATTGCAAAATCTTTCTATATATAGTCCTGCAAATGCAATTAAGGGTGAGTCTTGTAACCAAGCTGAACGAAACACCATTCATCCAGTAGCATAAAGTAAGAGTTCGATGATAGCTTGCTGTAAACAATTGAAGTCTTTGTAAAGTTTAACGATTAAATAGTTTAAGTGTAAAACAGTGATTTCAATCAAATCCTCTCAGTTCTGGTCCTTCGAGAAGTTTAAATAAGTGGCGAAGAAACAAATCTACAGTCCGTATAACGCGAAATCTTTTTACTTCGTTACACCAAACAAATATACAGTGTGCGATATTTTCGCTGGGATGAAATTTATGGTCCTAGAAGTAAATTGGGTTGCTAATATATAGTATAATTCACGTAGATAAATATCCGCATTCCCTATTTTTAAATAAGACACTGTAGAAAGTGGTAAAGAATTAAATTTTACAGATTTAAATCATCCCAATACATAAATACTACGATACTAATTTTATTAAAATTATTTCCGTTATTTGCCCTTGTTATGATTTCGTAATTTACAAGATGAACGAACAGTTACCACTTGACCTCCCTCCCAATTCATATAATCCCAGCCCTACTTTAATTAAACTTAATCAATTTATGGCATTATAAACTGAACGGAGAAAGGAACGTAACGCCAATTATGAGTGCCCGTTGTTCTATTTTTAAATAAATTCCCGCTTTAGTTTCGAATTAATTATCTTTATCAAGCAATTTATGCAGATTGATGTCTACAGACTTCAAATTACAAAAAGCACTTGTTTCAATTAGTACACCCACGTAACTACTAAAAAACAAACTTGTTCTTTACTTTCAAGAGTATTTAAAAATACAGTACAACCTCTTATAATCCAAATACCTGCGTGACCCTATACATATACAGTGTGACCCATTTGAAATGGATGCACCCTTGTAAAACCTCTATTTTGCACTAAAATGAAACCAATTCTAATTACGGACGAAGCGATAATTTCATTATTAACAGTAGACTAAATAAGAAATGTTTGAAATAAAATTTAGTTTTGTGTTTTTAAGGATTTTTTAATCCATATGTGTACTCCTAAAACATTCATTTGAAACAGTTTAAATGAAAAAATTTGTTTGGATTAGCGACTACGCAGTTTTAATGAAATATCCCTAAGATAAAATTTTCAAAGCCATGTCTACACACCTTTCTGTATCCTAGTGATTTCAATCGCTACAACAGCCAGCCACCAAAAATAACCATAATCAAATCTTCCATTTCGAAACAGCTGCATTTGTTTAAACGGCATAAACTGCATACAATGATTGAAATTAATGCGTAAATGAGTTACACCGTGATCGAACATCAAAACACATGGTTCATCGTAGTTTCGTTCGGCATACGAAACGATAGCTCTATGAAACATGTATGTTGGTTTTTTTTAACGTTTACGAATAAATGAGCAATCTGGTTACTCACGTTGAATTTTTCCCTACATACAGCGTTATTGCATCGAAACGCGAGTGATATCTCTGTATCTATTTTTTTTCTCTGAGATCTACAACCACACTTATTTGGCCAACACTCATTTTGATTTAAATGTAACCGGGTAATTTGGAAATACATCATTTTTAAAATAAATGAATAAATCAAAAACGTTTTTTGATTTTACTTTTGCGTAATCGAAACGTTTGCATTGCGGCTGAAAATATTTGAAAAAATCACTCTACTCACCAGTGCCAAAGCACGCATATTTTACTGTTTATTTTTATTTTAATTTTATTTATTATACTTTTTTAATAGTCGCAATATTTTTAAGCACTATGTACCTACAAGTCAATTTTTGTGTCACAAACGGTATCATCCCATTTAAGATTTTTATGTTGGGGGTAGGGGAATTAAGGGAGTAAGTTTAGTATCATGATGATGTATTAATCAAAATAGTAACATGGGGAAAGATTTCACCAAAATATTTTGGACTTCGAAAAGCGCTACCAAGGCAAGTGGAGCCCCTCTATGCTGGCAGACTATTGCTGGACACGGATGAGAGACGTTCCTGACACTAAATATAGCAGAAAATCATACATTTGTACATTTTAGAAACATTTTCAGTTGTTTTATATTATATTGTCATTTAGAAACCCTGTCTGATAGAATATTTCTGAAAAAAGATTATAGTAATTTGCGGGACTAGAAAAAGTTTTTTATTTTATTAAGCAGTGTAATTAACATTGTAATTTTCTTCTATTTTTATTTTATTTTATTTTTTATATTTATTTCGAAGTATACAAAGGTATACAAGAAAAGTCAACAAAACCACATAATTTTAATTATTCCAATATTCATTTAACGAATACGGTTCTAAATTAACTAAATATTCAAAAAATCTGCTTTTCAATATTCTTAAATTGTTGCTAGTTTTGATGAACAATGGTAGTTTGTTATATAAACGTAGACTAGAATAATACACATTCCTTTCTGTTAATGTTAACCTATGTATTGGGTACTGATAAAAGTCATCCTTTAAACGAGTATTATGTACGTGATAGTATTTAGAATCATTTTTATTCATTTTATTTTGAAACAAAAAAATTATGCAATTGTAAATATATACTCCATAAAAGGTTAGTAAATTATGCTGTTTAAAAACGGTTTTTAGACTGTCTCTACTTGATAAACCGAAAATAACTCTAAGGACTTTCTTCTGAGCTAGAAAAACTCTATATACTTCTGGAGATTGACCCCAGAAAATGATACCATAACTCATGCGTGAGTAAAATACACCATAATAAACCGCGAACAGATCCGGAGTATTAAGTATCTTTTTTAAAGTTTTAAATCCAAAGGTTATCGAATTAAGTTGTTTACTGATGTTATCCGTGTGCACTGACCACTTCAAAAAATTCGTCAATATATAGACCTAAGAATTTGGTTGAACTGGTTATAGCAATTTTCCTACCGCCCAGTTCAATACAAGAAGGCCTTGGTATTGCTGCGGAAGTTCGAAAAACCATGCAAGATGTTTTGGTTAGATTCAAAGCTAAGTTGTTGTTAAGAAACCAGTTATCAAGTGCACAAAAATAACTATTACATTCTCTGTTCAATTCAGAATAGTCACTTCCTCGAACCAGTAAATTGGTATCATCTGCATAGTTTACAATGATATGTTCAGATCGTTGCACAACATTACTTATATCATTTGCATACAGATTAAATAATATAGGGCCAAGAACACTTCCCTGTGGTAATCCTTTTTTAAGAGGAAGAATTTGTGATCGTGAAGATTTGCCATTCTTTGTAAGTTCAACCAATTGCATTCTGTTGTTAAGGTACGAATGCATGAGATCACTCGCAACCCCACGAATGCCGTACATATCAAGTTTGGTAAGCAGTATAGAGTGAGCCACATTGTCAAATGCTCTGCTTAAGTCCAAAAATATACCACATGCTAATTCGCGGTCTTCGAGTATTGACAGAACCTCATCGGTATACTGAAAAATAGCGGTTTCAACTGATTTTCCTTTTGTGAAGCCGTGCTGGAAATTGTTATGTAAATTATGTTTTTTAAAGAAACAGAGAAGCCTATCAAAAATTAAATATTCAAAAATTTTAGCAAAACTACTTAGCAAAGAAATAGGTCTGTAGTTACTTAATTCATTAATATCACCTTTCTTATATATAGGTTTTAACTACTGCCACCTTAAGTTGCTGTGGGAAAGTTCCAATTGTAAAACAAGAGTTTATTAAATGACATAAAGGGTAAGAAATATGTTCAATACATGTTTTTACTATACAAGTCGGGATCCCATCAATACCCGCAGACCGCTTATTTTTCATGTTTTTGACGCACGAAAGAATTTCTAGCTCAGTTACAGGCGCGAGGAATATCGATGTTTTATTGTTAATTATATTGATAGTAGAGAAGTTGTTTGCCTTTTGTAAAGATTCTTGTAGAATGAAATGCATGTTGAAATTATTTGCTAGAAACTCAGCATCTTGATGATCAGGCAAAACTACGCCTTTTTCAGATTTTAATTTCGAATTTACAATGTTCCACATTTCTTTTGTTTTATTTTGAGACTGTAGAATTTTGTTACCATAATAATCTCTTTGCCTATTTTGTATATTTGCACGATGTACCTTCTAAAAACTGAATTCCTAAAAAGGTACGTATAATTATATTAATTGCACATGAAAGTAAATTAACATTTCAAGTTCTAGTACAATTAGAAAATAACCCAATTCAAGTAGATGCAATTAATGCCAATTTCCTGTTTCCCACATCCCAAGCTAAATGTGCAATAAGGGTAGTACATCAAATTTTATCGAACTGCCCAGTAAATTCGTCCAAATTGCAGACCATGTAATCTACTACTCGGCTACGAGCTTAATTAAATAAACTTAACCAAACTACATCCGGCGAAGTAATTAAACTAACAATTGTAAACTATTGTTTATCTCCCAAAAGATAATAACTTACATACAATTTGTGGTTGCATTTTGGGGACTATTTTTTAAGGCGGTAATAATTTTAATTCAATTAAATGGTATTTGATTATGTAATCCCTTAAACGCAAAAAAAATGTATGTTCTTTTCTATTATTTTTTTTAATATAAACGTGACGCATTCTTCGTTATTTTCATTGATTTACGCTACATATTTTGATTCAATTTCACGAATCTGGGTTACTGATTTTCCATTTAACATTTGAAAGGAAATATAAATGGGAAATGTATAACAGATTAAATTAAATGTAATAATAAAACTCGCGTGGTAAATATTTAAAAAAAATTGCTGTTTATATATCGGAATGGGTTGGATGATGTAAAATAAACTTTAAATATAGTAAACAAAAGCATTAAAATATATAAATCAGAAATGTATTATACCTTTTCCTACAAACAAAAAAAGAAGTTTTTCTGGAACGTAGGTATCTCCTGCCGATCTATATGGGTCCATCAATAATGTCTTAGATGACAGTCAACCACTTTCTTTTGCCTCCCATTTGCGAAGAAGGAAAAAACGAAAGCAACTTCAAAAACAGATTTGTATGTATATATATATGGAATATCTATACATTTCAAAAAGATAAATACCTTATGGATATCCCGTCTTATCGTGGATTTCTTTCAAGATGACGTTATAGTTAAATTTTACCTCGGAGCTAAAGAAATGAGCCTCAAAAAGAAATATGAAATGGAACGGATTTAATAAATCCAAAACATTGATTGAATTTATTCAAAATAATTTTGTTACAATAATTAAACAAATTTTATTATTACTGCTAGAATTATTCCTTGTTCTTGGTATACAAAGAGACCGAGATAGAACATACTGCAGACATTTTGCGTCAATAATCATGAATATAATACATGCTGCGTATGCTAAGTAATTATAGATATACAAGGTGGGTTGTTCGAAGTTTACCAAGCACTCTTTTGACTTAACAAAAGCTTTTAATTGTATTAATCATTCAATTTTCACTTTTTACAAATTTTCAGGCTCTAATTAAAATTAATAGCATCCTTTCTCATTAATAAACTCCAATCTGTTGAATACGACGATAATAAACTGAACAAATCTAGAAATGAAACACATTACTACACCATTAAATTCTCAAACTGTGTGTAAGTATTATTAAAATATTAGACACTGTTGTCGCCTTTAAAATTAGTAAACGGATACTCTAAAACTGTGGCACTGGAACACTGAAACAGTTCACTAAAACCCTTACCACAACACTTAATTCGTACTGGACGCACGTTTCGATAGCCAAGCTATCATCATCAGCAGCAAGACTGAACTTTAAAATTAGTGTTTTCTACAGACCTAGAAACAAATAACATTTTTTTAAATGGAATGCTAGTTTGAAAGTGGTACCAATATCAATAGATAAGAAGTGATTTAAATCAAATGATTTAAATCAGGTGAACCCTATTTTTGATTATATTTCGAAGTTTAGTCACTGTAAATAACAACAAATACAACAAATGATTTCATCTCTTCTTAAGAAGTATCTGGAATTATAGTTTCAAAATCAATTTCGGTAATCTCAATAATTATAGTACAAAATTCAAGGAGTAATGTGAATCAAACAGTCTAGACTACTGGGGGGTGACACTGACGTATTAAGAAAGTATCCGGGATATATAATAAATTCAGAGCAAAACCATACCCCCCAATGCTTAACCAACCACGTACACGCCCTTTAAAGTATTTTGCGGATTATTTATTTTCAAAATTCCCGCCTATCGTAATATAAAAATAATATGGCAGATAAATTGCTCTAGCGTTATCACAATGCGGATCCCCAGTGCATACTTTATAGTTCACCACGAACGATCGCTTAATGTCGCAAAATCAAATTACATGTGACAGTGCCATAGTGTAAGTCTATTTTAATAAGAGAAAAGTTTTCCATGATAACAAGCTCTGTGTTCTCTATGCCAGAGGGTATACTTTAGCAACCGTAACTTTGAGACTGGAACAAGATGTAGTCAGGAAAAACCGATATTCTCCTAGTGGGATGAAAAATAATTACGTTGCAACTGTTTGCTGGATTTAAAAAATAAAATATAGATAAGAATTACTTTAGAAATAAGAAGATTAAACAAAATATATATATAGTAAAATATGGAATAAATTCACTATAAAATTATTATTATTGGTGGTATTATGCTGGGAAACCTTAGAACATTCTCCCCATAGTCCAGACTTGCCACATATTTTTAGACCCCTCAAACAAGCACTTGGAGGCCAGCGATTCGAAGATGACCAAGCGGCGAAGGTATCTGCGATTCAGTGGTAACGAGAACACCCGATGCGTTTTTACGATGGAGGTATTAAAAGGTTGCTAATCCTCTGAGAAAAATGCGTTTCTAAGGTGAAAGGTTATATAGAAAAATAATATATTCAAAATAAAAATACAATTAAAAAAAATCAGTTTCGTTTATATTCGATACACCCTCCTACATACACATGTAATCATTTTCGTTATGTTATGTGGTGACTTTATTACAAATAAAGGTCGCTGTTTATTTCAAATTTCAAAAATTTCACTACCAACTTTTCACATAAAATTAGGGCTCGTTAGACAACTTGTCAAGGCTTTAGATGTGTCGTCAGAAGCTTTTCAATACATTAGAAGTATGTTCCCAAGTGTATCAATTGCAAAAATTCAAGGTGACATTCTCACCGATTCAGAAATTAGAAAAATGTTAGTGTGAAGAATTAGAAAATGTTGCCAATAAAAAAAAAGGGTCTGAGTTACCTTTCGTAATGTTGTTACAGGTTATCTCAGTATGAATTATGAAGAAAACATTCAGAATCTTTTGCAAACCTACAACAGTGTGGTATGTCCATTTGGAATTTTTATATCTGATTTACGTAAGTGAAGAGAGTGGCAAAAGATTTCACCAAGGCCTTCAGAACATCGAAAGACGGTATCAGGGAATATGTGATGAAAAGACGATGAGAGATTACATTTAGAGTTTAGTTAGAGAAAGTAATTCTGTACCTTAAAGGAAAAAAAAAAGGCAAGCATGAATTTTGAATGTTAAAACAGCACACACTTGCTGCGACTTGCTGGCGATATAATCGACTTGTGCAGCATTCATTCGCGTGCAGAAGCAACACGTTGCATTTATCGCAGATCGCGTGAAGAATATTTTACAGAAAATAGCATATCGCGACCGCGTATAAGTATTCGCTCCTTCCTACGATCACAATCGCCAACGATATCGCTATCGCAATCGTGGTCGTGATCGCGTATATGTGTTCTTCGCTTTATTCCAACATTTGTGTTATGTTATAATTACATAAACAAACTAAATAAATAATAATAATGTATTAAGCTAATAAAACGACTCTATACCATAAATGTTACGATAAAAGAATTTTTTTTATGAGAGATTTTATATCAAGGTGATTTTTTCTGTAACGAGAAGTAAACAATATATTTTATATTTCCATTTTTGAAGGTAAATTATAACGTCCAACAGAGACAAACAGTTTTTTGCGTTGGAAAAAAACAGAGAGGGTCCTTATTGGAGACGAACATTTCATAAAAAAAAGGAAATTTATATTCTTGGTAGAGATACAACGCTTCCTGAAAATCGCAATCTTTTAAATAATAAAAATTACACAGCATGTTGGAGATCGTTAATTTATATTGCAGAAGTACTGTGTTCTAGACTTCTGGAAAATTTTCAGTTTAAAATTTGCATAAAAGGTATCCGTGTTAGATGAGGATCTCATTATATAAATTACAATTTACTTTGGCGAAAA
This sequence comes from Dynastes maya, assembly GCA_029619315.2. Taxonomy (NCBI): domain Eukaryota; kingdom Metazoa; phylum Arthropoda; class Insecta; order Coleoptera; family Scarabaeidae; genus Dynastes; species Dynastes maya. Next base: position 2,212,672 of record JAROYE020000012.1, on the reverse strand, counting down.
AAGCGTCTCACATTCGAACTATTTTTTAATTAAATTATTTCGAGTACACATTTCCAAATTAGCTGCAGTTTTCGCATTACTTAAGTACTTACCCGTGAAGCAGCTCTTTTAAAAACGAAAAATATTTACCGTTATAAAAGTTCTAGTTTACAGAGCATTGCTCATACAATGTACAAGTGTCAGGAATTTGTGGTATGTATAATTTCACTCCCTGATCATCCTAGATCATTTACATGCTAACCTAGAATATACAGGATGTCCCAACCTTCTAAAATTATAAAATTGCACCTATTGTGTAAATAGTACGAAGTTAAAATTTTAAGATATCATAATAGACGTCATAGATTGTCTTTCCAAAATATTTCCGTCCATGCAGGTTCGCTGGTAGCAAATTTACGCAAAAATGTATTTGCATTCTGAATTTTTTTGAAGGAGATTGATATATCTACATTGAAGTGATTGAAAAGAAAATTATAAATATTTGGAAATCTGGTAGAAATGGACATATGAAACCCTTATTACGTTCGATGAGGAAACTAAAAATCTAATAAAATACTGAGTGTTCTATTTGAAATAAAAAGGTAGGTCTTTGGTCTGCTACTAATCGATCATCCTGTATATCCAGAAACACTTTCGAAAGGCTGCTTATGGCGTCTATTACTTTGTCCAAAAGTTTTGACTTTCCACCAATTACACAGTAGGCAAAATTCAACAATTCTAGAAGACTGAGTCATCCTGTATATGTATGTATGTATATGTATAATTTTGCTTCGTGACAAATAAAATTGACAAGATTACATACATAAATTCAAATAAGTGTGCTATGAAACAAGCAAATTAGACACCATTTAAATGTATAATTTAGGCGTAATCCTCATCAGGAATTTGGAATTAGGGAATCAACATTGAGATTAAAATATGTTTAGAAACTTGTATTGGGACCAAAAGGCCACTTCATGAATATATAAACAGATGGCTTGGGTGTAGTTGGAAATATATAATTATTGCCTTATTCGTATCTGGTAATATTCAACAATATGCTGCGTTAGTACCCTTAATATTGTGAATTATGTATTAGTTTATTTGAAATTTACAGTATTAGGTATATATTTCTTCTTTCTAAAAGCCCCATCGCAAATCAAGTTGTCTTATATATTTTTACTGTCTACAGCTACTTTTATCGCAACCATATATCATAATCATTTGTTTATTACACTATAACATTTCCACAAATCCGTTATAAATGTAGAATACAGGGTGAAATCAGAAAATATAACACGACTATGAAAACATAGTCCAACATTTGAAAAGCTATTGTTATATTTAATCATCTGTATCCCATTAATCAGATAAAGTTACAACTTTTTTAATTTAACCTAAGCAGGTAACCCGAAAAAGTTTCTGGAAAAATTTAAACTCTGGATTTGTAGACTGGTATAGTGTGATTGGGAAGTCGAGTAAGTTATATCTGGCTATTTTTTTAACTTATTGTGCAGCACTCAGTGGAAACCTGAACTTAGGCAATTCAAAATTCCAATATATATGATGTCATGTACACAATCCTTTGATCTATGATGTTTACCCGAAACCCATAATCAGAAGAGCTGAGCAGTTCAAATGTAATGGAATATAACGAAAAAGTTAAGAATATACCAACATTACAGAAGTCATAAATAGAGTAGCCAACTAGCGCCAACGGGCAGTGGCGGAGGTTCGATACAACCCTCAGTATAACTGCGAGTCTCAACCAGATCTGTTGTGTATACATGTACGCTGCCGTAAATGCTATTTCGTAGTTCTACGTTTGTTTTAAAAATGTTGTCTACGTCGCGAAAACGACCAATGTTGGGCAAAGTTACAGAATCTATAGCAGAAATGTCTGACCTAAATTATGATGGCGTTAAAATTCAATGTGTAGTTTGTAATATCTCTTTAATGTGTTGGTCCAAAAGGGATTGTCTACGTCACGTAAATAGTAAACAGCATTCTTAAAAAAAAAATTGCACACGACACTATAACAAATTTAAATTTAATTTGTGCGTTACCTTTATTACATGTAATCTACCGTTTAATTTACTAGACAAGGAAGCATATGTCTTCTTTTGGAATAAATATTCGGACTGCAAATTACCAAGTCGGGCATCGTTACAAAGAATTGTGCCATCTGTTCGTGAACATGTTGAAAAAAGAATTAAATCGGAGTTGAAAGATAAAAAACTGTGGTTATGTGTGGACGAAACAACAGATCGTAAAAAACATTCTGTGGTTAATGTAATCGTACGTACAATGGAACCAAATCAATCGTCACCTTCAATTCTATTAGCTTCAAGCGAATACAACAATGTATTGCCGAAGTAATTTCAAAGCTAGTGTTAGATACATTGGAAAAGTTTGAACTTTCAACAAACTAACTGTTGATGTTTATGAGTGATGGTGCCGCAAACATGCTTTCTGTAGGCCGGTCTCTTAAAAAACATTGTGCTAACTTGTTACATATTACGTGTAAAATTCATGCTTTAAGTCATGTGGCAGATAGTATTAGAAAATGTTATCCTGAGGTAGACGCTTTAATAGCGCATATAAAAGCAGTGTTTGTCAAATTCCCAAAACGTATTCACAAATTTCACAGACTGTGCCCTCGTATGCCTGAACCACCAGAACCTATTCTTACACGTTGAGGAACATGGTTACAGGTCGCGTTTTATTATCATAAATATTTTGAGAATATTAAGAACGTGGTTTTACAATTCGATCCAAAGGAAGCTGCGGCTATCAAGGAAAGCTAGTCGAAATTTCAAGATAGTCAGGTTAAAGCGGATTTAAAAACTATTCAGAACAATTACTTCGGGCTAGTGGAGGCAATAGAAAAATTACAAAATCCTTAGGTGTCGTTAGTGGAATCTCTGGAAATAGTGCAACATGTTCGCAAAAAACGTTTGTCTTCTAGAAAGGTTTGAAAGGGTTTTAGAGAAAAATTCTGATTTTGGCACATTAAGACACAGTTGATTCTCATGTTTTCTGCGTCAATATAGTCAAACGGAATACAAAAGCATTTTATTTTCCATCGTGGGGTACTATATGGGAAACCTTTTGATCTGACAAATGAAAATTAGTTGTCCTGGTGCACGATCTATATACGCCAAAAGGGTTTCGTCAAATGGATATAATAAGAAAAGGAAATGTTTGTAGTTCTGATATACCTATGTGTATACAGTTATGTGCGTATCCTTGCGAGAAGGGTTCACAACCGGAAGTGGTCCGTGGAAAATTTGTTTCACGTGACGTATTCTCTCCCCCGATAAACGTGAAGGTTCTGCCGGGTGAAAATTCGTAAACACAGTTTATGAATTCATAATGCGCAAATATAGAAACGGCGCGGCATTATGACATATCAGTCGGATTCTATTGAATTTGCAGAGCGTCGAAAAAAATGGATTTCATACCTTTCCGACTGTAATATTGTATTTTTTATCTATTTACCCAAGGCGCGTGTATATTAAAATTCATACGCATACCGAAAAAAAAAAAATTTAATATAAAATGGGACACTACATACATTTTACAGTTCGTTTAGAGTCAAAGCTTGACGTTTAAATTTAGTGAAAATCTAAATAATATCTTATATTTTCTCTTATGGAGAAATACCTAAAATTCTAAGGTACATAAATACCTTGCAGCTAAAAATAAACCTTATCTCGCGTCAAGAGATGGACGTTTATTTGAAATAAATATGACAACCAAATAATTTTATTTCCTTTAATGTATTCATTCGTTTATTTTGGACCATTATTATTTTTTGTATCTGTGGTAAACGGTCGTCAAGTTTATAATTTATTAAGGTAACAATAGTAGTACTAATAATATCAATATTAATGAAATAATAATAATAGAGTACATGATAGAAAGAATAAAGAATTGCACTAAACGGATACTCTAAAACTGTGGCACTGGAACACTGAAACAGTTCACTAAAACCCTTACCACAACACTTAATTCGTACTGGACGCACGTTTCGATAGCCAAGCTATCATCATCAGCAGCAAGACTGAACTAACAAGCTAAGTAAAAAACTAACCTTATAAGGAAAATAAATTATGCAATATGTAAATTTAAAATCGTAAAATTTAATGAGCCGCTTCATTGCACAGGACTGTAAATAGCCTAAAGGTAAATGAGCCGAATGATGTGAGTTGTCCTAGAATACAATGAAGCGGTTCATTGCATATGGTTAAAATTACAACTATAAATGATTAAACATGATGTAACAAAGGATAAAGGCTGGAATTTAGTGGTCCTAAATCTGAATTCATTAAGTGAGTTTTGTTTTTGTAAATTTCCATGCCTTCGTAACAATTTAATTGAGAAGTACTCCTTACGTTTTTAATTAACTTTATATTATCAACATTATGGTTATTTTCAAGCATATGTAGGGCAACGCTAGATTTATCAAACTTTCTGAATTTGAGATGAGCCAAATGTTCTTTGTACCTAATTTTGATTGATCTTTTTGTCTGCCCAATATACACTTGATCACAATCTTTACATGAAATTTTGTAAATTCCTGATTTATCCATGTTATCCACTGGGTCTTTGGAATTTCCTAAAAGGTTTTTAAGGTTATTGCTCGAAGAGAAAACAATCTTGCAGTCAATCCTAGAAAAGATTTTTTGAAGACCCTTGGTGTAATATGGATAAAAGGGTAATTTAACATATTTCTTATTATTACGGCCGTCAATGCGTTCTGATGTGCTTACATTTCTAATTCTTAATCTATTCTTATGTTTCCTAATAGTATTATAGACGACATCTTCAGAGAATCCGTTAAAGTTAGAAATATTGATGATTTCTTTTAGTTCATTTTGATATCTATCTTTGGTTAAAGGAAAATTGAGTAACCGGTGCACCAAAAAGTTAATAGCCGAAAGTTTGTGTTCATATGAGTGATTAGAATCCTGTAAGATGAATCTATTATTACTAGTAGGTTTCCTATATACGTCTATTTCTAACTTATTTTTATTTCTTATTACTAACATGTCGAGGAAAGGAATCCTGTTGTCTTTTTCTTCTTCGTGGGTAAATTTGATAGAGGGAAATTTTGAGTTAAGTTGTTCTATGAAATCCGTTATTGAACATTTACTGATGTCGAAGATGCAAAAAATGTCATCGACGTATCTGATCCAAAGCCGAGGGAAATAAGCGAAAGTATTCTTCAGGTCAGTTTCAATTAAGTGTTGTGGTAAGGGTTTTAGTGAACTGTTTCAATAAAGAATTGCAATTTATTTATTTCACTTAATTATTAAATTAATTATTATTACCCGATTATTAAATTAAATGCTTTCCTTTATTTACTCAAAAAACAACCAACCAAATGTAGGTGAATTTGGTACCACTGGAAAGTACTTTTCAAGCTCTTTCCAATGATGAGTCGCTTAATTTTTTTTGAATTGAAGTGTCTGGGGCTTATGAGGTAGGTGAGGGTGGTAATTTTTGATATATTATCTTGTTCCTGGCATATAGCCCATTGCAAATTTGTAACAGAAGTACGATCACGACAAAGTTCTGCAGACCAGTTGTAAACAGTCTCTTCTAATGACCAAAAATTCAACGAAGCATTCCGAGACATTGTTGTTGTGTTAGAAGAAGAGATTCAAGGCAACGAAATTTAAAATATCTTAAATCTCCAAACCTTCTTAATAGTTTTCATATCCTTCTCCACTCATTTCACTACTCTTAAACATTTAAACCTGTATAATATTTTGACAATAATCCGGCGCCTCCGCCATTTTTTAGCCTCCAAAATGCGCAGTGTACAGAACCCGGATTTTCAAAATCGTTTCCCCATTTATCGGTTTATTTTGTATTGCGGACGAACCGTACAGATAAAATATTTTATGACTTCATATCAGTTAACGTTACACCATCATAAAACACGTTAAAATTTAATGATCATCGCCCAGGATTGAAATTGAATGCATAAAGTACTTGTTGATAACTCCGCAATTATTACAGAAGTAGATAGAAGGTGGCATCGTTATTTTGTAAATGTTTTTACTTCAATATATTGTAAATTAACAATTAGGTCAATAGATAAAGTCTAAAGTTTATATTACGAATTTTTAATAAATAAATAATTCCCATTTTATTCTTACAAAATATTTACATGCTCAGTGATTAAATATAGTATTAAATGTTTGTCGCCAGCCAGCCTTAACTAAAATTAATTATAAATGCATTAAAATGCCCTACAATGCCTTTAATGTACTGCCATATCTGGGTTAGATGGATGTTTAAAGTTTATAAGTTTTCTTTCCCGTGAAAAGCAGGCCTAGCAAGAGCCTAATTGATCGTATAAATTATTTGCCTACTCCTTTCCTGAAATCACAAACTCCACTTCCTCCGTAAGCTCGATAATCGCTGGATAATTATGTGAAATTTTGTCATCTATTAATTGGTTCTGTAATTGATTCGCATGTATTTACAATTTACTATCGATATAATAAAATAAATCAGTTATTTCTATATTTATTTTTCTTGTTAGTATTTCATTTTTGAAAAAACGTAACTCACAAAATAGAACTAGCGAACATATAACGATCATTAGACTGTTTTTCTGTCTGGTGGGCGAGAAAAAGCTACTTCGTTACCGTCTTTCTGTTTGTTATATACCTACATATTCAGGTAAGCGTCTGTTTAGTTTGAAAAATTCGCCCTTTCCTAGCTATTTATTTATTTCCTGCTCGTATGGCGATAGCAAATAGGGAGTGTATTTTTGTTGAAATTGAAGTGACACGCTGATGTTCCTATAAGTCGTTTTCAGAGGCGCTGTGACGTGAGCACCCGTTCTCAAGAGATGACTTCCGTTTTATATGATACAAAAACGATGCAATATGTTGACGACATAATAAAGGTGATACCTAAGAAGTACGATTTGTAATAATTGTGGTTTTACTGTTAAAATGCGAAATTGAGACTTGTCAAATAGAAGTTACTAATTTCTCACTAGGAACATTATTTTTAACAAAAAAAAACACTGTGGAATCAACCACTTCACCTACATCAGCGAAGAAAATGTATTGGTGATATTTTATATTATACCTTTTCGTCTACGCACATGCACAATTAAAATTTTATGTCATTACAGTACACTCGTTCTACATGCAGAGAAACGTTTACTTGTATCAAAACTGTCCGCCTTAATTCAAGACAATTACTGTTGATTTTAAAAAGGCTAAAAATGTAGGTTTCTTATGCTTGGCCATATTGCTCTTACATCTCTCAATTTATGCCACTAATATTTAGAAACAGCAACTGTAATATTTTCTGGCGCCACGTAGCGTCAGTAGTTATAGTCATGCCGTCCTAAAGTCAGTATACATATATATATATACTCTTTGATAGAGAGTAGCGAATATAGAAACCGAAATATAGATGGTATAGTTACCCATGCAATGATATAATCTTTACCGTACAACAATTCATAAACATTTTAAAAAGATATCATGCGACCGATTTCGTGTTTTTATCAACACATCCTCAGGTCAGCTAAGAGGGTATCCAAACAAAAGAAAACGTAATAGAATAAACGTAATACAAGCTATCAAACAAGATGAAACAGTGAAAAGGAAATCAAAGAATTGATTTTTTTAAAAATATGAGTACTCTGCGTATATATGAATGCAGTTGTATTATTAAAAGATTACTCACCAATAGCAATGACGTTGCCCACGACCACGAAGCCGATGTAAAATTTGACGAACTTTTTTGCAAAATTCTTCACCATTTTCGATGAATTTCTTGTCGTCTATTTTAGTGATAATCCGCCACCTTTACTCATTCTGGAAAAAGCAGAAAAAAGACTTGATTTTATCCGATTTTTATAAATGAAATAAGTTATTGATTCTAATATTATGCAACCCCCCCTAAGAAAAAGAGTAGGCAAGCAAAAAAAAAACAAAATTAAAGCGGAAGGAAAAACCACCTTAAAATTATTTCAGGGTATTTCGTTCTAAAAGAACAGATTATTAAAAATTTGATTAGATTCGGTTGCCTCCACATACAAATCGAATCACTTATTAATTTATTCTACATCTACGTCAGCTCTATATAAGAGAAAATCTTATATAGAATGTTTTAACATGAAATTCACTTTGAGGGAAATATATTTTCAGATTTTAATTTCAAATTACTTCAGTAATGCATGCTCCGTCTTCTAGAGATAATAATTTTAGCAAGATTTCATCTTTACATTATGGATAAGGCGTACCGTTGTGGTAAAATAGAAGTAAATTGGATATGTATTTTAATAAATGTCTAAATTATTATTACATATTTAATTACGTAATATTTCCGTAGAATAAAGGACGACATAATTAGATCCTTAGTGACATATTTAGGGTATTCTTCACTTTGATTCATGTAATTGAAAGCCGTTTTATGCCCAAAAATACGCGTAACACCAGCATAGCACGAAATTGAGAAACCTCAAACAACCTTTTACGCCCTTTTCATCTAACCAAATAAGAGATAAAAGGTTTTATTGTCTTCGAGTTTCCTTACGTCACTGATAGGTCCCATCGAAGTCCTATCAAAAACACATAGCATGAAATAAGACAAAAATATTACAGGTCTTACGCTGCAAGTATATGTATGTTTCCTTAGATATTTTCAAGTTATCTTCTTTCTAAAATAAATAGGACTATTTTCTTATTTCAGCGGATGAAATTATTTTCTTTTTTCTTCTACATTTATAGGAAATAAGGTGTAAACTTGAATACAAATAGACTTAAACCACGTGAGGTAATAGTAATAAACAATAGAGCGCCGGAATAGAATAAACCGCACATTAAATGTTTGGGGACGACGTGACCTTGCTACGTGAATTGAGTATAAACAAAGTAAAGCTATTTTATTGCCAATTCCGAGGGTAACTGGGAAATTCATGCTTCTCGTCTTCAGAAAGACAATTATCAAATAAAAGATATTGTGCCAATGATTAATAAATATTGTTCATTACATGGTAGCATGTTTTATTGCTTAAATCAATAAGAAAGGAGTTCCTGAATTAGTTTTCAAAAAGAATTCATACGGATTAACTCTGTAATCCTTTCAATGTTCTGCTAGGCTCAGCAATGAGGAGATCAGCTCAAATAATCGATGTTTATAACAAATAATAAAGTAATTAGTGCCAGACATCTTCTTTCGTCGGGTTTCGTAATAATTTCCCAATTATCTCCTATGAAAAAGCGCGACATCTGTAATTGTCCTTCTCGTTTGGGATGTCCTTTCGTTTTATTTCTTCTTTGGAACAGGATACTCTCTATCCTATTCGAATTGACATCAACAGTCGATTTTTGCGAATCAATACGAACACGAACTTGACAGAATTTCACTAATTTGCATTTGCTGTCAGGTCAATTAGATACAAATGGGAGTACGAGGGCTGCTTAAAACAAATTTTCACCGTTGAAGGAGAGGCGTGTTTTATTGACAGCTTTAAAATATGGAAATTTAATCTATTTCAACCAGCCTAACACGACACAGTAAATAGTTTTCCAAACTATTAATGAGACATGGGTAACATGGCATGTTTACATCTAAATAATTGGTAGGCACAAGCGGCTTATTTAAAAAGTTAATTGCACGTAAATATTATAATCTATGTTTATCTACGGTTTAATATTCCAATGTTAACCAAAATATATTCGAAACACGTCAATATTCGGATTTACACTACATGTACGTAATATTTGGACTTAAAATTTCCCTAAACAAGCAACTGAGGTTGTACATTCAAAATCAACAACAAAAAATCTTCTAAGCCAGCCGTCGCGCATCGTTTGGAACACATCAGCTTGTTTGAAAGCCTTTTACCCCGATTTCTAATTTAGTACATCCATGATTTGTTTAATTTTTTTTTGCTATATTGAAAGTGATTATCACCCTTATATCTAAGCTATGAGCTAAACTTGTTAATCTACAAAATTAAAGGGGTACTCTCTTCTAATTTCCGTATAAACTAGATCTAAACAATAAGGTAGAAAAAGTTAGTAATATGCCGGGTAAATCGTATCGATTTTTCCTATTCCTGTAACAAATTCTATAATTTCTAACTTATATAAGTACCAAACAATCGAATATAGAAATACATAAATACACTACCACTCATAAGTATTGGGTACCCTTGGATTTAAGATTTTTGTATACAAAGAATGTATTTAGGAAATACATAGTAGTAGCACAACATAGCAACAGTCATGAAATTGCCACCCCCAAAGCCTCGGGAAGTAAGAAAAACTGCTCCAACTTCAGCAGCTGACGTGTGGAACAAACTACAGGCAGCATGGGCTCGAATAACTCCGGAAACATTGTTAAAATTAATTGCAAGAATGCCCCGATTATGCAACGTAATCATTAAAAGTAAAGGAGGTCACATAGACGAATCTAAAATTTAGGTCAAATAAATAATTTTAATTGTTATAGTTGTATATTTGTGTGTACTTAACTTTACCCTAAAATTTAAGATGTTCAAATACTTATGAGCAGTAGTGTAGATATACATATGCGCGGCAAAATTATGGAATAAATTCGTTAGATCTGAAGCAACTTGTTTTTCAAATTTAAGGAATTTGTTCTATAATTTTGCTGCCAAGTGTATACATACAGTGAAGCCCTAAAGTATTCCCCCTATTCTAACTTTTGAACGACAAATGCTAGCGTTTCTAGAAAAAAAAGGTCGACTTCTATTATTTCTTAGAATATCCGGTATATTTTTACATTTTTGGAAAGGTACTTGAAAGGCGAATTCAAGGATACCACTTGAGAAATATGACGATATGCAGCAATAAAGGTTTTGGTAATCTGTTTTTGTTGTTACGCAAAGTTGGCTAGGAAAGAGCGCCAAATTGTTTCTTCTTACGCCGGACTGATCTAGAAGGCTCGTTGCTAAGCAAAATAATCATAACAATTGCCAAGCTGTCAAATCTCAATTCCAAAAACGTAAATTATTCTTGTTGTTTATTGTTATTATATCGTGCAATAATGCAGATCTAGTCTTATTTGGGAAAACAATTTTTCACGTACATATACATTCTTTTCCTACATTCATCTAACATAATTTAATCTTTTGCCTTATTTCAACAAGTTCTTTCACACCAATGAACATAAGAGTATATTTCATGTGCTGAAGTACCTACATTTAATTACAAGGGATGAACAACGCGGTAGAAATAAACCAATAAAATTGGAGGATTCCGTACTACTTATAGCAAGTAGCTTCGTATAATCTGATATTTTCCAGGAGAAATAAACTTCATATAGTAGTTAATTAATTTTTAAGGTGAAGTGGAGGTAGGGAGAGAATTTTTTATTGTTCAAGCTTGAATCCTTGCTGAATGGATGAAGTGAAAGAATTCTATACGGATGATACATTGTTAGCAGATATTTCATGATAAAATTTCTTTAAATTAAATGCGTCACCGTTATGTGGCGCTATCTAATTTAATTTTTTTAAATAGAATAACCTACTTTTGATTCGATTTTTAGAATCTGCAATACAATTATAACAAATATTGGTCATTTTCCTGAAGGTAAATGTGAGAATTGAAGAACAACAGCAACAATTGAAGCCAATAGAGTAGGTCTATTAGTAAATGTTACTTCTGTGAGATTATGGTTGGTTCAGTTCATAGGATGTTAGAATCCACCCACGCGGTTCTACCCGGAAACCAAGAGTATAGTATGTAGACACTCTTTTGCAATTTTGTACTGCCATCGAACGACAATAAGTGAAAGGTTTGAGTCTTGTTCTTACGAAATTGACTTATTATTTTCCAGAATTTCCAATTTTATGCCAGAATTTAAACCAATACGCAAGCCACCGGAACTCTCAAATCCATCCAGTTAACATTTTGATTGGTGTAAAAGAATCAAAGAAAAACTTTCTTGTTATTTAGTTTAGAACAATTGCCCGTAAAACGTTTATATCTCAAATTAAATTACGTTACAAAATTTTGGAGAATATAGATGGTGTTATATTTAAAAGTATATTTAAAATTAACTGTTTTTTTTTTATTAAGTGCATTTTAATGAAAAACAAAACACGATTTCGTAGGATCATAGTCAATTAACTTGAAACAGTCTGTATACTACGTGTATAATAGATTAAGGTTACGTTAATTCAACACTGCCACAGTTTGAAACGAGGACCATTTAAGAAAGAAACGTCTACGAGAAAAGTTTTTTATTAAATCCTCATTACGGCTCATCGCCTAATAAAAGTTTTTTATACAACGATGAGGGAATTTTTCTTCATTCATTCTTTCCGTCGTTAGTAATTTGTTTAACAGTCACTTCTTGGCGCGTATTAGCGCCGAGCAAAAGTGAAAAGAGTCGGACGAAGTGTGGAGTGGGGATGATGTATTCAAAATTTGGAAATCTAACTACGGAACTTCTCCTAATTAAACCACAGCCACAGGAAGTAGCTCTCTTCAACCTGGAGCATAAAAAAGGGTCCTCGTTTTACAGAGAAAAGAAGCTCGAAGTTCTGGGCACTAATGAATTAAATAAAAATTGATGAAATGGAAGTCGAAGGAGAAGGAAAGATCGTCGGTATTATGAACGTTGTAATGTTAGACAATTTAAATGGTAATTAGTATGGATTTGAATATATACGGTGACTACAAGCAAGGTAGGTAGTGGAAGATCCTTAATTTGAAAAGATATTTTTACTTCGTCGTAGCAAGCTAATATTTTTTTATTTGCGTTCTTTCCTCATTCTCGTTCTAAAATCTTGAAGCCCTTTTCAATTAAGCTAAGACCGAGGGGTAAACCGCATGCGAAAATTTGCACACTAGATTTTCAATTTACTGTGATTTCCACAAGATTTATAAGATTTCCTTATGATTTCCAATGAATTCCAAACAAATTCTAAAGATTTCTAATGATTTCCAAAATAAAACAGCGATCTCTTATTTATTTTAAATATTTGTTTACTGATTACACATTTGTCCATCGATTAAAGCAAGCTGGTTTTTTTCCACATTGTTTTTATGTTAGCAAGCTTGAAGGTGGAATGAAATATTTAATGGTATCTCCAAATCGTTTAATTTTAACACACGAAGAGAAAACCATCACGTCCCACGTATACGTGAACAAAATCCAGAACATTTAGTTCTACTTTTATTGTAAATGAAACGATGACATAGTACATAACGATCTGAGCTAAACAAAGTGGACAGCCAGGACGGTGCAATGTTACTAGACGTTATCGGAGTACTAATACCTTCATCTTTCTTGCAACGGTTGTATATACGTAAGCGTGGCGTCACGTCAACGCAATTATTAATAGTTTCAAAAATTTCGATTGTCATTTGCCAGTTATACGTCGGGTGTTAGATTTTATTAATCTATTTGTACGTCCAAATCTTACGTGAAGATTAATCGCTGCAAACACATGATTTTTGAACAGATGTAATATGTATAATTGAAATATTTTGTTTGGATGAACAACAATGTTTTTTGTTGAAAGAACAACACATAACGATACTACAGTACCGTGCAATCGAATTAGGGCCACTTTGATTTTATACAAATATTTGCTATTAATATTATAATAACCAAAATTTCGGTAATAAAATGTTTTTAATTGTATTTGAGATAATCCTCTTAAGTAGGTATAAAATTCTCGTTATTATAACCCCCACCAAACATTCCTTTCTATCCAAGGTACGTTTAGGGTCGGTAATCGGTGACTGGCTTTACCTGCTTCAAGTTAGTTTACGTGTAGTTTTGATGGTGTAAAGTGCAAGTATTATATTTTCGTGCTATAATATTCGCTTTACACGTTGTTTTAGTGTAATTAAATTGAAATTTCGTGACGTTTAGTTTTCTTTTTTTATTGATAAATTTTGTGAAATAGGCAAACGTAAAGACATTTCAAATGAGAAAAAAAACAAGAATTCAAGTGTTATTAGAGACGGGGCTGTATTCGCATCGGAAAATAGCCAGAAGAGAACGAGTTTCTTGTCAAACAGTCGACAGGGTAGCGATGTTAAAGAAAGAAAATTTATCAGCGACTTCAAGTGGTCATTCTCATTGTCGTGGTATTCGCAAAACTTCGCCACGGGAAGACAGAATTATCATAAAAAGGGCATTAGAAAACAGGCAACTGTGCATTAAAGAACTTCAGCGTATATTACAGGCTGATAATATAAAAATATCAGATCGAACATTAAAATCGCGCTTATATGAAGCCAATATCAGAAGTAGACGCCCTGCAAAAAAGCCGAAACTTACTTTAAGGATGAAAAAGGCAAGATTGCAGTGGGCGCAACACCATCGACATTTTACTGTTGAGGATTGGAAAAAAGTATGTATCAATATTTTATGTATATTTCAAAATTTGGAACATTTTTAATAAATTCGAAAATGTAATGAAAATTTCTGTTTCTAACGGTTGTTTTTAGTGACGAGTCACGGCTAGAGGCTGTAACTGAAGTTGCTCGTTTCGTTAGAAGAAGACCATGGGAACGATATGATGAAAGCGCAGTGGTAAAAACAGTGAAACATCCACCGGCAGTCATGATTTGGTCCTGTATATCAGCGGAAGGGCTTGGTCCGCTCTATTTTGTAACGGGTACCATGAATCAAATTCAATATAAACAAGTTATGGAATCAATCTTAATCCCGTATATGACATCTTTAGATCCTGAAAATTACTCTTACACATTTATGCAAGATGGTGCACCGTGCCACAGGGCAAAAACAATTTTAAAAATGTTTTCAGCAAGAAAACTGAAGATATTGCCATGGCCAGGCAATTCCCCCGACCTGAATCCAATCGAAAATGTTTGGAATTCTTTAAAACGTACAGTTTATGCATCTCCCAATACAACAGTTGACGTTTTGAAAGCAAACATAACAAATAGCTGGCAAAATAATGCTCACCTTAAAGAAGTTGCAGCAACGTGTATAGCAAGCATGCCAAAAAGAATTGCTGCTGTCATAAAAGCAAAGGGTTGTTCGACGAAATATTAATGTACGTGTTAATATAAATATATATATATATATATATATATATATATATATATATATATATATATATATATATATAAATTGTTTTTATCAAACGTTGATACTTTGTATTATTTATTAAGCTAAAGCTCAAATTTATATAGTGGCCCTAATTCGATTGCACGGTACTGTACAACTGTTCTATAGTAATACAGGCAACATTATATGAAATGATAATTACAAGGCTTTAATTGTTGGAGCTAAGCCCTCTAAAAGAATGTACTAAGAAATTAAAATGTTTTCATTTATTCCTTCTAACTGATGAATAACAATAAAGAATCATCAGAATCCTTTCAATTCAAATACAATACAATAGAACCGATTGCTTAAAGCGAATCGTTAATTGAGTTCGAGAGAAATGAAACCGCTTCTTCTTTTACCGATCTTCCAGCAACTGGCAATTATTAACACTGGCGAATTGAAAAAGAACAAATTCTCTCATAAAAGGGAACACGCTGCCGATTTTTATTTTCTTCCCTTGAAGTCTAAGGACCATTAATTATTTCGAAGACATGCTAGTGGTCTGACAAAAGGTCGTAAAGGATATTGTTCACTTTGTTTACCGCCTTCTCGGGCCTGCTTGCACCTTTAACTGAATGAAATCTGACCTTTTTGCTTTATTCTACCTTTCAACTACGATTGTACGTTACAAAACAATATAGAAATTTCGAAACCGTTTCACTCTTTCGCCCATATTTAATATTGTTTGCTCAGCGAACTGAACGGACCAACTTAGAAACGGCCAACCAATTTATTGCAGTCACCTACACTACGCTGATCATTGATATAACCTACGAGGATTAGCTAAAAGGTCGTAGAATAAAAACAAGAAATAGAACACTGCTTTTTTCTTAACATAATCATCTGTCACGTAAATACGAGGGACCTTCAGTAATTAACGAGATAAATTGCATTAGCGGGAAAACTACTGAATATTATTAGATGAAACTTTCTGTGGGTCAAGTTGGCAACCTTGGGGACAAACTAAGTCAGCTGTTTGAAAGAAATAGAAGCAAACATAACCTCTTTTGTTCATTTCAAAATGTCAGCTCCTCTAGAAACGTGTACAGTGGAAGACCAACGTTCAGTGATAAGATTTTTGTTATCTGAAGGTGTGAAGCCGGCTGAAATTCACTCGAGAATATTGAAACAGTATGGTGAAAAGTGTTTAAGCCGTAGAAACGTGTATAAGTGGATTGAACAGTTTAAATTGGGCTGAACAAGTTGAATTGTCGACCGACGCGCTACAAAATCGCATAAATAACCTTACTCTCGATGACAGGCGTATAAAAATTCGTGACAATATCTGATTTGTGTAATGTTAGTGTTGAAATTTTGTATTCAATCATTCACGACAATCTCAATTATCGTAAAACGATAGGTTCCAAGATAGTTGACTCAAATCCATAAAGACAGGTGTTCGCGATGATCGAAAATTTGGGTTGGGAGGTGTTGCCACATCCTCCTTACAGTCCCGACCTCGTACCATCCGATTTTCATCTGTTCGGCCCCCTCAAAGAGTTTTTACGCGATACTAAGTTCGAAGACAACGAAGCGGTCAAACAAGCTGTACACAAGAGACTCGGACACCAAGGTTAAGAATTCTTCAGCGCTGGAATTAGAAAATTCACAAAGCATTGGGAGAAGAACCTAAATGTTGGTGGAGACTATATTGAAAAGTAGTGTAAATATCATTGTTATTGAATAAATTTCCACAGCCATTTGTCTCGTTAATTACTGAAGGTCACTCGTATATTAACGCTCAATTAGAAGAATTTAAAAAAGCTTTGGTTATTAATTCTCCTACACAACAGGAAGCTGAAAAGAGCTACTCTGATGTAGTCAAAGATGTCGTGATAATAAAACCTAAAGCAAAACAAAATAATTTAGTTACAAAGGAGGATGTATGTAAAAATGTAAAGCCTGCTTCCTTGGAAGTAGGAATGTTGCAAATTAAAAATATTAAAGATGGTGGAGTAGTCATTAAATGCAGAAATAAGGAAGATTCTGTGAAAATTAAGGATGCTGCGGAAAAGAAATTAAAAAAGAAGTATAGCATTAATGTTCCAAAATTAGTTAATCCTTGCTTAAAAATTATTGGCATTGATGAAGGATTCGAGGAAAATGAATTAAAATCCTGTATCCTAAAACAAAATTTGTTTCTCCAGCATGAAAAATTGCATATGTCAGTGAAAATTTTAAAGAAAATGAAAACGAAATACATGAGTATTATTGAAGTAGATCCTCTTACGTACGAAGAAATTTTAAAAGAAGGAAGACTTCGTGTTGGGTGGAATATCTGTAAGGTTTTTGAGTATGTTAACGTTTTTCGATGTTTTAAATGCGCTGGGTTTGATCATGCGGCGAAAGAATGTACTCGTGAAATTGGTTGCCTGAAGTGCGGTGAAGATGGCCACGCTGTGGATGAATGTGAAAATGAGAAATGGTGTCAAAATTGTGTATATGCAAATACATCGCTGAGATTAAACCTGGAAACTAACCATTCTCCTTTCAATGCATCTTGTCCAAGCTTACTAAGAAAAATAAGTGTTCAAAAGAGAAGAATAAATTTCAATGTTAATGAAATATAGCAACCAAAGACTCAAATTACGAATGTCCACACATTTAGTGTTTTTTATCAAAACATGCAGTGTGTTAGAAATAAAATTGATCTTTTAGACATTTTTTTAATTGATAAGAAATATGATGTACTCTGTATTGTTGAACATTGGTTACATCCTAATGAAATAGATAGTATTTCAATTGGCAACTATCAAGTTGCTGATATTTATTGTAGATCAGTTTATAAACATGGAGGTGTTCTTATGTTATGTAATGATTTCCAAATTATTTGTAAAAAATCACTGATGCTTAATCAATTTTGTAAAGAGCGAGTCTTGGAAATTTGTGGCGCCGAATTTCATTTACGGAATAACACTGTAGTTAGGGTAGTTAGTATTTATAGACCACCAATTGATTCCAACTTAGAAAATTTTTTTGAAAATTTTGTTTCTATGCTAGATTATGTTTGTAAAAATAATAGTTGTTTTGTTATCATCTGCGGCGACATTAACATTGATCTTCTTTCTAATAAGGATTCAAAACTTTATTTTATAAAATTTATTGCAGGCCTATAATTTAAATCTTTTAAATACAGGTCCGTCCAGGATTGCTGATACGTCTGGTACTTGTATTGATTTTGTGTGTTCTAATTTATCTTATAATAATGAATGCGTCACAGATTTTAATGGACTATCGGATCATGCTGGACTAATTGTAAGTTCCGAAATTGTGATTCCTAACAAACTTTCTAGTTGTTATTACACTAGAATTTTTAATACTTCTGGTTACCAAAAGTTAAGTTATTATTTGTCATTACAATCTTGGATGGAGATTTATAGTACTTATACAGTTGAAGACGGTTTCCAAACATTTATTAATGTCCTAAGTTATTACATTGATCTATCTTTTCCTGTTAGAAAAAAACATAGAACTTGCAGAAAACCATGGATAACAACGGGAATTGTGAATTCATCAGTAAATTTAAAGCATTTGTATAGTATTGCTATCAAAAGTAAAAGGAACGAGGATCTGGCGTATTACAAACTATACAAAAAAACCTATAGATCGGTTTTAACTGCTGCCAAACAGTTATATAATTCAAATTTATATAAAACATCGAGTAATAAACCCAAGACTGCGTGGAATATAATCAATAAAAACACAAATGTTAGAAAAAAACATAGGGAAATTAATGAAATTAGAGTAGACGATGTTAATGTTAAAACACCAGTCGAAATAGCGGAAGCCTTTAATAATTTTTTTATAAACAGTGTTACTAATTTTGTACCGACAAGCTTAAATTGCAATACTGATGGCTGTAATATTAAGTACAACGACAGAACTATGTATTTAGACAGAGTTACCGAAACTGAGGTGGCCTTTGCTGTATCGAGATTGAAATTATCTAACTCTTCTGGTATAGATTTGATTAGTAATAACATTGTAAAAAATAATATACAATTTCTAATACAACCACTTACAGCTTTGATCAATAGATCGTTTATAGACGGGATTTTTCCCAAATGTTTAAAAACTGCAAGAGTTCTGCCGTTGTACAAGAGAGATGATGAAACAAACTTAAAGAATTACAGACCTATTTCATTATTGTCAGTGGTATCAAAAATAATGGAAAAAATTATTTGTGAAAGGTTGACATCATTCTTTGAGTTTTCCAACATCTTAAGTGTGTATCAGCATGGTTTTACGAAACATAGATCAACGGAGACCGCAGTGATTCAGTTTGTCAATATGCTTTACAATGAATTAAATGAAGGGAAAGGTTGTTTAGGTGTCTTTATGGACTTAAGCAAGGCTTTCGACTTGATTGATCATCAAATATTGATACATTGAATGGCTTGCGTCTTATCTAACTGCTAGATCGCAAGTAGTGGAAATTCAGAGACAGCGGTCGGATGCCTTGCCTCTCGATAGAGGTGTCCCTCAAGGATCCGTGTTGGGCCCCTTATTGTTTATTGTTTATGTGAACGACTTGTTGACCACTGTAGCACATTCGAATACAGTAATGTATGCTGATGATACCAGCTTCCTCGTATCTGAATGGACTAGACCGCATTTAGTTTTGCTCACACAGAAGTTACTTGATGCTTTTGTTAGTTGGTTTAATAGCAATAAGTTATATGTTAATAATGAAAAAACCGTTTGTATGCGTTTTAGTCCAGGTTCTAATAAAATGCACGAATGTGACTTAATAAAAATAAATTCGCGCACAATCCAGCAGGTCCAACATACCAAATTTTTAGGGGTCTACTTGGACAAGGGTTTAACATGGGAAACACATGTCACAAATTTATGTAAACAGCTTTCAACATCATGCTATGTAATATATAAATTAAAGACTGTTGCTAGTAATGAAGTTGTAATGTCATACTATTATTCGTCATTTCAATCTAGAATAAAATACGCGGTATTGTTCTGGGGTGCTTCTTGTCACGTTGGAAAGATGTTGCGAATACAAAAATTGGCTATTAGAAATATGGCTGGTGTATCTAAGTGTACTTCATGCCGCTCCTACTTCTCTTCTATGCATCTTCTTACCGTGACTGCTCTTTATATACTAGAGATTGCGGTGTATGTTAAAACTAACTTAAGTTTATTTACTAGGAATGCTAATTTTCATATGTACGATACTAGGAATAAAGATAGTTTATCCGTACCAAAACATGAATTGGTGACGAGATCTCCAGTGTATATGGGGATCAAAATATTTAATTCACTGCCTGTTTCTATTAAAGATTTAGAAAATATAAAAGTTTTTAAAAAAGAACTTAACACATTTCTTTATAATAATGTTTTCTATTCGTTAAATGAATTTTTTAATTACGTTTCTACTTACGATTAGTTGCTTAGTATTGCTAAATAATATGTATTTAGGTAAATTGCATATGTTATTTTCTATGGGCTGCATGTTACTTGCACACATGTCGTTTTCTTTTTTCATTGATATTGTAAATCTATTTTTTTTGTATATTTGTTTGTTGACTTATCTTATGCCGTATGGTCCACTAGATCAATAAACTATTATTATTATTATTATTATTATTTGGGCAAATAATGATGATCCAGGCCCTCTTCATTAATACATTGCTTTAATTTGTGTAAATGACTCGCATACACAGAAAAAAATATTTTTTTTATTATCATACATCAAATAAAATAATGGAAAACTAATATAATCTTGAAATACTTGTTTATACTTTGACAATAATACGAAATTTGTAAATTAAATAGATTTTTATTTTTTTTAGAAGTCGCCATAAATACAGTCTATCAGATATCCTTTGAAATTAGCAGCATAAGTCATAAATAACGTTAGCCATATTTTATTTTGTTAAATATTAATCTACGATTTTTTAATAATACTAAGTAGCATAGACAAATGCAAGGGTAGCCTAAAAAGTGTCGTTTACACATATTTCATACAATATTTTGCGAATTAGCAGCAAATGGCTTCAAATAATAGTGTTTTATTACTTTTCAACCAATCCTCGTATATGATGCTGATTTGGTGTTCTGCAAGCACTGTCATTGCTTAGGCGTTATGCCTTTTCATGTATATACGGTGTTCTCTTTACGTATCCAGCAAAGAGAGCTTAATTAACAGAGCAACACCCTTGTAGTTCAAAGTTGCGGTTGAAACCGACAGTTATATATATATACGCGACCTATGCACTGTAAAACTAGTGTGGTCTGGCATGTAAAACTAGAGATGTTAAGGAATTCTAACCCGCCACAGGATATTCATTTTAAACAATCCTCGGGGGAAAGTTTATATTTTTCATTTCTAAATTATTACTTTAAATAACTTACCACAAAGCTGCTTTGTGTTTCGTAAATTTCATAATACAGACGTTCACTTGTTGGACGATTTCGAAAAATAGCTAATTAATCAAATGTATCTTTTAACATCTCCTACTTTCTATGATCTATTCTCTCCTATTCAAGGTAAGTTATCACAGGTTTGTGATCTATCTTTTAATCATTATAAGTTCGGTTTTAGGTGTTCCAGTAAACGAATGGGTTGAAAGGTGACTGCTTCTTGAAGAACGTCCACCATTGTGGCGAGAAGGGAGTTGCCACTAATACCGGCCCTTCGCCAACTTCATAATCATTTAAACTTTGGATGTTGAGATCGTAAATTCCTCACAAACTAAGAAGCCACGGTTATAGTCATTTGTTCATTCGGGTTTTACAGGTGGTACATCAGACAATACAGACCTTATAAATGAATAGCTTCGTTTGAAGAGCAAGAAGGCTCTTCGAGAGCAACGCTATCGAAGCCTTAAGGTAATTGTCAACGATCTATTGGATGTCTCCTACTTTTAATAAAAGCTTTCCGTATGGAACCAATTGCTACAACGAACCCGAAGAAATTGAGGAAATTGAGGATTTTGGAAGGCTGTAGGAATTTTTTAAAGGATGTGTAATATAAATACCTTTGAAATGTAAAACCTAAACCTGTAGATTCATAAGCAGGCAAATTTGAAAAAAAATATATCACAATATAAGATAAAATAAAAATATTTGAGAACACCTTGTATATATTTCCCTTCCTAAACTTCCTGTTGTCTCTAGTTCTCTCGCAGTAAACCTAATACACTACAAATTTAGTAAATCCTGTATTCACAATGGCGTAAGGGTGTTTTTAAAATTCCACGAGATTTATCCTTCAAAGTGAACCCAACTTGAATACTAATTTTAAAATATATCCCCGACTGTATACAGGATTAGGTATGTCACGTTAAGACGGTCCATAAACTGCAACCGCAGTTATGTTCGAATTTTTCTAAACAAATCTCGGAAATTTGCGGAAGAATAACAATTTGTTTGGATGCATTTCGTTGAGGATGAAGGCGAAGATATAACAAACACATTATCTCTAATCTAAAACATTTTACTTTGTCATGGTAGGAACTTATGTGAAACGTCAGGCTTTCTCAAACTTATCCTTGGATGTATGCATATTTTATAACATGGGAAATGTAGAGAACGATATATGAATGCGTTGATCTTTCTTCCCGTAAATCCTGAATTTATTTAGAAATACATACAATTTATTTGGTGCTTCGAAGAGTAAAAGAGGTAAGAATATGGGTTACAAAAATCCATGTTTTGTTTTACACGCAGAGAAACGTTTACTTATATCACAGCTGTCCACCTTAATTCAATACAATTACATCTGTAATGAAATAATTGTATTTCTTTGGTTAAGACATTTGTTAACTTGATTCAAGCAAATCTTGCAGAAAATTTGATGAAAGCAATTTTTAGTATAACTAAATAGCCATTAATTACAACACAAAATAATATTTAGTTTCCAACGTAGTCCTAAGAATGTTGGCATATAGTCTACCAATGCAGCAATTTGGTTTTTGTACAACTTTTGCTGCCATGGACGCCCTCGCTTATTTAGTTACAGAACTGTTTATAAAAAAAATCATGTAAAATATATCTTTTCACTTAGGAGTTCCATAATATGTCGCAGGGAATGTTGTAAAGATTTTCAGAAATCGTGAAACGTTTGTAAGAGACCCTAAGAGTCACGTAATTGGTTCTCGTATTGCACAAGTATTGAATATGTGAATTGTAGTCGAAAAATTAACTTAAAAACGTAATCAAGTTTAACTTATAATACCGCCATTTTGTTTACATCTCGACACCAAATGCATAGTTTACAAATAGAAAAATATATAATAATTTCATTCTCTGAAAATTTCGTATAATTTAGAGTTGAATTCAAGACACAATTGACGCAATTCCGCTATTCCTGGCGGATATTTGCAAAACAGAATCCGAAATTGTATCGACCAAACTTAAACACTATGGACGTAACCCTGACATACATATTTTAATAATACACCATTACAATAAGTCTTTGTCTAGCAGTATTATGAATAATGATGCTAATATTATGATACCTGCCTCGAAAATTAGTCCATCCTTAATGTTAAATTGATGTAACATTAATTAAAGAGTAGCACTGAGGGTAAAGAGATATCATGTTTGGCTACAGGGGTTGGAAATTATGAAATTATTACGTTTATAATTGATACAACAGCGCTCTAGGTTCTTATTCGAGGGGGATACTTTGAATACCTTACTTTAACATGATGTTTCTTTATAAATCCCCTAACTTTAGAATAGTTCTTTTATACAAACACTCTACAAATTAATGATTATGGATGAAACCATTATATTCGGTATACGCTAGTAATTGTTCCGTTTATATGAGGAGTGGTTATTGAAAGTTACCCCTAGGTCTTTAATAGTTTCGAGACATTTGAGATTTTCACTAATTATCGTGTATTAGGTACACCATCATTCGCATGTTGGGGAATAATTATGATGGTAAGAAAGCCATGGAACAGTTTACACATACCATTTATACTCCTGAATGATAGAAATAGATCTCACTTATGATTGGAGGTAGAAGGTCGGTTTAAATTTGGCAAAATTGCTAAATTTTGTGTTTGTTATCAACCGGAGCTCGAGCTTTAAAAAAAAAATACAAAAAAGCTAATATTCTTATCTCTAGCACCTTTACTTGACCTTGCAGAGAAAAACCCATACTGAGGGTCAAAAACGAATTAGCCTGTATACCCTTTGGGCCGTCATCGCACGTTACTCATTTCAATCTGATCTATTGTAACAGTACCTTCTAGATCCCAATTATTTGTTAGTTAAAAACTAATTTATGTCGCTAAAATGGTCTCCGTCTCAGTAAGGGGTTCTTTTTATCAAAGCAAGCGTGTAAATATCTATCACAAATCGATATACATACATAGGTATACAAACAGGTAGGCAAACAGCAAGAGGTACGTGTGGTAGATTTTATTTAGCGTTTTCCGTTTACTGCCGGCAATAATTTCCAGAAAATCGTTGTCCGGTTTCAATCTAGTAGTCACATAATTTTCGAAACGTAACATGTAGGCCTCGGCTGACGTCCATAAAGCAATTTTCAAAATGGCAGCACTTTTGCTTTGATTTATACGAACGAATTGTCAAAAAAACATGTGAATCACGGAATAACGCGATACAATTAAGCCCTGATCTCGTTAGTAGAGCGTTATCGTCGATTTTGGTATCAAATGGCGCCGTGTTTATTTTTTCAAATCGTGCCGTTGTAACACTTTGAAATTATTAGAGCTAATTTGTTTACATAATCGTTATCGTATCACCCGAAATTGGGAACAAAAAAATATTACATTTATCACAAGTTCGCTCATATCCTCCCTAAATCTACACTCTACAGCAGTAGGTACCTGTAAAAAATAAAACTTTTTCTTCTTTATAAATATTAAAAATAACAACATTTAGGAATATTTACTGAAATGTAGAAATTATATAGACATTTTCAAAGTAAAATTTATTTCCTAATAAAACCTGAAAACTAGTTCTACTTCTAAATACTTCTAAACGTATATTACTGTAAAATTCAAGTAATCATATGACTTGTGTGCGGTTCTATTGAAGCTGATGTCATCCTTTATCATTTGCCGGGCTACCATTATAAAGATAGAAGATTAAATATGCTTTTCAGTAAACTCTCCATATGTAGGTTTATTATATGTTAATTAATGTGTTGTATAATAGTGTTTGAGCTATTATAACAAATACATAAATTTAATAAAACAGATGAAAATAAATAATGACTTGACTAATTGTAAGTTGGAAAATAAACTGAAATGCTTCTTAAAACAAATGCTCAAATTGTTTCCGAAGCCAAGAAATTATTTTCCAGCATTGCCACTGACAGTATTGTACTCGGGCATTAAAATCTTGGGCAAACAGTTGCTGAACCACAGTCATTTCTGTATGATAGCCCTAGAACAGAAATGTTTATTGCGTATATTATATTAAAAAGACAAGAAAAATGTACCAGTTTACTGTGAAAGTTTACGAAGAGATTTATTTGGGCTTTGTTGCATTCGTTGACTGATATCTTCGTGAACCTCTTCCGTTACAGTTTTACGTCTACCAGGGGACTTGCGTTAGCATACACTTCCAGACTCCATAAAGCGTTCAACAGTACGTTGTTGATCTCGAGCAAAAGTGTCAAACGGTACAACATCCTCTGGATACATTGCGATGTACCACTCATAGCAAAATTCCGAGTATATCTTCATTTTGCATCCCACTACGGCATTACGATAAATGTGTCTTGTTCCACAGATTATCGAACCGTTATCGTCCTTTAGTACTGATAAGTACTGTTATTAAAAAATATAAAAAATATACTAAAACAAAGTGAGAATAACAGATAACCACACACGATAAATCTCACTCAATGAGAATTACAATTATCAATTTTGACAGTAGAAAATATTATAAACTTAACAAGCCAAAGTTAATCAGCCTTTTTTGATTACACTGTAGAACCAAATTAGGTTATTTGGCGACAGCTAAAGTGGGAATCAATTCGATGTGAAGAAATTCTAAGTCAACGTTCCTTCAATAGAATAAGATCCCAGAATTCAAGTGCCAACAATTCCCGGCCACACATTCTGTGAATGTTCACAATGTTTCACTATCGCCCAGTACTAACAATTTTGTCTATTGAAGGAACCTTTTTTCGTACGGGAATTTCGAAAAAAATTAACTGCAATAATTTATATAAATAATGGCTAAAATTGAAGTGGAACAGCGCGAATAAGCTCTACAAAGAGTATAATTGAATTCCTATCACGTACAAAATAATACCATGAAGCTCAATTGCTAAAATTATAAAAATAGTTGCATCTTTTTTTTTCCAATTTATACCGTTCTTTCGTGGCTTTATACCATCGAACATTCCATCTACGAACGTGGTAAACTTGATATGTACAGAATGCGGACGTGCGGGGCTTATACCAGCTTGAGGAGATCTAAAGATATAGATAGAGGATTCCCCTATATGTATTGTATATCTAGGTCAATATTATAGGAATACGAGCAGTATTGCAAGTCTGTATTTTTAATTAATTAACTTTTAACCTCTATATCCAATATTGTTTCAATTAAATTTTTAAAACGTGTAGCGATTTCGATTTAAAAAGAGAATTTTAAAAAGCGATTAAATTTTATTAAACGCATTATGTGTCAGTGTTTGTAATACTACGCACATGTAATATTTTAAATCCTAAATTAAACATGGTAGCTATTCAATGCTGAACATCAAAATTTTGGTACGTGTGTGAATCGCTTTTAGGTTATTTAGTTTTCTAAGAGCTATTAATGTTTAAAATATTATATACAGTTAAATCGATATAAACTCGATAAATATCTCAATATTAGCAGATATTTTTTTACAGTTTCACGAATCAGTAGTTACGGGTGCTATTTATTCTATTATACTACCAGCAACAAATCATTTGGAATGATATTGAGATATTGATGCGAGGGGAGATTATTTATAAAGGAAACAGTCCTTTTATCAGAAGAAGATAAAACTGACTTCCTTGTAACATATGTTTTCGTACAGGGTGCGATATGTTTATTATTAAAATCTTTAGGTGCCGTTTAGAAGGAAAAAAAGCAGCTCCAACGGTAGCATCAAGTTCAGAGAAGAAAAAAGTTGATGAAAAGGTATTACGTTGTCAATATTTATTTAAGTATTTTCGTCTTCCTTTTCTTTACTTTTTTTAGGCGTCGGGAAAACACCGGTGCACAACAAAAGAACTGTCGCCACCTTTTTATGGCATTACTTCACATTGGGGTAAAGAATATCGTACCTAAAGTTATTCTATATAAGGCGAACTTCTATAAAGCATTACACTTATATTTTTATTACTCGATGTTCATATAGCTTACACGTTGATACTTTTATAACGTCCTAGTGACACATTTTTCATCTCCCCTCAATATTTACATAGCCATCAGCGTTCATTTCATAGCTAATAAAATGTATACACGTTTTAAAATAAGTTTGTTGCGTTCTTAATACCTTCTTAAGATTCGGGAGGCTAATTCGTATGGAATTTAAAGAATATTCTATAAATCAGAAAATAATGACACATTAATAATAATAATAATAATAATAATAAACCTTTATTTCATAATATACAATAAGTATGAAACGTGTCAACAACAATGAGTACCAGCTAAGTACAAATAAAGAAAACAAAAGCTATGCTTGACAAATTACTAATCAAATTATGGAGTTCATAAAAAGAACTCATTTGGATGATACAAACATTCTTGAATCAGAAGTTCTTTAAGATTTTTTTTTAAATCTTTAAGTGTGTATGTCTTAAATTCATACGGCAGTTTATTATAAATTTTAAAACTTGCGTCACTACACCTTTATGTATGCGCGCATATGTTATTTGCGGCACACGAAGAGTTGCTTTTAGGCATTCCCGAGTGTTGTAGATATGGTTAGTTCGTATTCGGCAAGAATTTCTTTGTAATGTTTTTTCGCGAAACACGCACATTCATAAATATACAATGCAGGCAAGGTAAGTATACGGTTCTCTCTAAATGCACTCCTACATGATTCCCTCCTTTTCAGATTGAAGATGCTTCTTAGACACGACTTCTGGAGGATGAAGACCCTGTCAGCATCCACGGAATTTCCCAGAAGATGATGCCATATGATAGCCGGGACCCTACATATGCGTGATAAGCTGACAACGCTGCTTCAACGTGAACTTCGGATGATATCGTTCGCAGTGCATATGTCATTCGGATAATTTCTTGGTAAGTATATGGATTTGGTCTTTCCAAGATAGTGCGCTGTCAAGTATCAAACCCAAAAACTTTGCATTATTTATTGATGTTATTTGCTGATTTTCAAAGCTTATTGATATAGTATCATTCTTTTTCAAGGAGAATTTTACTACATTTATTTTGTTTACATTAAGCCTTAAGTTATTTTGGCTAAACCAGTTATTTGTTTTACCGAGAGCTTCAACAATTTCCTTTTCCAATATATCATTGATTTTTCCTTTATAATTATTGACGTGTCATCTGCATACATGGTGAGGTAATGCTGCGTTACTTCTGGTAGGTCATTCATATATAGCATAAATAGAAATGCTCCTAATACCGAACCCTGCAAGATGCCTTGTTGGTTTTGTAGCCATTGCGACTGATATTTCTCTCCGTTATAGTTCACCTGTACGCATTGGCTTCTATTTGTTAAGTAGGATTTCAGTAGGGTGTGAACTATCCCTCTAAAACCCATTCTTTCTAGCTTTTTGAGTAAGATGTTATGATCTACGCTGTCAAATGCTTTTGCTAAATCTAGGAAAACTCCGGCTACTCCTTTCTTTTCCGATATTGCTTGTGTTATTTTAGTGATTGCCATGTAAGTGGCTCTGATAGTTGATCTTTCTTGTATATAAGCATTTTGGAATGGCGTTAAAAGGTTGCAGAATTCAGTGAACGTTATTAATCTCGACAAAATGGCTTTTTCCACTACTTTTGCTATAATAGATATTAGTGCAATGGGCCTATAATTCCCAATATCTGTTTCATCGCCACTTTTGTAGATAGGTGTTATAGTAGCTATTTTTAAATTAGTACAAAGTAAATCTGCACAACTCTTTATTAATTTCGTTGGTAATCCATCAGGTCCTACGGATGACGTATCTTTGAGGGAGGTTATTATATTAAGAATTTCAACAGGATCAACGTTGTATAGTACCATAGACCTATCATTCATGGATACATCGCCTGTGTTTCTAGTACCTTGGGTATTATTACCCATACTTATGTAATATGAATTGAAGCTATTCACCATTTCGTTAGCGGTATATTTATGATATTCACATATTTTGCCAATATCAATATTTTTCCGGGTATTTCGTCCAGTTATTCTGTCAACTAACTTCCAAGTTGCTCTAATTTTGTTTTGAGATTGTAAAATATAATTTTTGTCGTTTGATACGACATTTATTTTTAATCTCATCATTTAACCAATATGCGTTTACCTCTTTTGGTTGTTTAAACTTAACTTTTTCTGGACACACAGTTTCATAAATCTGTTTCAGCGTAGATATCAGTAAGTAGGCGAACTTGTTTGGGTGTTGTTGTACTACGAATAGATCCCAATCAACTTGTTGTAAAATGTGCTCGTATTATAAGAATTTCATTATTTGATAAGACTCTCAAAGATAGTTTTTCCGTCTTTGGTTGTTCTAGCAATAGTTCAAAATGTGTTTCTTGCCCATAGTGATCTGACAAGCTAGTTTTGTTTACTAGACTCTCAAAATTTATGTTTGTGTTTATAAATATGTTATCTATAAGAGTAGCACCAGTTTCACAAACTCTGGTAGGTTCTGTAATAGTTTGTCGCAGACCAAATGAACTAAGCAAATCCTGGAACGTTTTTAACTTTCTTATCATTCTCCTTCATAAGATTTATATTGAAATCTCCACACAACACTATGGTGTATTTACCCGTATTGTGTTTTAAGTTCAGTAGAATATCTTCAAGACTATAAAAAAAACTGTCTAAATCAGCATATGGCGGTCTATATATGTTTAAAATTATAAATTTGAGTGTGGGTAGAATTACTGCAGAGCATTCTATTATATTTTCTACACTTTTCTGTTTTGGATGCTCAAGTTCATGTGCTTCGATATCGTTTCGTACAAAGATACAAGAACCGCCATGAATGTTTACTGATCGTATGAAGCTAGAAATCAACTTATAGTTCTTGATGGTAATATGCCCAATATGCGCAGGTTTGAGCCAGTGTTCAATAAAAGCTAATACAGAATACGGTCGATTACTACTAAACAAGAAGGCTTCAATGAAATTTATTTTGTTTGTAATACATTGTATGTTTTGATGGAATAAAGAGAATTTGTGTGTGTCAATTCTTGATTTTTTTAGGTTTTTTGAAGGGACTTGAGCCAAATCCTCTCTAAAAAACGGTTTATTTTAACACCAGTTGGCCATAGTGATGGTTTCTGTGCTTCCTCGAGCATATCGAAGGGAACAGATATTTTGTACGACGAGTAGTCATCCGGATGTTTAGATTTTAGCTTTTCAATTTTGATCTTGTTAATACCTTTGTTGGCTAACTATGTACTGATATTATTGTCCGTCGTACTGGGTTCAAATCCAAAAGCATGTAGATGCGCGTATCTAATAATCCCTTTTAACTCCACATTGGTAGCTGTACCATGTGTTATCTGTAGCTGGGATTTTCTTTTTTGTTTCCTGATTACCGTAGTAAATTCCGGTTCGTCCTCTGGAATATCGACAATTGTCTTGTTTTCTTGTATAGCCTATCTCACATTCAAATTGAAATACTGGTCTTGTGAAGATAGCACTAAATGTTGCCAGATTTCCAGTAAAAGTGGAACAGCGAAGTAGAAAAAATTTGTAACTTCGATACCCTAGGGTAACTAAAGGACTAGTATTACGATGATGAGCTCCAACACTTAAACCTTCGCTGCAATTCCCGCATTGTATTCATCTAAAAAAGTATCATGAAACTTAAGCAAACATAATAACAGGATTATATACAGTATAATTGGATATTCTTAATTAAAAAAATTACAAGGACATAAAGAGGAGGTAACGGAAGATATATATTTAAAAATTTCAATATTCATAATCCGTATATAAATCATTAGCCTCTGCATTTATGGATTTGATTCCAGTATTCTAGAATTTCGGAGGGAAGGTTATATCGCTTTTACTATAAAACTACCGTGACGTGAAGTTTTGACAAAGAATAAACTTTTATTGCCGGTGTACCAAATGAATCGTAAAATATGGGTTTAAAATTTATTGCTCAAAAGCATATATATGTTCGAAAAACGTTAAATTATATAAAATCGTCTACCGGAAGTATTTTGTAGTTTCTCCAAGCAGTGGCACAGCAATCCATTTATATTTAGATTATCTTTTCCGAAAACTAATTCCGCCACGTAAAAAAAATCACAAACTTGAGCGTAAAATATTGATTGATATTTATGGGATATAAATTTAAATGAATACCGAAGAATAACGCCTAAAATGCTTAATATTTTATATCTTTCCTGCTTAAATATTAAAACGAACCTGGCCTAATATTCAAAAAGTTGTAAAACTTTAATTAACCCTACTCAAAATATATCTACGGCGTACTTTTTAAGACTCCTCCCATTACTTTGTGTTCAAATATTTAGGATGAAGAAGACGCATTCGGATTTTCGAATTATTTATAAGGGTAAACCCTCAATAAGGAACACCTATTATTTTATTACATGATAAGAGATAATTATGCGTGGCGACCTAAAAATGTTAGGCCTACTTTTAGGTCAGCAATTTGAATTCACGAAAAATCCATGTTCTTTATGTGAGTCTATTATTGCCTCAACTCCATAGTAAACTTGATCTAATGAAGCAATTTGTTAAAGCGTTGGACAGAACAGGTCGATGTTTCCAATTCTTGTATGAAAAATTTCCTGTTCTATCAGAAGCGGGCATTAAAGAAGGTCCTCAAATTAGAGCCCTAATGAATACTGATGAGTTTGAAGTGGTAATGAACATAGCAAGGAAGTTGTCAAGAAATTTCTGGGAAAGACCCAAATTATGTGAACATTGTAGAGAAGCATGAAATGAGCATTGAAATTCACTTTTTACACATATGAGAGGCGATGAGGTACCAACATGATGCTTTATTAATAATAATACTATTTCTTATTTTTATACAAACCCTGTATTTTACATTTTTTATGTACATCTACATCGAAGATTGATAAATAACCCTGAAGAACAACCTAAAAAGATGTTTTATTCATCTAAGAAAACGGTGACATTACAAAACAACATGTATAACAGCTGCTTTTGACAACTGTACATATTTATAAGGAATCGCGCCCTGAGTCAAGCGCAAACAAATCGGAGGAGATTCTAAATTCAATTCAAGATGTTTCGATTCTACACAATTTGCTTTTGTTGAGACAAATCTTTGCTTAATTTAACAATAGAAGTCCTTTAGAAGACTATTGTACAAAAACCTTCGCAGTAGTATTACAACTAATTTAACTGATCTTCTATAATTAGTTATCATACGAGTTGTCGCCTAAGTATAGAGACATATATTTCCTTTAAAATTTCCAAAATACAAATACATCTTAGCGTAATTTTTTAGGAAATTTAATTCTATACTTATTTCTATCTAGGATATGGTATCAGAATGTCATGGAAATATACAGGCTGTTCAATATTAATTAACTGATTTAGAAGGATAATAATTACATTTGGTTTCTTTCAACAACAATTTATGTTTTCTCTTTACTTCTGCGTAAATATTATTGATTAAATAGGAATTATTTTTACGCAGTTTAATAATTAATTTTATTATTTTATTATTAAATGCCATCTATATTTGGGTCTCTATATTCGCTACTCTAACAAAGAGTATACTTATATGTACACTGTCTTTAAGACGGCATGATTGGAACTACTGGCACTACGTGGCGCAGAAAATATTTCAGTTGTTGTTTTTTTTAAATTACTGGCATAATTAGTAGCCAAGGGTAAGAAGCTTTAATGCTTTTATTCTTCTAATATTGTTTTTGCCGGTAATGATTCAATACCAGGAGTTATTTATTAGCACTATCTGTCTTGGCTATTGTTCCTAGGCATTTTTTCCATGTGTATTTCTACATTAAGTTCACCTTTCTTTGAAACGTTATTCTGTAGATAACCTCTACTTTTAGCCTTTTTAGAATCACAAGCAATGTGAATAGTTTGCTTCATTATGTACGTATATGTCGTACTGTTTTAAACAAGGTAAGCACAATTAATAATGTGCATATAAATAATATGCGTTTCAGGAATTCCAACGGAAAAATGCTTTATTTTAAGAAAATGAAACTATTGATTTATGAGCAATACCCAAACGCATTCTAGAATTAAGAAAACTATTTACTATCCTTAAAGAAATATTGCTTTGTGTTAAAAGGGCTATTTACTTGTATTAAGAATCGCTTTCTTCAAATTCTCTGCAAGATTTTCTTGAATCAAGTTAATAAATGTCTTAAGCAAAGAAATACAATTATTTCATTACAAGTATAGAAGATCTTTTTCTGTCATTATTACTGGAGCGTTTTACCACACATGTAAGCCATTCACTTGTGTTTAAAACTACTTTTTATTAAAGGAAAACACCGATCAAAATAAATTCAATGAATTCTTCTTTATAATTGTTTCACATAATTGTTTCACAAAAATATTTTATGAACGAATAATAATTTGATATTGCTAGCTTTAATCAAGTGCAATCCCAGTAAATTAATCTTAACAACTTTAATAATTATCTTGAGTAGGTATAATTTTTGTTACCGCCTGTAATGTAGAGACCCTTGTTAAGGCTGAAAGTTAACTTGGATATCGCTGATGATTATATGATCCTTGAATATTCATGAGAATTTACATCTTGTAGTTTGGGCAAACATGATATATTGATATTTGGATGACGGTAAACTATATTCACTCCAATAATAATCCCTTTATTAAGATAACACTCAAGACGATACCGCCTAACGATAATTGTTAGACAATTATAACTATAAATTTAATATTTAAACTTTCAGATCTTAATTGGACTGTCAATCCTAACGTAATTAAAATTTATAGATGATATTCTTATTAACTCTGGTGGTTAGTAGCGCGTATAATTAATGTAAGCATCAAAATCATTCGCGAAAATATTCACCAAGCCTAATTAATTTTCATATTAGATAGGGTGTTACCCAAACAACAAGGCTTGGCAACATAATTAAATGTCATTGAACACGGTAATCAAACGTGTGTTTCCAGTGACTAAAATGCCGTGTACATGAGATACTTACATACAAAAACTATCAAAAAAAAAAATATTTCCGTACAAATCGTTTTATTATTTTTTGCATTCGTTCGAACCAATTCTCGAAACATTTAGGTATGGAACATGTGAACATTTACGTGTGAAAGGGATCTTTTCCCGTTGGATTCCGCAAATGGTGTACACGCAGAGAAATGGTATTCAAGAAAATATTTTTATTTCAATAAAAATGTATAATACAAGAAAGCGATACTTGATTATGTACGTATATGTCGTATTATTTTAAACAAGGTAAGCGTAATTAATAATGTGCATATTAATAATATGCATTTCAAGAATGAAACTATTAATTTACGAACAATACCTAAACGCATCCTGGAATTAAGAAAACCATTTACTATCCTTAAGAAAATATTATTTTATACTAAGAATCGCTTTCTTCAAATTTTCTTGAATCAAATTAACAAATGTCTTAAGCAAAAAAATATAATTATTTCATTACAAATGTGTACTTCTCTTAAGCGAAGAAAGAAATGCTAAGAAAATATATATATTTTTTTATTTAAAACAGTTATTGTATTGTGGATAATTGAAGCAGTAGTTGTCTTGAATTAAGGCGGACAGCTTTGATACAAGTAAACGTTTTTCTGCGTGCAGAGGAACTTCATAATCGGTATACCTGTTGTCTAAAACATGTTCATCAAACAAAAACTGCTAACAGGTTGTTAAAATAAGCATTTTAGGTTTCTGACATAAGGTTTTCAAAAATGCAGAAATAAAATTAAAACTCACACATGGTACACACCTTGTATAATCTTAAACCTTTAGCATCTAGGATTTAGCTATAAGCTGATACAATAAAAGGAGAACCTTATTAGTTCACGAACTATATATAGGATAACGTGTGGTATATCCCTCTCGATTCAATAAGGGCAAAGCCCTAAGAGCAACTTAAGGTATCCATTTCATAAAGTTGGAAGTATCAAGTCTTGGTTTGTTAAAGTAATTAAAGGCATATGCTTAGTAGTTTCTTCGCGGTAGCTAGCTAATATTTTTATATTACGATGTAACTTAAGATGCTTCGACAAAGTAAATGATGACCTGTCTTCCTTCTTCCTTGTAAAGGGTACATTCTAATGAAAAAGTACCGGTTTTATGTTACTTTTACATTTACATTAGCGAAAACTGCAATGTCAGAAGAATTTCTTGCTTTATAGTTTTGTTATTGGTTCTAGAATAGAGTCAATAATTATTGCTGTGCTCGAATTTTTTTGCAACCCCAGGGGTGAACCTAATTCGAGTATGCTGAATCCAATGGTGCTAACCGTTATACGCGTCTAAAAATAATTTGTTGCTTGTTACAAATTTTCAGAATTATAATGAACGGGTGCGCAGAAAACCCTGTATATGCAATTGTAATAGCTTTTGTTACACTGTACATACACGGTCTGGACGTACACGGTCTCTCTCTGTTCTGCAGTTTTCCACCCTGTCTCCTCGTCTGCGCTTTTCATCAGCGCAAATATTCTTGATAAGCATGAACGGAATTTAAAGATAATTAACGATATTAAAATATGTGTTAAAGAGGTTGAAATATTTCTCTACGAAATTCGTAGTGTTCTTGAAAGTAAACTGAAGGTAGAAGATAACTCTACACCACAAATTAATTAATTGATTCCATCGTATTACACGAGGAACTTTTAAAATTGTGCTGATAAACAGTATGTTAGCATTAAACACTTAGTAAAGGACATGGGGGACAATTTTCGAACAAAGAAAATCGGTGTGGTAGTATCTGGAAATCTAAAATATCAATTTCCTCTAATATAGATTCAACAATTAGCGCTATTCTGTTCACGATGTTCATGAATATAACAAGCAAATGATACTGTGGAAACAAACGGTATTGCAAACAACTTTAATCCGGGAATACAGCGGGCACAGTGAAGGCAATGCAAATTTGTAAATGCAAACAACTACTAGCTACAACTATTTATTGCAATACCCCAAAATTCGAATAAATTCCATTAAGCTTTCGAGAGGAGCGTTAGTTGCCGTACTACATGTAGAATCCGATACGATAGTACAAATAGGCAAGTTGTAATTAATATATCCGGTTGGATAAAATGCAATTAAGAAAATTGCAAACATGCAGAACCTAAATTTCGATCGCACTCAATTATATGATCAAATTTTAATAGAATCGCTCTCGATTTCGGTCGCTTTATGAATAAGTTATTTCAATCTTATAAATAGAGCGGGCCAAATTGCGCCATCCAACAGAATCGGAATCAGGCGCAACGGCCGCTTATTGTAAATAGCGTATATGTGAGTCACAGCAGATATGTGATATTTCGAAATTAATACACAAGAGTAAAAAAATAAAAGCTGACGCAATAATAATGTTTAGTAATTAGAGCGGATATATATATATATATATATGTACACGCTGAGGTGTTTTTATTTTCATTATGATTTTTTATTTGATTGAAAACGGTATGCGTTGTAAATGGGATGTAATAAGGAAATAACTGAGAAACTGAACGCTTTTTTTATTCTGTTTTACTTAATAATGTAACAGTAAATAAAGATATAATAAATAAATTCTATCCTTCTTAATAATGCGGATAGGCTTGTTTAAAAAGTTGCACCATCAGATAAGTTTCCACATTTGCCTCGGTGAAGGATGTTCGCCGAGACGAAAAAATGTTCTTATATTTCGAAAACGACCGTTCCACGTCTACCGAAGTAAGACAGGCGTAATTAAAATAATCTTTAGACTTAGTCAAGGAATCTGCAGATGCCCCATCGCACATTTGTCTTAATCTCGTGTAGTCCGGATTCTTTTTTAAAACACTATCGAACTTAGCTAAAACTCGTCCACTTGTTGCATCGTTTATACTGTGTAACAATGTACTAACTTCGTCCACGACTTGCACTGATTCTACCAACGACAATCCAGAATTTTGCAAATTTCTATCGCGTCTACTAACCCTTTGTAATTGTTGCTAATATTCTTTAGATGTGTTTCAACAGAAATATCGAGAAATCCCTTCTGGCTCATCCTAATAGCTCTAGCTTCGGCAGGGACGAATTGCAAAATAACGGATTTGACTTCTTGAAAATGTTCATTATAATAAAAAGCGGCTTTTAACCACGTTCCCCAACGCGTAAGAATGGGCTGTGGTGGTTCTCGAATACCAGGGCATAACCTGTGGAATGCCCTAGTCCTCTTAGGACTTTTGAGAAACACTTTTTTTGTGTTTGCTATTAATGCATCCACCTCCGGGTAACACTCTCGAATAGTTTGTGCCACAAGATGTAAAGCATGGACTTTACACGTAACATGTAAAAGTCCTTCACACTTTTCTTTAAGGGAACGGCCTACACTACACATTGTTGCTGCACCATCGCTCATGAACAACAACAGTTGACTGGTTGACACTTGAAATTTTTGTAACGTTTCGAGAACTACGGCCGTAATTGCTTTACTAGTACACTGTTTTAATCTTCTGCTGGCTAATAGAATTGCAAAATTGGTTTAATAGGATCTAATACGCGCACTATTATATTCAAAATAGAATTTTTTTTGCAATCTGTCGTCTCATCAAGACATCGCCACAGCTGTTTATCTTTTAATTCGGCTTTAATTCGATTTTCAATGTCCTCACGTATTCGTGGAATATCTCCCCATAACGCTGTCCGAGATGGTAGTATCCACTCGGTATTGTATGTACCCCAGAATTTTCGAAATGCTTTTTTATCAAGTATACGAAGTGGTAGACCACATACCATAAACGTTAAAAGCAATTCTAATTGAAATTGACGTTGTTGTGACACACCATTTCTTTTATTTCTGTGGTGTGCGCTATTTATATGTCTTTCACAATCACGTTTGCTCCAGCACAGTAGTTTCTTTTTACAAACTTTACAGAAAATTGTACTCCCATTGTAGTGTAAATCCACAAATTCACTAAGAAATTATTAACTTTCGTAGGTAATGGCCGTTTATTTTTAATAGTTACGTTAGACATAATCACTAAAGCGAACACACCGACGCTTGTTTCTAGTATGCCACGAAGTGGTGCAAACGTAACATCTGCAGACTCGTCATTGTTGATGAATAGAGCGCGTCATCCGTAAATGAATAAGCGCGCTGTTAGTTCGTAGCCGTCGATGAATGAACTTTTTTTTTGTAGTGGCCCACTGTGAACAACGCCCTATTTATCAACGAACACCCAAACTGCAGGTGTATATTTGCGCGTCTTCACGACGTAATAGACAGTGGTTTTGGTCCTCGTCCTAATAATTACATATTTAAATTACCTATGTTTACATACATATATGCGCCCGGCAGCCTGATTGCGAACCTGGCGCGTGGCGCTCTTGGCCCGCTCTACTTATAAATACACTTTTGCTAGTGTATGTATATTGCTACAAATGATATTATTATTATTGCTATTATTATTTCTGTATGCTTTGTTTGTAATTGCCTGTATTGTTAAAGATACTACATATATGCTAAAGAATACAAAACATGTAGCAACTTAGCAAAATGAATACATTAAATAATATTGTTCGGAGAAAACAAACTGGGCACGTGGGAGGTAAACCTAATTCAAGTATGCTGAATCCAATGACGCCAGCCGTTTTTAAAAGTTATCGAGCAATTTCAATTTAAAAATTTTAGGCCAAAGAACCTTCTGGAATTTTCTGGGAAATCGAATCAATGGCTTTTTTGGAACCTTCGAGAACCTTCCATGGACCATTCGTGAACCTTCTAGAAACTTCCATCCCCGCTACTGCCACTAAATTTTAAAGCAAATAACCCAAACCGAAGTGAATAGTGAAAAGTTCGAGATTGTTCATTGTATTGGCTTGTAAAGTTAATTAATTTTAAATATTAAAAATGTATAAATGTTCTAAATTTAATACCTTTTGTTACGTGCGTGGAAAATTTGTAATTAAGTGTTGTAAAAATGCAACTTTATTCAATGCGTATACATCTTGAAATACAAAAAAGAGCATACACACACAACTAAATTATGTAAATGCTCTCAAATGAAAACAAGTGAACTAACCACAACTCCATATCCTTTAAATAGGACAAGAGCTAAACCATTCCACTTCTGTTGATAATAATAATTGCATTATTACTAACGTGTCCTGAATATTTAATGTAAAAGCACTTAGAACGCTGCGTTACAATGATAATGTTTTTAAAATTCCTAGGAAATTTAAAACGTTTAAATTATATCCGTACGTTACACATGCACTAGCTAGATATATGTATGTATTTTCCCCCTTGCTTTTATCTTTGTTTTTTTTTAATAGTTGCTTCTCTTTCTTCCCTTTTACCTCGGTACGGAGCATTGTTAAAGCAAACCATCAACGGAATACCTTGTATTCAAATGACTAATTTATAGACATGATCCTTGAGTTGTTTAATTAAAATTCTGGGCTTCTATCGGTTAAGTGTTGGTATGTTTACACATACGTTACGCTACAAAGCGCGATCTATGTTTGTTTGTGGTCTGCCTGATAGATTAGTTTAGAATTAAATTGTTATCAATCTTGTTTAAGCTTAACTCAGAGAACTAGTAACACAAAAGGTATCATTTGACCTATTTGAACAATTTCGTTTTATACGGTACCTACTAAATATAAAATGGAGATGATTTAGTCGCTATTCGCTATCTTATCTTACCATTTGCATTGTTTATTTTGGAACCTGTTACAGGGGATGCTGTAGGGCTAATATCTGCGATATTTATTCGACAATATATGCAATATCATCCCCTATATTGGTGCATGATGTCACCTTAGGGAAACATTAGTTAAACAATTTCACTTCCTGGTTTAATCAAAAAGTCAAAAAGGATATATTGAAAGATTAATACAGCGGGTTATTTCTTTACTTCACTATCGCACTTACAACTATTTTAATAAAGTTTCTATAGCTAAGCAATCATCTTCAGCATTTTCGCAAAGTTCTTATTCATTCTTTATCGAAAATAACCACAAAACTTGGAATGTAAAATGTAAGACTCTCTTTCGTAATTGTATATAAGGGTTAAAACATTGGTAGCTTTCTACTGACAGCAACCGGCTCCTCCACCAAAACCGCAAATTTTATATTGTAACAAATATAGTCTATTATTACAATTTCCAGATATTAAGCTTCATGGAACCGACATCAATGTCATAGAACAAATTATTTGCAATGATGTGTTCAACGCGATTCGTATCAATTTTTTATTTTGCAGCTGTTTCAAGAACTTCAGAAAAATTCAATCACTTTAGGTACAAATTTTTACGGCCCTCTTATATCTCGGTATCCGGATGAGCTAGGAGGTTAAATGTAGGTCCGTTGGAAAGCTCTCGGCGAGCGCTTTAAAACCAAAAAAAGTTTAGAAAAGAAGATTCCTGTTTTTAACTTTGAAGCTTTTGAAAACAAAAAAGCTAAGAGGTTCTGCTTGATCACAATCGATTCAGCGGACAAGCCCGTCAAACACGAGAAATCAGACGAAAACTAGAGCGATGTCAATTTCGGGCCTCGTTCTGACGCCGTTTTCGGTGGTTCAAAAAACAACAAACGCCCATAACTTGCGAACGGTTGGTGCAATCAAAACAGGTACTGATATCGTTTCGATCTACGTCGAAAATTTTTGGTACAAACTTCAAAGCCAATGTTCGATAAGTTCGAGTTTACTTCAAATTAGATAAAAGAAGGTTTCAGCTTAAACTGTTAGATTAGAAGGAAAATAATTTTTGTTCAATTTTATTGCTGCGCAAAAAAAGGCAGACGTCATTCTACGCAGAACCAGTGATCTGTCAATAATTTGTTTACTCCGCGAAAACTAGTCAAGGAGATAATGAATGCAGAATTAAAGAAAGAGGAGTAAAACAACCTGGCGAATGAGCTACGTCTCATATCATAATAAAAAATAAAAAAAGAAATTAAAAGATGTAAGATTTAGACGCAGAATCAAAACGGAGAAAAACATAATAACGCTAATTTTGAAAAAAGCGTAGAGACACCATTGAGATGAGTTCTAAATTAACTGGACTTAACGTGTCTTTTTTGCTTAAATTCGCTGTATTTTTTACTGATAATCTTTTCAGAATTGATTTACCCAATTCTACAGTTAAGAAGGATTATTTAGGGAGATGTTTCTTGGTACTAAAAATATATTTAGTAACAGAATTACATTTAAATTACGCCTTTTGTCTAAAGAAATAGTTTTACACAGGTTTGCTTCAATTACAATTCAAAAATGAATTAAAAAGAATGGAGAAATGATACAGCTCTACAGTGTGTGTTAAAAATTGGCGAATTGGTAGAGAATTAAAAACGAGCAACCTTTCGTTTGATATTTTCCAAACAAAATTGAAAAGTAATGATATAATTTTATGGAATAAATTTCAAATTTCATCACCCAGGATTTGCAACAATGTTGTTCGAAATTTTGAGGTTCCAAAAACTAAATATTGCGCAGCTAATGCTATTTTATCTCTAACACAACGCTAAACGTAGTAATTTTCCTTTTTACAAACGGTAAAAGATCGCTGTCATTGAATACTATTTATGCATATAATTATTTTCCTATCTACAAAATGGAAAATGTTACGTACAGTTACGTATATACCCCCACTCCTGGTAAATGTAAATCTGGACAAGTTTTTTACGCAGATCCTAAAATCACATTAGTTCAAATGGGACAAATATATGTATATACCAATAAAATACGTGATCTAGATAGCTAAACAATTTGTTTTAACAAGGTTTTGCCCTATATACTAAATAAAAGCAGCTATATTGTTAAATTAATCCTAGATTACACCCAACAACTTATTCAAATTAGTTAAATTTCGAACATACTTTGATTTTTACAGTTAGCTGCGAGTACGTTTGATAAAATCAAGGTCTGGGCTTTGTGGTGAAGTGATAACTTTGATGATAAATTCTCTTTCCGTTTAATTCACTTATGTGGAAAGCTTGTGTGTTGATTTTATCAAAACCTTTCAGCGTTGATAATTTATCAATTGATATAATGTAATGTGACAAAGTATTAAGAGGGCTGGGACCTAAAGAACAAATACGCACTGTGAATGAGGCGAAGATTTGACAGGATAGAGCTGAACACACTTCGAAAATGTATTCCTTTCCTAGGCAGAGATGAGGGTAAGAGACAACGCCAAATAATACCACCTCGTATTTCCGATTTAGTGCCAATATTGGTCCAACATTTGTCTTTTACTTGAATCTTCAAATTACGACTGACTTATATAGGAATGAATTCATAATAACTTCACAATTATTAATTAAACTTGTTAGTATGTGTAAAACCTTTTACCTCTTATTATAATTTACTCTTTTAACACAGTTTTTATGACTCACATCACCTTTTTTTTTTGTATGTACGATGTTTAAAGTGGCGAAAATATGTATTAAAAGCAATGAAACAGCGAAAGTTGTATTAAAACTTTTACATCTTCCATCTTTTTTTCTGTACGGCGAATGCTTTTAAGGGTTAAAAATTAATTTGTGAGAAATGAAAGTTGTGTACTGCGGTGGAATTTTTAAAAAACATTATTCACTTGAAACGGTTCTCACCCATTATGTACGAAAATTGTTAAACAAGTTTCCTTCTGCCCCAGATTCGCGCCGCGGTGTTGGAGAACTTTTTAAAACGTTCTAAATTCGCATGCAGTTTTCCATTTTCGA
The DNA here is from genome assembly GCA_029619315.2 of Dynastes maya. Taxonomy (NCBI): domain Eukaryota; kingdom Metazoa; phylum Arthropoda; class Insecta; order Coleoptera; family Scarabaeidae; genus Dynastes; species Dynastes maya. The sequence goes on along the minus strand of JAROYE020000012.1, from coordinate 2,169,544 downwards.
AACAAAATATCCCTGCAGTGCTTTGCGGAAACTATTTTTTGGCTCGGCCAAAGTTTCAAATTTGTCGACGTGAACATCTAGGAAGTATTTCATAAAAGATATATAAACTTGTTCTACGGTTTCTAATGCGATCCGTTGTATTTTTAAGACGTAAAGAAACCCTCTCAGATTCACTCAATTCGTTTCTTTTTATAATGCAATATAACATCTCTCACCTCCACAATACAATGTGAGAAAGATGTCAAATTTCATTTGGTATCATATTAAGTTACTCACATTGTATGACAAGTTGAAATTAAATGAAAATTGAGGGTTTTAAAATAAAAGAAAAAGATGATACAAAAGACAGCTGGAAGAAATATTTTCTAAATGAGATTTTACAACTCAATAAAGAAAGGTCAAGTCTTTATTGCAGGAAACAGGTAGATAAGATTTACCACTTTTACTGGAGTCCTATATATAGGGTGAGTCAGGAGGAAAAATAATTCAGAAAAACTCAGATGTTATTTGCCGATTTTTATTTGTTTTTAAGTTATGAGGTGTATTAAAATTCCTGTCACATATTGCTTTAATCATTGCATTTTTTAAAGTAGGTATTCAAGAATACCGCCATGTATTCCTTTTCCTTGAACCGATCCCATAAAGAATAGTCCTATGGTGTAAGGTCTTGTATACAAATACTGCCCCACCTGACGAGCGAAATGTACAGGAGCTAGATATTGCATTATGATATTCAGACGAACATCCTGTAGTAGTCTTTCCAATTCATTTTGTAAAAAATTGAAGAACTAGTCTCCTATATAGCGTAGCTTGTAGGTGATGTGCACACTGTAGAGACTCTGAGAGATACATTTTTATCCGTAGTTCTCTGGAAACCGTTGACGAAATTCCATAACAACAGCCGTAGTATTCCAATTACAAAAATCATAATTAAATACCACATTTAATTAGCATTCTCGAAAATTAAAACTCTGAAAATGAATGTAAGACTTTTAGAAAGAATAAAAACAAACAAAAAGATCCGATTCTTAATTACCCGGCCACCTACAAAGAAAATATTTGCACCTTCAAAACCTTTTTAAGAAAAGTATTTTGCTCCCAGCCAAACGCAAACACAATAAATCTTAATCTTCGAAAAAAATCTCTTAATGAAAAATAATGATTCAGCCGTGGCAGGGATTGTTATAGCATAATTAATCATCTATAAGAAATCCGTTCAACAACTTTGAACTAATTAAATCACGTCATGTAGTACTTGAACAAGAGACGAGATTGCCGCAAAAAAATTCGCCACCATTATAACTGGATAGGTAAAGGGGTAACAGAGAAGGGTTATCTTTTATAAATTTACATGATCCTAAATTTATTCCCCAGTCGCTATTCTTCGTGATTACACCTTCTTTTTCTCTTGAAATTGTAACAAAGTCGAAAATATTGTTTATTTTACATTAGTACTTGCATAAACGTTTGACCATACGTACATATATATACAGTGCGGACCTAAAGTGTCTCCTCTCCCCGTGCTAACTTTTGAACGACAGAAGCTAGCGTTTTTAGAAAAAATGGATCGATTTTCGATATATACCGACTAGATTTTTCCATGCAAAGAAACTTATAGGAGTGTAGAAGAATGGATTCCCGTATATAATAAATGAGTAGATCATTTATTGACCCCGATGAAGCTTTAAATAAAAGCGAAATATTGGTGAAAATTTAAAAGAGTTACATTTTTTGAAACCTGGTCGTCATCCCGACAGTTTAGAACCACGAGTTAGTTCCTAACGACCGCCATACTTCTTGGTGATTTAAGAGAGTAAGTTCCGCTACACATACAAGGTGGTGTCCAAACGTTCTCTAAATACTAAAACTTATATACCCCGTAGGGCTGTCACCTTATGTAGATAAACGGTCCCAAAATACGACCCTGAGCTACGACAGATATAATAATTTTAAGATCTTTATTTAATGTGCATAAACTTAAATAGATCTCAGCTTTTTATTTGATATACAAATAAAGCACCTATAACAAAAGCTCTAAAAACAAGCTTTAATCAGCAACACAAACAAGGGTAAACAGGGGTTACGTTTATATCCGTCTCTCAGCCAGGGTATTACGTAAAATGCATTATTTTATTAGGGAAACCAGCGCTGATCTCAGTGATTTCGCGAGAAAATAACATTTTTGCATTTGGAGAGCGTCCTTTAATTTCGAATCATTAAACAACTTGCAAAGGCTCAAATACACATGAAATATACATACACAAACATATACAGACGATTATCTATAGAGTGGCGCTACTAATTTTTTTTTTAATTGATCACCGTGTATACTGTATCATATATTTTGCACTACGTTAATTAATTCTTATGCTTTTAGATACACAAATATGCAATTTTTTCAAAATATTCTGATTTTATACGAAAATAGCGCCTTCTAGTGGTCGATTTAATATTTTTCATATTTTTTTCTTTAGAAATACGTACTTCAATTCAAGAATTTAATGATGTATGATGTTATTTATCGCTATCTCATATTTATTTTTTCGCTTTCAAGGATAATGTCTTCCACTGTATTCACACCTTCAAGAAAAGCTGTTTACGTCGATTTAAAGAAAGCCTTATCCAGGAAACGTATTGCATAATGAAAAGATTCCGAATAATTATCGTTTAGAGGTCTGCTCGAATGGAAATCAAAACCAATTGTCACGCAATGATAACCAAACCGGAGATCGTTAGTGGATTGCGTATTTAAGACGAAAGATACGACAAATACGTCCATACGATATACTAGGTTCGCCCCGACAGTCCGTGCGAGAGAGAGGCACCACTTGTACGAATAATTCCGATGAAACCGATATTGAATTCTCATCTTTCGTGTCGCAAAAGCTAATGACTAGTCATTATATGTGGAAAGCTCCGGATATTCGCTTTAAACAGTATCATATGCCTACACGATGCTACGATCTATTATCATCAAAATGAGTTTCATTACTGTAAATTCCACCTCTAAAGTAATTGCCTCAATTAGGATGGCTTTATACCTTTCTTCAATTCTCTACACCGTTCTGAATTACCGATGTTTAACCATTTAGCGTGACCAAAAGGTACCTCGTTACGATGACCAATCTCTTAAAAAAGGAAAGGAAACCGGAAAAAAAATCATTTACAATGAAATTTAGAAGGTCAAAAGAATCTAACGGTCACACAAAAACAGTCACACAATTGAATTTCTGGTAAGATTTTATTACATTCAAGGTAGTTGAGTAAAATAAAAAAAGTTAATATTAACCGAATACAGTACCGTACCTCAACGTGTAACTCACACCAATAGTTACAAAATTAAGACCTAATTATGAAATTAATGTTTATAACTTAAAATTACTGAAACAGTTCACTAAAACCCTTACCACAACACTTAATTCGTACTGGACGCACGTTTCGATAGCCAAGCTATCATCATCAGCAGCAAGACTGAACTAACAAGCTAAGTGAAAAACTAACCTTATAAGGAAAATAAATTATGCAATATGTAAATTTAAAATCGTAAATTTTTAATGAGCCGCTTCATTGCACAGGACTATAAATAGCCTAAAGGTAAATGAGCCGAATGACGTGAGTTAATAAATCCTAGATTACAATGAAGCGGTTCATTGCACATGGTTAAAAATACAACATTAAATGATTAAACATGATGTAACAAAGGATAAAGGCTGGAATTTAGTGGTCCTAAATCTGTATTCATTAAGTGAGTTTTGTTTTTGTAAATTTCCATGCCTTCATAACAATTTAATTGAGAAGTACTCCTTACGTTTTTAATTAACTTTATATTATCAACATTATGGTTATTTTCAAGCATATGTAGGGCAACGCTAGATTTATCAAACCTTCTGAATTGAGATGAGCCAAATGTTCTTTGTACCTAATTTTGATTGATCTTTTGTCTGCCCAATATATACTTGATCACAATCTTTACATGAAATTTTGTAAATTCCTGATTTATCCATGTTATCCACTGGGTCTTTGGAATTTCCTAAAAGGTTTTTAAGGTTATTGCTCGAAGAGAAAACAATCTTGCGGTCAATCTTAGAAAAGATTTTTTGAAGACCCTTGGTATAACATGGATAAAAGGGTAATTTAACATATTCTTATTATTAAGGCCGTCAATGCGTTCTAATGTGCTTACATTTCTAATTCTTAATCTATTCTTATGTTTCCTAATAGTATTATAGACGACATCTTCAGAGAATCCGTTAAAGTTAGAAATATTGATGATTTCTTTTAGTTCATTTTGATATCTATCTTTCGTTAAAGGAAAATTGAGTAACCGGTGCACCAAAAGTTAATAGCCGAAAGTTTGTGTTCATATGAGTGATTAGAATCCTGTAAGATGAATCTATTATTACTAGTAGGTTTCCTATATACGTCTATTCTAACTTATTTTTATTTCTTATTACTAACATGTCGAGGAAAGGAATCCTGTTGTCTTTTTCTTCTTCGTGGGTAAATTTGATAGACGGAAATTTTGAGTTAAGTTGTTCTATGAAATCCGTTATTGAACATTTACTGATGTCAAAGATGCAAAAAATGTCATCGACGTATCTGATCCAAAGCCGAGGGAAATAAGCGAAAGTATTCTTCAGGTCAGTTTCAAATTAACCCATAAAGAGGTTAGCCATAAACGGAGATAAGCTGTTACCCATTGCTGTTCCTTCCGTTTGTTGATAAAAAGTATTGTTAATTTGGAAAAAATTTTGTTTCATGCAAAGTTTTGTCAAAGAAATGAAGCTAGTAACTTCCTCTCTATCCATTTGGTTATCTAACAAAAGTGTTTCTAAATATTCCAAAGTTAAATCAACTGGGACACTAGGGAACAATGAACTTACGTCAAACGATACTAAAATTTCTTTGTCAGTAAGCTCAATGTCCTTAGTTTTTTCAATGAACTCGTAAGAATTTTTAATAGCCAAATCCGGAAATTGTACAGGTAACTGGTTCAATTTGTCAGATAACCACCTGGAAAGTAAGTAAGTTGGACTGTTGATATTCGAAACAATGGGTCTCATGCTTTTTCCGGGCTTGTGTATTTTAGGTAAACAATACATCCTAGGTAGTACTGGGTTTGATACCGTTAGTCTAAATCTTAAATTGTCGCTAATGACAGCCTTACATTCTAACATGGTCTTTTGGTTTCTGTAATCATTTTAGACAAAGGATTTTTTGATAATTTTGAATAAGAACTTTGTGACAAAGTGGTGTTGACTCGACTAAATAATCTTCTTTGTCTAAGATAACTACAGTGTTACCCTTGTCGGATTTTAAATAAAAACAATTTTTGTTTTTTAGTCTTCTAGCAATGATTTGATCTTTTCGTGCAATGTCAGGTGCATTCCTTTGCATATTTTCCAAAATTTGACTTTTGCAAGCGGTACGAATAAAATTTTTGTGTTATCATCAAAATTACTGATCGCGTTTTCTATGCCAACTATAATTTCTTCAACCGGAGGCTTATTAAATTTCAGGTTGTATTTCAAACCTTTGTTTAATAAGTCGATCTCTTCTTTGCTAAAAGACTCATGTGACTTGTTTCTAACTAATGCAGTTGGGTTAATTATCTCGGCAGGTTTCGGTTTATTAGTGGTGACTAATTTGGAAAACTTTTTCTTGAGAACCTTTTCTTTATCTGAAACTTTCTTAGCAATAACGTCTTCAATCCTGTTGAGATAATTAATCCATTCAAAATATTCTAAAATACATAGGTTGTTATAAAGTTGTAAATGTAAACTATATGCTTCTAACTCTAGTTGACTAATTTTAAAATACTGATACTTAATTTCTGAATTTAACCAACAACTTTTGGCCGAAGAAATAGCTCTATTAGCCGAACTTGATTTACTCTTGCAGTTAATTTGAATGAAATGCGGAAAAACATTAAATTTTCTACAATCTTTCAGAAATTTAATATCAGCATTAACTAGACTAATCTTACTTCTTACCTTAAAGAAACGGTTGAGTATCCGTTTAACTTAAAATTAAATAACACATGCCTATTTTGATCTTATAATTAAACCTCCTGTCTTCCAAAATATAAAACTGAAGGGTACAAAGGTTACCAAGAATGAGTGTGGTCTTAAAGCACTACGAGTTTAGAAATTGTCCGAGGATAATCATTTGATATTGCATGCCGGCGTGAACGAGATTTAATTCCAAGATTTAGGGGTGGTGGAGTGGAATTTTACGGTTGCGGTTAGCTGAAATTCACAAACAGCCGAAATTATAGTAAGACATTCGACGCTGGTTAACTTCGTCGCTGGTTATCACATATTAAATCTCGCATATCTTATACAAATACTTCCAGATTAAAACAAAACCCGGGTTACATTTTGACGCAAGAATACGACATGAGAATTATATAAACGGAAGCAGAAATATAGGTCTGGAAGCGTTGCTATATATGCATACATTTAATTTGAGTATTGCTTGCTTACATTGTATTGCAAACTAGATTGTGCTATTCCATCAATACTTTGAGCTATATAAGATCTATTTAATGAAACGTACGTCATAGATGTCTACAAATGAGAAGTCACTTTCATAAATTTAAAGAAGAATAGACAATGACAAATGAAAATGGAACAAATTATTATAAACAAAGTCACTTTGAGGCTGGTGCCAGGGCACAAAGATCTAATACTACTGACCTAGGGGTCTAGGTCCAACTACACTGAGAAAAATCGCCCAATTAAACTGCATCGATGTTTTTTGGAACAATAACCGATTTTGTCGACCTTTACGAAATTCATCACTGATGGAAGTATGACTACGGCGAAATTTCTTCTCCCAAGTAAATTTCTTCTTCCCTATTTGTGTAAGTTGATTACTGGACTACACAAAGTGTTATTAAAACGAAATCCTTATGAAATATGTATCCAATTTCTGCTTTATTAAAAATATATATTTGCTGTTTCATTTGACAATTATCCAACAGTTTCTCAGTGTAAGACTGCATTGGTGGAGCCATGACACTGGATTGAAACACCACAAACAAATGATGAGAAGACCTTCCAAACAATTCACTGCTACATACTTGCACTGAACAAACTGCAACTTAGGACAGCGGTACATGGTAGTTTGAAAGAACAACTGCACAAGAGGCTCTATAAAGGTCCCCAGAAAAAACAGCCTCCAATGTTATTTATGTTACCAACATAAAAAATAATTAAAAAAAATATTCTCGATTACGTTTTCTGACGATTATATTGTAGTATAATATATAAGATAATATGCAAGCAAATACATGTTTTGGGTCTACTAATTCTACCTGAAGAACAAGAGATACTTTTCATTGCAAATCACTAACTGTGTTTATATTTTTAGCTCTGCTTGACATTGCCACCAAGTTAAGCCACCCCAATTGGTTCTACCGTTGGGTTTTGTCGCACACTATTTACAGCTGCCAGTTGCGGTGCGAATCTTGAAAGTTTTATTGATTGACTTCACCCCCATTTAACACTGCCCCGGCTATCTTCACCGCAATAACACAGTTGGCATATTTTTTTTTATTCCACATTCAATTGCCACAATGGATTCAGTAGACCGTGAAGTCTGCAGAGGTTATGAATGAACCGTTTAAAAACGGTAGAGCCCGCGATAGCGAGTCGCGAACCTTTTCAAATCGCCTAGGGCCACCCAAAAATGGTGTAAATGAGACGAGCTAGCCAGATAAAATCAATGTCCTGTTTCGATATTAAAAAATAACGTTTATTGCGGCGCGATAACGCTTAAATGTGTATAGAGATTGCTTTCTCGGTTCGAGAAGCTAAAAATCGTCGATGTAGCAGTTCTTTCCGCTAAGATATATACGATTTAGGACCTAGATTGTACCAGAGAGACTCTGAAATGTATTGAAGGGACGTACAGAGAAATAATAGTTTGGTATTCAATTTTACTGCAGTGAATACAAAAGAGAAAAGATAATTTTGTATTAACTATATCTAATTATTGTTTGTAAGAAGTTCATAGTGTTATAAATAAATTACTGGATAGTACTGAAGAAAAGAAGTGAATTTACAGAATAATCAAATTCAGGTTGTTTATTACAATCATTTGCATGACCACATGCGTATAGCAAAAACAGATATTAGATTTCGTAGCTTTTTATGTTCTAATTTCTTTACTGTATCTTCTGTGTACAGAATTTCCTAATCACATGGTTATTAACTATTAAAGAAAAATGTTTTTCAAATAGTGGTTTTTCAATAAACTTTACTTATTAAAGAAATTGCAAGAATTTTGTAGAAAAATGTATTAATGCATCTTATTACAGTGTTTGTTGTATGTAAATAACATACGCGCTTTCTTTAAAATTACTAAATAAGTCTATTATTATTTGCGGCGACTTTAACTGTTCTAAGTTTAATTCTGGTGAGAAAGTCACCGACTTTAAATGCACTATGCTTGATAGCTTTACAGATACGCTAAATTTGCGGCAACATAACAATATCACTAATTATAAGGGCAAACTACTGGACTTAGTATTCAAAAATTTGGTTGTACTGTCCTCGTTACACACAACAACGACAATTTCGTGCCAGAGGATGGTTACCATCCAAGCCTAGATATTGTTATACATTTGTTATCCAGCGCTAAGCAAAAAAATTTTCCTTCTAGTAAAAACACTGTATATAATTTTCGCAGAACTAATTTTGTGGAATTATATAATGATATGGCAAATGTTGATTGGTCATTCTTAGATATGTATAATAATGCTAATCTAGCTGTAAATGATTTTTACTCAGTAATTTATTCTATTGTTGATAAACACGTCCCTAAAGTTTCGATATCGCCTCGGAAATTTCCAATTTGGTTTGATAGAAAACTTATTCGAACAGTAGAACTAAAATGGTATTACTTTCGTAAATGGAAACAGTATCGCACAGATAAATATCGCCAAGAGTTCGTTAGGTTGCGTAAAGTCACTAAAATTAAATCTCAAGATGCATATAGGCAGTTTATGTTAAGTACTGAATCTAATATTGTGGCGGATCCGAAACAGTTTTGGCAGTATGTTCACTACAGAAGTGGCAATACCAGAATTCCAGCTACAATGAAGTATGGCCCAGAGACATTGGATAAACCTCAAGACGTTGTTGAGGCTTTTGCAGATGTGTTCGCGCGCGTATACCAGGCATCAGATATACCCAGCTCCCAATTCATGGAGAACGTTCCCCTTACTTTCAGCATTCCTGAAATCTCAGCTGAGGAAGTTTTGTCCGCAATGAAGGATATAAGAGCCGATACTACTGCCGGACATGATGGACTTCCGAATTTTTTTATTCGAGACTGTGCAACTGTCTTGTTTACACCATTAACTTTCATATTTAACTTGAGTTGTAAAACCTCTACCTTTCCTGAGTTCTGGAAATTAAGTAAGGTAACCCCTGTTTTCAAACATGGTGACAAAAGTGACGTATCAAATTATCGTCCCATTAGTATTCTTTCCACCTGCTCGAAAATGTTTGAACATTTGCTGTATTCAAAGCTATACAACGTTGTAAAATCTTATATATCTCCATATCAACACGGCTTTATTTCTGGTAGGTCAACTGTGACAAATCTGGTAGAAATTACTCAGTACATCAGCCAATCCCTTGATAGTAGACAGCAAGTCGATGTTATTTACACAGATTTTGCCAAGGCATTCGACACTATTGACCACTGCATACTTGCCTCTAAAATTTCTTCATTTGGTTTTACATCTGAAATTACAAATTTCATTGCTTCCTATTTGGAAAATAGATCCGCATACGTCTGCTATAACGGCTTTACCTCTAATGTATACACTGCTTCTTCGGGAATTCCACAGGGTTCCAATTTGGGTCCCCTTTTATTTAATATATATATTAACGATCTCCTATCCTGTCTTGATTGTGGTGTTCTCGCATACGCAGATGACTTAAAACTATTTTCTGAGATATCGTCTACCGCTGACTCAGTAAAATTACAAACAAACCTGAACAGAATCCATTCTTGGTGTATTAATAATAAGGTTCGTCTCAATGTTAGTACATGTGCTGTTGTTACATACTTCAAAACCAAAAATCCTATGCTTTTTGGCTACACGGTGGACAACGTCGCCATATCAAGATCGACGCAGTTTAAAGACTTGGGCGTTCTATTTGATTCACAACTTCAATTTTCTGAGCACATAATTACTATTTGCAATTCTGCCTCTCGATCGCTAGGTTTTCTTATAAGAACATGTCGAGGATTTTTGAATCCTAAAACTCTTAAAACCTTGTTTTTTAGCCTGGTGGTCCCTAGATTGGAATATGCTACTGTTGTTTGGTACCCAATATACCTTTATCAACAACTTGCAATTGAGAGGACACAAAAGAGGTTCCTAAAATACTTAACCTTTAAAATCACTGGTACGTATCCACCACGCGGAACAGATTATGACAGCCTATTGGAACAACATAATATGCAAACTATAACTACTCGTCGGGAGATAGCCAGCGCTAAATTTCTGGCTAAAATAATTACTAATAAAATTGATTCCCCGAACATACTTGCAGCAGTTGGGTTTCTTGTACCTCAGTACAAAACTAGACAAACGGAAACGTTCTTTGTTCCCACAGCGAAGACTAATATTTTACTTAAAGCCCCAATAACGCACATGTCGAAGAATGCTAATAAACTTTATGGTGATCTTTTTTCTTAATTAAGTACTGGAACTCTGTGGCACTGAATTGGTTCAGTATCTTTTTTTCTTAATCAATGTTCTTATTTTTTTTTTTTTTGCTATTAGAGTTGTTTGTTTTATAATAACTAGCGTTTGTATATGTGTACCCTGTATATTATGTCCAGAAGTGCTGTGCACCTTTTTCTTTTTTTTCTTTATTATTATTATCGTGTAATTAGACTTTGTTTTCTGTTGGATAATAAAGACCATTATTATTATTATTATTATTATTATTATTATAACAATTTTGTAGTAATTTTTCAAATATATTGCCTTTGTTCCTGTATGTTACACAAATGGTGGGCACAGTTTTACAATTATTTGAATGTTTCCAACAATTTTTTTTCAGTGACAAAACTAAAACGCAGACCCCAATAAAAATCATTTTATAACATTATAGTAATGAAAAATGCAATGTAAATTTTAAAAATCACTAACATAGAATGAGATTCAAACTACTTACATTTGACAACCCTAAATACACAATTGATATTTTACTGCGATCTTAACGAATTTGATTGTAACCTTTCATACAAAAAATATTTTTTCTGACCTTGTTTCCCGAAACTAAGTATTCTTGTGATTGCTGTGAATGAAATGAGTACATGCCCTAAATCTCCAGGTAATTCTAGCTTGTAAATAAATCTTAACATGCAATTTTGAAAATTCATACAGTGTTTCAAGAACGACTAATAAAATTTCTCATGTATGTACGTATAATACAACCACATAGCGGGACCATTGTTAGCAAGTGAATAAGGGGCGAATATCTTAAACATAAGACTGTAAAATAAATTTATAGACGGTTATTAAAGTTTTTATGGCTACAGTTACTTTAACTTCACCATTTTATATTTTTAAATGCGGACTGCTGAACACTCAACAATGGTAGATTTTCGTTCCGTATTTTATATATTTTAAATATGAACGATTTTGCCTCCGAATTCAATAAAATTTGGTCGACTTCACCCACGGCTCTTTGCTACTTCGATTTTACGTTTTCTCTCAGAAGAAAAAAAATATATTCAGCATGTGTGAAAAATAAAAAAGAAAACTGCGGACTGTGAAAATTGCTAAAATAATTTAAACGATTTTTTCGCTTCTAGCATATCGAGCAAGAGACAGCGGCGCTAGGAAACGCTTGTAATTATGTCTAAAAACTTCTGGTAAAAGGGAATTTAAACAAGAAGTTGTCGCCAAGTTTCGGATGTTGGAAATGTTAAGATTCATATCTAGCGTAATGTATATCTGGATGTTTGTTAAACCTGGTTACAAGTTGGTGACATTCTGTTCATATTTAACTTGAAATGAAATTATACAACCAGCAGTTACCAACGAAGTGGGAGGAGACATAAATAATTATACGGGAATATTCTAATGGGACTGCTAAATGAACAAATTATGTATAAATGTTCTTTTAAGTATAAAGAAGTTTTCGAATGTACTGCTAGTAAAGCAAGGTACTGCTAACTAATAAATTAATAATTTTAGTATAAACACAGCAGGATTTTTTTTTGCTTGCATAAACAACGATATTGTTTCTTTTTCAGTAAACGAACACGGTATTAACATCACAGATCTACTCCTAGTGAAAGCCTATATGAAATCCCGAAAGACGGAGTACTCATAATTTTGATACAAACTTCTTCTTTGGTATTAGCTATGAAAATCAGTTTTCTATTCATAAAGAAAGCAAAGAATAAACTAACGAAACTCCCAGTATATCAAGTAATTTCTAATTTACGCAAAAATTTCAGCAACAATGAAAATAACTTTGAAAAATATCCATTGTGCTTTCTCGCTCGTTTCGCTTCCTGTTTCTTCCAGAAATTAAATATGTTAAGCAGGCCTAAGGACACTAATTGTGAAAATCTTATCTTGTTTCCGTTCTTTTGTTTTAATTTAGGGCAATTAATATGCTTCCTATTACGCAACACGAATATAACGTTTTTTTTTTTGCGTTTAGCACCTTCTCAAGTTGGAGAATTTTTTCTCAAGATTATTAATCACTTTTTCCTCTCAAATCTTGCTTATTTGGAGCTAGAATGCTATCAATTATATTCTAAAATACTATTTTAGCAGTAACAAATAAAACACAACTCTCGTTAAATAACAAAAAGTATTATTCTTTTCGGAATCTGTTTTGAAATTCTTGATTCATAAATTCTACAATTAGAAGTCCGTTTAAAGATTTCCGGAAAATACGTTTTATTGATCTTTTAAATGAAAATCACTTCTTGGAGTATAGAAAAAATTTTCCCCAGGGTAAATTAAGAACGTTACAAAATGGATTAGTAAATATTTTCCCGATTCAGAAAAACACTTTTCACTTCACTGCCTTTTAAGACAAATTCTAGACAACGAATTAGACGTTGTCTGCCAAAAAAACAACGAAATTTCTACAATAAGTGCTCACAACACCTGCCACAACTACAAGTAGTAAAATGAATATGAGCACACTTAAGCGTTTTAAAAACTATGTGAGGAATTCTATGACAAGTGATCGATTGACAGAAAAAGAATTATTAAGTGAAATGTCTAATAATAAACATTTTTAATAAGATGAAAGAAAGACGAATATATGCTTTCTCATTGCTAAATACACAATATACTGTATCTATATACAGTGTGTTTATTTGAAAATTTCCCAAGTGGCCTAGATCCGAAACAAATACAGCTATTAAAAAATACAAAAATAGGTTAATTTTTGATTCGAGGGGGAACCATTTTGATTAATATGTCATGATACTAAATATACCCCCTTAAGCTTGCCCACTCCCCAACATAAAAATCTTAAATGGGATGATACCATCTATGACACATCGTTGGAAAAGTATTTTCATTCAATAGTATATCTTACTTTCACATTTGGTCAAGTTCTGAGAATTATAACTAGAGCGGGCCAAGAGCGCCACGCGCCAGGTTCGCAATCAGGCTGCCGGGCGCATATATGTATGTAAACATAGGTAATTTAAATATGTAATTATTAGGACGAGGACCAAAACCACTGTCTATTACGTCGTGAAGACGCGCAAATATACACCTGCAGTTTGGGTGTTCGTTGATAAATAGGGCGTTGTTCACAGCGGGCCATTACAAAAAAAAGTTCATTCATCGACGACTACGAACTAACAGCGCGCTTATTCATTTACGGATGACGCGCTCTATTCATCAACAAATGACGAGTCTGCAGATGTTACGTTTGCACCACTTCGTGGCATACTAGAAACAAGCGTCGGTGTGCTCGCTTTAGTGATTATGTCTAACGTAACTATTAAAAATAAACGGCCATTACCTACGAAAGTTAATAAATTTCTTAGTGAATTTGTGGATTTACACTACAATGGGAGTACAATTTTCTGTAAAGTTTGTAAAAAGAAACTACTGTGCTGGAGCAAACGTGATTGTGAAAGACATATAAATAGCGCACACCACAGAAATAAAAGAAATGGTGTGTCACAACAACGTCAATTTCAATTAGAATTGCTTTTAACGTTTATGGTATGTGGTCTACCACTTCGTATACTTGATAAAAAAGCATTTCGAAAATTCTGGGGTACATACAATACCGAGTGGATACTACCATCTCGGACAGCGTTACGGAGAGATATTCCACGAATACGTGAGGACATTGAAAATCGAATTAAAGCCGAATTAAAAGATAAACAGCTGTGGCTATGTCTTGATGAGACGACAGATTGCAAAAAAAATTCTATTTTGAATATAATAGTGCGCGTATTAGATCCTATTAAACCAAATTTTGCAATTCTATTAGCCAGCAGAAGATTAAAACAGTGTACTAGTAAAGCAATTACGGCCGTAGTTCCCGAAACGTTACAAAAATTTCAAGTGTCAACCAGTCAACTGTGTTGTTCATGAGCGATGGTGCAGCAACGATGTGTAGTGTAGGCCGTTCCCTTAAAGAAAAGTGTGAAGGACTTTTACATGTTACGTGTAAAGTCCATGCTTTGCATCTTGTGGCACAAACTATTCGAGAGTGTTACCCGGAGGTGGATGCATTAATAGAAAACACAAAAAAAGTGTTTCTCAAAAGTCCTAAGAGGACTAGGGCATTCCACAGGTTATGCCCTGGTATTCGAGAACCACCACAGCCCATTCTTACGCGTTGGGGAACGTGGTTAAAAGCCGCTTTTTATTATAATGAACATTTTCAAGAAGTCAAATCCGTTATTTTGCAATTCGTCCCTGCCGAAGCTAAAGCTATTAGGATGAGCCAGAAGGGATTTCTCGATATTTCTGTTGAAACACATCTAAAGAATATTAGCAACAATTACAAAGGGTTAGTAGACGCGATAGAAAATTTGCAAAATTCTGGATTGTCGTTGGTAGAATCAGTGCAAGTCGTGGACGAAGTTAGTACATTGTTACACAGTATAAACGATGCAACAAGTGGACGAGTTTTAGCTAAGTTCGATAGTGTTTTAAAAAAGAATCCGGACTACACGAGATTAAGACAAATGTGCGATGGGGCATCTGCAGATTCCTTGACTAAGTCTAAAGATTATTTTAATTACGCCTGTCTTACTTCGGTAGACGTGGAACGGTCGTTTTCGAAATATAAGAACATTTTTTCGTCTCGGCGAACATCCTTCACCGAGGCAAATGTGGAAACTTATCTGATGGTGCAACTTTTTAAACAAGCCTATCCGCATTATTAAGAAGGATAGAATTTATTTATTATATCTTTATTTACAGATACATTATTAAGTACAACAGAATAAAAAAAGCGTTCAGTTTCTCAGTTATTTCCTTATTACATCCCATTTACAACGCATACCGTTTTCAATCAAATAAAAAATCATAATGAAAATAAAAACACCTCAGCGTGTACATATATATATATATATATATATATATCCGCTCTAATTACTAAACATTATTATTGCGTCAGCTTTTATTTTTGTACTCTTGTGTATTAATTTCGAAATATCACATATCTGCTGTGACTCACATATACACTATTTACAATAAGCGGCCGTTGCGCCTGATTCCGATTCTGTTGGATGGCGCAATTTGGCCCGCTCTAATTATAACACGCAATAATTTTCCAAATCCTTGGATGGGGCAGCGAGGATCAATTTAATAGCCTACCTGCTCTTCAGATTTGATCCCACTTGATTTTTTCTTTTGGAGTCGTCTTTTCTTGTGTACCGAATGCAACCGCAACTTAGAATTAATGAAGAATGCAGGCGTATATCACCAGAAAAATTTGAATGGGTCAAAAGAGAATTTGAAAATAGGCTATATTATTTGTCTTCAACAAAATTGAGCTACTGAATTCGTAATAATTTTATTACTTTCAGATGTAGGCCGCCACAGATATTTACTTCGATCCATTGTATATTAAAAACAAAGGAAATAACATTTTAAATAAGCTCTCAAACATAAGATCTGTTAGAAATTAACCTTATATTACAATACTTCGTTGTCCTAATTCGATTTACTTGATTATAGTTAATGAATTAATAGAAACATGAAATTTGTGCAAATTGAAGGTGTAAGGAGGGGCATGAATACAAACTAAAGACTGTCGTCTGAACCCGGGTGTAGCCATGCTTGGTAGCCCCTTAATATGATTAACGCAACAAAAAGATTTACATATATCATTAAATTGAATAATGGCCGATTCTTGCGGAAAGATGACAGCGCCTGTCCCTTGAATAAATGTGTTTTTTGCAAAACTCCCGGGCGTATAAATGACCTAAAAACTTTGAAAATAGTATATTGTACGTTAGATCCATTTAACCGGGGAAGATAATGTCCCCGTTGATTTCTAAAGAACTCTCTCACGAGTGAAGATAAAATACTTCACAAATTTATACCGCCAAATATAAATTACCTACCTACGTAAATAATGTGAGGAAATTTGCTTATTGTAATTTATCATAATATTCGAAAGCTTCAAAGAATTCTTTGACACACTTCATTAACAAAACAGATGTGAAAAACCTACTACAAATTGTGTAGAAATTCCCGGTTTTACGTTAAAAAACTAAAACTATTTTTAATACCGCCTCGTAACGGTTTTTGTCAAAATTTGCATTGCTGACTGTAAGTACTATTCGAAATAAATTTACTAAATCCAGAACAATTGCGTTGTCTTTCTTAACACAGCTTTGAATCAAAGCATTTTTAAGGATAAAGAATGGCTGTTTGAGAATAAATTGAGTGTGCATTGTTTAATTCATTTCTTCTCCGTATCCTTTTCTAATATTGCAACCTAAAACAATTTGTATGTAAGGAGTGGAGTAAAGCATCTTGTAGAAGGGAAACACAACGACGTCGACAAAGATTGCCTCCATTGCTATGACAAGAATGTAATATTAACTCCTGCTTACAAGAGCAAGCAAGCGTCATTTAATATACATATATACATACACATATCTTGCAAGACTTTCTGCTATAAAACTATTTACATTACAGGAATTTATTATACTGTTTACAAATGAAAAAACGAATGTCGTAAGCTTTACTAATTATTTCTATTTCCTGTATTTAATTATAAACCATAATTTATCACTGTTTCCTCCCTTTTATAATCTTTCTTCTGTCCAAATATTATTAATCAGCAAGTGTAGCTTTTGTCTAGTGAAGGAAAAATCATATTTTACGTTGAGAAATCAGCAAAATATATTGGGTGAACATTTCCAACGATTTGTTAGTTTCACGAACTGACAGATACGTATCAAATACAAGACACCATAGATATATGTTATTTGTGTAAGTGTTTTGAGAAAGTTGGGATATAACCGCAATATATTTTATTCTTTAAATGAATATAAAACGAAAAATCTTATTTTTAATTTATTTTACAATAACAAACAATAATAATTAACTTGTTTTTCTACCAGGAAAACTTTATGAATACCAAATATTGAATTTGCATGCTGATCATTTTCTATCTCTCACATATACTTTTTCCTCCGTTCGTTAGCGAAAGTTTAGCTCAATATTAAAGGCATTTTGAATAAATTTCTACGCTCAGAAGGTCCATATAAATATACATGAATCAATTTGTCCCTAGTAATTGGGCCCGAAAATGCTGTTCTAGATTAATGTAAGTTGGTGTTTTCATTGTTAAAATGATCGTACAACAGCCATGAAGTTATATGTGTTTTTTATTTACACGAGAATAGTAAATATTTACTAGGAAAAAAAAATATTTTATAACAGATTTTTGTACCAAATATTTCGAATCATTATCTGATTTAAAATAATACCTTGATTACCAAGATTTGCATTTTTAATTAATTTTCTTTGCTAGCTCAATTTAGAAAGTTTAGAACGGTACATTGCGCTGAAAAGTACGCTGTTTCCCGTTTCTAATAATTACAATAGCCGCAATTGTTACGGTGTGAAATTCTTTGCGAGGAGAGACATAACGTCCTAATCCTGAGAAACTGTTACTAACAATTAAACTTACACCATTAACGTCAAAGTTGCATTGAAGGAAACAGAATATCGGTTGATCTAATTTTCGAAGTCACTCCGGGTCTTAGTAGAAGGAATTTCCCCTTAGCTCTGCATTTAGCTAATTATTAAGTGCCTCTTATGCACGTGTCATAGGTTATTCATGAAGTGGTGAATTATTGCGGTACAGCGGTTATACGATTAGATTATATTACTGTGCGGATTCGAAATAAAACAATTTGGGAACGCGATAGGAACTCCAAATGTTTAAGTCTACGTATCGCCTCCTTGTCCGAATTATAGGGTCATAGAGAATAAATTACCATCGGCCAAATTATACCACTACATTGTTTCAAATATGATGACCAATATATCGAAACACCAAATCGATACATTTAAAAATAATAAACTACATTCTTACACCATATATGCATTAGTGGGCTTTTTATATATAAATATAAATATCTTGAAAAATATCCATTTTAGCAATTTGACGAGAAAAAGGAAAATAGGTAGTTGTATTAAAAAAGGTGGTGGAATCTCATATTCTTCCATATCTTCAGCAGCTCGAAGACCCACCTTTCCACCTTTTCCAGGATAAAGCCCGTTCCCACGTAGCAAGAACTTCTTTAGACCAGAGGTTCATATCAATATCTTGCGTGGGGCATTATGGAAAGAAGTGTGAAACGAAAAGAGGGGGCCCAACATATTATTAATATGCCACGGATTATAAAGAGTATGTGTGACTCACAGCTGACAGAAGTGATATTTTGAAATCAATACCTCAATGTAAAAAATAAAAGCTGGCGCAATAAAAATGTTTGGTAAATAAGGCGAATATATGCACACGTTCGCACTATTAGTTTTCTCTTTGTTTGAAAACCGTAAAAAGTAAAAGAAGTTTTTTCAAAAATCTGTTGGACTTAATACAGTAAAAATAAATAAACGCAACTTCTTAACAGTGTGAATAGGATTGTTGAAAAACTTGCACCATCATCTATGTTTCTACATTTGTCTCGGCGAAGGTTGTTCGCTGTGATGAAAAAATGTTCTTATATTTCAAGAAAGACTGTTCAACATCTACGGAAATAACACAAGCATAATTAAACTAGTTTGCAGATGCACCACCACACATTTGTCTTAATCTCGTATAATAGGAATTTTTTTTTAAACACTGTCGAACATTGTTATAACTAGAGCGGGCCAAGAGCGCCACGCGCCAGGTTCGCAATCAGGCTGCCGGGCGCATATATGTATGTAAACATAGGTAATTTAAATATGTAATTATTAGGACGAGGACCAAAACCACTGTCTATTACGTCGTGAAGACGCGCAAATATACACCTGCAGTTTGGGTGTTCGTTGATAAATAGGGCGTTGTTCACAGTGGGCCACTACAAAAAAAAAGTTCATTCATCGACGTCTACGAACTAACAGCGCGCTTATTCATTTACGGATGACGCGCTCTATTCATCAACAAATGACGAGTCTGCAGATGTTACGTTTGCACCACTTCGCGGCATACTAGAAACAAGCGTCGGTGTGCTCGCTTTAGTGATTATGTCTAACGTAACTATTAAAAATAAACGGCCATTACCTACGAAAGTTAATAAATTTCTTAGTGAATTTGTGGATTTACACTACAATGGGAGTACAATTTTCTGTAAAGTTTGTAAAAAGAAACTACTGTGCTGGAGCAAACGTGATTGTGAAAGACATATAAATAGCGCACACCACAGAAATAAAAGAAATGGTGTGTCACAACAACGTCAATTTCAATTAGAATTGCTTTTAACGTTTATGGTATGTGGTCTACCACTTCGTATACTTGATAAAAAAGCATTTCGAAAATTCTGGGGTACATACAATACCGAGTGGATACTACCATCTCGGACAGCGTTACGGAGAGATATTCCACGAATACGTGAGGACATTGAAAATCGAATTAAAGCCGAATTAAAAGATAAACAGCTATGGCTATGTCTTGATGAGACGACAGATTGCAAAAAAAATTCTATTTTGAATATAATAGTGCGCGTATTAGATCCTATTAAACCAAATTTTGCAATTCTATTAGCCAGCAGAAGATTAAAATAGTGTACTAGTAAAGTAATTACGGCCGTAGTTCTCGAAACGTTACAAAAATTTCAAGTGTCAACCAGTCAACTGTTGTTGTTCATGAGCGATGGTGCAGCAACAATGTGTAGTGTAGGCCGTTCCCTTAAAGAAAAGTGTGAAGGACTTTTACATGTTACGTGTAAAGTCCATGCCTTACATCTTGTGGCACAAACTATTCGAGAGTGTTACCCGGAGGTGGATGCATTAATAGCAAACACAAAAAAAGTGTTTCTCAAAAGTCCTAAGAGGACTAGGGCATTCCACAGGTTATGCCCTGGTATTCGAGAACCACCACAGCCCATTCTTACGCGTTGGGGAACGTGGTTAAAAGCCGCTTTTTATTATAATGAACATTTTCAAGAAGTCAAATCCGTTATTTTGCAATTCATCCCTGCCGAAGCTAGAGCTATTAGGATGGGCCAGAAGGGATTTCTCGATATTTCTGTTGAAGCACATCTAAAGAATATTAGCAACAATTACAAAGGGTTAGTAGACGCGATAGAAAATTTGCAAAATTCTGGATTGTCGTTGGTAGAATCAGTGCAAGTCGTGGACGAAGTTAGTACATTGTTACACAGTATAAACGATGCAACAAGTGGACGAGTTTTAGCTAAGTTCGATAGTGTTTTAAAAAAGAATCCGGACTACACGAGATTAAGACAAATGTGCGATGGGGCATCTGCAGATTCCTTCACTAAGTCTAAAGATTATTTTAATTACGCCTGTCTTACTTCGGTAGACGTGGAACGGTCGTTTTCGAAATATAAGAACATTTTTTCGTCTCGGCGAACATCCTTCACCGAGGCAAATGTGGAAACTTATCTGATGCTGCAACTTTTTAAACAAGCCTATCCGCATTATTAAGAAGGATAGAATTTATTTATTATATCTTTATTTACAGTTACATTATTAAGTACAACAGAATAAAAAAGCGTTCAGTTTCTCAGTTATTTCCTTATTACATCCCATTTACAACGCATACCGTTTTCAATCAAATAAAAAATCATAATGAAAATAAAAACACCTCAGCGTGTACATATATATATATATATATATATATATATATATATATATATATATATATATATATATATCCGCTCTAATTACTAAACATTATTATTGCGTCAGCTTTTATTTTTTTACTCTTGTGTATTAATTTCGAAATATCACATATCTGCTGTGACTCACATATACGCTATTTACAATAAGCGGCCGTTGCGCCTGATTCCGATTCTGTTGGATGGCGCAATTTGGCCCGCTCTAGTTATAACGTATAATGAAAGACCCAATAATTGGCTTGTTACAATTTAAAGAAAATAAAACAAACATTTCTGAAGAAGACAAAAAATTATCGAAACATTAAAAATGTCTATTTTTATGAACCTTTGAAAAACCGCAAAAGTCAAGATTCAATTTTCAAACTAAATAAAATACAATTCAAAATAATTAAAATAATTGCTAGTATAACTAGTAGATAGTATCCAATTTAATCTAAAGCCAGATGTACGGTTTCCGAACCCGTAGAAAAGGAAGGATGAGTTAGAGCAATGCTACTTCTTTATAGCACCCTTACAAGACTCAATTTATTGATGCTGTAATAGCCTATTTCGTATATCTAGAAGATTAGCTCCATTTCCCCGTTTGACGCTTTCTCCGTGACAATTGGTATGTATACTACAAATAGTAAAGGGATAGAAACATTGTACTCTTACACGAAGGCGAATTCTATACATCTATCTATACAATACTTTCAGAGTGGGAATCTATTTATTTAAGCGTAAATTTAATCATTCTATGTTAATATATTTTCTTTTTACTGTAATATAGAGCTTGTCTACGGCAATTTCGTCTTCTTCTTTAAGATCCGCTATTAGACGAAGGTTTAATCTACAAACACCTACTACTACAGCTTTAATAATGCGAACGACTTCGATTTATCGCAATCGCTAAAGTTAAAAAGCTTTCCGAGTTCTTCGAAAGCTTTGGGTTGGTTAGAAGATTAGATTTGGACGCCCGTAACTATTTCCGTGACGGCAAGAACCAAAGTTACCTTGAAAAAATATTTCCACCACCGACGGGACAATAAATTCCATAATAGCTGGGATTTAAAAAAGAAAAACAAAATTAACACTCTTGCTTGCTTTAAAACTCTTAATTTGCTGCTACAGTTGTAGAAAATTTTATAGAGAGAATAATTATTTTATTAGCTTTCACAAATAATAAAATAAAATTTTTTCTACATTTTAAAACTTCTGCATATGTTCATATTTAATTTACCAAAGAACACATTTTAGGCGTAGGGAAATGTTTATAAAAAAATTAGAACAATTCTTGATATATTGTTTGATAGCTTGTTTATTCAATTACGTTTTCTTTTGTTTGGATACCCTTTTAGCTGGCCTGAGGAAGTGTTGGTAAAAACACGAAACCGGTGTTATTTATTATATATTTGAAAGAATTATAGTTAAATTCGTACACGTGGTAAATAGTAAAAGAAAGAGAAAGAATTACATTAACCGATATCTTTTGAAAATATTTATGAAACGGCGTACGTTGAAGATTATATCATTGCATATAAGTAGAGCGGGCCAAATTGCGCCATCCAACAGAATCGGAATCAGGCGCAACGGCCGCTTATTGTAAATAGCGTATATGTGAGTCACCGCAGATATGTGATATTTCGAAATTAATACACAAGAGTAAAAAAATAAAAGCTGACGCAATAATAATGTTTAGTAATTAGAGCGGATATATATATATATATATATATATATATATATATATATATATATATATATATATATATATATATATATAGGAAATAACTGAGAAACTGAACGCTTTTTTTATTCTGTTGTACTTAATAATGTAACTGTAAATAAAGATATAATAAATAAATTCTATCCTTCTTAATAATGCGGATAGGCTTGTTTAAAAAGTTGCACCATCAGATAAGTTTCCACATTTGCCTCGGTGAAGGATGTTCGCCGAGACGAAAAAATGTTCTTATATTTCGAAAACGACCGTTCCACGTCTACCGAAGTAAGACAGGCGTAATTAAAATAATCTTTAGACTTAGTCAAGGAATCTGCAGATGCCCCATCGCATATTTGTCTTAATCTCGTGTAGTCCGGATTCTTTTTTGAAACACTATCGAACTTAGTTAAAACTCGTCCACTTGTTGCATCGTTTATACTGTGTAACAATGTACTAACTTCGTCCACGACTTGCACTGATTCTACCAACGACAATCCAGAATTTTGCAAATTTTCTATCGCGTCTACTAACCTTTTGTAATTGTTGCTAATATTCTTTAGATGTGTTTCAACAGAAATATCGAGAAATCCCTTCTGGCTCATCCTAATAGCTCTAGCTTCGGCAGGGACGAATTGCAAAATAACGGATTTGACTTCTTGAAAATGTTCATTATAATAAAAAGCGGCTTTTAACCACGTTCCCCAACGCGTAAGAATGGGCTGTGGTGGTTCTCGAATACCAGGGCATAACCTGTGGAATGCCCTAGTCCTCTTAGGACTTTTGAGAAACACTTTTTTTTGTGTTTGCTATTAATGCATCCACCTCCGGGTAACACTCTCGAATAGTTTGTGCCACAAGATGTAAAGCATGGGCTTTACACGTAACATGTAAAAGTCCTTCACACTTTTCTTTAAGGGAACGGCCTACACTACACATTGTTGCTGCACCATCGCTCATGAACAACAACAGTAGACTGGTTGACACTTGAAATTTTTGTAACGTTTCGAGAACTACGGCCGTAATTGCTTTACTGGTACACTGTTTTAATCTTCTGCTGGCTAATAGAATTGCAAAATTTGGTTTAATAGGATCTAATACGCGCACTATTATATTCAAAATAGAATTTTTTTTGCAATCTGTCGTCTCATAAAGACATAGCCACAGCCATTTCTATGCATTGTTTTCATGTGTACTTCTACATTAAGTCCACTTTTGTTTGAACGTTATTCTGTAGATAACCTCTACTTTTAGCCTTTTTAAAATCACAAGCAATGCGAATAATTTGCTTCATTATGTACGTATATGTCGTACTGTTTTAAACAAGGTAAGCGCAATTGATAATGTGCATTTCAAGAATTCTAAATAAAAAGAAAATGAAGCTATTGATTTATTAACAATACCTAAAGGCATTCTGGAACTAAGAAAACTATTTACTTTCCTTAAGAAAATATTTGAAGAAAGCAAATTTTCGGCAAGATTTCCTTGAATCAAATTAACAAATGTCTTAAGCAAAGAAATACAATTATTTCATTGCATTCTCTTAATCGGAGAAAGAAACGTTTGTCTGAGTGTAGCGTGTAAGACATTTAAGATATAGGCCGATACACAGCGGGATTTTACAAAATACTGAAATTATGTCAATTATTATTGGGAAAAGTCATTAAAATTTATCGCACAATTTCCAATGCTTTAAATTAAATATTTGATCTTCTTATTATATTTTTTGATTCTATTCACCCGTGCCTATTGAAATTTCGTCTTCGTTAATAATGTTTTCTGGGAATATAAAAATTCCTAAAATAAGACACGCAGAAAAAAGCTGACGACTAGTTGGCTATGGAATCAGACATGACATCCCGAAGGTATAAGAGGCAGCGCGTCGTAACGCGTAGAATACTAAACCAAAGATCCGACCTTATACGATTTACATAACGACATTTTATTATGAAAGAAGAAAGGACAAATTCACAAACATGCTCTATTCTTTCGCATCCGGTCCTTGAAAAACTCTCGTATCGTAACAGGGTTTCAAACGACGTTATTTTTGCATTAATTAGTTGATTACATGTGTTTTCCAAATCAACGAATCTTGGAAATCATTCAAAAGTTAATGTTGACAAAGAATTGGAGGGGAAAAAATTAAATGGGGGGTTTTTATTTGTAAATTGCGTTACGTCAATATCGCACATCCATTGGGAATATAAGAACGGAGAAACATAAAATATCTGTCAAAAGATAAATGAGGCATTAACATTTTACTAACTGTGGGAAAAACTTTTCCTCAAGTTCTCTTTTAAACTTGTTGTATTCTTTCCACATTTCGAAGAATCTGAAGGGAAATATAAATTGATCATATTAGAACGTCGACGATGAAAAGCTTTTCAATACAGATTGTTGTTAAGAAGCTAAAGTAGAATAACACCTACGTACACTAGCGCTCAATATAAATTAGCTATAGAAACAGTAAATCGTAATAAAAATTGAAAAGTAATATGAAGAATGAATTAGGAGGCTACACAATTAGAAAAATAAATATAATCACAGTCAGGAGGTTATTAAAACAGCTATGAATCCTATTACTAAGTTGAAACTAGTAAAATATTGTAGACAGTTCCCCAATAAACTGGCGCAAGGAAATAAGTTAGCTCTAAGAGATACTTCATAGTTTACAACGTCCATTGACCAAGGAACATTAAAATTTATAAAAAAATCAACCAAAAATTAACTAAACTTGTTATTAAATTTCAAATAACCATTTTTTAAAATCCAACTACAATAAAAAATGTGAATACAAAGTGTGAATTTCAAAGAAATCAATAATACCTGTTAAATGCTTTAATTTTATTAATAGTAATTTTTATTTCATCCACGTAATTTGAGTGAAAACCAAAGTAGGCTGTGATGTCAATATTAACGTACGCACTAAGTGGTTGTATAATAAAAAATAAAAGAAAAAACCTTTACATTTAACTTAAATCAATTTCACAATTTGCATATTAATTCAAAGAGATAATTTGCAAGCTTAATTTCAGCGTGGGCTACAAACTTTCTCTTAAGAAAACAAAGTTCAAATTTTTGACGAGGAGGCACAGTAATCGTATGTTAATGAAATTCAAAGATAAACTTAGGCAAAGTTAATGCATTACAATTTTCCTAATTATGCTCACACAATTTACAATAATACTGCAAAAAAATATTGGCTCAAACCGCTTGGATTCCATAAAATCAATACAAAAGATAGATAACGAGATACTTGGGATATATTTGACGTAATGGATGGTGTGGAGATTTGGATGAAGAAAGGAACTGGATGGAATTGAATAACAAAGAAATATACGCTAACGGAATTATTTACCTTTAAAGAGATTAAGTAAACTTGGAAACCCATTACTCTACGTTGGGCATGAGATCAGTTTTAAACCGAAATTGCTCTAAATGATAAATTCTCCGGTAGGTTCTTCATTTATAATACTTAATTACTAAAATAGGTTTTATACTTTCGCTTAATAGATTTCGGTCTAATTCACTCCACTTTCCTCTTTAATTATACTGATAAAACTTTCAAAAGAATCCACCATTCCACTTTTTAATTACTGCGATTAATTTGAATTGACTGACATTTGTTGAAAAAAAGAAGAGGTTAGCAAGATATTGGGGTTGAATCTTTTGAAATTCTCTTTTATATCCTTTTATTGATAGCATTAATTTAGACAGCAAATTACTGCAGTTACTTATAGTATTTTGTACAGAAAATTGTTTTATTTTTCAAATGAAGGGCGTAGAAAGACTAATGACTCCCAATAAAATAAAGAAATAATAAATAACAAAACAGGAACAAATAGAGGAAATTAATAACGATAACCAAGAATTAAAATAAATGCACAAAATTGAGACTTAACAGATTAACAATTGTAAACCTGGCGTCACTGGAGATAACTTGCCACTTTTTCCTAGCTTTCTTTAAAAACAAAGAACAGATTACCTTAAGAAACTCATTCTATATTCTAACACAGAATAGGTTAAATATAAGTCAGTCCCTATTGCAAACAATTTATTTTCCCTGAAGCAAATTACGGATTGTCAAAAAGCCTGGAGACAGATGTTTAATTACCAGATACTTCGAAGTTTACTTTTATGTCAAATCAACTTCGAAGTTTTCAGCAAGTATTCTTCCTTGTTTAATGGTAATATAGCTGCTAAAATGTTTTCAGGCATTCATGAAACTTCACAAATTGAGCTTCGAGTGAAAGTTTTTGATTCTCAATGGATTGTTTATCAAATAAATTTAACAGAATAAATATCTTTAGATGAAATATTTTTCCTATTAGGTACAGTTCGAGATGCCAAAGTGTGATGTACGAGGGTAGTCTGAAAAATTTCACCAATCAGGAAACCAGCAGGCGATTATGATTAAAACATTTTAATGTATGATATTTTGTTTATTTGTTATTACACTATAATTTGAAAACAAATGAAAATCGGACATATATATAGAGTTCTTTTACATTATTTTCACGTGTACAATAGACTCCTGGAATTTGATCCATTCCTCTCGACTCACCCTGTATACTTGAAGTTTTCACATTGCAATTTAAAACTAAATCTTTATTTGAACAATACGAGGTGTGGCAATTAAATAACCAATTACATTACAAAGATTATCCCCTTCAATATACTCTCCTTGCCGATCCCTACAACATTCCATACTAATTTTCCACTGTCGAAAGCAATGCCGGAAGTTCGTTTCTGTCAGCTTGTTGAGAAGCTTCCACACTGTCAAATCTTGTCCCCTTAAAATCCGATTTTATCTTAGGAAATAAAAAAAAAGTCACAGGGGGCCAAGTCGGGCACGGATTTTGCAAAGAACGCCTTCACAGACAAGGCGGAATGGGCTGGCGCATTGTCTTGGGCTCTTCGTTTTCTCACTCGTTCACGAAGGATTCAGCAAGAGCTCGGACACTCAAACGACGATTTTCACGGACCAATTTACCAATTTTCTGAATGTTGTCATCCGTTTTTGATGTTGAGGGTCGTCTTCGGTCGTTTCACATCCCCCCTTAAACCTTTTACACCACTCAAAAACTTGTGTGCGCGATAAACACTCGCTTCCGCACACTTCCTTTAACATGGCATGAGCTTTTGTAGCAATTTTTCCCAGTTTCACAAGAAACTTGAGGTTAACTCGTTGCTCGATCTGAACACGACGCTAGCGTAAGGACTTGAACGGACGATTGCTACATCGAGACTGAGCGACGTACAACCGTGCCCATCGAACTCAGGGTGGGGGAGGCATCTACAAGCACAGACATGTTCAAACCTGCCGTGGCGCGCTCCCTGTTTGCTGGTAGTAGCACCAGTCCGGTTATTTAATTGTCACACGTCGTAAATCAGATTACTGTTACCCAAAACAATATCTCAATTTGAGTGAGAATAACCTCACCTGCACAGATATGAAATTATTTAATTACTGATCTAAAGGCACTGAATTTGTTAGGTGTTTTCAGGAGAAAACTTTACGCATTATAATCTAAACGACTTTCAGTAATTATTGGACCAATTTACAATATTCTTTGTATCTTGATTTTTGCTTTATGTCTTTACTTAAATGTATTTTACATAGTTTCAACAAAAATTATTATTATAAATTAGATGTATTAATTTAATATTTTATTTAAAAAGTATAGACGGATTAGGATTTATAAGAAAAAGTAAAAAACTGTGAAACAAGGTCAGAGTAAATTACACCACGATCAGTTCTTGCGGTTTCCGTGAAACAATATGTCAAGTGAATTGTCAGCAGCAGGTTTTCCAGGTGATTAATTAATATTTTTAGCAAATTCGTAGGTCAGCGACTACCTGTATCGGTAACCGTTGACACAATATTTGCAGCCGAACAGTAAATTTCATAATAGGTCGCAGTTAGCGTCGTGTAGTTACCTGAAACGACTCAACCGGTTTGAGATTAAAACTTTTGCAAAATTGAAAAGCCCTCCGTTACAAACTTCGTACCAAATTAATTTTGTAGACACATACAACGAGCACAAGCACAAATATATTTCTTCTTGCAAGCTTTCCAACTATAAATTTCATCAAATTTATGTTGAAACAGTAAACAGGTTTTACTACTATTTTCAGGCTGCCATCCTCGATTATTATTCGTATATGCACTCTACTTGATAACTACGTTGAGAGCGTGAATTTAAACTAATTATTCAGAAAGTTTGTTGTATACATATTACAGTGTGATTTTTTACAAATGATCCACCGATAAAAAATTCCAATAACACATCTATTTTTGTTGCAAGAAGTGGGAAATGCTTTGACCTGTGAGTCATACTTATGACGCTATCATCTGTGTCCCCAGGAATGTATTTGTCAGCGGATTGTATAGGAAGAATCGGAAGAACACGAGAAGGATAGCAGCAAACTTTCGACCTGCATCAGATAGGTATGGAAAAGTCCATCTTTAGCTCCGCCAAAGAAACCCTGTCAAGCCGAAAGCAATACCAAGTTTTTACTGATTCGTTTTTTCGATATTGGAGAGATTGTCCACTAAGCGTTCGAGTCTCCAGGTTAGATGATTAATGCAGAGTTCTATGGTGCCGTCTTAACACGGCCAAGAGAGGATATGAGAAGAAAATGTCTAGTGAAGTGGCCGGAAACAATATAATAACACGAGGCTCATACACCATTTTCATCGTCCAACAATTTTTGGTGAAAAACAGCATTGCAATTGTTCCTCATCCAGGAAAATTCCAAATAGGTGTTGAACATATTAACAAAACTAAATTTCCAGAACGTATTCCTTTTGCTTAATAAAACTTTTAAATCGGGTTTAATCTCCTAAGCCTTTACAAATTTAAACAAATAGTAAACGGATACTCTAAAACTGTGGCACTGGAACACTGAAACAGTTCACTAAAACCCTTACCACAACACTTAATTCGTACTGGACGCACGTTTCGATAGCCAAGCTATCATCATCAGCAGCAAGACTGAACTAACAAGCTAAGTGAAAAACTAACCTTATAAGGAAAATAAATTATGCAAAATGTAAATTTAAAATCGTAAAATTTAATGAGCCGCTTCATTGCACAGGACTATAAATAGCCTAAAGGTAAATGAGCCGAATGACGTGAGTTAATAAATCCTAGATTACAATGAAGCGGTTCATTGCACATGGTTAAAATTACAACTATAAATGATTAAACATGATGTAACAAAGGATAAAGGCTGGAATTTAGTGGTCCTAAATCTGAATTCATTAAGTGACTTTGTTTTTGTAAATTTCCATGCCTTCGTAACAATTTAATTGAGAAGTACTCCTTACGTTTTTAATTAACTTTATATTATCAACATTATGGTTATTTTCAAGCATATGTAGGGCAACGCTAGATTTATCAAACCTTCTGAATTTGAGATGAGCCAAATGTTCTTTGTACCTAATTTTGATTGATCTTTTTGTCTGCCCAATATACACTTGATCACAATCTTTACATGAAATTTTGTAAATTCCTGATTTATCCATGTTATCCACTGGGTCTTTGGAATTTCCTAAAAGGTTTTTAAGGTTATTGCTCGAAGAGAAAACAATCTTGCGGTCAATCTTAGAAAAGATTTTTTGAAGACCCTTGGTGTAACATGGATAAAAGGGTAATTTAACATATTCCTTATTATTACGGCCGTCAATGCGTTCTAATGTGCTTACATTTCTAATTCTTAATCTATTCTTATGTTTCCTAATAGTATTATAGACGACATCTTCAGAGAATCCGTTAAAGTTAGAAATATTGATGATTTCTTTAGTTCATTTTGATATCTATCTTTCGTTAAAGGAAAATTGAGTAACCGGTGCACCAAAAAGTTAATAGCCGAAAGTTTGTGTTCATATGAGTGATTAGAATACTGTAAGATGAATCTATTATTACTAGTAGGTTTCCTATATACGTCTATTCTAACTTATTTCTATTTCTTATTACTAACATGTCGAGGAAAGGAATCCTGTTGTCTTTTTCCTCTTCGTGGGTAAATTTGATAGAGGGAAATTTTGAGTTAAGTTGTTCTATGAAATCCGTTATTGAACATTTACTGATGTCAAAGATGCAAAAAATGTCATCGACGTATCTGATCCAAAGCCGAGGGAAATAAGCGAAAGTATTCTTCAGGTCAGTTTCAAATTTACCCATAAAGAGGTTAGCCATAAACGGAGATAAGCTGTTACCCATTGCTGTTCCTTCCGTTTGTTGATAAAAAGTGTTGTTAATTTGGAAAAAGTTTTGTTTCATGCAAAGTTTTGTCAAAGAAATGAAGCTAGTAACTTCCTCTCTATCCATTTGGTTATCTAACAAAAGTGTTTCTAAATATTCCAAAGTTAAATCGACTGGAACACTCGGGAACAATGAACTTACGTCAAACGAAACTAAAATTTCTTTGTCAGTAAGCTCAATGTCCTTAGTTTTTTCAATGAACTCGTAAGAATTTTTAATAGCCAAATCCGGAAATTGTACAGGTAACTGGTTCAATTTGTCAGATAACCACCTGGAAAGTAAGTAAGTTGGACTGTTGATATTCGAAACAATGGGTCTCATGCTTTTTCCGGGCTTGTGAATTTTAGGTAAACAATACATCCTAGGTAGTACTGGGTTTGATACCGTTAGTCTAAATCTTAAATTGTCGCTAATGACAGCCTTACATTCTAACATGGTCTTTTTGGTTTCTGTAATCATTTTAGACAAAGGATTTTGCATAATTTATTTTCCTTATAAGGTTAGTTTTTCACTTAGCTTGTTAGTTTAGTCTTGCTGTTGATGATGATAGCTTGGCTATCGAAACGTGCGTCCAGTACGAATTAAGTGTTGTGGTAAGGGTTTTAGTGAACTGTTTCAGTTAAACAAATAGATTCAAGGAATCCATTATTAGAATTTACTCTTGGATATTATCCATTTAAAGTCCTTACGAGATCAATAAAAAAAATTATTGTATAAAACCATACAACACGTTTTCCGTTTCACAGATTTATGTATATATATCTTGATTACGTAAACCGCAAAATTGCTAAATTATAATTAAAATTTTTTATTATTTAGTGCTCTGTTTTTAAATGTGATTGTATTTACATTTGGTGGAATTATATTAATTAAAATAAAATATCAGCAACACGTTGTTTATCGAAAATTAAGGTAATTTCAATAATTAGCTGCATATTTGAATACACAAATTCTGTTTATACTGTTTTTAATCAATGTACTGCTTATCATAGAAAATTGGTACAAATATGGGAATTCATATATGTTATTTTTCCAACTACAGTGAATATTGTGTAAAACCAACAAATTGCAATACAATGGCAAGATTCGTGAACCAAGCTTTAGGTAAGATATATTTAATTAATTTAATGCAAGATATTTAAGTTAAAGGCAACTCTCGTATTTTACGTATTTTGTGGCCAACAGATGGAATTAAGTACGAAAAAGTCAAGCTTTTAGTCACGGATGGTGCTTCTTATATGCTCAAATGTGGTACAAATTTGAAGATTTTTTATAAAAATCTTAATCATTTAACATGTTTTGCACATGGACTCAATTTGGTGTGTGAATGTCTAAGAAATCAATATGCTAATGTTAATGGTTTAATTTCAAATACCAAGAGAGTCTTTTTAAAAACTCCACTGCGTGTGGCAGTGTATAAAGAAAATCTGCCAGATCTCCCTTTGCCTCCCGAACCTGTCTTAACACGTTGGGGAACTTGGTTAGAGGCGGTAGTTTTTTATGCTAATAATTTCGAAGCAATAAAATCAGTAAGTACTTTTTAGCAAAATTTTTAAATAAGATTGTTTTTATTTAACGCATTATGTTTTAGGTTGTAATATCGTTTGACAAAGATTCAGCTAACTGTATTGAGCAATCGCAAGAATACTTTTCCAATCAAAATGTCAAAAACGATCTTTTATACATCAAGTCGCATTATAAATTTCTCATTGATAACATCAAAAGATTAGAAACATTCGGCCTTCCTCTTACAGATTCTGTTGCAGTAATTAATAACGCCGAAGCAGCTCTTAAGAATGCCCCAGGAAAAGTTGGCAAAACAATTTTGTCAAAGTTTAACCAAGTGATTTCGAAAAATCCAGGTTTCAAAACGGTTAAAGAGTTTGCTGAGTTGCTCAGTGGCAAAGCAGTTGAAGCTACCGCTCATACCACAGCTGACTGGTCCGTATTTAAATTTTGTCCTACAACCTCGTGTGACATAGAACGTTCATTTTCTTCGTACAAACTGCTGTTTTCCGACCGAAGAACAAATTTTACTAACAACAACTTGGAAAAACATCTTGTGTGCTACGCAAACGCGAAATTTGAGGACATGTTACACGGCGATTAGTTAATTTATTTATTATTTTAAACCAAATGAATCTACATATTTTAGTTATTAGTTAAAATTTGTATGTTTTATTTCTTTTTATGGCTGAAATGTACCTAAAATTACATTAAATACCGTCTTCTTATTCATGTTTTTTTAAAATAAAATGATTTTTGTGTTTACCGTTTTTTTTAAGTATTTGCCTAACATGCCTAAATCACAGTTTTTCGTCCTAAATACATAGTTTTTAAGGCCTAAGAAAGGGCCTTTTTAGCTGTTTTTTACGTCCTAAATTCCCGTCTCTAATGATAAATCATGGGAATTACGAAATTATAGGGTTTAAGCTAAATTCTTTTATATTCCGACGAATGATATATCTCTGCATAAGTCATTTACAGTGTGAAACGTTGTCGTTTTGAGATTATTCGATATTTATAGCTGTAGATGTGCTTACTATTTAGCTGCTCCCTTTGTAGTAATCAGTTTTAGTTTCGTATAATAGGCAAATACAGATCAGGGTTGGATAAAGGGAGATAATGGACCAAAATACGAGATCATGCAATGGGATAAAAATACTCTTTTTTGTCGTCTCTCCGCATATCTATGCATGTGCAGGTTTTTTCCATTTAGACAACTAGAATGGAATTCAAAAAGGTACAAACATAAAAAACCCGATAAGACATATACATACGTACGGGTTAGTGGTTTATCACTCAATTACAATAATCGACAAAAAAAACAGATACTTTCCCAACTTTGCTTTCACCAACAATAGCTATTCATATGTTTTTGACAAGTGACATATAGAATAATAAGCATACTAAAATAACATCCTTTGTGTGGGACCGTTTTATATCAATTCTTTATTTAGCGTTGAACAATTTCAAAAGCTGCACAACCTGTTATTTTTCTTTGCTACAAAAAGCGTTAGATCTCCAGATATGCTCAAAACAAACGAACCCTTTTCGGATATAATTCACATTTAAAATCTTTTTAATTTATCAACTTACGAGTTTGTTTGAAGAATTACACGGTACAACTAAACATAATGGATTTGTTACTGATATAGTAATTGTAAGTCATGTCCTAAGCATAAAGAATAAAATTCATATTCCTATCTATGTTTGTCTTTCAAAAATATGCGATTAATTCACGAAATTTGAAACACGAGCGCAAAGCAAAAATAAAATTAATAGCAATGTATTTATAAATAAACTTTATTAATTAAATACGGTTTCAACTGCATCTTGGAGTGATTTAAATTCAAACATCTAACGAAATTTTAAGGTAAATTATTAAACAATTTTGGTCCAATGCAACCTGGTGACAATTTAGACACATCATGAAATCGATCACCAGTCCTTGTGTGGTACTACTAAAATTTGGAAGTAATTTAAAAATCATAATAACCGCGTTAAGAAAACGTTTTCAAATATTTTAGAAGACGGATGTTAAAGCTATTGGACGATAATTCTGGGAAATACCACCCACAAACGAACAATTTATTAGATATTGTAACGGACGGGAAATTGCAATAGGAACTGGTATGCAGGCTTCCGGGGTCATCAATAACACTTTTGGTTTCGTAGCTTTTGCCAACGGTTTGGAGCTCTCTAAACACATGAGTTTCCACATCAGAACTGCTGTAGCCAAAATCTGAACAATGGATCAGCTACGCGTGGTGATTTCTACTATAATAGTGAGGGTTGCGAGACAAGATGAGGGTAGAGTGAAATTGGATTTGGTGGCCAATGTCCAATCTTCACTCAGCCAGTGCGGAAAGTACTATAGTCTAAAAATTTGAAATTGGACTTGAAGATGGTTTTCATGTTGTTCCTGAAAAGAATCATGCGATCGGTGACACTCTGAATGCAGGGTAGATACGCTTGCTTACGGAAATTAGAGAAAATAAAAGATCTGAATAATAACGTAAACTATGACTGTAATTGTTGAAATGTAAGAAACAGACCGAAACACTAGAATGCTTTTATTCAATTTATTTCATTAAATAAACGAGTCTTCGGTTCTTCCGCGCAAGCAAAATGCGAATAATCAACTCCGCTAAAAAGGAATATCGAAGTTATATTAAACACAAATCTTAAGAAATTAATCATTCCGTTCTTAGAGGAAGCAGTATGAATATTTTCCCTCTTTCTCGTTGTGCGAAAGCACTTTTGCGAAATGTCAGAATCGAATTAAATAAACTTGAAACTGTAAACACGGAAGAACTCTCTTTTACACTAAATTAATTTGCGACGAGTTCGATACTAACCCGAGGAGTGTAAAATTCTAAAGTCCTCTCTTACACAAGGAGAGAATTAATTCTCTGAGACGTCGCTAAAAGATAAAAACTTATCTTCTAAACGCATCCTTCGAAGTATACCTTCTGTTTTACTGTGTTATCGATAATCTTAGTCAAGGCAATTTATGTGATCTTTTGAAAACGATTCACCTGAAGTATTTCAGAAACTAAAATGAAAATAAAAATTACCAAAAATTATAAACATTTTAAGTGATGGTAACTCACATGAATGCATATTATGTGTATCACTTGCTTAGGTAGGTTTTAAAATAAAATTAAGCAAGGTTTTGACATTTTGTCATCAAAACTGTTAATAGTTTGCCTCCATTTCCTCAACTTTACCTCCATTGCTCTCCGTAATGATTTACACACTTTCAGTATTTGTTTGAAGAAAGAAAAGATCATGCTGCTTACAGAAAAACTATTATATCATTAAATATTTTTATTGAGCGATGAAGGAACGAACAGACTCAAATTATAAATAAAAACATTCCTCCAAATCACTAAAAAATAAGAGGTAAAATATAATAAAAAATAAATAGGTTTAGATTGTACTTACGCTTATATTGCATGAAATCACTTTTAAAAGATAACACAAATGCTCGATTTATGACAAATATTACTTACTCTTTGTATATACATTACTATTATGCCTTAAAATTTCATTGTAATATTAAAATTTAAACTTATTTCTGTCGACATTTAATAGCAAGGTATACAGGATATTTAGCCTTTGAGAAGAAATTCGGGAATAATTCGTTCACCCTTTTATTATTAATACAAACAAATACTCTCAAAGAAGGATAAAACCGAAAAGGTATTCTCCACTATATACAGAATCTTCAATGTTAAATCTCATTTATAATTAAGCCCAGAGACACCAAGCATGAATTTCGTATTTTGCGAATATTTACTACCCGAACCATTATTTTTTCACAAAGTGCTCACTGATAAAAGGAGATATAAATTCGGTGAGACAAGTTGTTGCAGAAAACGGCGAGGATACGTCAAAAAACGGGTTAATATTTAATACGCTTAATAATACTCCAGCAAAATTTTAGTCATAAAGCAGCTTTTCGAGGTAAGAGTTGGTTGCAGTCGAAAAAACAATAGCTTCGCTTTATAATTGCGACACAAAGTGACCATTTTATGCTTGATTCAATCCTTTGTAGTGTCCTAACAAGGATAAGGGAAAAGATTTCGTTATAATTGACAATTAGAATCCCCTGTCTTTGTGAAAACGGAAATACCCTTCAAAAATATTATATCTCATTTTGTGCAATTGGGCGTACTAACATGGTTACGTGTATAAAAGGAAAACGTTCTTTTCACCTGTTTGTATTTCTCTCCATATTATTGTTTTCTATAAGTTTGTTTAAACCCAATTAAGCATGTTACACCGCTGATGAAATATCCCATAAATTAATTAATATAACAAAAACTCTCTGGGTTTATAGACCAATTTTGTGTAAAGAACAGTCTAGACGGTATATATGCACTTGGGACACAGAATTTCCAAGTTCAGTCTTATTTTTTTATAAACATAATTATTATTAACCTTAAAAATGAATAATATTAGTGTAATTTTAAAAAGTGATTAACAGACTTCCTCTGGAAGAAAAGGTTAAAACCAAATTTAGATTGACCATTATCTTAATTAAAATTAAGGTAAAGAACTAAAAGAAGAGCCGAAAATAGAACATTCACACGACGTTTTTCAATGGACATGTAAGAGTTCCGATCAACGGGAAATGAATAAGCGATTTGAATGGATTCTAACGGAAAGCTCACGCCTAGTTGAAAATAGGCCTTCTTTTTTTTAGATTAATATAAGATACCTAAAAGTCAATTTAGGTTATGTTTGGAGGTTTACTAGTCATAACTTAACGAAATTTACGTTGGTACTTACTGTATTTGGATTTACCATAAAAAATATAATGTATTTTAATAAAATACAAAGATTCAAGGTTGAAAAAAAAAATAGTTATATAATTTCCAACTTTCTTATTTTCTGCTTAGTTTCAATTTGCACCTTCATCAGTTTCAAGATGCTGCCAGCGTGAAACGAACAAAAAAAACCTGTACAATTTAGAAAGAGTCATAAATCATATTACCACAGTATTCTCCCTTGAGAAAGAAACGAGACGGAGAAGATAGAGAGCTAACGTAAAATATGGGAAAGAAAATGTCACTATTTACGTACTAAAATGGTCGGTTACTTGAAGAAGAACACGATTACAAAATTGCTTTCGAATCCCAATAACACTTCGGAATCCTCTCAAAGGATATCTCGCCGTTGCTGCAAGCAAAGTTGATCAGAAATGAATTAGGTATGTGGAAAAATAAATTGAATGGAAAATTAAATAGATTGCAGCTGCACCTTGCATGTATTTGGATAGAAAACTTAATTTACTTCTTTACTGGTAAATATAAGAAGTTTATGAAGTCTAAAATTAGTAGAAAATATTAATGATTTCATTTTAATGTAGAGGGAGTGTCTAGAAAAGACAGCCATTAAGAAATCATATTGGCGAAAAGGTGATTGTGCAATTCCTCGTTCTCTGGAATCTGCGAAATGATTAACAACCGGACAATTTTCATGGCGTGATGTAGGAAGAACCGACTTTCAACACAAATTTTTAGTTAATGTATGAGTTTGAGACATACCTCGAACACTGCCACGATTAGAAAATGATCCGATACATTTTAGGCGCGAAAAAACATAAAATAAAATAATCTTTTGTGTTTAATTCTTAATTTTAATTCTTAACCACCTTCCACCAACACAAGAAAATTCATTTTAAAGTAAGTACCTTCTTTGCATATTTGTTGTATAATTTTACGACCCCCGGAGAGGTATATCATGAAAAGATTTTTTACATCTTTTCCCCTTAAGAAAGCGGCAGATACCATTCTGAAATATGAACGGTTTGATATTTTTATTGTACAAGACCACCACAGTTCATAACTCGCATCCGTTGAACAAACTTTGCGACAGGATGGGATAAATTTCTAGATTTGCTGACACCTTAGGACGCAATGATTTTATTGAGAGGAACTCAACCAGCGACTTATTGACGGTGAAAGCTTATTTCTAAGCATTTTTCTTTACGTGATTTAATATCTCCGTTCTTATATTTTCGTCGACGTGTAAGAATGGCGTTCATGCAACATTTAAAACGCATTACCTAATGGAAAAAGTACTATTTATCATTTTTTTACTATGTTTTAATGAAGCATAACCTTGCCTCCTTAAATCCGTGTGTTTAGAAGCAAGAAAATGCTTTCACTTTCATTTCATTTCGCGCATTTCACCTTTCGTGCTTGATGTGGAAATTTCCCTGTATGGCTTGCTTTATATAACGATAAGATAACCATCTGACAGCGTACACTGTGTTACTGAAACGCAACAACTAAACCTGTGCAAGTAACAAATTACCTTTGAAAGTGAAAATGATTTGGTGGCAGCGTCGGTAAGTATGTATAATTTGAAATAATACTCTTGTATTTCAAGAAAAAATCGAATAATAAACGTAAATCTTACGTGTCGACATTTTTACTCAACTATTAGGTATATAAGAAATTAAGTTACTACTTAGAAGTTAGTTTTTAAAACCAACTTCTAGAATGACACCGACTACAACTTGCAAAGGCTACTATTGGTAATTATGGCTTCAAAGAAATGACAAATCTCGAAAGAACACTTTTCATGAAAGCATGATTCTGAAACGCGGTTGAAAAGCTCGCTACTTTCTTAAATAACAACACTTTAAGTTTAATGGCGCATATCATTTCCAAGCTTTCGATCATTAGAGACAGGTGAATTTGTTTCCTGTAAAATCGTTAGAACTTTCCAGTTGCCAGATTAACATCAAATTTCTCTATAACACTGTTCAACTTAAATGCATCTAAACTACTAAACTACATAAACTCTTTCTTGCACGTGTGCAGCAATATCTGATTAAGATTTTCACGATGTACGATATTCCCATGCTGTAATAACATCGTTTTATGATTAATATCTAATTGATATGCAATTTGTTGCTTAATTTTTTTTCTAAAAGAATCAAATGTCGTTAATGATATTCGAACCATCATAGAACCATATCAAAATGAGTGCTTAAAACTTAATATTAACAGTGCATAATTTTATTAAGGCTTAGCGATGTTGTAAGAAAAGCTTTGATAAGAGCAAAACACTTCCCCCAGGTGTACAAGCACAATTGAACGCCCCCAGCTATTGTTAAATAAGGGACAGAGGTGAAAGGGAAAATGGAGGAGATACACAACTGGGAACAATATGATTTTACAATTTCACGTACCACCTAGATTTGCCAAATATTTAAATTGCTATCCATGAAAAGTCTCCCCCAACTTGTTCCATATTTTATCATCCCCCAAAATAACTTGTTTGGCCCTGTGACGTGAGGGTTGTTAATTACAATTGTATACCGTAGATATATTTGTTTTTTGCTGCAGTAAATATAATACAAGTAGGTATTCATTACCACATAATAATATACACCATTACAAAAAATGGTGTCTTAGTTATGTGTTTAAATGGCACAATTATCAATTAAATATAAATAGAATAAAAAGATAAAAATCAATTATGAAATTAAAATAACAAACAATGTCATATAAATAAATAAATAGAGAGGAACGAAACATACATCCACTTAGGAACTAAACTCTTGGATGTCGTAGATCCCCGCTCCAAAAGTATTGCTTTAACCTTTTTTTTAAATAGATTACAGGTAAGATTTTTAGATCTGTATATTACAATAATCATTTCATTCACTGTAACTGGTTCAACGGAAACTATTTCCGCATCATTTTCTGCTTCCATTCTTTTTATTGCAGAATTTCCCTGAATAGAATTTACTCTGCACAAGTAACTTAAGATTTTAAAATTAGGTATTATTAATTAAATAATAAAGAAATCATTATATCTATATATATCTATATTTAAAATATATGTGGTTACATCAATAATATTCTTAACAGAAAGAAGGTGTCCTCCCGATCAATTCTCTTATCGTTGATTTTCGCTAGGCCATTTCGGATATGTTACATTTTATCTGGAAACGGTTTCGCTGAAATAGTTCTCCGAAATTTGTAATTTATATACCTCCAGCATCCCTACATTATGCCACTGTCAATTGGATTGACTTTGTGAAAGTGAAAGGTATATGACTAGAAGAGCCAGCGAAAAGAGAGGAAAACAAATTTCAACACCCTACCTACTACTTTTCGTATTGGTGTATACAGTAAAATATGTATGCTTATTGTCTTGAAAAAAAATATCCAATATCCTGCTGTCAGTTAGATTTGTTAGATCATGTTCTCTTTTCTATGTTATACGACGTATTTCTAATGTAATTTTTAAAATAAACAGATAAAATGGAATATTTTAGATATTATAATTACGATGTTCTGGGAAGTAATATTCTATTTCTGAATAATGTTTAATTCTATGAAATTGAAACACAGCAACCAGTCAAAATATTGATTTACGAAGGACATTCAATAATTAACGAGACAAACTGCATTAGCGGGAAAACTACTGAATATTATTAGATGAAACTTTCTGTGGGTCAAGTTGGCAACCTTAGGGTCAAATTAAATCAGCTGTTTAAAAGAAATATACTCAGTGACATAGAAATTGCAACAGCTAGAAGAGGTTGGAATTTCCGGATGAAATTTGGTAATATTCACCTAGGTAAAAGTAATACTATAAATGATCAAAATTTGGGAGGAAAATCTTTATTAGTTAAAGAAAATTTTACAATAATTGTTAATAATGTGTCGGACCGCCTCTTTGATTTACACATTCATTTACACGCCGTGGCATTGATTGAATAAGGTAGTTTATCTCGTCTTGGGGTATTGCCTCCCATGCAAGTTGCACCTCATGTCTCAATGCCTCCAAAGTCAAAGGAAGACGTGCATTATCTTGCTGGAATAATGGATCTTCGAGCCCTTGTAAGTATGGCAGAAGATGTGTTCCAAGCACCTCCGCAATGTACCGTTGCGCTGTCATATTGCCTCGAATGAACACCAAGGGAGACCTGCTGCCATAAGTAATCGCACCCTAAACCAGAACACCCACAGTGCGGTGTACGTGCCTCTCAACGGTAAATCGAAGATTCTGCTGTTCACCCCGTCTTCTTCTGATTCTCTGACGACCCTCGTGCATGCCTAAACAAAATCTTGATTCGTCACTAAACACAACACGACGCCATTCAAGATTCCAATGAGATCTTTCATTGTACCATTGTAACCGTTGCTGATAATGTTCCACAGTCAAAGGAAGCACAAGTTGCGGATGATATGATGTTAACCCAAAACTTCGGATACGGCAATAAAATGTTCTAAAGGTTACATAAGAGAAATTAGAAAAACTTCAAGCTTATTAGAAACGCAAAAACATTAAAAACAAGGTATTAGAATTTGTTTGCTAGATTTCGGTTTGTCGTGTTTAAAGTTAGAGCAGGGTTAGAGGTTATGAAATTGCTTTCCTATAACAGAGAAATACAAGTTTAATTGACAGTCCGGAATCATCTAGGGTTGGCTGCTGCACACGACGAGCAGAATCGCCGGCCGGTGGATCTACCTGTCGTGTGCAGGTAGCGGTACGGTGTGTATTTTAACCGAGTCTCGGTTCCTCGGGTTAGATGTCTTCTGGATATGGTGTCACATTCTTAATTGCATCTACATATTCAAAGACTATTTTTTTAAATTGTATTGCAATCCCTAGATTTAACTTCAATATGACGGAAATGAGGTAAGCTTATAATTAAGTTGGGTCGCTGGTATTTAGTTCCAGTTTAACCAAAGAAATATATCCTACTTAGAACAAGTTTTTACTTCATTAAGAGGTTATATAAAAGTGGTTTTAGCCCCTCAACAAAGTTAGTGTGTTACTAAATATTAACATAACACTAATGGATGTTATACGCTGTATATTCTGGGTATAATGGTGTTTTTGTTGGTACTAGAAGAACCCTCCTTTTCAAATCAAAAATATGATGTTAATAAAGTGCTTTGCAGGTTTTAGTTTATCCCTATTAGCAGTAAACTTTGCTATTAAGAGTTCAGTGCAAATATTCAATTATTGGAAAAGAGTGTACCGCTTCAACTGACCTAGAGTTCATTTAACGATTACTGCTAATCACCCCCTGACGTAAGAAAGTTTTGCCGAGCTTTAACAAATCATTCATTAGTACCTACTTCTTCTCCCCCAACATTCGTTTATCGAAATATTTTCTGTAATCCGCAAAATATTCCTTATGAAATGAGGAAATTAAACCTTCTATAATTAGAAGCAATATTGATAAGTACTTCTTCCGGTTACGCCGTCAATATTTTATATTTGTTTAATTTTATAACGTCCATAAATTAAGCGAAACTTTATAGAAACAATGAGCCCATGTAGCTTGCCGGTATTCGCGAACTCAATTTCATATTGGATTAATGTCGCTGTACTTTTTAATTATAAGGCCATATGCCCACAAAATATACCATTGAAGGTTATTAAATTGTGAAACAGTGCGAGAAATTGTGAAAAAATTAAAACCACGCAATCAATCGACTATAAAAATTACACGTTGCAAAAATATAACAACTATAAATCTGTATCAGACACTTTATTGTACATCCATATGCTGTTAATATAGCTGAAAAATTGAAATTTAATTAAATGTGCATAGTTTTTAGATATCAGTGTATATTGCTGTTCAAGTATTGAAGTTAGACCACGGTAAACGATCTGGAACATTGGGAATTGTTATTGGTACGTTTGTAAACGTCATAGAACTATGTACAAAACATTTCCTGTTCCGCCTGACAAAGCTTTTAGGGTTGTTTGAACCCCTAGCAATTGGAATGTTACCCTTCCTTCTTAAATTATGTTTAAATGACAGAAGCAAGACGCAAAAAAGTATTGGGTTATATGTATATTATTTAAAAATACAAACTAGGGCAGATACCCTAGATATTCGATTTAGTAAGATTAAGATTAAGATTTTATGTTAAATTGAACTGAATCGCCCTTTGCTTGATTAAATTAAGATTCTTATTGATATGTAATAAAACAAAATATGTTACAAGTGAACACCGGCAATCCGAAAATATTTATACGTTGTTTTTATTCATCTAAAGTTTACACATTTTTTAATTTTTGTTAACATTTTTGAAACTACAACAGATAAATAGTTAAATAACTTATCTATCTTACTGAACTTCGAAAATATTTATAATGTGTTTTAAACTGTGGAAAAGTATTATAATTTTTTCTAATACAGAGATTCCTATGATTCCTATTCAACTGCAAACTTCAAAACAATGTAAACAATGTAGTTAATTAGTAAAGTAAATAAAATCATTGTTTACCAAAGATTTGAATATCT
Organism: Dynastes maya; assembly: GCA_029619315.2. Lineage (NCBI taxonomy): Eukaryota > Metazoa > Arthropoda > Insecta > Coleoptera > Scarabaeidae > Dynastes > Dynastes maya. The sequence continues at coordinate 2,125,428 of JAROYE020000012.1, read as the reverse complement.
CATAATTACCTTACTTAACCCTAAATCAATTAAAAGAGCACCAGGTCCTTGTTAAGCGGGCTAAGATAGAATATAACAATCATCGCATTCAAATATCGGCAAATAAAACCAAGGAAATGTGGCGTATCGTTCGAAACTTTAATCCTTCCAACTCTGATCACAAGAGCATTACTATTGAGGAGGATGGGACCATTGTAGAGGATCCACAAATTTTGGCGGATAAATTTAATGCTTTCTTTCAACAAATTCCAGAGCAAGTTTTACACAATTTACCTGACATAACAGTTGACAGCATAATACCAGAAAACGCGCACACAATGTATCTCTTTCCCTACACTATTTTTGAAATGAACCAAATTATCAACAAGCTAAAAAACAAAAATGCCTCGGGTCCAGATGGAATATCGGCTAGAATTTTGAAAGAATTTGGAACATTTATTCTGGAACCATTAACTTATTTAGTAAATCTATCTTTCACCTATGGTGTATTTCCAGCATGTTTCAAAGTGTCAGAAGTTGTCCCGGTCTTTAAAAAGGGCAATAGAGCTGATATACGCAACTACAGACCAATCTCGCTAATATCAAATGTAGCAAAGATATTTGAGTATTGTATGCTGACACGATTAACATCATTTATTGATAAGTATAGCATTTTACATACGAATCACCATGGATTTAGGAAGAACAAGTCCACTACCACCGCCCTATTGTTATTCTACGATATCATACTAGAACAAATTGATAAAAGAAATTCTCCGTTGGCAATCTTTTGTGATTTTAGCAAGGCCTTCGACTGTTTACAACATTCCATATTGCTGAATAAGTTAAATAGTTATGGTATCAGAGGAAATGCTTTAGAGTGGATATGCTCCTACCTTAGCGGCCGCATGCAATACGTTGGGATACAGTATAAACAGGAGGCATCTCTTAGAAGCGTTAGATCCGGTTGGCTGCCTGTGCCTCATGGCGTTTTTCAGGGAACTGTATTGGGTCCAGTTCTATTCAACCTATATACAAATGACATATATAACTTCTGCTCTGATTTATTAATTTTCATGTATGCGGATGACACCACCGTACTCGCAACTGGCTCAACTCTATCTGAGACCGAGGCATTGGCAAATAGTGCCATAAATAGGCTATATGACTGGTTTTGTGCCAATAAGCTAAGCCTTAACGAGGAGAAGACAAGCTCTTTGCTTTTTCACACGCGCCAGCGAACACAAAATATACATGCTTCAGTAACTATTCACGATAAACCCATCTCCCAAACAGAGGTAACAAAATTTCTCGGAGTACATGTTCAGGATAACTTGCTCTGGAATGTTCACTGTGACCACCTAGTGACAATGTTAAATACCAAAACGTTTCTGTTTCGCAGCCTGAAGGATCAGGTATCATTACATACATTGCTGTCTGTATATTATACTGAAATACAGTCGCGGTTGGGATATGGCATACTCCTCTGGGGATCTTCATCTACTGTTGCCAAAGTCTTTGTGGCACAGAAGCAACTTGTTAGAATATTGGGCGGGCTAAAACCTACAGAATCATGTAAACCTCTCTTTCAAACGTTGCGTGTTCTAACTCTTCCGTCTTTATATATCCTTGAAGCCGTGTGTTACCACCATAATCACAAGGAGGAGTATACCGTTATAAAAGACATACATCCCTATGAAACCCGGCGAAGAAGTGATCTCCATATTTCTAGGTGTACGCTGCATATCACTGATAAAGGATTAACAAGCACTGGGAAAAAACTATACAATAAACTACCTCGCGAAATAAGAGTTGGCGCCAGATTTAAGCAGTCTACTAAGAGGTATTTAATAGAGCAAAGCTACTACAGTGTAGAAGAGTTTCTCAACCCTAGCAACTAATCTATAGGGATAAGCCACCCCATCGGTACGTTTCGTATTTATCCTCATGTTTAGTTTAATTTAGCATTATTCTTTATTTTGTTTTTGTTTCCTTTACTTTTGTTTGATTGGTTGATCTTTTCTTGTTTTTTTGTTTGTTAGAATTTTGTATTCGACCATTGATTTTACTATCCTTTCGGATACTTTTAATCAATAAAGTATTATTATTATTATTATTATTATTATTATTATTATTATTATTATTATTATTATTTTAAATAAAATATTGAAAGATCAAATTAACATTGAGAACACTTTCAAAACGTCATTCAAATTACTGAAATACTATATTTAAAAACGTTTAAAATGTATTAATACCTTTTTCCAGCTAAAGCGTCTACAATATTCTACAAGGGCAAAAGTTATTGTTTCATACCCTGGCATCTACAACTTCAAAAATCTAGTTATCCAAGGAACGGATTTTACTTAACCGGAAAAGGGTTAATAACAAAACGTGAATAGGACACACTCCGCGAAATGTTTTCAATCCCATTTAATGAGCGTATTTAATTATTCTTATCGAGTGGATTTATCACCATTAACGTTCGTTTAGAAATTGCCCTCCACAAGCAATGGCTTGAAAAAAACATTTTATATTCATATATTCACAAAACTCACCTGAAATTCTCTCTTCGGTTCTGCACGAGAACAAAAACGATCTGAAACAATAAAAATACTCGCATTATTCTGATTTCTTTTCAAAAAAGATGGAAAGGAACTTAGAAAATAGGTTAAATTTTAATATATTTATAAAACCCTTGACATTTTGTATAGAGTTAGAATAATTTAAAATATATAAATAGTAATTTTCTCGGCCTTGTACCTACATTCGTTTTTAAGACCCGAGACCAACTTTTTTTTCATAGGCGGGAGAGGGGGAGTCAGATTGCATTGCACACAACCGCAAATATTGCGACAGACAATTTTTAAATAAAATAATAATTAATTATATACACATTTTGCAAATGAGTACCCTATTAGGCACCATTACATCTAAAGACTAGTCAAAATAAAATATGAAGGAACCTTCTAATTGTGGTAGTTGTTGAAGGGATTAGCATCATGAGTAGTAAGGCATTTAATGCTAAGCCCGTTCCAGGATGTCAGCTGAATTTTAGCAATTAGTGTAAGGAGATAAATACAGCATTAGGTGTGGGGTACCTTAGTTAAATTTAGGAACACTTTAAGAACAAAAATGTGAAATAGAAGAAGTAACAAGACGTATTTAAACCATAATCCCGATTTACGTACGAATTGTAAACACTTTTATGAAGTAACAGAGTAAAGTAGGAGCGTTTTCACGGTAGATTGTCTTGAACCATGAACTATGTAGATGTTAATTCATTATGTCGATAATTTTAGTGCGGTTTTCTTCAGCTCAAAATGAAAATTGTCGATCTGTTACCGTTGCTTCGGTTCACATAGAAGCCGCAACATTATATTACTTGCAAAACTTCTCCTGTTATTTCCTTTGTAGAAATTACGCAAGCAATTTTAGAGTAGAAACAGTGGATAATTAACAACACCTACTTCGGGGGTTACGTTCTATTTATCCTTGCAAGAGAGACTTCTCTTTTATATATATTTATATATAGAAATGTAGGTATAAAAAGATGCCGCGTTATTAAGAAAACTTTTCTTAACAAAGTTATAACTATACCTATGTTCTCCCTTTTGTCCTTTAGACAATTTCTACTGTTTCTTAACTAATATCTAGAAATTTGTAGAAGTTTTTTCTTGTGTTGAGAGTTCTTTGAAAACTACAATTATAAATTTTATACACTTCTAATTATTTAATTAAAAATAATGGAATGTACAAGGTGTTTTTAGTGGGAAAGTAAATCTTTACACTTTACACCCTTGGATTTTAGATTTTTGTATACAAAGAATATATTTAGTAAATACATTCCAGCATTATTGAATAGTATGCTAATAATAAGTAAGATTCACTTAAATTCATTAAATAATGTCGGTCTATTTACTTCTTTTATCTGTATGAGAGGTAATACCATCATAAAAGCGACAACAAAGAGCGTATTTCTCGAAACTCCAGAAAAAATGCAACAGTTGGTAATTTTATTATGAATCATGAAGCTATAATAAAGCCATTTGAAGTAAAAATTTTAAATTATGGTCGGTTATCGCCCCGTGTCAGTAGCGATTACATCTCTTAACGAATAGTGTCAATAATTTCGTTTAAAATTTTAAAATATGCCGAAAAGGAAAGAAATTAGTGTTGAAACGGGTGCTCTGATGGTAGCACAATATAACTGAGACATAAGTAATCGTCAAATTGCTAGAAAACGACGTTTACATCCATCTACTGTTGATTATAACATCAAAAAATACAGTGAAAGTGGCAGTTTTCTAAATAAAGTACGAAGTGGTAGACCAACAACATTAGCTCAAGACATTACAATCGTGGTGTCTAGCAAGCAAAATAGAAGAAAAACAGCTCCAGAAATTGCTGCAGAAATCAATACTGCACTTCCGAAGCTGATTAGCGTGTCCACGGTTGCAAAAGGCCAATCTTCACGGACGAACTGCGATGTGAAGAAAAAGAGGTTACAATGGGCACCTGAACTTCGAAATTGGACGGTAGAAGAATCTAAATTTAAGATTTTCGGTTCGCGAAGACAAGTGCTTGTACGAAGATCTGTAGGTGAACGTGCACTAGAGCAATGCACAGTCTCTACCGTCAAACAAGGCGGTGGCTCGGTAATGATTTGGAGTTATTTTGTTAATACATCCGCAGGTGATCTCGTAAAAATTCAAGGCATAACGAGAAAAGAGCAATACAAACGCATCTTAGAGGAAAATGCAATACACAATGACCCAAAACACACTTCAAAATTATGCAAGCAATATTTAGAACTTGGATTCCATCGAGTTATTATAGGAAGAACTCGATCGGGAAGTAAGAAAAACTGCTCCAACTTCAGCAGATGACATGTGGAACAAACTGCAGACAGTATGGGCTTGAATAACTCCGGAAACATTATTAAAATTAATTGCAAGAATGCTCCGATTATACGACGCATTCATTAAAACTACAGGTTACATAGACGAACCTAAAATTTAGGTCAAATAAATAATTTTAATTGTCAAAGTTGTATATTTGTGTATACTTATTTTAATATTTCCATTTAAATATTCAATGATTTACCCTGAAATTTGAGATTACCAAATACTTATGAGCGGTGGTGTATAATAATATTTCCAAAAAGTTTTAAAAATAGAAAATCATCCATTTTTGTTTAAAAGTAAGAAAAAAACGTAATGTTTTTGATTTTTCGAATCATCGGTCATTAATAACTTCTGGATAATCCTGATGGTCCTACACATTAATAGTTATAATCCAAAAATAAATAATTTCTGTAATAATCAAATTTGAAACACATTTAATTGCTGCAGCGATTGTTATTTAAACCGCCAGACCTCTTTGTCTTCTGTTAACTCACAATCACTTGTATATAATAATAATGTCTAGCTTTTGTGATAACTTAATGGCTTGCCCTTGCATATTCCTAACTTCCTGAAGCCATACGTTTAACGGAATTTCTGTTTCATGTCAAGAGCATTTTCTAATGTTCCGTTATATAATCGCATCATAAAAGCAGTTACTAATAAGCTCTATTGAGTAAACAGTTTAGTTTACTATGACCTCCAACCCTTGATTCAGGCCCATCCGCGTAACATCCGTCCATTGAATCATCTCGCTGTAGGATGTACAGAGCTTCCTGCCTTATCAGTTCATTTCAACATGGACGGATGTACATAGTACTGTAATATATGTTTCGCGGAATATATATGACCGTAGTGTATATTTTCCGTCGAACATTTTCTACCCTAGCTTTTTTATAAAGACCGATATAATTTCTAAACTGACTATTTGCCACCAAAACGCCGCCCTTTTGGAAAGAGGTTCGATAGAAATATGAAGCATAATAACAATAAATATCTCCGATCCCTGGTGGAAATATTGAATATAAGCAAAATATATGTTATATACCCGCGATCGATATTTAACAAAAGCTATAATAAAATAAGAAACAGAGCATAAAATTCACTGTCGTATATTCTTACGACTTAGACATTAAATTTCAACCATTTTGAACTCTCGGTTGTGCAAACTGCATTTGTTGTGATTACTGAGATCGCGCACCTTAAATAATTGAAATGAACATTTCCAAACAAAACATATTATGCCCCTTCGGAAAAATAGTTTACTATTATATAATACCACAGTAACTCCAATAATGCTCTACTCATATGAAATATGGACCTTATACAACATAACCACAAATCCCAATTAACAGTCACTGAGATGAAAGTTTTAAAAAAAACTTCGAATAAGACAAGAAATGAAGACATTCGATCTATGCTACATCAAGAATCAACATGCAAAAAATCGAAAGGAAACAATTAAAACGCTAATAGAAAGACTACGTAAAAGGAACATGGAGGCAAATCAAACGAAAAAAAATGGAAAGAGGTGGACCGAAATTGATTGGACAGATCAAATCGCCAAAATAGGGCAAAGAAGAGGCAAAACAGTAAAAGAAAAAATAGAGTATGCCAGGGGTCGGAAGAAGTGGAAGTTATGGATAAAGGAATCAACGGAGAACAACCCAACATCCGACTTGGGATACCATGCTACTTGTTGAAGTGTAAATAAAATGTACATTTATAAATAACCATATTTAATAATAATATAAACAAACAGAAGTATACAATTCCCCATAATATTTCTGTAGTTTTTTTCATTCATTTTTTTCTAAGAACTTTATAATAAGCTCTAATTGAAACTCTACTAGCTCTTTGAGGAACTTTTGGGACTTGAGGAAGTCGAAAATGTTTCAAAACCTTCCCAGGTTTATTAATTAGCGTTAATTACTTGGAAGATATTGAAAATCCACTTATTTATATGATTTGACTTTAAAGAAAGGGAAAAATGAGTGTATACGTGGATGTTTCAAAAAAGAATGGATTTAAAGATGCCAGGTCGATTTCGATTTAAAAGGGGTGCTTTCTTTCCGTCTCCACACCTTTTACCTTATCAGACATTTGGATAAGATAGGCACCCTATATTGCTTTAGACTTTTTCACGTGAATTATTTACATCGGGCATGTAATATTAAAACCACTTGGCAGAGTTATTTTTTTGCGCCTTGCACCATCTGTACGAATTGCTAACGACATTAGAAAGAAACAAAAGAACGCCGACACATGCTGACTGCGTTACCGAACACTCTCGCAGTCTTTTACTGAACGTACGCTTTACGTGCTTAAAATACTAGAGCAGAAAACAAATCTGAAAAGAAAATAATGTCTATTTGACCGGAATATGTATGACCTTTACCTCTAGCCGAGCATGTGAGCATCGCGATAAAAAAACCAACCTACCCTGACAGTTGTTCACTACACCATAGCATTGTACCCCCGACGAGACTCCCCACCACTCTTTCATATACAACATTTACATTTAAATAAGCAATATGCACTTAATCGAGATGCGATGTTGAAAGTGTTTAATTAGTAAATGCTCCATTTAGCCTCGATACAGGCGTAGTCGAAATAGATTTTGCGCGCTCGAGTTTAAAGGTAATGAGTTGACCTTTTGCAGAGGGAACGGAAAAAAATTACCTATGCAAAAAGTAGACGTATAATGAGAAAATTAGCGCCGGCCAAAAAGCAAAAATTATCGAATTTAAGCAAAATTAATTGCCAGAAATTGAACACGATGGAGAAATAGGTTGTCACTGTCAATTAAAAAATGAGATGTTTGTATAAAAAGATTCATTATATTACAATAGACTAATAGCTCCAAAGAAATTAAGAAGTCATTATCTGAATTTATTACAATACAAGAAACATCAAAAATATTTGTTAAAAAAAAAAATTAAAGTAAGGTATAAAAATACTAAACGGATACTCTAAAACTGTGGCACTGGAACACTGAAACAGTTCACTAAAACCCTTACCACAACACTTAATTCGTACTGGACGCACGTTTCGATAGCCAAGCTATCATCATCAGCAGCAAGACTGAACTAACAAGCTAAGTGAAAAACTAACCTTATAAGGAAAAAAAAAATTATGCAATATGTAAATTTAAAATCGTAAAATTTAATGAGCCGCTTCATTGCACAGGACTATAAATAGCCTAAAGGTAAATGAGCCGAATGACGTGAGTTAATAAATCCTAGATTACAATGAAGCGGTTCATTGCACATGGTTAAAATTACAACTATAAATAATTAAACATGATGTAACAAAGGATAAAGGCTGGAATTTAGTGGTCCTAAATCTGAATTCATTAATGAATTCAGATTTAGATTAATTAAGTGTTGTGGTAAGGGTTTTAGTGAACTGTTTCAAGGTATAAAAATGATAAAAAACAATAAAAAACTTACAGTCAATGGTTTCAAATGAAAAAGCCAAATATATGTGTGGAGTTGATGAATTTAAACATTTGATAGGAAGCGTGAAAAGGTAAAAAATGTTTTAATTAACGGATATGAAAATTGAATAAAGTTGCGATGAAAAATAGGAACATTTTTATAATCAAAAAGATATGAAAATTAATGAAGTTATGAGGAGAAATAGGATTAAATTTTGTTGAAAGATTTAAAAAATTGTTTAAAAATGTTAGAGGTTATAAGGAAAAATTTTTTTGGAGAAGGTAAAAAGAGGATGGCAAACACGATGTGGATAGTTTGCAGGTTGACAAGAAACAGGAAGATACAATTTAGAGAATGTAAATATATATAAGTTGTGGAAAACTACACAGAAAAAACAAAATACTAGGGTTAATACAAACCAATTTAGTAAGATTTTTAAAAAAGGGTATATAAGAAAAATTGATAAAGTATACAACCAGGTTTACGCTGTCATATGGCGGGAAAAGAATATAAAGGTGTAAAGTTAAAATTCTAGGACATGAAGTTGATATATTTAAATAAACAATCAATTTTAAAATCTAATTGATCATTAAATACAGTGTATTTGTTGTTTGATTTTAATTTTTCTATTTCTAAAATTTCAAGTAGATTGAGTCTATGACCTTTATAACGTTTATGAATTAAAGTTGGTTGTTCATAATTGATATTGTAACCAGTTTCAGAATAATGAATAAAAATATTGGAATTGGATTGATATTTGTGTTCAGAGATTCTTTTTGAAATTGCCAGAACACAGGACAGGATAGAGATATTAATAGATCGTTAACAAGATTTTGGAATTGATATAACACAGCATGAAAATAAAAATTATCTTGTTTCCGTTGATTACTTCTCCAGGTGACTAAAAGTAAAAGGAATTAGTGACAAGACAAATACATCCGTAATCAACACGTTAAAAGAGATAAGTTATATATTGAGACAATAACTATAAACATTTTTCGAAAGACTGGAACTTCAAAATTATTACCAATAGTCCACATAATAGCCAAAGCAATGGACTACCCGAGAAGGGGTAGGCATACTGGAACTCAGATAACCACAAATCCTCCTAGATGGCAAAATAGATTCCAAAATTAATTATCATTAATAAAGCAGCACAACACAATTTCGAAAAGGATATCTACGCGTATGAGGTAATTAATTGCTGGGGTAGTACGTGTTGCGCAAATATTAATGTAAATAGCATCACTTCCGTCAAGATAGCGAAATTGTAAGTTTTAACATAAATTGCGCCCCGGTTCCCAGAGTCAACTAATTAATATCGTCTCAATTAAATCGAATATAAACGTAATCGATAGTGACCATAGCGAGGGCGAGTTTCTAGATGGTGAAAAGAACCAAAACTGCTATCATCCGTTACCTTCGTCTAAAAAGAAGACCGTAAATTTCGATGCTACGATTTCCGACGTGAGCGTTAAAAACCTTTCAAGAAACGAATTACTCTTTTTTTCGCACGCTAAAGTAATCTTTTAATACTTTCCAAACGAGGGAAGGCTGCGTATATCTATGTAATAGAAGGATCTAACTGGAACCATTGTTATCTAGTTTGGCAGCAGAAAATTCCAATATCCACTGGCGTTGAAAGTAAATGCCTAAGGAAATTCGCAAATAAACTTTCTCACTTTTGGTCCTTTTCCGTCTTTTCTTCATTTCTTTTTAGCTCTGTTTTGAGAAAATCAAATTACAAATCATTATACTTAATAAAGAATAGACCAATAAAGAAAATTATTGCCCTCTCAGGAAAAAATTGAAATGTGTACTAAACACTAAGAGCCTTTTGGAATTTTGCAAAAATTGTAACAAAAAAATGAATATCGAGTCATTTTCATATTTACGGGAACTTTAAACCATCATTTGCCACTGCACAAAACTACAATTACTACCGATAACATCGGAAAAGTTCACAAACTGGTGCTAGACAACCCTTGAATTAAGGATAGAAAGATAGCAGAAGTTGTGGGCCTCCAAAGAACGTGTCATATATTGATTGAAGATTTGGGCATGAAAAAGCTAACCACATAATGGGTGCCGTGTTTGCTCACTCAAGACCAAAAACGTATCCAAACGAATATTTTCAAAGCCCTATTGAAGCAGTTTAAACGAAATAAGTTGGTCTATTGGCGTCGATTAATAATAATAATAATAATAATAATAATAGTTTATTGATCTAGTGGACCATACGGCATAAGATAAGTCAACAAACAAATATACAAAAAAATAGATTTACAATATCAATGAAAAAAGAAAACATGTGTGCAAGTAACATGCAGCCCATAGAAAATAACATATGCAATTTACCTAAATACATATTATTTAGCAATACTAAGCAACTAATCGTAAGTAGAAACGTAATTAAAAAATTCATTTAACGAATAGAAAACATTATTATAAAGAAATGTCTTAAGTTCTTTTTTAAAAACTTTTATATTTTCTAAATCTTTAATAGAAACAGGCAGTGAATTAAATATTTTGATCCCCATATGCACTGGAGATCTCTCATACGTCACCAATTCATGTTTTGGTACGGATAAACTATCTTTATTCCTAGTATCGTACATATGAAAATTAGCATTCCTAGTAAATAAACTTAAGTTAGTTTTAACATACATCGCAATCTCTAGTATATGAAGAGCAGTCACGGTAAGAAGATGCATAGAAGAGAAGTAGGAGCGGCATGAAGTACGTTTAGATACACCAGCCATATTTCTAATAGCCAATTTTTGTATTCGCAACACCTTTCCAACGTGACAAGAAGCACCCCAGAACAATACCGCGTATTTTATTCTAGATTGAAATGACGAATAATAGTATGACATTACAACTTCATTACTAGCAACAGTCTTTAATTTATATATTACATAGCATGATGTTGAAAGCTGTTTACATAAATTTGTGACATGTGTTTTCCCATGTTAAACCCTTGTCCAAGTAGACCCCTAAAAATTTGGTATGCTGGACCTGCTGGATTGTGCGCGAATTTATTTTTATTAAGTCACATTCGTGCATTTTATTAGAACCTGGACTAAAACGCATACAAACGGTTTTTTCATTATTAACATATAACTTATTGCTGTTAAACCAACTAACAAAAGCATCAAGTAGCTTCTGTGTGAGCACAACTAAATGCGGTCTAGTCCATTCAGATACGAGGAAGCTGGTATCATCAGCATACATTACTGTATTCGAATGTGCTGCGGTGGTCAACAAGTCGTTCACATAAACAATAAACAATAAGGGGCCCAACACGGATCCTTGAGGGACACCTCTATCGAGAGGCAAGGCATCCGACCGCTGTCTCTGAATTTCCACTACTTGCGATCTAGCAGTTAGATAAGACGCAAGCCATTCAAGTGTTTTTCCGCGTACTCCATACATATACAGTTTCTGTATCAATATTTGCTTAAGTCCATAAAGACACCCAAACAACCTTTCCCTTCATTTAATTCATTGTAAAGCATATTGACAAACTGAATCATTGCGGTCTCCGTTGATCTATGTTTCGTAAAACCATGCTGATACACACTTAAGATGTTGGAAAACTCAAAGAATGATGTCAACCTTTCACAAATAATTTTTTCCATTATTTTTGATACCACTGACAATAATGAAATAGGTCTGTAATTCTTTAAGTTTGTTTCATCATCTCTCTTGTACAACGGCAGAACTCTTGCAGTTTTTAAACATTTGGGAAAAATCCCGTCTATAAACGATCTATTGATCAAAGCTGTAAGTGGTTGTATTAGAAATTGTATATTACTTTTTACAATGTTATTACTAATTAAATCTATACCAGAAGAGTTAGATAATTTCAATCTCGATACAGCAAAGGCCACCTCAGTTTCGGTAACTCTGTCTAAATACATAGTTCTGTCGTTGTACTTAATATTACAGCCATCAGTATTGCAATTTAAGCTTGTCGGTACAAAATTAGTAACACTGTTTATAAAAAAATTATTAAGGCTTCCGCTATTTCGACTGGTGTTTTAACATTAACATCGTCTACTCTAATTTCATTAATTTCCCTATGTTTTTTTCTAACATTTGTGTTTTTATTGATTATATTCCACGCAGTGTTGGGTTTATTACTCGAGTTTTATATAAATTTGAATTATATAACTGTTTGGCAGCAGTTAAAACCGATCTATAGGTTTTTTTGTATAGTTTGTAATACGCCAGATCCTCGTTCCTTTTACTTTTGATAGCAATACTATACAAATGCTTTAAATTTACTGATGAATTCACAATTCCTGTTGTTATCCATGGTTTTCTGCAAGTTCTATGTTTTTTTCTAACAGGAAAAGATAGATCAATGTAATAACTTAGGACATTAATAAATGTTTGGAAACCGTCTTCAACTGTATAAGTACTATAAATCTCCATCCAAGATTGTAATGACAAATAATAACTTAACTTTTGGTAACCAGAAGTATTAAAAATTCTAGTGTAATAACAACTAGAAAGTTTGTTAGGAATCACAATTTCGGAACTTACAATTAGTCCAGCATGATCCGATAGTCCATTAAAATCTGTGACGCATTCATTATTATAAGATAAATTAGAACACACAAAATCAATACAAGCACCAGACGTATCAGTAATCCTGGACGGACCTGTATTTAAAAGATTTAAATTATAGGCCTGCAATAAATTTATAAAATAAAGTTTTGAATCCTTATTAGAAAGAAGATCAATGTTAATGTCGCCGCAGATGATAACAAAACAACTATTATTTTTACAAACATAATCTAGCATAGAAACAAAATTTTCAAAAAATGTTCTAAGTTGGAATCAATTGGTGGTCTATAAATACTAACTACCCTAACTACAGTGTTATTCCGTAAATGAAATTCGGCGCCACAAATTTCCAAGACTCGCTCTTTACAAAATTGATTAAGCATCAGTGATTTTTTACAAATAATTTGGAAATCATTACATAACATAAGAACACCTCCATGTTTATAAACTGATCTACAATAAATATCAGCAACTTGATAGTTGCCAATTGAAATACTATCTATTCATTAGGATGTAACCAATGTTCAACAATACAGAGTACATCATATTTCTTATCGATTAAAAAATGTCTAAAAGATCAATTTTATTTCTAACACACTGCATGTTTTGATAAAAAACACTAAATGAGTGGACATTCGTAATTTGAGTCTTTGGTTGCTATATCTCGTTAACATTGAAATTTATTCTTCTCTTTTGAACACTTATTTTTCTTAGTAAGCTTGGACAAGATGCACTGAAAGGAGAATGGTTAGTTTCCAGGTTTAATCTCAGCGATATATTTGCATATACACAATTTTGACAACACCATTTCTCATTTTCACATTCATCCACAGCGTGGCCATCTTCACCGCACTTCAGGCAACCAATTTCACGAGTACATTCTTTCGCCGCATGATCAAAACCAGCGCATTTAAAACATCGAAAAATTTTCACTGACATATGCAATTTTTCATGCCGGAGAAACGAATTTTGTTTTAGGATACAGGATTTTAATTCATTTTCCTCGAATCCTTCATCAATGCCAATAATTTTTAAGCAAGGATTAACTAATTTTGGAACATTAATGCTATAATTGTGGATGAGGAGGCCATCACATTTGTAAACGCCTATTTTGCAGGACAATATGCCAACTACTGTTTGGACGGATTAAAGAGACGGAGAAAAGTGTACAGACTTACAAGGAGACAACGTTGATGAATAAAACTAAATAAAACAAAAAAAAACTTGTATCTATCCTCAGATATTCAAATAATTGCTGTTTCACATGCAATATTTTGCAATATCCAAACTAAAGCAATTACGCTGATAATTATTGGCGTTCCATATCAATCATTACCTTGAAATTGCAATCCCGGGCATATATTTCGGACATGTACAATTATGTCAACACCACATGCCATATAAATAAGTACGGTTGAATTGATAGAAACGTTTAAACCATGCTTCCTCGAACACGTTCAGGTCTCTATATCGACAGTATTAGAAAATATTGCATGGCACAGATCAAATAAACACGAGCTGCAGCTATTTTTAGTTGGTGTACGCATTTTACATGGTAATAATTTGTAGATAACGTTGATAAACAAAAAAGTTCTATTTGAATGCATTATCCGGGTTAATTTTCGAAAAATGCCCTGTATTACGACATCACTTTGCGCTATCCTACCTTTTTCCGGCCTTTTTCATATCGGCAATTCTCCATCTCTTCTCCTAAAAAATAATTTCCGTTTTTTCCTTCTTATGTTGTCATATCCGAATCTTGTCGCCTCTCTCTTGACATTACGGTTTAGGTTATCTATTGATGTGCATAACCATTTTGCGGTAAGGCCGTTGTAATGGGGAAGATAATTGAGAGAATACTTTATTAATCTACTTCGATTTCTTTTTGGTATAAATAGAAAAAGACCTAATAATTAATAATATACATATAAATTACTCAAATTACAATAAATGAGCTCTAATAAAATTATAACAGATAATATAACGCAATGATAGCAAAAAGAACAAAGAGACTTGACGTTTTAATAATAGTTTTTATCTAAAAATTATGTGTATCTATATCAAACATCCAGAATATTAAATATTACAAACTTATTTCCCCTAAAAGCGTAATATATTCGAAAAAACTGAAAATAAGTACAATTTTGAAAGTAAATTTACAAGGAAATATAAAAATATAGGCTCTATTTAAGAAAATCGAAAAAAAAGCGTTGGATTTTAGATTTCGCGAAGACGTTAACGTGCACTAGAACAATGCACGGTCTCTACCGTTAAACACGGCGGTGGTTCGGTAATAATTTGGGGTTGTGTTGCTGGTACATTCACAAGTGATCTCGTAAAAATTCAAGGCATAATGAGAAAAGAGCAATGCAAACGCATCTTAGAAGAAAATGCAATACATTCTGGTGTAAGAATTTTCGGTTAGAATTTTGTTTTCCAACAAGACAATGACCCAAAACGCAATCCAAATTATGCAAGCAATGTTTAGAACAGTTGGAAGAGGAAGGGACGCTAACAATCATGAAATGGCCGCCCCAAAGCCCGGACTTGAATCCCATCACGTAAATGCCTCGCCTATATAAATATGTATTGGTATTTACCTTTCGAGAGGGTTTGGGGGGTATTGGAGGTTTTGGGGGTATTTGTATTTGTAATGTTCATTTTCAAATAACTAATAGGATAAGGAATAGGTTAGTAGCAGTGGAACTTTGGTGGTCATACCTGTACTCCAACTTTAAGTATACCAATATGCTGGAGCATATTTTGCAAAGGTCAGGGTATTGCCACGGAAAGTTCCACTGGTAAAAAATGTAGTATCGTCATCTAAATCATCGGCCGATGCGCCAGAAGTCAGATAGATGCTGAGACAGCATGCGATGAGTCTTCTGGCGTATAGATCGATGAGCTAGGAAGTTGTAAGTTAGATTTAAGCGAGATTAAATATAGAAAAACAAGTGTGTAGGGACTAGACAAATATACTGAAGTGAAAGGTGTATTGGAGTACCTTTGTGTCCCCAAACCCTCTCGAAAGATAAGTACCAATACATATTTATATATATTTATTGATTTACTCCAAAATTTGAGGTGCCCAAATACTTATGAGCGGTTGTGTATATATTTATACGTTATACCACCTTGAAACGTATAAAGCGTTAGCCTTAAAATTGATAATAAAAGCGTAATTCCCGAGACTACATCCGTTTTCAGGCTAGGTCTTAAAACGCCAGAGTCTGCAACTGTCAAAATTTTAACTAAATTTGCAATACAGCCAAAAGTATATTTGTCAATAATTTTACAAAATACGCTGTAGTATACTGTATACGCCCAAAAAATCTCATTTCTCTAAACTTCTCCGACACACTAATGGCACACCCGGTATATTCAATTCAATTTGGTGAAATTTCACAAATTTTCTCCAACTACTAATTCAACACTACACACGGGGCAAAATTTTCTCTCTCTAGAGCCTGTCTGTTCCAGATTTCAGTTAATCAGTTGGCAGTCTTCAGAATCCACGTACGTTTCATCGCTATCGCCACTCTGAAGTTTTGAATTTTAAATGTTCTGGATTGCACCCGTGGGACCGAACTCAGGGCATTCTTAACCAAATCCTAATGAAGAACACTCAAAACTAGACCTGACGTGTTTACCGCAAATTTCTGTTAGATTTTCTCTTCTCCTCAACGCATTCCTTTACCTTTGTTGCCACCAGTTACGGTGACGTGAAATACAAAAAGTAAATAAATAAATCTTTTTAAAGCAAAGCCGATAAAGGATTCGCCCTCCTTTGTCGAGCTGCTAAATATTCCGCGTAAATTTTTTAGCACCCACCATTTTAAAATCGTAAAAATGCAAAATTAGGCTTTAAATTTAATAATGCAGCAACTATAAATTCCAGTTACATTTTGCGGTAAACTCTGACAGTGCTTTATTAATGTTATTTTAAAATATTAATCGCTTTGCCAGGGGTTTACGTTTCATTTTCTAATTATCAAAACATATTAGATTTACGGTTCTACTTTAATTTTATTTTTTCAATTTCCATTATTCATTTGAATTTAATTGAAATTCATGTGGACAATTGATAAATTATATTCAACAGCTCCATTTTCTTAAAATAAAGCACGTTTATTTAGATTCTTCTAAATATCGTATATTCATAGTCAATATACTGCTTTATATGAACATGTCACTTCTCGTTCATAAAATATCAAAGATATCAATATTGTTTGTAGTTTTGTGAATATTTCACCCCAATACATAATACGCCCTTTTATAGATTTAAATTTGGTGTTGATGGTCCGTTTCAGATCCCCACCTACTCAAAATTTCCCCATTGCAAGGATAATACATTCCGGAATGGTTCTTTTGTCTAAAATACATATGTCATTTCAAATAAATCAACTTGATATGGGTTTACACAATCTTCTACGAATTGCCTTTACGGTAGGTAACTAATTCTAAAGGCCAGATCCTTATAATATTGATAACAGATGGTGATATTTTGTTTTATTTAACAGGCGTGACGTTTAGCTTAATTTAATAGTAGGGAATGAAATATATCCTATAGTGTAAGCATGTGAAAAAAAATCAATATACACTTAGAGCTATTTTGATAAATGCGTGACAACAGGGTCTTAGCTATAATTCTACTTGAAGAAAATTTATTGTACACGTAGATTATCTTCTCGATCTAAATATTAACTGTTTTAAAACAAACAGTGAATACAGGATTCCAAACTTCCATTCACCCCCAAATTTAATTACTGCATGTTGTAAAGTAAACAACTCATTGATAAGGTGTTATCTTCGTTAAAGATCAGCCGAAATAGCTGTTTCTGGCTTCGCATTTATCTATGGTATTTTTTACAGGAAGCTATCGCTATACTTCCTACGTCAGCGTTTTGTATATTAAAAAAAATAAAGCTAAATATATGAGTTTTTCGTTTGTTTACAAATTTACTTTCCGAAGATGTCACTATTATTTTTTTCATGTTACGTCCGAGAAAATGAAGTCTCTTTTTGTAAATCTCAATAACATTATGACTACTGGTCATGATGAAATTTCAACAAAAGTTTTTAAATTAGTAATTAATTTTATAAGTATTCCACTTGCAAATATTTTTAACAGTCTTCTTGAATTTGGTAAAGTAACTCTGCACGGTTACATTTATTTTAGCATGAATAAGGATTAACGGCGTGTGAGAATTCTAGTTGAAAAGGGATTAAGAAGATTTTAGCCAGAGGTACATAAAGTAACTAAAATTTAAATTAAAATATATAAATAAAGAAGAATATCGTGTTTAAGCTGAGCTGCGCATCATAATGTGGTTTTATCAAATTACTTAATATTGAAATAATTCACTAGCGCTAATGATGAATTCGATAATAGCGTCACAATCGACAAAGGAATTAATTCTTTATTCTTCTAAGCCGACCCTGCATCCTGTCGCTGTCCGCTTTGTTGTAGGTACTGCTTTTTTTCTAATATCGTGCATCTCTAATAACCTGACGTATTGTGCGAGCAGCTTGAATGGTTTCTTCATATTACCATCTTTCGAAATCCAGCAAACTATTTATTATTATAATTCACATAACAGTTACGGCTAATAAAAAAGCTGCCTACCTCCAATTTTCCCAATTACGTTTCCGGCGTTGAGTATTGCCACTATAGAGAGTACAATTCGGAGGAATGGAAGCAGACGTATTCAGTTGCTCCTAACAATTACTATTAATTGAGTTTATACACTTCAACTCCTTGCAACCGGCATCTGTTGTCCATTTTTGTAATTAATAGATGCTAATAATAGGCTTCGCCTTCGGACTCTTCTTTTCGCCAAGAGGTCCGTTGAAGTAATTTGGCTTAAGTGATGCAATGCAAAAAGCTTTTTCCAATATATTAGATTTGATAAATGTTTTGAAGGTAATGGGAAGTTGATAGACAATAGGTTTGTGATACATGTTTTTGTCAGACTGCTGCTATATGGTCAATACTGTGGAATAGCTACATGTGAAAATCTTAAATGTTAAACTGCTGTTTTGTTACTTGTCACTCTATTATGACTGCTATTTTGGAAATAATTCATTCCAATGTACTTTTGGATTATGAAATTTAGCTTGGAAAGTGTAGCCGTTATAACGAACATAGCGTGAATGGTCTAAAAAAATAAGATTGAACCAAGTTTGTTATGGTTGGAGGAACACCAATGGTAGTTAACTTTGATGTTAGTAACAGGTCATCGATGGTATCAAATGCTTTGCTAAGGTTTGTGTATAATGCATCCCCACTTGCCGAGACTTATCTAAAGACGCACTAGTATATTGCAAGGTTAGTTGTGGTGGATCTACAAGGGATGGAACCATATTGCCGCGAAGTAAAATAAGGTTTGATGCTAGTATAAGGTTGGTTAGAAAAGAGATGTTCAAAAATCTTGGCTAAGTTTCATTACAAATTGGTAAATATAAGAACTTCAGATACATATTACACATGAGCAATATGTCATTGTATATCTAAACATCTAAATAATATGAAGAAGATTGTAAAGTGATAAACAAACGGAATTGTGCTCCTCGTTTATATTTTATATTCTTTGCTTCTACTAAGTAACATTGCTATATCCGATTTACCATAATTTTTTTGGCCTACCTACATACATCTTCTAGATATCCAATTCTGTTTCCTTGTTTTGCTTGGTTAGTGAATTGTACCTTTACTAAATCCAAACAGTTGTCTAAAATATGGATCACAATTTTCAAAAGCTTCAATCTCCTCCTCTGCCTCCAGAGTTTCTTTGAAATAGTTGCGAATATACAGTTCCTGGAAATTTAGGGTAGGAAATTTAGGATGTAGGGTTATCTGATAACCCTACACCTCTGTCACAAACAACAATATTCTCGGCACACTCCGCACCGCACAAATTATTAATTAACTCGGAACAGCCGTTTCGAAAATACGTGGGTCTTCAACCTCAGCCCCGTACAGAACCTTGCACCGAAGGAAGTAAAAAAGAAACAACTTTTTCGACGTGCATTTTTTCCAAAAAACAAAAAACTCATTCAGTTGAATTCATAAAACTGCCAGTTTCCGAGATCTACATACTATACATCGGAAAAATCTCTGTGTATTCTGTATATATGTGTGTATGTTTCACTTTAATACATATTGTATATTGTTCGACATCAATGGTTAAGAATAAAAACTTCTGTCTATTATTTCATCCAAATATCTCTAAACTAATTTTAGACAACCCGGAGCATAGTGTTACTGAACAAATAATTACTAGGACAACCTACATTCCACCCGATACGCGCATGTGTTTAGAATGAACACTGTTACAGTCTTCCTTGTTGTAGTAAATTCTAATGGTCATGAAACTATGCGTTGAACAATCTCCATAACTGCATTGATAACTTTTGCACTTATCAACGTATACTGAAAGAAATTAATAGATAATTTTATAGAAGGTTGCCACGTTAAAATTAATTTTAGCTGATCTAAAGAACCTGATTTAGTGAATTAAATATATTACATGAACAAGTTTTAATTTCAAAAGTTTCTCGTATATTACGGAAATATAGAGATTGTTTTAGTTAAAACAAGCGAACTTATACTGTGGGATGGATAAATATAACTAGAGCTTGCTTATAAGTTAAAATCAATAGCTACTCTTGAAACCGCGTCGGGAAAAAGTTTGTTTCTCGTGAATGATTCAATGTATAAAGTCAGCATTCAAGTAATTTGAAAAATGCGCATGTGAGAATCTTGTAACAGTCTTGACATTTTCCAATCCAACGTGTTTCCAAGACAAATGATCGCCAAACAGTACTGGGGATCTTTCACCGGTTTCACAGTCATCCTTTCTACCTATCAAACACCCTTTTCCCTCATCCTTTTAACCACTTCACGCCCTACTCATTCGGTGAAATTTTTACATCTTTAATGTTCTTATCTTGCTCCTATATCGTTCATGGGGTGTTTACGACTCCCAAATAAAATGAGTGCTGACAAAATATGATCATCTAGAAGAGAGAAAATATACTAATTGTAAGTATACCATTTTGGTTAAGTTTATAATATTAGGACGAAGGTACAATCAACTGCCGCTATGTGAAATTTAAGGGAATGAGTATACTGGGTGCTTGAATGTAAACAGAAGAAAATCAACGAAGAAAATTAAAACTCAAAGAATATAAAAGGTATAATAACATCATCAGTAGAAAACTGAGTATATTCAGCCCTCGATTTTCCACATTCTTCCTTCTTAAAACTTACTGCATCAGAAAAAATTGCAGCGATGTGCGTTTCATCAAGGGGAAAATTAATAACAAATAGTTTTTCCCAGTTCTTATGCGCTAAGAGACTTCCCCAATAAATTACCAATATTGGTTCCCGAACTTCTTAATATATAAGCGACTTTTGTAAACGAATCACGACTTATGAGATGAGTTCTCAATCCTTGGGGTACGATACTGATTAAACGTGACATCTAGCTTAAGGTCCTACCCCAATTGCACTTATATTTCATCACGGTATCTCCCACAAGCGTAGAAACGTTAGTAGATCGATTGAGAACACTTTGATGTGCCGCTGTTAACGAATTAAGTTGAAATTCAATTGGAATATGTACAAGGTAGAATATACAGTAAGCGCGTAAAATATCGATTCCAATATATACACGGTGTGTTCATTTAAAAACTTCCCAGGCGGCCTGCATTCGAAATTGATCAAATTATTAAAAAATACAAAGACAGGTTAATTATTGTTTCGAGGGGGAACCATTTTGATTAATATATCATGATACTAAACTTACCCCTTTAAGGCTCCACACCCCCAACATAAAAATCTTAAATGCCATGATATTTGTGACACATCGTTGGAAAGGTATTTTCATTCAGTAGTGTATGCACCAACACATTTAGGTTTGACATTTAGTAGCGTTAAACTGATTATTGTAACAAACTTTTTAACATAAATTTTATTTGTTTTTTGCAATTGGTGTTTTGCAGGATGCCGCCATCTTGTTTTTTTTTTTAATAGAAACAAGGGATTAATTAGGCATCCTGTGAAAATACAGAAAATTACGTCATAAGTAGAGACGGGATTTTAGGCAAAATGCCTCTTTGTTTAGATTCAAGGCAAATTAAAAATAATACAAAATCTATATGTTTCTCGACAAATCAAAGCGATCTAGCTATGTTTTATTTTGCCTAGTTGCCTATTTGGACTTTTAACAGCTTAAATCGTGGTTTTTCGCCTATTTTGTCCTAAAATCATATTTATTTGGTCTAAACGTTTTTTTTTTTTTAATTTTAAATAAATATGGTTTTTACACAGCTGCATCTTTCTTAAATGTAAATTTTAGTTTTACAGCTAAAATGCTATAAACTAATACAACGATGGGTTTTCCCGTCTATTGTGTGAGGGGCAAAGTTTGGATTTGCCTGCCGTAAAATTTATATTACATTGAAGATATATCCTCAATTATCGGCTTATCGCTCTCGGGTTCATTTACCTGCACCCACGTTTTTATTTTACGGGAATCCCTATCGGCTTGTTTACGCTCTGTAATTTAAAACCATATAAGCAAATTTCTTCTCCCTGTTAACGTGATTAATGAATACACGATGCCCATTCATAGTTTATACAATGGACATCTTGATATTGCAGTTTAGATTTTATATTTATTCTCTTAACGTTTCTCTGGAGCGTATATGTGTGTGTTCCTATAGCGAGGTGGACTATTGACGACTCAGTATATAGTAAAAGACGTACTTTGAATTTTCATTTATATCGTAGCTTGCAACGAATATTTTTCGGTAGTTTTCTGTCGGTTTGTGCTTGTTTATCTACTCAGTGTATTGTGTATTTCCATCTACAACAATCCCAAAATCCAAGGAATCACATAGCGATAAAGTTCAAAAATGGCTGAAGGCAATTGGAGGCACTACTGTCTTTCAGCTGAATCCAAGCAACAGTGAAGAGTTGTTTTGTAAAGGCGGGCGGAAAATGGTAAAGGACGTTTTGTTTTTCTTTCCTAACTTACTTCAAAAATATTATTGTAGTTAACTTGCAAAAAGAAAAATCATTTAGAGCAACATGCTACTGCTCCTGGACATCAGGCAAATCTTAGGAAACCGTTTGAGGAACCAAATGTTAATAGACACAAAAATTCAAGAGAAATCGACGTTGTAATCGAGATTTATGCGACGCTTTTATGTCTGCAAATATTCCTCTGGACAGATTAAACTATTCAAAACTGCGAAATTTTCTCACTAAATACTGCAACAAGAATGTGGCAAGCGTGAAACCTTAAGAAACAATATATGTAACAAAATGTTACAATGAGGTAATTAATATAATAAATAATAATTTAAAATGTATTTTCATACTTGAGTGTCATTAAGATTTTGTTTACACCTATAATATTTTATTAATTTTTTAAGACTATTAATACTATTCGCGAAGAAGTTGGTAACAACGATATTTGGATATCTATAGATGAGACGACTGACTCTAAAGGTCGTATTATGGTAAATATGATTGTGGGTAAGCTTTGTTCTGAAACACCAGGAAAACCGTATTTACTGGCTACAAAGCAACTTGAAGGAACAAATTGCAATACAATGGCAAGATTCGTGAACCAAGCTTTAGGTAAGATATATTAAGCAAAAAACTTACTTTAATAATATTGTAAATTAATGCTAGATATTTACGTTAAAGGCAACTCTCGTATTTTAGGTATTTTGTGGCCAACAGATGGAATTAAGTACGAAAAAGTCAAGCTTTTAGTCACGGATGGTGCTTCTTATATGCTCAAATGTGGTACAAATTTGAAGATTTTTTATAAAAACCTTAATCATTTAACATGTTTTGCACATGGATTCAATTTGGTGTGTGAATGTCTAAGAAATCAATATGCTAATGTTAATGGTTTAATTTCAAATACCAAGAGAGTCTTTTTAAAAGCTCCACTGCGTGCGGCAGTGTATAAAGAAAATCTGCCAGATCTCCCTTTGCCTCCCGAACCTGTCTTAACACGTTGGGGAACTTGGTTAGAGGCGGTAGTTTTTATGCTAATAATTTCGAAGCAATACATCAGTAAGTACTTTTTTAGAAAATTTTTAAATAAGATTGTTTTTATTTAACGCTTTATGTTTTAGGTTGTAATATCGTTTGACAAAGATTCAGCAAAATGTCAAAAACGATCTTTTATACATCAAGTCGCATTATAAATTTCTCATTGATAGCATCAAAAGATTAGAAACATTCGGCCTTCCTCTTACAGATTCTGTTGCAGTAATTAATAATGCCGAAGCAGCTCTCAAGAATGCCCCAGGAAAAGTTGGCAAAATAATTTTGTCAAAGTTTAACCAAGTGATTTCGAAAAATCCAGGTTTCAAAACGGTTAAAGAGTTTGCTGAGCCTGCTCAGTGGCGAAGCAGTTGAAGCTACCGCTCATACCACAGCTGACTAGTCATATTTAAATTTTGTCCTACAACCTCGTGTGACGTAGAACGTTCATTTTCTTCGTACAAACTGCTGTTTTCCGACCGAAGAACAAATTTTACTAACGACAACTTGGAAAAACATCTTGTGTGCCACGCAAAACGCGAAATTTGAGGACATGTTACACGGCGATTAATTAATTTATTTATTATTTTAAACCAAATGAATCTACATATTTTAGTTATTAGTTAAAATTTGTATGTTTTATTTCTTTTTATGGCTGAAATGTACCTAAAATTACATTAAATATCGTTTCTTATTCATGTTTTTTAAAAATAAAATGATTTTTGTGTTTACCGTTTTTTTTAAATATTTGCCTAACATGCCTAAATCACAGTTTTTCGTCCTAAATACATAGTTTTTAAGGCCTAAAAAAGGGCCTTTTTAGCTGTTTTTTACGTCCTAAAATCCCGTCTCTAGTCATAAGGTTGTCTATTGTAAGATAAAAAAATATACATATCTAATGTAGTTGTCCTATTGATATACATCAAACTTTTTAAATATTCCCAGAAGAAAAAGTAAACTGGGGTCATGTCTGAGGACCGAGGGGCCATTCAATCTAACCTCTTCGACCAATCCATTTCTCTAATACAAAGTTTCAAGTACCGATCCTTTAATGTTACAAAACTAAAACCAACTATTATCTCCAATTCTAGATATATTAGGCGGCTGGTTCAAATAGGTTTAACCTCTAGCACAAATTAAGTTGTCAGTTTCATGTCATTTGCATTACTTCCATAGGGTCTCTATAATACAATACACTAGGAACTTCTCAATTTCTTCGGGCACTAATTTAATTAACTGATTCAATCGACAAAGGTACGTGTACACACAAGGGATAACAGGAAGGAGGTGCATTTTTATGGATACTAAACACTTGCTTGACGTGCATAAGCAGATGCAATAACAATGCGAGCCTTTATCCCGCATGAATCCGGTTATTGAGTACAGGTGACACCGGAAAACTGGATTAGTGGCATTATACGTGCAAATACATGCTATATACAAAGATTTTAATAGTCTTCCTGGGGGCAATATATTGCTATTAAGAGAGAACCACTTCAAAGTAAATGACACTTCAAAGCCGTATGAGCTTAAATACGGCCAAAATCGTTCACAACAGAATAAACGTTTATTCAAAACTATTGAATTATTTCAACGTTTAAGTCGGCGTGTCCATACCTTTACAAAAGGAGTCATAACTTCTATGGAAGTTAAGCTATGGCCATACATTCATATTCTAGTTCTGAGATCTATTAACATAGGGAGTCTATTACATTATTTATTAGTTATCTACATATTGTTTTAAGATGGGCTTTTGTTATCTAATACCCAGGACCTCATTCAGGACAGTTTTAAATTAATACAATGCTAAAATGATATGTACACTGGTCACAAATATTTAGGCACCTCAAATTTCAGGGAAAATTATTAAACATTTAAATTCACACAAATATACAACTTTAATCATTGAAATTATTTATTTGACCTAAATTTTAGATTCGTCTATGTGATCTTTACTTTTAATGATTGCGTCGCATAATTGGGGCATTCTTGCAATTAATTTCCTCTTCCAACTGTTCTAAATATTCCTTGCATAATTTTGAAGTGGGTTTTGCGTCATTGTCTTATTGGAATATAAAATTCTACCCCAAAATTCTTACACCAGATGATATCGCATTTAGCTCTAAGATGCGTTTGTATTATTAGATGATTAGTACATCAAATTCTTTACCTTAGGTAATTTTTTTATTTTCTTAGTACATAAAATGTATAAAACTGAACATCTATAGGATACTCTATTCGTAAGTAGACATATCTGAAGCTAAATTTCTCGATATTTTCGCATTTAACGTTCACGATGTTAGCGAACAAAAAAATCTCGAGGATAAGGCAAGACCATCAGTTCCGATAAAGATTGTCTGACAACTATGAACGGTTATCTTTCAAAGTTTACATTGAATGACTGAATGGTTTTGTTTTTTAGCTTCTTCTGAGCGTAAAACTCACTCAATTTAACATATTAAGTAAACATATACAGAGGTAGCGGGTTGATAGATGTAACAATGGAAAAGTTTTAACAGCTTCCCAAGTTGGTATCGCCCTAATGGACATTATTGATCAATGGATGTACTAATGTCAAGTAACAGTGACAGTTTTTACTATATTTCTACTTGTATACCTATATCTATTCGATGGATAAGGTGAAGTAGAGATTTCGTATTATAGAAAGGATTTATTGCAAAATTGAAGTTCCGCTCGTAATTAACATTTCAAGCGCTCTTGTCTGTTGTAGAAATGCAAGAGATGCCATTTATCTAAGTTCCCTTAAAACTTTAATTTTAATAGAACTCAAACATTTCAGATTTAACAGCAGCTTCTACCGTCTGTTGTAGTGTATTCTAAAAAAAAAAAGAACATCGACGCAGAAGAGTTCCCACTTACTTAAAATATAAGTTCATGCCATTATCTGTGACAGTAGAATACTTCACGAGGTTTTTGGAGCTTCGGCGCGTTCAAAACTTTGGGCCCTGTGAATTTCTTTTCTTTCCAACATCTTTATGGCGAAGCTTCAACTCACACAATGCTTCTTTCCTTTTCCCTGTAATCCTCCAATGAATTTCCAACATATTAATATTTGTTTATCTCGGGATAATTTGAGAAAAATCATATGAAAATATTCCGAATTTGTTAAATTTTTTGTCTATTGATTCTACGTGCTTTACAATTGCATTGCGATAAATGTATTCATTGAATAAAATTTTATATTATTTATGTAACTTTTATTTGAAACTCTCTTCTACGTTCGTAATGACAAAATAAATAATAGAGAGAACCATCAACGGAAGGTGCAAAGGTAGACTTCCAGTAAAAAATTACCCCGACCCACTTCGCAATGGTCCAGTAAAGAAGTTTCATAATAATAGCAATTTTTAAATCAAATGGAAGACGACAATTGGAGCGTAAAATTGAAGATGTTTGGAACTGAATGTAAAGTGGTAACAAAATTTTGCCCCTCTATACGCGGCGACTTGGATAACTGCCTTTGTTTCGCGCTAAAGAATATTTCAACGAGTGTATAACATCGAGACGAGTTTTATTGATGTCCCTAGATGCCTATCGTAAAATTTAATAGCTGAAAAATAACAATCTAGTCATCCTAGGCAAATTAATGCGCGATCGTTACAATTACATTGTAACAACAACGCAAATTCAACATTTTTTTTAATGTTTAAATAATTGGGAACCACAAATTTTAATTTACGGTTTATAACGCGCCACATAAACAAAAGAACATCTACCCGAATGTATGAAAGGATTTATTCGGAAATAGGAACCATGGTAGCCTGCCAACGTAAAGTTGTTAAATGGAAACAAACTTCAAAATACATTTAGTTCCACTTGTACACACGCAAAACATGTAATAGTACTCTCTATACTCAATGCTTGGAAACCGTATACACTAGTGTTTCCGTATAAATTGCCATATTTTTGGCCGGATATCATATTAAAATTACATAACACACAAGTTGAAAACCATTGTGCTAATTAGAGTAAAACTATTTCTTGTAAAGTGTATTGTTGTATTATATCAACATATCCTTCAGATAAATATATATACGGTAAAGTTATAAATTAATATATTGTAGTATACCCTTTTGTTTGAATTAAGTAAGGGAATCTAAATTGAAAAGTCCTATTAACCTATTAGTGGGTATTTATTTCTAGTAATTGTTTCAAATTGTGCCAAAAACAAATCAAGTAAGTTTAATAGCAAGTATTGTTTTCACACCATTATCCTTGATATCTCTATTTCATTGTAAAAATGTTTTATTGTTAATAATAATAATGATAGTAGTATTTTCCCAATACCCAAGAACAGAAAATACAAAAAATGGTACCTAAACAAAAATAAATACAATTAACAGACCTAAAATTAATGCATTACAGGTAGCAGACCAAAACAAAGAATAATCTCGCTTACGCTACTGAAACACAAATCTGACGTTTTACAAATTAAATTAAAATTGTTACATATAGTGTGCACCCGAAATTCATCTGAGTACATTAAAACACAGTTTAAAGAAACAAGCGAAAATTTGAACTGAAAAATTTGAAAACAAATGAAAATCGTATAAGGAACATAATACATGGGCTGAAAAGTCCCGGGCCTGACAAAGAAAACACGTTTTTTTTGTTCAAAATTAGCTTTATTCATCAACGTAATTTCCATCAAGAACAACGCAATCATTCCAGAGCCGCTCTAACATTTCAATACCACTTTTGTAAAAAACGATTTATCTTTTGCCTCAAAATATGCCTCAGTTTCAGCGATAACCTCTTCATTCGAGCGAAATTTCTTACGGCGAGCATTTTTTTAAGTCTGCGAACAGCCAGTAGTCGCTGGGAGCCAAATCTGGCGAATACGGTGGATGTGGGAGCAATTCGACGTTCAATTCATGTAGTTTTGCCATTGTTTTGATTGACTTGTGACACGGCGCGTTGTCTTGATGAAACAACATTTTTTTTCTTCGCCATATGCGGACGTTGCTTTGCAATTTCGGCCTTCAGACGCTCCAGTAACGCTATATAATATTCACTGTTGATGGTATTTCCCTTCTCAAGATAGTCGATGAATATTACACCACGCACATCCCAAATACCGAGGCCTAACCTTTCCAGCCGATTGTTGTGCTTTCGGGGCGCTTTGGACGAGGGTTTACCAGTTGCTGTCCACTCAGATGACGATCGTTTAATTCCGGAGTGAAGTGATGGATCCATGTTTCATCCGTTGTCACATATCGACGCAAAAATTCCGGTTTGTTACGTTTAAACATGGCCAAAACACTGCTCAGAAGCATCAACACGTTCTTGTTTTTGGTCAACAGTGAGCAAACGCGCGCACCCATTTTGAACAGAGCTTTCTCATAGTCAAATGCTCATGCAATATAAAGCCAACACGTTCTTTTGATATCTTTACGATGTCAGCTAACTCACGCAACTTCACTTTTCGATCATTCAAAACGATTTTGTGGATTTTTTTGATGTTTTCTGGTGTTACCGCCTCATTTGGACGTCCACTGCGTTTTTGCATCATCGGTGTCTCTACGACCACGTTTGAAGTCAGCAAACCAACGTTTTATTTTTGTTTCTGATGGAGCGGAGTTCCCATAACACTTTTCAAGCCATTGCTTCGCTTGAACGGTATTTTTCCCATCAAGAAGCAGTGTAAAATTAAAACACGAAAATTGTTTTTGATCCATTGTTTTGGAACAAAAGTAACGTCACTCTTAGCACAAAACTCACAAACTAATGAATAGAATATCATGAAATTTTAACAGCTGTCTTTTTAAGGTTAGTACTAACTGCAAAACAGGTGAATGCAATAAAACTAGCGCCATCTATGTGTTAGGCCCGGGACTTTTCAGCCCATGTGTTATGAGTTTTTTACATTATTTTCACTTGTGCAATACACTCCTGGGTTTGGTCTGTTCCTCCCGACTCACTCTGTATACATTGTATATGGAATTCCAAATTATCGTACCATATTCTAGTTTGGACCTTATAAATGTATTAAGTAACAACAGGCAGTTCAAATTTTTAAAATCTTTACAATTTCTATAAATGGAACCATACATTTGATAAGCTTCCCCAGTCATGCCGTTTATCTACTCAGAAAACGCTAATTTGGCGTCAAATATTACTCCAAGATCCTTTCCGTTAAAGCAACATTCCATACTTGTGTTGTGTCATTTAGTAAGTATTCAATAAGCTTAAATGGAACAGAAAAAAATAATTTTTAAAACAAACACTTGTGAGTTAAAATAATATTGATTATACCTATATATAAGTCAGCCTCACCGCAAGCAAATATCGATATATATATGGCATGTTTTATCATCCCCATAACCAACACGAATTCTAGATCTATATTCGCAAAATATGAGACAGATTTCAATAAAAAGGAACCTCTCATTTCAAGCCTCTATGGCCTATATTTTTTCTTGAGTCTGGTAAAATTTCCTTTCCCAATAATGAAAATGAAACGGAAAAAATATATGAGAAACGGTAGGATGAATTTTACCATTATACAAGGTATTTCCCAAATAACGATATACACCTAGTATATTGATGTATTTTTGAACTCTACTTAAAAAACGCGCCTATATTTTTTAAGATTCCTTCTATCTCTGACTGTGTTGTAGAAATATTTCACTTTTATGTAGGGTTCGTTAAAAAAATAGAATATCACTGCAATTGATTAATTTAAACAAATCAGGGTTTATTTATGTTTATTTGGCATTTTCTAGGATTACATATAAACACACTAACACCCTGTCTAAATAGAGCCAAGTACACAATTTAAATTGAAAACGAAATATGCTAGAAATAGACATATAAAGCCCGTATTACGTTAGTTTATTTCAAGATAAAGAAACTAAAACTGTAATAAAATACAGGTGTTTTATTTTAAATAACAAAGTAGGCCCTTAGTTCGTTGCTTATCGATCATCTTGTATATCCAGAAATATTTTTAAAAGATAGCTTATGGTATCTGTTACATTATCTGAAAAATTTGACCTACCATTTACATAGTAAGGACAATTCTACAATTCCTGCAGATTGGGACACTCTGTATATAGTTCCTGAACCTATTTCTAACAGTCTTAAAATAATTAACGGTTTTAGTTAGTGCTTAATTAAAAATAACGAAGTTATATGTGATTTCAGTTGGCAATAATGTATTGTAGCTTCTTGAACATCTGGTATAGTGTTCAATCTCAGAAAACATCGCAACAAATACTCCAAACACTGTACAATTTGTAAATTCGACGAAATTTGTGCGTTACTGTATCATAACCCTGCATATGCCTACCATGAAAAACCCATTTTTCAAGAAGAGGTTCAAATGTTCTTATTAACTAATTCGCTTTTTATATTCTCGACTTTTCTTCAAACAAAAAAAGGAAACCCTCTTTATTTTTAGCAAGTATAAATTGAGAGAACAAATTGTTTTAAAGAATGTAGAAGTTTTTTCATTGTACATTTAGCAGATCTACCGTTGAAGAGCGTTCAGTAAAACCTTCCATCTATTATTTTTAATGCGATTTATTTTGAAGTTTGCATAGAATCTTAGCGAACGGCTTTGAAAAGTAAGGGAAAAGTAAATGACGAATTCCCTTTTCAATTTTAGTATTTTTTGTAATTTTTCTCATTACTTCTTCATGCGTGCCTTCAACCAAGATTCCTGCAAACATTAAGAGCAAATTGATTGAATTAAATCACCCTTTTACAATAGCAATTGTTCCGCATAGTACAACCGAAAAGAGATACAGAAAGAGGCTAAAAAAGAAAAATACATGGATGAAAATATCAACCAATACAACACGTGTCATAAATCACATCAAAAATTATTCCACTTTCTTTAGCAATAACTTAATCGTACCCTTAACGTCGTATTTTGACATCCTTAAGTCCCCTTATTAACGTATGATTGACTTGCTTCTCTTTCCTCATTCTTATCTCCACTTAGCCTCGTATTTTTCGCCGTGTGGATGTACCGATTGATCGAGATCTTTTATATTCTAGATAGCCATGAAATTTTTTTCTTTGAGCTTAATTTGGAAAAATATTTTCTTTCGATTGTATGGAATAATACTTCTACAGCTGAAAAACACTTTATATCAAAATTGTTTAGCGAGATCCTAAAATTGTTTAAAATTAAATAGAATGATATCGTGTTCTTTTAGCTGTTTAATAAAGTTATGAATTCACATAAATTTAGTTTAGTTTACTGTATTTCCTGTACTTGGATTTGTAATTTTTGAAATATATTTGCACTAAGTGTATTATTTTGATTACTGATATATCTAAAACAGTAACATTTCGAAAATTCTTCGAAAAGTCCACATAAAATGCCCTAAAAACCTTAACCAACACATTCTAAAGTTTCATTCATTAAAAAGAAATAATGTAGTAATTATGGTGGAGGCGCCTGTTTTGTAAATAATAACGAGGAAGTTTATTAATAAAAGTGTTATATCCCATTGTTTTGCTTTAGCACCTTACACAATCTAAAAAATATGATCGATATAGTGTCAGTGTATAACCTACTTACTTATTTCAATACAAATTACAGTAATAAATGAAATTTATTTGTCACAATACGCGTTTAAATATACAACCGGGCCGAACGGAGCCGAAAACAGCTACGTCATATTACATGGCGTATATATTTTACTGCCTAAAAGATAATGGTTTAACTTATTGATAACGGAGAAGCATTCGGAAATTGTTACACGAAGTTAACCTTGAGGAAACCATGTGCCATCCCCATATAGGTACTATATACAAAATCAATACCACAAGTGTAAAGAAATACCAAATAGAAGTAAATTGTAATGCATATTTAAAATTCGTTGCAAGGTCTAATAGTATTTCGCAAAAAGTTGCATTAAAATCAACAAACCTATCTACACTACCGCTCATAAGTATTTGGAAACCCTTGGATTTTAAATTTTTGTATACAAAGAATGTATTTAGGAAATACATTCCAGCATTATTGAATAGTATGCTAATAATTCGTAAGATTCACTTAAATTCATTAAATAATATCCGTCTATTTACTTCTTTTATCTGTATGAGAGGTAGTACCGTCATAAAAGCGCAGGTAGGTGCCACAACAAAGAGCGTATTTCTTGCAATTCCAGAAAAAATGTAACAGTTGGTAATTTTACTATGAATCATGAAGCTATAATCAAGCCATTTGAAGTAATATTTTTAAATTACGATCAGTTATCGTTCCATGTTAGTAGCGACAACATCTCTTAACGAATAGTGTCTATAATTTCGTTTAAAATTTTAAAACGTGCCGAAAAGGAAAGAAATTAGTATCGAAATGCGTGCTCTGATAGTAGCACAACATAACTTAGGCATAAGCAGTCGTCAAATTGCTAGAAAATTACATTTAAATCCATCTAGTGTTGATTATAACATCAAAAAATGCAGTGAAAATGGCAGTTTTCTAAAGAAAGTAGGAAGTCTCTACCGTTAAACACGGTGGTGGTTCGGTAATGACTAGAGCGGGCCAAATTGCGCCATCCAACAGAATCGGAATCAGGCGCAACGGCCGCTTATTGTAAATAGCGTATATGTGAGTCACAGCAGATATGTGATATTTCGAAATTAATACACAAGAGTAAAAAAATAAAAGCTGACGCAATAATAATGTTTAGTAATTAGAGCGGATATATATATATATATATATATATATATATATATATATATATATATACATATATATATATACATATATATATATATATATATATATATATATATACATATATATATATACATATATATATATATATATATATATATATATATATATATGTACACGCTGAGGTGTTTTTATTTTCATTATGATTTTTTATTTGATTGAAAACGGTATGCGTTGTAAATGGGATGTAATAAGGAAATAACTGAGAAACTGAACGCTTTTTTTATTCTGTTGTACTTAATAATGTAACTGTAAATAAAGATATAATAAATAAATTCTATCCTTCTTAATAATGCGGATAGGCTTGTTTAAAAAGTTGCACCATCAGATAAGTTTCCACATTTGCCTCGGTGAAGGATGTTCGCCGAGACGAAAAAATGTTCTTATATTTCGAAAACGACCGTTCCACGTCTACCGAAGTAAGACAGGCGTAATTAAAATAATCTTTAGACTTAGTCAAGGAATCTGCAGATGCCCCATCGCACATTTGTCTTAATCTCGTGTAGTCCGGATTCTTTTTTAAAACACTATCGAACTTAGCTAAAACTCGTCCACTTGTTGCATCGTTTATACTGTGTAACAATGTACTAACTTCGTCCACGACTTGCACTGATTCTACCAACGACAATCCAGAATTTTGCAAATTTTCTATCGCGTCTACTAACCCTTTGTAATTGTTGCTAATATTCTTTAGATGTGTTTCAACAGAAATATCGAGAAATCCCTTCTGGCTCATCCTAATAGCTCTAGCTTCGGCAGGGACGAATTGCAAAATAACGGATTTGACTTCTTGAAAATGTTCATTATAATAAAAAGCGGCTTTTAACCACGTTCCCCAACGCGTAAGAATGGGCTGTGGTGGTTCTCGAATACCAGAGCATAACCTGTGGAATGCCCTAGTCCTCTTAGGACTTTTGGAAACACTTTTTTTGTGTTTGCTATTAATGCATCCACCTCCGGGTAACACTCTCGAATAGTTTGTGCCACAAGATGTAAAGCATGGACTTTACACGTAACATGTAAAAGTCCTTCACACTTTTCTTTAAGGGAACGGCCTACACTACACATTGTTGCTGCACCATCGCTCATGAACAACAACAGTTGACTGGTTGACACTTGAAATTTTTGTAACGTTTCGAGAACTACGGCCGTAATTGCTTTACTAGTACACTGTTTTAATCTTCTGCTGGCTAATAGAATTGCAAAATTTGGTTTAATAGGATCTAATACGCGCACTATTATATTCAAAATAGAATTTTTTTTGCAATCTGTCGTCTCATCAAGACATAGCCACAGCTGTTTACCTTTTAATTCGGCTTTAATTCGATTTTCAATGTCCTCACGTATTCGTGGAATATCTCTCCGTAACGCTGTCCGAGATGGTAGTATCCACTCGGTATTGTATGTACCCCAGAATTTTCGAAATGCTTTTTTATCAAGTATACGAAGTGGTAGACCACATACCATAAACGTTAAAAGCAATTCTAATTGAAATTGACGTTGTTGTGACACACCATTTCTTTTATTTCTGTGGTGTGCGCTATTTATATGTCTTTCACAATCACGTTTGCTCCAGCACAGTAGTTTCTTTTACAAACTTTACAGAAAATTGTACTCCCATTGTGGTGTAAATCCACAAATTCACTAAGAAATTTATTAACTTTCGTAGGTAATGGCCGTTTATTTTTAATAGTTACGTTAGACATAATCACTAAAGCGAGCACACCGACGCTTGTTTCTAGTATGCCACGAAGTGGTGCAAACGTAACATCTGCAGACTCGTCATTTGTTGATGAATAGAGCGCGTCATCCGTAAATGAATAAGCGCGCTGTTAGTTCGTAGCCGTCGATGAATGAACTTTTTTTTTGTAGTGGCCCACTGTGAACAACGCCCTATTTATCAACGAACACCCAAACTGCAGGTGTATATTTGCGCGTCTTCACGACGTAATAGACAGTGGTTTTGGTCCTCGTCCTAATAATTACATATTTAAATTACCTATGTTTACATACATATATGCGCCCGGCAGCCTGATTGCGAACCTGGCGCGTGGCGCTCTTGGCCCGCTCTAGTAATGACTTAGGGTTGTTTTGCTGGTACATCCCCAGGCGATCTCGTAAAAATTTAAGGCATAATGAGAAAAGAGCAATACAAGACAATGACCCAAAACACACTTCAAAATTATGGAAGCAATATTTAGAACAGTTGAAAGAGGAAGGGGCACTAACAATCATGAAATGGCTACCTCAAACCCCTGACTTGTATCTCATCGAGTTATTGTGGGAAGAACTCGATCGGGAAGTAAGAAAAACTGCTCCAACTTCAGCAGGTGACAGACAGCATAGGCTCGAATAACTCCGGAAACATTGTTAAATTAATTGCAAGAGTGGCCCGATTATATGACGCAATCATTAGAAGTCAAGGAGGTCACATAGACGAATCTCAAATTTACGTCAAATAAATAATTGTAATTGTTAAAGTTGTATATTTGTGGATACATAAATACCAAATACATATTTTAATATTTCCATTGAAATATTTAGAGATTTACCCTGAAATTTGAGGTGCCTAAATACTTATGAGCGGTAGTGTATATACGCGATCATATCCACTTATCAGAAAATGACCTTGTAGGTTACCCGAATTATTATAATTGTGTATAAGTATCTGGTAATGATGTACATATGCGTAATTTGAATCGTAAATGTACCTAATTCCAAGATGATTTGCTCTAATTTTGTATTGAAATCTTAGTCTTCACATGAATTATATTCCAAGATCATGGAATTACAATTAAAAGCAATAACAGGTAGACAAGATTAATCACAGTTCTCTCACTGCTCTGACGGAGCTTTTCATAAAAGAATCAACAGAGTTTTTATATACAATTTATGCAAAATTTAACCATAGCCTCGTAAATTTACTGCTTCAAAGATCGAACAATATTCATTAAAGTAATTTGAAAATACCCTGTATATTTTATATGCTTCTACCACTCCCACATAATTCTTTTAAAACTTCCCAATCGTTTATTCGCACTTATTCCTTCGTTTTTGTTCCCGAAAAGCAATCAAACGCGTCCTAAAGATTTTTTTTTGTAAAATTGACACAACGTAAGTGGGGTAGTTTTAGCAATTGATGTTTCTGATAAGGCGCGTTAGTTTATCCCGAGGGCCTCATCTTAGCTTTAGACTTGGGATCAATTTCCCAACTGCTGAAAGTGGCATATCAATTGACAACAACCTTCTCTCTTCACTGAGAATCTCGTTCGATGAATGTGCCGGTTATCATCAGCACTATATGAATGAAAAGTCTTCCTATGTAAGCTAATAGAGGGTGCTTTGGTGGAAATGACGTAGATGGAAAACGCATGTTCGAAAATTCTGTTTGTTTACATTTTGTGGGATGTTCCTCTTAAATTGTTGACAACATACAAAGAAATATTGAATGATAAATAATTTTATTTTCAAGCTATACCTTTATAAGAGCAAGGGTCTATATTCTGTGGGAACAAGAAGGATATTTGTGCTTCAGAAGTCGTGTCTTCAATTTGAAAAAAATAATTTGAAGTATATCACATAATCTCAAGCATGATTTTGAAAAAAGTATATAACAGAGAACTGGGTACCATATACACCACATTTTCGTTATAATGTTTTTTTATTTATAAATTTAACATAGAAAATGTAGATATTAAAAAAAAAAAATAAAATAATAATAAAGAATACGTTCTAGTCCGAAGTAATTGTTCTGAATAGTTTTTAAATCCGTTTTAACCTGGCTATCTTGAAATTTCGACTGGCTTTCCTTGATAACTGCAGCTCCCTTTGGATCGAATTGTAAAACTACGTTCTTAATATTCTCAAAATATTTATGATAATAAAACGTGGCCTGTAACCATGTTCCCCAACCTGTAAGAATAGGTTCTGGTGGCTCAGGCATACGGGGGCACAGTCTGTGAAATTTGCGAATGCGTTTTAGGGATTTGGCAAACACTGGTTTTGTATGCGCTATTAAAGCATCTACCTTAGGATAACATTTTCTAATA
The DNA here is from genome assembly GCA_029619315.2 of Dynastes maya. NCBI lineage: Eukaryota > Metazoa > Arthropoda > Insecta > Coleoptera > Scarabaeidae > Dynastes > Dynastes maya. The sequence goes on along the minus strand of JAROYE020000012.1, from coordinate 2,087,692 downwards.
CTATCTGCCACATGAATTTGACACGTAATATGTAACAAGTTAGCACAATGTTTTTTTAAGAGACCGGCCTACAGAAAGCATGTTTGCGGCACCATCACTCATAAACATCTACAGTTGCTTTGTTGAAAGTTCAAACTTTTCCAATGTATGTTATTTAACACTAACTTTGAAATTACTTCGGCAGTACATTGTTGTACTCGTCTGGAAGCTTATAGAATTGAAGGTGACGATTGATGCAGTTCCATTGTACGTACTATTACATTAACCGCAGAATGTTTTTTACAATCTGCTGTTGCGTCCACACATAACTCTGATTTATATCTTTTTTTAATATGTTCACGAGCAGATGACACAATTCTTTGTAACGATGCCCGACTTGCTAATTTGCAGTCTGAATATTTATTCCAAAAGAAGACATATGCTTCCTTGTCTAGTAAATTAAACGGTAGATTACATGCAATAAAGGTAACACATAAATTAAATTTAAATTTGTCGTAGTGTCGTATGCAATTTTTTTTTTAAGAGTGCTGTTTACTATCTACGTGATGTAGACAATCCCACATTGAATTTTAACGCCATCATAATTTAGATCAGGCATTTCTGCTATAAATTCAGTAACTTTGTCCAACATTGGTCGTTTTCGCGACGTAGGCAACATTTTTAAAACAAACGTAGAACTACGAAATAGTATTTATGGCAGCATACATGTATACATAACAGATCTGGTTGAGACTCGTAGTTATACTGAGGGTTGTATCGAACAACTGTATTGATAATAATAAAATGCAGTACAATTAACTGTTAGTATTCTCAAGTTAAATTTTATTTTTATTATCATTTATTTTTCAACACATTTCATGCACAAATTTATTACCACTAAAAATAAAGAGCCAATATTAAGATAAAATAGTCAATTCACTTACCCAACAGCATGTCGCTTTTAGTGGTAGTGGACCATCAACATAGGTTCATATTGTGCCAGCAATGGAAGTGATAAAAAAGCAACTAAATGTATACGGTGAATCAACAGTTTCGTAAAGCATGTTTATTCTCCAAATGAAGATAAAATTCTCATTTAGTTTACAAAATCCCTTATAGTGTTAATCAAAACTTTAATTCTCTGATAGGCTGTGGTCTAAATAAATTGTCAAAGTGAACAAATTGCTTATTTACGAAGGTAGTACGAGAAGTGCCCGTATTTAGAGACAGATGACGCTTTATGTAAAAATCTGCATTACCAACTCTGAGTACTTTTCCTTAATCGACGTCTATCAAAATTGTTGAAAGGTTATGAATTTGTAGAATCATGGAAAAATAGCAATACCGGTCAGTATTTCGATTTCTTTTTTTTTGGATGAGAAAACGTGTTTAGAAATCGAAGAGAAGTTGGATGCAGTTTATAAAGACCATGCACCTTTGATGACTACCATCAGATGCTGGTTTAATGAATTTAAGCATGGCCAGATCATCCCATTGATGTGACTATGGACGATATAATCAGTAAAGTTCAATATGGTAAACATCTCAATTGAATGTGTGTAAAACATCCTTCACAAAAAATTGAGTATGAGAAAGCTATCAGCGAGATGGTTGATCAAACTTCAAAGTAATGTTTAGACATGTTTAAGCGCAATACGGATGAGTTTGTAGATGGGACATGGATACATCAATACACGCCAGAAACTAAGGGTCAATCGGCAAACGTACACCAAAGAAAGCGAAGATGATTCCATCAACCGGAAAGGTTATGGCGACAATCTTTTTTGGTTTCGCAAGGGTCAGTACTATGCTAACTTAGGGGAGAAAAGAATTCTCTACCATCATGATAACGCCCATTTATCGGCAATTGCGACAGCAAAACTAATCCAGTTACGATATGAATTGGTGCTTTATTCACTATATTCGTCAGAGTTGACCTCCCGTGACTGAAGAAATTTCAATGTACCATATCATCCACGTGAAATGGAACATACATAAGCATCTTTGAAATTCCAGATATAGTATATGTTAAATATTAATTTAATCTTTATTTTTGAGAATAAATGATCTTTGTCAAACCATTAACTCACCCTGTATACATCAGAAATGTTAATTTTATATTGTAACTAAATAGGCATTTATAACTGGTTGTTAGATGTGAGCCTCCTAAGGATTCGTGTCAAGCGAAAGAAGTATCTCTACGTAATCCAGTGCAAACGTTACATATTTAGCTACTTGAAGTTCTATTTTCCTTGCTGTAATATCCATTATTTATCCAATGATACTTCGATATTCTCTCAATATTAAATTTTAGATTTGCTTGGCGTATCTTACTGCTTACCGACGGCAAGGTATGCTCGGAAAGATTGAAGAAATGACGGTTACAGTGAAAAAAGTACACCTAGTAACCGCAAGTATACACTTTTCGCAAAAGATAGTTATTTCTCCGACGACGTTACGAATTTCCGGCAATGGCGGTTACGACGAATTTTGCATATGCGTAGGCAAATTTAAATTACCCCAATGCCATATTGAATTAATCAGTTTCTACGGTTTAAGACGTTGTACGTTTATTTAAGTTTACACGCGCTTAAAGTTACATTACAATTCAATAACACAACTTCTACAGACACGATGTACTGAATATCTAATGCTAAATTCTCTCTATCGGTTGTTCCGCGAAGTTAATGACGTCTAAATCTTAAAATTTAATTGCGAAACCCTTTTGTGATCGGAAAAGATACATATAAGATATCTAGGCTTATATTTAGAAGATATATGGGGAAATAATCGAAAGCCATAACGTTTATAGGCCCCCGATATTGATTCAGTATTAAAAGGACTATATTTATTTGTATTTAGAACCAGCTTATTTTCAGTTTTATGGAAGCTAGTAAATTCAGAATTTTATTCTAAATTTTATGTCTATGATAACTATAGCTCTATATTTTCTGTGGAAACAAATAATAATAAACTTTCCCTCTCTTTTGACCTCCAAATAGTCACCCGAAATAATTCCAAGAAGAAAAGATGTTATAATAAGAATTTTTATTTGAATTTTTGGTGGATGCGCCGGAATACATAACAAAAACACAGTGAAAGAAAGAAATAGTGGCGAAAAATGATAACAATAAATAACCGTATAAGCGTAATAAAAGTATTCATCCCTATATCATTATTGTTTTGCTAACTTTTGATAATTTATAAAACTGTATATGTAAATAAAACAAAGCATTGCCACGGGCAAATTTCCTTATCCGTTGCTTTGCTATATATGTATATACTACATGTAGATTCATGCAGTCAGGATTATAAATATCTCAATTAGCACCCTTATAAATCAAATAATTAAACATTACCTTGTTTTATTCTACATAAATGTTAGGTTATACATATATATATATATTACATATACACACATACATGACACACATTAAACCCATCAAATAGTTTAATTTAAAACATTTTCGAACAAATGGATATGTAGAATGAAACACACGAATAATGGTGTTGATTACTGATTTGTTTTGTAACAATCGACATAAAACTCACACAATACAACCAGTCAGAACAAATAAATTTGGAAAATTCGGAAATCATGTACATATAAAGCACTAGTAATAATCTATTCTAAATCAAGATACAATTTAAAATGCAAGTATTTGTGTATATGTGTGAATAAAAACGGTCAATTTAAACGTATAGAGAATACATAGTGAAAAGCCCACCAATCGTAACTCACTTTGAAAACTTTTCACAACTTTTTCGAAACCAAATCAGGCGCCCGCCACTTTATATTACGCTAGATGCTTTGGAAAACTCTAACCAACAATAATCGTTGTAAATCTAAGTTTAAAATCTATAAATTCTAAACAAAAATCGCCTCTACTGACGTATGGGATTATTTCGAATAGTTAAAATATCTTTCGCTGTTGCGATATATGAACGTGTTATAACGGGACTGTATATTCGGTATAACATCGAACACGGTACAAGCTGCGACTAACATCGACTGAAATCTCGTCACTAGAAATCCACATCCGTGGAGGCTGCATAAGTACAGGCGCTTGCGCAAGATACGCCTTGAAACTTACAGGAAAAGCAAGGGATGCCAACAAATTTATATTTCTACAGCTCTTTTCAAAACGTACTTTGCGAGGGCGAAAACAAAAATTCCGAAAAAAGGCGCTACCATTTTAGCTGCGCAAACCAATAAGGAACATGATATGAGATGCGATTCCGCCAAAAAGATTTTATCTCTAACTGTAACCAGTTTCTAAACGGAAACACTCGCAATCTCTATACAGAATCGATAAAATAATCAATGAAATTCCTTTTTTTAAACATGCAAGATATCTAATAGATGTTTCTGAACGCTCTTTACAGATGTTTTGATCACACCGATCACGGATGGCTTTTATCTTGCCGTCTTTTTTTTACAGTAGGTTTTCGAGCTTGTGTTAATGGTACAATTCTAAGTGAATTTTTTATAATTGATTTTAGATCTCTTGGTTGTTCTTTTGATAACTTCTTTTAATAGAAAATTCTTTTCGAGTCATTTTGAACAGAGCCATCGTCTGGTTTTTCTTTGGCATGTATAATGTAATCACTTCTAATCCAATGCGTTGACTTCGCTTTAGGTTTCATTGTCAAAATTTATTATTTCAGGTTTTTCATTTTATTTTATATTGCCATTATAATAAATGGAAAACACCACTCGCTTGGTCTTGCCTAAGATTCCAATATATGAGGATCGTCCTAGCAAAAGGATCCATTTGGTGTAAAATGAATTTGGACTGGTTTCTGCGAGACTTTGTTGGTTTGAACCTAAAATATCTGTGGGTTTAGTTTAATTGGACATGTCCGCTTTTGTTAGGATGCTCCTCATATGTCAGTCCAATTCATGTTGTTCATCTGACAACTATTGAAGTAAACTAAATACCGTTTGAACCTCTTCATTAAACATAATATTTTTAAATGATGTTGATCTGACACGTAGCTATATTGTAAAAGGTAATAATTATTATCTATTTACAAAAACAAACACTCTTAAAGAAAGATAAAATGCTACTGATGATTAATCAACTCATTATAACTGAAAAGAAGCCTTTACAATAAAAAATACTAGCTTATAAGCATTGGCGAAAACCATTAGATATAAAACAACACCATAGTAGCAATACGTTTCTGTTTAAATCAAATATTAATCGGAACTTTTCTCCTAGATTATGGGCCATTTGTATTGAAAATACACCTGTATACGCTGCAAAACATTTGAATAACTTAAAATGACATTACAAACAAGCAGAACTAAGTCTGAAATATTAAAATTTTGACCTTTAAAACTGTAATGGTAGACATTCTAAATAGGGATGTCTGGTTTCTGTATATTTTATAGCGTTTTAGATATATGAAGTTCTCACTTTAAACCCCACCTTCGATATTTCAACTGATATGTAATAAATTCGATAGATGTAGCAATATGAAAACGGATTATTTTTTAAGGAGTTAGTGAATAGAATTCTATTCTTCTCAGATAAATCTGTAGATTTGACAATGTCAAATTCTTACTTTCGTCTTGATTGTTGCCAAAAATTTAAGGGTCGGTGACAATATCTTTTATGCTTCTCATTCCAGTAAAATTCATTTTTTTGCTCTATTTTTCGACAGGACACAATATTTATAAGCTAAACACAATCGATACATGCCCTTTCACTGCAGTATTCTCCTACTTTCATCAACTAATATCATAATATTTTCAAAGATGCTTCCCCCATTTGCTTCCTTTGCTTTTTTCTTTTTTTTTTTCTTTTTCAGAACCATTTTATAAATTGAATAAGGCAATATGAAGAGCTGTTCTCTGGATTCAATGGTAGAAAAGGTTGTTAAAGGTGAAAGGTAACTTGCATTCTTGTGCTAAGAATATTTCTTCGAGCGGAATCGATATCTGAACTTCTCTTTATAACAATTTTTTGCTTTCCTTTGAATTTTACATTCATTTAAAGTAAATTCATATTGAAAGGTTGTCAGGTTCTAGAGTTTTTATTTATTTTTTTTATATTTCGGATATTATAGCAAAAATATTACTTCCAGGTTACACTGAGAGATGTATTGAACAAATTGTATGTTATGAAGTATACAGTGCGATCTTTTGAAAACAATTCACTTGAAATATTTCAGAAAATAAAATGAAAATAAAAATTTTCAAGAATACATGTACTTTTATTGTGGGGAGGCACATATTTTGACCTTTAAAACATACTTATAACGTTTATACTTACGGGTAATTATTCGTACAATACTTATTCATACAGATCTTTTGTCTGTGCTGGTGTTAAAATAAAATTTGGTCCTATGATATGCGTATAATATATGTAATTATATCCTAACATAACACGTATTGCTTGCGACGCGTCCACCTTGTTATATTAGTATATTGGCCTGATAATCAATCATTTGTCTTCCGTAGAGCTGCGATACTGATGGACAGAACTGTTTTGTTTCCTCACTGTATACATCTCACGCTTGCCCATAATGTACTCGATTACCAAATGAAAATCAATATGTTTTCACCACTAAAGACGATTTAAATTACAACAAAATAACAAGACGAGAGAAAAGTTTGAAGGTTTCCTTTTTACAACTTTACAGACATGTTACTTGTAACAGAGGTAATTGAGAGCTGTGGCTAACCTTTTATATTGAAATCGCGCCAATTTCCTTACTTTAAGTACGGAACTTTATCACCACTTCCGCTTCTAGAGAAAATAACTGGGTTGAGATTAACCCCGTTTAAAAGTACTTGCATTCAAACAATTTTAAATAATACTTTAGTCCAAACACACTTCCAATTAATTCTTTCTCCACTTTATGCGTCTTTACATAAAAAAGTGTCCACCAAGCAATAACTTGCATTTGCCTTTTTGAGATTTTACGAGTTCTAAAGCCATGTCAAAAGAGTGACGTGGTTGCAAATGGTTTAGTAGTATTTATATGATTTACACTTAGGTAAATGCATTCTACATACATTCTCAAGATCATCAACAAAAAAAATTAGAATTTACGGTGAACAAATACTTCTTTTGGCTACTATATGAAAGGAAGATATTTAGAAGGGGGAATTTTTAACATTCCTAACGCTTCTAACGTCAATCAATAGACGATTTTATAGTTCTCCTGTATGAATATTGAAGACAATGACGTTTACTCTCTCACACATTATACATACATATGTACATGTAAGTCAGCAGTCATTTTAACGTAATACTTTGCACATTACGTTAGGTTCTCTCCTGCAACAGTTCACACTAAAACGTTTCCGTTATTCTCTTATGTACTGAGTCTGTCTTAACTTAAATTAGTTACAAACACAGGACTAAATCACCTGAAATCAACACAAAGCTAACCGATGATTTGCATATTTTTAAATTGAGGTCTATTGTGATGTCGCCTCCAAGTTTATTCATTTTCTAAACATACTTTTTATTGAAGAATCGTTAAATAAATATAATAAAAAATGGCACCACTATAATATTCACATAGACGTTTAATTTGAATAGTTTATGCTGTTGCTGGTATAATTTAATGCCTAAACATAAAATAGAAGTCGTATCTTGAATTTATTGAAAATTACAATTTTTAAAATTGCGCTAAGTAGTTTAGAAGAAATACTTCGTATTATTTATATTACAAGTCGTTTTTAACATATTTCCAATAAGTTAATTTATTGACTTCTACTTAAAATGTCAATTTTACGCTTGCATTCTACGATACTAGACGTAAAGCGAAGAGAACCCTGAAAAATGTAATCTAATAATTCCTTCTTGGGGTTCGCAATTCGATTCTGAGACTTTCGCTGCGGAAATTAACTCGGTAAGAGTGTCTAGGTGTTTCTAGGGTAATGCTGAAGTCCCTTGTTACCCCAAAACAGGGACGGATTAAATTCTTAAGATGTCCTTAAGCGATAAACACCTGTTTTACAATTACATTACGCTAGTAATCTCCTTTAAAATAATTATTTAACATTTACTTAATAAAAGGAGATTGTATTCTGATATAGAAACCATATCATCCTAAATTAGCAATCATCCCCTAGAATTTTTGTGACAGAACAGGGTAGCCTTTTGTTTTTTATTTATATGATGAGTATGAGTATTTAATCTGAAATTTGTTGGGTATTAAACATACATAATAGCACTGCGTATAAGCTGACGAATACATAAATTGATTTAATTTTCATATTAAATTTTGCCTTTATCCTAATCCCCATCTTCCGAAGTATAGGGAAAGGTAGAGAATGCCTGTCCAACGCTATTCATTTACGCATTCTACGTAGTTGATTCGGGTGGACCACATAAACTTTATAATTCTGGTAAATTCTGATTAAAAGGTCAACATAGAATGTGTATTGAGGCTTATATCAACGATATACTTATACTTTCTTCTTTTAAGCTAAAAGTTTCCGTTATGAATTTAGAGAAAAACTTGTGGTTATAGTAAAGGCAGGGTAAATATCGATGCACGTCATTTATAGAAAATACCGTCATATATTGCGCTGTTGTCAAAACCAAATAAAATAAAATTTATTTGTTTTTATCAAGAAGATGTCAGCTCTACTTACAGTGAAACTAAATGATATGTGTACAAGTATAAAGATAGATTTTAAATGTACAGGGTGTTACAATATTTTATCTACGTACGTACATATATCCTAAATTGAAGTTAATACATCCCTGAAGACATTCTAGTTCTCTTTTCTACCAAAAATCACAAGGATAATATCGGAATGACTTTGACAACATGTAAATTTGCGGCAACATGAGTGTTCTTCTATGTTTTCGTCGTTCCTCGATGAATACCGATTCAGTTTCGTGCTATATAAAAAAGAGGGGTAACCTGAGAATGTTGGATGCCTCGCCGCAACCCTCGAACGGAATCCACCGATGGAGCCAACGTCGTAATAGCATGTGGGGGAGAGAAGTCCGCATCAACACCGTTGGACGAATCAGGCTTAAACGCAAACGATTATCGGCTATTTCTCCTTGAACCTGTTGTGCTTTCGTTTGCTACTGGAGACTAGGACGAAGTTTATGAAAATTATACATAATAATGTCCTTTCACATACTGCGGCAACGTTTTCAGGTAATCACCAAAACCGAAACATTATCTAATTTAATCTTTAACTACTAGTAAAGTAACGACATGGTGAGATCTGAATATTGAGGTAGTAAAGTAAATAACACATGGGCTGAAAAGTCCCGGGCCTAACACATAGATGGCGCTAGTTTTATTGCATTCACCTGTTTTGCAGTTAGTACTAACCTTAAAAAGACAGCTGTTAAAATTTCATGATATTCTATTCATTAGTTTGTGAGTTATTGTGCTAAGAGTGACGCTACTTTTGTTATTTCCAAAACAATGGATCAAAAACAATTTCGTGTTTTAATTTTACACTGCTTCTTGATGGGAAAAAATACCGTTCAAGCGAAGCAATGGCTTGAAAAGTATTATGGGGACTCCGCTCCATCAGAAACAACAATAAAACGTTGGTTTGCTGACTTCAAACGTGGTCGTAGACACCGATGATGCAGAACGCAGTGAACGTCCAAATGAGGCGGTAACACCAGAAAACATCAAAAAAATCCACAAAATCGTTTTGAATGATCGAACAGTGAAGTTGCGTGAGTTAGCTGACATCGTAAAGATATCAAAAGAACGTGTTGGCTTTATATTGCATGAGCATTTGACTATGAGAAAGCTCTGTTCAAAATGGGTGCCGCGTTTGCTCACTGTTGACCAAAAACAAGAACGTGTTGATGCTTCTGAGCAGTGTTTGGCCATGTTTAAACGTGACAAACCGGAATTTTTGCGTCGATATGTGACAACGGATGAAACATGGATCCATCACTTCACTCCGGAATTAAAACGATTGTCTTCTGAGTGGACAGCAACTGGTGAACCTCGTCCAAAGCGCCCGAAAGCACAACAATCGGCTGCAAAGGTTATGGCCTCGGTATTTTGGGATGTGCGTGGTGTAATATTCATCGACTATCTTGAGAAGGGAAATACCATCAACAGTGAATATTATATAGCGTTACTGGAGCGTCTGAAGGCCGAAATTGCAAAGCAACGTCCGCATATGGCGAAGAAAAAAATTTTGTTTCATCAAGACAACGCACCGTGTCACAAGTCAATCAAAACAGTGGCAAAACTACATGAATTGAACGTCGAATTGCTCCCACATCCACCGTATTCGCCAGATTTGGCTCCCAGCGACTACTGGCTGTTGGCAGACCTAAAAAAAATGCTCGCCGGTAAGAAATTTCGCTCGAATGAAGAGGTTATCGCTGAAACTGAGGCATATTTTGAGGCAAAAGATAAATCGTTTTACAAAAGTGGTATTGAAATGTTAGAGCAGCGCTGGAATGATTGCGTTGTTCTTGATGGAAATTACGTTGATGAATAAAGCTAATTTTGAACAAAAAAAAACGTGTTTTCTTTGTCAGGCCCGGGACTTTTCAGCCCATGTGTTACCATTGCTTTCATAAAAATCTAGGACAACTTTGTGAAAAAATTATGTTATTTTATATTTAACCCAACAATTAATTTTTTATTGAGCTTATAAGTTTTATTCGTTTATTTTAAAAACTGTTTGCTTTTAGCGAAAAAATATTTCAAAGATTATTTTTAAATAAAAACATTTTTATTGAAAACATCTAGCATAATTGCCCAATTAGTTCTTGAAGATTTGGAAACGCAAATTATGGCTGATTTAAATTTTGAACCTACTTTCTTCAAGAGATACGTAGACGACTGCTTGACGCGTATCCCAAAATATTTTCTACAAAAAATGTTTCATCTAAAATTAAAAATCACTTTAAAAATTGGTACAAAATAATAACATAAATTTTCTAGACCGCAGGCTTATTCGCCAGAAAAAAAAATAATTAAAGGTAAACTTGAAACATCGATACTGTAGAGAAAAAAATAATAAACAAGCCTGAGATAGATTGAAACATCTGTTAAACAATAAATTTAACTTTATCGCCGATATTTTGAGCAGATATCAATTTCGGTATAGCGATATCGTGTCGTCCGAAATTGAACTTTATGCCCTGACTGCTTTTATTGGCATATTAGTTTTAACTGGAAAAAATACAAACGTGTATATTTGATGTTTTTTTTGTTTTTCGTTTTTTTTTTTTGTAAATCAGCACTAGTAAAGTTTTATATTTCGCAACATAGTCATATTTAAGGTTCACCCACATCAAAATTTTATAGCTCCTACGAGTGTACTTTCGAGTTTTGTAGTTTTACGGTTTCGGCCGCGTCATTCGTCAAAATCTGTTCTATTTAAGCGAGTTTATTTATAGTGCTTTAGCTGTATTGTGCAGACAAATCTCTGCATTCATATTGTACTCCCTAACTTATTGCAACTTATCTCGAAATTATGGATGTTGTTTATTACAATTTTGGGAAATTATCATTCTATAATAATAATAATAATAATAATAATAATAATAATAATAATAATATATTTGTTCCTTCATTACATCGCAATGTATAGAACACGTCAAATAATTAGTAAAAGTTTACATATAAAAATTAACTTGTCACATAAACAGTTTAAAATTTTATGTTAAAAAAGTCATTAATGGTATATACGGAATTTTCTGTTAGTAGACGGCGAAGATCTGTTTTAAACTTGTGGATGTTTAGTGTTTTTATGGATACTGGTAAGTGGTTATATACTTTCACAATTTGATGTGTGACACTTTTTGAAACTAAAGCTTTAGGCGTTTGCGGCAACAGTATATTGGAATTTGTATAACCGCGTGTAGTATACCCATGATTAATCTGTTGGTCTTTTAAAAATTCATAGTTTTCTTTGGCGAAACAAGCACACTCGTACACGAACGGTCCGGGCAAGGTAAGTATATTGTGTCTTTTGAAGCTGTCTCTACAGGATTTACCCCTTTTCAGATGGCAGATACTTCGTATGCACGATTTCTGTAATAAAAAAAAAAAAATTCGAGCAGCGTCAACGGAGTTTCCCCAAAAAACAACGCCGTAACGAACCCTGGAATGCACGTACGCGTAATAGGCAGACAAACTGGCTTGCGACGTTACGTACTGTGATATCATTCGTAACGCATAATTAAAAATGGAGATCTTGGAAGCCAGACGAGACACGTGAGATTTCCAGTTGAGTTGGGAATCCATCTGTAGCCCCAGGAGAGGGGCTTCCTCGTCAGTGGTAAGTATGCTGTTGTTATATATAAATCGCAGAGGATGTTTGAAGTAGCTGAAGTGCATAACGGATGTCTTAAGTATGTTTAGTTGTAGGCTATTTTGACTCAACCAGTTGTCAAAAGCGGCCAGTGTCCTACATAATTCGTTCTCCAGTTCCACCCTATTGTTGTTTTTTATTATAACAGATGTGTCATCCGCATATAATACTGTGTTGTGCTGAACCAAGTGTGGTAGCTCATTAATGTATAGCAGGAACAGGAGCGGGCCGAGTATCGAGCCTTGAGCTATGCCTCGCTCGGTCTTCTGCCAGTTGGAATAAATAGGTTTTCCCGTATTATCTTCCGAAGAAACCCTCTGTTGGCGATCAGACAGATAAGACTGAATTAGTTTCAGGCCATTCCCGCGTATACCCATTGAATCAAGCTTCTGGTAGAGCTTCCGATGGTTAACGCTATCAAAAGCCTTAGTTAGGTCCAACAGTATATTCATTTTTGTTTATTCCCTCCAAAATATCCTTTATTGTCTGATAAATTGCTCTCGTGGTGGACCTACCCTTAACAAAACCATTCTGCATTATATTGAGGACTTTATTTTTTTTCTATAAAGGCATATAGTCTGTTGTAAATGACTTTCTCAAAAATTTTGGAAATGTTAGACAATAAAGATATTGGTCTATAGTTTCCCATATCATTTTTGCTGCCTTTCTTGTGTATCAGCGTGACAGTTGATCGCTTCAATATATCAGGGAATATGCTTGTCTCTATAGTTTTATTAATAAGTATTGCTAGAGGTATGGCAAGATCAGCAGCGTAATACTTTAACAGTTTAGTTGGTATGTTGTCATGTCCTACCGAATCTGTGTTTTTCAGATTCAGAATTATATTGTATATTTCATAAGGTGACGTTGGATGTAAAAACACAGTTTTATCAATGTATTTGATCATTTTCATATTGACTTCGATATCATTGTCCGAGTTTTCGCACATTTTTATTAGCCAGTTGTTAACATGTGAGAGACAATCGGTGTTATTCGCCATTGACAAACTTTTTCTAATCTCATCTACGCAAAATTTATTCCTGCTACCCTTATTGGTAACCTTTTTAACTACTTTCCAAGTGGCTGCCGTTTTGTTACTAGCCGTTTCTATAAAGTTTGAAATGTAGTTCTTTTTTGTTTTCTGTATTTCATTCTTTAGATTTCTTGAGTATTTTTTATATGTTTCGTAGTCTATTTTAGTGTTTAGTGCATCTTCATACAGAATACGCTTTTATTTGCATTTATGTATTATTTCAGGCGTCATCCAGTGTTTTGAAGTTTTAGAAGTCTACATCTAGTTATTGCATATACAGTGTATTAAAAAGACATATGAAACATTCTGTACGTTTATGGAAGCATACAATTATCACCTCTCCTCCGACGAAGATATTATGCAAATTATAATTTAGATAAACATATCGTTGCTACAACCAAGAAACAACACAAAGTACAGCGTACTCGCATATTTGTCGTCCGAAGAAATTGTGATATAATTGACAAATTTAACGAGTGATTCTTCCGACGAAGTTATAGTACAAAATATAACAGTCAAACGTATCTTTATGTATATTTTTTTTTTGTGAATTTGTATAACAGGATTTACAAAGGGACAAGTTTAATAAAAAAGTACTTGAAAACAGAAATAGGTAGTAAAAGGGGTTCACTGTATATCTTGTTTTGTTCCTAATCGATCTGTGTAATATTATTGAGAAAAAGTGATTCAGCGAAACTCCGCAAACGCTTCAAGAGAATGTGTTGTGGTCGTTTCTAATTTTTCTGCTGGAACGATTATCGGACTGACCACTTGCTTCCACCTGTCAACTTTTGTTGTACATGTTGCAGGTTTATTACCTTCCTGACTGACCAATAATGTAAAGAATCGGCCAATATGTCTGACGGCGTAAAATCTCGAACAAACTTATTCCTTTATTTAGCGAGAGGTAAATTAATTTGTAGAAGGAAACATAAATTCTCCTAAATAGGACAAGCTCCTTAGAATACCTTGTCCGCTATAATCTTAAGGTATTTTGATCTTGCTCTTTTTGTATTTTAAACTACCTGTTGAATATGAAATCCGTAGCTAGAAAAGAATTCCACCTAATACATACCATCTATCTGCTTTTACAACCAAGTAATTCGTCGAAATGGGTCACACAAACGTTATATTCATGGGTTGTTAATGAATTAAAGTTGAAGCTATTGACGGAAGTCATAAACCGCACCATGCCATCCATTCGATAACTCGTAAAAACTTATCAACGGTTTTAATTTTAGCGATAGCAACTCGTTATAACGGAGACGAAGGCTGTAAACAACGCGAAGCTGATTAAGTTGGGGAAGTTCTCCTTCATGTTGATGACATTCAATGGGAAATATAGTCTATCTTCATGTTTTATGCTTTATTATTAAGATGTAACATATATCGTGAATAAATAATATACCTAAATCTAATTTTACTTAACAGGCGCCGCTACCAAAAAAGAAAAAAAATCATACAATCTGCTTTTGTTTTAAAAAATCGAGAAATAAAATGAAATCCTCTTAAATTCGCAATTTTAACCACTGTAAAATGGCACAAATTAAATAAAAAACTAAGTATGTACTTGAAATAAACCGTATCTCTACGATTTTATCTTATTTCTAGTTTTACTATCGTCAGAACCCTTCCTGTACTTGATTTCGGTAACAATATCGTATATATCCGAATCAACGACTGGTGTTTCAGTAGTTCCCGGATGCTGTGGACTCTGTCCAGGCTTCAAAAGCGACACTCCATCTCTGCCCATCGTCATGCAATCAAAATGCAATACGAGAATTGTAGCTCTTTGTATACGAGTCTCGAAATCTAAACACATATGTAGATTCTGACCGGGTGTGTATATATCGAATAATTTAGCGCAGAAATCAACCCCTGGAACGTATGGAATGGGCACGGGGATGCACAGTGGTGGTGGATTTTTAGCTACAAAACGAAACGTGTGTAATTACAAAGAGATGTGTGAGCTATTGAAAGGAATGCACTACTGGGATTGATCGACCAACATAATTTCAAAAATGTATAAGATTTTGTTTACTGAAATAAATCTTTGCGAGCTTTGTGGATACTATACGTAATTTTCAATTAAATTCATTTATCGTAATATTAATTTTAAAACTAGGTCTTGTTATTTACACCCGTGACGACATTAATAATACTCGGAACTCTCATGTATGGTTAGACGAAAATCCCTACGCAACAGTCGAAAATAATTTTCAGTACAAGTTGCAGCATTTTGGAGAATCGCCTCACAAGAGAGCACTACTTATCTTTTTTTACAAAATGAATTACAAGGACTACTAGAGAATATTCCTCTAAACATCAGAATACAAAAGATAGAACTCCTGCACATTTCGCTTGTCAGGTCAAGCAATATTTAGATGATAAGTTTCCAGGGCTTTGGACACCACTAGACTATTGTTTATGGGGCTGGTTCAAAAATGAAGTTTAGAAGGTAAAAGCAGATACTTGAGATGCACTAATTCGACGTATTAGTAATACTGCAGCCGATATTAGAGAAAGACATAAGCAATCAGGAGAGCGGCCTTTTTAGAGAAAGCATAAAATGTTTAGAGGTCAATGGGGGTATTTTTGAATGATTATTAAAAGAAGTGCGCCTTTTTAGAAACAATCCACGTGAAATATTTCATAAACTAAAACTAAATTCATAACATTTCTAATTTTCAATTTTTAAATTTTTGAAATGATAGTCGATTGGTCCTGTAATGCGATCTAGAAATAATATAAACAAAATATTTTGCACAATTTTTTGAATCGATATGTAATTAACGAGTAAAAACGGATAATACTCTGAATTAAAAAGTGTAAATGTTGTATTTTATAAAAGTAATAATGGTAATAATGGTAAAATAAGAAATTTTAAACTAATCACTTTTTATTAAGAGATAAGAGAAGATAAAATTAGTTATGTTATAAGGGTAAATTCTAAAAAAGATACAATAACCAGTTAATTTTAATTCACTTACCAGAAAAACTGCTACTGAATATTGGATTATTATCGAACAACATGCTCATAGAAATTGAAAACTCCAGCGGATCGTAAGTGAAGTTCATGCAACCTGAAGAAAAGATAAATAATACTTACGCGGTGGTATGAATTGTAATGGCAAAGTTTAGTTCTTGGCAATTTAAGCGCGAGAATTTGAATCGGACGGGTCACGTATTAGGCATGAATTAGCGATGTGGTCTTCTTTCGAAGCAGCGAGTAGATTCACTCTGTCCCTCTCCCAAATACATTTGTCTTATCCCGTTAGAACGGATTTTACGTGAAACGTGAAAACGGTAAAGCGATTTTGGAAATAAAGTGTCTTTAAATATGTCACACCAAACAGTACCGATTACGAAATATAATACAATTATTTTTGAAAGATAGTTCAAAACAATAATTTTTGATACCTTGGAAATAGTGTCATTATGCAGAGGATTTTTTGGAAAAGATCTTGAAACCAATCAATATAACACACCATGATTAATCACATATTAAGTAACGATCTTCAATTATTCAATTATTATAACCAAATATGAATCGATCCTATGCCCCACAAAGACGTAGCCAAGGAAGATGTTTTGAAACTTCTCCCTTGGTTGGTATATGGTAAAACTCTGTAGATTTTGATAAATATTTTCTTTGCTAAAACATTACATACCATCTCATAAATAAAGTAAAGCTAAATTTAATAAGTTAATATATTAAAAACAATATTTTATCTTTCAGCTTTGTACATATGGAAATCGATTCTATAGGTTCGTTTCTATCACCCCAAATGGATCTTTTTATTTTGTAAAATATCTAAAATCTACTTTTTTGAGATGAAAGCATCATAATTCAAAGATATTCGGAAATATTTACCAAAGGTTACGTAAATGTTATTCCTACTTAAATAAACCCCTATTATTTTTTTTAAATCAATGATAATTAGTGCTAACGTATTACGGATAACTTACATCTAGTAATATATTTAATATTTCTAAATTTATTCCCCATATTGACATATTTTACGCGTTTAAATCTTATGTAAATAAATTTATTTAGTCCTTTGCAAATTTCCCTACGTGCGTGAGGACCTATTTCGCCTCTAACCCTCCCGTTGTTTGTTTTCCGAATGATGGTTGAAGGGATTCTGGGTGAGCTGCCAGTAACCCAGTCTTTATTTATGTAATTTTATATACTCAAGCACATACAACCCTCCCTAAAACATTGACATACCATGCGATTTATGCTGCAAAATGCTATTACTTTATTCGGATAACTAAAGGTCGACGAATATTGGAGATTTTTAAGGACGTATACTTGTCATTGTTTTTGTTTTGTTGCATTTTAGTTTTTAATTTAGTTTGAATGAAGATTGTAGTTATTAAATCGCTTAGAACAGGTGCGAAAGAGCTTTTGTTTGAATATACGCGCAGAGAAACGTTTACAATTACTGTTTCAATTTTTCGTAATACAATAACTATTTTAAATCAAAAAAAAATATGTTCTCAGCGTTTCTTTCGCCGCTTAAAAGAAGTATACACTTATATTTCTTCAAAAAAAAAGGGATTTACTTAAATGTTAACTCATTGAAATATGATCTTTAAATCTAAGAGAATTATCGAGCGTACGACCTAAGTTTTTGACGTGAGTAACAAGCGGTATAGTGAGATTGTCTAGTGTTAAGACAATTTGTCCGCTAACAGGATAAACATCCTTGAATTGCTACAGATTTATATGGATTTACATCGGTTATTGGGAAGTTTTTATAAATCTGTGTATCATCTGCGTACAGTTGAACATTGGAATGTAAGACATGGGAAGGTAAGTACGTAGTGTAGATAGAAAATAATAATGGGCTCAGTGTGGAGCCTTGCGCAAGGCCCTTACCGAGTCGCGGCAACGAAGGACATCCAGACGGAGTTTTCACGTACTGAGAGTTAGATAGCAAGAGCAAGATTACCAAATCCGACATGTTGGAAAATAGAGAGAGAGAAGAATGTCATGATTTATAGTGTCAAACACTCTACTATAATCTAATAAAACCATTTAAAGTTAAATCTCCTTTGTCTCTAGCTGAGAGGATGTCATCCGTAACCTTCAATAATGTAGTAGTACAGCTATAGTTTGGTCTGAAACCTGATTGACAAGATGGTAAAATGTTGTGCATACATAGGTGATTCATTGGTTTAGCCATGAAGAGTTTTCTCTAGAACTTTGCTAATTGTAAGTAACAGACTGATTGGTCGTAAATCGGTGAAAGACACTATTTTAGCTTTTTTAGGAAGTGGGAGGACAACAGAAGTTTTCCAATAATCTGGGTAGACATTGTCTAATACACAGAAGCTTAAAATATGTACGATAAATAGTAGCATGTAGGGGATCAATAGCTTTGGCATTACTTTATTAATACCATCATGGCCAGAAGCTGTGCTTTTAATTTCGTAAATGTAATTGCTGACGATGGCTTCGTCGACTGTATGGAAGTGAAATGTAGACCTTAAGTTATTGAAACTAGAGGCTCGATACATCCCAGTAATCCTAGAGAAATTACCCAAGACGTCTGGAACACTATCGATAAAGATGTTATTGATTTTAGTGGCATCGTTCAGGTCTACGGGGATGGAATTACCTTCTTATTGGATTTTTGAAGTTTTTTAATTAATGATCCTTCTTAAATGTTAACAACAAATAAGGAGACGCCTGTGATTGGTGGTAAGAACTAACCCAGAGAAATCGTCGAAGTATACCCTAGCCTCAAACCATATACGACAGAAACCAGTAACCCAAGCATTCATAATAATTTAATTATATTGTAACCTATATATTAGCTCATTCACTTGCTCCTAATTTTAATTATTAACTTTTTTTTCCATTATTGTAATTTTTCTTTTGTCGGATATCCTTGTAGCTGGCCTAATGTGTTTTTCGAATACGAAACTGCTCGCCCAATTTCTCAATAGAACTTTGTGACATCTGCACCATTTTTTCACTCCTACCTTTAATGTGAATATTTTTCTGTCTTGGATTTCCTAACCCCAAGAAAATATTTATTTAATCAAAAAAAAATTTCAAGAAAATTATTTTCTTGTATTATACATTTTTATTACCTTCAAATAAAAATATGTTCTTGAATAGAGACAAGAATCCATTTCTCTGTACGATTACAAAGACTGTAATATTTTAATTCTGAAATAGAACTGTCATTTCTATAATTACGGCGCCTCCACCAAAAAAAAATTCTTCAAATAGCAATTGACAGCAAATTCAATTGGCACATATAAAGATCTAGTTACTAAAACTTACTTGTTCCAGCCTTCCCTATTAAGGTAAACCTGGATGCTTACCTTCTCGACTAAAATTGAACTGCTGTAAATTAAATCCGGCGCAGCATCCGCACGTTAGTTCTTGACAAGTACATCCGTTACTTCTGTAACCAAACCTCCTAAATATAATGGTTTTAGACGCGGACTGGCCGATATTGCTCAATGAGTTGGACAAACTGTTTTGAATAGACGTTAACCGTAGCGGTAATCGTGAAGTGACATCGTAGTACACAGACATTGAAGACATGCCTTCGTTGTCGACGTAGTCCAAATCTAGAAAGACCAACGCGAACATTAAAATAGATGTAACAACGAAACGGAATCGAATCAATCGATTCACGAAGACTATTTGTCTCCATTTCTGACCGCCCAGTACACCTATCCACGTCCTCCATCCTCCCCGTCCTCCACACTCCGGATTACACAAATATGCCGGAATCTATCAGCAGCAAACACAGTACGCGATTTATTGCAGTTTACCAGAGTCAAACATATTTCACAATGTTATGAGATGCACCCTCCATCTGTTTTCAATACCTCCTCGTTTTTTTCCATTTTTTAACTGATTCTGTTTAAACATACGGTCACAGTTTTACATTGATTCTCCCTTAATTCAATGCTTTAGAGTTTACAAGAATTTGCAGAAAATTCGATGAAAAGGAATTTTAGAAACTAAATGTATATATATTATTTTTTTTAATAAACATTTTTGCATCAATTTTAAATTTTCCCCACTTCTGGTTTTCAAGTAATAAGGTAATCGACAATTTTTTTAAATAATTTCCGATTTTTTTTTTTTATTTTTAAAGACAGAACTTTGGGGTAAAATTAAAAAAAAAACAGTTGGTAATGTTGGCAATATTATTATTTATTTACATATAACATGGAAGTAAGTATAATTTGAACATATTTATGTACTAATATTTGCTTGTTCCTCCACAGTATTTTATTATTTCCTTAATCCTTTTTGGCATAATGCCAATGTAGCTTTTTATTGTTTTTTTTTTTTTAATTTCGTCGCTATTATGCCATACATCTTGAATATGTTGTTGTAATTCTTCCGTTTTTTGTGTGGCATGTTTTGAGAAACATCGTAAGTACACGAAAAAGTCAACTACAAAGTAAGAATTACAACAACATATTGAAGATGTATGGCATAATAGCGACGAAATTAAAAAAACAATAAAAAGCTGCATTGGCAGTATGTCAAAAAGGATTGAGGAAATAATAAAACACAGAGGAGGAACAAGCAAATATTATATATATAAATTATACTTACTTGCATGTTATATGTAATTAAATAATAATATTGCCAACATTACTAATTGTTTTTTTTTTTATTTTACCTCATGGCCAGGGTATATATTTAAGGTGATTTAAAGACACAGGTCTCTACCACTTATATACATCTTCAAATAAAAACTTGTAGAATTATAAACAAATGAATTTATTTTTCACATTTCATAAATACATTTCTCCCACTTTCTGCCAATCACTTTCTTTGATTTGGCCTAGTTTTTTTCCTACCATTTCGTTTAATGGAAACTCTTTATAACATCAAAAAAATTAATATTCCTGCATATAACAGGAAATCAATACATTTAAGCTTAAATTTATTCAATTTCTTTTAAAGATTTCGTATTTAATCGTATTTTTGCAATATTAGGAATACGTTCCTTTTACCTTTGATCTGGTGAAGCTATTTAGTTCTTCTTATTCCACCTACCTTTTCAAAGAGAAGAAAATTCATATATGAAAATGATTATATTCATATATGAATATGATTATTTCATGTAAGATTGTTTCTTTTAACATACCCTGTCCCACTTTTATTATGAAAAAGGAAAGTAAATAGATATTTCTATACTTACCAGTAGAGAATATCCTTCCATGGCTTACACAAATGAATAAACTACAACAAACCAGCCGCTTAATATTCATTCCGTTTGAGAATTTGTTTTTCAATACGATGAAAGACACTATACATGTACAGTTAGTAGGAGCACAAGATGTGGCAGTGTGCAACTAAAATACTTGTCCACTGTACAGTTAGCAATAATTTGGCATTCGAGACAGTATTTATGTAGACCAACATCGGGTCGTGTGATACATACTAATATGTTGGAAATGTGTAAGTTAATTTTTAGAGATCTATATGCATAAGTTGTAGGTACAATCATTCTACTTTATAGTATTGAAATTGAAATTCATTTTAACGATTTCATGAGTGTATGTGTGTCTATACATCCATTTTACAACAATCGATGTCTGTGCGCTTAGTTATTTGCATTGTCTACTCTCAAATCTGACCTCTGTGAAATCGTTGATTCTTATCACACGATATTGTAAAGGTACCACTGAATCCTCCTTAAATCCTTATAAAATAGGACAATAAATTTTGGATAATCCTTCGATTTCAGTTTTATCGTTAATTGAATTTTTATGTTTATTAATTTGTATCATTTCTAGTATGCATCTTGCTTTGTAATTGACTTCTTTATTGAGTATAGAGACATTGTCGAAATTAAAGGTGTGTCCATTATTCTTTTGATATTTGTGACCTTTTAACCTATCATGCAGATGTTGTTGTATTTGTCCAATATAAACGCCATTACAGTTATTACATGGGATTTTGTACACTACATGGGTTTGCTTATTTTTATGTATCTAATCTTTTAATGCATACTTTAAATTATTGTAATTTTCGTGTGCTACTCGAATGTTATGCGATATTAAAATTTTATTGATTCTTCCTGATAATTGTGGAACATATGGTATACTAACGTATTTTGTTATAGGTCTATCGTTGTTGTTTGAGTTTTTTATCTTCTTTTTTCTGTTGAAGCTGGAGGGTAGTTATTGTTTTTCAAGTTGGTTTTAATTTTATTTAAAATTTCATATCTAAATTTTGGGCTTGTCAATCTGATGGCTCTTTTAACTAAAGCTGTAATTACAATCTTTTTATAAGCAAATGGTTGGGCGGAATGGAAATTCAAATAGCGACTGGAAGATTGTTTACAATATAACTTCGTTAATATATTTGTGTTTTCACGATGTAGGGTCATCAACATATTTTTTAAAAACATTTGGTTTGAAATCTAATCCAACTATAACCTGTTTTTCTAAATCTTCAAGGACTAATTGTACAATTGTGCTTGATATCGGGGATCCCATTGCGCAACCATAGGTTTGTTTGTAAAATTTATTCTGAAATTGGAAATATGTTGTTGATAAGGTTAGTTTTAGTGCATCTAAAAATTCATTTAGAGGGAGGTCAGTATGATATTGTAATTTGCTCGAATTTTTTTCCACAACCTTCATGATAAAATGATAAAAACATCAATATAAAAGAATAATAGAAAATTAAATATCTCAAAAAACAGAAGAAACAAGAACAATACAATTCCATATAAAACAAAGCCTGTATCATAGCACTACTTTCTTTTTAAAAAAATCATTAAATGAAACAACTGAAAATAAAAATAAATGCTACTCCTGCGAGGAAGCTAGGTCACAAAATTTATTTCCATGTAATTTCCTGTAATGAAATGTAAAAAGGGCATTGAAGTAGGCCACACAGAAATAGGAACCTTAAAAAGCTTTTAATTTTATTGAATTTTTCCTAAGGTAACAACCATGTAATAAATATAAGCTACGTCAATAAAATTACTTAAAATTGTCAGTGACACGATCAATACAAGCTATTAACAACTATTGCTACATTCTACGCGTCCGAGTTATCTATTTTAAAATTAAACTTTGAATCAATTCGAAATACTACATTCCCATTTTTACTTAACGTTGCATTTATCGGAATTTTTTCCGATTTAGAATTGTTTTTTAACGGTTCATTCCTAGCAGAATCGTCGTAATCTTCATCAACTTGATCTTCTCCATCGATGATTGTTGCAGGTACACCACCTCCATCTTCTTCACCTATTACGGCCACACCATTAGCTCCTAATCTTATACAATCGAAAGACCATTCTAGGAGTGTAAAATCTTGCCAACTTGCTTCAGCGTCAATACACATGTGGATGTTCCTTTGGGCGAAGTAGATATTTGAGAATTCCATACATAATTCGATAAAACGAAATCTTGGAGGATGGATACATATTGGTGGGGGGTTTTTACCTAAAACCAAATGAATTTTTGTATTCAGTTCATCAGAATCTTGATAAAATAGTCAGAAATTTTGGTATTTTTGAATATTTTTTTGGGTTCTTGAACCATTGCTTGAAAAATAAAGTAATAGTTACGCGGAAAAGTACGGAAATCGATTCTAAAGATACGTTTGTATCTAGATGCTTTATCTCTACTTTTTAAATACCACTAGAATGAATAAACGTAGTTCTAAACTAAGAATCGTCGAAGTTTTATGCATTATTTATTAAAGGTAATAAAATTATCCAACAAAGTTAAATTCCAAACTATTTAATTGCATTAAAAAGACTTTTAAATATAATGGATCTCGCCTAATGTAAAATTTCAAGCTAATTTTAAAAGTGTAACCGTATTGTAGTACAAAGCTAACACCCTATTAATTAAATCTGTTAATTTTTTAATTACATTCGAAAACTCTGAAATGTTTGGTAATTTAATCTGTTTTGAAGTAGTATCTATAATTTTCAAACATATATATATAATAAATACATAGTATTCAGATTTTAACGTATTAAAATGATTTTATAGGACATAAATTTTGTGTTTTATAGGTTCGAATATAGAAATTTATGACTATTTAATTACAAACATGCAATATGCAACGCAAAAATATAACAATAAATTTTTAAAACCTGATCTGTATTGTATCGCGCCAACAAGTGCTTATAAAACAATGTAATATGCGTGTAATAAATTATCGCAAAGTATTGACAGGCACTCAAAATCATTAATGCCATTGTATACATTGTAAATAAGTTAAATTAGGCAATTTATTCAAGCATAAAATACAAGATTTTGCTTACCTGAAAAGGTGTTTTTATAGAGAACTCGGTTGTTGACGGTTATCTTAGCGGTAATTGCAAAATCGTCAGGTTCGTAGGTAACATTAACGCAAGCTTTTTGCTGAAAACGTTCCAATATCATCCCTGTACAACACCCACATTGTCCTTCCGCACAAGAACATGGTAATCTTAGCTGCTGAAGGCCCTCCAAAATCGGTCTACGTGTTGTTGTCGATGATAGCAATCCTGACGATGTTGTAGAGTTTGTTGTGGCATTAGATTGTTTATATAAGACCGAACCTTGTCTTCCCGAAGTAATTTTAGCTGAGAAATTAATGAAATTTACACATATTTATCTTTTTGCAGACTAAACAACTTACCGCTAATTATATTGGCTGTAAATATTATGAGGAATACGGACAATGCGTTATAATTCATGTTAAATATGATGCTGACACTTTCTCAACACTTAACAGACTAACTTCTTCACACAGTGTAACACTTTCCCATATTTACCAGTTCACTTATATAGGTGAAGTGCATATCTTGAAATGTAAAATATCCGTTATTTTCTTTTTTAATCCGTAGTAAATGGTATATTTGTACATACATATGTGGGTCTATATCTTCAATACGATAAACACTATATTTCCGTTTTAAGAATTAATTACAGGCTTAGAAGTAAATAAGCTACTACTACTCCTACTAATTTTATAACAAAAGGATATAACTCCACTCAAATTTTAGGGAAAGGTTTCATATTTTTTTTTATCAAAAACGGAAATATTACCGTAAAGTGCGTTAAAAGAAATTATGCAATCATGGCAAGTTATCAGAAAATACGTGGTGCCTTGGTAACAATTTTAAAACCATATTACAAGAAGGGAAATAAACTAAACACATTCCTTATTTATTGTTTTAATTTCTTGCCTTAATAAATAAATAAATTTACAGGATCAAAAAGAAAGGTATAAACATTAAATTGAGCACAATACCATTTAATTCAATAAATATTTACATTTGAACATTTGTTTCGTTTAAATTAAAATAAATAATAAATAATATAAATAATTACTTTTGTAAACTAAATCTAGTTCAATCAAAATCCTATTACCAATGCAACCTGTCTAACCACATGTCCCTACTTAACCTTCTATCTTTAGTTCTTTTCCTGTGTGCTGTGGATTTTGCTTTTCTAGCCTCGTCCTCCTCATCCTCATCATCTAAATTATCATCGTCGTCGTCATCATCATCATCTAAAAAGTCATCTTCATCAGATTCCTCCTTTTTATTAACCTTATTCTTCAAAGCAGACTCTTCCTCATCGCTATCATCAGCAAAAGATATCATGTCGACTGTTCCATCAATGATATCATCTACTACATCCTTAGATTCAGCTGATTCTTTCTCATCAATAATAGGTTTTGCAACCTTATTTTCAGCCTTTTTCTTCTCCTTCTTCTCATCTTCAACTCCCAAAACATCTTCAACAACTTCGCTTATGGGATCCGATTCTTCTGAGTCATCTTCATCGTCTTCCTCGTCTTCGTCTCCACTTTCGTCATCGTTTTTTATTATGAGACTCTGTACTGGTTCTTCGTTTTCTTCCTCGTCATCATCAGCAAAAGCTACTTCCGTTGTAGCGATTTTATCATCTATAGTTGTGCTTAAATCTTCCGCAATTGGGTTGCTTTCTGTAATAACCTGCTGGATAATTTCTGGAGTTATCAAAGGCAATTTTGCAGGATCTATTTCTGGTGGTGAACTTGGTTCATTTACAGCAGAAGTTATTACCTCAGTAATCTCAACCTTCGTAATTGGTGAACTTGATATATCAACAGAATCTGGTGCTATGTTATTTGAAATTGATGCAGCCTGCATTGGAGCTATTGAATCTTTTTCAGGAGATGTCATGCTACCTCCAATCGTGGAATCTGGAATTTCATTGATAGTTACGTTAGTGATTGGAATAACTAATTCAGGCTTCTTCTCTGATTGCATAACAGCTTCTGAAGTTGTTATAGATACAATTGGAGCTGCTGTTGTTGCTTTAGTCACAGTCTTTACTGTAGTTGAAGAAGGCTTTTTAGTGACTCTCCTAGTATTCACAGGCTTTTGAGTGACACGTCTCAATGGTTTCTTGGTTACCCTCCTAAGTGGAGCTTTTGTTGTTGTGGAAGTCTTTCTAACCGGCGTACTTTCACTATCATCACCTTCAGATGTGAATAATCCATCAATAAAATCGTCATCAAGCAAGCTGAAGCTTTCGTAATCGGCAGATTCGACATCGTTATCATCATCATCGTCATCTTCAGTGTCATCATCATCATCATCATCATCAAAGTCGAATTCATCCTCATCATCGTAGTCATCATCGTCGTCATCATCGTCATTGTCTTCTTCAACTGGTGGTAAAGGCTGTGAAGGTTGAACTTTCAAGCCTTGAGGACCAAATTTGAAGCATGAAACACGCAAAGCCGCTTCAACATCCTTCAAAGCTTTAAGCTCTAAACCTAAACATGCGTTGAAATCTTGACCTTGACGGGCGATGTTATAAACACGACCGCAAAATTTTGAAACGCCTCCGGGTAGAGGCATACAAATTGGTCTTGGTCTTCTGCCTGTTAAAATAAAGGGATTTAAAAACTAATCAAAATGTTTGAATGGGGTTACTCACTGTTTATGGTTGTATTGGTAAGGACCCTATCCCCAAAACTCATGGAGATAGCCAACTTCTCATCGTTCAAGTATTGTAAGGAAGCACATCCAGGTCCTTTCAATGATACTACTGGTATATCGAATTCCCTACAGCAATTGCACAGTTTGGTGTTACAGCTACAGTATCTGTTAATGGTATCCTGTTGACGGATTTTATGGCTTAATTTGGTGTGCTTTTTGGTTAAGGTTTTTGTTCGAACGTTGTGTAAACCTTTGGTGTCTAAAAAAAAATAAAAATAAATTAAACATTTTTTTTTTACAAATGTTTGTGGATATGTGCTTTAAATGTACTTTTTCGACGTTTTGCTTCTTCAAGGCTTGGATCAGAACATTTTAACGATAAATATCTATTTACTATAGCCCCAATAACTTATAAGTTATCAATTTGAATTGTTGGAAAGCACATTCACATCATTCCAGTACTACAAACACCTTCTGTTGTAAGTGGTATAGTTTCCAAGGTTTTTCACTGGTTACTGAAGACCAGTTTCGTGTAGGAATACTTTTTCTGGTTGTCATAGATAAATATTATCGTATTACCCCTTTTACTTTTCATTAAAAAATCAACAAAAACAAGAGAGAAATTAAAAGAACCAAAGGAATACTGGCGAAATTTAAATTTTAAAAATTTAGGTTAGTAGTATTTCTACAATTTGAATACGTTAGTGTGCAAATTCACTATTTTACATATTCAGATCTAATCAGCGTAGTCATTTGTAAAATAGTTGCATCACTTGATTCTATTTACATGAGTCCGGGCAGAATTCATTCCGCCTGCATGAAATAATATTAATCACTCAAAGAGAACTCTAACCGGAAGGAAAACGTAGAGATTATTAATTTTCAGTATCCTCCATGCCAATGTAAGAAGAATAAAGAGAAGAATTCGAACTAAAGTTAACGTTAATGAAGAAAACTTACCAATTACCCTAGAAGCTGCGAAGGCAAGGAAGACGAAAATAAGAAGTAATTCGAAAATAAATGACAGACGCATTTTGATCTTACTCTGAAAATGAAATAAATAAGCAGATACAAAAAACTATAGGTAAATTTATATACAAGTTAAAAATGTAAAACGGGCTCAGTATTTTTGATTATCCATTTTACGTTGTTCAATAGCAATAATAATAGTAATCCTTACCAATCATCCAAAACACTAACACAAAATCACTAATTACAAAGTTATTTATCAAAAATAAAAGCACTAGTTACCTTGATGATTGTCTATGATATTCTGTGAGTTCTTCATTCTACACCGCAGTTCTTCGTTTGAAAGAAGTAGGGGAACATATTATGTCGGTCACGTTTGTAAGGTCATCTAAGGCCTTCCGGCAGGCCATGGACTCTCTGTTGCGGTAGCAGAGTTATAGAAAGCATTTTTATACACTTCATTTTCATCGTTGAAATACTCAACATAGACGAGGCACTTTACTAATACAATATTACAGCATAGATAATATCGAATATTAAACGAATGTATATATATTTAAGTTCATTAACATTTCACTTTTAAAATGTACAGGTTTTTGAACTCGTGTCCCACATATCTCTACACCATTGCCCTACATTTGCTTCCCAATATTTTTCACTTTGTGTAATCGTCATTCGCCCACATAGGGGAACGAAAAAATGCAAATCGTACTTTTGTTTAGGGGAGCAAGTTGTTCTTTTTGAGCAGTTAAACCGTTCATAATCGAATTGCCCTTTTTTATTACCCCAAACTGATTTCAATCAGTATCACACATGAAAACAACTTACTTTTTCATTAAATTGTTAAGTGAAATACTTTCTCCGCGTGAGAATCTTCTAGAGTAGTGGTTTTTATGAAATTCTAAGAGAAATTATATGTACAGCGATGTGAAAAGCCATCACAGAAAAAACTTATCAAGCGAATGTTTTTAACACCCTTCAAAAACATAATTGCATTATGATAAAAATCATCAAGATTTTTTTGGAAATATTGGAATTCAAAAACCTTCCAATCAAAAAAAAAAAAAAGAAAAACAACCTTGATCCTTATTTCCATAACGAAAAATGTTTAAAAATTAAGCAAACTCCGATAATACTTTAGGAGGCTATATGAAAATTAATTTTAATATAATTTTGAATCAATTTACTTTCGCTGGGCTCGCCATTAAACATAATTAAGAATACACAGGCTCTTAAAAGGGGGAGAAGATTGTTATTTTCAAGACTTAACCCGAGAGAAATACTTGCCAAAGAATAATGAGGTACAGTTTAAGAAAATATTGACCCATTTCAGGTTCCCAAGAGCAAATTTATTGTAATTATTTGATATTAGAAGGATCTCGTTTTAATTGAGACACACCAATATTTTGCTTTGGTGAAATTCTTAGAGACTTCCGTATATATTTTTTAACAGAAACACATTGTGTACAACTGTTAAACGTGCGTAAAAAATCTAACATTTATTTAGAAACTAATTTGCAAAAGTAACTTTCTGAACAATGCTGGCATTACCGGGAATTATTAAAAATAGATTTAAACGCTGCATTAGTACGATGTACGAGAACTTATAGCTTCACAACAATAAAGAGGACGGAACAAGCATGCTTAATACGGTTTAAATGACCGAATACAAACATTAAACGTAATCCTCAAGTTATACGGGAAAATTGACAATGTAACTAACCAATATCGGCGTTAGTAAACGTTACAGCATTATCAGAATGTATTTACAGGAAGCGGAACACTAAACTGTCTATACCCCTTCGAAAATTTAATTAATAGGATTTCGAAAATCTCGAGACGGCTAAGCAATATTTTTATTATAAATTTTACTAATATATCTTTATCTTCTTAGAGAGCTAGTATATATTGATTTGTTCAATATAATATCTAACGTAAATTTCAATAAAAGAAAATTAATTTCTATTTCTGATAAATTTGCTTAAATACCATCACACATTCTCGCTTTCTTTTCAATCGTTAAGTAGGATGTATATTCTTAATTCCCCTCAAAGTAACTATATTAAATATTTCAAGAACGGGTGTAATTATACGTATATCCAATTAAACAAATAAATAAACATTCACTAATAACATACTAATAAGATATGCCTTTTTCCAATTGTAAAATATTCTCATTATTATTCGGTTTGGATATGTAAAACGACCATAACAAAATATAGACGACTAGCTAAACTAGAGCTTAATATACTTATACAATTTCATTTTCACGTGTAAGTACCGGTTGATGACTTCACCTTGGATGTTAAAGTCTTTGACAATGAAGGAAGTGGGTGACCTAGTAACCTCGATGGCGGCCAAGGACCGAAGAATATCGAAGATATCCGTGCTGTGCATACTGAGTTTGAAGTAGGTGCTTTTATGCATCTTTACCATTGATACTGACCAGCTCAAAACAGTACAGTCATGCTTCGCAAGACGATTTTACTGTGTTTCTTCTTCCTTTTTAACATATCTGACTGTTCCGCTGCTAATATACTGGGTAAGTCATTTATTTTAATAATTAACACAAACTTGCATATTAACACCTTCCCTGGGTAACCATGAAGACCTATTCTGGGGTTCGGGCGAAGATATTTCCATAGAGAATCGAGAAGACTCCGGCAATGAACCTCAAAAATCGACCTGCACATGCAGTGGACCTTCTTGTAACTGTTGCGTGAATTTCAACATCACTTACATCGACTTAGGAGGACCAGGTAATTTTTTTTTATCCCTAATAAATTCCAGAAAATAAAGAGCAAATTTCAGGATGCGTAGAGATGAAATACATCTCGCAAAGTGAAGGGATCACAGTGAACATCTCTTATGGTGATAACCAATTACATAGTGAGCAAGTTAAAGGACCCAATCCACCCCCGACTTGCATGTCATTATTGGCGAATTTTGCCGAAATTTGTGCAAGATTTTCAGTTCTGGAACCCAACAATAATGGCTTACGTGGATGCGTATTATTGGAACCCAAATTACTAGGAAATACTCAAACTCAGTTCGATATAGGTTGCTTTCTAATGGGAAATGATGGAATGAAAATTGATCCCAATGCTAATTCCACTTTGAAAATGATTTTGGAGAATGTAAATCGTATAGAAAATAATGAACAGTAAGTACTTTCAACTTTTTATGTGCATATAACGTTAGAATTTTTGTTTCAGAAACTTGAACGAAACTGTTGGATTTACTGAAGAAGAATTAATGGCGGTTGTTAATGAATCTGCGGAAAAAGGCTTGCTTTTCTTTGGAAACTTACTGGGATTAGCATTTGGTAAATCGGACGCAAGTGAAGAAGATGAGAATAATAATAATACAGCACAAATAAACAATACACCGTAACCCTTTTTTTTATAAAAAAAAATAGTATTAGAGAAACATATTTATTTAATTTATTTACCTGATTATTTTGCATCTGTATTTAACATTAATTTTATTAAATAAATCTCCGTAATTCGCTATATTTATTTATTGTATTATTACTTGCAAACAATAATAATTAATGATCAAAATCAATCAAATATTAAATCTTCCTGGCATTACTGTTAGTTTGCAAAGTGTTAATTAGATGGCAGCATATATCGAGTGCTTTTAAAAGCTTTTACTACCCCCGGCACTCTCACAACTAGTGCTGCGATCTCACCCTCTTTTCAAGAACTACATCAGTATTGAGTCAATGTTTCACTGCTGCGATGGCGCTAAGCATGTATAGTGTATTCTCCGCACAGAAATTCAAAATTTACTTTGTACGACTCTCATCGCCCTATTATTTCATTGTCATTTTATATAATACACAGCGAGGCTGTAAATTGGAATTAGCGTTAAAAAAAAGGTATTACTTGTCGGAGAGGTGAGGATAATTCCATGTTAATTAAATTTACGTAAGATTGCTTTGAAGTAAAAATGGCATTATCTGGAGCATTTTTTTAATACCCATAGTAGACTAATAAGAAGATAATATAACACTTTGCAAGAACGTACATTTGGAATTTATCAAATATTTTGGTATGTATTCTAAAGGTTGCCTCAGTTCCTATCTTGCAATACTTGACCGAAAGTTTGCAACGTACGCCACTTGCATAATGTAAGTTGCCTATCCACAGAGGTCTTAATAATTTATATGAACTTAAAAATAATGAAAAACAAATCGAGATAATTAAATAAAAAGAATAACACTTATACGTTATTGTTGTCATTCATTAGATAAATATTCACTTTATACATTTATTCAAAAAGTGTGTACATTGAGAAAAGAGCTGCTTTTTCAATTATTTATATACTAAATAATTTCCAATTTAAAATTTCCCACCTACTAGTTATTTTGGTTCTGTTTTTACGGAAATCTTTTTTTTTCTTTTGGAATTGATTGCATAGTTTGTGAAGAGAGGTATAGATGGCTGGGCGAAGCAAGTTTTTCAAAATTTTCAGAGTGGCTATTCTCTTCTCTGTGGTGGGGTCATCTTAACATGAAATCATGGAATCTTGAGAATTCCGTGTTTTTAATAATATTCCTTTCGAATTTACTTCGATATCGTTTATGTAAGTTTTCGTAGTTTGTTGGTGATTCGAGACGTTTGATCTTCGTACGAATTTGCAGGTTAATATTCGAATAATGAATCTCTTTAAATGTTAAGTTAAGAAAAATGAGTCACAACAGTGACAAATCTTCTCTTTCACAACCTTTAAGAGTCGAAACCGAAGACAATAATAGTAATGCAGATGATAATACGTATTTTGAGGAGGTAAAAGAAAATTATGATAATGGTGCTGAAGATGATGATTCCCTTGGGCCATTACCACCAAAATGGGAGAAAGCATACACAGAAAGTGGGGAAGTGTACTTTATAGAGTGAGTACAAGAACTTTTTTTTTGTTTAACTTTATAAAATAGGGTCACATAATGTATTCCACCCTACCAAAATAAATTTGTCAACTAGCTTAATCATTCTATAATGCATTTATTTTTTATTATGCAATTGAATTATGTTTCAAAATATCGTTTTTTTTTTGTAATTACTTTCGCTTTCCCTTATAATAGCATTCAAATTTAATATTTACAGTCATTCGACTGGAACATCACACTGGTTAGATCCAAGGTTATCAAAATTTCAAAAAAAATGCCTCGAAGATTGTCTAGATGACGAATTACCATATGGTTGGGAGAAAATCAGCGATCCTCATTACGGAACATATTTCATAGACCACGTTAATCGTAGGACGCAATATGAGAATCCTGTCATCCAAGCTAAACGTGCAGCTTCCCAAGCATCCGCTAGAGTTAGTAACACATCATTTACAAAGGATCCGTCTGAATTATGTGGACAGCGCTTCAGAACTTCGTTAGTAAAGTCATCGCGGGGCTTAGGTTTTACTATAGTAGGAGGAGATGATGGTATCGAGGAATTTTTGCAGATAAAATCTGTCGTACCGAAAGGACCAGCATGGCTAGATGGGAAACTTCAAACAGGTGATGTAATCGTTTACGTGAATGATACTTGCGTATTAGGATATACGCATAATCAAATCGTAAGATTATTTCAATCGATTAGCGTTGGTTCTACAGTTGCCATAGAGGTTTGTCGGGGATACCCCTTACCGTTTGACCCTAACGATCCTAATACAGAAGTCGTTACGACGATCGCTGTTGATTCACATTTACAAACATTATCAAATGATAAGTGTGTAGCTAATTTAGATACAAATTATAACTTCCTTGATGGAGATAATTTATCGAGAGATGAATTGATGGAAAGTACTGATGAAATTGATGATTTATTGAAAGGAATTACTGTGGGGAAGGTTGAAGTACGTGTTAGTATCGTTAAAGGTCACTTAGGGTTCGGTTTTACAATCGCAGATAGTGCTTGTGGCCAACGTGTTAAGAAAATCCTCGATAGGCAACGATGTAAAAATCTCATGGAGGGCGATATCTTATTAGAAATTAATGATATTTGCTTACAAAATATGTCGCACGATGAGGTGGTGCAGGTATTAAAGAATTGCCCTTACAATAGCGAAGCTACTATTTGCGTCCAACGTGGATGTAATAATAAATCAGTTGCGAATAGAAATAGACCTAGGAAATTAGATAATAGGTTCGGGAGTAAGGACACAGCTAGTGCTTTTCGAAGTAAAACACCTACAGCTGATATATACAGCACGCAACCTAGAGAGGTACTCCCCAGCAGACCTAAAACACCTATAGTCGATACAAGAAACATTTCAAAACCTAAAGATATGAATTCGAACTCTGAATTTTATAAACGGGACTATCACGGAGAAAATTTTCAAGATTGTTCTCATATGTGTCTTTCCCTAGTTGATAATCCAGATATTGAAGATGAATTGGAAATGAATGACATCAATAAAGGTCAAATCGATTACCACAATAAAGTTCAAATTGATTATCATAGCACTGTTGATCCTAAATATGGAATGTATATGCCCATTCAACATGGGTATGATTGCTTGTGTTATAATTGCCAGAATCATTCAAAATCAATTGCACATGACAATGGCTCCTACGATAATATCAGAAAAAATAATATCCAGGAATGGTGGCATAGACCACAACAACCCGATTGTATAGAATATACAGTAACCTTACATCGACAAGAGACTGGATTTGGATTTAGAATTGTTGGTGGTATTGAAGATAGATCACAGGTAAGAAATAATTTGTCTTTAACTTGTGATAACTCTGACGATATCACATAATCCTTAAAATCTCTAAAAATAAATTAGAAATTATATTATAATTAACATGGTTTTTAACTTAACAACTTTATTTCTTTCTCCAAGGTTGCTGTAGGTCATATAGTAGCTGATGGGGCTGCTGATTTGGATGGAAGAATACGATCAGGTGATGAAATCATCAGTGTTGATGGTCATACTGTCGTAAAAGCATCACATAGGCAAGTAGTGCAGTTAATGAACGCTGCAGCTGCTAGAGGATCTGTCATCTTGGTTCTTCGAAGAAGATTACCTCCAATGTCCTCTCACGATGCTATTACTGATTATCACTCACCACCTCCACATAATACAATTTTACCCCCTCATACGCAGACCTATGATGTTATCGTTAATAGGAATGAAAATGAAGGATTTGGATTCGTTATCATATCTTCTGTAAATAAAGCAGGATCAACTATTGGTAAGTTATTCACCTTTAATCTTCTAGGCTTTAAAATATTAGGTGGTACACAAAAGTTCCAGAATTGTGGATAGCTTTTGTAAGTCGGTATGCCAAGTGGAAACATTCTTTCTTGCTGAACAATCTTTCATTGTTGTATCTCCTTATGTTTGCAATTTTGTATGTAAGACGCTTTGAATCAAACATAAACTCATGACTAGTTGAAATGTTTCAAAAATGGGAAGAAACAAGGACTAAATTGTCGTCAAAACAATAATCAGAAAATCTATTTCAATCCATCTGAATTGCTACAAAATCTTCAGCAAACAGAAGAAACTTTGTATTGAGAAAATATTTTTTAATATCATTGATAAACGTTAAGAGTAGTGGACCGATATGTGAACCTTGTGGCATGCCAGATACGATTTAAAATTATTAACAACAACAATTGTTTGCATTTTACTAGTTAAATAAAAATCAAACCAACTCAAAAAGGTTCCGTGCACTCAAGCTTCCGCAGAAGACTTTATCAAATGCCTTCGCGAAGTCGGTTATAAAGCTTTTAACACCTAGTAGATGAAGATATGACTAGAGCGGGCCAAATTGCGCCATCCAACAGAATCGGAATCAGGCGCAACGGCCGCTTATTGTAAATAGCGTATATGTGAGTCACAGCAGATATGTGATATTTCGAAATTAATACACAAGAGTAAAAAAATAAAAGCTGACGCAATAATAATGTTTAGTAATTAGAGCGGATATATGTACACGCTGAGGTGTTTTTATTTTCATTATGATTTTTTATTTGATTGAAAACGGTATGCGTTGTAAATGGGATGTAATAAGGAAATAACTGAGAAACTGAACGCTTTTTTTATTCTGTTGTACTTAATAATGTAACTGTAAATAAAGATATAATAAATAAATTCTATCCTTCTTAATAATGCGGATAGGCTTGTTTAAAAAGTTGCACCATCAGATAAGTTTCCACATTTGCCTCGGTGAAGGATGTTCGCCGAGACGAAAAAATGTTCTTATATTTCGAAAACGACCGTTCCACGTCTACCGAAGTAAGACAGGCGTAATTAAAATAATCTTTAGACTTAGTCAAGGAATCTGCAGATGCCCCATCGGACATTTGTCTTAATCTCGTGTAGTCCGGATTCTTTTTTAAAACACTATCGAACTTAGCTAAAACTTGTCCACTTGTTGCATCGTTTATACTGTGTAACAATGTACTAACTTCGTCCACGACTTGCACTGATTCTACCAACGACAATCCAGAATTTTGCAAATTTTCTATCGCGTCTACTAACCCTTTGTAATTGTTGCTAATATTCTTTAGATGTGTTTCAGCAGAAATATCGAGAAATCCCTTCTGGCTCATCCTAATAGCTCTAGCTTCGGCAGGGACGAATTACAAAATAACGGATTTAACTTCTTGAAAATGTTCATTATAATAAAAAGCGGCTTTTAACCACGTTCCCCAACGCGTAAGAATGGGCTGTGGTGGTTCTCGAATACCAGGGCATAACCTGTGGAATGCCCTAGTCCTCTTAGGACTTTTGAGAAACACTTTTTTTGTGTTTGCTATTAATGCATCCACCTCCGGGTAACATTCTCGAATAGTTTGTGCCACAAGATGTAAAGCATGGACTTTACACGTAACATGTAAAAGTCCTTCACACTTTTCTTTAAGGGAACGGCCTACACTACACATTGTTGCTGCACCATCGCTCATGAACAACAACAGTTGACTGGTTGACACTTGAAATTTTTGTAACGTTTCGAGAACTACGGCCGTAATTGCTTTACTAGTACACTGTTTTAATCTTCTGCTGGCTAATAGAATTGCAAAATTTGGTTTAATAGGATCTAATACGCGCACTATTATATTCAAAATAGAATTTTTTTTGCAATCTGTCGTCTCATCAAGACATAGCCACAGTTGTTTATCTTTTAATACGGCTTTAATTCGATTTTCAATGTCCTCACGTATTCGTGGAATATCTCTCCGTAACGCTGTCCGAGATGGTAGTATCCACTCGGTATTGTATGTACCCCAGAATTTTCGAAATGCTTTTTTATCAAGTATACGAAGTGGTAGACCACATACCATAAACGTTAAAAGCAATTCTAATTGAAATTGACGTTGTTGTGACACACCATTTCTTTTATTTCTGTGGTGTGCGCTATTTATATGTCTTTCACAATCACGTTTGCTCCAGCACAGTAGTTTCTTTTTACAAACTTTACAGAAAATTGTACTCCCATTGTAGTGTAAATCCACAAATTCACTAAGAAATTTATTAACTTTCGTAGGTAATGGCCGTTTATTTTTAATAGTTACGTTAGACATAATCACTAAAGCGAGCACACCGACGCTTGTTTCTAGTATGCCACGAAGTGGTGCAAACGTAAC
This sequence comes from Dynastes maya, assembly GCA_029619315.2. Classification (NCBI taxonomy): domain Eukaryota; kingdom Metazoa; phylum Arthropoda; class Insecta; order Coleoptera; family Scarabaeidae; genus Dynastes; species Dynastes maya. The sequence continues at coordinate 2,049,871 of JAROYE020000012.1, read as the reverse complement.
ATCTGCAGACTCGTCATTTGTTGATGAATAGAGCGCGTCATCCATAAATGAATAAGCGCGCTGTTAGTTCGTAGCCGTCGATGAATGAACTTTTTTTTTTGTAGTGGTCCACTGTGAACAACGCCCTATTTATCAACGAACACCCAAACTGCAGGTATATATTTGCGCGTCTTCACGACGTAATAGACAGTGGTTTTGGTCCTCGTCCTAATAATTACATATTATTACCTATGTTTACATACATATATGCGCCCGGCAGCCTGATTGCGAACCTGGCGCATGGCGCTCTTGGCCCGCTCTAGATATGACTGTCTCATTCTAATGTTTTGAATCGTGATGCAAGTATTCTTTAATTTCATTTATCGCTATATTATGAGAACTTTTGGGTACCAGCCCATAACTTCGATTATTGTAAAGTTATATTCTTTTTTTAATTAACATTGGTTCTAAAATTATTTTTAATCCTTCCAGGTCGGCTTATAGAAAATAGTCCAGCAGAAAGATGTGGAAAACTACGGGTGGGAGATTATATATTAGCTGTAAATCACATAGATATAATGAACTTAAGCCATGGAGATACTGTGAACCTAATCAAGGATTCAGGATTATCCGTAACGTTGACGATAGCACCAAATCCAGATCACCAGTGATATCAAGAGCTATATATACATATTTAGAAGTATGTACCATGATTGTTTGAAGGGGAAACTAACCGAGTTGACCAAAAGGTAAAATTGTATCATCTCTCTATAAGAAGAAAAGAAAACTTCCATTTTTTAAATGTAGTTAGTTAATCATGAATCAAAATCAATAAAATCAAAAAATTTTTATCGGTATTAACATTTTTATAACTGTTGTACATCTATCTATGTCGTTTTTTAATATTGATGTTTCCGATTTTATGCTCTCTAACTTGGAAATAAAACAAGAATATGCTCAATCAAATTAAATACGATCCTGTCTCAACAGGAAATATACTCTTTTCTTTTGCTTATGTATATGTATATAGTTACTTTTAGATGTATATTATAAAGAGAAATACATAATTTATTTTCCAAGTTTGAGAACAAATTTATAGAACGTTGTTGTAAGCTTTCGCGACCGTTATTCAAATCCATTTTATGTGACAATATCGTGATGAATTTTAAATACATTGTTAAATGTAAACCTTTTACCTTTTTACATACATATGTCTTTCAAATTAAATAATAAGCAATTGCTGTAATTAATTTATTTTATAAGTTAAACGTTTCTATGTACAATAATTCTCCTTAATTGAATTTAAAAAAAAAAACCTATAATATAACGTATATACATATTAGTTATTATCGTAGATTTTTAATTGATTAATATTTTAATAAGTTGTACAGCATTTTAACTCCTTTTGTTTTTAAAATCTGCGTTATCTATATTTAAAATATATCAATATCAGTTTTGTTGGTGTAATATGTTGTATGAAATTTTGTGGGAGTGAATTTACCTCTTAGGTTTCGTCGTCAATGCGCATGCGCTAATTTATTTTTTTTAAAGGTACACCTAAGAATTACCGACAAATTTGATACTAAAATGGTATTAAGGATTCTTCTTATTTTGTGGATATATTACACTTATCTAACTGAAAAAAATCTTGTATATATTTTAATTTTATATGTTTTTATTGAAAGTCATAAAATAGACGTACTTGCTTGAGTTATTTTATTTTATAGTTGCTTTTCTTACTAAAAAAGAATTGTCGTTAAGATGTTTTAAGATTTTAAACGGTAATTTAATTTTAAATGTGTGTATTTTGTTTTCCAACAAAAATTTTTTATCATTAACTCAACAACAATCTCGAAATGGTTTTTGAGGAATCCTCTGATGTTTTACTCAATTTTACGATTATATACTGCGAGTATATAATTGTTATTAGTCTTTGCTATAAACGCAATTTTTTTTAAGGAAAAACATCAGCTACATTCACACCTTGCATATTACTATTTTAGCAAATACACTTCATTTCAAAATTTCTTAAACACACTGTATATACTTCAATTATCCATTTCAGTTGGTTAGTTGTATAAGTAACTACAAAGTGAGATATAAGCATGTGATAAATTCTTGGAATCTCACTGCCACATCGCTGATTATTAAAGATCAATTGTTAAAATTACAATATTTATACAGGGGGTGCCAAAATGAATAACAGTTAGAAATACATGGAGAACCACTTAAGATATTACTGTGTGTTTAAATACACATCCGACTATCCCGGAAGTGCATCTAAACTTATTTGTTTCGGGTTGAATGTACTCCATACCCTTTTAACCGATGATCGTAATGATGCATCCTGTATATTGGGATACTTAAAACTTGTTAATGTTTGAATATGTAAATATGTTTTTATATTATAAGATAAGCAATGTTGGGAAATGAATTGTTAATAATTGCAATAATACACTGTTAATTAATTAATTAATTAATTAAAGGTACGTCATAACGACTGAAGTGTAATTTTAATATTAAATAGTCTACTTAACAAAATGAAAGTGGTGTAACAAATTGAAACTGGCAAAAAAGAAAGATAACTAATTTGATCTATGGACTGATTTAATAATTTATTAGAATTTATGAATTGCAGGCAGGCATTTTGTAATTTTTTATTTAGATATTTCCAATAAAGTTAATATTTAATCACTATATTTGTTTGTTTTTTTTTTCAAAAGAATACGACTGTGCTCGAATTGAAGACTTTTTTGCAACATATTGAATCCAATGGTGCTAACCGTTTTTAAAAGTTAGCTGGCGTTTTCGAGCAATTTCAATTTAAAAATGTTAGACCCAAAGACCCCAAAAAAACGTAATTTGAAACAGAGTCACTACAAAAGCGTCGTCAACTTAGTATAACATTTTTATACAACATCATGAATAGAGCGGGCCAAATTGCGCCATCCAACAGAATCGGAATCAGGCGCAACGGAAGCTGACGCAATAATAATGTTTAGTAATTAGAGCGGATATATATATATATATATATATATATATATATATATATATATATATATATGTACACGCTGAGGTTTTGATTGAAAACGGTATCCGTTGTAAATGGGATGTAATAAGGAAATAACTGAGAAACTGAACGCTTTTTTTATTCTGTTGTACTTAATAATGTAACTGTAAATAAAGATATAATAAATAAATTCTATCCTTCTTAATAATGCGGATAGGCTTGTTTAAAAAGTTGCACCATCAGATAAGTTTCCACATTTGCCTCGGTGAAGGATGTTCGCCGAGACGAAAAAATGTTCTTATATTTCGAAAACGACCGTTCCACGTCTACCGAAGTAAGACAGGCGTAATTAAAATAATCTTTAGACTTAGTCAAGGAATCTGCAGATGCCCCATCGCACATTTGTCTTAATCTCGTGTAGTCCGGATTCTTTTTTAAAACACTATCGAACTTAGCTAAAACTCGTCCACTTGTTGCATCGTTTATACTGTGTAACAATGTACTAACTTCGTCCACGACTTGCAGTGATTCTACCAACGACAATCCAGAATTTTGCAAATTTTCTATCGCGTCTACTAACCCTTTGTAATTGTTGCTAATATTCTTTAGATATGTTTCAACAGAAATATCGAGAAATCCCTTCTGGCTCATCCTAATAGCTCTAGCTTCTGCAGGGACGAATTGCAAAATAACGGATTTGACTTCTTGAAAATGTTCATTATAATAAAAAGCGGCTTTTAACCACGTTCCCCAACGCGTAAGAATGGGCTGTGGTGGTTCTCGAATAGCAGGGCATAACCTGTGGAATGCCCTAGTCCTCTTAGGACTTTTGAGAAACACTTTTTTTGTGTTTGCTATTAATGCATCCACCTCTGGGTAACACTCTCGAATAGTTTGTGCCACAAGATGTAAAGCATGGACTTTACACGTAACATGTAAAAGTCCTTCACACTTTTCTTTAGGGGAACGGCCTACACTACACATTGTTGCTGCACCATCGCTCATGAACAACAACAGTTGACTGGTTGACACTTGAAATTTTTGTAACGTTTCGAGAACTACGGCCGTAATTGCTTTACTAGTACACTGTTTTAATCTTCTGCTGGCTAATAGAATTGCAAAATTTGGTTTAATAGGATCTAATACGCGCACTATTATATTCAAAATAGATTTTTTTTTGCAATCTGTCGTCTCATCAAGACATAGCCACAGCTGTTTATCTTTTAATTCGGCTTTAATTCGATTTTCAATGTCCTCACGTATTCGTGGAATATCTCTCCGTAACGCTGTCCGAAATGGTAGTATCCACTCGGTATTCTATGTACCCCAGAATTTTCGAAATGCTTTTTTATCAAGTATACGAAATGGTAGACCACATACCATAAACGTTAAAAGCAATTCTAATTGAAATTGACGTTGTTGTGACACACCATTTCTTTTATTTCTGTGGTGTGCGCTATTTATATGTCTTTCACAATCACGTTTGCTCCAGCACAGTAGTTTCTTTTTACAAACTTTACAGAAAATTGTACTCCCATTGTAGTGTAAATCCACAAATTCACTAAGAAATTTATTAACTTTCGTAGGTAATGGCCGTTTATTTTTAATAGTTACGTTAGACATAATCACTAAAGCGAGCACACCGACGCTTGTTTCTAGTATGCCACGAAGTGGTGCAAACGTAACATCTGCAGACTCGTCATTTGTTGATGAATAGAGCGCGTCATCCGTAAATGAATAAGCGCGCTGTTAGTTCGTAGCCGTCGATGAATGAACTTTTTTTTTGTAGTGGCCCACTGTAAACAACGCCCTATTTATCAACGAACACCCAAACTGCAGGTGTATATTTGCGCGTCTTCATGACGTAATAGACAGTGGTTTTGGTCCTCGTCCTAATAATTACATATTTAAATTACCTATGTTTACATACATATATGCGCCCGGCAGCCTAATTGCGAACCTGGCGCGTGGCGCTCTTGGCCCGCTCTAATCATGAATAACAACATTGATTCTGCTTTCTTGCTATCACAGTTGAATGTACTGGTACCTAGACTTTCCACCCTTTCAACCCCATCACTTTATATCCCAACAGTTACGACCAATATGACGTATCACTCTCCACTATCGACCATGACCCGAAATTTTAATGCGGTTTCTCAGTTCTGTGACATAAATTATAATTCACTGAATGAAATTATGGATATTGCTAAGACACACTTGCAATAGATCTTAGCTAATGTTAGTTTATGTTTAATTATCATTACTGCCAATGTTGTAGAGTGTTTTGGAAGTCGTTTGCAACAATATTTTCTTTTTCTTTTGTATTTATACATCAAGGTGTCTGCAATTGAATTTAATTTTTGTCCTTTATTTGGATCGTGTAATCTGTTAGACAATAAAGTTGTATTATTATTATTATATCTATACAAATAAGGAAGGTCATAATTTTGATTTAAATTCAATGTAGAATTATAACTTGCTGAAAGTTGCTGTGGTTGTGGTCATGTATTGCACATTGTTCTAGTTACTATAAATGAAATATTTAATTAAATCAAATTAAAGGAAAACAAAAAAGCTTTCTTACATCAAAGTTAGATGGTGTTAAAGTCTTTAATTTAAGCGAAATCCTTAAAATGTAGAATACCACAACAGAGAGAAATAGTGAAACTTTCTTTGAAAGATTTTATTATCTAATTTGGGAACGAAATATATAATCAATATTTTATAACACACGGGATTCAGTTACAACACTTGTTCAACATAAAGATAACCTACTTTAGTATTTATATTGGAAATAATTATTATAAGTATAACGATTGTCCTAAGGTCATTTGCTTCGTTTTGCCCCTGCCTTCTAGAATAAAAAAAAACAATGTATTAATGAAATATTTATACTTAATTATCAATAACATACATTGCTAGCAGGTGAAACGTTAGTGTTACTACCGGTACTCATTAAAGGTCTTTGAGTGGAGCTTGTATCCTTCTGTGTGGATTGTCTCTCTAAACTATTCAAAAACGGAATAACAATATTTATTACGACTAAAGTAAGTGTACAGATCAAAGAAAATAGCTTTGCCGGTGTAAAATAGTGGAAAGAGAAATACCTCATACCTAAACAAGTAACCATTGCTTTAGAATTTCATTTCAGGAATTTTCTATCGGTTTCTTGTTTTGCACCTCGGTATACTTTGTGCCATTACAATTCCTAGTTTACGCATCTTCCCAGCAAAGTTATTTTCGTTGAATTATACAATCGTACCTATTACTCCGCGACGAAGAACTGCCCCTTTTGAAAATCCCAGCTAATCTATCCTTTAAATCACGTTTACTTCCTCTAAGGTCTTCATTTACATCCGTATTGGAACTAGGCTGAAAATACAATATATTTAAACCCCTTCCAAAGGATTTTTCTACGTACCTTCGATGATAATCCTTCTGTGAACGAAAAGGTCCCCGGATCTTGGTCGTCTATGCTTCTAGACTTTGTAAATTTCTTCAACTTACCCATCAAACTCTTTTTTTTCTTTTTATCTTGGCCTGTTGCATCGCTTTGCGTGGATCCTCCTGATAGTCTACTGTCCAAGCTAATATCCCTCTTATTGTACCTTCCTTCTACATCTGAGGATTCCAATGATTGCATGCTAGACAAACTGTCGTTGTCACCCTTCCAAATGCTTTGTTCCTGTAAAACAGCTGTTTGTTCTAGAGATATGCTTCTGCGATGCAAACTAGATGAGCTAGTCGTTCCATTTTTGGTGTAATTTCGTTTTCTCCCGTTCGTATCTGTGTTATCATGCTCGGTAGATGTAGCTCTCCTCATTCCCATAACCCGTTTAATCCTTTCACGTTCTCTATCTTCTTCTCCAAGCTTTTGGAAGCGTTTCAGTTCATCAGCGGCTTGAATAAGTCTATGAAGAGTCGTCTTGAATTGCTGTTGCTTATCATCTCTGACTACTGATGATTCCTTCGAACCCGTTCCTTCAATTGCTGGGGAGGATTCCCTAGATTTTGGCCCTCTTGTTCTTCTAGGAGGAGTTGGTGTGTATGGTGAGGCCGTTTCTTCCACGCTTCCTACCAAATCTGGTACGATTTGTATTAATGATTCAATTTGTTCCATCACAGCGTTTATTTTCCTATCATCCTCTTGGTCACCTCTCCGTCTACCTTGGATTATATTCTTCATTTCTTCCCGTTCCTTTTCCTGTCTTTCTTTTTCTCTTCGTAATTTTTCGTTGGTCGTCCTTAATTTTGCATGTGCGTCTCGTAATTCTAATAAATCGCATTGCAGTTCAGTTAATTTCCGTTTAGTCTCTTCTTGTTCCTCTTCAGTGGTCTTTTTCAATTGATCGATCTTCCTTTTCGCTTCCAATTTTTCTTTGTCTTTCTCTCTTTCAACCTCGTAAAGGGTTTGTCGTAAATCTCTAGCAAGTGTTGCGGTTTCTTGTAGCAATCTTTGCTGTTCTTCTCGTTCTTTATGCCAGGCCAATTCCATTCGTGTTCTTAATCCTGCGATTTTAGTTCTGCCACTACTTAATATTTTTTCTTCTTCTAATTCATTGACTCTTGAATGTAACTCGGATAATCTAACTTCATAAGTTGAACGTTCAGAAATTAATTCTGTTTTTAATTTGGAACCTTCCAACCTTGCCTCTGATAATTCGTCTTCCATGCAACTTATTTGCTGTTCCAGCGTTGCTATCTTGTTTCGATTTTCTTCCATCTAAAGTCATAGTTCGAATTAGAAGATTTTTAAATAAATTTAACCAAAAACTTACTTCATCATAAGTTGATGCTGGATTCTGGTTTTCCTTAGTGAATTTCCCAGGATTTGTTTTGAGGTCGCTTATAGTCTTTTGTGCACCTTCTAACATATGCTTGTAAGTATCCCTTTCCCTCTTGAACCTCGTCACTTGACTTTGAAGTGATCTCAATTCCTCATTGATGACGTGTATTTGATTTTCGTATCTCAATTTAAATTCAGCCATTTCCGATTTTTTAGATTTGTCCACATGATCTAACCTGAAAACAAAGTAACACAAATTTAACACCTTCTTATAGAAGAAAGTTGATCTTAACGTACTTAATTTTGAGTTCTTTGATTTCTTTTCCCATTGCTGAACTATCAGCACTTATATTCCTTTGTATTTTTGAAACTTTATCGAAATCATCAAGTTTTTTACGAAGTTCATCATTCTCTTTCCTCATATAATCCATCTGATCATTTGCAATGTCAAGTTCTTTCTTTAATTGGTCCAATTCTGATTGGGCTTCTTCTAGAAACGATTTTAACCTCGTCTTTTCGAGATCGTTACCATTTCGTGAGTGTCTTTCGTAATCTTTGAGTTTCTCCTTAAGAAAATGGAAGAAAAATCAATAGCTTGCTTATTATAGTAGAAAAAATATATTTACCTGGATTTGTAACTTCTCTTTAATCCAAGCATCTTGTTTATTGTTATAAGTATCCCGGACAGTTTGCAATTCCCCTTCCAAAACCTCAATTTCTTTCTTAACTGATGATAATTGGCTGGAAAAAAGAAAAATAACTTCTTCCACAATCCATCAGAAATACTTACTTGTTCACGCTTTCAATCTCAGCAACTAATTTTGCTTTGGTCACTACATGTTCTTCCTCCAAAATCTCATATTTTGCCGTCAATTCCGAATATTGTCTTTTCTCTTTGCTTAATTGGGTCTCTAGCTCTTAAAAATAGAAATTGATCGAAACAAATTTTGATTGGGATAATGTTTCAACTTACTTTCAATTTGATCTTGATATTCTCGTTTGATCTCAGCCATTTTCTTTGTACCCATACCAGAGTTTGCTTCTAAAGATTTAATTTTATTTCTCAGAATTCCTAGTTCGAGTTCTCTATTTTTAGTTTCCTTTTCATAGTTTCCTTTAAGTATTTCTATCTTCTTCTTCTCATTCTACAATTAATATCTATTAATTTAAAAAAATCTTAAAGAAATATATTTAGTAAATACCTGTAAATCTATTTCTAAATCAGAAATGTTTTTTTGCAATTTTAATTTGTCTGTTTTAGATTCATCTTCTGATTTTTTCAATTTATCCTCTAAATTTTTCTTGGAGCTACTAGCTGTTTCCAGAAGTTTTTCCATCTCAGTAATATTGGCTTTGTACTTGGTAACTTCATCGCGTAATTCTTGAATTTGTTTAATTTCCGTTTTGTTTTTAGTGGAATGCTCTGTTTTTTCTTTTTGTAATGATTCTTCCTAAAAAAAGATTCTTTGGAAGTAAAGTATTTATGTTTAGTTTTATAAAGTTACCAATTTTTCTATCAGCATATTTTTAGATTTTATAGTGCTTTCAAGACATAAGATGTTGTTATTTAGGTCCTCAATTTGTGAATTTAGTTTATTGTTGTCATTTTTGAGTTTTTGAGATAATTCTATTTGTTCATTTTCCTTCTGTTTGTTCTTAGCTTTTTCTTCTTCAATCTGTAAGGAAAAAGTGAATAGTAAAAAGAGTTTAGAATAAGATAAATTACCTTATTTTCCAATTCTTTGATTTCTGATTTTTTAGCTTTTTCGTAGCTATTTTGTTTTTCTTTTGTAATTTTATGTTCTTTTTCCAAATTTTCATATTTCTTTGATACAGATTCCAGTTCCTTGGTTTTATTATTTAATTCAGTCTTTATATTCGATAATTCTTTTAATTTGCCATCCAAATCTGTTTTTATTTTTTGGTAATTTTCCGTAGTAGTGTTAGCATTACCTAATTCAGCTTTAACCTTAGTTAATTCTTCCGATAAATTGTTCTTTTCTTCAAACATTTTCTCAAAACTACTCTTGTATTTGTTCACTTCACTTTTATATTTCTCGTGTTCTTCAGTTAATGATGATAAAGCGTCTTTGGTTTTTTGCAGCTTCTTATTTAGATCTTCATTCTTTTGTTTTTCCTTTGAGAGATTTGTTTTTTCAGTTTTAATCTCCTTTTCCATCAAAGATAATTTTTGCTTCAATTCTTCCAAATTATTCTTCAATGTTGATTCTTTCTCGCGACTTGTTTTCAATTCTTGTAGTTCTTTTTCTAACTTACCTTTGATTATCTCGGAATTGTTCAGGATCACTAGGATTTCGGATATTTCATTTTCCAAGTCGTTAACCATAGTTTTTAGCTGAGATTTGCTAGTCAGTTCACTTGGTTTCTTAACTATCCTATCCTTAAATGCTTTTGACGAATCCTGTTTTAATTTAGTCAGAGTATTTGCTAGATTATCCCTTTCATTTTCGATCAATTTCAGTTTTAGGTTCTCGACATTATCGTTACTGGAGCTCTTGTCTTCCAGCTCCTTAATCTTCATATTTGCTTCTTCCAGTTGGATTTCTAATGTTGCAATTTGGTCTATATACTTATCAATTGCTTTATCACTCTTGAGATTTTTGGTACTACGTGTTAGTTGCAATCTTTTGTTTTCTTGTAATAATTTTTCGTTTTCATTTTCATAATTTTGTACTCGCGTTCTCAACACTGAAGCTTCTTGTTCGATTACTTCTAATTGCCTTTTTAGATCTAGGGTATGTTGATCTAGATCGATCGATCTGGAAAATAAAAAGAAAATATTGATATTGTTGGATGAGTACGTAAATTTCAGCTTGAAATCTTACTTGATTTTCTGAAGCCCGATCGATCGTTTCTTGTTAGAATTTAATTCACCTTGCAATCTTTCGCATTCTTTTTCTTTTTCACTTAAACTTTTTTTAACTGCTTTTACGTCTTCTTCTAAAGCCTATGAAGAAAAAAAAAACGATGTCTTGAATCTTTTTTTATCAATTAAGCTATATTATTTACCTTCACTTTTTCACTATCTTTATCGGAACTAAACAAACTCTTCCTCGGTTTAGTACTAGCCAATTTATCTTGCTGATCTTTACTTTTCTTCTTGACCCTTTCATTTTCAGCTTCTAACTCTTCAACTTTCTTCCTTAAAACTGAAGCTTCTTGTTCGCTTAACTCTAATTGGAGTTTAATTTCTGACACGTCCTCATCATCTGATATTCCTTCATCTTTTTCCGTTGACGAATTCACGGACAATCTATTATTTGTTGGGCTTAATTTTCGACCTGATGAAATTAAAGAAAACAAGAATACGCTAAATGAATTAATTAATTCCAGATATGTGTTATATTTTTGTTAAAAAAAAAATGGGTAATAGGCACAAAATTTACAGATACAAATGTAGAATACTTTTAACAAGCTATTCACCGTAGAAAATGGCTATTTAATGAAAGTTTGAACGGAAAACGAATAGAAGAGATGATTAGCGTTAGTATAGTAGGCTAAAGTCAAACAACGCATGCGCAGTTTTGAAATTTGTAAATTTAAATATTAATTAATACAGACAAAACGTGTTCATGGAGACGGATAATGACATTTAATTTTTGATACTCCAGCAAGCTGAAATATGTTACTGTATTAATTTTTTAAAGCTACTAAAGCAAAATAAAATAAAAGCAAAACACAATAAGAAATTAGTGAACAAAGAAATAGACTCTATATATTTATATACTTATATATAAATATAGCTCGTACTTCTTGCTTTTGTAGCCATTTTCTTCAGTTGCAAAACCAATGATTCATTATCGTCCTCAATCCTAGACGCTTTCTTTCGCAAATTTTGGGCCTGTAAAAATAAGAGAAAAAAGACATTACCCAAAGGCGTTAGCAGTGTTGCCATTGGTGAAAATCCTTTTGGTTGAACGAACATTGAAGTGGTTAGTTGGTAACGTTGTAAAGGTTTTAATACCGGTGGGGATTTAAATATTGGCCAGTCCTTTCGGTCGATATCAGTTTGAACGGCACTATCAACGATGTCAACATTGATTTGACAAAAATTATCAACGATATTGATCTTGGACAGCTGTATTTCCTTGCAGGACAAAGTAATATTCTCCGTTTGACAGATACTGTCGATAAGTTGCCTTAGATCACTGGTATCGCATTTTTCATTAAATACTTGCTTTTGCTCAGTCTGTACGCCAATATTTACTTTATGAAACAGTACTAGGGGAATTGGTTTTCGATACGTTGGCAGTTCTATTGGATATACATGCCTTTTCGGTGTGATCTTCATCTTTCATTTAAGATTATGTTAAATAATTGAAAAAAATGTTCATAGAACGATAAATGACTTACCTCCTCTTCGGCAAATTTCAATTGCTCCTTGAGATCAGCTTCCCTCTCCAAAGAATCTTGTAAATCCCTTAGGAGTTGTACCGGATCTTCTTGAGAACCACCCCTGGTAAGTGATTCCCTGGAAACTTTCTGCAAAACAAAGAATTTTTTTAAATCGATTATTTTAGATGTTAATTAGTTTTTTACGCCATCTGAAGATAATCGTCCAATAGATCCCAACATTGGAGCTTTTTTTTTTGCTGTGGATTTTATTTTGAACTCCTGGAGTTCCTTTTGTAACGCTTCAGTCTTTTCATTTGCTGTGCTTAATTCTTTCTCTAAATTTTTAATTTTTTCTAAATAATTTGTTGTATTCTGACCACCAGACATCTAAAATAATCAATATTATTGCTAAAAATGTTTAGATAAGGATGGGTTCGAATTACATTTAATTTCTTTTCAGCCTCAGCTTTCTCAGTTTCTAGTTGCTCCGCCTTCCTTTCAGTTTTTCTAAGTTTAAACGATAAAATTCGACAATTCTTAGTTGTTTGTTCTAATTCCTTCTTCAAAGATGTGTATTCATCAGCCTGGTCTTCCCTGGATATTCAATTTGATAAAGAAACCTTCAAATTGTATTTTTAAAGGAAACTCACCTAAAATTGTCTTGCATTTCCTCCATTTCCTCCTCAAGATCTCTCATTTCCTTTTTCATATCTTCATTTTCATCCATTAATTCTTCGCATAGCGTTTCCGCTGCTAATAATTTGGATCTCAGCTCATCTGCAGTTTTTTGGGCTTGTTGAGCGGTTGGTCGTGATTCTAGTTCTTCTTCTAACTCCTTAACCTTTAAACTTAGGATTTTCTTCTCGTCTCTATAGTCATCTAAATGAGTTTGTAGTTCGTTACATCTTTGTTGCAATTTTAGAAACTGGAAATTAGTTTTTATTTGGCACTTTTATAAATTTGATTGTATGGAAATTGAATACCTCAGCATTTGAACTTTTGCTAGGTTGGGAGTCCATTGATATCAATCGTCTTAGCAAAATATTGCTTTTTTCTTTTTCTAATCTTTCACATTTAGTTCTCATCGTTTCTAATTCTTTTCCAAGGCTTTCTATTTGGTCTTTGTACTCGCCATCATTATCACCAACCAAGGTTGTGTCTGTTGTTTCAGTACCTGCTAAACTAATTGTATCATCATCTTCCAGACTTTCTTTACTACTTTGCTTTACGGGGACTTTCTTAACCTTGCAAAAATATAAATTTTATTTTCAATGGAAAAATCGGACACTGAGGCCAACATTTGATCGAGTCTCTTTGGAGAAAAGTTAAATTTGTTGATGTTATATGAGGAATACAATAATTAAAAGATGTCTAATTACTAGCTTGGCAAATATCCAATCGCACAAAATGTATGGCTCTTTTTTGCTTTACTCGTAACGTGATGTAAGTTATATTTAGATAATTTTATCCTCAATATTTTCATTCCCTCAAAAAAACCAAACCAAATGTTTCTGATGGATATCGACTTGTATTAAAATGTTAGACTAATTTAGTAAGTTAGGCTACCATCAAAATTAATTCCATCAAAAAGCTGTTACGCTGTCAAAAAATTTTTGGGTTCCACTGGACAATTTATATTTCGATTTTGTCCTAAATATTTTGACAAATTGGGTCTACCAGAAAAAATACCCAAAATTATTAATTAGTATTGCGCATTTACAATTAACTCACAAACACAAAAACAATAAAAAAAAAATCATTTTCGCTACAGACATGTTACATTTTGATTTGATTAATGGATTTTAGTTCTAATTAGGGTTTTAATGGGCACTGCAACCGTTATTTACTTGAATAAGAAATTGTACATCATGATCTGAAGAGTTGCTTGTATCTTCTGTTATTGTTTTAATCTCCTTGATGTGGATCCTTTTAGATTTGTCAAAAGATGTATCTTTAAGAGCTTGGAGTTTTTTGGCCCTAGTTGCCAAACTGTCATTTTTGTTGAATAAGTCTTTTGTAATCGTTGCTTTTTCCTGCTTGATTGAAAAACTATCGGACACTAAAATTTTTAAATTTACCATTGTCAAAATTGAATATCACATCAAAATCTTTTATCGATAGAAATAAATGCTAAAACGATCTTGCTTCAACATATTAAAGCATCTAAGAAAGCGATATTCGTCAATATTTATGTTACCTATTCATAACAATGGCGTACTATAGTTTAATTTCAAAATATTGACGTTCAAAAGCGGAAGATTCCTTCTTACCTGTCCTATGTCCAGCTTCAATGGGTTTCGCTTTTCTTTTGGGCAGTTTGAGATTAACAATAGGAATGTTAGCTTGTGTATCATCATTTAAAGTTGATAAGTCGGGCGTAGATTCCCAAGATGATGGATTTGCGAATTCTTTACTACTAATACTACTGGATTTATTGTCTTTTTCAAGTGCCAAATTACTACTAGAATACCAGTGTCTCGTATTCTCACTGGAGCTGTTCCATGTGCTTAGAGTCGGTGTTGAAGATGTTGTGTCTGATTTTTTGAGACTGGTATTGGGTTCTTCTCTTCTCTTTCCACCATGTTCTTTATAATCTCTATAAGGAACGCGTTTTATAATTTTATTTGGGTTAGATCTTTCGATATCTACCTAAAGCATCTTTTACACCTGGTCGGCCATCTGACCTGCGGATGAAATCCTAATGGACACAACGGATCACCTTTTGCTAGCGGATAAAGATGGTGCATTGTATTTTAACAATAGCACAATATAATAATTTATATATCGCGCACAAATGAAGCTTATAATACCGGAGACAGTCTATAACCGAATCTATATTTAGTTTGAGCAGTCCAATAAAACAGACCTTGTCTAAAATCAAATATGTTCCAAATTCACATAGCTACCGCTTCTGAAAATATTTCCGTCCGATTTTAAAAAGGTATATGGATTCGTTTCTTCTTCTCATTGTCCTTTGACATTTCTCGCCTTATCCGAGCTTGCTTCATTTCTTTTTCTACTCTTTTCTTCTAGACTAATCACTATATAATTCTAGCGCACCGATTTTACCCGAAAAACACTTTTAGAACTGATCCCGTTACATAATATCCCAATATTGTTTATATATCACGCGAAAAATTTTAAGGACGATCATGCTCGATAGAGTAAATAGTGTTTTCGTCGAAAAATCCGAAGCCGATGCAATATGCGTTAAGTTCGGAGATTTGGAGAGAGCACACGACAGACGCCGTTATAGAAATAGTCCAAACAATTTATAAATCGCATAAGCGAGCTCGCAAGCGCTTCGGCCCGATTCAATGTCTCAAACGTATTCAAAACAACCTTATTTTGTTACTACAAAGTTTCATTTGAATTACATCCTGATTTTTTTTTTTTCAATTATTTACACAATTTTCTTATTACCAAAAATATCTTGTTATTATCCTATTTATATTTATTTATTTAATCTAGAATTCGCAATATAAATTAGTTATCAACTATATTTCCTATATCCTTATAAAATTCATTCAAAATTTTCGCTATATTTCAAAGAAATTACGCAGTTTCCATTTACTGCTCAATATAGATAGATAATTTTGTACCAACCCAAAAAAACAAAAGTTCCTATAATAATAATAATAATAATAATAATAATAATAATGTTTATTGTCCAACAGGTAAACCCAATTACAGGACAAATATACACATTGTGAACACAATACACATTGATTTAAAAACATGACATAACTATACAAAAACTATTATGTTTCGTGTATCATGGCGCCAACTCTCCGTGAAATATCACTAATGTCTTCTCAGCGTTCCTGATCATGTGATAGATTGGCGACCGCAAACGAAGATTGGTCCTCGGTGTCGGCATAGTAAGTTGGAGCATAACGAGATGCTATTCGAGGTACGTTGAATCCTATGTGGGAGACCAGCTGCATACAGTCGATCCTATCATTTAATAATTTGTGTAAAATCGGGCGCTATGGTAATCACGACGGATGACAATGAACGAAATTGATGCGATTCGAGAAGGGTATTGTAAGAAGTATGCCAAGGCGGATATTCGCCATTAACTTTGAACGACAAAAATTTGAGGAATCGACGCTGAACACATTCAATTGGAGCTTGATGGGACATATAGAAAGGATACCAAACATAGAGGCATACTCCAATTTCGAGAGTACAATGCAAAATAAAGGGATTTTAGCACTAGTGCGTCATTGAAGTATTTGGACGTTCTCATAAGAAAACCCATCATTTTAGAGGCAGATGAACAAATTTGTTCAATATGTATGTTAAACGATAAAGTTGGATCAAAAGATCTTTAAGATTGGTAATCTTGTCGATGGAAATATCGTTGATTTGATAAGTGGAGATATATGGATTTGTTTTTCTCGTGAAGCACATAAAATTACATTAATGTCAGTGTATTGGATTTTGACCACTCGGTCAGTATATTAATGCTCGTCTGAAGACTCTCGATATCTTGTTGGCAGTTAATATTACAAAACAGTTTAACATCGTCGCATAAGCGAGGACATGGCAAGGTAAGGATGTTAAGAGATCGTTTATGTATAGAATGAACATCAATGGACCAAGATTGGATCCTTGTGAGATACCGCTGCTAGATACAAATTCAAACGAATTAAATCCATTATAAAATACATAGTTAGTTCTTTTTACCAAGTAAGATTTTATTAACAAGGAGAAGTTGGAGCTAAACCAACGAGTCCAGTTTATATAGAAGTATTCATGACTGAGAGTATCAAATGCATGTGAGAAGTCGGTAAAGATAACGTCACTTGTCCGCAGTCATCTAAAGTTTCGCTTATAAATTGTGTGAAACAGGTCAGTTTGTTACTGTCGAGCGTCCCTTCACAAAGCCGTGTTGGCAAGTTGCGATATGTGAGCGAGTATTCCTGTATATTCGTAGTATATATAATATGTTCAAAATCTTCGCAAAGTTATTAAGTATAGCGATGGGCCTATAATTTCGAATTTGAGTAGAATCTCCCTTCTTGAAGATAGGTACAATTCGTGCACGTTTCCATCTATCCGGAAAGTGGAGGTCCTGATGGCAAGATTATAATCTGGCATAAAGGTAACGCAAAGGCATACATAAATTCCTGACACAGAAGCTCGGCACCAAGTCATCGCCCGCGGTGGCCCTATCTGGAAAGGCAGCCATAATTTTAACCAATTCGTCTTCTGTTGTCGGAACCAAACTAAACGATTGTAGTTGTGGAAGATTGGGCGGAGGGTCGGTAACGTTGGACAAAGTATAAACTTGAGAAAATACTGTTGCAAAAGCGTCAACAATTTGTTGAGGATCGTCGAGGCTACCCCATCGAGCACCAATCTCACCGGGTATGCGTGTAGTTTCCCTTCCTACTTCGTACAAAAGACCATAGGCGTTTTGGTTCTACTTTGATAGCACCTTCCGTTTGAGAAATATAAGCTTCATATGCACGTGATATTTGCGTTTTTTGTTAACGAGCGAAGTCTTCTAAATTCATGAAGAAAAGTAGAGTCTTTCGTTATTTTCCATTTTTTTCGATAGTAGTCCTTTAGTTTCAGATTACGTCGAATTTCCAAAGAGAACCAAGGTGGAAATTCTGAGTTATTGACAGGATACTTGGGTACACACTCATCAAACATTTTGTACAGCACGGAATAAAACTGGTCAATCGCCTATACAAGGTATGGCAATTAAATAACGAGAAATTGTTTCGAACGCTCGAACTGACAACACTGGGGGGTATTCAACGACGTAGGCATAAACTTCCACAGCTTTACTAAACACATAATAAATTTCAACTCGGTCGAGTGCTTTGTGTGTGAAGTAGTAAGTTTGAAAGGTTGGTGTTGAAGCGTTGTATGTCGAAAAAATGTACGATAAAAAACTCGAACAGAGAATTGTGATCAAATTTTACAAGGGATGAAAGCTGGGTCTTCCAGTATAACCCTGAGACTCGTCGGCAAAGTAAACAGTGGGTTGAAATTGGAGGAGAGCGTCCTCAAAAAGCAAGACTGTCGCGGTCACAAATGAAGACAATGCTCATTTGTTTCTTCGACATCAATGACACTGTCCATAAAGAATTAATTCCACAAGGCCAAACTGTTAATTCGGCCTTCTATGTTGAAGTTTTGAAGCGGCGGTGTGTCAAGGTTGCGCGGATAAGGTCCGAACTGAAGAAATCTGGATGGATCCTTCATCACGACAACGCGCCCGCCCATTCGTCGCTTCTTGTTAGACAGTTTTTAGCGAAAAAAATAATTCCACCCCCCGTGCAGCCCAGATCTGTCACCACTGGACTTCTGGCTGTTCCCAAAAATGAAAAGGCCCCTGAAAGGACAACGATTCGACTCCATAGAAAATATCCAGACGGAGACAACGACGGTTTTGCAAGGTCTAACTTCGGGCGACTTTCAGAGGTGTTTCCAGAAGTGGGAAGAGAGATGGAATAAGTGCGTGGCACTCCAGGGAGGTTACTATGAAGGAATGAATGCGTGATTATATTCAGTTTGTTAACTTGTTTCAAGAAAATCTTACAGAAAATCTAAAGAAAGCGATTCTAAGTATAAGTAAATAACGATTATAACACAAAACAATATTTCCTTAAGGATAGTAAAGAGTTTTCTTTACTCCAGAATGCGTGTAGGTTTAAGAACCAACCCAGAAAAATCGTCGAAGTATACCCTAGTCTCAAACCACATTCGACAGAAACCCCTAATTAATAATTTAATTATTCAATTATACTATAATTAACCTCTGATCAAACTACCACAAATCGGCTGCAGAAACAAACCTTATAACTTATAAATTCTTACTTTAATAAAGTTACCCATTTCCCAAACGAACGCCTATGATCGGGAACCATAATTTGAGAACCTTATTAATAGAGCGGGCCAAATTGCGCCATCCAACAGAATCGGAATCAGGCACAACGGCCGCTTATTGTAAATAGCGTATATGTGAGTCACAGCAGATATGTGATATTTCGAAATTAATACACAAGAGTAAAAAAATAAAAGCTAAAATAAAAATATATATATATATATATATATATATATATATATATATATATATATATATATATATGTCACACGCTGAGGTGTTTTTATTTTCATTATGATTTTTTATTTGATTGAAAACGGTATACGTTGTAAAATGGGATGTAATAAGGAAATAACTGAGAAACTGAACGCTTTTTTTATTCTGTTGTACTTAATAATGTAACTGTAAATAAAGATATAATAAATAAATTCTATCCCTTCTTAATACTGCGGATAGGCTTGTTTAAAAAGTTGCACCATCAGATAAGTTTCCACATTTGCCTCAGTGAAGGATGTTCGCCGAGACGAAAAAATGTTCTATTATTTCGAAACGACCGTTCCACGTCTACCGAAGTAAGACAGGCGTAATTAAAGTAATCTTAGACTTAGTCAAGGAATCTGCAGATGCCCCATCGCACATTTGGTCTTAATCTCGTGTAGTCCGGATTCTTTTTTAAAACACTATCGAACTTAGCTAAAACTCGTCCACTTGTTGCATCGTTATACTGTGTAACAATGTACTAACCTTCGTCCACGACTTGCAGTGATTCTACTACGACAATCCAGAATTTTGCAAATTTTCTATCGCGTCTACTAACCCTTTGTAATTGTTGCTAATATTCTTTGGATGTGTTTCAACAGAAATATCGAGAATCCTTCTGGCTCATCCTAATAGCTCTAGCTTCGGCAGGACGAATTGCAAAATAACGGATTTGACTTCTTGAAAATGTTCATTATAATAAAAAGCGGCTTTTTAACCACGTTCCCCAACGCGTAAGAATGGGCTGTGTGGTTCTCGAATACCAGGGCATAACCTGTGGAATGCCCTAGTCCTCTTAGGACTTTTGAGAAAACACTTTTTTTGTGTTTGCTATTAATGCATCCACCTCCGGTAACACTCTCGAATAGTTTGTGCCACAAGATGTAAAGCATGGACTTTACACGTAACATGTAAAAGTCCTTCACACTTTTCTTTAAGGGAACGGCCTACACTACACATTGTTGCTGCAAAAACCATCGCTCATGAACAACACAGTTGACTGGTTGACACTTGAAATTTTTGTAACGTTTCGAGAACTACGGCCGTAATTGCTTTACTAGTACAACTGTTTTAATCTCTGCTGGCTATAGAATTGCAAAATTTGGTTTAATAGGATCTAATACGCGCACTATTATATTCAAAATAGAATTTTTTTTGCAATCTGTCGTCTCATCAAGACATAGCCACAGCTGTTTATCTTTTAATTCGGCTTTATTCGATTTTCAATGTCCTCACTATTCGTGGAATATCTCTCCGTAACGCTGTCCGAGATGGTAGTATCCACTCGGTATTGTATGTACCCCAGAATTTTCGAAATGCTTTTTTCATCAAGTATACGAAGTGGTAGACCACATACCATAAACGTTAAAAGCAATTCTAATTGAAATTGACGTTGTTGTGACACACCAATTTCTTTTATTTTCTGTGGTGTGGCGCTATTTATATGTCTTTCACAATCACGTTTGCTTCAGCACAGTAGTTTATTTTTACAAACTTTACAGAAAATTGTACTCCCATTGTAGTGTAAATCCACAAATTCACTAAGAATTTATTAACTTTCGTAGGTAATGGCCGTTTTTTTTAATAGTTTACGTTAGACATAATCACTAAAGCGAGCACACCGACGCTTGTTTCTAGTATGCCACGAAGTGGTGCAAACGTAACATCTGCAGACTCGTCTTTGTTGATGAATAGAGCGCGTCATCCGTAAATGAATAAGCGCGCTGTTAGTTCGTAGCCGTCGATGAATGAACTTTTTTTTGTAGTGGCCCACTGTGAACAACGCCCTATTTATCACGAAACACCCAAACTGCAGGTGTATATTTGCGCGTCTTCACGACGTAATAGACAGTGGTTTTGGTCCTCGTCCTAATAATGACATATTTAAATTACCTATGTTTACATACGTATATGCGCCCGGCAGCCTGATTGCGAACCTGGCGCGTGGCGCTCTTGGCCCGCTCTATTAATGTATGTCGTCTTATCGATCTTTATTTTGCAATATATAGCCTGTTCATGGTTGTCAGCTGGATTAAAAAATATATGAGACAACAAATATGATTAATATTAGGTCTGACACTATCAGAAAAGTTTGTCTTATTTACAAGCTGTCAAAATAAATTAATAAATTGTTTCAAAAATAAAATAGGTATTATACTTTAATTAATAAAACAGAATACTTACCGGAAATTTGATGTTTTAATCTAAAGATGATATAAAAAAACAGTCCTTGATACAAATTTACTCTTATCGAATTAGAAATCTAGGATTTTTTGGCGCAAAATATTAGAATTCCTGGTTATAGAACTGATTGACTTGATAGAATAGATTTTATCTTCATAATAAGGCTCAGCTGACGAAGGAATGATCAATGTGGAACTTTCGAGTTTGTGCTTTGGAGAAAACAATAGATGGCATAACGTTATATGCAACTATTTCTTTCTGGCATGAGCACGATTCGCACAGAAATTCTGCCGAAGCTGCATACAAAAAAAATTCGACAAAATGACGGTTAAGCGTTTTCCCGTTCCGCGTATTGCTGCTAGGTGTTTGAACGTATTGGCAGGAAAGTTTATTATGTTCATATTAAATATAGATAAGTGACAATTATTAACAACAATGTTGTGTGTTAGAATTTTTGTCTAATGTCTATTTTCGGTGGTTAATAAGCTATCAATTAGTATTCTTTTAATATTTTCCAAACATTGAGGGTTATAGTCCTGAAAAGGATTACCTTGCAGTGTAAAATTTCCAGGAAGAAACTGTTAGAATGTAATGTTAAATATTCCTTTGGTAATATTCAATTAGAAGAGAAATATCACTGTTGAAATTCCCACGGATTGTAACTATAGAGAAAATTACTTAATAAAATGGAATTTTAAGTACAAAATTTTTTTCTAACGGAGAAAAAAAACAAAAACAGAATGTTTCATTACTTCATAATATTTATTAAACAATGAATTTTTTTTTATAAAGCTATTAGATTAAGTGTACATAACCTCGTAGATTTTAAATATAAAACAAGAAAGTAGCATTAATAAACATATACACATAATTTAAGTTACATAATAAAATAGTATTCTGCATTTGATTCTGTATATTTATTGAAAAAAAAAATAAGTTAGTTAATCAATTACAATTAAATATAGAGATATATATTAAAATGATACTTTAACAGGATGAAATAAAGATATAATATTGAAGAGATGAGTGGTTTCACTGTCTGTTCTCTTTTTTTTTGTTTTGCTTCTAACATATCTTTAAACGTACCATTACTTACATCAAGAGGAGGATTATATAAAAAAAAAAAGAAACAGCCTGCGAAACTAGGACAAACATTTTAAAAATTTGCACTCCCTACTTTTACAGGGTTACAATTACAATAATAACTATGAGAGCTCAATCTACGATCAGAATGGGAATGCAAACAATTAAATAACATTAATCTAGAATTAAGTGATGTTTAAAATACTTAATTAAAAATCCCATTTATCCAATTCCGCTTTCGACGAACACAAAAAAAAGTTATGGATACCACAACGAATTATTCAAATGGGATTATTAATTGAGTATCGTTTATATAAATATTTTTTTTTTTCGTTTTAAAACACTCAGTATAAGAATAGGTTTTACGATTAATCAATGATCGAACCCAAAATTGCACCTGCTACATGTATATGTAAAAAAAAAAAAACAATCTGTCAAAATATAAAATACAACAGCCTACCTAAAGGTATCTTTTATTTTCAAAAATTTTGAAACGTTTACTTTTTAAGCTCCCCGAAGAAAAATTTACAAAAATTTCAAAATATTCGAATTTATTAAAAATAACGATGAACACACATAATTAGTGGGGTGTTTCGCCGTTCTCTCGTTCTTACTGCACACAGCACGAGTTCTTGTATCCGTTCTTCTGCTTGAGCCTGGATTTAGGACGGTATTTTTCCAAGAAACCCAACTGCTTTGCGTTTATTGCACCACGTCGTTTCCTTTAACATTAAAATTTTGCATTAATCATTAACACGTTCGCGGACACTGAAAACACTGAAGTTTTGTCTAGAACTAGACAATGTTTAAAATCAATAGATGCTTTTTTTACATCATTTAGTAAGTCTAGATTGCTTTTTTTATAAAAAAAAAAACATTGTACGGCTATAGCCGTCATGTCCTACCAGACCAATAATTTCTGCAAGCTGGGACAAGACGGTTGCAACCGTCTAAGCGTTTCTTCTACAAAAGAAGCATAAATAATAACACGGTTAAATGTTTTTTTTTAATCTAAAATTATAAGAAAACTACAACACGAACAGAATTAAATACGTAAGATATTTTATTGTCTGTCAGTACGATATTCTTCAAAGCACAATCCAGGGCATAAGGCAGGCTTGTTTTCACAATCCTTGCACCTCCAGGATGTTTCCTTTCTTATTTTATTGGAACTGCAATGTTTGCAGCGTAAATGGTATGTTTTTCTAGTGTAACCATCAGGAATAGGAATCTTTTTTTGAAAATCACTTATTCGTGCATCTTCTCGGGCTTCATACTTCTTACGTTTACCTCCATGTAGTGACCCTGGCCTGACGAATGTTTTTCCGTCGTGAATCTCTGTGGAAATTCCTAAAAGACCCTTTATCGGCAGCTTTCTAAATTCTAGTAGCGTGCTTTTTGAGTTGACTTTTGCCTTATTTAGATAGTAAGCGTTACACACCGTAACATCCAACATGTGAAACATAACTTTCTTATACCAACGTACCGATTTACTGGGACACGAGCAATAGGCGATGATTTAATCTAATCTGTCCACGCCAGACATATTAGTATTGTAATTATTGATATCGAGTGATTTTTGTTTTGGCATTCCAAATCTGTTTGTAGTTTCAATTATTTGTGGATGGTATTTAGTTGTAATGCTTAGCACATCCCGTCTATCCTTCCATTTGGTTACATAGACCTCCCCTTTAACAAAAAAAAGAACACAAAATACTCGTGACGTCATAATATTTACCAAACCAGTTCTGATAGAAAACAAATCCTGAGATATATTTAAATACATACAATACGAGAAACTAAGGTGTCAATTTCTTATTTAAAAATTATATAAAATATATAATTATTTAATATAACATAAAATGGATATATTTAATTTTTAATAATGTTAATTTTTAATAAAAAGTATTAAATTTAATAAATACATATATACAAGAAGAAATAGGTCAATATGTCATTAATTCGAATTTCATTCATTTCTTTATACGAAAAATGAACACCTGCGTCTAGTATTTCTTGGAATTCAGTCGCGCGTGTTCGCAGAAATCCTTCGGATACGTTCGCGCAAGGTCGATGCTTACTATGTCGTCGATTGGCGCGTACTCCATTCATTTTACTTCATTCGTTCGTCTCCGTGAGTTATCGTTAAGGATCGGAATGCAAGGTCGAACAGCACTCGTGGCGCCTTGTACTTCCGAGAATTGGGGCTTGTTTTCTTTGAAATGCTTTATTGGATTTTTCATCCCTTTTTTTACGATTTTTGTTTGTTTTTTTTTATAGTCATACGAAGTTTAATTGTTTTATTCACATTCATTTCTTAATAATAATATTGAGTATATATTTTTCGTATACTAGTACCCCATTATCCCTATGTTAACTTATAATAAAATGCGTCAATAGTAGCAGTTGTATAGAAATAGAAAAATGGCAATATTTTTTTGTGTTCATCTACTACTGTTATAAGGATTATGAGATAAAAACTAAAATTTAGGAACTTGCATATTTAGATTTCAATTAAATTGGGAATTGGAGCTTTTAGTGACTGGATTGTGAAAGGATTACACTGGTTAATAAGGTTTTTTTTTGTCTAAGAAGCAAGCCGAACTTTTGGGATTCAGATTGAAGGGCTGGAATCTACTTCAGAGTGCCACAAAAATTTCGTTTTATCGTAGTCGTCATGCCAAATTTAATGATTATTTCTCCTTTGAAGATGACCTGGTGTTCTGTAATGATATTGTCTCGGTTATGAGTGCACTTGGCCTACCGCTACCAAGGCAAGTGGAGCCCCTCTATGCTGGCATACTATTGCTGGACACGGATGAGAGACGTTCCTGATGCTAAATATATCAGAAAATCATACATTTGTACATTTTAGAAACATTTTCAGTTATTTTATAATAATAATAATAATAATAATAATAATAATAATAATAAGCACATTTATTTCTATAACGTTCCATACAATGCACATACATAATACACAACACGAAGAAACAGGTCAACCAAGAAAACACAACATACAAACTAGTTAACATAGTCGTCTAGACTGTAGCAATTGCGCTGTAGTAAGTATTCTTTAGTATGTTTTTTAAACAAATAAAATGAATTAATGGATCTTATGCTTATAGGCAGTTTATTGTATAGAAGGCAACCCCTGTATTCGAGACTTTTCTGAAAAATTGCTGTTGAATGCTTAGACGCAAAAAGATAATGTTCTTGTCTCGTATTAAAATTGTGAGAAACATTATTTTTACTGAATGAATTATAATATTTATACACAAAGCTAAGACTTCAAATATATATATTCCATAAAATGTTAGGAAGTTATTTTTACTAAAAATACTTTTACAAGATTCCAACGGTCCTAAATTGAACATTATACGAAGAGTTCGTTTTTGCATGAGAAAAACACGGTATGCGTATGGAGAACAACCCTAGTGAATTACACCATAACGTACAGCAGATATAAAATTAGCATGGTAAAAGGTTTTCATGGTGTCCAGATTACATGACTTGCGCAGGGACCTCAATGCAAACACAACCCTGCCCAATTTACCACATAAACAATTAACATGATCTTCCCATTTAAGATTACTGTCGATTTCCAAACCCAATACTGCAGCGCTATTGCTAAGCGATAACTTGTTGGAAAAGAGTGATAAATCCAAAGCAACGGATCTGGGATTAGCAAATAACACATACTTTGTCTTTGCTTGATTAATGACAAGTCTGTTATCTGAAAACCAATTGCATAACTTGTCGTAGATTAATTGAGTGCACTGAAAGAGTTTTTCTAAAGTATCGTCCTGTACAACCACGCTAACATCATCTGCGTAATTGACAAGGTGACAATCGATGTGATCAACTGCATGTACTATGTCATTTACAAATACCAAAAAGAGAGTTGGTCCAAGTATTGAGCCTTGAGGTACTCCAATATTTGTGACAGCCACATTAGAAAATACATTGTAATAAATAAACACATTACACACGTTGTTCTATTTATTGTGCTGTCACTTAGAATTCCTACCTGATAGAATATTTCTGAAAAAAGATTTGAATTCGGCATAAAAAATGCTGCAAGATTCACATATACTAATTTGCGGGACAAGAAAAAGTTTAAATTTTCTTAACCAGTGTTATTAATCAATTTCTCTTGTAATTTTGGCGAAAGGATATCGAATATCACAAGCTAAAGCACGGTGTGGAAATACGATATTGTTTAATGATCTATACACGTTAGGTGTTGTAATTTCAAAGTTGAAAGAAAATTTCGTCATACTTACTCCCGAATAAGTTCGACAGCTTCTTCATATTTCAACCCTAGTTCGATTAGGGCTAATGCTACCATGACTGGAGCTCTACCCAAACCTGCGATGCAATGCACAGCAACGCAAGCGTCGGGGTTATCATGGAATTGTTTTTTTAGCAACTTGAACCACTCGTCTACAACGTTAGTTGGTGGATAAGTTCCATCGTCGTATTCCAGATCGTAAACGGTGATCCCTTCCTTCTGCAGCTCGCCAGTTTGGTAAGATGGTGCGCATACCCTAACTACTGCAGTTACATTGTGCCTCTTTAGTTCCTAATTAAACAGCAAGCAACGTATGTTATTAGATTTGTTAAGTCTAATGTTGCAAGTATTGTTCTATTTTTGTTATCAAACATCTGACGCACAATGTAGCATTTAAATATTAAAATAAACACAGTAATCATTTTTATTTATATACCACCTTCTGTATCTTAAGCAAAACATTGTTACTAGCAAGATACAACACCGGCTGATATTAGATATGTTTTAATCCAGTCAGCTATGTTTATATGGACTTTCATAAACTACATGGCCTATGTTTATAAAACAATATCTACTGGCTAATGATTAGAGCGGGCCAAGAGCGCCACGCGCCAGGTTCGCAATCAGGCTGCCGGGCGCATATACGTATGTAAACATAGGTAATTTAAATATGTAATTATTAGGACGAGGACCAAAACCACTGTCTATTACGTCGTGAAGACGCGCAAATATACACCTGCAGTTTGGGTGTTCGTTGACAAATAGGGCGTTGTTCACAGTGGGCCACTACAAAAAAAAAGTTCATTCATCGACGGCTACGAACTAACAGCGCGCTTATTCATTTACGGATGACGCGCTCTATTCATCAATAAATGACGAGTCTGCAGATGTTACGTTTGCACCACTTCGTGGCATACTAGAAACAAGCGTCGGTGTGCTCGCTTTAGTGATTATGTCTAACGTAACTATTAAAAATAAACGGCCATTACCTACGAAAGTTAATAAATTTCTTAGTGAATTTGTGGATTTACACTACAATGGGAGTACAATTTTCTGTAAAGTTTGTAAAAAGAAACTACTGTGCTGGAGCAAACGTGATTGTGAAAGACATATAAATAGCGCACACCACAGAAATAAAAGAAATGGTGTGTCACAACAACGTCAATTTCAATTAGAATTGCTTTTAACGTTTATGGTATGTGGTCTACCACTTCGTATACTTGATAAAAAAGCATTTCGAAAATTCTGGGGTACATACAATACCGAGTGGATACTACCATCTCGGACAGCGTTACGGAGAGATATTCCACGAATACGTGAGGACATTGAAAATCGAATTAAAGCCGAATTAAAAGATAAACAGCTGTGGCTATGTCTTGATGAGACGACAGATTGCAAAAAAAAATCTATTTTGAATATAATAGTGCGCGTATTAGATCCTATTAAACCAAATTTTGCAATTCTATTAGCCAGCAGAAGATTAAAACAGTGTACTAGTAAAGCAATTACGGCCGTAGTTCTCGAAACGTTACAAAAATTTCAAGTGTCAACCAGTCAACTGTTGTTGTTCATGAGCGATGGTGCAGCAACAATGTGTAGTGTAGGCCGTTCCCTTAAAGAAAAGTGTGAAGGACTTTTACATGTTACGTGTAAAGTCCATGCTTTACATCTTGTGGCACAAACTATTCGAGAGTGTTACCCGGAGGTGGATGCATTAATAGCAAACACAAGAAAAGTGTTTCTCAAAAGTCCTAAGAGGACTAGGCATTCCACAGGTTATGCCCTGGTATTCGAGAACCACCACAGCCCATTCTTACGCGTTGTGGAACGTGGTTAAAAGCCGCTTTTTATTATAATGAACATTTTCAAGAAGTCAAATCCGTTATTTTGCAATTCGTCCCTGCCGAAGCTAGAGTTATTAGGATGAGCCAGAAGGGATTTCTCGATATTTCTGTTGAAACACATCTAAAGAATATTAGCAACAATTACAAAGGGTTAGTAGACGCGATAGAAAATTTGCAAAATTCTGGATTGTCGTTGGTAGAATCAGTGCAAGTCGTGGACGAAGTTAGTACATTGTTACACAGTATAAACGATGCAACAAGTGGACGAGTTTTAGCTAAGTTCGATAGTGTTTTAAAAAAGAATCCGGACTACACGAGATTAAGACAAATGTGCGATGGGGCATCTGCAGATTCTTTGACTAAGTCTAAAGATTATTTTAATTACGCCTGTCTTACTTCGGTAGACGTGGAACGGTCGTTTTCGAAATATAAGAACATTTTTTCGTCTCGGCGAACATCCTTCACCGAGGCAAATGTGGAAACTTATCTGATGGTGCAACTTTTTAAACAAGCCTATCCGCATTATTAAGAAGGATAGAATTTATTTATTATATCTTTATTTACAGTTACATTATTAAGTACAACAGAATAAAAAAAGCGTTCAGTTTCTCAGTTATTTCCTTATTACATCCCATTTACAACGCATACCGTTTTCAATCAAATAAAAAATCATAATGAAAATAAAAACACCTCAGCGTGTACATATATATATATATATATATATATCCGCTCTAATTACTAAACATTATTATTGCGTCAGCTTTTATTTCTTTACTCTTGTGTATTAATTTCGAAATATCACATATCTGCTGTGACTCACATATACGCTATTTACAATAAGCGGCCGTTGCGCCTGATTCCGATTCTGTTGGATGGCGCAATTTGGCCCGCTCTACTAATGATTCTAATCTAATGAATGATCGCTGAAATTCATGCAGAGTACAGAATAGGTCACTTGACACATCAAATGGTTAGCTAGATCTATAATTTAAAACTTTTATATAAATAATGATTTTTGGCATGCAAAAAAATATTTTTCTTTCAAGTTAAAGCTGTCATGCATGGCAATATTGAAGGACATTACGTCATTACATTGATGACGTGCACGAACTCTTAGGCTTAAATATAAAAACACTTACCTGCAAGTAAGATTGTATAGTTTGATCAGATGGTCTATCCGTAATCAAGAATTTGAAGCCTTTGCATTGAATCTCAGAAGGTGCGGGCCTTAAATCTCGTTGACGCATATTGACGCTGTTATTCATCCCACTAAAAGACACTTGTTAAAATTTAACACCTGAAGTGATTAGATTATAATATAAATATATCACTTAAGCCTTTGTTGGCCCCCAAATAACAATTTTTAAAACCAATGGTTAAGTTACTTTAATGAGATTGTAACGGATTTATCTTGTCGTCGGTGTTTCTATCCCTGTTATTTATTTAATTTTCGGCCACAGGACAGTGTTACAAACGTAAATTGTGACTACTAAAATAATTTAGGTGACTTGGGAGAAGTTACGTAAAATCGTTAAATCAGTCTTTCTCGTATTAATAAATAAAAAGATAGAATTGCTTGAACTTTGTTAGTTATGTACGCTTTTTTCTGATATGCAGTTCAGCGACGTTGGGAAGATACTGAAAGACAAGAAAAAGACCAACAAATATGGAATTAATTAGCCGTAGATAATAATATACTCACTTATACGCTTATTTGGCTGCTGATGAGGTACTTCCAAATATATATTTAAATATATTAACTATGGCAATGAAATAAAAAATGACTTAGATATTTTGATAAGTGAGATTTTATTTGTGTTGAGCCTGGCAATATTCTGCGCTGTCCAAATGAAACTCCATGTATGCGAGGACAATCTCACCAAGAAACTGTAACAAGATAAAACGTGATAAGTTTTAAAATAACGGGTGAACTTGTTACATACAAAAATTCGCTGAATATAATTCACAAAAAAAGTAATAACTTTAATACGGCTATCAACAATGTGTTATAACTAACGCTGGCCACGAGCGGTACCGCGCATCGGCGTAGAATCAGTTCGGACCGAGAGGAACGGTAGTATTACTTCGTCTGCGAAGCAGTACGGACATTTTCGCTGCCGGTCATTTGCGCAATTGTTTATCTGTCATAGAAAAATTATGATTTCGTCAGCAAAACGACCGCGGTCGGACAAACTTCGAAAATTTATTGCAGAAATTCCAGACTTAATATATGAAGGTGCTAAAATTAAATGTGTAATCTGTAAAATCCCGTTAATGTGTTGGTCCAGACAACATTGTCTACGACACGTAAATAGTGGAAAGCATGTCTCAAAAAGAAATTGCGCACGAGACAATGAAAAATTTATATTTAATTCATGCGTTACGTTTATCGCATGTAATATACCGTTTAATTTACTAGACAAGGAACCATTTATCTGCTTTTGGAATAACTATTCGGAGTGCAAATTACCAAGTACACGAACATCGTTACGAAGAATTGTGCCATCTGCGCGCGAACATATTGAACAAAAAATAAAATCGGAGTTGAAAGATCAAAAATTGTGGTTATGTGTTGACGAAACAACAGATCGGAAGAAACATTCTGTTCTTAATGTAATGGCACGCAAATTGGAACCTCATCAATCGGCACCTTCAATTCTATTAGTCTCCAAACGAATACAACAGTGTACTGCCGAAGTAATTTCAAAGTTAGTGTTAAATACATCGGACAAGTTTGAACTTTCAACAAACCAACTCTTGATGTTAGTGAGCGATGGTGCTGCAAACATGCTTTCTGTAGGCCGGTCTCTTAAAAAGCATTCTGCTAATTTGCTACACATTACGTGTAAAATTCATGCTCTCAATCTTGTGGCGGATAGTATCAGAAAATGTTATCCTGAGGTAGACGCTTTAATAGCGCATACCAAAGCAATATTTGTCAAATCACCGAAACGTATTCGCGAATTTCACAGACTGTGCCCCCGTATACCAGAGCCACCAGAACCTATTCTAACTCGTTGGGGAACATGGTTGCAGGCCGCGTTTTATTATCATAAATATTTTGACAATATTAAGAACGTGGTTTTACAATTCGATACAAAGGAAGCTGCCGCTATCCAGAAAAGCCAGTCGAAATTTCAAGATAATCAGGTTAAAATGGATTTAAAAATCATTCACGACAATTACTTCGGGCTAGCAGATGCAATAGAAAAATTACAAAATCCTGCGGTGCCGTTAGAAGAATCTCTACAAATAGTGCAACATGTTCACGCACAGCAATGCGCGATTGAAGACGCAAAAAATGTTTCTGTTCTAGAAAAATTTGAAAGTGTTTTTGAGAAAAATTCTGATTTTGGCACATTAAGACATATTTGTGAAGGTGCGTCAACAGAATCGTTAAGTTATTTGAAAGATTATTTTACTTACGCAAATATTACGTCACTAGATGTAGAACGTTCGTTCTCTGCATATAAACGCATTTTTTCCTCATGCCGTACTAGTTTTGCCGAAACAACAGTTGAAACATATCTAATGTTGCAGATATCTAACAGACATTATTCACTTTGTGATTTCACGGAGGACTCTTAAAATAGTAAGTGTTTGAGCACGTGTTATTTAATTTTTATTTAAAAGATGAGCGAAATTATTTGCGGCAGCAAACATCTCTATTAGCAGAATAACTCTAGTGGAACGCGAGGCCTGGTCGACTCTACGCTACTGCGCGGTACCGCTCGTGGCCAGCTTTAGTTATAACTTTCATGTATCATTTATCTTCATGACTTCATTTTTTAAACAGAATGGTATAGTCTTTTTAGCTGTTTGATAAAGCAATTTCTTTTCTTCAAAACTAACATTTTTGTTATAGTAATTGCACTTTTAACTAAAACCTCTCAGTTTTAGTCTTAACCCTCTTACTACCTCACAGCCGATAGATCGACTTCGTGACTTTTGCGAGAAATACCTTGAGCCAATATATCGGCTTTTAATTTTCAAAACAATTACAACCTGACGTTATCTTTATTTTTAAGTAAAATATGTTCATTTTAAAAAATTTCGTTCAAATTGCATATTTTCCAAGGTATTTTTGGCCGGTACATAAAAAATTGTAAGGTACAATGAAGAATACCCGAATAGGGAACCAATAACTCAATCAGTTGTAAGAAAAACTTTGAAGCGTTTTAAAGACTTTTCCTAAGTTTAGAGCGTGAAAAATTGCAACTAATGAGGAGAGAAAATTAAACCTATTGCTATAAAAAGTGATTCCCTTCAATTTCAAAATTTAATCCATAATTATGGAAGAAAATATTTTTATATCAGCTTTTAAAAATATGTATAAAATATAATACAATATTAAAATTATCGAACAGTAACCTCTCGTTCTGCTTCTCCTGCAAACCCTGGTTGAATTCAATTTTAAATCTAATTGGAAAAATTTCAGTTACATTAATTGTATCTTCCTTTGTTTTTGAGATCCAAGACCAACTCGATCTTTTTTTTAGAGGAAGGGCGGTCAGTTTTGACAGAAATGTAAAAAAAAAATCAAATAAATAAAAAATATCGGTGTCAAACAAGGAATTTGTCAAACAAGGAAATTTTATTTCAGTCCAAATACACAATATGCAATATGGTATATTTTACAGTATATTTTTTTATTCTGCCACTTTTACTAGAATCGCCAGTGTTAACAGAAATGATAAAAGGCTGATAGCATCAATTAGACCATCTAATTCACACATACTTTGTTCTTTCTTAATAACATGTTCTTAATAATATTTTCAATTTAAACATAAAAAGAATTAACTTGTCTATTGATAATTACGTCAGAATTTATATCAAACCAAGTCAGTTCACCCACCGCGTTTTGTTAAAGGAATAAAGACACGAAACAACTTAATATTACAAAAAATTTATTGAATTAACAATTGACCTTCTCATAAGATAATTTTGCGCAACACTACCTATAATTAATATTTGCTGTTCAGGAAACAATGTCAATAATATTTAAATTGATTATATTTGTATTATTTAAATTATTCAAACAAATAATTGAAATGCCAGCTTAAATTGTGCTTTAAACAAAAATAAATATTTATAGAAACTTATTTTCTGGTACAATGAATGAAATACAGAGTTATACAGAGTTACACTACAGTAATTTACCTAGATTTATAAATTGAAACGGAATTATGCGTTATTATTAGCGAAACTACAAGATTCAAACATGCGGTTTTAAAATGGTAATATTATATTATTAATCACACAAACCTTGAAATATAATTTACAAGTTAATAATGTTACTAACGACGCACAATGTGGTATCTGAATTTTGAATGCATGGTTTTAGGCCTTTAATTCAATACAAGACCCCTCTTCTGTCTAGTTTATACCAGTAGCCATTTTAAATACACTTCAGCTTCAATAACAATTAATTTAGACACTTACCAGTTTGAAAACCTACATTCAATCTCGTTCAGATTTAATTAATTGTAACGAGATCCGAATTTAACTTGTGTGAGGCAGTTGGATTACCCTCTTTTAATTTTCTAAGAAATAAATTCGCTACAATAAGCTACATTCTTCTATATTCATTTAAAATTAAATAAATTAACAAGATAACAGAAGAAAGGCAACTTTTTTTTGGTAAGAATCACATTTATTAATATTATTTTATTAAAAATAACTTCCTTGAAACTTGGTTTTTGCTAAATATTAAAAAAAAAATTCCTTGCTTTCCTTTTCACCGTTTCTTAATCAATCAATCAATTCAATCATTTTATCTTTTAAGTCATAAAACTTGCTTATATGTGCTGCCAATATATTTCTGAATGTTTTTGTTATTATTATTATTATTATTATTATATTATACATCTATAATTTGAGGCCAATCGTGATTAAAAGTAATTTTATTTTCATACAATTTATTTTCAGCATCTTTCAGATTATTTATAATGTTATCATGGACCTTAAACTTTCAATTTCTATAAATAATAAAACGCGAAATGTGTATATACACAACATATCGAATAAAGTATTTCAATATTCAAATAAAAAAGTACGTGATATATTTTTAGATTAAGCATCTTGAAAACACACGTACGTGTGTGCCAAATGATGAAATAAATATATAATTCCTTTTGTATCCTTTTATAACAACATTCTGTTCATAAATTTATGTACAATTTCTTTTGGAATTCCTGTTAATTAGTTTACAAATTGAAACACGCGGTATCGATAAGGTTTCGTAATAATTGAATGTCAACTACAGCGGCTTCTCTGAAATTGTGTATATTTTTCGATTGGGTCGATTACTTAGCAACCGAACATTTGAAATTAGATGAAGCAGAAATGGCGCGCAGAATTGAAATATTCCCTTAAAAAAAGTTAATTGGAGTTTTTAGTATTTTTCTATTAAAAATTCACCGTCAAATTTATAAAAGAAATTGTAGAAGGAAATAAAATTAAGATAAAACATCACTATACTAACATAGTAGTAAATAGAATATTAGATGATGTGGATGATATGATACGGAATAGTTTCATTCCAAAGTTTAATTTTTTTTATCTAAATGTTAATGAATGAAAGATGGTGATTATTAACTATAAAATAATTTACCTTCAATTAAATTTTTCTCTAAATATTACAAAAATAAACTATGCCTGTTAAAAAGTATTCAATCTACTTTGATAAT
Organism: Dynastes maya; assembly: GCA_029619315.2. NCBI lineage: Eukaryota > Metazoa > Arthropoda > Insecta > Coleoptera > Scarabaeidae > Dynastes > Dynastes maya. The sequence continues at coordinate 2,014,541 of JAROYE020000012.1, read as the reverse complement.
TCTCAAACACAACGTTCGTTAGCCGGATAAGATGATGAATTGCTTGGAGGAGACACGTCTGTTGGTGTAATGGTTGTTATCAACGAATGGCACTTTTGAGGTATAGAGGCAGGTAGGGAGAGACAGAATACAGCGCTACTGTGCATGCGTCTAATATTAAATTTTTTTCCCGGAGTTATCATCCCCTGTTTTAACTACGTATATTCACTTAAAATGGTAATATCTACAAATTCAGTCATTGTAATCTGCGAACTTCTCTAATTGAATTACAAAAAAGCTAGGGGAGATTCATTCAAATTAAAATGAAATCGTTGAGAGGTTTTAATTGCAATCTAAACCGAAAAAAGTATTTTCCAGATGCGGAAATCTTTTTTGGACTTTATTTTAGGTGTTTAAAGTTATTCATTAATTTAAATTAAAGTTTCTTATTTCCTTTTTTAATATAAAAGGCATCTATAATGTAAATTGTCCACTTGATGGTTGGACTTAAGGAAAAGTACATATATTATTAATACGTATTCAATTATTTTATTTGCATTGTAATTTAATAATAAAATTATTTATAAAAATATATCAAACATAAAAAAATATTGAAGAGACATCGCTAAAATTTCTAGAAAATGTTGATTAATGAACATGTGCCTTATTAGTCTTATTACACGTAGAGAAATGGTTTCTTGCAAGAAAATAGATTTTCTATAGATAACCTCTACATTAACCTTTTTCAAATATGTCGTACTGTTTTAAACAAGGTAAGCGTGGATATAATTAATATGCATTTCAAGAATTCTAAATAAAAAATGCTTTATTTAAAAAAAATTAAACTATTGATTTATAAACAATATCTAAAACCTTTTTGGAATTAAGAAAACCATTTACTATCCTTAAGAAAATATTGTTTTGTGTTATACTAAGAATCACTTTCCTCAAATTTTCTGCAAGATTTTCTTGAATCAAGTTAACAAATGTCTTCAACAAAGAAATACAATTTCATTACAAGTATATACTTCTCTTGAAGAAAAACCAACAAAAACTATAATCTCCCCGTTGATAAGTCTACGCAATTGCGGAAGATCTAAATCGAATTATTTAAATAATTTCAGACAAAAATACCGAATGTATATCTCATTTTAGTCACTTCAACGACCATGTTTAAGGGAAATTCTCAACGAATCCGGAAACAGCCAGAATTTTAAAAATTGATTCAGTTAACGAGAAAAGAATAACAGAATCTCCAGCGTGGTTAGGGAGGAAAATGAAACACACAGGGAGATGGGATTGGCTCCACATCCGGGTTACAAAAACAAATTAAATTTACAAAGCTATTGAAACATTCTAAAAATAATAATAAAAGCGGATGTTGTGGTACGACCCAGCAGAAATAGCCTGAATGCCATATAAATAGAAGGGTGGGAATGTTATATATATATATATATAGAAAAACGAATCCTTTTGTTAGGACATGTATTTATTCATTCGATAAAAACGTACTTTTATATAAGGTCAAAAACTTTATTAAATGTTTAGATTTAATGTTCTCTAACATTAGATAGGTGTAGGAACACTTTTCTGACTGACTGTAACATAATTCCTTCGATAAAAGGCATGTCTACTATTCAATTATCTCCAGACATAGCAAGCATCAAGTGGTTTTGTTTCCGAAGCGCTAGACATCTAAGCAAGTATCTAGTTACACGGTATACCCTCCGTTTGTCTCCTATGTTCATTACAGACGTGATAAAGTCGTGTTTGTATATTATTAATATTATTATTGTTAAATTTGATATATGTTTATACATACTCTTGTCAGTTCTTGCTGTTATTTTTTATCGTTATACAAAAAGTAGGCCTTGCCGCCTTGTATTTACAAGAACCCGTCTTCTTTATACAGCATTCCCTTCTAAGTTTACTGTTTCTTGATAAGCAGCCTTGATAACCATGTAGCACTTATAGGAGTCATAGTATCGGGTTGATTCGTATACGATTTCCGGTGGAATGAGAAGGAAATATACTCTCGTTTTTATCTATAATTAAAAATTAGTCGTTTGAAATTAGAGTTGAACCTGCATTATTGCGATAATTTATTTAATAACTCAATTATATTCACATTAATATATAGAATCTTAGATAGGATGTCATGGCCAATAAAACACAGTACCTGTAGATTTTCGCCAATGTATAAAGTACTCCTTCTTTTAATATTGGGGAAAAAAAATCAATGAAATGTTATTCTGTGAGTTATTCTAAAATGGCACGCAGGTGTTCCTCTCGCAAACTAAATAAACTCAAGACACAAACAATTCTAAGAATCAAAATCGATTATACAAACGTGTTGTTTCAATTAGTGTTAATGAATGAATCGAAATAATCATTTAAAATAAACGAATGATCGTTCGAAATTTACTAACGATTTCGATTATTTTCCACGATTATTTGACAGAATCCGAGTGACGAGTGAATTATTTCGAAACTCGAAACCTCGAAGTTTCGAATACAATACGCCTAATTTGAAGAGAATTGTTTTCATGTAAAGATATATTTTGAACTAAGAATACATACAAATATTATTGCATTACACGTATCTACATAATCTGTTTACACATTGGATAAGTTCAAAAGTAATTCATTAACATATCTTTAATAAACAATATAGGGCGTAACGCAGAACTCCAGGTACTCCAGGTTTCGAGAAACATGTGCTTTGTTTTCCAAGTTAAGAAGACGATATTAGCACACAATATAAAGCAGTAATTTACCTAGATTAATATCAAAATTTCTCTGAATTAATTATTCTTTTAAAGTAAAAAATTCTATTAATAATATAATACAAAATAATTCTGAATATTAACTTCAGATAACTAATTTTATCCAAAACAAAAATCGCACGTTCCCCGTATTCCATTTTCAAACCCAATATTCTTTCCTTTTCAGCGAGAGAGATTCTAACACAGTTGAAAAAGCCTACCTTTGAAGTTTGTCTACAAAACGCTCTGTTTTAATATAGAAAAAAAAATGATTAAGTAAATATAAAGGGCAAACAACGAGGTAAACTCACTCGTTCCCCCTTATTTTCCAACATATACACTACCGCTCATAAGTATTTGGGCAATTGCAACAATGCCCCGATTATGCGACACAATCATTAAAAGTAACATAGACGAATCTATAATGTAGGTCAAATAAATCATTTTAATTATCAAGTTGTATATTTGTATGTACATACTTAAATACCGAATACATATTTTAATATTTCCATTGAAATATTGAATGATTTGCCCTGAAATTTGAGGTGCCCAAATACAACGGTAGTGTATATTGGATATTCCCATCTGCTATGCCATATCAAAAATGTTCCCCTCAAAGATGGCAGGCTATTTACGAATGCTGTATAACAAAGGCCTGCAAGCGTTTCAGAGGCAAGTACAAAGAATTTAATCGGAGATATTTATTAAATGTCTAAACAATCTGAGAGGTAATCAAAAAGCAATTTATTGTATCAAACGGTCATGCCTGAGGATGTGTATCTGAGATTTGACATCAAAGATTAGAGACAATACAGATCTTATAAAGCTTATATTAAAAAATCACATTTTGTTCGAATAAATTTGCACAAACGAAACAAAGTTCTGTCATCTATTGTATGTGGGATCAGTACCTAGAAAACAGAAGATATAAAAAAAACGCGTTGGATAATATTCTAAGAGGGAAACAAGTCGAATACAGGACCGATTTTTAGTCCAATCCTTTTGCGTTCTCGTACATCTACAGCAAAGGATCTTCAAATCGGGCTCAGAACGACTCAGGGATTGAAGATTTCCAACCAAACAGTGAGGAATAGATTGAGAGAAGCAAACCTGAGACTCAGAAGATTGCCAGAAGAAGGAACCGTGCGAAAACCTGTTTTAACTCGGAAGATTATTTTGAGACGTAATTAACTCGATGTTGTATTGGATTGCTTTATTTGTACGTTTTCAAAGATGCAGGTGTCTTTACGACCTTTTATATATTAGTTTACACAATAATACATTTAGAGAATAGCTCTACTTGTGTCACCTGTAACAAGAAGATTAAATAATTCGTTTCTAGAATCTTTTGATTTTGAGTTTTAGCAGTTAGCAGAAAAAAAAACCTCTTACACAATTCTAAATACATCTACTTCCATCTTCAATTATTATTAGCTCTCTAAAATCTAACAAACACTCCCTTTTATAGTATTTCAAAAGGTTACGCCTATTAAGAATCAGGGTATAATGTACCACCTTGTTCAAAGCAATCGAAAATGGTGATAGGGATATCTATTCTCTGACACGCCCAAAATCTGCATTTTTTGTTTGCTATTTAATGTGTATTTTCTCAATGCGTTTGACGAATAGAGAAAAATATGCAATTTTATACGTTGTCAGTATTAATAGCAAAAAATGTTCCCGCCTACTACTAGAGTTTTTGGAGATTTTAAGCAATTTGTTATAGCAGTTGAAAATAACATTGTGGTGGAAATGATAAGTGGTACCGCCTACTATGAAGTGTTCTTTTCTTTGTTATATACATACATATGTAGCTATTAAATGAGATTTGATTGACAGCTAGTATGATATAAAACTATTTCCAAATGTCTCTTTCACTAATGATATCAAATATTGTTAACTAAATGTAACACTGAACAAATTTTTGTGTATAGATAGATCTCTAGTAACATTTAAACCGTTTAAAAACCATTTAAAACTTGTAAGATAATGAGGTATTGTAGCCACATGAAATCTACAATACAAAACTATATAAGAAATAAGCATTGACTGACCTCTTGGTTTCCGGGTTGGAACCGCGTCGTTATATTAGCTTTTGCCGACGTTTCGTTCACACTCTTATGAGACATCTTCAGGGCTGTTACTGCACACTGATTAGGGCTTGTCTTTGGTAAATGGAGGGGAAATGTTATGCCTCGATGAAGCGGAAATGTTATGCATCAATGATGTTTAATCAATTGGGATTTCCACCTGTGATGCAACAACTTGGCAACAAAAAGAATATGGCAGGTGAAAAAAAAAATAAAATGTGACCATGGAAGGCCAAAAGAAACGTAGAACAATGAGATGGCAAAATCAATTAAGAAGAGACGATAATCAATAAAACTGCAAGAACAATAGCCTCATCATCAAAATTTATTCTTTCTGGAAGTATTCTAAAAGTTCAGAACGCATAGAGATTGTGCAATACAATCACTGAAAGGATAAACAATATAATTTTACTTGTAAATCACTATATCAAATTACCATAGATCCTTTCCTTTAATTAAGCAAGCACCTCCTATGAATATCGGATGCAAAGCAACTCATAGATGTTACAAATCTTGTTAATACGCTCCTGTTACATCGTATTAACACCGTACTATTGGCGCAAGCTCAATCTAGACAAGGGCTGGTATAGGAGAGAAGGTCATCGTCCTCGGAAAATATTGAATTCCCAAAAAGTTCAAACAGAATTTCTATTTCTACTATTCATCCCGGAGAAGAAAGACGGGACTACTTTCCTTTAGCTAATTTAACGCAATTATAGGTAATGGATGCCATTAAAAGCGAATGTTCGGAATTTAAAATGTTGGGATAATAAAATATTCATCCTGACAATATATTTTCATGATTAAAGAAATCTCATTACGGATTTTGTAAGATAAATTGACCTTTGATAGATTGCATGAGACACTTGAAAATATCGATAATGCAATTGATTATTTAATTAATTAATGTTAAAGGTTGAGTCCTATAATTATATACTATACATAATACAAAATATATCCTTTACATTACAAAAATAATACAAAACATTTCCATTTTAAACAACTTTTATCTGATTTTCAATTTGGAATAAATAACAAAAGAGAAAATTGATCCTGACGGGGTAAAAGCATTCGTACAAAGGCCTACTGAAGGGAATTAGAAACAGCGAAAATACCCAGAAAACACTCAAGCGGAAATTAATTCAGCGACATGCCTTTGTATCTAGAAATATAAACCCATACAACAAGGTTGTTTGTGGAAATAAAAACACCCAATTGTAAAACTCTTCCTCGTAAGATAATTTAATTTTGCTCTATAACATCAGGTTATAAACCTATAAAGTTATTTTGGCTTCTTGTCAATTTAAGACCATCAAAATGGTTTTGAAAGCGTTCAAAGTAAATCAAAAATATGAATGATTACCTTTAAATTGAATATATAATAATTATATATTTTAAATGTTATACTCTTAAAGAAATAATTATATTATACAGGAAAAAGGCATGTACACATTTCCTTGACATTTACTGACACATTTATACTGAGCACGTTTTACAAACTTGGCAAAATTCTCTTTTATTTCACTTTCGTTTCATTAACTCTTTTGTTAATCACACGGGTTATCAGTTAATCGAAAAATCTAGACGAAATATATTGCATAATCTTTGCTTAAGATAAATTGTAACTTTTTTTTTGATCAACAAGTGAAGAAATAGTTTATTTCTTTTAGTGTAAGTGTACTTCCGGCTAAGCATACAAAGATTGAGTAATATTGCATGTTTTACACAACAAAACAGTTGTCAAAGTATTAAATTCAATAAAATAAATTAAATTTTACAAATTAAATTAATGTAGAAACATATTTCACCATTTGAAAGCATGATAGATCAGATATTTTATTGTAATCTTTTAAAGATCTTCACTTTATAATAATTGCAACAATTCTCAGCAATAAAAAAGTGAAATAATAGCATTCTAGGATAGTCTTGTCTTGTGTATATAAAAGCGATATGACCTATTTTCCGTTCTACATTCACCCAATATTTATTTGTTCGAATATAGTGGATATTATATAGCAATTTTATACGTTTTACAATCTTTCGCTGGTACATTTTTGTCTCCCAAATAAATAGTGATAAAAATGCGAGATCAAGATGGAGTATCTATAAAGGAATAATAGGGAAAGTGAAGGAAGATTTTCGTGGAAATCAAATTGAAAAGCGATTCCGACATATTACGAAATAAATTTTATAAATAACACTTACCACACTATCCATACACATTGAAACTAGGATTAAGTTGAAAAGCCCTTATACGAAATTCACAAAATGACACCAACGTTAGCCACCAGTTTCCTCACCACCAGACGGGTTCGAACTAAATACAATTCATACCTAATACAGAAAACCAGTCGTCTGTCAAAAGCGGCTCGTTGTAGCTCGTACTGTTCAGTGAAAATCGCTTGCAAGCTGTAATACGTAGAATTCAAGATGGTTCCTCTTATGACGTCACGTTTTTATAGTGATACGTGCAGTAAGCACACAGTGACGACAATTACTCTACTTTCGTGACGTCATTTGATAAACAAATATTTTTTTAAAATAATTACCGGAACAATCGGACATTTGCAGAAAGGAAGTATCGAGCGAAAATCCACCTTCAGCATCTCACTACTATTCACTAGCTATTTTAAAGAGAAACGGTATTTATTTGAACAGACAAACATTCCAAAACATATGGAATGAGATTTTTATTATAAACGATATTACCAAAATATCATCTATCAAGTTATCAGTTAATGCAAATTTCATGTTGGTGGGAGCAATCCATATTCAGCATATGAAAGTAGCTTATTATAACAATATTTTGTAAACAAAACCTGAAATTCTACAAAAAACTTATCTAATCCAATGATATAACATCTAAAAAGAGATTTTTTTTTTAATTTTGAACATTTAATGTATACAAAATACTATTCATCAAATCACCGATTAATGCAAATTTGATTTTGCTAGAAGAAATACCAATAATACATCCACAAAACGCTACATTTTAACAGTTCATTAACGGAAAAATTTTCAAAGGTTTCTGACTCTAAAAACATTCTCTGAAACCTTATGGTAATATTAGCAGGTCTAAGGTTGCGTTCACATAGCATAGCGCGAAATTAGTGTAAGAATTTGACAAATGTAATCAACGGTTTCCCCTCATAACCTAATCTAAATTTATCTGTTGATATTAACAATTACTTTAGTAATGCATGGAATTGCATAGAAATGTTACATGGTATGTTTATTAGCAGTTTCTGTTGTAACCATGACGTACAAATTAAAAAAAAAAACGTATCTTTTTGCAATCTATCCTTCAAGAGTTTCATCTACAATTATTAATCGAGACCAAACTGCGATTTATTTCGCTTAAATTGCTTTGGAAATGTTTGAATGTGTTTTTGGTCCTGAGTGAGTAAGCGCGTCAAATCTTCAATCAATATATGAAAAATACGTTTTTTTCGAGATGCCCACAGCTTCTGCTATCTCTCTAACCTTAATTCCACAGTCCTCTAGTACCATTTGAGAAACTTTTCTGATATTATCAGCTGCCCAAAATTTCACTGTGGCAAATGATGGTGCAGAGTCCCCGTAAATTGCATTCCTTTTTGGCTTTAATTTGCGTAGACGTATTGCCTTTCAAATGCAAGAAATTAATGACGTCTGGGCATTCGATTTTTTCAATTTTTACAGAAACGTTAACATCGACTGACACAAATGACTATTAAACAACAATTGAGCGTCCAACACGGCTGAAATTTTCAAAAGGGCCTTTCAGCGCATGTGCCATTATGTTACCAGAATACTTTTGACGGGTAACACCATCTTCATCAGATACAAGTCCCATCCATAAAAATTGATGGCAAAACATTTCTGAAGCCTTTAGAACCATCCACCAGAAGATTGTGGTTCCATCTAAATATCTTTACATCCAAATAAAAAACAAGGGAGATTTCATGCTAAGTGATTTTGCTAAAAACTAGTCAGACGCAATTTGGCTGAAAAAAATCCGAAAGTATTTTCTGAATGATTTCACGGTACGTGGTTGGCTCTGACTAGTTTGTGATTTGTATTGGAACAAAGCTTAAAGGAGACTTGTCTAAATTAAAATTGGGATAAATAGAATAAAATGACATTTTCTAGAAGAATTTTTAATTTGTTCTATTAGGTATATGATTTCAGGTTATTGAATATTTTGGTTGGAATAAAATTATACCAGTAAAGAATATATATCAAACGTATAGCCCTCCTTTTAATAAATAAAAAAAATCCTTTAAAATCAACAATTTGGAAAATTCATCAAGATTTTGGATCGATTGGGTTTTATTTAATTAAATAAAATCATAAAGATTAAACAACTGAAATAGTGGAATAGAATGAAATAAATTCGTCAGTATTGTTTGTGTACGATGGCTGATGGCACGTTAAACCTCCAAGAACAAATACTAAATTAAAAATTGAGAACAGACGTTTTGGCACAGAGTGTACTTGTTATTCACGTATGTACCTTTTTGGAATGTTTAGAAAGTGTTATAAAAACAAAAACAAACAACAATAAGAGCGTGTGTTAAATATGTGATAATATTTAGTAATTGACAGATACAATTAACGATTTCGTATGAAGTGTGATTGGTATACATGATTATTTTCGAAGGTATTTGGCAAAAAAAATATAAATTTGATCGCAATTTGATTCACTGATTTAATGAAGTAAATAGTGAATATCTTGGGGGTTTGAAATTGAACGAAATAGCAAACATCATTAATATGGTACCATTAGAGTTAATTGAAAAGCAAAGTAAAATGGACTTAAATGAAATTCCGCTTACTTACATTATCCAAAAGCGCAGATATAAAATATAAACACATTTGCACCTTAAGCAACAGCAATTCGTACTAGATCTTTAGTTAAATAAAATGTTTTTGTTTGTGCGAAGTGTTTGCGTACTGGTCTAGAAAGTACATTGTTAATCGCAGGCTAAACTCAAAAAGGATGCCAAGATCGTAGTATTTTTGGCGCCCACAATATTGCTGATGAACTTTTTCGTTTAAAAATATACGTTTCAGACGTTTAATGTGTCTGTATTATTTTTTTTCATATAGGTACATCTATATATTTGTCGTTACGTAACCTTCAAAATTAACGAACCGTTAATTTCGCCTGATTCATTCCAATTCTCATCTAGGTGTATAAATAGGATTATCCGACAAAGATACGGAAAACAGCTCTTGTAGTTAGTATAATTCTATTAATAAATCAATTGGCTTAACTACCGTGGTTTAAATTTATCGTTTATAAACATGAAACCCTGTAAAAATCTATCAATCATATTTCATATTTTTTCATCTTTTGTCCCGAACAATTGAAATTCTTTTGGCTTCGAAAATACCGAAAATACTTCCAAGTAAATTAGCGACAACCAATCAAAACAAAATAACTTCATTTCAAGTTATATTCCAGTTATACAAAACAAAATGTTTCTACGAAATGAGCGATAAAACAGGTTAGACTGGAAATATTGCTGCGAATTCTAACTATTGATTATTCCAAATTGAGGAAGAATGCTAATCAAGTTCTCGAACTCTGTGGCACTAGAATACTTCACTAAAAACCCTTACCACAATACTTCACTTGCACTGGACCGTTACCTCCGATTTATAACAAGGCCTAAACGCTTTGATGTCTGCAGGCTGTGACGTATATTGTCTTAGGTGAACGATAAGCCATAAACGCGTTTACATGTGCGTTTTGAATTGGTTTCTTTTTAAAAAATAGTGTAGTGATATTTCTGTACTTTGTCGGTGATACCTGTAATATTTTCCTAGTGTTGTATAAGCGATAAAACCTTTTTTGAAACGATAAAAACGGTATAACCTAAAAACCATGGCGTCGGCTGTTTTGTATGTTTTGTTTGTGAGTATCACTGCATCATTTTAACCTTAGTTTCGTCTAAATACATGTACAATTACAAATAATAATAATTAGTCGATTGGGATGCGAAGAAGGGCTCAGTTGACGACTGGCATCCTCTTTAAACCGGAAGCCCTTCAAATCTTAAAAAAGGGAATGCAAAAAAACGATCCCTTTACCATTTAGGTTAATATCACCTAAACAGCGCGACGTATCAGGCTCACGGAGTTCCATAATGACGTTCTAAGCCGGCTAAGGGACGATATTGAAAGGAAACGTCCTAAGAAATGGAGCAGGAACCACTACATTTTTTTTAGCGAAAAACCTGGCTGTTATTCCTCATTTGGCTCTTACTGCCATCTTACTCAACTATCACTAAAATTGTTATCCTTTCAGTTTCAGTTAAAATGACCATCTCAGGTTATCGTAGAGCAGCTTTGGAATGATTGAAACAGTTCACTAAAACCCTTACCACAACACTTAATTCGTACTGGACGCACGTTTCGATAGCCAAGCTATCATCATCAGCAGCAAGACTTAACTGGAATGATTGTTTGACATATTGAAGTAATCAAAGTTTTAGAATCATTTGAACCAAATATTTTCATCGTATAATTCATTTTCTTGAAACATTTGATTACTTCAATCTGTAAATGACCGCGTGAAGAATAACAAACAATTTATGCATATCTAAAATAACCATTTATTATTCAAACATATCGTAAAATACATGTTATAAACAAATTTTCTTTAAAAAGTAAACAAGTTTTAAGATAAATAAAATATCAATTTCTGCCTATTCGATAATAATAATAATACGCGTTGTTTTACGTACTATCCAAAAAAATATGGCTTAAATTTTACACATTTTCAAATTTCTTGAGATTTTATTTCTTTTTATAACGTTTCTGCTTTGATAAAACTACACTTAGTGAGAAATTAACAAGTTCTTTAATTAAAAAAAATGATAAAATTCGTTCGAAAGGAAAGAATAAAAGAAAATTTATTACAAATATACAAATTCTTGTGCTTATGTGAGTGTAAGTACACTAATTGTAAGATATTACGTCTAGCGATCATTTAAAACTAGATGATATATCGAAAATAACTAAAATTCAGTGGGAATGTCACAGGCTAGAACAAGACAATAGGGAAGAAAGAAAATTGTATATATGAATCTTACTCTTAAGGGAGGTGAATATGTTACATAATATGAAATTTGTATATTTCCGTAGATGTAAATCTATTATAGCAATCGTCATTTCGAATTGAAAAAGAAATGTTTAAAATTTGTTTTTATTGTCTCTAAAAATAAGACTAATTTGCTGTAGGTATATGCTTTCATTTTACCCTGATATAAATAAAAGGACAGTGTTAGAGATCAAAATTAATATAATAAAATTAAAAATAAATCTATGATATAGTGTAAAAAATAAATAATTTTTTTTTTCTAGGAAACCATGGCATTGTGAATCTATCAAATTAATTCTAAGATCTCAATAGAGATGGTGTGTATTCTACTAGGACAAAAATATCGTTTGGAAGCAAATTGGATAATTGGATGATGGCTAATACATAAAAGGACGTAAAAATAAAAAACAAAATGAATATACTATTGATTTTGTAGTGTAAAATTCTCTTGTTTGATCAGCAATATGGTAATTTGTTTTTGTTTCATTTTTATTACTAGTTTTTCATTTTTGCTAAAATAATTGCACTTATATTTTAAATTAATACTAAAATCCTTCATCATTCATGTCTATCATTTAGGTGAAGTGCCAGAAAATGGAAATATGTTCAAAATATAATTTTACACTTATTTCACAGCCCTAATTTTAGAACAACGTCTTTTAACGAAGTGATTAAAACAATTTCGTTTCTTCATTTTATTTTTAGAATTTCATCAACATTGCTCGAACCGAAACCCTGTATAACACGGAAAATACTCTAAACCTTACGTTTTTTTTGTATATCCCTCAATATGTACACATTTAATTGACCTGTGATAAAAAATGATAGACATGGTCCATATGTTTAATCTGAGCTAAAAATTTCTCTAATTTATATTAGGTATCAGTTTGAATCTTCCACTGTATGTGTAATTCTCGTGAGATTTCTTGTTATAAAAATTTGCAAGCTATCACATGAGTAAAAACGTTAAGTGTGTTTTTTGTTGTTGTTTTGACTTTACCTAAGATAAGTTACTTTGTTCTAGAGTCGATATCATCGCTGGAAACGACGTGCTGATGTTTCTTCTCCTCTAATTTCTCCTCCGAGGTCCTATTCGAGATGTAGTGAGCTTTAGTGTTTTGACTAGATGGCATAGTGTGGGAATAGTGGGTATAACAGGCTTTCATTGTCGAGGGATTAGGTATTGGTGGACAGGAATAGGTTGATACGGAACTCAAGTTTCTGCGATGACGTTTTTCATGAGGTTTCTCTTCAAATACTGCAAAATGTGTAAAAATGTAAAAAACTTTACAAGGAAATCTAGAAGATGAATCTAAATATACATGACAAACTTTAAGGGCTGATTCCTCGAGTTATTATGATCATAAACAGACAAAACACAACGCAGGCAATACACAAAATGAATTGTCTCTGGCGATTTGAAGTGACCCCAGAAAAAAAATCTAAAAAGTTTAAATCCGAATCCAATTGATACGAGAATTCCCCCAACAGTAGTGACAGTTCCTCCAAAAGAACCCAAGAAATCAGCCCTTAAAGTTTGTCCCATATATTTAGAATCACCTTGTATAAACTTACATTTGTCTAAACTTATTATCGAACCTACGATTTCATTAGCTGTTATGACATCAGTTTTCTCTAATTGTTTTCTCCTTCTTACTAACCACCAATCAATCATAAAGATGCCCAAGGCCAGGATCTTAATTCCTCCGCAAAGACCAACGTAGCGGTACCTAAATTGCTCAATATCGTAGAGAAGGCATCTACCGCCTCTTTCGTTGCAAGTGCTCTTCCATAAAAGGCAAGTAGAATCAATGAGATTACCGAATAGTATTGGAGCTGGTATGTAGCCAAATAATCTGAAGATTACAAATTGCATCCCAAGTGCAAAAGAACGCTCTTCTTCATTGACAGATCTGTAACCCGAATCCTGGATTATTAAATTAAAAATTTCTGGAAATTATTACCTTAAGACAATCATCAGTAGAGGCATCTGAGTCACCGCAACTATAAACGTCATAAAAAATAGTAATATTAGGAACGGATAGATGGTATGACATGAGGAATTACAAGGTCCAGCAGTTGCAACAGGAACTACAGTTACTTCCGCGTATTCATTTTCACTACGAGCCAAAGTTACAGCTGAATTTGCTCCACTTATGAAGCTTATGTTGTTGTGTATACCTAAAAACAATAACGATTTCTACCATTACCATAAATTGCAAGAAAACTAACATGTAATTCCTTACAGGCACAGTTGGTGTAATTTGAACGTAAGATTGATGTACATCCGGCATGACAAGGGCTAAAATACGTTAAACCATTGTTACCACACACTGGTTCTACATCGTTCATGCTACATTCGCAACCGAAATTACATGAAGATGTTAAGTTCACTTGAAACGGCTCTGCACGTGTGCTGTTAAAATATGGTATCGTAGTGCCCGCCATTTTTAAATTATCACAACCAAGAAAAAATAGTGACACGTAACAAATTAAGCAGATTACATTTGAAAACAGTACGAATTGCACGGCTCCTTTTGGACGTAATTCCATTCGTTTTAAGACCCAGCCCCCCATGAAGATCCCGATACAAGCTCCGGGGATGGCGATAGAACCTAAAATGTAAACCATATTGAGATAATTTACGTTTTCGCTGATATCGTCATGTAATACCTGTAAAAACACTTGCTTGACTTTTACCCAAACTAAATTGTGTCTCCAAATATTTCGGAAGAAACACCACAAACCCAGAGACTATCACTAATTCCATACAAGCACCTAAGCATGTCACTATATAGATAGGATTTGATGCTAATCTCCACATCGATTTAGGGATATCTATAAAATTACTTTTATTACACGATTGTTATTTAATACTTTTAGTAAAGGATTGCACCTTTTATATCTTTTCCATACCCAGAATCGTTTTTCGTAATAACAGTTTGCACTTGGACAGTCGTTGTAGTTCCAGAAGCAGTCGTGGTGATACTGGCACTGGCAGCAGCCTTCTCCATAAACCGAATCTTCTCCTTCTCAGCAGATAATACTTTCGGAAATGAAAAAAAGGGAACTGAAACTAGGATGAGTAGAAAACCGCTTAGGAGAAACCCACCCCACCACATGCCGACCCATCTGTGGTCACCAGGATCTGTAATGGAGATTATTTAATCTTCGATTGGAAGGAATTTATTTACCTTTGCAAATAAATTCCTTACCAATACTTATGAATTTCGAAAAAGAGTCCATGTGGAAGGAAAGTAAATAAGCACCTAATAAGAAACCCAATACTGGACCAAATGCTGCCATACTATACATACATCCTACAAAGATGGTATTAGTTACTTAAGTGTAAAAGAGGCCCAAAAACTTACCTATATAAATAGAAGAACTATCAGATCTCACATGGTCATCGATGTAAGTCGTCCCTAAAGTAAATAATGGAGAACCACCGCAGCCCAGCAAAAGTTGGGCTAAAACGAATAATAATACAGGTCCTGTGGTTGATGGGGTTCTCTGTATACAATTATCACGTCTTAAGCTATTATGGGGAGCTAAATTAGGTGAAGATAATCCAGGAGATAATCTACCCAGGCCGATATCTTGTTCCCTAACGGAAACCACTCTACACATGTTCTCATCGCTCGAATTGGCTACTGTGATTCCCTGATGTTCCTCAGCAATAAAGTGAGGTACCATAAAAATTAAGGATCCTATTCCCATTATAACAGCTCCAACTCCAATCCATACCGGTATATGCCTTCTGCTCCCTAAGTAGCTAACGAATATGACTGTTATGACGTTGCCAATTTCGTAGGAAGAAGCAACCAAACCAGATAAGCTCGAAGGAATATCAAACCTTTTTTCAATTGTTGTTATCACAGAATTTATGTAACCAGAACTAAGTGCTTGTTGTAAAGTTACAAGGAATGACAACAAAAGAACAAAAACCTAAAAGAAATAGAAACAAATGAATATTTTAACATGTGAAGGTTTCGTTTGTTTTTTTTTTACCTTAATACCAGCATATTTTTGTACAAACGAAGGCCGACATCTTAAAATACCACACTCTTTTGTATCCCTTAATATCACAGCAGGTGTTTCAGTAAATGAAGTTACATGAGCAGCCTTTTCCCTAAAAAGAATTTATATTTTGATATATCTATACAATGTATTAATCAATAGCATTATATACTTTCTCTGTATCCAGCTTACAGGAAATGTATATCTCTAATATTTTTGTGTAATGATGCATGCGAAGGTAGATTGAAAAGTTGAATCAATAGTTTAAAAACGTTAACGTTAGTATGTTTTGTTGATTGTTGTCATGGTAATCAAACAGTACTAATACTGGAAATCACTTGAATACAACATACAAATGCAAGAGAAACGTTACAGATATGAATGCTATTTAAAAGAAATTACGTTTCTAGTGTTTGAATTTGTCAAAATTACTGAACATCTTGTATATTTGGAAGGCGATCTAACGCCATTTCATCTCGTAAAAATTTACGGTAAAATGTATATGCATTTCGGATTTTTTTAAGGAGATAGATGTATCTAAATTTTGGGGTTTGAAAGCGAAATTGTAAATATGAAATAAAGTTGACAAAGCAGAAAAGATAATTTACTTACACCATATTTTCAGGACTAAATTCAACCATTTACAGGTACCACCACGTATTAAGCTCTAGCTTAAGCTTAACACTAATTCCCCAAAGATTGTTAGAGCATTTAGACCAAAATTCCACCACCATTTCTCAAAGATATTTTCAATGAGAAATAGACAAACTATTTCTTATCATCCACGAATTCGTACAACACCTGCACTAACCGAGTTAATATCACCGAATTAATTTAGAAGTATGTACTTTTTAAATTGATTAGTAAAACTGGAAAATCTGTGAATGTTCAGAACTTAAAATTTCAAATTGTTCAAGTGATTGTAGGTGGTATTGTATATAGAAAAAATCTATTGTTAGTTCTAGAGATTATTTGAAATCAAAAAGAGAATTCCTTTTTAAAAAATAGCATTTCTATGATTTAATTTAATAATAATAATATAATTTAAATTCATTACTTACACTTTTTTTAATTCGTGATGTTAAAAAAAAAACAAAAAGAAACAATAACACAAAAGATCAACCGTATCACCAGAATTAGACCAACTAAACACTAAACAATAGACATTATTTAAAAGTAGAACAATATGACCATTATTATGTTATTAGGAGACATTATGTAATGCTAAACCTACAAAATTTCTTATCACTAAACAACTCAACGGAAGTACCGTCTAACATCCGAAAAGTGTTGATATAAGGTGTTTTTCTTGAAAGCGCTAATATTGCAAGAATTAACGCGTATTATCAATTTTGCTCTAACCATCTTTTTTCTCTCTGCAGTTGATCGAACAAATAAACGGAACTTAAACTTGAGAATATAGTTGCAAGGACTCCGTTCTTAAGTCTCAGTTTAGTAAGAGAAGGTTATTTTTATATTTGCAATCAAAAGTGAGGCATACCAGAACATCTTTGCTAACTAATTTGAAATTGCCATGAAATTTATGAGATTCCTATAAATAGATTTCGATATTCAAACAAATTAAGACCGGATCCGGAGAAACAAACGTCCGCATGCTAGAAAAAAAAATGTAAAGAAAATTGTTATGGTGTTACGTCACAAGTCATAAGTTTAAATTTAACTTATTTACAGGTTTTTACGGTAAGTACGATTTCTTTTAATGAAAAAGAACAAATTAGTTATGTCCATATTTACTTCAATTTATTAAAATTAAATTAACAGATTCTTAGATTATTTGATATTATTTACAAATTATCAAGGACGTATCTCCAAATTTACCGTATGTCATCGCAACCTTACTCTAAACAACCTTAATAAAATTTAAACTATTTGCCTAACAAATTCATTCACCAAAGGATTTTTCCAAAGTAAATATTTGTTGAAAAAGGTTTTTGGAATTTATTACTTTGGAAAATTTTACAAAACTGTGTAGAATGTGGGGTAAACGTAATTTCGTATAATTTTTTGAATTGTTTATATTTCAATAATCTAAAAAGGTTACGGAATTAAATAAGGACTATCTTATCGATCTAAAAAAAAGAATATTCTTCAATTTCTAACGAGAAAAAACGCGAGTTTAAATGTTTAAGAAATTTTGATGTTTTTCTGCAATTTTTGGATTATAGATCAAAAAATAAGAGATCTAGCGTTGCAATATCTATGAAAATCGTTTCTACGAGCCAAATTTGATCTAGAAATCCACTACTAGAGGTTATATTTGTTCTAGAAAACCCGTAAGAGTATCTTAAAGAAATTCAAGTCATAAATTTGTGAACAAATACTGTTTAATGTATTCAAGGATATTTAATAAGGTTATTAAAAGTATTTTTGCGCTTATGTGTGTTTAAAAAGATCAGAAAATGTTGAAATGTCGATTGGATTAAGGAAATAAATTGAGATCCCTTCAAATACTAATATACGCCAAATCGTGGATCAAAATCTTTAAAATAGAATTGCTTATACCTTAATATCTTTAATTTTGAAGTCCATTAATAAAAAATATGGAAATAATACATTAGATAATCAATATTTAACCGCGGTTATAAAAATAGACATCATTTATATTCCTTTTCAGTTTATTAATTATTCATTTAGAAAAAATCTCATTAATTAGTGATCTGGGAATTTTGTCGTAATTGAATGTAGGTATTGTTTTGTAAGAACTTACTTGTCAAACCCTACAGCAGATGGATTTCTGCTATGACACTTGATGACAGTATCATGACAAAAATTTCCTGTACTGTGCGAGGTTTTCTGAAGTTCGATGGTGGTGGTTGTTAAATCTTCTTCCGGTACAGTCTCCGAGTACAACCCAGTCATAGCATACATTGACTCCTGCCTTCGATGGCCTTTCCCATTCTTGTTCTTATTCACAGAAGCCGCTGCATTGCCATCGGCAGAGCTTGATGGCCCCGAAGTGATCGATGTACCAGTCATCTTTACTCTGCTCAGCGGGCAATGTTTTAACTTCTATTTCTCACACATTCTTACAAATTAGCTACAAAAAAACGAAAACGCTCTTTTTCAATCTACAAATCACAATTCTACATATGTGAGAGAACGAATTTAAGGTGGTGTAACCATCTAGAATGCTCGAGTTGATACTAACAACGACCTATATTATAAAGCAAAGTATAATAGACTGTAACACGACAACTACTCATTCAAATAACCCATGATCGATTGTCCTTGAAAATAAAAATCCTTAACATAGAATATTCAATAGTAACAAATCTACAAGATACAAGGAACCGAATCTTATCGAAGATACGCCGAAAATTTTGAACGTATTATGTCGATAAAATAGAATTCAAGTTCTTATGCAATACGTATTTGCAGTTTCCCAATTATCTAAGTAAATAATTTCGTTCAAAAACTGCCTTTCAAATACTTCACACTCACACCGTTGAAGGACACGTATCCTAAGAAGTTCTACGCACAAATAATCTCATTTTCCAAATAATTTTTGCAAGGAAATAAAAATCAATGATTTTTCCAAATCGATCAAACTTTTCGGATCAAGGTAACAACTGACACAGTAACACAATGATTCTCGTAAAACTAAATTACATAGAAGGTATCGTTAATAGTGTCAATAAAGCCAAATTAATTTTTTATTTCGTCATTTACCACGGACCTGTCATCCTTGTGTGCGCTATTCTTTTCCTGTTATTGTTACATGTGGATTCGCATATTTTAATAATAATAATAAACAATTGCATACTGTTACATTTAAAACGTAAATAATGAGAATACGACTTTTTAAATCACTTAGTTTTTTTGTAGAAATATACTAAAGATTTACATCAACACAAACTAGAATTCGTTATCATGATGATATTTATTATTTGCACAAGAAAAAGAAAAAAATAAACTATATCTAATGATGTCACTGTCAGCTATGAGTGGTGTCTTTAATTGATTGTATGTTTAAAACAAAATATTAAAGGAAAATATAATTTGCAACATATAAAGGACTCGAAATTTGAAAATTACCTGATCACCAATAGGACTGAATTAAAACACCTTTGACTTGATCAACTTTCAAAGTTCAGAACAAGTTTCTAGTCGGAAATCAGTAAGGGAAATCAAACATATTGAGACATGAGGATCTTTTATAGGCCCTTTTTTAGCGCCGCCTTCCGCTACAAGTGTAAGCAAGTCCAGGTAAGCTCATTTCCAATTCTATTTATCAACCCACATTAAGGGTTTGTCAGTCGCTTTCCAAACCAATAAACTGCCAAATTGAAGTATATTTGAACGGGGAAAAAATACAATTTATATGTATTTTTATATAAAAACAGTATATCACCTCTAGGTGTATAAGGAGGAATTCCGTTTGTAAAAACCTACATCAGGAAAAAATAAATACATAAGATGGATACGGTGACAGAAATGGGAAAAACTGAATGTATCCAATTCGACAACTTCCTCCGGAGAAACCTACACAAAAAATTCGATTTCCTTCTACCTCGAGAATCCTTAAAAATGTAGGATATTGCAAAAACCCTGGGTCTAGCTGTCGGCTTATCTTTATCGAGGATTTCCAAGAGGTCCTGTCAGATGACAAATAAAGATTTTCACACGTTAGCATTTCAGATAAAATCCATTCGAAAAGAAATAACATTCACATTTCAAATGGCATCTATATAATAATAATAATAATAAACATTTATTTTTCCCAACAGGCATATTGCCCAATAACAGGAGAAATATGGGTAAGTATATACACAAAATAAAAACACAATGCAATATTAAAAAAAAAAATAAAGAGTAAATTTTTACATGTTTTACTTAAATAAGTCACGTTTATTTGCCGCCCTGGACAAAGTATACGTCGGCGCTCGTCTCATTGTGTTAGTCCTTGCGAATGGAAGAATGAAGCCACTATCAGATCTTGAATTCAAGCGTGGCACAAGAAAATTCATTCGTTCCAGTATGTATGGACAATCTATGTCATTTCTAAGCAATTTCTGTAGAAATTTCTCGCAGATGCCATCCCTCCTCGTACTCAAAGCCAGCATGTCGTGCCTTAACAGAAGTCCATCCTGTGGAGTACCTCTCTCAGGGTAACTTCCATCAATCTTAAATGACAGGAATTTTAAAAATTTCCGATGGATACGATCTAGATTTAGAAGGTCACAAGCATATAAGGGATACCAAATTAGAGCGGCATACTCCAGTTTACTGAGTACAAAGGCAAAGTATAACGACTTTAATAAAGAAGGATCATTGAAGTATTTAGAGACACGCATCACAAACCCCAGAGATTTCATGGCTTCAGAACAGATACTGTTAATGTGAGCTTTAAATGTGAGAGTGGTATCGAAGTGTACACCCAAATCCTTAAACTCAAGGTTACGTGACAAATTGGTACCTCTGATTTGGTAGGACAATAAGTACGGTGAACAAGAACGCGAGTAGGTAAGTACACAGCATTTATCAACATTTAACTTGAGCCCAAAAAGCTCACACCATTCTACCAACGTAACAAGACCATTTTGCAATTTCCTCATGTCATCAACGGAAGATATTTCCGAGAAGATTTTAATATCGTCTGCATAAGCAAGGGTGGGAAGGTCAATTTTCAAAAGCAGGTCTTTAATATAAAGCACAAACAGTAACGGTCCCAGATTTGATCCCTGGGGGACGCCAGAGGAAAGAACAAAGTTACGAGAGCAATATCCGTTATAAGTTACATAACACTTTCTCTGTTTCAGGTAGGATTCGAGGAGACTTATCGCCAAAGGAACAAAACCGAAAGAGCTCAGCTTCACTAACAAAATTTCATGATTGATCATGTCAAAAGCCTTGGACAGGTCTGTATAAATCACATCAACTTGACCACGTCTATCCAAGACTTCACTAATAAATTGGGACATGCTTGCCAAATTCGTAACTGTAGATCTCCCGGGGATAAAGCCATGTTGATTTAAAGCAATAAAAGAGCGAGTGCTATTATAAATGCTAACATATAATACCTTCTCATAAAGTTTAGCAAAATTGGGTATTATGGAAATGGGCCTGTAATTAGATAGAAGTTCACGATTGCCCTTTTTGTGCACTGGGACAATTTTGGCTATTTTCCAACGTTCAGGGAAAGTACAAGATGAAATTGAAAGATTGATAATGATTTTTAGAGGAAATGCAAAAACAAATCTACAGTCACGTATCAAAAAACTGGGTAACATATCATCACCTGCGGTACATTTGTTGGGAAAAGTAGCCATTAGTGCAACAAGTTCATCTTCGCTAACCAATGGAAAGGAATAAGGTAGGGGATTGTAATCAGAATGAGACCAAGACATGCTATCCTCTGAGCTATACACTGAAGAAAACATATCAGCGAAAGCATTAACAATATCATCGGGATCAGTAAAATCATTTCCGTGGTCGTCACATAGTCTGCCCGGTATCCTTGTGGAACGCCTTTTAGCATGAAGAAACTGCCATAGATGAGAAGGTGAGGTTTTTATAGAATCTTCAATATTTCCAAGATAGTTAACGTAACTATTCTTAATTTGCGTTTTGATTAACTTTCTAATTCGTTTAAATTCATTGTAATGCATTATATTTCTAGTCTTAATCCATTTGCTGTGATAAAAATTTTTGTATTTTAGATTACGAATAATATCTGATGTAAACCAGGGTGGATAAGAAATATTTGTACGGGATTTAGAAGGAACGTAAAGATCCAAGATAGCATACAAAGAGTTATAAAAAGCATCCAGAGCTTTATTAACATCAGTATAGTCAAGAAGAAAGGACCAATCGCAACTCAAAAACTGATTGTATAGTGACAAGTAATTAGCTTTGTAAAAGTTGTATCGGAAATTGTTCGCAGAAGGGAATCGTTGCGATAAAGAGGAACGTAGAAAGAAGAATTCAACTTCCAAACTAGGGTGATAAGGATCTTCAGATACAATCGGACTTTCTGAATGTTGTACATCAATATCATGGTTAAAATTAGATATGACCAAATCCAGTAATTTGCCATCGCAGTTTTTTATATTATTGTATTGCTTGACATTAAGTAAATCTAAAAAGTTTTGAAAGACTGAAGTTTTATTACATTTTTGATGAGTAGAGTAATACAAATTGGGGACGTTGAAATCTCCAATAAAGATAAAAATTTCATTAATCAAGACAACTTCAAGAGTGGATGTAAATATTTCCAACTCCTCTGACGAGATGTGAGGGGGTACATAAACTAGGACAAGAAGAAAAGAAATACTTTCAGAAAAACATCTGCAAAGTAATAAATCAATGAGGGGCACCGAACTAGCAATGTGTTTGGTATCAATAACAGTGAAGGATATATGTTCCTTAAATGCAATTAGGACTCCACCACCTCTAGAGCTGTTAACTTCAGCAAAGTCTCTGTCTTTACGTACGACATTATAACTACTACTAAATAGTTCATTATCATATACTGATTCATTTAGCCAGGTTTCAGTAAGTAGCAGTATATCAACGGAGTGGTTCATTAAGTTGTTATAAAAAGTATGTGTTTTCGAATTTAGTCCTCTAACATTTTGGTAGTACATCTTATAAGGGGCAGAAAACCTGTTGGATGTAATTAGTTTTCCGAGTTAAAATTGATAATGTATGTTAATATGTTAAACAAGTAATTTCAAAACCTTAAATAGGTTGTTAGTTCATAGTTCAAACAGTCAAACATAATTTTTCATAATTAACGCCAAAAATTGATTTTAATTGCGTGGCCTAGATTTTGGTACACTTTAAATAAGGCAAGACGTAATTTTGAACGGTACACAAGTTAAAAGGGTGTTATTTACTAACAAAACAATGGATCGATAATTTTGTTTGAAGACGCATAATTTCCAGCAAATGCAAATAATTCAATTCTGGATGTCAGACACATTGTCTTGTAATAATCAATGATTTCATGAAAAAATGATCGATTCCGCTTTTAAATTTAACTACTGCTTTAAAAGTGAAAATTAATAGGTTCCTTAGATACATGCTGATTTTATTAACTACAACTAAATTATAAATGTCATGGTCATATTTTTTTTTTTCGCAATAGGTACTTTAAAGAATTTTTTTACCATTTCCTGGTTTATAGCGATTGTATCTGGTTTCTTTTTTCGTATTCGGTTATCTATAGTATTTGCTTGAACTGAATTTATTATTAAACAATATTATCTATGCTGATACGTTTCTTTTTTTTTTAAATAAGTTGGCCTAATTTCTATATGTATATAAAGATATACTAAATATACAAATTTAAGATTGAATTTATTTATACTTTTTTTATTTATCCTGTTATCCCAAATCAGTCATTCACTTCAAGATTTCGGATGATAATAGAAACTAATTCGTTTTAATCCCTTTCCTTAAAAAAGCTGCGGAAATAAGCAATTATTAGGACGTGATCAGTTGGCCCAAAACAGACAATCCAAAATATTTACGAACGGAAAAAATATCAGATGAAAACCTAGTTAGGAAGATACCAATTCATGGAAATCTTGATTTTTTGCTTAAAAAACTCGACCAAAAATAGAGAAATTGTTGGCCTGAGACATTCAAGATCTTAATTTGATAAATTCATTAAAAAAATACGCGTCTCTCCCTCCCCCAAACAACTTGATTATCACCAAAATGAATAATTAATATTGCATTAGGATCTGTCAGAATTTTTTTTAAACTCGGCAAGAGGGCTTATGTTCTACGCATATTTTTAACAGAAAAAAATATAGTAGCGCAGTTAACTATTGTAAACAGATTCTTTTTATATCTGAGAGATATTTATAAAACCATTATAGTTCGCATGGACTTCAAGTTAAAAAAGTAGCGAAATAATTAAATTGTCCAAGTCCAATGTTATGAATTAAATTTTTCAAATTCATGGCATTCGTATATATGTAATAATTTAATTAAGCAATGTAATACTTGTTTGTATTATTATATAATTATTTCTAACGAAATATACTAACAATTTTTTCCATCTAAGAATAAATTTAGGGAAATAAAATTTTCTTTTACTAATAAATGATAAAACGATAAAATTTTGGTGTAGTTCGATTTATATACATTTGACACTAGAATATAAACAAAAAGATCGAAATGAAGAATGTAAACACGTAGTATAAATGTAATTATAACATTCTAACATGGATTTTCGCCTAAATAATAAATTGTGCAATACCTTTTGTACAAGAAATACTTTCTACCATAACACGATGCAATAATATAAGCGTTCGCTCTTAATTGTATGTGTAGGTGTTTGAAATGCACTCACCTGCTTTTTTTTTCTACAGAACCGATCACTAGGTTCTGTCTTAATTAGACGATGTTACACATAACATCGTTTTATCGGTAAAATAATGCTGGATAGGAAAAGAAACAAAGGCAAGAGACCTTCGCAACTGGTATTAAGCACTGTGTTGTCGGCCACCGCGGCTATACTCACATTTCCAATGTCAATGTATCATTCCCCTGTATTTCAAGCGAATACTGAACCTGCCACCAGTTTAAAAAGCATTTTAAAGAACAAAAAGTTCCTAAAACTTAATTATACAAGATACGAAAGATACGTAAACACAGCGGACATTGTTTTAAGTAAATGAAATGCTAAGAAAGAATTGAATTGCATTTAATTATTACGAGAAAATGTTTACAGTTTTCTGCGAACTCCTTTCTGATCTGCAGAATTCTTATTTCTACAGAATTTTGCCAAGTCGATATCAGAGATTCTAGATGTTTCAGTTCTAGTGAATTGTGTAAAGAAAACATCTAACTATCCATAAGGCTACGGGTCAAGCGATAAGAACATAAATTAGCGCTGGGTTGCCGTCCAGTGGCGCAGCGAAATGGATATTAGTTTAAATGAATAATTTCGTAATTTATTTTTGAAAGTATGCAACATTCAATTGATTTTTCTATCAAAACAATATTACTTGAATCTCAGATTTCATTTCACTGTATTATTGACCGAACGCCACTGGAATTTACGTCAAATCAATAACGAAATTTAATTAATTTTCAACCCTCCTGTCTGTATACATGAAAAAATGTGTTTAAATTGATATTTATTCTACAGCCGCTGGCCATCAAATTAGGCCCATTTAAAAATATAATTTTATGGTAAAATTTAAAAAAACAGTTGGTAATGCTGGCAATATTATTATTTAATTACATACAACGTCCAAGTAAGTATAATTTGAACATATATTTACTAATATTTGCTTGTTCCTCCTCTATGTTTTATTATTTCCTCAATCCTTTTTGGCATACTGCCAATGCAGCTTTTTATATTTTTTTAAAATTTCGTCGCTATTATGCCATACATCTTCAATATGTTCTTGTAATTCTTTCTCTGTAATTGAAATTCGTGTACGATGTTTTTCAAGACATTCCACATTTTCAATTGCCACTGGAATTTACGTAAAATAATAATATACCTAGTAATTATTCCAATTTAATATTTAATAGCAATTACAAAAAAAAAAACAGAGGATTTTTACATGTACCCCTTCTAAAATCTACTTATGATTGCTTTAAATTATTAACGTCAAATATCAGCAAGTAAAAGTATAAAATATCCCAATTCTTCGGGATTAAAATCAAGGACGATGTTGCCTGGAAGGGAGATTCTTTGGAGGGTTAATTAAAACAGTCTAAAGTTGGTAAAGCGTTATAGTACTATTTTTAAATTCTCAAATATACATAAACACAAAAGAAAGAAAAAGGTACATTATATACAAACCAACAAATATATACAAATCAATGTCAGTAAAACTATATTGTCATATATCATTTGAATACAGGAAATCAAATATTCAAAATATACAAAAATATAATAAAGTGCAGTTCATTTTCGAGTGTTCTCGGCGTGGGGATCGTTTAAGATTTTTTTTACAAATTAAGTACTGTATGTATACATATGTATTAAAACATATATATATATATATATATATATATGTATGTGAACATTAGCATTTACCGACACTTTACAGAGATCTATATATGTCTGAAATAAACATATAAACTTTCCATCTATCCATCTAATTTTACTTTCCTGGTTTCTTTCATTAATCTAAATTGAAATTATCCGTTAAAAGCCAACATTATTGTAAAAACATATTTGAAATTGCACAGGTTTTTTCCTTTTTCCGACGTAATATATACAAAGTAAATAGCAAAACAATTGCTATAGTTAGCAATTTAGATTAATTGGTAAATCTTGTGTATGCATTATATACAGTGTGATTTAATTAATTTATACTGTTTTGTTTAAATTGTATAAATTGTACAACCGTGGTTAAGTACGTGTTTGACACAATATTCAGTAATATGTAACCATGGCTGTTTAATAGAATGAATTTTTACATTTATTTAATACATCTAAAATCACATGTTTCTTTTTCCAATTAGTTAATGGAAATAAAATCAGCTATACAACCTACCTACATAAAAGAAAGCAGTACAGAAAGAAATAAAAATAAATAATAACTAAATATAAATTAGAATTACGCAAACTTTTAAAATAACGCAAATGATCCTTTGCACTGCAAATGCCAGTGAATCAAAGGTTACAAAATTGTTTAAAAGAAAGACAATTTGTGAGTGAGATGTTTGAACCAGTATTAAATCACACAAAGTTATATAATTATTTATTAATTATTATAGCTTGCCCTAAGATTAATTGAATATCATTGAAAAAGAAAAATCATCAAAAAGACATAACAACCTGTTATATATATATGTATTTTTTAATCCTATAATATTTAAATTTTAAAATTTGAATGATGAAACAGGTCTTATACAGAATGTTTCTTTTATATTATATACTCTCCACAAAGAAATTTTTATTTAGTATATACTAAATTGTCTCATAAAATCAACTGTGTCTGAATGCACAAAAGTACATCATATTTTTTGAAAAACTACACACAAATATTTACATTCGACACCCTGTATATTCATTCCTTAACAACTAAAATTATAAAAAAAGTCTCCGTCTAATTTGTTTGTATTAAGGTTTAATACTTAGCAATAAAGATAATACTGAAAATAAATATTAGTATTGCACTGCGAAATATGTACAAAATAACAGAATCTTTTTTCCCGGATATCCTTTAAAAAATTTTAAAGTCCATAAGCTCAAACGGACAATATATACTTTAAAATTTAGACACAACCATTTTAATTCTTTACATTTACACTAATTATGCAACAAATTTTTCTTTATAGTCAGTAAAATATGTGATGTTATTAATGGCTTGAAGATGTTGAACTTTCTGGATTCAAATAAAAACGTTAGGGGATGAGATCTTGATTTTAAAACTAAATTTTAATTTTTCTTACAGCCATGGGTAAAGATTTTCAGCTACGATCAATGAAATCTAATATAAACAAGGTCTTTTTATGTAGCTATCTTCCTACAGATAATGTAAGCTTTTGAAAAAGCAATTAGATTATCGATATTCTTATTTTATAAAATAAAAATAGATATATAATCAGTTCTGCTAAAAATATTTATATAAGATTACTGGGCTATTACTACCGATATGCCAGTTTTAAAGAACTGGGAGCACAATATACCTTTTACCCAATAACATTTTCCCAAGTGTACATGTGGCTATGTATAAGGATAGCATCCCGAAATCTAAACCTATTAAAATAACGTGGAAACTATCTAAAAAAAAAAATTAAAAGAATTATAATAAAAAAGAATTAACACACGACTTTTCATTAAATAATATCAAATACGTATCTGAAACTCAGAGTTAATTTTATCTGATCTTTCAGATAAGAAAATAAAAAGGTACAAACATTGTTTCATATGTTTGTATATGGTTCTCAAACTACCTGGTTATATTAAGTTACATTTCTTTCAAGATCTATGTTAAGTGCAAGTGATTCATATGCAGTTCCTGTTGTTTGAAGTACTTTTTTATATGTACGGCGTTCAATTTTCTTTTTAAATAACGTGCATTCAAATATAAACGATGCAATTGTTGTGCTATTACATGAAAGGTGAAATGAAAATATTTACTTATGTTCCTTAAGATCGCAAGTGCATTTAGCATCGGCCTTGTTATTAGTACTATCGATTTTGCTAGCGGTAGATGGCACTGGATATTTCTTATTCTTACCATCAACTTTTCCCAAACTTACTTCACTTTTAGCAGCAACATCTTGCTTTTGCTGTGGTTGTAATTGCTGCTCTTTTGGTTTGGTGTCATCGAGTACTTTAACATCTAAACTAGTTTTATCACACTTTTCAGTTTTGTTAGGCTTCTTCTCCTGTCCGTTGGTTGGTGAATCTTTCTCCTCAGCAATTCTAGGTAGCAACTCTCCTGGACCGGGCAAGGTTAAAGATAAACGATTTTCATTAGTATTCGTTGTATTGCTAGCTGTGCTTGTGTCTGTGGACTGTAAAATATTCTCCTGGTGCTCGTTCTCCTTCTCCCGCTCCTTCTCATGCTGAGAGACAGGTCTCCAAACAGCGCTGGTTCCAGCTCTTGCCTGGTGCGTCTTTACAACCTGATTGTTACCCGAAGAACATAGTGGTGATATATGGGAGCATTTAGATTCGGCGCTTCTTGGGTGTAAACGATCAGGAGATAAAGCACGCCTGAGAAGAGGTGAACCTGGCTCAGTACTTTTCGGACGAACAAAACCTTTTTTTGCCTGACTACAACTTGAAGTGACAGGTGCTGTACCGGCGCTAGGACTATACGACTGCGTCGTATTAGAACTCCCAGGCTGATGTCCAACGGGAAATGCAAGAGGACTCGGAGACCTGGTTGGTGATGCCGGTAAAGGAGATGGAGAAGGTGTCCGCGCTAGAGGAGATAAAGGAATATGACCAACAGACTTCCTCCTATTTGTAACATTCGTGGGACAAGAAGGGCTCGCTGCGTGTAAGGATTTACTGCAAGTATTTGAGTGTAGCTTATGTTTTAAGCCGTGAAGAGTAGATGGTCTTTGATAATGTTGTTTGCTGTTACGATTACTCGTCGCAGGTGTAGGGCTAGGCGACGTAGATGGCGTTTGGGATGAGGAGCTGCTCGAATGTTGGTTGAAAGAATCTGAAGGTGATAAACTCGCTCGATTAGAAGCCGAGGATCGAACTGTAGACGGAGTGGTCTCCTGAGTCCTTGGAAATGACGAGAAACTCCTACTGGGTGTCACTGAAAGTGGCGATTGGATACCTGCTGCCATCTTGAACAAACAAAATTATATTCTCCGGTAAATTCAAATATAACCTAAATACCTGTTGCATTTCAACACTAGCACGTTTCGTGCTGATTTTTCGGAATAATGACGTCTTTCTACGCTTCTCATTATCCCTCTTTTGCTTCCTTTGACGGTTTAAGCTACGTCTTGCAAGCTTGCTTTGACCCGGCTCCCTTTTACGACCACCGCTTTGAATAGACGTTTGATCCAAGGGCGTGGCTCTTAGGCTCACATGCTCCGCTCCACTTAGAAGTAACTGCAGTACTTGGGTGTGATATAGTCCCTGTACAGCTTCCCCATTTATATGAGTTATCAAATCTGCCGGTCTTAGACCAGCTTCAAAAGCAGGGCTACCTTCATCCACAGCCTGTGAAGGAAGGAATTTGTAAGAAAAGCAAATATATTTTCGCTTATGGAATTGAAAGGAATTACCATTACTAGGTGGTGCATTGTATAAAAATCTGTATCTCCGTAATAAACACGTATTGTGTGAACAGTGAAGCCAAAGCCTTTAGGACCACGCCTTATGATTATGGGAGGTTTCAAGTTTGTAACTAGAGGTGATAATTCGCGACATGGTGACGTATCCCTTGAACTAGCTGTACTGGAACCACCACCACCGCCTGGGGAGTGAATACCAACAGAAGCAGTTTGAAAATCGTCTATAAAATATAGTCCAATTATTTCAATTACAATTGGTTTCTTTGTTTTAGTCTCCTAGTGATCAGATATTTGGCACGGCATTTTGCTTCCAACAGTAAATTGTCGAAATAGAAACTTTTTAAAAATTTATTACCTTAAATTAGGAAAGTTATGTGGACAAAATATAGTGCCGAGTATCCAAATGACAATTATAAAGAACATACCTCCGGATGGTATTATCAATGACAACCCAGATGCAGAAGCGCTCTTAACAACAGCTCTAGATTTTGTTTTACTAGTAGATGTAGCACAAAATGGACCTTTGGGACATAGTTCGCGAATATTTTCGTTGGATTCGCCGATGTTTCTATAAAAACAAAGACTGATAAAAAGCTATGATATAAAACGATGTAAAAGTCAGCTAAAACTTACCCACTTTGTTCATCTTCAACGGATATAGAAAATTTAGGCAGTATGTCGCGAGCATGACCAGTTTTTCGTCGTCTTTGTATTTGAGGCGATAAGTCATCACTATCCGTCTGGGATGATTCCGGCGTGCTAACCGTTTTATTCAACGATAAAGCAATCTGGAAGTGTCGAGTTGTTTAATTTGTTATACAAGGAATATGCGTTTACATCATAAGCATAATTTTTAAAAGTGATAACCTAAGATTAGGGATATGTAGGGACATAATAAAAAATTATAATCAAAAGCGATTTAATAAACTCCCTATTTTTATGTATAAAGTACCTTTTTATGCTCAATAGGAACTATGTCACTATAGTCCTTATCAATTATGTTAGTTCGTAACCTAACCTTTAAGTCAGGATTTTCTGGCGTATCTGGTGTTGTCGCAACGGAAGTAGTGATTCTAATAGAATCGGCACTAGTGTCCTGATCCGTCGTTGAATTCAAACGAGAACTGTGTACCTTCTTATACTGAGGAGAACAGGACGAAAACAGCCCAAAAACTGGTGAATCATCAGTATCATCCGTATCGTCCTCGAGATCATGGTTGTAACGATCAATTCTACTGTCGAAATAACTGGTATCCTCATCATTATCCAGCTGAGGTACAAACTCAGCTTTTTGTCGCAAGAGCGAGTCCCAATCTAGACCATTAAAGTACACATGCTCCTTCACTTCTTGAGCGCCACCTATTCCCAGTCGATCTCGAGGAGTGTGGTTTAATAAAGCAGTAATTAGGTCTTTTGCTTCATCCTGTACGGTCCAATCTTCAGAATCAGGCCATTCTATATCATCTACAAAAGATTAACGTTAACAAAACTTCACGTTGGAATCAATAAGATGCCCTAACCATTAACTGTATGGGCAAATAGCTCTTCGGGTGTTTCCCCGAAGAATGGTACACAACCTATCAAAAATTCGTACAAAATTATACCCATTGACCACCAATCTACCGGTTTCCCATAGCCCTGACGTAAAATCACTTCTGGCGCGATATATTCTGGTGTTCCAAACACTTGTTTATCAGAAAATTGTCTTGTTTCGCAATCTATGTATCCTTCATATAAATTAGTGGCCACTAAAGGGAGTTAAATGGTTAATGCAAAATAATTATAGAAAATTTGGATAACCTACGTGACATCAATCCCATTTTACTCAATCCAAAGTCAGTGAGTTTGATGTGGCCCAACGCTGTTATGAGTAAGCTAAAAAATGAGTATCTCAAAATATTAGCTCCAATTAAGGAATGTATACGTATAGAAAGTCTACGGAATGTCTTCTATCCCGTGGACTTTCTACCCCTTGCTCCAAACGTGACTTACTTATCTGGTTTTAGATCTCTATGAACAATACCATAGCTATGCAGATATTCAACAGCTAAAACGGTTTCAGCAAAATAAAATCTAGCCATATCCGATGGCAGTGGTCCGATATTCTTCAATAAGTTAGCGCAATCTCCACCTTCAACGTATTCCATCACTAAACACAAATGTTTCTTCGTCTCAAAACTGCAATACATGCTGACAACGAATGGGTTATCAGCGAAACTTAGAATATCCCTCTCTGCAAAGACTTGCTCAACCTGGTTCCTCAACATGAGGTTATTCTTGTTAATTTTTTTCATTGCGAAACGCTGCCTACTTTGTTTGTGCTTAACCAAATAAACAGCCCCATAAGCACCATTTGATATATGTTTCACGACATCGAAATCTTGTTCGCTAGGATTCGCCGATCCCCATTTCTTACAATTTGGTGTCGACGTGACCGACGTAAGGCATACTGAAGAACGATTAGATTGGTTATTGGACGGCCAATTGCAATCACGCAATTCCTGCTGTAGTTCAGCTATCGGATCACGATTTAAGCCAAGTTTCTGAATAATATATTGGGGGATATCCGCTTTGATCCCTTGGAGACCTTTCACTTGTCCTTCAGCCGCTTCCAAGAAATGATAAAACTCCTCAGGATCGAACTCTAGGCATTCTAGCAATCTAGCAGGACGCGATATTATCAAGAGTAATTTCTTTATGATGCCAGTAACTTGCGCGGCTGCTTCTTCAGATTTATCCTTTGTCTGGAATTGGTAAAAAATATTACTAATTCTATACAAAATAAATCCTTACCTCCATTAAGAGTCTCTCTAAATTCTCTGACATTTCATAAAAGTACGGTGATGTAATTAACTTGTTCTGAGACTTGCTCAAACAATCTCTTGCCATCTCCAAGACTTGATGATGAACGAATCTAAGTATTGGTAAAAAATCACAGTTTTCATCGGCTTCTAAGATTTTATTTTCGTTAACGAATTGCGTCAAACGCTCCTCCATCTGCTGGGTTGCCTTTGGAAACCTTTCCTTGTATAAAACGTTCATCATTGATATTTCATTATCGATGACTGGTGAACGACTTGGACTGCTATTATTAGAAAAAGAAAGTAATTACAGTAGCCAGAGGAAGTATTTGTCAGCCATAAAAAACATGTTAGAACATTATAGGCATTTTACCTGAGACTTCTAGATCTAGGTCTGTGTAACGGTGACCTATTGGTTGCACTTGCTTCATCGTAATTTATCCCCGACAAGGACGCATTACTTTCATTGCTCGAAAAATGATGCGTTAATATTCTCATATCATCAGATGTTGGAATATGAGGTAGCTGGTGTAGTTTTTCATGACTTGAACATTTCGACTAAGAAAAAAACGTTTAATACTCATGATAAGTAATTAGTAACTTCGTAATAGACTCACCGACATGTTGGAACTGCCTGGCGTGGTACCATATCCCGATGATGGCAAGGAGGCAACCGACCAACGCCTGCCATCGCCCCTATATCCAACAGCAATTCTAAAAATTAGCGGAAAAATTAAAATGAAAATCATTCCAGCGAAAATTTACCTTTTAATAGGGGCAAAGAAATTAGGAAAACCGGAATGGGTTCGAGGGCTATCTATGGGACTACCACATATTGGGGAGTGAGATCTGGGTAAAGTTGGAGAAGTATTAGCAACAAAACTTAACCGATGGACAGCCGCTGGTCTGCTATTTCTACGTCCCAACCATCCATCTTTCTGCAAGGCAAAAAAGAGAATATCTTAGTTTTCGTTGTCTAATTTTGCTTTCTAATTGTTTCAAAGTATTGGCGCTAGTATTCACACCTAGCACCAATAACTTTAAAAATAGCAGTACCATGTTAGCTGATAAGGACGGTGCAGATTTCCCCAGTGTTGACCCACGAAACCGTACCAGGTTTGATAACGCTGAAGATTGGGTATCTGAAATTTTCAATAAATTTATTCTAGAATTGTTTAAAACTATCAGGTCAAATATTTTATTTCACATTACATGATGACATTGTTTATTGATATTATTATCAATTAAACACAAGAAAATCAACATAAATTTTGTGGATGTTGTTAGATATTAGTCTCACTTTATTAATGAAGCAAGACCAAGCAAGATATACTTATGCACTTACGTGAATTTCCCATATTATTAATAAAGGGGAAATGCAGTGAACTCAGAACTAGAATATTTGGCCTAATTTCAAAAAATAAAATAACAATATAAGATTTCCCAACAAATCTTTTAGATCTAATAAAATTTAAAATTTGAAGCCACACTAATAAGGAAATTCAAAAATACCTACTCCAAGGGGCACATGGTTGGTATGAACACCTTTTTATCCAATTCTACTTTAAATTAGGGATGACCCAGATGTGTCCCGATTAAATTAAATTGGATTCAACACATTTTTAGTAGAAAATCGCTTACATATAGCCTGAATTTGATGATAAAATAGAAACACTTTGCAAGTTACAAGTAAGACAAATGAAGTTATATCCGAAGCAATAAATTTTGTTAAGGCTAAAAATTAGAAACAATAAAGCAGGTGTCATACTTTATTTGTTATGTAAATATAAATATAACCGTCAAGTTTATGAGCTCCAAATATAATATAACATCCTGGTGATGATTGTTTGAGTTAATCATTAAAAAAACCCATTTTGTATATCCACCAAGATGATATTCTTTTTTTTGGTAAGACAGGAGACATGGTAATATTCTTGTATGTTCCAAAACAGGCAGATGGGTTACTTGTTGAATATTTTTCCGAAATTAAACGTTAGTGGAATTGTATGATTTCCTAAACGGATCGAATGTAATTAAGAAAATAGGTACCTGGAACATGGATCGGTTTCGTGGCCGACACCGTAGCCGCACATTTTGGACGTTGGAGTATCGTTGCTTGGGGTTCATCGAATAACAAAACTCTTGCAGAGTTTGATCTGGCTCTAGGTTTAACCCCGTTGTCGTCCTCCATAGAGTATCATAACCCACTCTCACCGTCCTCTGCGTAAAACAACATTCGTTATGATTTTTTTTCTAGACGTTCCGTGAGTCGCACAATGCCCGCTTTTTAAGTTATCAAAGGATCTCTATAGTTTTTCGTACTTTTGAATTCCATA
Source organism: Dynastes maya (assembly GCA_029619315.2). Taxonomy (NCBI): domain Eukaryota; kingdom Metazoa; phylum Arthropoda; class Insecta; order Coleoptera; family Scarabaeidae; genus Dynastes; species Dynastes maya. The sequence continues at coordinate 1,978,748 of JAROYE020000012.1, read as the reverse complement.
ATTGCATATTTACTTCAGCATTTTACCGAGGAAAATAAAAATATTCTACGTAATCCGACGGGTCACTACCAACAGCTGCGATCGACGCCGACGCACGCGCACAATCAACTATAAGTGCTCTGTATATAATATTCGTGTTCATTGATATTGCAAAATGGAAAGACTAGCCGATAGCCCTGACATCCTTTGCACTACTACGAATGCGAACTGAAACATCTACCACACTTTTACAACAACGAATATATTGAATACGTGCGTGCGTATTTTCTGGTTGATTTCATTGTTTCTTTCCGAGGGGATATTTTACTTTACTTTTACTTCGTCATTGCAATCGTTATAAAAGAGTTTTGATGACTAACGTCTTAAGACTCCAGTGATGTTTTCGTATTTGTGTACACAAACAAATCTATTTTTCACCGGTTTCTTGACATTTCAAACCCACACACACTCTGCAGTGGATATTTTTGTAAATTTGTCAATGTTAAACAAAAATAAATCATTTTGAAAAATAATTAGTATATAATTGTTTTTATATTTGAATATATAATTAATTTCTATTTATATACAGGTACCCTAATCTGGCATTGCTAAACTAAACAATTTTTCAAACATATTTCTGTTTATACGGGATGATTGATAAATAGAGTAAGATAATCGTTCGTCGCCCCATAGGCGTGCGGTTTCTTCAATATTTATAATACCGAAAAAGAATTAATAAAGCGAATAATAATAAAAAAACTAATCAAGAATTATAATATCTGTAAGGCTGACTCACCCTCTTAAGCAGCGTAATCAAGTAGGCTAGCGAATTGCATTGGAATTATTGAATACGAGAAGTAGAAGCACCATCATCAGTATTATAACCCAATGGATAAAAATCGTAAAAAAATTGATAGCATTAGATATGTTTCAATAGTTGTCTCGTGGAACCGTGTGCGCAGTGATGAAAAAATATGTTTATATTTGGAGAAAGATCGTTCGACATCTACAGATGTATGATCACAATAATCTTTGAACTCAATTAATGGATTAGTCGAAGTACCATTACAAATTTGTTGAATGTGATAAAATTGGAATCTTTCTCTAATACACTATCCAACTTTTTTAAAACGCGAATATTTTTTGCGTCATCTATAGTGCGTAGCAGAGTATGTACTTCGTCCACTATTTGCAGTGACTTCACTAACGACAACGCTCTATTTTGTAATTGTTCCAGTGGGTCATGTAAGCATTTATAGTAGCTAGGAATACTTTGTAAATCTGTTTCACCAGAAGTATCTAGAAATTTTGATTGGCTCTCCTTAATAGCTGCAGCTTCGGCAGGATTGAATTGCAGAATAAAAAATTTCATGTTTTATTAACAAACGAATTAAAATACACAGTTAAATTCTCTTTATTATTCTATACCACCAGTAAAATTATTACAACTACCTAACTAAATCTATCCTAATTTGTAATATGCAAAGAAATTCATCACAAAGTATAATTTTTGTAATCGTGTAAACAGTTGAGGAAAGTATTTTCAACAGTGGAAGGTCCATCTGTAAAAGAAAAAAAAACTTGAATTGTTAACCACAAATCCTACTCAGAAATCATCTTACCTACTGGATACCATTTTTCGATACTTACTCCAAGTTCTGCACGCGCAGAAGCTACAGCATTCCTTATTGCAAATGGTACGCAACATGTTACACAAAGGGGTGGTTCAGCAGTAGCTAATGACAGAAATCGTTCATTTGAACTTCCGAATTTTTTATTTTAAAATCCTTACCTTTAGAATTCAAAACGCCCAAAGGATTTGGATTATTTTTAGGAAATTGTACACGAAAATCTATCGGGATATCTTTAATTCCAGGTGGTTTATATGTCCAAGTTCTATTCGTTAATATTTGACCTTCATCGTCTATTACGATCTCTTCAGTCGTCCAAAGACCTTGACCCATGACAAAGGCTCCTTCAACTTGGCCAATATCTATTAAGGGACTCATACTTTCACCAGTATCTTCCATCATATCAACCCTAGTTAATTGATATAAACCAGACAGAACATCAACTTCAACCTCAGTCGCAACTACTGCGTATATTGTGTATTCGGTGAGTTCTTTTGGATCAAATCTGCATCAAATAGAATTGGATTTGAATCAGTAATAAGTTGAAATAAAATGTATTACGGATCATACTTATAAGTTGCAGTTAAACTGATCCCTTGCCTATGGCATTCTTGCACAACCTGCAACCATGTTGGATCGACTAATTTAGCTTTGACCGGCATCATTCTTTTGTTTAATATTTCGGCTGCTTTAAGCAATGCCTTTAAAGGTGAGATGAATTAAACAATGTAAACAAAACAAGTGATATAGACTTACAAAGCAAACACTTTCACTTGTTACACTGCCACCAGAAGAGAGTGAATTAGGGGATATTAAATTGTTAGCTGGTTTAACGCTGACTTTGTCCAAAGGTATTCCAAAGACATGGGCACAAACTTGAGCAACCTAGAAGAATTCGATAAATTAAATCTAATAAGCTTTGCCTTCAATTTATACTTTTGTATTGATTCCTTGACCCATTTCAACACCTCCATGAGATATTGCAACCGTTCCATCAATTTGGTAAATAGAAACTAGGACGCAATAGTTTCCAAATGGTGAGAAGGGATATGCCATTGGAACTACAGAGATACCTTTCTTTCTCCATCGATTTTCCTATACATATTGGATTAGATCGATGAAAAGACTTATAGTTGATGATTACCTTATTAAATGTCTCTATTTCCATTTTACGTCCATTTATATCAGCCCACTTGATCATATCGTCGCAAAATTTGATCAGTTTTGGATGTTGCGTGGAATCCATGTTAGATGTACGTAATTTAACAGCATCTATGTTTGTAACATAAGAAGCGTGTTCAAAAATGGTCTCGATTAGCCCTAAACCTTCAGTAGTACCTACAAAAAATCATAAAAGTAACTTAAATGAATCATGGGGTTCTCTTGAAGTACCTGGAGCTCTACACCAGGTATTAGTATGCATGTCAGTTTTGACACTGAATGGTGTTACTTTAAAGGTATCTGTTAGATAGCCACTCTGCACCAATCCTATGATCTCATTTAACATATCTTCATTACCTCCCATTGTACCATAATCTGAATACAATGTTACCATTAGATACTGCAGGATTCCATTTTCGTCTACTGCCATTTCGTAATCAGCTGTCAAGGGACATCGTTTACCAATAATTTTCATATTAGTTGGAAATGGTAACCAAAGTTTAACTGGTTTTTGTAATTTGTAAGCCGCTAAAGCTGCTGCACAACTAACTAAGCAATTTCTAGTGATCTTAGCTCCATAAGCACCACCTAATCTTCTTATTTGGATGTTAATTCTAGAAAAACGAAGTCATATTCAAGAAACAGTATATGAGATATTAATACTTGTTAGCGTCCATGTTTAGATTTGCTGCAATCGCTGATTGGGTTAAATCCATCCATTGAGTTGCCGGAAAGACGTCTAAACCATCTTCAGTAGGAATGACTGAACAGCATTGGGTTTCCATGTGATAGTGATATTGCATTCCGCTTTGGTAACTTCCTTTTATAACGTGTTTAACATCCGTCCCTAATACCAGAACAAACCCTCAAAGGAAGTGGTTAAAAAAAACTGTTTAAATTACCCTTCCTTTTTGGTTCAACTCCCTTCCCAATAGTTAATCTTGATTGATCATTTTGCTTTAAAACATCCCGCGTTGTATATAAAGGCACAGTACCACTCGATGTGTAAGAAATCTTTATTAACTCAGCTCCTTTTTCAGCAATTACCTGACTTTCTGCGACAATAACCCCAATAGGCTGATTATAATATTTTACAGTCCCATCGCAAAATAGCTCTTCAACTACTGGTAAGTACCCAGAAAATGCATTTTTTCCAGGTATATCACTTTTGTCATAGAATGCCACAACCCCAGGAAGTTTCTAAATATACATTTATGATTAATAGCTAGCAAATTGCTTGTTGGAAACTCACCAACGCGTCTTCTTTATTAATAGATGCTATACTCGAATATGGTTTAGCTTTAGCTAATACCAATGCACAATAAAGCTGATCAGGCCTATCTGGCATGTCCATAATGTATTCAGCACGTCCTGAAATTAGATAATTTAATATTTTCCCCGTACTTTTTTCTTGTTGATATACCAGAAACTTGAGCATACGCTTCTACTTTAGGAATTGGTTGCGTTAATGGATACAAAGACTGATTCGTATCAAAATCCTGAGTTCCTCTAGAGATTGGTCTCGCCAATTTTTGTCCTCCCGATTTATTTCTTGGATTTATCTGCTCATCTTTAGCGATGCTCAATATATACTAAACAAATATACCGATTAGGAAAATGAGAAATTAGCCATATCGCTACCCCCTCCTCGCTCTCAAGCGGGTAATCGATGACTCAGGGTTACCGATGTGGTTAGTTACGAGATAGAGTGCCTTATGTGCGGACGATCTTAGTAAGAATTTCTAGAGTATTTATTTTTCTTTTCTTTCATTTCATCAGAATCTGTTTTTATTTTCGTCTTTAGAACTTCTTATTAATTTCGTTTAAACTTCATAGCAACAACAAAATAAATATGCGAAACTCTCATTTCCAGGCGACCTTGACTTTTTGCACAGTAGGTCTACAACCCAACATTGTTCCAAGTGAACTAACATCTCCCGCATTGAATTGCTGGGATATCACTCACTCCCCTCAGAGAGCGAGGAGGGGATACCGATGTAGCTAATTTCTCATTTTCCCAATCTGTATAATATGAAACAGGAAAAGCAATTTGTGACTAAAAATTACCTTAAAGAATAAGGATATTGCTAATTTCTTCCGAAATCCTGGACTTGGATCTGGTAAAACATGATCAGGGTCCAATTCACTATCTAAGGTCTTCAGGGCTTCTTGTAGAATGTTGTTAGCAAAGATATTTTTGTCTTTGAGGTAACTTTCAGTTTTGGTGGCGTGAATAAATTTTGGATTGATGCAACCATAGACTATTCGAGCTGATAAAACCTTATCGTTGTCATCAAATTGTAAAAGAAAACCAGCATTGATTAGAGCATGAGCATTTTGAGCTCTTGGCATGATCTAGAGGTGGAAAAATTTGTTAGAAACAAGAAATTCCTAGCTAGACCTTGTAAACCTTATAACTGTCGTATTTATATTTTTCGTTTAAAGCCTTCAAAGTGATCTTTGTCATGACCTTTTGCTTCATATTCGCATTGATGTAATCAGCTACTGATAATGTTGTTTCTGTCATTTGGCTATCGACTAAAATTGATTAAATAATACAAATGATTTTCTTCGAATCCAAAAATTAAGTTACCTATGGTTATAGTAGCTCCAACTGTTTCCAAAATTAAAAATACGTCGGATGGAAATTCATTGTATTCATGTTTTATTGACAAATTTCCAGCTAAACTTCCAATCTGTAATTTTGAATGGTTATTGTTCGAAAATCTAACGAGTTAATAAGAATTAAACTTACATTTCGTACAGGAACAGTTGCAATTAAATCGATATGATCAGCCATTTTAGTTAGATAAGAAAATAATTTATTTTCACCCCCGATCTTATAAAACAACTCCATGACTTCAGTTAATGATATATTAGCACCTAACTCTAACTTATCATTCGTTAAATTATGTGTTAGAAGTTCTTCTACACTAGTAATATCTACATAAATATCCTTGTTAGGTTGATTAGGGTAAACCCCTGCAAAATATATTGGTGATCATTTATTTTGATTCAGGGAAACCTTCAAAACCTTTAGCTGTATTTCCAGAAACCAGCATGTATGTGGAACTGGGATACATCTTAAATATCTGTACAATTTCACTAATTTTATAAACCTTATACCACCTTCCATCGCCATAATCCAAGCAAAATGCATTTTCGACTTTTAAGCAAGAATTTTGGCATTCATTTTTACATTCGTCTCTTAGTTTGCATGGGAGGGTATCTTCAATGTCTGGATAATCTCCTAACAGGGATTTATCAGCGTCAGAAGCCAAGGATTTGAACGCTGATAGGATTGGTCTGTAACCGGTACAACGGCAAATATTCCCACCAAATGAATTCTCAATTTCTTTCATTGTTACGTTGTTCTTTTCTTTTAGCATTGTATACATCGACATGATCATGCCAGAAGAACAGAACCCACATTGTGTACCACTGAATTGCACCAAAGCATCTTGAGTTTTATGATAGATTGGTACATCGGGTTTGTCAGGATTTTTTGAGCTTACGCCTTCTACTGTTGTTATTTTCCAATCATGGCAAGAGAAAAGTGATACCAAACACTAAAATATTTCAATTTATAAACCCTAACACCTTAGATAGTTTTACATACCGAATTAACTGTGAATGTAACTAATTTTTTTGTAACTGGATGTTTAGCTGTAGCTGCAACTATACAAACGCCACATCCCCCTTCACGACACATTTCCTTGGTACCGGTTAAATATAGATTCTTTCTAATGTATTCATTTAAGGTAGTTTGTGGACTGAACGCATCAGCTTTCACTAAAAAAAATATAATCTGTAGCACTTAAGTAGTCAATTTTAGGTAATGTTAACATACGATTTTTTATATTTATTAAAAACATGGTGCACTTGATTTATATTAAAGTAACTTGACTAGTTATACTCGTCAAAATTAACTAATAGTTACAGATCTTTTAAAAGTAAAGTTCTAGATGTAAGTAGTAGTATTTTAATGGAATCAAAAATAACAACGGCTCATTTTAAAGTATATTTAAGTACATGATATTATAATTTATCAATTTGTTGATGATCCTAACGTGTTTAGAATATCTGAATACCTACTTCATGTTACATGAGTTACTTTATATAATGTTTGCTCCTAATAGCGTTCGTATACGAGGTACGATCAATAAAATAATGTCAATAAATTACAGCGTAATTATAACCATGTGCAATGAACCGCTTCATTGAAAAACAAGGATTTTAATAACCCCCGTCATTCTGACCGTTTACATTTTAATTTAGGGATTATTTATTATTTATCTTTAAATTTGCAGTTTAGGCTTAATTATAGTCCTGTGTAATGAAGCAGCTCGTCAAGAAATACTTAAAGTAGAAGGATATATATATAATTAATATATAATTAAGGATGTCTATGCTTATTTTAAATTTACATATTGCATAATTTATTTTCTGTGTAAAGTTAGATTTTCACTTAGTTTAATTCGGTTTACTGCTGATGATGATAGCTTGGCTATCAATACGTGCGTCCAGTACGAATTAAGTATCGTGGAAAGAGCTTTAGTGAACTGTTTCAAGTATAGTAAGTATTCTGTTTAAAACAATCAACAAGCTAAAATACTTGTACTGACATATCCTTTCATCATTTTCCAGTAAAATAAAGTTGTTATTTGCCATAGTACAACGGCAATGAACAAAAGAGTCCTGACAGACAATACCTGTGGAATTACCGCCTATTCGAACTACTTTTTATTCAATCCTATGCGTAACATGCGTTTTAACTGTGTTAAAAGGTATGTCAACTAGAGGTTCTAGACGTAGCGCTTTCAAAACAACGTATCTTTATATGTAGAGCGGGCCAAATTGCGCCATCCAACAGAATCGGAATCAGGCGCAACGGCCGCTTATTGTAAATAGCGTATATGTGAGTCACAGCAGATATGTGATATTTCGAAATTAATACACAAGAGTAAAAAAATAAAAGCTGACGCAATAATAATGTTTAGTAATTAGAGCGGATATATATATATATATGTACACGCTGAGGTGTTTTTATTTTCATTATGATTTTTATTTGATTGAAAACGGTATGCGTTGTAAATGGGATGTAATAAGGAAATAACTGAGAAACTGAACGCTTTTTTTATTCTGTTGTACTTAATAATGTAACTGTAAATAAAGATATAATAAATAAATTCTTTCCTTCTTAATAATGCGGATAGGCTTGTTTAAAAAGTTGCACCATCAGATAAGTTTCCACATTTGCCTCGGTGGAGGATGTTCGCCGAGACGAAAAAATGTTCTTATATTTCGAAAACGACCGTTCCACGTCTACCGAAGTAAGACAGGCGTAATTAAAATAATCTTTAGACTTAGTCAAGGAATCTACAGATGCCCCATCGCACATTTGTCTTAATCTCGTGTAGTCCGGATTCTTTTTTAAAACACTGTCGAACTTAGCTAAAACTCGTCCACTTGTTGCATCGTTTATACTGTGTAACAATGTACTAACTTCGTCCACGACTTGCACTGATTCTACCAACGACAATCCAGAATTTTGCAAATTTTCTATCGCGTCTACTAACCCTTTGTAATTGTTGCTAATATTCTTTAGATGTGTTTCAACAGAAATATCGAGAAATCCCTTCTGGCTCATCCTAATAGCTCTAGCTTCGGCAGGGACGAATTGCAAAATAACGGATTTGACTTCTTGAAAATGTTCATTATAATAAAAAGCGGCTTTTAACCACGTTCCCCAACGCGTAAGAATGGGCTGTGGTGGTTCTCGAATACCAGGGCATAACCTGTGGAATGCCCTAGTCCTCTTAGGACTTTTGAGAAACACTTTTTTTTGTGTTTGCTATTAATGCATCCACCTCCGGGTAACACTCTCGAATAGTTTGTGCCACAAGATGTAAAGCATGGACTTTACACGTAACATGTAAAAGTCCTTCACACTTTTCTTTAAGGGAACGGCCTACACTACACATTGTTGCTGCACCATCGCTCATGAACAACAACAGTTGACTGGTTGACACTTGAAATTTTTGTAACGTTTCGAGAACTACGGCCGTAATTGCTTTACTAGTACACTGTTTTAATCTTCTGCTGGCTAATAGAATTGCAAAATTTGGTTTAATAGGATCTAATACGCGCACTATTATATTCAAAATAGAATTTTTTTTGCAATCTGTCGTCTCATCAAGACATAGCCACAGCTGTTTATCTTTTAATTCGGCTTTAATTCGATTTTCAATGTCCTCACGTATTCGTGGAATATCTCTCCGTAACGCTGTCCGAGATGGTAGTATCCACTCGGTATTGTATGTACCCCAGAATTTTCGAAATGCTTTTTTATCAAGTATACGAAGTGGTAGACCACATACCATAAACGTTAAAAGCAATTCTAATTGAAATTGACGTTGTTGTGACACACCATTTCTTTATTTCTGTGGTGTGCGCTATTTATATGTCTTTCACAATCACGTTTGCTCCAGCACAGTAGTTTCTTTTTACAAACTTTACAGAAAATTGTACTCCCATTGTAGTGTAAATCCACAAATTCACTAAGAAATTTATTAACTTTCGTAGGTAATGGCCGCTTATTTTTAATAGTTACGTTAGACATAATCACTAAAGCGAGCACACCGACGCTTGTTTCTAGTATGCCACGAAGTGGTGCAAACGTAACATCTGCAGACTCGTCATTTGTTGATGAATAGAGCGCGTCATCCGTAAATGAATAAGCGCGCTGTTAGTTCGTAGCCGTCGATGAATGAACTTTTTTTTTGTAGTGGCCCACTGTGAACAACGCCCTATTTATCAACGAACACCCAAACTGCAGTCTTCACGACGTAATAGACAGTAGTTTTGGTCCTCGTCCTAATAATTACATATTTAAATTACCTATGTTTACATACATATATGCGCCCGGCAGCTTGATTGCGAACCTGGCGCGTGGCGCTCTTGGCCCGCTCTATTTATATGGAAATATTAAAAATAAGATGGTTTAAAGTTTAAAGATTGAGTGATTATATTTTTATTTCTTATCACTTAAATATAGACGAACAAATAATAATTTGTACTCGAATCCTTATCGCCAAGAGATAAGAAATCAGACGAGTTCAAATGCACATATATGTATTTACTAAAATTTAGTAAAGAAAGAGGAACTCGCAAATTTAATACTGCATTGATAAAACAATATTCTCAACTGTGGATAAAATAACATCACTTATACATCGTAGCAGCAATTTTCGCTTGGTATAATTACATCTGACAATGTGCGGAGATGTTTAGCCAAGTGATATGTGTACAATTTTCAATTATTAAAATAATTTCGCAGCGTGTTCAAAAAACATGTAATTTTATTGAAGTGGCCAAGGTTACTTAATCCATGAATTTTTTTTTAATCATGTATTGCAAAATTATTGTTTATTAATTCTAACACTGTAGCTCCTATTTTAATTTGTACAATTTGAAAAATATTTTCTTTTACGTATGAATTTGTTTGAAAAGAAATGAAAATTTAAACTTACACGTATGTAATTTGTCATGGATGTAGAATTTGATTTCTTCCTTCCTTGAAAATAAAAATAAATTAGCAGAATTAAATTCAAGAAAAATCAATTACATATTTTTAACATTTTAATTATCTTTACTTACGATTTTATATCAAGAATTGGAGTTGAAAATAAGAATTGATAGAAAGTCTCCATATCAAGCAATCTCCGGAACAGATTCAAACTGGGACACTCACCTAGTATACTCTCACAGTTCGACAATGTGATTGATGGCTTGCAATTGCTTTAAAACTGGTTTCTGTTAAATAATGCGGAACATTTGATTAAGACGTATATTCCTGCATAAAAATACAAAAAAAAAATATATATATATACAGATGTTACTAGAGGACGGATCTACATATGTACCAATACCATGTACACCGACTAATATATAGAGTTCTATCTATGAGTAGACTTTAAAAGCAACTCATCATCGCTAAAGCGGTTTCACAAGTTCTTGGAGGAGGTGCAATAGTTTTAAATGTCAAGATGTAATTATTATTCAGCTAGTTCGGAGTCAAATTAATTATAGTGCAAAACATTCAAGGCAATATTCACATAAAAAGCCAAGAATTATATCTACCGGCTCAAAATCTATTAAAAATTATTATGAAAATGACCATCTTTCAATTTTTTGGCATATTTTATAACGTAACTTAAAAACCCAAAAAATAGCATTAAAAAATCGGGGAAAATCAACTCTCAATATTTCGTTTAAACTCGTATAAATTTGAAGTTTCTACAATCTAGAAAATGGTATTTTTCAACAATAAAAAATTATATATTATTATATATATACATGTTTTTATATTTTCACATGCGGAAAGGTTATTTGATAGAAACGAGGTCCATCTTTTAGAACGTGTTTTTAAAATTGTAGATGTCTTTAGATCTGAAATCCTATTGCTTTGTCGGAGATATTTAAAAGTGGATAAAAAGTTTGTGGCAACTATTTTTTGCCTAAAGCAATGTTCAACTCTTCCAGAAAATATTGAAAAATGATCTCAAAAGGTGAAATTGGATTATAATAACTAACGCTGGCCACGAGCGGTACCGCGCATCGGCGTAGAATCAGTTCGGACCGAGAGAAACGGTAGTATTACTTCGTCTGCGGAGCAGTACGGACATTTGCGCAGTTGTTTATCTGTCCTAGAAAAATTGTAATATCGTCAGCAAAACGACCGCGATCGGACAAACTTCGAAAATTTATTGCAGAAATTCCAGACTTAATATATGAAGGTGCTAAAATTAAATGTGTAATCTGTAAAATCCCGTTAATGTGTTGGTCCAGACAACATTGTCTACGACACGTAAATAGTGAAAAGCATGTCTCAAAAAGAAATTGCGCACGAGACAATGAAAAATTTATATTTAATTTATGCGTTACGTTTATCGCATGTAATATACCGTTTAATTTACTAGACAAGGAACCATTTATCTGCTTTTGAAATAACTATTCGGAGTGCAAATTACCAAGTCGAACATCGTTACGAAGAATTGTGCCATCTGCACGCGAACATATTGAACAAAAAATAAAATCGGAGTTGAAAGATCAAAAATTGTGGTTATGTGTTGACGAAACAACAGATCGGAAGAAACATTCTGTTCTTAATGTAAAGGCACGCAAATTGGAACCTCATCAATCGGCGCCTTCAATTCTATTAGTCTCCAAACGAATACAACAGTGTACTGCCGAAGTAATTTCAAAGTTAGTGTTAAACACATTGGACAAGTTTGAACTTTCAACAAACCAACTCTTGATGTTAGTGAGTGATGGTGCTGCAAACATGCTTTCTGTAGGACGGTCTCTTAAAAAGCATTCTGCTAATTTGTTACACATTACGTGTAAAATTCATGCTCTCAATCTTGTGGCGGATAGTATCAGAAAATGTTATCCTGAGGTAGACGCTTTAATAGCGCATACCAAAGCAGTATTTGTCAAATCACCGAAACGTATTCGCGAATTTTACAGACTGTGCCCCCGTATACCAGAGCCACCAGAACCTATTCTAACTCGTTGGGGAACATGGTTGCAGGCCGCGTTTTATCATAAATATTTTGACAATATTAAGAACGTGGTTTTACAATTCGATACAAAGGAAGCTGCCGCTATCCAGAAAAGCCAGTCGAAATTTCAAGATAGTCAGGTTAAAATGGATTTAAAAATCATTCACGACAATTACTTCGGGCTAGCAGATGCAATAGAGAAATTACAAAATCCTGCGGTGCCGTTTGAAGAATCTCTACAAATAGTGCAACATGTTCACGCACAGCTATGCGCGATTGAAGACGCAAAAAATGTTTCTGTTCTAGAAAAATTTGAAAGTGTTTTTGAGAAAAATTCTGATTTTGGCACATTAAGACACATTTGTGAGGGTGCGTCAACAGAATCGTTAAGTTATTTGAAAGATTATTTTACTTACGCGAATATTACGTCACTAGATGTAGAACGTTCGTTCTCTGCATATAAACGCATTTTTTCCTCATGCCGTACTAGTTTTGCCGAAACAACAGTTGAAACATATCTAATGTTGCAGATATTTAACAGACATTATTCACTTTGTGATTTCACGGAGGACTCTTAAAATAGTAAGTGTTTGAGCACGTGTTATTTAATTTTTATTTAAAAGATGAGCGAAATTATTTGCGGCAGCAAACATCTCTATTAGCAGAATAACTCTAGTGCAACGCGAGGCCTGGTCAACTCTACGCTAGTGCGCGGTACCGCTCGTGGCCAGCTTTAATAATAACAAAGACAAGTTCAAGACAGGAATTTATTAGTGTTAATGTTTTGAATATATACACAAACTAGGTACATACTTTAAAAAAATAAAACTTTCACAGCCGTTATATGTACATCACACTACATCACCGTATACTAAAATAATTCATTGGTAATAACAACAGAAAATAAGTACACATATTGCACAAAATTAAACTAAAAACAGAACAACAGCATATTGAAAGTGTCGGCTACTGAATTAAATCTAAATCTTACTGTAATTACAATGATTTTTTTATGTAGAGTGGGGGTCTGATAACTTTTAAACCAAAATCTACCATTTCCTATATTCAAATTCTTTGATGTATGTGAAAACCAATAAAAAAAGTTATGAGCTATTCTTAGATTAAAAGTTATCAAATAAAACATTCATTTGGAAAGAAATCTTGAATACAATACATTGAATTTTTTTAATTACTAACCAGTTATAAAGATAACCCCTTCTTAAACAGTAGAGATTTAGAATCTAGTTATTGAAGCAGCTGCATGATTGTCAAAATTAAGGTTAAAGAACATGAAAAAATAGACATTTAGAAACTTCGAACCCAAATGGCAAGCTCTTTTCATGGTACTAACATCTTCTATACTTTTTACAATTAAAAACATCACTGGAGGAGAAAATTATCAGGACCGCATTTAGGAAGCCTTTAAAATAGGAGAAAATACGGACCTGTATTTCGCCTTGACAATTTCGATTATATAATATAGGAAATTACTTTCAACTATCACTCTTTTTACATCTTATATAACGTACAAAAAAGCGTTTTGGTGATTGAAAATACTAACGATAAATCGATTGTTTTAGGGAATTTTAAGTACTTTTCGAAATGTAAATATATAATTATATTTTTTATAAGATAGTACATAGATAAAGATTACAAATAAACGCTTATATTAACTTTTTCACTTTAATACTTCAAATTTATTTATAAATTTTGCAGAGCTTCCTTAAACACATTGCTCATGTTATACTTTTGTATGTAGACAGTTAATTACTTGATTTATAAATAAATTAATTTATACTCTACATTTTGCGAGTTATTTTATTACTTTTTTTATGTTAATTGAAAACAAGAGTAAGTGTAAGTTTAGAATTCATCTGTAAATATGTACAGGTGTCCCAACCTTCTGGAATTATAAATTACGCCTTTTACGTAAATAGTATCAACCTAAAACTTTCTGTCATCATCAGCAGTAAAACTGAACGTTCTGATGATGATAGTGTTCAGGATAGCATAAAGTACATGGGTATACTGGAAACCGTTAGAGATACAATCCGGGATTAGATTTTAAAAAATCCGTTCCGCTACTGAGGTACAGGGTGAAAACCAAAAGTGTGCATTTTCTAAAAACCTTCATATTTTCTTTATTATAAAAAATACAGTCATCAAATTCTCAGCATAGGTGAAGTTAGTATTGAGGACTTCAAAAATGGCATTAGAAAAATTCTAGGCTCACTGGGTTCTTTGCGCTTGTACCCAAAATACCATAGGCGTTGCCCGATCAACAGCTAGTAGCATTTTAAAACGTTACAAATACCATCCCTATCATGAGGGACCCTGCCGAAATGAGAAGAATGGAATTTTGTCAATGGTTCATCAGAAAGCATAATGAAATTCCAAATTTTACTATTAAAATTCTACAGTCGGACGAGAGTCGCTTCACCAACTGCAGATTATTTAATCGCAAAAATATAGTTTTTTTGGTCTAATGAATATCCACATCTAATTCGTGGTCAGGCAGCACGTGAAATGGGGGGGTTTATGTATGGATAGGTGTTTTTGGCACCTACATTATTGGCCCTATCTTTTATAATGAAAACTTAAACTCGGCTCGATATTTAAGTTTCTAGCAGAACGAATTATGGAACTCTCGCTTGTTAGTTTTTTGAAAGACGGTGTCTATTGCATTATTTAAAAATTTTGACGTCTTACCGTTTACACAATAGGCAGAATTCTACAATTCCAGAAGGTTACGACATTCTGTACGTGGACCTTTTCTTTACAAAAAATTATTTAATTTCATTAACGTCTAGTTATACAAGCTATAGTATTCTTAATTTCGAGAGTGATTCGCATTACTTGGATAGGTCCTACATGAGAAAATCCATGGATCCATAATGTATATATGTACAACAATAAGTTATATAATATAATATATTCTACTTCGCTATTATAATATTTAGAATTTTCTAAGGTGTTAAATTTCCGTGTATATATTTTATTATTTATTATTTACAGAGAAATACAAGTAGTAAAATTTAGAATTTAACTTGGAGTTTACGATATCTTTAGATACAGTATATCGCAGTAAAATACGAATTAGCTTAATAATAAATGTTTTTCCTTTTAAAATGTTATTAACCAAACTCCTGCGACATACCGATCCCCTATATAAGGCAAAAATTTTCACATTCAGTTCATAGAAGCGTAATTTGTTGTTTCAAACTCTGTGAAATAATTATATACACAGAGATTTCTTTTAGATACTAGGTAAAGCGTAATTTATGAATTATTATTACAATATAATACTAGTATAGATTTTTTTTTTCTTGACTTAGTTATACACGAAAAACAACAAACATATTTGCAAAGAGTTTACAAATAGATTTGTTAAAAAAAATGTTTATACCTGATGTCCACTGATTGAGTGTATTTGCTAGTTGGAAAAAGTGTTTTTATGGCAAAATGTATTTTCCTCTAGAGAACGTAGACGCTTCAATATAGAGAACAGCATTGGTACTATACTTCATCATCCTAAAGATTTAAATTGCTAAAATGATAAAGGCCTAAGTCTAGATCATAAAAAATCTTTCAACTGCTCAGCTGCTCTTTTTATATCGCCGTCTACTTAAACACAATTTTCATGCATTACTAAATGATACTTACCCTTGCTAGAGATGACCTACGATCTCGAGCAGAGTCTGGTTCATTTATACAAAGATCTGAGTCAGAATCTCTGATGCCATGTCTATTACTTTCCTGTTATTTAAAAAGAAGAGAGATATTAAAAGTAAAGCCATTTCCCAAATAATTTCCTCAAATAATATACCTGAGTCATTTGCTCCGTGGTTGTTAACAATCTGGCAATAGGATTGCAGCAAACCGGAAGGGTTTCTAACAGTGTTGGTCGTGAATGTGTTAGCAAAGGTTTCATGTACCTAGTATCGAAGGAACCCCATATACGAGCCAAAACACCCTTCTCATTAGGTTTAGGTACATCTGGACCAAGGACGTAGTTCCAATCTTGACTATGAGGTGTTCCATTTCCCTAATACATACAAAAGGAATAAGATAGAACCATGGAAGTAGAATCTTTTAAGCTGGCAATTGTACATGTTGAGGCTATAACGTAGGCTATAACAAAATACCTACCACTAGCGTATTTCCTGTGGAATTGTACATCTACCAACCCAAGAAAAAGTTCAATTTTTCTCTTACGACATTACGAAACAATAATAAACAGAACAAAATAAAAAAAATAATCATACTCACACTTCTGCTACCTTGTGATGATAACGCTTCCGTTTCCTCGTCAATCCCAACCCTAAAACATTTTGGAAAAGGTTAGAAGCACCACCAATGTACCTTATAATCAAATTTACGGTATTTGGAACCAATAGAGTAAATGTAGTGCAGCTCCTCCTTGTATTATGACCGTGATTATAACTATTAAAGACGTTGTTGTTAGCATTGTTTGTCTAGCTTCTGATAGCGTGTTTCTTATAGCTAAAGCAAAGGACATGGCACCACGTAATCCTTAAACGGAAAATAAAATCTTTAATAAAAAATATACAAAGCAAGATTGGAAATCATTTACCTGAAAAGAATAACATGTGTTGGAAGTTTGATGGAATCTTTGGGTTTCTCGCAATATTTAAGATATATGACAAAGGGTAGATGTTTGCAGCCCTTCCTATAGCAGCACAAGTCTATGGTGTTGTTAAAGGAAATACATGTATTATAGAGGTAAGAAAACCCAATTAAACTTAAAAAAAAAGGATACAAATCCAGCTAAAATGAACAAAGGATCGAAATGGTGTTTAGGAAATGTAAACATGGAGACCCCAATGTATGAGAAAATAAAATTCTCTGCCAGAAAATTTAGCAATTCGAATATTTGCTTAGTTCTTATCCTAGAGTCATCAGAAAGGTTGTTGTAAGTGTAATGTGCTTGACACATTCCACAAAATAAAACAGAAACGACACCTAAAAGATTAAATTTAATGGTTTTTCTCATCAATGTTTGATATTACCTGTCAATTCAGATGCTTCTGCTATCAAAAACGTACTATATGACATTAAGACGAATAAAGCCGATTCTAGAAGAGGAAAATCTCGAACCCTAGTGAACTTAGTAAGGTAAAAATAATTAAGGAAAAATATAGAAATCAGAACCTTAAATACAATCAAAAATTATTACAAGATAAAGGATATCAAAGCAGTAAAACATCCCATAGCTGCCCCGATCAATAGAGATAACATGAAGATCCCAAAAAAGTCCCCAACAGCTTTGAAAAACGCCACAGTCTCAAAGCCACCTGAACCTGAATAATGTTCTTCGTAGTTTTGAATGGATCTAAAACAATACCGCGTATTAAATTGTTTTATAAACTGTAGTGAAGAAAGTAAAGCATTTAAGAAACGTTAGTAATGCTATATGTACAACTTACCCGCTCAAAACAATTGATACAGCATCGTTAAGTACACTTTCTCCAAAGACAAGGGCGTATAGGTTAACATCAACCCGCAAATCGTTAAATATAGCAAGAACAGTTAAAGGATCGGTTGATGATATTAACGCTCCAAAGTAGAGGGTGTCTAAGAATGTGAAACTACTGGCCAAATGCGCTGGCATCAGTTGGACGCATCCATACATCAATGCCCCCACCAAAAAAGAAGAGACGGCAGTACCAATTATTGCAAATGTTAGTATAGCCCCAAGATTACGAAAAAAATATTTCTGAAATTTGCCTGGATTAGTTTAGTATTTAGTTTGCTTATATTCAGCGGCGGCGTTAGTGCCAAACGAGCAGGGCAATTACCCGGAGCTCCGCGCTGCCATCACAATAATTACTTTGTTCCGTATAAAATACAATTATTGAAATTATCCTGCCAACTTTACCTTTATTAACAATAGCAAATGTATACTACCATAAGTATATGGGTACCCAAATTTCAAAGTAAATCATCATCAAAATGTCTTCTGTTGAAACAGATTTACAAAGTATTCATAGCTACTATAAATGCTTACATGACGCACTGGAACAATTACAAAATAGAGCGTTGTCGTTAGTGAAGTCACTGCAAATAGTCGACGAAGTACATACTCTGCTACGCACTATAGATGACGCAAAAAATATTCGCGTTTTAAAAAAGTTGGAGAGAGTGTTAGAGAAAGATTCCAATTTTATCACATTCAACAAATTTGTAATGGTACTTCGATTAATCCATTAATTGAGTTCAAAGATTATTTTAATCATACATGTATTACATCGGTAGATGTCGAACGATCTTTCTCCAAATATAAACACATTTTTTCACCACTGCGAACACGGTTCCACGAGAGAACTATCGAAACATATCTATTGTTATCAATTTTTTACGATTTTTATCCATTGGGTTATAATTAACGCTGGCCACGAGCGGTACCGCGCATCGGCGTCGAATCAGTTCGGACCGAGAGGGACGGTAGTATTACTTCGTCTGCGGAGCAGTACGGACATTTTCGCGGCCGGTCATTTGCGCAATTGTTTATCTGTCCTAGAAAAATTATGATTTCGGCAGCAAAACGACCGCGGTCGGACAAACTTCGAAAATTTATTGCAGAAATTCCAGACTTAATATATGAAAGTGCTAAAATTAAATGTGTAATCTGTAAAATCCCGTTAATGTGTTGGTCCAGACAACATTGTCTACGACACGTAAATAGTGAAAAGCATGTCTCAAAAAGAAATTGCGCACGAGAGAATGAAAAATTTATATTTAATTTATGCGTTACGTTTATCGCATGTAATATACCGTTTAATTTACTATACAAGGAACCATTTATCTGCTTTTGGAATAACTATTCGGAGTGCAAATTACCAAGTCGAACATCGTTACGAAGAATTGTGCCATCTGCGCGCGAACATATTGAACAAAAAATAAAATCGGAGTTGAAAGATCAAAAATTGTGGTTATGTGTCGACGAAACAACAGATCGGAAGAAACATTCTGTTCTTAATGTAATGGCACGCAAATTGGAACCTCATCAATCGGCACCTTCAATTCTATTAGTCTCCAAACGAATACAACAGTGTACTGCCGAAGTAATTTCAAAGTTAGTGTTAAATTCATTGGACAAGTTTGAACTTTCAACAAACCAACTCTTGATGTTAGTGAGTGATGGTGCTGCAAACATGCTTTCCGTAGGCCGGTCTCTTAAAAAGCATTCTGCTAATTTGTTACACATTACGTGTAAAATTCATGCTCTCAATCTTGTGGCGGATAGTATCAGAAAATGTTATCCTGAATGAATTTCACAGACTGTGCCCCCGTATACCAGAGCCACCAGAACCTATTCTAACTCGTTGGGGAACATGGTTGCAGGCCGCGTTTTATTATCATAAATATTTTGACAATATTAAGAACGTGGTTTTACAATTCAATACAAAGGAAGCTGCCGCTATCCAGAAAAGCCTGTCGAAATTTCAAGATAGTCAGGTTAAAATGGATTTAAAAATCATTCACGACAATTACTTCGGGCTAGCAGATGCAATAGAAAAATTACAAAATCCTGCGGTGCCGTTAGAAGAATCTCTACAAATAGTGCAACATGTTCACTCACAGCTATGCGCGATTGAAGACGCAAAAAATGTTTCTGTTCTAGAAAAATTTGAGTGTTTTTGAGAAAAATTCTGATTTTGGCACATTAAGACACATTTGTGAAGGTGCGTCAACAGAATCGTTAAGTTATTTGAAAGATTATTTTACTTACGCAAATATTACGTCACTAGATGTAGAACGTTCGTTCTCTGCATATAAACGCATTTTTTCCGCATGCCGTACTAGTTTTGCCGAAACAACAGTTGAAACATATCTAATGTTGCAGATATTTAACAGACATTATTCACTTTGTGATTTCACGGAGGACTCTTAAAATGGTAAGTGTTTGAGCACGTGTTATTTAATTTTTATTTAAAAGATGAGCGAAATTATTTGCGGCAGCAAACATCTCTATTAGCAGAATAACTCTAGTGGAACGCGAGGCCTGGTCGACTCTACGCTACTGCGCGGTACCGCTCGTGGCCAGCTTTAGTTATAATACTGATGATGGTGCTTCTACTTCTCGTATTCAATAATTCCAATGGAATTCGCCAGCCTACTTGATTACGCTGCTTAAGAGGGTGAGTCAGCCTTACAGATATTATAATTCTTGATTAGTTTTTTTATTATTATTCGCTTTATTACTTCTTTTTCGGTATTATAAATATTGAAGAAACCGCACGCCTATGGCGCGACGAACGATTATCTTACTCTACTTATAATCCCTATAACAGTAGTAGATGAACACAAAAAAATATTACAATTTTTCTATTTCTATATAACTGCTACTATTTACTTATTTTATTATAAGCTCACATAGGGATAATGGGGCGCTAGTATACGAAAAATATATACTCAACATTATTATTAAGAAATGAATGTGAATAAAACAATTAAACTTCGTATAACTATAAAAAAAAAACAAACAAAAACCCTAAAAAAACGATCAAAAATATAATAAAGCAAAAGCATTTCAAAGAAAAAAAGGCCAAATTCTCGGAAATACAAGGCGCCATGCGTGCTGTTCGACCTTGCATTCCGACTTCTAACGATAACTCACGGAGACGAACGAATGAAGGAAAATGAATGGCCCCAATGGCCGACATAGTAAGCATCGACCTTGCGCGAACGTATCCGAAGGATTTCTGCGAACACGCGCGACTGAATTCCAAGAAATACTAGACGCAGGTGTTCATTTTTCGTATAAAGAAATGAATGAAATTCGAATTAATGACATTATGACCTATTTCTTCTTGTTTATGACCTATTTCTTCTTGTTTATGACCTATTTCTTCTTGTATATATGTATTTATTAAATGTAATGCTTTTTATTTATAACATTATTAAAAATTAAATATATACATTTCGTGTTTTAAAATAATTTTATATTCTATATAATTTTTAAATAAGAAATTGAGACCTTAGTTTCTCGTATTGTATTATTGTAAGTATTTAAAAGTATGTAAATCCTTAAATATTTAAATGGAAATATTAAAATATGTATTTGGTATTTAATATACACACTTTAACAATTAAAATTATTTATTTGACCTACATTATAGATTCGTCTATGTTACTTTTAATGATTGCCCCGCGGAAGGCTTCTGCCCTGAGTCTCGCAACTGCTAACGCCGCCACTGGTTACATTGTAATATATACATATTTATACTACGATTCATTGGTTATTTTCAATAAACAACCTTATTTTTTTCTTATTGTTTGATAAATAAATTATTAAATTATATACAACCTGAATCTTTCCAACGATTGTAGAAAGCGATAACCAACATATTACACAATAAACAGTTTTAAAATGAAAAATACATTCCCGGTCAAAATTAACGCGCCAATATGTTTTAATACGTATATATGTCTACGGAGAATGTTAATACAATATATTTTGAACTGTCCAAACCTATAGTTGACGGGGCTCGAAATTTATAAGCTGTCCCAGATACTTGTCTTGAATTCAAACAAAATATCTTAATAGGCCCTATAGTTTTATTTAATTTGTTATTTAGATATCTTGTTCAGATTCATGTCAGGTACTTCTACAATGAATTTGATGAAAGTAAGTACCGTTTGGGTATTAAAAAAGATTAGCGATTTGTTTTAATTTGTATTTTGTTACAGAAAAATCTACACACCTTAAACCACTTTTCGACATATTCACCATGCGAATTAAGGCATGTGTCATATCTTGACACTAATTGCAACATATCCGCGTCATAGAATTCGGCCGCCTGCGACCTGGAGCTAGGTCCGGACTATAAGGAGGGTGACAGAATCGTTCCAAGCGAAACGAATCAAGCAGCGTCGTCGTTACGAGGGCCGAATTCTATGACGAGGGTATGTTGTAATTAGTGCCAAGATGACACATGCCTTAATTCGCATGGTGAATATGTCGAAAAGTGGTTTCAGGTGCGTAGATTTTTCTGTAACAAAATACAAATGAAAATAAATTGCTAATCTTCTTTAATACCCAAACGGTGCTTACTTTCTGGATGGGCTTAGTACTTGGGACACCTGTATACAATAATTTACATATCTATAATATAGGAAATCCTTGAATTCATTTAAAGGAAAACCCACAAACTTGTTACTGGAATGATGTAATTTATTAATGAAGATTAGATAATAAATATTGTAAAAAACCACTTTTTGTTGTAATATCCAATTATTATGGAACATAAATTTTAAAAACTTACGCGCTTTAACGAATATCCTGCATGGAAGATAATAGGGGGTAAAATAATATTAAAGAAAATCTCAGGATCGAAAGTTGCCTTCAAATCGATCTCATTGTCACGTAACTGTATTTCACCTCGAAATGTGTACTCATAGGTCTTATTTTTGGGCAAGGAACTGCTTTTCACAGGGAAATTTAATGATAAAGCATCTGGTGGCAGACTAGAATTATAGGTCTCATCATTTGAGACCACAGACATGTGTAGAACCTCCCCAGTGCTTCCAGCATATCGAATGATAGCACCTACTATTAGCCCTGAAATAAAATGTTAAAATTAAATTTCGATCATAATCGGATTATTTGGCAACTTACCATATATCACTGCTAAACCTGTTTCATGCAAGAAACTTACTCTGCGATGTTTAAATAACCATATAGTTAGGACAGTTAATATTAAGAGGAATGTATACGATAGCAAGTTGAGTGTATCTAATCTATGCGTTGATTGAGCTTTGGCATCGAGCACAATATCAGTAGCAGCACAGTTAGAGACATCGAAGAAATTTAATAATATTAATAAAGTCAGTGTTTGAATACATACAATGAGTTTTATCATTTTATCCTAATTGTATATTTCCTTTTTAATATAATGAAATCAGTCTATGATTCGAATCACAAATTTTTTTGCATGTATAGCTCTAAATTCTCGACTAATAACTGTCTCCACTCAGGAAAAACTATTGGAAAATACATGTACAGTAAGTACCTACTGAGGATGTCACTGGATATTTAATCAATTAGCACATTTGTCCTAAAGCAATTAATATGCCTTATTGTCAATGAAAATCGTTCGATCGGCAAAAATTTGATTATCTTATTGATTTAAGCAGATGAGTATAAAAAATATAAACAAGAATTATAAAATTGATAACAGGGACGGATTTAGTTATATTAGCAAGGTTTGCAATGTGAAGATACTATTTGAATATACAATTTTAAATAATTGACGTGACTTCACTCCACTTGCCAAAAATTAAAGATAAAATGATGTAACAATATTTGAATTCTAAAATATATATCGTATGTAATTCTCTTGAAAATATAAACTTTTGTAAAGTATAAATTAAGTCCGTCCCTGTTAATATATTTATTACAATCTATTCAATTAAAAATACATATAATTTGGATTTATGTGATAAAAACTTAGACAGAATATATTCAAGATTAATCCATTAATACTTAATTATATGACACTTAAGTATTGTATTGCATATATATAATTATACATATATATTAGGGGTATTAGGACATTTGTTCAATTAGATCTTTTAAACACAGTAAAAATTTTGGGAGTCGGTATCGAGTTTGCGTACTTCTAAAGTAGCGTGAGCATTATCTAGGCGTTGGGTGGGCTCTTGGATCGAAGACATCGAAGATCGAAGTTAGCTGTTGTCCAAGTAAGACGTGTGTAGCCGCAATCATAAAGAAAAAAAAATAGTGTTTGTAATAGTGGTACAGTGACCAAAATACCAAAGTTCGTGCAACAATACGCAAAATAAAATTTTATATTTTCGATATTCAAACGATTTTGTTTACAGATTCTTCCACTTGTAGAGCACCATTTTAAGTGATCACCATGTCACCGAAAGTTCCACGAAAGCTTGAAAGTTCCTACCCTCCTCATATGAGAAGATACATCTCTCAACTGAACCATGCTGAGCAGCGTAGGGCCGCGATGACTCCGAACTTGAGGATGCAGACCCATCGATATTATTTGAGGTCATCGGTTGCGTCCAATGCCACTGGATCAAGGGTAAGGATTAATATTAAAAAAAAATAATAATAAAGAAAAAAGAAATGATTTGACATGAAAATTTGACCAAATCCATTCTCTTTTTCAAAGAATTCATCATGTATCTTAATCACTAGAGGAAAACAATATAATTCTTTCACTTGTTCATGATTACAATTCACAGATGGCTTATCAGTTCCACGCAAATTTCTTAATATTATTATCAATACGAATTCTTATTACTGTTAATGTTCAATAAAAAATATATTGAAGGTATATTTATAATTGAAGAAGGGGAAAAGTGGAGGGGAGAACTGCGTTCGTGATGTGGGGGGGGGGGGGGGGCTGCTGGTGGGTGGTGTATCCCTGGGAAATAGCTTATTTTCCAGGAACCCTATTTAACAAGGTCACCTTGTCACTTTGATTGAACTTGATTCCAATTACCTACATTAGAAATCCTTGCTTTTGAAGGAAATGTAGAAAACTGCTTTCAATGATGTAAAATTCGAATTCCATTAGAAATTAAACATTCTTTTTGTGTTTCAATTTGATGTTGGATTATAATCAAATATTAGGTAATCAGCTTCCAGGAACCTTGATGTAATAGGTCACCTTGTCACCTTAATTACGCTTAGGGAATGAATTTATTTTACGAAGTGTTTGATGCTATATGGGACTGAGGATTTGGATTTTAAATTTTGTAAAATGTTCAATATGAAAGCCTGATGTTTTTTTTTTACAGCCAAGACTCCGTACTATTCCTACTATACAACACCGCCATTTCCCTGGTAATCAACTATTACAAACGGCTAATCGTCACCCTCTAGGAATTAACAATTCTGAAAATACTCGGGCAAAATCTCCACAAAACGAAACCTCGTTGAACGGTCATAGCCGCAGCAACCGACAAGGATTTGGAAATGGTAGCATACCCGGTGTTCTTGATATTGACGACGACGACGATGATGATAGCCCCTACTATGCACCTCACGTTCATCCTCCAGCGTTGATCCCAAATTTTAGTCTCTTCATTCCTCCAGATAGTAATCAAACTCGCGAGCAATTACCGTTGGACTTGATGGCACTTCGTGCTCAATTTGAAGGCCAAATTCCACAAGAACGTCCTCCCACCCACACTCTGGTTAGACCACTTCAAAACGAGATCTTAAGTGTCATGACGCCACCTCCAAGCCCACCTGTACGTTCTCCAGTTAATTTGTATTCTGTATCTCCAGATAGAAATGCGTCAGAATCTCAATATGTGCAGTACAATTCTTCGGAAAATGGCAACCCACCTTCAAACGATCCATTTGCTAGACCACATTCTTGCCATATTATGGAAAGTAACCCTTATGATCCAGAGACTGCCAGAGCGCATTATAATCAGCCTATTGTAAGACCTTCAACGAGTTATGGAAGTTATGAGAGTTATGACCGTGGTACTACGAGTTATTCGCGTATGCATCGACCTGATGATCAAGAAATGCCCGAACCTAAACGTAGGAAGGTTGAAACAATCGCGATTGGGTTGTCGGAGAGAGGATGCACTAGCACTATAACTGTTTCCACAGGGGAACTTCCAATAGATCCAATCCCACGTCCTAATACAAATGGAAGACCGCTTAATGACGAGGAATTCCGGAATTTAAAGGTACGAAAGTTATCGACACAGATCAACAACATGCCTGATGAGAAACGTTCCAAAGTAATACGTGCATTAGAAGCAGCTCGCGCTATAGGTGAAACAACCAGTTCTAAAATCTTCGTCGCACCTTACGAATCAAAAACACCAGTTGCGGATGGATCCGAAATTAACGAAGCTATGGATTCTGATGAAGGCAACGCTGGTGCTGCTGGAGGAAGCAATGAAAACGCTAACGATGAAAGCGATTCTGATGATCCAGAGATCATACGTTGTTGCTCTTATCATCCTCCCGTTACAGCTGATGTTCAACCCTTACCTGAAGATCGTCCACCACCATCAGTCGCTGCTTCTATAGCTGCTGTTTATCGCAGTGAGGAGGAGCAAGGCCGAATTCCATTCATCCACGTAGATGAAGCAAATCCCAATGATGTAGAATTGCAAGCAATTCAAGCCATTCAAAGATTCCAGGTCCACGTACACAGATTGGTTCAACGTAACATGTTCCCACAACATACACCAGCTGGCCACTTAACCCCTGTTGATTGTCTATTTGTCAATACAATGAGATACATTTTCCCCGCTTTCTTGATGTTCCCAGATCTCCTAAGCGAATCCCAGCATAGAGTTATGGACGAAATATCTGAACGGAGATTGCAGGTATTGAACGGGATCTGCGCTGTCCGCAGGGTACGCTACCGGGATCTCAATGAAAGCTGCGTCATATGCCAATGCGAATTCGAACGGCAGCAAATGATACGAACACTACTTTGCGGACACAAATACCACCTCATTTGCATTGACACATGGTGTAGGACCGCTTTAACATGCCCTGTATGTCGTAGGGGAATTGATGGGCAAGTAGTTTCCGAAGAAATGATTCGTAGAAACCCTCCATTTGCTACTCTGAGAAGTTTGGAGTTTATACGCACCTTCCTGGTGATGCGTCGTTATTCTTATCACGAAAATACCCTGCTGCATTGTGATACTGAATCTGATGAAGAACGTCAAGAGCAAGAAAACAATTCAGGAGAAGGTACGCAGAATTAAACGGAGAAAGTTCGGGAAGCAGAGATTATATATAACTAGAAATATACACGATAGGACACTTAAAGTGATATAGTGCAAAAATTCAGAATTTCGTGACAATGGACGAAATTCCTTGTAATTTAACTGTATCATTTTAAGTAATCCTTTTTGTTATTATTCCAAAACGGGTTAATTTTTTTATATTTATCTTTAAGCAAGGCTAATCCATGAAGAATTTACGTAACGATCTTTTAGTTTTCACAATTTTTTGGATGTAATACTATAAATACAGACGGAATTAGTCTTGCCTTTGTGTTATTACACCAATTGGGCATGTTTATATTTTAAATTGAAAGTATTTTAGGGCAGGTAACTTCAAATACCAAGAAATACGACGAAATCATGTTTAATTTACGAAAATTTCGCGATAAATAATTTTCTTAGGCCTAAATGGATACAATAGACTATATTCATGACGCTGTCCAATTGTAAAAGTACAAATTTTATAACTTTTGATCCCTGACTTAAAATTACACAATTAAGCGAAATTACTCCTAGATTTCTAACTGGCGATGGAAGATTATAATAAGTGTGTGTATTTAATGTGCCATATATGTTGAGAACAAAAAAAAAAACTATTTATTGGACCACTTTGATGTAACTTAGATATAAGACAATTTAAATGTACAAAAATATATTACTAATTGGTCTTGTAGACGACTTCTGCGCAACATCGTTTGCATTCAAACCTATAGATTTGCGCAAATTATAACCTAACTTCAATAGGAGGGTGTATTAAGTGTAAATGTTCAAAGTAGATAGTTTAATTGTCCACAGATCTTCCCTCGCCAGTTTAAATAGATTGATTGATTAATTGAAAAGGAGCCACGCCCGTTACGTAAATTTAAAGTCTGTGATTTCATCATACCAAAGTGAAAACGAGGAAGGTAACAAAAAAATATACTTGGATGTTGAATACTATGGAAAAGGTAAGAAAACAACGTATCTTTCTCTATTTAATACATGGATTTTTGGTTGATATGGGTGCATGTCTATCTTGGATTGATTTCGATTCAAAAAGTAAGAGTTTTGATTGGTATTGGAAGGATACCAAATGATCTTCTCTAATTGTAACCTACATGTACCTATTAACGATTCACAAATCGTTTTTTTTTTTTGCGTTTTTACAAATGACAAGACAATTGTAGTATTTTATTTTCTGAATTTATAGGTTTTATACCATCTAGAAAATAAAATCATTGGAACAAGAAAAACAATAGATGGGAATTGGATTTCGTATTAGTTTATTTCATCCTTTTTGACTCAATTTACTCCATATATGAATTAAAAAAGAATAGATGTTTACGTGTTATATACTACAGGATGCGATAAAAGTTTACTACGTTCAAATAAATAATAGTCTTTCTTCTAAGTAGCTACACCTTAATCCTTAATTGCTGTCATGTGGTTTGTGAGATAACGGCGATTAAGGGTTAATATAAAAGATATTTTTCCAACAAAAAAAATACAGGACAACCCACAGTACACAAATGAATAATCTTTTGTCGCAACTGTCATAAATGTTGGTGTTTCTCAATGTTTATTTCAAATATTATGTTAGGTATAACGTTATTTTAAATTTATTATTAATAGTGTTTCATTTCCTAATTCGAATTGGTTTTATTCGTCGATATAATAGAGTAGGTGTTCAATATAGAAAATGGCGGAGGTTCTTGTCTGACTAATAATAAGACCTGTAATTTTGTGATAATCTTCTCCAATTAGGCAGCCTTAAAAACATGTATAATTTAATGCCGATTTGAACCGTAATTACCTAACAACATTCAGAATCTCATTTTATATGGAAAATATTCAAAAAATTTGATCCCAAATACATTATCAAGACGTCCTCTTGCCATGATAAATATTCTGTCCATTAGATTTTAAATTCTTTCAATGTTGTATTCTAGATTTTTACGTTAAATGTTGTACTTGTTTTTATTATTATTATTTAAATAAATATATATATATATTGCATATGATTTTCTTTTTTTTAAATTTAATTGAAAATGTTCACACGAAAAAACCTAAAAATATAACACGATGCCTTTTTATATTTAATATTGATTTAGTATTATTCTTAGTTAAATTGATATTCTTATATAAATACACGCAATATTTTCATTGATATTTCATCATGATACCAAGGAAGTAATACTACGTATAGAATTTTATAATTGTACGTTTTGAAAGAGGTCTGCAATTAAGCTGATGTTACGTGATCAAGCAATTTTCAGAGAAAAACGCAAAGTTTAAGGTGAAACAATTATTATATCATATTTCATGATGTCCTATCAACATTGGTATATCTGCTTTACATTCCAAAAGAAAACGTTCGTATTATTTGAAGTTTTTGGATCGTGGCAAATTCAGTAATAAAGTATTAAGATATCGACCACGTTAAACAAGGTAAGTAGTAATTTCATTGTTAAATTTCTTTATGATTTAATTTGTTTAAAAAGATTAGAAGATATTTATCAAATTTAAGAATTATAATTATAATATCGTCGTCTTGGAGGTGGAAAGAGCTAAGTCACTTTTTTTAGGATTTTATGATGGGATTCTAAAGTCTTAAGGGATGGGTTTTGAATCAAAGAAATCAAATTTAGATTCTTCTGTATGCATTACTCGATTCATTATTTCATTTCCCGTGCATATTCTAAATTCTCTTGCTTATTTTCCGGTCGATGTTTTGTAAACAATGACACGGTCTAACAGTGTGCCATATTGGCTAACTTCTATGCAAGATTCGAAACTTTCAACTTCTTTTTAATGCAGGACGAAATTACACTCGCTACTCAACATTTGTCACTCTGAATGACACCATGAGAATAAATAAATATCTTTGCAGGTCTACGATGAAAACTATGTTATTGTAATTGTCATCCCTTACAAGGGATATAAAAGGAAATAGTTCTACCGGTTTTCACTCTAAATCACTAAAAGCGTATAGGTTGCATATCTGAGAGTTTCTAAAGTTGTGATTGCAATGCAATCTAGGTTGCCTATTTAAAAATATTTTTAAAAGCGCCAAATTGTTAAATATCTAATGGATGATATACAATTACTTTACAGGCGGTTTAATTTTACGGTAGAACAATTAAGGAATAATATGAGGTATTATATTATTTTTAAGTTAAAAGATATGTCTATAAAAGAAATACAGAAGAATAGCACATGGTGTTTATTTTACCGCCAATTTAGATCAGCGTACGTATATTTTCTAATCGTTACACTCTGACAATCTTTACAAATGTCATACTGTGCAGTTCCAATCAACATCGTGAGATAAGCAAACTCTACAATAAACAAACTGAATCATTTTGTAGAAAATGGTGTAGTAAGTAATACACGCATACCGGAAAAGGTAAGTCTGTTTTCTTTTTGTTTACGTACTTGTCCTTAGTTACCATAACGATAATCATACAATTGAATTTGTATCAAAGAAATTCAATTTGAAAGAGATAGTTTATGCATTAAATGCATTGATAATGCAGCTATATTTGTACTACGTTAAAAACCGGTAAATATAGTCGTCTTAGATGACTGTGTTAAGTTCTAACAGTAACGAGGAAATTTTCTTATATATACATATTTTTTAATTTTTTTACTTGAGCAGACAAACCTGAGAATTGTCATTAACATTTTGATTTATTATCCCTGATAGTAGCAAACTGATATACAAAATCAAACACTTAATAATTTTTTCACTTGAAAATTATCTAGAATAATTTCCCATCAAAAAATTATTTACTATTTTATATGATAAAAATTACCTATATAAGACCATGAAAAAATCAATGTCTAGTATTGGGAAGCGAATCCGGGATCTTTGATTCGCTTCAATTATCATTAAAATAATTTAAATTATAAAATAACAATATAATTAATTTCTTACTTCATTATTACTTAATCATCAACACGAGCTTGCATATAAAATAGTGTGATTATTTTTAATGATACGTCATTATTACAATCAACATCTTTTTGCCAAAAAACTATAATTAAAGTATGCTTATTTGAAATCAACGGTGTATAATGCAATTAATTAAAAGGTACAAATTTAAAAAATTGCGTAAAAAAATTATAATTATTGTCCCATAAAAAAAGTGCATTATATAATATTATATTACGGGGGGATATACAGTTACGGTTTTAGCACATAATAGCTATTATGACGACTTATTCTTTTTATAAATAATTAATGAGGCGATTAATAAACTTGCAAATGCGCAAAATGTAATTATAATTAATTCTTGAAAAAACAAAAAAAATGCACTGAAAATCCATTTTGGTTTTTATATGTTTTATATATACACTACTTCTTCTAGTAATGTATAAAGGATACCCTGCCAAAATAAATTGCTTTTTCAAATTTACTTTTGCAAAAAAAAGTGAAACCAGATCATGGTCTGTAGGTTGCAGTTAATCACGATGCCCCCCGTAATTGACGAAAGCTGTTGAAGGCACGAATTATTATTCTGAAAGTGCGGGCAGTGCTGGCTCGCCCCTGATTACACCGTGCCTTAGAGGGGCTCTTGTTCTGTTTAATGATTAATGCTATTCTAAAAAATATCGCTTCTATACGTAACAGGAATAAAATAATTATATGAACCAGGGTTACTAAATGCTTAAAAATTTTAATTTATAATATTATTATTAATGTATAAATTGATATTTTCCTTGGTTTTGCCGATGTAATTAAATTTAATTGATGAATTAATTAACAAATTTTCAGTATTCATCGATGGAATTATATAAATGTCTTCTTTTTATTGCAAAACAGCTATTACAAATGTAAATGATTCTGAAAAAAACATAAATTCTAGAGTAACATCATGACTACAGAAATATTCATCAAAAGCATTTACTGCGTTGTAAATAAATTTACTTCCTCTGTTATGTCTAATTTGTATGCAATTATTTTCAATCAATAAGAACGTCAAAAATTTCAATTAATGGTATAAAGAATCAAACAATCGTAGAGTAATTTACTACAATTTGTTTGAGAATATGCGATTGGAGATCTTAGATCTTCAAAAACGTTAGTTGGGGCACATGGATAGACGTCGCTTGTAGTCGCATGATGTGTGACTTATTTCTAGAATTGTCTCTTCTAAAGACTAATGTAGCAAGGTATTTTGCAGAAGAGAAAAGAATCTTGTACACAGCTGTAACTGGGATTCAACTGTACACATATATGGAATCTTGATCTCAATGATAATAATTAATTATCTTCTCATAAACAATTTAATCATGTGTATTTAAAACTTGGATGCATGCATTTGATAAACAATCAAATTTGATGTTTTCAAATGTAGCTTATATAATAATTTACAAATTAAATTCAGTTTAAGACGAATTTTGCAAGAGTACAAGTAGAGGTCATAGAGATCCTTTGCTGACGATATTAGACGATTTTTAATTTCCGTTTTGATTATTTTGGATAGAAAACAGGAGGTTATCAGTTTAACTTGCGTGAAGCACCTGATCACTTACACACGTATATCAAACAACAATTATTTCAATATATTTGACATTTACGGAATTGTTTTAGAAATAATTCTGTTTTGCAATTTAGTAAATGCCATTTACATAAGTCGCGATAAAATTGCATTCAGGTGACAAAACCACTCTACGAATATTAAAAGAGTCAAATTCATTAAATCTCGGCATTGAATACTGATGGTTACAATATTCAAAAAACGACGTTTTTATTTTTGGTGTAAAGAGTTAGTGTTCTCATATTATAGCGTTTGCACAATTTTAATTGTATGATCTTCACTGCAACTTTTAAATTAACTTTGGTAAGATTTTTTTTATATATATGTATATATATATATACATATACATGTCTATATACTGTATCAAAAAAAATTTACAATTTGTCACATCCAGTTTTATTATATAATAGGTCAATTTTTAACTTATTGTGTACGTGCCCTTTTTACAATTTTATTTATTCTTTTGTACGATTTAAATGAATTTTACATAGTAAAAATTTTATTGTCTCATGAATGTAGTTTACACATTTTTAAATTTTAATTTTAATATTTGACATCACCTCCTGCTGCTTATATAAAATTATAAGTAGAATTTGAAGATAATTTTTCTTCTCCCTTCCAATTTGCAAAATCTTTATAGTAAGATTTTTGGTGATGGAAAGGACAGGAGGAGGAAGTCTTTTTATACATTTTGATGTCTAATAATTTAGTTACTAAAATCTATAGTGTAGATGTTTTGATATTGCAACTTATACTCATATCTTTGATTTCCTTTTCACTGTTTCATATAGTTTGATAGCTTGTACTATGTTTATTCTATTACGTTTTCTTTTGTTTGGATACCCTTTTAGCTGGCCTGAGGATGTGTTGGTAAAAACACGAAACCGGTCGCCTGATATCTTTAATAGAATTTTGTGAGAAATTATTTCTTTAATAATATAATTAAATAGGGATTATTTTTATGTAGTTATGACAAGAGCGGGCCAAGAGCGCCACGCGCCAGGTTCGCAATCAGGCTGCCGGGCGCATATATGTATGTAAACATAGGTAATTTAAATATGTAATTATTAGGACGAGGACCAAAACCACTGTCTATTACGTCGTGAAGACGCGTAAATATACACCTGCAGTTTGGGTGTTCGTTGATAAATAGGGCGTTGTTCACAGTGGGCCACTACAAAAAAAAAAGTTCATTCATCGACGGCTACGAACTAACAGCGCGCTTATTCATTTACGGATGACGCGCTCTATTCATCAACAAATGACGAGTCTGCAGATGTTACGTTTGCACCACTTCGTGGCATACTAGAAACAAGCGTCGGTGTGCTCGCTTTAGTGATTATGTCTAACGTAACTATTAAAATAAACGGCCATTACCTACGAAAGTTAATAAATTTCTTAGTGAATTTGTGGATTTACACTACAATTGGAGTACAATTTTCTGTAAAGTTTTGTAAAAAGAAACTACTGTGCTGGAGCAAACGTGATTGTGAAAGACATATAAATAGCGCACACCACAGAAATAAAAGAAATGGTGTGTCACAACAACGTCAATTTTAATTAGAATTGCTTTTAACGTTTATGGTATGTGGTCTACCACTTCGTATACTTGATAAAAAAGCATTTCGAAAATTCTGGGGTACATACAATCTCGGACAGTGTTACGGAGAGATATTCCACGAATACGTGAGGACATTGAAAATCGAATTAAAGCCGAATTAAAAGATAAACAGCTGTGGCTATGTCTTGATGAGACGACAGAAAATTCTATTTTGAATATAATAGTGCGCGTATTAGATCCTATTAAATCAAATTTTGCAATTCTATTAGCCAGCAGAAGATTAAAACAGTGTACTAGTAAAGCAATTACGGCCGTAGTTCTCGAAACGTTTCAAAAATTTCAAGTGTCAACCAGTCAACTGTTGTTGTTCATGAGCGATGGTGCAGCAACAATGTGTAGTGTAGGCCGTTCCCTTAAAGAAAAGTGTGAAGGACTTTTACATGTTACGTGTAAAGTCCATGCTTTACATCTTGTGGCACAAACTATTCGAGAGTGTTACCCGGAGGTGGATGCATTAATAGCAAACACAAAAAAAGTGTTTCTCAAAAGTCCTAAGAGGACTAGGGCATTCCACAGGTTATGCCTTGGTATTCGAGAACCACCACAGCCCATTCTTACGCGTTGGGGAACGTGGTTAAAAGCCGCTTTTTATTATAATGAACATTTTCAAGAAGTCAAATCCGTTATTTTGCAATTCGTCCCTGCCGAAGCTAGAGCTATTAGGATGAGCCAGAAGGGATTTCTCGATATTTCTGTTGAAACACATCTAAAGAATATTAGCAACAATTACAAAGGGTTAGTAGACGCGATAGAAAATTTGCAAAATTCTGGATTGTCGTTGGTAGAATCAGTGCAAGTCGTGGACGAAGTTAGTACATTGTTACACAGTATAAACGATGCAACAAGTGGACGAGTTTTAGCTAAGTTCGATAGTGTTTTTAAAAAAGAATCCGGACTACACGAGATTAAGACAAATGTGCGATGGGGCATCTGCAGATTCCTTGACTAAGTCTAAAGATTATTTTAATTACGCCTGTCTTACTTCGGTAGACGTGGAACGGTCGTTTTCGAAATATAAGAACATTTTTTCGTCTCGGCGAACATCCTTCACCGAGACAAATGTGGAAACTTGATGGTGCAACTTTTTAAACAAGCCTATCCGCGTTATTAAGAAGGATAGAATTTATTTATTATATCTTTATTTACAGTTACATTATTAAGTACAACAGAATAAAAAAAGCGTTCAGTTTCTCAGTTATTTCCTTATTACATCCCATTTACAACGCATACCGTTTTCAATCAAATAAAAAATCATAATGAAAATAAAAACACCTCAGCGTGTACATATCCGCTCTAATTACTAAACATTATTATTGCGTCAGCTTTTATTTTTTTACTCTTGTGTATTAATTTCGAAATATCACATATCTGCTGTGACTCACATATACGCTATTTACAATAAGCGGCGGCCGTTGCGCCTGATTCCGATTCTGTTGGATGGCGCAATTTGGCCCGCTCTGGTTATGACCATTTGTTTTATAGTTAATCCGTTGTACTCGAAAGAGCAAAAAAACCAAGGTTAGCACCAATAAATTACGATTTCCAGTTCCAATGAACAAGTAATTCTATTCATTCGAAATAAATAACTTTATAAATACAAAAATTAACAGTGCCTTTTAGAATCTAATAAAAACACTAACTCAACGAACCATTAGTTTGCACAATCCTTCTTTTTGATGACTCTCTCACATTTAGATAAGAAAAATGCTGCGTGTCCTAGTCTCGCAGTACAGCATTTAACTATAACGATTGGGTCTTCCAATAGGCCGGTAATGCCGATATGCAAAACCGATCGTTATATTGTGTGTGTAATCAATAGCCTGGGCAAACAGCGGTAACAGTCAGTGTAGTAGATATGTGGTGCGGAGTCGGCGATTATTTATTTCACGCGTTCACAGCGTCAGTACTAAATCGATGCCGTATGCGAGTAGTTCTGCGTATATGTAGGCTGTCGTAACTTATTTCGTAATTGTACGCTTATGTTTGCTTTCAAAATGTCGCAGTTAGGTACGTCGCGAAAACGAACAATGGCAGAGACAGTTAAAAACTTTATAGTGGACATCCCGGACTTAATCACATCGAAAGCATTAAGTTGTTTCAAAGATTATTTTAAATATGCAAATATAACAACGATAGATGTCGAACGGTCGTTTTCGGCATTAAAAAACATTTATTCCGCACGTCGTACTCACTTAATTGAAACAGCTGTGGAAACATATCTAATGATTCAAATATTTAACAGATATTACCCAGTTTGTGATTTCACGGAAGACTTTCAAAATTGTAAGTGTTTCAGCACGTTTTATAATTTATTTCTTACTTTCTATTTTATGTGTAAACTTTTATGCGCTCGCCACGCCTCTGGCTGTTACCGCAATATTTGCCCAGGTTAGTAATCAATGTAATCATTATCAAATACTCAGAAATCAAACAATGTATAAACTAAAACAATCTCAAGTGGAAGAATCATTCTATTATGATCCGTCAAATCATGCCACTACTTTGATAATCTACAGTCCCCATTATTGTAGATTATTTATAGCTATTTTTTTTTATCAATCAACCTCGGTTACCACAAGTAAACTAATTGAGGAGAGATACGTAAAGAAAAAATAAACCAAAACCATACCACAACTCTGTGACCTTGGTATAAATTAAATTGTATCAGTCTATACTTTCTTCCTTCCGGATTGTTTGGCCCCATAAAATTATCTAACATTTTCTAAATTGTCAAAAATTAAATAGATATTTTCAGTTAAAACTTGTTTTTCTGTATTGAAAATCAACAATGTATTGACGTAATTTCGCAAAAAATATGATAAATATAATACCTATTAATTCATAATCTAGGGGTTTAAGAGTGTAAACCTGATATTATGTCAAGAAGGGATTGGATTATATTGGTTTTAAACTTTTATGACAGTTTTAAAATGTTTGTGTAAATTTCATTTTGGTACAAACAAACTGTTCAAATAAAATATTTTGCAGACCTTCATGAAGGTTCCTACCTTAAAAATTTCCATAAATTTGAATTTTCCTATTCCCTACTGCAATAATATATAAAATTTAATTTGTACAGTGTCATAAAACAATTTGATTGCAACAACGATTTATTTTAGAAGAAAACAAAAATTGTGCTTGCCAAAACAACAGTCCTACGATCACTCAATATAAATTTGCGGCAATTTTCTTACCTTCAATCAAGGGGTGGGAGTCAATAAGCATATTTTCGAACTTTGTATTTATAATCACGTAATAGATAAATTGAATATATACATATATAGAACGAACGCATGCATATCAACATTATCTCATCCTGATAGAAATCATAAACAGATATTTTTCCGAACTCATTCTGACTCTGTATTTAAATCCATGTCTAGTGTGAAAGTGTCAGTTTTGTTTGGCGAGACTCTAAACTCGGAGTAGCATGTGTTGCGTTTGTTAAACTGTGAAACCGATACTAATTTCAATACATTTTTTGTTTTAACGTTCAAAATTACGGAGGTTTGAAAGTTTCTCTAAATATTTAATCATTGTTTTATATCTCTGTGGATTAATTTTGAATAGGAAATCCACTTTGACGACTGATGTTATTTATTTAATTCAAAAGGTAAGGATCATTCTTAGCGTATAATCTATCCACATTTTTTTGTATTTTTATTGTTCAATTTACAAATAATACAATCTATTTCGGATCAGTAGCTAATGATATCTATGTATATGGGGTGTCCAAAATAACATGGGCATATTCGAAACCGTTAAAGATACAAGGTCGGTTAAATGGAGAAAAAGTACAATCCGGGATTACATTTTAAAAAATGCATTCCGTTACTGAGATACAGGGTGAAAACCAGGGTGTGCGTTTTCTAAAAACCTTAATATTTTCTTTATTATAAAAAATATAGTCATCAAATTTTCAGGATAGAGGTAGTTAGTAATCAGGATTTCAAAAATTGCCTTGGAAAAATTCTAGGCTCACTGGGTTCTTTGCGCTTGTACCCAAATTTTGTTTTCCTTATAGGCTTCATATTGGATTTTTACATTTTTGAAATGGCCATAAAAATGCTTTTCAACCAAAGTTATTAGTTAATTCACTAAGTTGGCCTTTTCTTTGAAACTTTGACACTTTGTATTTTTGGTTAATAAGTTCCAAACCGACTTACCTATCTCCTCCTTTCAAATATGCGTCGATGAGCCAAACACCATATATACATTTTAGATTAGATAACCCAGATTTGTGTTAATCCATAAATGAAGCAAAGAATCTAACATTTTCAACGCTACGCATGTCAAATATCACGCAAAACCTAGAATTAACACGTCCCCCGATTTTATTTTACTTTCCTTATTGTAACTTCTAATCGATCCTAAGTTGTCGTATAAACAATAATAAATTATACTTGCTCAAATTGTATTTGCTTATTATTGGATGATAACATTGATAACCTTTTTATATAACAAATGGTAATTGCAATAATCAATGTTGAAAAATTTAAAATAACATTAGGTATAGGATGAAATTTCTTCTTAAGTTTTCGTGGAATAAATAGCACTTTATACTAGTAAGATCTTTAATATTGCAGGTCTTCAGGCAGAGTTAGATCGTATGTATAAAAATACAGCAATGTCTGAATTCGTGAATGGTACAGATAGCTACAGAAACGGTAAGTTTGTAATTTACGATACTTATAGGTTTTTTTTCATCTTTTAATTTCAGGCCCGAATCAGATAATTCCAGCAGATAATACATGGACAATCGAAGCTAATGGCAAGGTAAAGCTCCATATACCAGAATACGGTAAAGCAATCGAAAAGAACCCACCAATTTCAGTACCTGGGCTGCTTAGTAGAACAGTAGAAAAACATCCTGATGCAATTGCTTTGTGTAACAAGTTACCAAATGGAAAATGGAACAAAATTACTTACAGGTAAGATATTTTTTTCCACAATGTATATTAAAAAGAGAAAAGAATGTTGAAAGCGTGACTAATAAGATAAAGAAAGCATTAGATTACTACAAATCTCTCAAAGTATTAATTCTCGGTTGGAGTGTTAAAAAGAGATATTAAATAGTATTAACGTAATTCATAATTTTTAACACGGTAAGATTAGAGTGCATTCTTCTAAAGCCGTATATAATAAATTAATCTAGGGTCAAGGCTTGGGAAAATTTACAATCGCGTTATGTACTTCTAATCGCAACTGAACTATTTTTTATTGCCGTATCATTATCAAAATCTCACATTCTCTACCTTTATAGGCATACAATAAAGATTAAACATTCGGACCCATTGTAGTTTTAACTATATATTAATAAAGTGAAATCATTAACTTATGGTCTGAAAATTGCTTAATCATCAGAAATAATTTTGAAGGTATTGATATTATAACAAGGACAATGCTTTTTTTTTAATATATAATAAACCAAATATGATTTTATTAATTTTCGTTTTTAATCGTATATAGGGAATATCAACAGCAAGTGCGTATAGTTGCCAAAGCTTTCATACATTTAGGTTTAGAAAGATATCGCTCAGTATGTATACTTGGATTTAACAGTCCCGAATGGTTCATATCAGATCTTGCAGCAATTCATGCAGGGTAAGATGTACATTTACAACGTCCTAAAAGACACCGCATTAATAATAAATATCCAGTGGTTTTGCAGCAGGAATCTATACAACTAATTCATCAGAAGCTTGTCTTCATACCGCATTGAGTAGCAGGGCCAATATAATTGTCGTGCAAGACGACAAACAGTTGGAGAAGATTATCAAAATCCGCGACCAACTCCCTGATTTAAAAGTTATAGTCCAATATGAAGATTACAAAAATAACATAGATGGTGTCATTAGTGTAAGTTTTTTTACAAAAAAAAAAAAAATAATTGATTTTATTGGTAATTATAACCTATTGGATAATTCTAGTGGAGTAGATTGCTTCAAATAGGTAGAGAACAAAGCGATGCTAGATTAGATGACATCCTAAAAAGTATAGCTGTTAACGAATGCTGCACCTTAGTATATACCGTAAGCATCAATAATGCTATTTATGACGTCTTTATAAAACTATTTTGAAAATTTCAGTCTGGGACAGTCGGTAATCCAAAAGCTGTTATGTTAAGCCACGATAACCTAACTTGGGATGCGATAGCTATCAGTGAAAGACTTGATTTGAAAGACGGTGCGGAGGTCCTAGTCAGTTATCTACCATTAAGTCACGTTGCTGCTCAAGTTGTTGATATTTATATCACCATGTTAATTGCTTGCACGGTATATTTTGCTGATGCAAATGCTTTAAAAGGTAGTTTGATTAATACCTTGAAAGAGGTCCATCCAACGAGATTTTTGGGAGTCCCCAGGGTGTGGGAGAAAATGCACGAGAGGATGATGCAAGTTGCTGCCAGTGGAGGACCTTTGAGGAAGGCAATTGCTAGCTGGGCTAAAAATAATAGTTTGCAACATTATATGGATAAAATGAATGGGTAAGAAGCTACATTTTCCAAAATAAAAATTACAATAATTTGCAATTACTTTTAGAATAAATTCCAATTCGTGGGGATACTCAGTTGCAAGCTCGGTGATCTTCAAAAAAATAAAAGATGCAATCGGATTAACTAAATGTAAAACCTTCGTTTCTGCTGCAGCACCACTCTCAGCAGATATCAAAAAATACTTCTTCAGTATCGATTTACCAATAATGGAAGCATTTGGTATGTCAGAAGCTTCTGGAGCTCACACTTTAGGCGTGTTGGACGCATTTGGATTTGATACAATTGGACCCACAATTCCTGGAATGCAAACCAAAATCCACGAACCCGATCGAAATGGCAATGGTGAAATTTGCATGTATGGAAGGCACATTTTCATGGGATATTTGGGTGAACAGGAGAAAACTCTAGATGCTCTAGATAAAGAAGGCTGGCTCCATTCTGGTGACATCGGACGTATTGACGATAAGGGATTAGTGTACATCACTGGTAGATTGAAAGAACTATTGATTACAGCTGGTGGCGAGAATGTTCCACCCGTTCCAATTGAGCAAGCTGTTAAAACTGAACTCATGAATATTAGTAATTGTGTTTTAATTGGAGATAAGAAGAAATTCTTGTCTTTACTTATTACATTAAAATCAGACGTTGATGTAAATACTGGGATGCCATTGGATACTTTAACTCCTGATGTTAAAACGTGGCTAAAACAATTAGGATGTCCAGCTGCAACCGTAACAGAGGTTTTGAACGCTGGACCGGATCCTAAGCTACTAAAAGCTATTCAGGAAGGAATAGATCGAGTTAATAAAACTGCTACATCAAATGCTCAAAAGATCCAAAAATTTTCTATACTCCCATGCGATTTCTCCATACCCACTGGCGAATTGGGTAAATATACCTTTATTTACTTGATAATAAAAATATCAAAAGAAAATAGGACTTAGTAGCAATTATTAATTAATTTAAAGTAGGCTAAAATATCAACAGGAAATCTCTATAGGATATCGAACTGCACAGCTTATCAGAACTGAATCATTCGATTTTTGATAGTGGTTTTGTTATAGATAATGCATAAGTTTGGATAAAATTAAATCGGCTTCTAAATAAAGCCTAATTATACAGAGTGTCCAGTAAAATATTTGTTTCTTTTTTAATAATTTTTAATTTTATTAAATTTCCCACTGGTCAATCAAATGAGATAATGGGGATGATATAGTTTTGTAGATATTTCTTTAAAACGCTTGTAAATTAAATCATAGGAAGTAGATTGATAACTTCCTGACTATGACACATTACCTTTATTCAGATAAAATTTTTTTGATATATTTGAAGTGTTTTTGATAATTTTTATAATTTCTGGTAATTAATTTACAATGAGAACGGATTTCAAGGAAATAGCTTTCGCGAATTTACGAATGAAACAAATCTTACAAAACATTTTCTGGATCGTTTACCTAGTAACTCAAAAGTTAGAAAAGATAGGGATGTAAGACTCGATTCTGCAGATCCGGTTTTATCTAGAAACACACCTTTTATACTTTATTGGTAGTGGAAAATTTACTAGGGGTCTTGAAATAAAGATTGTCGAAAATAAATGGCTTTCGCGAACATTTACAAATTAGGCAGGTCTTATATTTTCTGGACTTTTTGGTCCAGTAACTCAAAAATTAGAAAAGACAGAGGTGTAATCGATTCTACGGACCCCAGAATTCCATCTTTTAGCATTGTAGGTTGTACGATAGGACAAAAGTAAACTTGAACGATAGGCAAGCAACGAGGTGGTATCAAGGGTCATTTTCGTACAGGTTTACTGCGTGCTGTCCATATTACTTTTGTGCCATTGTACATTGAACTTCCGGACTATGATACATTACTTTTATCAGAATAAGATATTTTGTTAATAAATTTGATGGATTTTTTAATTTTTATAGTTTCTGGTAATTCATTTACGGTAAAAATTAATTGATTATCTGTTTCCAGGTCCCACATTAAAACTGAAGAGGAATGTTATAACAACACAATACGTAGACGTCATAGACAAACTGTACGCCTAATTGTTTTGTTACTTTGTTGATATTTTGTTAAGTAGATTTTTTGTTATGAAAGAATTTAAATTAAAAGATCTTCCGATATGGCATTTACTTAATGTACAAATAAAGTTATTGTTTTGTTTATAGTGAAATTGCATTTTTTTAATAAAGAAAAGAATTAGTAGTAAATATAGACATTTTAATCTAAATCAAAAACTTTGGTATACCTGCTTGGCATTGAAGTATACAAATAAGACAAAGAAATATGTTAATATTTTTGAAATTGTATTAATTAAACTTATTTGTTCCCTTCAATGCTTTAAATTCTAGGAGAGTTGTGACATCAGAGTTGAGCATGACTCTACAATATATTCTAACCGGAACTCTGAGTGTTGATTCTTATATACAGTCACTGCCGTATATATTAGACATTTCCATTCCTCTATGCTGCTTGAACTTTTGTCCTTTCCGTTTGCGAAGACTTCCCACAACGCAAATACAGAAGCCCGATTAATATACTTGCGCGCGGCCGTTTCAAACGAATATACCCGTCTTTCAATATAATCCGATCGCAACCCTTCAGCTGGTTCGGTCTTTTTCGCAAGTCCCGTACGATTTGCTTCCTTTAGACCCTCTTTTCCGTCTCTTTCGCGCCTACGGACGACCGATCTATAATCGAGGATGCAAAAGAGGTTACGTGAATTTCAGAATCACATATTATTAGGTATAAAAAAAAGAA
Source organism: Dynastes maya (assembly GCA_029619315.2). Taxonomy (NCBI): domain Eukaryota; kingdom Metazoa; phylum Arthropoda; class Insecta; order Coleoptera; family Scarabaeidae; genus Dynastes; species Dynastes maya. The sequence continues at coordinate 1,935,228 of JAROYE020000012.1, read as the reverse complement.
TATTCCATAATTTCTAGTAGTTGAAAATATAGTGTTTTAATTGTTCAAATAAGTATTGCAATTTGTGTAATCTAATGTAGTAATTATTAAAATTCATTACATTACGTTTCACTAACTGATCGTATAATTATTCCTAGTGATGTTTGCTACAATTGTAGAAATTATTCTAAAATTTTTTACGTGTAAATGAGGTTTCTTTTTCTGCGACACCTGCAATGAAACAAAAACCGGATCGTGGCCGGCAATTGGTACACACAATATTGATTATTAAGAGTTTGTAGGTGAGCGCGCGTGAATCCTGAGAGTCCTCTTGTTCAAAAGTCATTCATTCCCCAATTTGATAAATCGCGCTGAACTATTCTCAATTGTCTATTATTTATTTGAATTCAATCATTAAAGAGCTCCAACACTTAACAATTGTGCGTCTTTACGTTCCACGTCAGAGCATTCTTTAGAATAGAGACTTTTTAACATCGCAATTAGCGGGAGATCCGCATTACAAAGAGATATGGAATTACTGTATCGGTAAAAACTTTTTAGTATATTTAGAAGAAGATTCAGAGAAAAAACAGTACTTTTTAAATCTAGGCAGTACCAAAATTACCGGATGTATTCTTCGGTTTATTTAGAATAATATCTAAAACCTCAATTCCTTATTTTATCTCTCCTTGTCTTTCCTAGTATTTTCCTCAGATATCTCATTTCTGCATCTGTCAGCTTACTCCTCTGCCTTTCTGTTGTTGTCCAGCTTTCACAGGCGTAGGTGAGCGTTGGTTTTACAACTTTACTAACTACTTCAGTCTTTACCTCTATTGGTATTTCCTTCTTGTTGAGGAATTTCGTTTTTATTATGTTGAAGAGTTTTCCAGCTTTCGCAATTCTCTCGTTAATTTCGTCCTCCATGGTTCCTATCTCATTGATGATTGTTCCCAGGTAAGAGAATTTGTTTACTTGTTCTACAGCCTTTCCTCCAATTTTAATTTGGTGTCCTTCTTTGGCTGTTCCTATTACTAGAGCGGGCCAAATTGCGCCATCCAACAGAATCGGAATCAGGCGCAACGGCCGCTTATTGTAAATAGCGTATATGTGAGTCACAGCAGATATGTGATATTTCGAAATTAATACACAAGAGTAAAAAAATAAAAGCTGACGCAATAATAATGTTTAGTAATTAGAGCGGATATATATATATATATATATACATGTACACGCTGAGGTGTTTTTACTTTCATTATGATTTTTTATTTGATTGAAAACGGTATGCGTTGTAAATGGGATGTAATAAGGAAATAACTGAGAAACTGAACGCTTTTTTTATTCTGTTGTACTTAATAATGTAACTGTAAATAAAGATATAATAAATAAATTCTATCCTTCTTAATAATGCGGATAGGCTTGTTTAAAAAGTTGCACCATCAGATAAGTTTCCACATTTGCCTCGGTGAAGGATGTTCGCCGAGACGAAAAAATGTTCTTATATTTCGAAAACGACCGTTCCACGTCTACCGAAGTAAGACAGGCGTAATTAAAATAATCTTTAGACTTAGTCAAGGAATCTGCAGATGCCCCATCGCACATTTGTCTTGATCTCGTGTAGTCCGGATTCTTTTTTAAAACACTATCGAACTTAGCTAAAACTCGTCCACTTGTTGCATCGTTTATACTGTGTAACAATGTACTAACTTCGTCCACGACTTGCACTGATTCTACCAACGACAATCCAGAATTTTGCAAATTTTCTATCGCGTCTACTAACCCTTTGTAATTGTTGCTAATATTCTTTAGATGTGTTTCAACAGAAATATCGAGAAATCCCTTCTGGCTCATCCTAATAGCTCTAGCTTCGGCAGGGACGAATTGCAAAATAACGGATTTGACTTCTTGAAAATGTTCATTATAATAAAAAGCGGCTTTTAACCACGTTCCCCAACGCGTAAGAATGGGCTGTGGTGGTTCTCGAATACCAGGGCATAACCTGTGGAATGCCCTAGTCCTCTTAGGATTTTTGAGAAACACTTTTTTTTGTGTTTGCTATTAATGCATCCACCTCCGGGTAACACTCTCGAATAGTTTGTGCCACAAGATGTAAAGCATGGACTTTACACGTAACATGTAAAAGTCCTTCACACTTTTCTTTAAGGGAACGGCCTACACTACACATTGTTGCTGCACCATCGCTCATGAACAACAACAGTTGACTGGTTGACACTTGAAATTTTTGTAACGTTTCGAGAACTACGGCCGTAATTGCTTTACTAGTACACTGTTTTAATCTTCTGCTGGCTAATAGAATTGCAAAATTTGGTTTAATAGGATCTAATACGCGCACTATTATATTCAAAATAGAATTTTTTTTTGCAATCTGTCGTCTCATCAAGACATAGCCACAGCTGTTTATCTTTTAATTCGGCTTTAATTCGATTTTCAATGTCCACACGTATTCGTGGAATATCTCTCCGTAACGCTGTCCGAGATGGTAGTATCCACTCGGTACTGTATGTACCCCAGAATTTTCGAAATGCTTTTTTATCAAGTATACGAAGTGGTAGACCACATACCATAAACGTTAAAAGCAATTCTAATTGAAATTGACGTTGTTGTGACACACCATTTCTTTTATTTCTGTGGTGTGCGCTATTTATATGTCTTTCACAATCACGTTTGCTCCAGCACAGTAGTTTCTTTTTACAAACTTTACAGAAAATTGTACTCCCATTGTAGTGTAAATCCACAAATTCACTAAGAAATTTATTAACTTTCGTAGGTAATGGCCGTTTATTTTTAATAGTTACGTTAGACATAATCACTAAAGCGAGCACACCGACGCTTGTTTCTAGTATGCCACGAAGTGGTGCAAACGTAACATCTGCAGACTCGTCATTTGTTGATGAATAGAGCGCGTCATCCGTAAATGAATAAGCGCGCTGTTAGTTCGTAGCCGTCGATGAATGAACTTTTTTTTTGTAGTGGCCCACTGTGAACAACGCCCTATTTATCAACGAACACCCAAACTGCAGGTGTATATTTGCGCGTCTTCACGACGTAATAGACAGTGGTTTTGGTCCTCGTCCTAATAATTACATATTTAAATTACCTATGTTTACATACATATATGCGCCCGGCAGCCTGATTGCGAACCTGGCGCGTGGCGCTCTTGGCCCGCTCTACCTATTACCATTGTTTCGGTTTTCTTTAGGTTTATTTTCATATTACTTTTTTGAAGCTCTTCATTCAGGATATTTATATTGTGTTGAAAATCTGCTTCGTTTTTCCCGACTATTACCAGATCGTCTGCGTAACACAATTCTGTTATTCTTATATTTTCCATTTTCCAGTTTCCGATGTTGCATGTCTTTAATCTATTTCTACATCTTTTTAATATTTCATCTAATTACTCTTCTATCTAATGTATCCATTATTCCGTCTGAACTGACGAATATGACCTCCGATTTTATTTTAGTTTCCCAAATGCAATTATTAGCAAGTATAACTAAGCTGTTGCGTAAACAATTATTCTTGTTTAGATTAAATTTCTTCATTACTGGATGAACCATTTTGAATAAGAAATAGATGCAATTAATTGTAGGATTCAAGGTTGAAAATTTCGAAGAATATCATATTGGGTGTAGGATGAGAATTCATCTTAAGCATTTGTGGAGTAAACAGCACGCGTTACACTATTGAGATCTTACAGGTCTTCAGACAGAGTTCATGTCTGAATTTGCGAATACTAGAGATAGTTTCAGAAACGGTAAGTTTGTAATTTACGATACTTACGATTTCTTTTAATCATTTAATTTTAGGCCCAAATCAGATAATTCCAGCAGAAAATGTATACACAATCGAAGTTGACGGCAAGGTAAAGCTTCGTATACCAAAATATGGTAAAGCAATCGAAAAAAATCCACCCATCTCAGTACCTGGGGTGCTTAGTAGGACAGCAGAAAGACATCCAAATGCAATCGCTTTATGTAACAAGTTACCAAGTGGAAAATGGAACAAAATTACTTACAGGTAATTATTAAAATTCAATAAGTCCTAACTATGTAAATTGCTTAATAATTATAAATAATTTTAAAAACACTGATTACAACTAGGACAATTCTTTTTTTTTTCTATAAATATAAAGCAAATATAATTTTATTAATTTTCGTTTTTGATCCCATACAGGGAATATCAACAGCAAGTACGTATAATTGCCAAAGCTTTTATATATTTAGGTTTAGAAAGGTATCGCTCGGTATGTATACTTGGATTTAACAGTCCGGAATGGCTCATATCAAATCTTGCAGCAATTCATGCAGGGTAAGATATACATTTACAAGGTCCTAAAAGACACCGCATTAATAATAAATATCCAGTGGTTTTACAGCAGGAATCTATACAACTAGTTCATCAGAAGCTTGTCTTCATTGTGCGTTGACTAGCAGGGCCAATATAATTGTTGTGCAAGACGATAAACAATTGGAGAAGATTATCAAAATCCGCGACCAACTCCCTGATTTAAAAGTTATAGTCCAATATGAAAATTGCAAAAATAACATAGATGGTGTCATTAGTGTAAGTTTTTTTACAAAAAAAAAAAATAATTGATTTTATTGGTAATTATAACCTATTGGATAATTCTAGTGGAGTAGATTACTTCAAATAGGTAGAGAACAAAGCGATGCTAGATTAGATGACACCCTAAAAAGTATAGCTGTCAACGAATGCTGCACCTTAGTATATACCGTAAGCATCAATAATGCAATTTGAAAAGCTTTTATGGAATTATCTTGAAAATTTCAGTCTGGCACAGTTGGTAATCCAAAAGCTGTTATGTTAAGCCACGATAACCTAACTTGGGAGGCAATAGCTGTCAGTGAAAGACTTGGTTTGAAAGAAGCTTCTGAGATCCTAGTTAGTTATCTACCATTAAGTCACATTGCTGGTCAACTTGGCGATATTCATATGGCCGTGTTAGTTGCTTGCGCGGTATATTTTGCTGATGCAAATGCTTTAAAAGGTAGTTTGATTAACACCTTGAAAGAGGTCCAACCAACGAGATTATGGGGAGTGCCCAGAGTGTGGGAGAAGATGCACGAAAGGACGATGCAAGCTGTTGCTAGTGGAGGACCTTTAAGGAGGGCAATTGCTAGCTGGGCTGAGAATAGTTGTTTGCAACATTACATGGATAAAATGAATGGGTAAGAAGTTACATTTTCCAAAACCAAAATAATTAGCAATTACTTTTAGCTTAAATACTAATTCGTGGAGATATTCAATTACAAGTTCGGTATTTTTTAAAAAACTAAAAAATGCCATCGGATTAACTAAATGTAAAAGCCTCGTTTCTGCTGCAGCTCCACTCTCGGTAGATATCAAACAATACTTTTTCAGCATTGATTTACCTTTAATGGAAGCATTTGGTATGTCAGAAGCTTCAGGAATTCACACCCTAGGTGTTTTAGATGCATTTAGCTTTGACACATTTGGCCCCACAATTCCTGGGATGCAAACCAAAATCTACGAACCGATCAAGATGGCAATGGTGAAATTTGCATGTATGGAAGACACATTTTCATGGGATATTTGGGTGAACAGGAGAAAACTCTAGATGCCCTAGATAAAGAAGGCTGGCTTCATTCTGGAGATATCGGACGTCTTGACGATAAGGGATTAGTGTACATCACTGGTAGATTGAAAGAACTTTTGATTACAGCTGGTGGTGAGAATGTTCCACCGGTTCCAATTGAGCAAGCTGTTAAAACTGAACTCATCAACATTAGTAATTGTGTTTTAATTGGAGATAAGAAGAAATTCTTGTCTTTACTTGTTACATTAAAAACAGAAATTGATGTAAATACCGGTATATCATTGGATACTTTAACTCCCGATGTTAAAACGTGGCTAAAACAATTGGGATGTCCAGTTGCAACCGTAACAGAAGTTTTGGACGCTGGACCGGATCCTAGGCTACAAAAGCCATTCAGGAAGGAATAGATCGAGTTAATAAAACCGCCACATCAAATGCTCAAAAAATCCAAAAATTTGTTATACTTCCATGCGATTTCTCCATACCCGGTGGCGAATTGGGTAAATATACCCACCTTAATTAATTTAAAGTAGGCTAAAATATCAACAGAACATCCATAGAGGATTTCGAACTGCAGAGCTTATCAAACCCTAAATCATTCGATTTTTTGTAGTAGTTTTGTTATAGATAACGCATAAGTTTGGATAAAATTAAATCGGCTTCTAAATAAAGCCTAAAGTATACAAAGTGTCCATTTAAACTATGTAAGATATCCCAAAAATTGTTTTATTTCCAATAATTTTCGATTTTGTTAAATTGTCGAGGGGTATCCTTTGAAGAAAAATAGCATTTCGTCAACTTTTTCACATTTAGACAAACAAAACGAATAAGAGGATGGTATAGGATTTCATTTCAATGAATTTGACTAGACGATTCGATATAAAATGCAGGAAATGCTTTAATCGATTCTACGGTCTCGGTTTATCTCAAAATGCTGAATTACTGATTGTTTTCGAAGAATGCCGAAAATAAAGTTTTACACATTTCCTCAAAATTTTATAATGCGTCATATTCACACGAAAACTATGTGGAGGTATTTAAAGATGCTTAGGTATTGCTTTTAGCCTAAAACACTAATCGCTGAAAAAAATGTTTGTAAATTAAGATAGCATCATAAGAAGTAGACTGATGTTTAAACTTCCTAACTATATAACATTATTTGTATCAAAATATGATTTTATTTAATATATTTGAAGTGTTTCTAATCATTTTTATAATTCCTGGTCATTAGTTTACGATAGAAATAGCGAGTTAGAACATTTAGAAATCAGGCAACTCAAAAGTTATAAAAAACAGCGGTGTGAGACTTGGGGTAATCAGTTTTACGGACCCGGTTTTATCTACAATTTTTTATAAGTTAGCATTGTAGGAAGTGCGTTGAACTTCCTGACTGTGGGTATGCTTTTATCAAAATATTTTTTATATATATTTGAAGGGGTTTTAATAATTACAAGTAATTCATTTCCGGTAAAAATATTAATTAAAAATATGAACTGATATTATTCTGTTTCCAGGTCCCACATTAAAACTGAAGAGGAATGTTATAACAACACAATACGCACACGTCATAGACAAATATACGCCTAATTTTTTGTTACTATATAAAAAAATTCTGTGTTGTGAAAAAATTTAAATTAAAAAATCTTCCGATATGGCATTTATTCATTGTATAAATAAAGTTATTGTTTTATTTATAGTGAAATTACATTTTTTTTAAATAAAGAAAAGGGTTAATAGTATTAATAACATTGAATTTGTGACCGGTATCTAGCGAATGTTTTTAAGTGCATTCAATTTTTTTTTTAACTATATACATATACATTTTCACATTATTTGTATGGTATTTGATATACAGCATTATATTATTTTTTAATGGTATTGTGGATTTTAATTTTGTATATAAGGCTATAAGATTATTATTAGTTTTATATGTATTTTATTAATTTTCCCCGATAAATAATTAATATATGGAATTGATACATATTTTTGTGTTTGTTTCAAGGTGTTTTTTAAACTTTTTCGTTTATTGTAATAATAATAATAATAATAATAATAATAATGTTTATTGTCCAACAGGTAAACCCAATTACAGGACAAATATACACATTGTGAACACAATACATATTGATTTAAAAACATGACATAACTATCACAAAAACTATTATTTTTTCGTGTATCATGCCCGCCAACTCTCCGGTGAAAATATCACTAAATATCTTCTCAGCGTTTCCTGATCATGTGATAGATTGGCGACCGCAAACGAAGATTGGTCCTCGGTGTTGGCATAGAAAAGGGTTGGAGCATAACGAAATTTCTTTTTCGAGGTACGTTGAACCCTATGTGGGAGACCAGCTGCATACAGTCGATCCTATCATTTAATAATTTTTTGTAAAATCGGGCGCTATGGTAATCACGACGGGATGACAATGATCGAAATTGATGCGTTTCGAGAAGGGTGTTGTAAGAAGTATGCCAAGGCGGATATTCGCCATTAACTTTGAACGATAAGAATTTGAGGAATCGACCTGAACACGTTCAATTGGAGCTTGATGGACTATATAGAAAGGATACCAAACAATAGAGGCATACCCCCAATTTCGAGAGTACAAATGCAAAATAAAGGGATTTTAGCACTAGTGCGTCATTGAAGTATTTGGACGTTTCTCATCAGAAAACCCATCATTTTAGAGGCAGATGAACAAATTTGTTCAATATCTATGTTAAACGATAAATTTTGGATCAAAAGTGACACCTAGATCTTTAAGATTGGTAATCTTGTCGATGGAAATATCGTTGATTTTGATAAGTGAAGATATATGGATTTGTTTTTCTCGTAAACGCACATAAAATTACATTTTTCTAGAATTTAAAGTCAGTTATTGGATTTTTACCACTTTGGGCAGTATAATTATGCTCGCTGAAGACTCTCGATTCTTGTTGGGAGTTAATATTACAAAACTTTAAATCGTCGGCATAAGCGAGGACATGGCAAGGTAAGGATGTTAAGAGATCGTTTATGTATAGAATGAACATCAATGGACCAAGATTGGGTCCTTGTGAGATACCGCTGCTAGATACAAATTCAAACGAATTAATCCATTATAAAATACATAGTTAGTTCTTTTTACCAAGTAAGATTTAATTAACAAGGAGAATTTTGGGAGCTAAACCAAACGAGTCCAGTTTATATAGAAGTAATTCCATGACTGAGAGTATCAAATGCATGTGGAGAAGTCGGTAAAGATAACGTCAACTTGTCCGCAGTCATCTAAAGTTTCGCTTATAAATTGTGTGAAAACAGGCCAGGTTTTGTTACTGGGCGAGCGTCCCTTCACAAAGCCGTGTTGGCAAGTTGCGATAATGTGAGCGAGTATTCCTGTATATCGTAGTATATAAATATGTTCAAAAATCTTCGCAAATTTATTAAGTATAGCGATGGGCCTATAATTTCGAATTTGAGTAGAATCCCCCCTTCTTGAAGACAGGTACAATTCGTGCACGTTTCCATCTATCCGGAAAAGTGGAGGTCCTGATGGCAAGATTAATAATCTGGCATAAAGGTATCGGCAAAGGCATTACATGAATTCCACACAGAAGCTCGGCACCAAGTCATCGCCCGCGGTGGCCCTATCTGGAAAGCAGCCATTTAATTTAACCATTCGTCTTCTGTTGTCGGAATCAAACTAAACGATTTGTAGTTTTGGAAGATTGGGCGGAGGGTCGGTAACGTTGGGACAAAGTATAAACTTCAGAAAAAACTGTTGGGAAAAGCGTCAACAATTTGTTGAGGATCGTCGAGGGCTACCCCATCGAGCACCAATCTACCGGGTATGCGTGTAGTTCCCTTCCTACTTCGTACAAAAGACCATAGGCGTTTTGGTTCTACTTTGATAGCACCTTCCGTTTGAGAAATATAAGCTTCATATGCACGTGATAGTAAAGAATTCTTTTATTAAAGCGATATCAAGCTTCACCTGCTCGGTTATTTTTAGCATTTGTCTCTTTGGAACCATAAATAATTATGTTCGTTTTACGTTTATCTCGATCAGCTACCTCTTGAATTATTTTTTCGGTCTCTATCAATGGAAGTGATGATGGTGAAGTTTTGGTAAAAGACTCTTTCAAAACCCTAACTTCCTCCTTCAGAGCCAAAAATGCCGCTTTAAAGCTGTTTAGATCGTTACCCAATTGGGCACACGATGTTTATTTATCCTTTGTTTAATTATTTTATTTACAAATGTTAAAAGGTAATTATTTTTTTATATTGTTAATAGCAAGCACAAAAAAAGTATTTTTGAAATCTCCCAAACGCCTACGATCATTTCACACAGAGTGTCCTGGTATTCGTCAACCACCGGAGCCAATTCTTACACGTTGGGGAACATGGTTGCAGGCAGCTTTTTATTGTTGCACAATTCAATCTTGCCGAAGCTGCAGTTATTAAGGAGAGCCAGTCAAAATTTCAAGATATTTCCGTTGAAACAGATTTAAAAAATATTCGTAGCTACTATAAAGAATTAGCTGACGCAGTCAGCTAATTCTGGAGTCTCTGCAAATTATGGACGGAGTACATACACAGCTACTGACTATACATGACGCTAGATATAATCGCGTTTTAGAAAAGTTCGAGAGTGTGCTACAAAAAGATCCCGATTTTAGCACACTAAAACAAATTTGTGATGGTGTATCGAATAATCCACTAAGTACAAAGAGTATTTTAATCATGCATGTATAACATCGGTAGATGTTGAACGCTCTTTTTCAAAATATAAACTCATTTTCTCACCACGGTGAACATCGCTCACCGAGACAACTGTGGAAACACTGTGTCAATAACTCAGAATTTCCACATTGGTTCTCTTTGGAAATTCGACGTAGTCTGAAATTAAAAGACTACTATCGAAAAAAATGGAAAATAACGAAAGACTCTACTTTTCTTCATGAATTTAGAAGACTTCGCTCGTTAACAAAAACGCAAATATCACGAGCATATGAAGCTTATATTTCTCAAACGGAAGGTGCTATGAAAGTAGAACCAAAACGCCTATGGTCTTTTGTACGAAGTAGGAAGGGAACTACACGCATACCCGGTAGATTGGTGCTCGATGGAGTAGCCCTCGACGATCCTCAACAAATTGTTGACGCTTTTGCAACAGTATTTTCTCAAGTTTATACTTTGTCCAACGTTACCGACCCTCCGCCCAATCTTCCACAACTACAATCGTTTAGTTTGGTTCCGACAACAGAAGACGAATTGGTTAAATTATGGCTGCCTTTCCAGATAGGCCACCGCGGGCGATGACTTGGTGCCGAGCTTCTGGTTAGGAATTTATGTAATGCCTTTGCGATACCGTTATGCCAGATTATTAATCTTGCCATCAGGACCTCCACTTTTCCGGATAGATGGAAACGTGCACGAATTGTACCTGTCTTCAGAAGGGAGATTCTACTCAAATTCGAAATTATAGGCCCTCGCTATACTTAATACTTTGCGAAGATTTTTGAACATATTATATATACTACGATATACAGGAATACTCGCTCACATATCGCAACTTGCCAACACGGCTTTGTGAAGGGACGCTCGACATAACAAACCTGGCCTGTTTCACACAATTATAAAGCGAAACTTTGGATGACTGCGGACAAGTTGACGTTATCTTTACCGACTTCTCACATGCATTTGATACTCTCAGTCATGAATTACTTCTATATAACTGGACTTCGTTTTGGTTTTAGCTCCCAACTTCTCCTTGTTAATTAAATCTTACTTGGTAAAAGAACTAACTATGTATTTTTATAATGGATTTAATTCGTTTGAATTTGTATCTAGCAGTGGTATCTCACAAGGATCCAATCTTGGTCCATTGATGTTCATTCTATACATAAAACGATCTCTTAACATCCTTATCTTGCCATGTCCTCACTTATGCCCACGATGTTAAACTGTTTTGTAATATTAAACTGCCAACAAGATATCGAGAGTCTTCAGACGAGCATTAATATACTGACCGAGTGGTCAAAATCCAATACACTGACACTAAATTCTAGTAAATGTAATTTTATGTGCTTCACGAGAAAAACAAATCCATATATCTCCACTTATCAAATCAACGATATTTCCATCGACAAGATTACCAATCTTAAAGATCTAGGTGTCACTTTTGATCCAACTTTATCGTTTAACATACATATTGAACAAATTTGTTCATCTGCCTCTAAAATGATGGGTTTTCTTATGAGAACGTCCAAATACTTCAATGACGCACTAGTGCTAAATCCCTTTATTTTGCATTTGTACTCTCGAAATTGGAGTATGCCTCTATTGTTTTGGTATCCTTTCTATATGGCCCATCAAGCTCCAATTGAACGTGTTCAGCGTCGATTCCTCAAATTCTTGTCGTTCAAAGTTAATGGCGAATATCCGCCTTGGCATACTTCTTACAACACTCTTCTCGAATCGCATCAATTTCGATCATTGTCATCCCGTCGTGATTACCATAGCGCCCGATTTTTACACAAATTATTAAATGATAGGATCGACTGTATGCAGCTGGTCTCCCACATAGGATTCAACGTACCTCGAATAGCATCTCGTTATGCTCCAACCTTTACTATGCCAACACCAAGGACCAATCTTCGTTTGCGGTCGCCAATCTATCACATGATTCAGGAACGCTGAGAAGATATTTAGTGATATTTTCACCGGAGAGTTGGCGTCATTGATACACAAAACATAATAGTTTTTTGTATATTTATGTATTGTGTTTCAAATGTGTATATTTGTCCTGTAATTGGGTTTACCTGTTGGACAATAAACATTATTATTATTATTATTATTATATTAAACACATCTAATGGTTTCAACTTTTTGCCACTCTTATCCATATGATGTTAATATTGATAATGGTGCTTCTAGTTTTACTGTTCCGTAGCCAAGGCTGCTTAAAAGGGTGAGTATTTCACTACTTTTCACATATTATAATTATGTATTAGTTCTGTTATTTTTTTTTTCTATTTTCTTACTATTGTTTTTGTATACTAGGCAGGTACGGCTATGTCACGGCTCCCTGTTATCGGGCTCTAGTAATGATGTTATAGCTAGAGTGAAAGAGAACAATATATTGTATTCTGATAATAGAAACGAATACAAATAAACAAACTGAATTCTTATATGTAACACAATAAATTAAAAAGAATTTATTTTGTATGATTTTCTTAAATTAATTATATTTGCTATGATGGTGTGAGGTTGTTATCGTATTTTCCCGCACAATGCCTTAGATGAACGTCAAATTTTATAATAAAACGCCTTGGGATCGCCCGAATAATTTTTTTTGTGTATACAAGCAGCAAATATCGTACCCATTATAAGCAGCAGGGTTTGACATGAAGCTGCTCAGAAGCTCCGTGCCATATAAAGCGACACGTCAGTATACCGTCGCACACTTGACGCGATTTCTGATATTTCTTTTTTGTTAATATGCATTTTATTGCAAAATTTTTCTGCAAATGCTGCTATAATTTTTGAATATACATATATTTTTTTATTACTGACTAATTATTTGCACCATAAGCCGTTCTAAAGTGAGAATTATGTATTTTACGACTTCACCTCCGACTTGGGGTAAAGTCGATCACCTTTTAGCCAAAAATTTAAAAAAAAAATGCTTACGGCAAATTATAAAATATCAACAGATTCGTTTTTGCGTTAAAGAAAACAGAAAAAGAAATATGACTTATGGGTTACTTTTGGGACGCAGTGTATATCAGTAAAAATTGACGATAGAGTTGACCTTGACCATGTTTTCAAGTTCATTTCATAGTCAACTTAGTTTTTTTACGAAATCCTACAGAAAAAACAAAAAAAAGGAAAGAAAATATATTTTACAATATTTGTCTTTTTTGCAATAATAAATAAAAAAATGGTATACAATATAAACATTATTTTACAAGTATCAAAAAAAGGTACTTTCTGGATTATATAATTAGCCTCTGGTAACAATATCTAGCTATTCGTACAAGTTTCAGTTTCTGCACTGCTGTCACTACTTTCTGAGTCTTGTTTACAACACTTGCACTGTTGTTGACGTCTACTACACTTAGTTCTATGACACTTTGAACTACACTTTGTAGACCTATACACTGGAGTCACTAGTTCAACTTTTATATTAGCTGTGGCGGTCACTTTAGTCGTGTAAGTTCCACAAGGTCCGCTTGAACTTATTCTGGACTAGTGTACTCGACCGTAACCTGAGGTTCAACGACTATGCTTTGGTTACAGCTTTCCTCGGTTATAGTTGTCAAGCTGGGTTTCGCGAGTTGTTTTTGAATTGATGTTTCTCCTTTTGCGTCCTAGGATACGTCTGCGTTTTTCGCTGGTGGTGGAGGCTTGGTGGAGGTGGTGGTGTTGATATCCTGTCATTATGTTCCAACGATTGTAACTCCTCCTTAGGAACCGAAATAGGGCCAACAGGACAGGAAAAAATATCAAAGAACTCGCAACAGAACCGCAAACCGGATAATAAAACCATTGTGAATATATCATACTGAATAAATTCGAACTGGGAAGTGGCCAAACAGACGCACAGATTAGTAAACCTATATCACCTTTTATATAGAATCAGCGTTGATCTCCAGCGACATTTTGACACGTTTCTCTTGTTTCCTAAAGCACTTAGGAACCCGCTAAGCACTAACGTCATATTCCTACTAATTACAATAAATGGAATGCTCCCATCGTTCCAGTCATAGCGCTGATGTCCAAAAACCCTATTAGTAACAAACCGGCGAGTATACTAAAAAGGGAACACCATAATTTCGTCCATTTGATCAAGACCGCTGCTATTAAATTTGATACGATGAATGTCGTGGCTAATTGAGCTAATAGTAACCTATCTAACACTAAAAATTGGTTGAAATACGCGAATATTAGTCCACTGGGTAATTTTTAAGTCCCCTACTATTGTAGGAGTCGGAAATTTCTTTGATTTGTTTAAGGGTTTCCATGATCTTACTCGTGGATCGCAAGTTTTTTAAATAAAAGGGCATTTGGGTATAGACGAGAGGTTGAGACTTTGGTATTTTAAGATCATTTTCAGACTTAGAACTGTAATACTGAAATGGTTTTGGCCATAGGTTAGCACGTGAGCTAGAATAAGACATTTGATCGTTACAACTCCAAACCGATAAGTAATTGTAGAAAGCTTTACGATCGATAACATTATTAACCACTAATTTTTTACTGAAGATTTGGCTTTTATCAACTGGGAATTCAACGACACCCGTTTGGGCTAGAAGTTTGATAGCTAATACTGCCTTCTCGGTAGCATTCGAATACCACTTCCCATCTCTACTAACGCAATTATTACTCTTGTTTCTGATCGAACTCTTCTTGAAGATCCAATAGGAAATCGCGAAAATTTGCCAACCAGAAGTCGTTCATATTCAAGCCACCATTGAATCTTTTAGAACGTGAGGAACGTTACTAAGGACCTGTGGTATTCATATACAAAGGTTGATTTAGAGGATATTCTAACTCCCTGGTAACCAAGAAGAAATTATAAAACCCGAAGTACTGATTTTGAGCTTCTAAGTAACGATGTTCTTGAGTACTTTCGGCAGAAAAGATGAGAGACGAACATCATATTCTAACTTTAAACCGTTAAAAATACAAAACGCTATTAACACGAGTATATAACACATAACAGTACTTTAATCACTGGTTGGAAGATTATTTTCACTAGATAATGGTTCACGAATAGGGATAAGATGCTCTTCTTCTGTTGGCAGATGATTTCGGCTGTCAATAGATTCGCACCAAGTTCCTGGAACAGCAAAGGTGTTAATTTTTTACGTCAAATCATAAGAAATCAGAAGATAACTTACAGGATCATTATTGTTGTATTATTATTGGTACTAGCATTCTGCGGTTGGGCTGCTTTACTTTCATTGCGAAAACAAGGTACAGCAGCCTTACGACATCTAACTTGTAACGCTAGCAATGTTGGGAATATCAACATAAGCTGCTGCATGAAATATCGACAATATCGAGCATTGCAAACAAAACACCCTTAAAGCTGGAATCGGAACTACAGCCGCTATCAAGAATGTCGCAGACTGCATCAAAGCTGCTGTTAAAATCGAAGGTCCAGCTCGCTGAAGTATCTCAGATGGTGTTAAATTCCGATTTTGCATGGATAATATCATGAACATCTCCCTCATGTGCCAAACCAACACTTAGAAACGGTAAAAACGTGAGTGCTTAAGAGATTCATTGGAAGTCCAAGGAGACTACACACACCCAAACCAGCTGCGGTCGAACTGGCTAGCAGTAAAACGCCCAAAGTTTGCTAAACCAGATTGAACAATCCACCCATAAATCCCAGCTACGACTAAGACGATTCGCAATTTAAAGTAATCGATCTTAGAATGTTCCATTAGACCTTTGTTAAAGTGGCAGTCGAAAACGTATAAATAAATATGACGAAGACGTATTGCTTTTCATTAAGCGTTCAACTTCCTGAAATCAAGATAAATATTGTTGATTCAATGGAAAAGAATTTGGAATCAAATCTAAGGTACCTGAGCAAATCGTTTTTTGCCAAGAATGCAAGATCAACGAAGCTTTCTCTTGGCTCCAACCGATGTGATGGATTTTATAAGAATCCGCCCAAAATTCGTGTAATTCGTGCTTATCCATAAGTTGTACTACACTTTGTAAAGCTTTGGCATGCCTAATATGGCCCAATTTGTTTTTGGAAACTCCCCCAACTATCAATTCTTCCGGCCAATGCATATTTTCGCTGCGAACCGTAACAGCCGCTAGTTAAATGAATACCAACATCCAGAGGTTGGGTAGAGTTATAATTTGGCGCAGATTGTGGACATTCTGGGTCCCGAGGATTTAGACAGGGCTTTTCTTGGTAACCAGACGTAATTCCAGCACGGTGGAAATAATCTTCAAGGGAATAGTAATCGAAATTCGTTTGCTTTTGCTTCATACTATTTACAAGTTGATTTGGATTGAGATTCGTCCATTTTACATGATTTGGTCCACCTCCACTGTAAAGAATTGATAAAAAAACATAAAAATCAATGCCTGAAATTAAGATTTAAATTAAACACTTTAATTAGCGTAATATATTCAAGCAAAACAAATTATAATCAAATATATATACATTTGTTACAATAAAAGTGTACACCACTGTATATGAAGAGTTTCTTGATTGAAAATAGAAAGTGGTGTATACACTATCGTCCGAAATTACGTAACGTAGTAACGTGCATGTAATCAAACTATCATTAAAGTATTCAATTTAACATAAACAATAAAAAAATTAGAATCAAATATTTCACATTTGAAATTTTGTTAGATTATCTAACTAGAAATTTGAACGAATTGTTTTTACCACTATACAGGTTTCGCCTAAATATGACTGACAAACATTTAGAAATATAATATGAAGATATTTTATTAGCAATGTTTTCTCCAAAATTGTCTTACTTTAGAATTAAATTCTTTTATTTATGCATTTAAACAATATTACATAATAAATTATTATTAACCTACTTCTAAAAGCTGTTGATAATAACCTTGTATTCAGGTATAAATAAAACATTCTTTAGACATCTGGATGAAGGTGAAGATCAATTATGGCGATTCGAATTGTTTATTCTAATTATTTTATGTTAATGCCAAATAGTTTTTTAAAAATATTACTCGACTTACGGTATATGCACAGCATAATCCGGCCCTAATAACTTGGATCCTTCCCAAAAACAATCAAGAGGTTAGCTATAGAACCAAGGCATGATATTCTCGAAATTTGCTCGATATAGTGGACGTCAAAATTTGGAACACTAGCCGATTGACAATATCTTTTAGACGCCACGTTATATCGAACATGGTAATGTAACTTGTGTAGCCTGCTGAGCAATGCTAGGTGCTCCAGCAGCGCGTTAGTGTGTAATAGACTAGAATCTGGATCAACTGCGGTTTGAACAATCATCTGATGTGTGGACAATATTTCCGAAGGTGGGATATCTTCGTCATATTGCGGTTCTGCCCACAATTGTTCGATATCCGAGTGGAATGTTGAACTTTTGAGACCGACGCAAAACGTCGCTATTACTAAAAGACCAACGAATAGGACCTTCCCTGCGTGCGTATCAACAAAATTGCCTAGGTAGAGCAGTTGACGCTGTATCTTGCTACGGACCCAAAGTATACCTCGATCACCAATTGCCTTGCCCTGTAACAAAACATAACATGTTGTAAAGTCTGAATACCAACCCAAGATGTTATATGACGTCACACAGGCCACCCAAGTGTAGCAAACACAAATCCCCACCTATCCTTCTAAGAAGGACCATTCAACC
This sequence comes from Dynastes maya, assembly GCA_029619315.2. Taxonomy (NCBI): domain Eukaryota; kingdom Metazoa; phylum Arthropoda; class Insecta; order Coleoptera; family Scarabaeidae; genus Dynastes; species Dynastes maya. The sequence goes on along the minus strand of JAROYE020000012.1, from coordinate 1,917,272 downwards.
ATTGGACCAACTACATATACTATATACTATTATACTATATATCATCCCATATGGTTTGTGTTACCTGCAACTACGTATGTATGTCAAATCTCATAATCTGATATTCGCACAATTAAAATGATTCCAAGGCTAGCGCGATTAATATTCAGCTAATACTAAACGGAGATCATTTAAATTCGGTGCAAAACAGCGAATTATAAAACAATACAATTACTTGCAGATTATGAATTAAACATTACACAATCGCATAGGTATAGAACATTTCGCGCATTTTTTTCTGAATGGGTGTAATGGTAACGATATTTTCTTTTGATATTAGTATTTGAATTAAACTATTTGTAAAAGAATTAGATCTATAAATTTGTTTATGTTAATGATCGATTGTGGAAAGCATTGTGATGGTTGTTATTTTTCCAGGGGGATGCATATATGTGTTGTTTATTCCGGAAATGAATAGCAGAGAGGGGGGTTGTATATAGGCATTGGGTCTTCGCATTGCCGGCTTCAGCCTTTGGAATATGGACAAGACTTTGTGAGAGGGGTACCAGGTAACTTTAGCTAGAGGGACCACACACGATGCGAAGCCGGTGGTCCCACCAAGGCTAACGTAACACGGCATATCGCCCACCAGACGGCAATCAGGTCTGGCTTTAAAACAATCTATCACACCTGATTCAATTGCAAACACTGTAATCGCAGAATTTGATCATCTTTCTAAGACCACACCGTGAGAATTTGGGTGGATTGGAGATTAGCGGATAGTGCGGAGCTGTCGGGAAGTTTAAAACGAAAAGGAAAGACCTTTAAGGAAGGGATTAGCGAGCGGTGAATTAAAGTAAAAAGGAAATAAAAGGGAAATGGAAGGAAGATACGTTTCGTAATATCTTACATGGATCGTTAGTGCTTTGGAGTGTTTCCAATTCGTATTGTGGATACGGAAGTGAGAAATAAAATGCGGAAGTAGTGTGTACATTATATACATTACCTGTTCCAATTGTCCTAAGGCGATGGATGCATTTACCCAGCCAGTACGTGTGTAAAGATCGGAACAGTGTCTTTCTGGGTCGCCTTGAGTTTCAGCTGTTGCCATCCTAGACGTGCCCCAAGCACGTGCATTAGCACCTCTCTTCGCTAAAACTAACAATAAACCCGAACACCTTCGTCCTCTTCTTGAACAAACACCGCCGACACTTCACCAACAACCGTAACAAAAAAAACAATCATTTTCGTTTCGGGTTTTAAATCTCTCATCGGTCAAATGTCATTAAAAACCTATCCGAAAAAGTAAACATACATACGAAAATCTTTACATTTTTCACGTCTTAATTGTCCGTTAAGCGAAACGAACCCGAAAACAAAAAAATCGAACGTCAATCTAGAATCGGACGTAGTTTAATTAATAAATAGTGTTTCTACTATGTTTACAAATTTCATGAATGGGTGAAAAAAAACAACAAAACACGTTTCGATACTCCGCAAACTCAACGTTTCTAGCGCCTCTTTCGTAAGACTGTGGCTGTGTGCTGTTTCACGCTCATGCACAAGACTCCGTCTGCTCTCTAAAATACGAGCTATAGCGAACTGTTACGATCCAACTAACGAACTCGGACCACACACGGTGTATGTTTAGAATGTAAATTCTCTAAATTACATTACTTACATTTTTTTCGTCACTATTACCATATTCAATTTTTATCTTGCCATTAGTAGGGAGACGTACATTCAAAAAGTCGATCTTTAACTTTCAAAACGCTACGCACACCAATACGTTACGCTGGAGAAAAAAAAACCACTCATCCGCAATCAGACAATTAAAATTAATAATAATCTTTTACTAACCACGATATTCCTTATTAAAAAGACAATCAAATTGACGCAAGTGCTTGCGACCGATGTTGGTTCAATAAAAAACTATACATAAACACATTATATCGGATTGTTTTAAACCTTTTTCCTCCTATTCCGTACATAACGTAAGTATATATCGCGCTATCCGCTTTACTACAATGCGACATTAGAATTAGAGTTCAATTAAAGAAATTGTAATTCATGATGAGACTGTGGTGTCTTCTTTTTGTAATCGTGCCAACAGACGATTTAACTGCATGGATATATTGCAATTATACAGTAGAATCCACGTAAAAACATTTAAACGAAATCGGATAAGGATTGATGGCAAAACAGTTACTAATAACTACTTTCTTATTCCTTATTTTTGTATTGTTTTCAACAGTTCTACGAACAATTCACACCAGCCCGTGTGAAAAATATATACTCAGAATAATTATTAATAGATAATTTACGCACAACAAGAGACGTTTGCTTATAAATGCGTTAAAATTAAAATATTTTGCAGTTTTGACGTTTACTTAAGGCCTGTGTGAGAAAATACGGGCACACCTACACCATAGCAAACATAATTCGCTTAAAAAAATCTCAACACCGAACGAAATTCAGCGGAACCATGTGATCGACTTGCAATTGAAACCACAGAAAAAGTAAATACAGTGTAGTCTCGATAACGTGAACAGTTTATGTACGTGGTGTTCACGTTTTCGAGAAGTTCACGTCATTCGATAGGTAGATTGCAAGGCATGCTCTGATGTTTGTGCAATCAAATGATGTTTTCAGAAATATATAAAAAATGGTTAAAGTAATATTTATCCATTTAAAAAAATATATTGTACGTATATAAATAAATACATAAAAGGTGTTTCTTCTGAAAATATCAACAATGCATATCTTATGTAAGTACATATGTACCTGCGTATGTATGTAGTATCACTTTTTAAAGAAAAAGACAATTTTGTTTGTCTAAATGCTTGAGCACTTGATAGTAGAGTGGCCTTTTCGCGCAAACATCGCAGTGCTTGAAGGTTGGCTCCAATTTGTTCCATGCCCTTAATAAATTAGAAACAGCATCTCTTAGGCTATACTGCTTCAAAACCTCGTTTATATCCTTTGACTTAATAAAGAAAGATTGAAATTTCAGTGTTCCAGCTGCACAGAGTTTGAGTACTTGATTAATAACACATAAATCGATAATAAACTCCATCCAATTTTAAGAAAACAATTAATAACAAAATTGTTGTTAATTATTTTGTTATTAATTACTCTATATTTTTTTTAAATATCTAACAACAAATATTGCAACATTTAAGAGGATAACTTTTTTTCATTTTGCATCAAAATAGTAATGTTTGCTGAAAACAACTAATTTTAATTCTTGCACAAAAATTGAAATTAATTTTACGATCTATCATTAAACCATTAAAAATGTTAAATACATATTATGCCTAGAAATCCACAGTGATGTTTTTGAACAAATCTATCAGCTCATCTTTCCTATTTATTATATGTACCTACTTGTTGAATTACACGAAAAAAGAACGTTGAGATTTTAGTTTTAATGATATCTTTAAGCGAACCAAAAGTTAATATGTAATATTCCGTCTCAGCACTCCATGTTTTCAAGCGAAAAACTTATGTGAATAGTTTTATATTTAATTTACAAAAGAACGAGGCATAAATGTTTATAAGAAAGAATTTCTCTATTAGATTCAGGAAAATATACAGGATGTTCCATTAAAAAAATTAAAGCAGCATGAATCAAGCTTGGCAACGATATCCATAGCCATATTGAAAGAAATTATCTTTCGCCCACGCATTAAGTGGACACGCTGTATAATACAATAAATATGTCGTTTTTTTGCCTTATCATCAAACAGTAATAATAAATTTTATTCGTTTTATAAATTCAAACGAATATAAATAGGCGAACGATTAAAATAGTAAAGTAAAAGTGTCCGTTTACCTTTAAACGGCCCTATATACCCCGAAGTTTTAGGTATAAGCAAGCTCACGGATAACTTACTCGAGAATATTCTCGGTGTTTTTAGAACCGCCTGCTTCTCGAACAGCAAACACGGGCCTTTCAGTTATCCCCGATGCGTGTTCTTAATGCATTATCATCTACAGTTGCTTCTACCTCTCTAGAATTGCCCGAAAGTATTGGTTGAATGTACTCACCTTTCTGGAATAAAAAAAAATCATTTAAGTCTCGTTATTGTGGTAAAATGATAAAAATAATTTTAAAATACTAACGTGCATTATTACAATTAAAAAAGAGTCTGTGTGGTGCTGTATATTTTGTAAATTACGGTATAATATATGGTAATCAGGTAATCAAGTAATATTAATTAGTCGTTGAAATAACAGCGCCTTTATATTAAGCAACAAAAAGAAAATCTTTTAAAGAACAGTAATCTGAGTTAATATTCAGGTTAGTTTTGTTCGAATTAGTGAATGATCCTTTCATTTAACTTCAAAATTTTGTAAATACCTAGGAAACTACAACATAATTTTCTTTTTAAAACATAAATCTACCTATATGTATATAATACCAGGTGTCCAGGATAACATGATAACTAACGCTGGCCACGAGCGGTACCGCGCATCGGCGTAGAATCAGTTCGTACCGAGAGAACGGTAGTATTACTTCGTCTGCGGAGCAGTACGGACATTTTCGCTGCCGGTCATTTGCGCAATTGTTTTATCTGTCCTAGAAAAATTATGATTTCGTCAGCAAAACGACCGCGGTCGCACAAACTTCGAAAATTTATTGCAGAAATTCCAGACTTAATATATGAAGGTGCTAAAATTAATGTGTAATCTGTAAAATCCCGTTAATGTGTTGGTCCAGACAACATTGTCTACGACACGTAAATAGTGAAAAGCATGTCTCAAAAAGAAACTTGCGCACGAGACAATGAAAAATTTATATTTAATTTATGCGTTACGTTTATCGCATGTAATATACCGTTTAATTTACTAGACAAGGAACCATTTATCTGCTTTTGGAATAACTATTCGGAGTGCAAATTATCAAGTCGAACATCGTTACGAAGAATTGTGCCATCTGCGCGCGAACATATTGAACAAAAAATAAAATCGGAGTTGAAAGATCACAAATTGTGGTTATGTGTCGACGAAACAACAGATCGAAGAAACATTCTGTTCTTAATGTAATGGCACGCAAATTGGAACCTCATCATCGGGCACCTTCAATTCTATTAGTCTCCAAACGAATACAACAGTGTACTGCCGAAGTAATTTCAAAGTTAGTGTTAAATACATTGGACAAGTTTGAACTTTCAACAACCAACTCTTGATGTTAGTGAGTGATGGTGCTGCAAACATGCTTTCTGTAGGCCGGTCTCTTAAAAGCATTCTGCTAATTTGTTACACATTACGTGTAAAATTCATGCTCTCAATCTTGTGGCGGATAGTATCAGAAAATGTTATCCTGAGGTAGACGCTTTAATAGCGCATACCAAAGCAGTATTTGTCAATCACCGAAACGTAATCGCGAATTTCACAGACTGTGCCCCCGTATACCAGAGCCACCAGAACCTATTCTAACTCGTTGGGGAACATGGTTGCAGGCCGCGTTTTATTATCATAAATATTTTGACAATATTAAGAACGTGGTTTTACAATTCGATACAAAGGAGCTGCCGCTATCCAGAAAAGCCAGTCGAAATTTCAAGATAGTCCAGGTTAAAATGGTATTTAAAAATCATTCACGACAATTACTTCGAGCTAGCAGATCCAATAGAAAAATTACAAAATCCTGCGGTGCCGTAGAAAAATCTCTACAAATAGTGTAACATGTTTCACGCACAGCTATGCGCGATTGAAGACGCAAAAAATGTTTCTGTTCTAGAAAATTTGAAAGTGTTTTTGAGAAAAATTCTGATTTTGGCACTTAAGAACATATTTGTGAAGGTGCGTCACAGAATCGTTAAGTTTTTGAAAGATTATTTACTTACGCAAATATTACGTCACTAGGTGTAGAACGTTCGTTCTCTGCATATAAACGCATTTTTCCCTCATGCCGTACTAGTTTTGCCGAAACAACAGTTGAAACATATCTAATGTTGCAGATATTTAACAGACATTATTCACTTTGTGATTTCACGAAGGACTCTTAAAATGGTAAGTGTTTGAGCACGTGTTATTTAATTTTTATTTAAAAGATGAGCGTAATTATTTGCGGCGGCAAACATCTCTATTAGCAGAATAACTCTAGTGGAACGCGAGGCCTGGTCGACTCTACCTACTGCGCGGTACCGCTCATGGCCAGCTTTAATGATAACCGTTTAGAGATACAAGGTTGGTTAAATGGAGAAAAGTTGCGCACTTATACGGCTAAGTACAAGATACCGGATGAAAACCAGAAGTGTGCGTTTTTCTAAAAACCTTAATATTTTCTTTATTATAAAAAATACAGTAATCAAATTTTCAGCATTGGGATAGTTAGTAATGGGGACTTCAAAAATGGAATTAGAAAAATTCTAGCCTCACTGAGTTCTTTGTGCTTGTACCCAACTTTTGTTTTTCTTATGGGCGTCATATTGAATCTTTACATTTTTGAAATGGTCATAAAATGCTTTTCAACCATGTAAAACATCCCTATGTTCAATGCAGAAAAACTAAAAAATAGCAAAATTACGATTTAACCGTAGTAGGCTGGCACCTATCCATACATTATTAAACCATAGCAACGCTCTGAATTTTCTATGCTGTCAACGTTCTTTGTGTGTAAAAGTCGTTATTTGTGATTTTAAATGGATTGTTTTTCTCACAGTGATATGATTGTTGGCGTTGTTTTGTTCTCTGTCGGAAAAACGATTAAATGGCCGCAAAATGTATTTTCAGCAGGTAGAAGCTATTTTTCGCGATTACGTGAATTCAATAAATCGCGGACGTGTTAAGTCGAAAAGGAATAAGCACACGACTAAAATACAAAAAATATGGTCTGCAGCCGTTTTGAGAAACCTTGTACTTCTTGTACGACGAAAGAAGTGGAAATACCATAGGCATTGCCCTATCAACCAGCCATAGAATTTTAAGACGTTACAAATACATCTCTACGCGAGCGCCCTGCCGAGGGCTTCAAAACGGTGACGAGAAGAATGGAATTTTGTCAATGGTTTATCAGAAAACATAATGAAATTCCAAATTTTACTATGAAAATTTTATGGTCGAACGAGAGTCGCTTCTGTGGATTATTTAATCACAAGAATACTATTTTTTGGTCCAATGAAAATCCACATCTAATTCGTGGGATCAGACAGCAAGTGAAATGAGGGTTTAATGTATGGATAGGTGTTATTGGTACCCACATTGTCGGCCCTATCTTTTATAATGAAAACTTAAACTCGGCTAGATATAAAATATTAAGGTTTTTAGAAAACGCATACTTTTGGTTTTCACCCTGTATCTCAGTAACGGAATGGATTTTAAAAAATGTAATTCCGTTAACCGACCTCGTATTTCTAACGGTTTCCAATATACCGATGTACTTCATGTTATCTTAGACACCCGGTATATTACATAGCCTCAAGGATTACGAAAACTATTTTTAATAAATGAAGCCGGTACTACCAAGAAAATCAATTTAAAATTATTATCATTAGAGTAACCTAAACTTGCGGACTCGCATAGGCGTCGGTATTACGGGTTAATATAAGAATACGAAAAATTCATAAATAAACTAAACCGGTAGAGAAGCAGGCATGTAGTGTCGACCTTGAATATAAATCATGTTAAACCGCGCAGAGAGAGATTTCGTTTTAGTACCGGTTGAGCTGTTGCAGAGATTAGTCGAACGGTCAAGGTTATGTACTTACGTGTCGCTTTTGAAAATACAGCTGGTGTTTTTTGTGTGTTGTAGTATTATACCAAGTACATAATTAGTGTATCGTTTCATATAGAACTAATATTTACATACCTAAGAAAACAATGCCTCGTAATAGATTTGCTACTAATGTACATAAGTATGTGTCACCTTTTCCCCATTTAAAATATGACGGTAGTGCAGTTTTTTGCTTAATATGCAATGTTCGTTTGGCTGCATTGGACAGATCTGATTGCCAGAGGCATGTCAATGGTATTAAGCATATGAGAAATGCAAGAACTGAAATACCTTATACACTATTCCTCATACATTTATTAATTATGTTTACCTCTTGTAATCTTCCGTTGTCGTTGGTGAGAAAAGCAGCTTTTAAAACGTTTTGGCGACAATACGTTCCAAAGTAACCATTACCCTCACAAACACAATTACAGAATCATTTGCCGCGAATGAAAGAGATGCTAGAAAATGTGTGTAAACGTGATTTGTGTTCCAAAAAAATATGGATTACCGTGGATGAGACGACCGATATAAAAAAAAACAGTATTGTGAATGTAATAGCTCGCGTTTTATCTAGCGAGAACACAGCATCTCGATATTTGTTAGCTTGCAAACGTGTTCAACAATGTACCGCGGAAAATATTCAAAATTGATAATGAACGCTTTGAAAAAATGTAAAATTACCCAAGATCAAGTTGTGATGATTGTGACAGATAGTGCAGCAACGATGTTAAGTGTTGGGCGATCCTTAAAACATATATTTCCTAACTTAATACATATAACCTGCGTACTGCATGCTTTGCATTTAGTTAGTGAAGTTGTTCGACAACATTACGGAAACGTTGATCGGATGATTGGAAGTACTAAAGCAGTGTTTCGTAAATCTCCTAAACGTTTAAAAGAATTTCGTAAATTTTCTCCAGGTATTCCAGAACCTCCTGAACCAATTTTAACGCGATGGGGTACTTGGCTAACAGCAGCTTCTTACTATTTGATCCATTTTCAACAAATTCAATCAGTTATAATGTGATTCAATCGGAACGAATCCAAAGCAATTAGAGAAAGTTAAAGAGAATTTCAAATTCCTCAACTTTTAGAAGATTTAACAACAATGTGTACCAATTATACAGTATTACTAGATGCCATCAGAAAACTACAATGTACTGAATTGTCATTGCAGGAATCATTAGACATAGTGGAGAGTGTAAAAAATAAATTCCACACATTAAATGATACGCCAGGATTATGCGCTAGTCAAAAGTTGGCAGATGTTTTAAGGAAAAATCCCGATTTTAATACTTTAGAGGCCGTTTATAATAAGTGTAAGAATAGTGAACTTTTAAGTGATTTTGAAAAACAGTTTCTACATGCAAATGTAACTTCCTTAGATGTGGAGAGATCGTTTTCTATGTATAAGAATATTTTCCTTGTCGACGCACAAGGTTTAAAGAAGTAACTGTGGAAACATATGCAATGATGCAAGTTTACAGTAGTTCACATCCTGATGCCTCTAATTTGTTGAATAATTAGCAAGTAAGTTTATTTATGAATTTTTCGTATTCTTATATTAACCCGTAATACCGACGCCTATGCGAGTCCGCAAGTTTTGGTTACTCTAATTATCATTGATCCTTTTTCACGGAGTAAATATTATTTTGACACGTTTTTCGTAATTGTAATTTATAAAATAAATCATTTTTTTTTGTAATGTAGTGTTTCAAAATAAATCATCTTACTGCTTTGTAAAAAGGATGTTAGACACCTAGATGTTATATAACGACCCAATTAACAGAGATGACTTTTTCTTTTATTAACACAATTTTCTTTTTCTATTATTAACACAATTTAAAGTATTCTTCCACCTTGGTATCTGTTACAGTAACACGTGTAAATAAAAGTTTTTCCTTTATCATTTTTCTAATTTTGATATTAATTTAGGAAATCTGAGAAATACCATCCTGGCTTCCTACAGTAAGGATGGAATTCTTATTGATTAACACTTGATTGAGATATCTCCTTGCAAGGAATATATTAAGAGATATTTCTGAACATTTTGACAAGACCTTGTTTAGGGAATTAATCTATATCGTTAATTCCCTAATTATGTGATATTCTGACCGTCCCGAACGTTTCGATATTTTCTATCAAAACAAATGGTAGTTTGGAAAGGATGAAAGAAATATCGCTTTTGTTTAGTTCCCATATATTTAACAACAAATAATAATAGTATAATATAACAATGTATAATCGATTCTATAACAATTGAAGGTACCTTTGGCGATGCCTTAAGCTTTAACCTTACAAATACTTAGGATTATTTGAATATATTCGGTATATCATATTAATCATATATATCCTTTATTTCGACAGCTAAGATTCTATTTTGATAAACTTATGCAACCGATAGTGCACGAACACACTGCATATATCTATTTTATACAATGGTGTTATCAATGCACTCGAGAATGGCTTAGTTATACATACTTGAAACACTTATTGGTAATTATACGGTCATTATGCTTTATTTTTAGTTACAGTGATAATCCCCAAGTGACGTGGTAGATGCCTACGAAACGATAATCAAAGAAAAATAATTGGGAAAATTTACTAAAGAATAAATAATTTATTTTTAACGTAATATCCTTAATAACATTTTATTTTTCCTTTCTTTTTATAGGTAAAGTACATAATGAGAAAACTTTTCTGGTTCGTAATGCTTGGAAAGAACACAACTCAACAAATAATACGTTCGAATCGTAAAATGGCAGAGAGAGAATTATGGAATTACGCTAAACCAAGTCGACGCATCTCTTTCAATAACTCGTTACCCATTTGCGCTGGAGATTTGGTTACAATCACCCCTGCCTAAAAAAAAAATATTATAAAATGATAATAAATTAATAAATCAATCGCAATACTTTTTCTAAAGCATTAATCTTATCTTGAGCACCTCCTTTTCCTCCAGAAATTATAGCACCAGCATGTCCCATTCTCCTTCCAGGAGGAGCCGATAATCCAGCAATAAATGATACCACAGGCTTAGCATTTGGTCCCTAAAAATATATGGATTAATCTATTTTTACTCGAAAAATCCAACCCGGTTCTACAGTATTATTTTTCATCAGAAATTCAGCCGCATTTTCCTCAGCTACACCTCCAATTTCACCAATTAGAATGATACCCTTGGTATCTGGATCATTCAAGAACACCTCTAGGCAGTCAATGAAATCAGTACCATTAAATGGATCACCTCCAATTCCAACGCAGAGCGTTTGGCCTAAACCTACTTGAGTAGTTTGATGCACAGCTTCGTATGTTAGAGTACCAGATCTAGACACTACACCAATTTTGCCCCTTTGATGAATATGTCCAGGCATAATACCAATTTTGCACTGGAAATATAACGCGGATTAAAAACAATTTTCTATATAATTTAGGTCGGGTACTAACTTGTTCTGGTGCAATGATACCAGGGCAATTTGGACCAACTAAACGGGATTTATTCTGGCGGACTAATCTATGTTTAACTTTCACCATATCTTGTTGGGGTATACCTTCAGTGATACAAACTATCAAAGGTATTTCAGCATCAATAGCTTCAAGAATTGCTGCAGCTGCCCCTGGTGGTGGGACATAAATTACAGTAGCGTCACATGCGGTCGCTTCCCTCGCCTATAAAATAAATTTAAATTTGTTTACTATGGCACTATACAATATGAAATATTGGCGATAAAGTGTCAGCAAAGATTTGTTATATAAACAGACCTTGACATGACATTTTTTGTTATGATTAACATTGTTGATTAGTCTCTTCTGATAAGAAATATATAAAAAAGGAAGACGGTTTTATTCCCTTTATGGAAAATTTTAAAAATCAATAATGTTATTGATTTAATTACTTTATGGATATTTCTTCAAAGCTCACCTCTTTAACTGAGTTGAATACTGGCAAATCAAGATGTTTCTTACCACCTTTTCCAGGTGATACTCCTCCAACTAAATTGGTACCATATTCAATGGCCTGTTTGCTATGAAATGTGCCTTGTTTGCCAGTAAATCCTTGGCAGATTACCTTTGTATTCCCACTCAATTTCAAATTTGCTCTTGTAGCATTATAACTCTTATACCTCACCAACTTGATGCCATCTAAAATAATTCATATAAATTATAGAATTCATTTGTAAACATGCACTTTGAACTAGATTGGGAAAATTGTAAAGTTGACAAGCAAGTACTAAGGTCAAGTCAATCCCAATCGTTCTTGTGCATTTCATTCCATAAATAGCAACTATAATTAATCAAAATAATGTGTCAATTTTATTGTGCATTATATAATTTTACTTACTGTATGCATTTGCCAATATCCTTGAAGGTACTGCCATATCTTTAATTGCCAAAATGCGTTTCTTTTTCTCAGTAAAAAAACAATCTAGTTTTCTAAGGAAATTACACGAATATATACAACGCACTACCGCTTAAATTTACCCAGTATCTCTGAGAAATCTCCGATTCTACTGGTGGTTATAACCCAGAAATTATAGCCAAGCTACGATCCGTTCAACAGCACGCGGCGAACTAAACGATTGCTGCTCTAAGCTCTTAAAACCCGGATTGTCACATATAGGGGATTAAAAAAAATGGGAATATAATGGAAAAGATAACACACGCTGATTAAAAACGTCACTTTTTCAATGGCAAATTAAAAGATGTCGTTATTAGGAAATGAATTAATTTATATTGCTATTATTATTTCTCCTCTGCAAGGTCAATATTTTGCACCATCTGTTGATCGGAAGCAAAATTCAAAGATGGCGGATACTCTTTTTCCTGGAATGGTAACTTTATCCTGTTTGTTGTTCCACGAAATAGAAAAAGAAAACTGATCAATTTGTCTTTTTTACGGAAACAAAGCAATTCTTATGACTGATGGTGCTATTTACTCAGCTCCAAAAGATTTTGCAAGACGATTAACATTTATCTTGCTACTATTATACGTGCTTACATGCACTATGAAGGCAAAAAAAGAATTTTTGCTTGTTCTTAAATTTTTTAAGTAGATTTCTTAATACTTTTGAACCTAAGATTAAAATTGTGTACGATGATTTCTTTTATCTTTTACAAAAGCATTTGTAGATGGTAACAACCAGAAATCATGCTACAATAGTGTCGAGAACTTGAAATTCTCTTGAAATTGAAGTGTTATTAGCAAAGTTATGAACAAACAAGGCCTTTTGTGGAACCATCTAAAACAAGAGATTATAATATAGGAAAAAAATAATCGAGGAAATTGAGATCAAGGGATAAAAATCTAAGGTACCATTGTTTCAAATTCATTTCTTAGAAATGAATAGCAAACCATATACCTTATTAACAATAATAAAAAATTCTCCGCATAGTATTATAGATAACTAGAGCGGGCCAAGAGCGCCACGCGCCAGGTTCGCAATCAGGCTGCCGGGCGCATATATGTATGTAAACATAGGTAATTTAAATATGTAATTATTAGGACGAGGACCAAAACCACTTTTCTATTACGTCGTGAAGACGCGCAAATATACACCTGCAGTTTGGGGGTTCGTTGATAAATAAGGCGTTGTTCACAGTGGGCCACTACAAAAAAAAAGTTCATTCATCGACGGCTACGAACTAACAGCGCGCTTATTCATTTACGGATGACGCGCTCTATTCATCAACAAATGACGAGTCTGCAGATGTTACGTTTGCACCACTTCGTGGCATACTAGAAACAAGCGTCGGTGTGCTCGCTTTAGTGATTATGTCTAACGTAACTATTAAAAATAAACGGCCATTACCTACGAAAGTTAATAAATTTCTTAGTGAATTTGTGGATTTACACTACAATGGGAGTACAATTTTCTGTAAAGTTTGTAAAAAGAAACTACTGTGCTGGAGCAAACGTGATTGTGAAAGACATATAAATAGCGCACACCACAGAAATAAAAGAAATGGTGTGTCACAACAACGTCAATTTCAATTAGAATTGCTTTTAACGTTTATGGTATGCGGTCTACCACTTCGTATACTTGATAAAAAAGCATTTCGAAAATTCTGGGGTACATACAATACCGAGTGGATACTACCATCTCGGACAGCGTTACGGAGAGATATTCCACGAATACGTGAGCCGAATTAAAAGATAAACAGCTGTGGCTATGTCTTGATGAGACGACAGATTGCAAAAAAAATTCTATTTTGAATATAATAGTGCGCGTATTAGATCCTATTAAACCAAATTTTGCAATTCTATTAGCCAGCAGAAGATTAAAACAGTGTACTAGTAAAGCAATTACGGCCGTAGTTCTCGAAACGTTACAAAAATTTCAAGTGTCAACCAGTCAACTGTTGTTGTTCATGAGCGATGGTGCAGCAACAATGTGTAGTGTAGGCCGTTCCCTTAAAGAAAAGTGTGAAGGACTTTTACATGTTACGTGTAAAGTCCATGCTTTACATCTTGTGGCACAAACTATTCGAGAGTGTTACCCGGAGGTGGATGCATTAATAGCAAACACAAAAAAGTGTTTCTCAAAAGTCCTAAGAGGACTAGGGCATTCCACAGGTTATGCCCTAGTATTCGAGAACCACCACAGCCCATTCTTACGCGTTGGGGAACGTGGTTAAAAGCCGCTTTTTATTATAATGAACATTTTCAAGAAGTCAAATCCGTTATTTTGCAATTCGTCCCTGCCGAAGCTAGAGCTATTAGGATGAGCCAGAAGGGATTTCTCGATATTTCTGTTGAAACACATCTAAAGAATATTAGCAACAATTACAAAGGGTTAGTAGACGCCATAGAAAATTTGCAAAATTCTGGATTGTCGTTGGTAGAATCAGTGCAAGTCGTGGACGAAGTTAGTACATTGTTACACAGTATAAACGATGCAACAAGTGGACGAGTTTTAGCTAAGTTCGATAGTGTTTTAAAAAAGAATCCGGACTACACGAGATTAAGACAAATGTGCGATGGGGCATCTGCAGATTCCTTGACTAAGTCTAAAGATTATTTTAATTACGCCTGTCTTACTTCGGTAGACGTGGAACGGTCGTTTTCGAAATATAAGAACATTTTTTCGTCTCGGCGAACATCCTTCACCGAGGCAAATGTGGAAACTTATCTGATGGTGCAACTTTTTAAACAAGCCTATCCGCATTATTAAGAAGGATAGAACTTATTTATTATATCTTTATTTACAGTTACATTATTAAGTACAACAGAATAAAAAAAGCGTTCAGTTTTCTCAGTTATTTCCTTATTACATCCCATTTACAACGCATACCGTTTTCAATCAAATAAAAAATCATAATGAAAATAAAAACACCTCAGCGTGTACATATATATATATATATATATATTATATATATATATATATATATCCGCTCTAATTACTAAACATTATTATTGCGTCAGCTTTTATTTTTTTACTCTTGTGTATTAATTTCGAAATATCACATATCTGCTGTGACTCACATATACGCTATTTACAATAAGCGGCCGTTGCGCCTGATTCCGATTCTGTTGGATGGCGCAATTTGGCCCGCTCTATAGATAACTTATGGGCAAATATGCGGTAACAGCCAGAGGCGTGGCGAGCGCATAAAAGTTTACACATAAAATAGAAGGTAAGAAATAAATTATAAAACGTGCTGAAACACTTACCGTTTTAAAAGTCTTCCGTGAAATCACAAACTGGGTAACATCTGTTAAATATTTGAATCATGAGATATGTTTCCACAGCTGTTTCAGTCAAGTGAGTACGACGTGCAGGATAAATGTTTTTTAATGCCGAAAACGACCGTTCGACATCTAGCGATGTTATATTTGCATATTTAAAATAATCTTTAAAACAACTTAATGCATCTTCACACGCACCTTCACAAATTTGTCTTAATATAAGAAAATCGGAGACTTTCTCTAAAACACTTTCAATTTTTTGTATTACACACCAATTTGTTTCGCCTTCTACAGCGCATAACCGTGCGTGAACATCGTTCACAATTTGAACAGAATCCACTAGCGACATCGAAACATTTTGTCATTTTTCTATTCCCTCCGCTAGTCCGAAGTAATTGTTGTGAATAGTTTGTAAATCTCTTTTAACCTGACTATCTTGAAATATTTCCTGGCTTTTCTTGATTGCTGCAGCTTCTGTCGGATTGAATTTTAAAACTACCTTCTTTACTTGATCAAAATATTTGTTGTAGTAAAACGCAGCCTGCAACCATGTTCCCCAACGTGTAACAATCGGCTGTGGTGGTTCAGGTAAGTCAGGACACAGTTTGTGAAATAGTCGGGTACGTTTCGGGGACTTTAGAAACACTGCCTTTGTACTAGCAATTAATACATTTACTAGTGGAAAACATGTAGGAATCATTTGTGCCGCAAGATTTAGAGTATGGATTTTACACGTTACACGTAAGAAGTTACCACTGTGTTCTTTGAGAGATCTGCCCAAAGAACGCATGTTTGTGGCACCATTACTCATAAACATTAAAAGTTGCTTAGTTGAAACTTCAAATTTGTTCTATGAGTTCAACACCACCTTTAAAATCTCATCGGCAGTACAGTATATAACTCTTTTGGAAGCAAGTAAGAAGGAGGATGACAGTCGATGTGGTTCCATTGTACGTATCATTACATTAACCACAGAATGTTTTTGGCGATCTGTTGTTTCGTCCACACACACCCAGTTTTTTATCTTTCAATTCCGTTTTCATTCCTTTTTTCTATATGTTCACGAGCAAATGGCACTACATTTCGTATCGATGTCCGACTAGGTAATTTACAGTCCGCATATTTATTCCAGAAGGAGACAAATGCTTCGTTGTCTAGTAAACGAAACGATAGATTACATAAAATAAGAGTAACACATAAATCAAATGTAAATTTTTCTTGGTCTCGTATGCCACTTTTTACAGAAGAATGCTGTTTGCTTTCGATGTGAAGTTGACAATGGCTTCTGGACCAACACATTAAAGGGATTTTACAAACTAGACATTGAATTTTAGGGCCATCAAAAATTAAGTCCGGCATGTCCACTATAAAGTTTTTAACTGTATCTGCCATTGGTCGTTTTCGCGACATTTTTAAAGCAAACATAAGCGTACAATTATAAAATAAATTACGACATCCTACACATACACAGAACTACTCGCATACAGCATCGATTTAGTACTGACACTGTGAACGCGTGAAATAAATAATCGCCGACTTCGCACCACATATCTACTACACTGACTGTTACCGGTGTTTGCCCAGACTATAGATAACTCAAAATTCTTTGAAGTATTACAAAATATTTAAGTCAAAACGAATTGAGCAAGCAAAATTTTAGCCTTTGTTGTTGACTGCTAAAAAGATACTTAATAATAAGTTATAATGTCATTTGTACACTTTCATTTATAGAATTTTTGAACAAAGCTAAAAATCATAGGCAACTGGTTGTTTTTTTTTTTTTTTGGAAAATTAATGTCTTTAGCTATTGACAAAATTTGGGAGCCAAAGGACCTTTTTGTGGCCTTCAGAAGACCCGTTTAAAACATGAAATTATAATATAGGAAGAATATACCACTTGATGATAAAAAAAGGGCTAAAAATCTAGGGCACCATTGTTTCAATTTTATTTTCTAGAAATGAAGAGCAAACCACGTACCTTATTAACAATAAGAATCAAAAATTATCAACATAGCGTTGTAGTTAACTCAAAAATCTTTATAAGTCAAAAGGACTGGGGCAGGCACTTTCACTTAAAACTCAAAAAAAAAAAACAAAAATAATGAGCAATTGGTTATTTTTTTAGAAAACTAATTGGCAAAAGTGAGCTAAAAAAGCTTTATGTGGTAAAAAAATCTATTTAAAACAACTGAATATAATGTGGGCGAAAAAATAATAACCAAGAAAATCTAGAAATGGCATCAATTGAGAACAAAGGAGGTATGCCTTGCATATTTTGAAAAGAACATGCTGTATATGTTATTTCGCAAAAATGTTTCGCAAAAAAATCGGTATTTTATGCAACCACAAAAGCATCTCTTGGAATTGTGTAAAATAGAAAGCGTACGTCAAGTCAAAGTAATGAGTATGCGATAAAAAAATGAGTAATTCCTTAACCTATTCAATGTAATTCAATGAAATTATCGTGAAAATTAAAGACCACTTGTGGTTGCTGACTTTTGACGTGACAGTGTTCCTGATAGTCTGACAGTACGATTTCGTATATGAACGTTTTAAGACGAAGAAAATTAAATAGACAAAAAGATGCTAATATGGTGTAGTAAACATTAGTTAATACCTATTGACTTGAAAGTATAATTAGATTACAAATTGGAACGTAGATAACGATTACGAGCACAAGGTTAGCAAATTGTGTTTTTAAAATCAACGCAATTATTCTGTTTTATTGTGATGTGGTGTCAAACTGGGAACTGAAAAGGTCAAATTTGTTTTGTACGTATTTAACAAAAAAAAAGTGTGGATTTGTATTTCCGAAAATTTCTTCCTATATATTTATATGTGGTTACTAATATAAGTTGCGCCTGCGCAAAAATCACTTGTCACAGTGTCTGAAAGTGCAGATTGCAGTGGTACGAATCAAGTGAAAAACGGCCATTGTTTCCTCGGTGATTACGCTTCTGAAGTTGATTATTAGTGTTGTGTATTGTCTGAATGTTAAAAGTTTTATGACGATCCGAACATGTCTTCCCCAAGTGCTGGAAAACGAAGAATGGATACCGATGTCATAAAATTGTATCCTTTGTGCCATAGTAAATCGAAAATGTAAACAATAACACACAGGGTCCTTTATATCAGCTGATCGTAGTTGTCTTTTGTAACATAATATTAGTATTATTAATTACATATTAATTGTCGTACGTGTAAAATTGTACGCAACACGAAACCACTCCCAACAGATCACATATTAATTTTGATTATTTTCAATATCAAATCAATAGCTTTGTTTCATAGTTTTCATGTCCTTGTATATAATTATATGTTTTCCTTAATTATCTCTAACAGAATTGAAAGCAAACATGAAGTTACAATATTAGGGGGACTAAATGAATTTTGTGTTAAATTTTATGGACCTCGAGGCAGTGAGTATAACAATTTATTATATTATTATAATTATTTCTTATTTTATCAAACAAGTAATGCATATTTACATTCTATTTCGAAGTATAACAATCAAAATATATGCAACTAATACCTTTTATCATTTTAAAATAAAGTTTCATATTATTTACAGTTAACACAATAACACCAGTAAACAATTACTTATCATTGTTTCCATTTGCTAAAAAAACTGATAAGTATAAGTCAAACAATAGAGTTTAAATTTTAAAAATATAAATTCCCAACCCATTTAAGGTAATATACAATCTTCTATATATATGGATAAAGTCCAAAAATCATATTAAAAGCCTGTGTTATAATTTACTTGATAATATGCAAATTGATATGACTCCTATCAGTCCTCTGTGACTTCATAAATAAAATTGAGTTGACAGAATATTCATAGTTCATTTAGCAAACAAATTAATTTTTCGTCATCTAAAGAGTCGATTTTTCTAAAAATAGGATATGTATGGAACTTCATTTTAATATATTTTTTTCTAAGGCAATTCGGAAAATATACACTGGCGTTCAAATGTTTCTGAATACAAGTGTATATTTTCTATTATTATTGGTTCTGCGCAATTTACCGGCCTTAATTCGACTAGGAAATTTGAGTAAATCGATCATATTTCGTCGAAGATTAATCAAATTTTTGCAATATGGAAACATACTTGAAGCTGCTTGTTTATATATTTAGCATGCTTGTCAATATCTTCATTACGTCACACCGTTAATAATCGTGTAAATTGGTAAGAAGAGCAATGAACATTTTCGTTAATTCCATTGTTATCTCTTTGTGTGACGATTTCCATATTTCTACGAAATTTATTTTTGTTTCTTGAATATTTTTAGTGTTTCTATTTTTATCTAGAAAATCCAAGGATAGTAAAAATCTAATCAACGCTTCAAAAAGTCCATATGTAAACAAATTTGTTGTTTTAAATGTTTGCACTCTGCAACGTTATCGGAAAAAATTCATGATAAAAAAAAAAGTATTTTATCTTCATGCATGGACGTGATAAAGCATGTAGATGTTAAATTCTTTAACTGAATTCTATCAAAATAATGGATATTTAATAATCTCGTTATTCATTGCACAGCTATGACTCTATCACTATGATGTTCGACTATTTACTGTTGATTCTTATAAGTATTAATGACGCATCTGTCAAAAATGTTTGATAAAGTTGGAAAATGACATTTATCCTCGTATTTTAACTCTTACATGGAAATGTTTTATTACCAAAATAATAATTCCTCTCAATCAATATATTCCAGACAACTCAAGTTCCTTCAACAAATTAATTCATCCTCTACCCAGGCTAATCCAGTGAAATCCAGTGTATTGAAAACAATCAAGAAGCACTTTACTGAATACATGAATATCTTGAAGTTTCCGCAAATTTCTATGACAAATAAGCCCCAAGCCAATAGTCTGTACTTCAGTTAGACGCGTTACCATAACTACGTAGAGCTTATGAGTTAAAGGTATATAGGAGACATTGATAAAGCGAAATCTTAAATTGAAATTGTTCACGTCAAACGCGTATACCTTTAAAGGTTTGCAACCGTTTTCGGAAAGTATTATTTCAGGAAAATTGGAGTTTCATTTTAATGCTCGTAAAACGCTAAACCTTTTTCGTAAAGTAGGAATTTACTTTCAGATTTTATTTTTCACTTTTTCATTTGTATTTGCATTAATTTTTCAGCACCTTATGAAGGTGGAGTATGGAAGGTACGG
This sequence comes from Dynastes maya, assembly GCA_029619315.2. Lineage (NCBI taxonomy): Eukaryota > Metazoa > Arthropoda > Insecta > Coleoptera > Scarabaeidae > Dynastes > Dynastes maya. The sequence goes on along the minus strand of JAROYE020000012.1, from coordinate 1,896,701 downwards.
GTGCATTTACCAGAACATTACCCCTTCAAATCACCTAGTATAGGTTTTATGAATCGAGTGTATCATCCAAATATAGATGAAGTATCAGGAACAGTGTGTTTAGACGTAATAAATCAAGCATGGACTGCTTTATATGGTACCATTCTTAATAATTTACTTTGAACAAATTTTATTTATACCTTGTTTTCGCAGATCTATCAAATATTTTTGAATCATTTCTACCACAACTGTTAACCTATCCAAATCCAATAGACCCATTAAACGGGGATGCTGCTGCAATGTATCTTCACAAACCAGAAGAGTATAAGAAGAAAGTATCAGGTAAGCTGGCTGTTATTATTTTTTTTTTTTTGTATTTTTCATATCATAATAACGTAATATCGGCAACCTTGAATTCATTCGACTCCTATTAGTTGTTTGTTTAAAATCGTAGCATGGTTATATTTATTTTAAGGCCGTGTATTTATATAAAGATATCCACCTATATAGCTTCGTCATTGAATAAAATGACTCATGAATTTCGATGAATCCATTCACAAAATTAAAATCTTCGCGATCTTCAATTTGCTAAAATGGTTAAACATGAAACGACTTTAAACCATTTTTCTTAAATGTGTATTGCAAACAATTTCCTGTAATAATCTGTGTTCATTTCCAATCTTTGGGGGTTTTCTTCAGCAATGTTGAAGATATTCTCTTCATTTCGTAAATCAAGCCCTTCTCTTTCAAAAAGAATCCTTACGATTAGCAAACAATCTTCGTAAAAGGTTTCTGTTGGGAACTCTTTTATTTGGAAACTAGTTCAATTGCATAAATCATAAACAAAAATCACATCTGCATATTCCTTATGAATGAATATTTGAGGCATTTTAGTATCGAAATACTTAAGAATGCGAAATTTTAATCAAACCAATTAATGACAATATCTCAAATCAATCTATAAAAATTAATTTGTCAAAAATTTTTTGGGGGGAAGAATGGTCAACAATTAGACTAAAACTATTTTTTTTTATTTTAACCCCTTGTATCTACCTACAAAATATTTTCCATTCCTCCGGATTCACACTGTATTCGCATATAAAAGAAAGAGAATTAAATTAGGTATATATTCATTTTTCTGGGGTAGAATTTGATCTTATGTAAATTATCTATCGAAAAGAAATTTTTATACACTACGTCTAAATTCATACGTATCAAATTTAAAAGGGCTTATAATTGATTAATTACAAGAGAGTGGAATAAAATAAATGAATAATAACAATTAATATAGGAGTAAATAATTATATGGCGTATAGGATTGTGATGTGGTGTTAGAATGATTTTTATTTTTGTTTTTAAAGGAGATCAAATTTTTAATTTTACTGTTAAGTCTATATATTTTATCTTGTTTGTGTTGCTGGACAAAAGAATAAATATCAATCAGCAGTTCATCAAAAAGGATTGGAGAAAGTATTACCTTGAGTCTGTCGTATATCTAAGTTCGTCTTTTATAAGTAATTTCCTAAATGTGTGAAGTCCTTTTCATGAAGAATGGGATAAATTTGACCTATGTATAGCTTGAAAAAAGAAGAAAATTTTTATAAAATTAACTTAAATTTCATTCTTTTATAATAGTTAATATAAGTTACGATGTATTCTTTGTTGTCAAATTAGTATCTATGAATGATATATTTTTACTACATAATATCTCTTCGGATTCTTTCAGCGAGCCTGAAGATGGACATTAGTCCCGAAACCGGTCACTCTTTTTCATTAAATTGAATTATTGTGAGAAAGTGGACTTTTCTTTCAACCACCTTACTATGTATTCTTCACACAGAGTCGCATTAGATCAATTGAATTCAACTAGTCCAGCGAATTTGGCTCTACAGTATAGAAAGTTATCCATTAAGAAGACCAACGCCAACTGTTCTATATATTTCAACAATAGATGTCTCAAGTTGGACTTGATCCCAAAATATATTTCCATCACAGTCAACAGGTCAAATTTATCCCATAATACTCCAAAATAATTTTTTCTGTTTATGTTGAGGTAATGAAATTTTCTTTCATTAAGTTTAATTACGTTGGAGAATTTTGCTAATTTTCCAAGTTTTAAATTTTCCACCAAATGTAAAACATAACTAGAGCGGGCCAAGAGCGCCACGCGCCAGGTTCGCAATCAGGCTGCCGGGCGCATATATGTATGTAAACATAGGTAATTTAAATATGTAATTATTAGGACGAGGACCAAAACCACTGTCTATTACGTCGTGAAGACGCGCAAATATACACCTGCAGTTTGGGTGTTCGTTGATAAATAGGGCGTTGTTCACAGTGGGCCACTACAAAAAAAAAGTTCATTCATCGACGGCTACGAACTAACAGCGCGCTTATTCATTTACGGATGACGCGCTCTATTCATCAACAAATGACGAGTCTGCAGATGTTACGTTTGCACCACTTCGTGGCATACTAGAAACAAGCGTCGGTGTGCTCGCTTTAGTGATTATGTCTAACGTAACTATTAAAAATAAACGGCCATTACCTACGAAAGTTAATAAATTTCTTAGTGAATTTGTGGATTTACACTACAATGGGAGTACAATTTTCTGTAAAGTTTGTAAAAAGAAACTACTGTGCTGGAGCAAACGTGATTGTGAAAGACATATAAATAGCGCACACCACAGAAATAAAAGAAATGGTGTGTCACAACAACGTCAATTTCAATTAGAATTGCTTTTAACGTTTATGGTATGTGGTCTACCACTTCGTATACTTGATAAAAAAGCATTTCGAAAATTCTGGGGTACATACAATACCGAGTGGATACTACCATCTCGGACAGCGTTACGGAGAGATATTCCACGAATACGTGAGGACATTGAAAATCGAATTAAAGCCGAATTAAAAGATAAACAGCTGTGGCTATGTCTTGATGAGACGACAGATTGCAAAAAAAATTCTATTTTGAATATAATAGTGCGCGTATTAGATCCTATTAAACCAAATTTTGCAATTCTATTAGCCAGCAGAAGATTAAAACAGTGTACTAGTAAAGCAATTACGGCCGTAGTTCTCGAAACGTTACAAAAATTTCAAGTGTCAACCAGTCAACTGTTGTTGTTCATGAGCGATGGTGCAGCAACAATGTGTAGTGTAGGCCGTTCCCTTAAAGAAAAGTGTGAAGGACTTTTACATGTTACGTGTAAAGTCCATGCTTTACATCTTGTGGCACAAACTATTCGAGAGTGTTACCCGGAGGTGGATGCATTAATAGCAAACACAAAAAAAGTGTTTCTCAAAAGTCCTAAGAGGACTAGGGCATTCCACAGGTTATGCCCTGGTATTCGAGAACCACCACAGCCCATTCTTACGCGTTGGGGAACGTGGTTAAAAGCCGCTTTTTATTATAATGAACATTTTCAAGAAGTCAAATCCGTTATTTTGCAATTCGTCCCTGCCGAAGCTAGAGCTATTAGGATGAGCCAGAAGGGATTTCTCGATATTTCTGTTGAAACACATCTAAAGAATATTAGCAACAATTACAAAGGGTTAGTAGACGCGATAGAAAATTTGCAAAATTCTAGATTGTCGTTGGTAGAATCAGTGCAAGTCGTGGACGAAGTTAGTACATTGTTACACAGTATAAACGATGCAACAAGTGGACGAGTTTTAGCTAAGTTCGATAGTGTTTTAAAAAAGAATCCGGACTACACGAGATTAAGACATATGTGCGATGGGGCATCTGCAGATTCCTTGACTAAATCTAAAGATTATTTTAATTACGCCTGTCTTATTTCGGTAGACGTGGAACGGTCGTTTTTGAAATATAAGAACATTTTTTCGTCTCGGCGAACATCCTTCACCGAGGCAAATGTGGAAACTTATCTGATGGTGCAACTTTTTAAACAAGCCTATCCGCATTATAAGAAGGATAGAATTTATTTATTATATCTTTATTTACAGTTACATTATTAAGTACAACAGAATAAAAAAAGCGTTCAGTTTCTTAGTTATTTCCTTATTACATCCCATTTACAACGCATACCGTTTTCAATCAAATAAAAAATCATAATGAAAATATAAACACCTCAGCGTGTACATATATATATATATATCCGCTCTAATTACTAAACATTATTATTGCGTCAGCTTTTATTTTTTTACTCTTGTGTATTAATTTCGAAATATCACATATCTGCTATGACTCACATATACGCTATTTACAATAAGCGGCCGTTGCGCCTGATTCCGATTCTGTTGGATGGCGCAATTTGGCCCGCTCTAAACATAACACAGTGTCTAACCTGATCCTACAGAAATATTTTCAGAAAGGTAAATAATAAAATAGAATCCCATATGATGTGAATTTTATGGATATAATCGTATGTAGTATCCTAAAATTCGTTTTCTCCATTACCTTTGCATGGGAAATAGTAGGAAGTACATGATTTCCGTAAATGTTTTAATATTGGAAGTATATTCAAGAAAATTAGGATTTATAAAATAGTTTAGTTAGGCACGAAAATCTTTAATTTTTCTGATCTTATTTTTCAGAGTATGTAAGGAAATATGCAACAGAAGAAGCTCTTAGAGGACAAGAGAATAATGTTAGTTCCGACAGTGAATCAAGTATGTCGGACTTTTCAGAAAATGAAGCGGAAGACATGGAATTATAACCCAAGCTGAACGCACAAAGATGCTCAATTCTTCTACCAATTTTTTAAATTGCTTCATTTGAGAGAGAGAGAGTAAAAGAGAAGTCGTTTTACATTTTCAGTTTTTTTTTGTCCATAGCTATATTATGCTTAAGAGTGCTTATTCAGTTGTTGGATTGTTATTTTTTTTAGTTTATTAATTATTTATTTTCCCCTCCCTTATATATGTTTATTCTTAAATTTTCGTTCTCCCATCTGTTTGTTCGAAGGGTAAGGCATTTGTAGCCAAATAATCATGATGTTTCATTCGTATATATATATTTTTTTATAATAAGTATAGTAAAGATATAAAAAATATATTATATAAATATATATTAATGATACACTTTTGGATATCATTCGCTTATGTGTAACATATATTTAATGAAAAGATTAACTGATATATCCAAGAATCTAACTTTTTTATTACAAAATAGTTATTTAGACAACACATCATTGTAACACAAATTTAGTCTTATTTATTGCAGATATCATTTTTTTTAATAAAAGAAATTAATTTAGGTTTTAACACCAGTTATCCTCTACTATTGTATATTAATAACTATTATGAAAGATGTAAGCTCTGGACGCTATTCCAAAGCTTTAACTTAAAGCTTCACGTCAGTTAATCAAAGTATGCTCGTCTTTTTCATTATTGACATCTCTAAAAATAGAGCTTGACTAGGTAAATGATCTCTTTTTTGTGTTGTTAGTTATACGTAACTAAAACAGAGTGAAAGTTCCCAAGTTGATTATAGCACACATCCAGTAAATACTTCACGTGCAACTAATAGAAATTAAGATCGAATCCTTATTAAGTTTCATACTCAAAAACAAAGCAGCTGTTGCTTAATTATTTGGCAAATTCTTGATCAGCATAAAAAATAAGTTGTGGATGCTTCTATTCGAAAATTTCTGATAGATCTCAATTTGGAAACTTACAATCTACTTTTCTGGTTAAATTTAGAATGCTAACAGCATAAAATACCTATAATCCACACTAGTCAATGTCATATTAGATTAATCACTTTAATTCTGTTGCTTAAAGATTAATTATCTTTTGAAAGGATGTAAGGTTGTTTATTAGTGCCCAACATCGTTCATAATAGTTTCTTCTTAACAAATTATTAATTAAATGAAACCTATAAGCAGCACCTTAGTTTTTTAAATAATTTATCTCTAATATAATCCCTTTTTATATTAAAAGAAAAAAACAAAATAAAGTGTTATGTTTTCCTTTAAATAATCTACTTCAATTGGCTGTCCTAGTGTATCACTTAAAGGAAGCGAAGAAATTAAAAGATATATATACAATCTCTGGGTGTTTTAGATCGTTTTTCACAATATTACTATTGCTAGTTGTTGATGTTATCCAAATTTATTTCTTAAAAAAATCTACTATAAAAAAATAAAACCCATTGCAATAGATTACAAGATAACACGTAATATTTCTTTCATCTTTTTATGAATTTATTTACTTAAACAAAACTATACTAGTGCAATAGGATACGTTTAATAAGGAAGAAAATGTTGTTAATGTATTAATTGTATAAAGTTTTTATGTATTATTATTATAATTACTATTATAAGATTTTTGGTAACAAATTCTAAATTATAATTAAAAATTTTGATAAAAAAAAAAACTACGTCTACTATATTTCTTTATCCAATCAGGACAACTAAGAAAAATCATGTATGTATATCATTGTCAACCAAATACAAAAACTGTAAATAATGTAGTACCAATTTTTTATGGTCTCAAAGTTAATAATGTTATTATATACAAAAAAAAAGAAAAAAATTGAAAATTACTTTTGTTGTTAACCATCTTATTGGACACATACTGCATGACGATAGTAATTCTTAAATTTAAACTGTATTTGTGAACAAAAAGAAAGAATACTTGGAAAAGTTGTGTAACAAATTAAAATTTTACAACTAAAAACATCACTGTATGTACTTTCTAATTCATAAGGTCTAAATGTAGGTATGGAGTGTCATTTTTTAGTAGTATAACAATAAAGGTAACATTTGAATTTAGTAGTAAATGTAGTTTTATTTCATATACTTGGAAAATACAATTCAAATCTCCCACGTAAATTCTTGCACCATCTATATAAGTAACAATGAAGTATAGGAAGCGGTAAAATAAAAATTGAGCTTTTATTAATATAATAAATAAATTAACTTGTCTCATTAATACATCTAATTAAGGCCGTAATAAATATTTCCAAGCATTTTTAATTAAAATAAATGGTAAATTTCAATATTATCTCAAATCACGTGATACAGTTAAAAATAACTCAATGGATAATGGAGACGTACGTAAATGTTAAATTCTAAGATAAGTATGCTTTGGTAGGAGATCCACGAAAGAAGGCGCTTTTAAAAAGCATGCATACTGATTTATCACCTCATTTGCATACCGAAGAATGTAATAAATTAATACAAATGCTACAGCAATGTCACAAAGAGGTTAGTAACATTAATAGATTTAAATCCCTCTCATTGTTTTTTCTTAAAGCACCCCTTTAGAAAATTCATTGGTATATGCAATTCTATCGATACCCAAATGACCAAATGCTTGAAAAAAGAAAGGATAGCTAGACGGGAGAGATCTTTTGAAAAAACGAGGGAAACTAGAGAAAAACTCCGAAGATTAGCTCAAGAAGAACGAGAACGTGAACAAAATAGTGGTTAAAACTATAAATTATTGCAATAGTACTTAAATTTGTAGTGTAATGATGTCACTTAAACCGTTAGGTCAAAAAACAATATTAGAATCAATTCCTGGTAACATAGTAGATAACGAGACTTTCCTAAGTGTAAGCGAACGATACTATGAACATAAATATTGTAATAAATTGCCAAACGTTACAGAAAATATACATCAGAAAGTTAGTTTCCATTCCAACCGTGTTTGTTTACTTTCATTAACGGAAAATCATCCCGTCATGAAAGAAAACAAAGACATTATTAGAATTAATTTTAAGGTATCTGAAAAATTAGATCGATTACAAAATAAAGTCTCAGGTAAATCAAAACGTGGTGCTCAAAAGCTCCGTAAAGATTCAATAATATGTTATATAGAATGTAACGATAATACTAAGTATCCGGTGTATAGTTGTGTTGAAGGTAAACTTATTGAAATCAACGATAAGTTGACTACAGACCCAAATTTATTAAAGACAAAACCCGATAGTGAAGGTTATATCGCATTATTATTACCTGTACTTAGTTTATACGAAGAATTGAAAAGTAATATGTTAACCAGAGAAGAGTATTTTTGTTTAAATAGTTAAAATTAGCGTTTTTTTTTAAATAAATAACTTGTTAAACAATCTTTTGTATTTTGTTCAACTCGTTAAGTTTGAAATCCTACCTTCGTAGCTGGATTGATTCCACTAGTCCTGTAGGAACTGCAAATTTCACAGCCTGTATCTTGTAGAAATATCCACAATATCACTAATAACGCGCAATATTATTCACAAAAGCACACATAAAACTTTACAAACAATTTTCACCAACAAATTCTATCAAAAATCACACTTTTTTAAGAAATGGATAACACAAGTTAATTGTACACTATATTGTTTATAAATAAATTCAATTTCATCCCTAAAGTTAATTAGAAAAATAAATCCGCGAACTAGTTTTCCACTAGAACCGTTAACTAAAATGGCGCGTTTGTCTGCGGTGCCCGTTACAAAATTCTTCGAAATGCTGATGTTGGATTTATCAAACTAGAGTTAAATCATCTATAAAATCATAAGAGATGGCTTATAGACATCAAATTTCATTATTTAACAGCATAAATCGCATTGTATAATTCCAATAAGGTATATTTTTTGAATTTTTTTCCAAGCACCCTCTCTGATTCGCCATTTTCATTTTGGTTTGGTTTTTCCGCCAATAAGATTTAAGCATTTTACTCACTATCACTACGTCATAAAACAATCACCAAATTCATTCATTAATCGCGTAATTATTGAATGAATTTGTATTAATTGTATTCATTCATTAATCATGTAATTCATGAATGAATTTGAATATATATATATATTGGATAGAACTTAAGATTACAACTGGCAAATTTATTTGGGTTTAGGGATGACAGTATTTTTTAATAATATTACTAATTTATTGATTGCCTTAAAAATCGAATATCAAACAGATCCTTGAAGAATGTTCATAGATTCATTTAAATATAGCACTAATTCGTAAAGGACTGACCATCGTATGATGTAATTATATTAATTCTTGGAAATATAAGGTATTCACATGGTGATTTCAACGTTACTAGTTGCCACAAACTGACTCTACAGTTAAGTTAAACCAAATATAATTATTTCCTATGCGAATGGAGTAATGGAGGCCCTCAACAAATTAGGTGTTGTTAAATTAAAAACCATATAAAAGCAATGGATAAAAATTATCAAGAATTTCTATATCTGAAAACTATATAGGTTTATTTTCTGTAAAACTCATACCCCACAAAAATCACCATACTTCACTTGTAGTATACTGTATCATGGTGGAGTCCCAAGAAGAAAACCGTTCACCTGAAATACCAACAAGCAAAAGAAGTTAGATTTTGCAAAACAAAGATTGAAAAAAGAATGAAATTCTGGAATACTGTGCTGCTTACAGATGAGATTAAATATATTGATTACTACTGTGAAATATGTATGGGTGCCAATGGCGGCGACTGGGATTGTAAAGTTAAGTTTTATTAAAGTTGGATCGATTGAAATATCCGGATATAGTGCCCGATAATCTGTTATCGTCTGTGGAGCATTTCATATTAGGAAATCAATGGATTTTCCAACAAGACAATGACTCAAAGCTCACGGCGATTGTTGTCAAACAATTGCATCCACCGCTCCAGTCGCCGGATTTAGATGCAATTGAATACATTTGGGATGAATTGGAAGGAAGAATCAGGAAATACCAAATTATTAGTATCCAAAAACTTAAAAATGCAATTTAACGGAATGATTGGTAATTTCTATCCTCAGAAGACTACAGGCGGTTATTGATACTGGTGGTAATCTAACAAAATATTAATTCAATATAGATTTTTGTGAGGTATATTTTAAAAAAATAAAAGTGTTTTAAATATAATTTTATTTCAAACAACAGAGAGTATCGGCACACTCCTCACCACACAAAATGTTATTAATTAATTCGGAACAGCTGTTTCAAAGGCTCACTGGGCCCCCATTTTCAACCGGGTTACCGAATAAATCTGAACGAAAAAAACTAAAAACTTTTACTTTAATTCTACCATGCATGTCTATCCCTCCTCTCGAGGAAAAAGAGGGAAGGAAAACTTAACGACATTGACGACGTCAAAATCGCGGAATACAAAAGACTAACTTCTCTGTGCATGAACCAAAACCGTTTTCAAATAGGGAGCAAATATTATGAACAATTGGAGGGTACGGCGATGGGTAATCCACTGTCCCCGGTCATAGCCAACTTGTTTATGAGTAAATTTGAAACGTGTTTGAAAAAGGACACCGTGTATTTCCCTAGAATTTGGCTTAGATATGTAGATGATATTTTCGCGGTTTTTGACACTAAGAAAAGTAACATCCCGGATTTCCTCGCGACACTCAACTCAAAATTCGGATCCATTAAATTTACAGTAGAAGAAGAAGTGAACAATCAACTCCCATTTCTAGATAGCCTAGTAATTAGAAACAATAATAAACTAGAAATAGACATCTATAGAAAAGAAACAAGCACTAATAGATTCATTATGACCGATTCGAACCACTGCGAACAACATAAAATGGCCGCGATTAGTTTCTTAATTAATAGACTAGTGAAATTTCCCTTAAACCAAAATAGGTACAAGAAAGAGCTTAAATTCATAAAAGATGTGGCTATTTATAATGGTTACTCGTCTATAGATGTCGACCGCATCCTTAAGAAAGTCCAATATAGGCATTATGTAAGAAATTCTACGACCTTGATACCGGTAGAAACGCGCGACAAGAAATTTGTGAAACTCCCCTTCCATAGAATATCGAAAGGAGTCAGTAAAGTTTTTAGGGGACAAGACGTGAACGTATGTTTTAGTTCACGAAATACACTTAAGAACCTTCTTGGTAACCCAAAAGACAAACCGGACATGAAAGAAAGGTCGGGAATTTATAAAATTGCATGCAACGACTGTGATAAAGCCTACATTGGACAAACGAAACGAGCGATAGGTATTAGATTTAATGAACACATGAGATGCTATAGATTCGGTCGAACAGGAGCGTCAAGTGTAGCTGACCATATGAATAACACAGGACATGTAATCAAATTGGAAAATCTCAAATTAATTAAAAACGTAACTTCACCTCGGGAATTGGACGCATTTGAGACAATGTACCTTAAGAAAGAGATGCAACATTCGCAGGTCATGAACAAGGATAATGCTCCACTTCATTTCTCTTGCTTGTTTGATTTATTAGGGTAAACGAACCTTTCAGTTTACACTTGACGAAGACCGAGTCTCGGTGTTCTGCAATTTATGTTTGATTTGTTTAGTATCCTTAGAGTGCGTAGATAGAGAATTAGCGGGAAGTAACTTTCCTTTCGTCTCGCTCTTTTCTACGAGGGCGGGATAAAACCCTTGGCCGTTTCATATATACCCAGCATGTTAGAGTTAAGCGATAGAAAAGTAGGTATTTGGAAATAGATATACACAGTTACATGTTTAGACACATTTGTACATATACCCTTCTTTTTCCTCGAGAGGAGGGATAGACATGCATGGTAGAATTAAAGTAAAAGTTTTTAGTTTTTTCGTTCAGATTTATTCGGTAACCCGGTTGAAAATGGGGCCCAGTGAGCCTTTGAAACAGCTGTTCCGAATTAATTAATAACATTTTGTGTGGTGAGGAGTGTGCCGATACTCTCTGTTGTTTGTCATACTACCCCACAGTCCTTGCTATCATTATTATAATTTTATTTCCTTCGATTTAATTTATACTATCATTAAAGAAGCATAATATATACGATAGATATTCATTTTTTCATGATTTATGTTGAGTTGTTTTTGATAATGTTAGAAAAGATTTGTGCAATACTGTATGCAAATTTGTCCCTACACGCTTGAATGTTTAATAAAAATATTACAATAAAAAAAGCTGCCGTCGATTGTGTATGATGCTCTAAAAAAATACATTCTTAATCATCCCGCCGTAAAACGCTAGACATGTAAATGTAGCAAAAGATACGCTAAAATCCGTAATTTTTTCGACGTAGATAGAACAACAAACATCTACGCCACTGAAGAATAAAATCTTGTAGAAGAATTATTAACTCTCTCAGTAGAATACCATGTTTCAAACCACGTGGGTATACGTGATAGCGGCAATCGCTGTTGTTCCAACACATGTTAAATCGGAAGTGATAAACCCTAATGAATCTTGTGCCGTTTTATACGAGAAGGGTGTTGAAGCATATTTAGATAATAATTATAAAAATTGCGTGAAATATTTCGAAGCAGCTGTAGAAAAATACCGGCTTTACATTAAAACATTGCAAAACTGCCGAATACAATGCAAAGAAAATGTTTCTGAAGATCGGCCTTCGCATGCCGACAACCTAGAAGACCTACACTTTTTTGAAAAAACGTTAAAAAATACATTATGCATCCTAAAATGCAGAAACGAACATAGGAATGTCTTCGGTTTGTATAATATTAACAAAGAAACCGAGAAATTGTTTGAAGATCGAAAACCTTACGAATATTTACATATATGTTATTTCCAGGTAAATGATATTTGAATTTAAGCTTAATTTGATGCCCTAAAATTGAAGATATTTCAGGAAAAAAAAATTACATATCTATGAATGTGTATAAAGTTATTTTTAGCAACTTATGCATCAAAATTCGGTTTCGTAAATTAAAATTTATTGCTTTTACGCATTATTAATAAATGAGCATGCAACGTTTGAAGAATAACTACGTAGTTTCCATAAAATTGTAGGTTTAAAGATAATATACAAAATTGTCACGAATCTATTTATTTAACGCTATTGGATGGTTAATAAACAAATATATAAATCTTCTTTTATCAACTTGAACATATGACCTCAAATATAAAAATAAATATTGAGTACATTCAATAATTTAGCTCATGTACAGTGTCTACCAAAACAACTGTTTTTTTTTTTTATATTTTAAAATTAAGTCCTTTTTATTGCAATTAAATAATGGAATGAAGTCTTAGATCATTGTAACAACAGTATTTTTGCGATAGCTGTGTAACATGAAACTTAATATTGTATTACCTAACACGGATTTCGTTTTCAATCTGGGTCGCGCTTACAGCTGGTTTCAACATTTGTTTACTTATTTTATCATCCAGATGTTGATGGCTATTAGCAAATATTATTGCAATAAAACTAGCCACTTAAGATAGTAAAATTTTTAATAGCTTCTTTTCAATAGCATCTCTTATACGTTTCTCAACAATGGATGTTAATTTCTTTTACAGACGAAAGATTATCAAAAAGCAGCATCATCTGCTTTTACATATTTAGTCGCACATCCGGATGATAAACCAATTTTAACCAGTTTAAAACATTACACGTCTTTTCCCGAAGCAGACCCTAGTGATGTCATCAACTATGAAGCTAAAGTGAGTTATATTAGTGTGGGGATTAATCATAAACCGCAAATACTAAACAGTATGATTTTTTTAAAACTGTCCACCTAAAATATTTCAGAAACTAAAACGAAAATAAAGATTTCCAAAACCCCTACCTGACTTTTTAGGAATTTATTATTCGTATTATGATGCAGATCTAACTTAGTCATTTTTAAGATGCTAAATAAAAAAAATGAGGACTAACATGGTTATAAAACCGCTGAAACACTTCTCCAAAATCCTTCACTAAAAACAGTAATTCAGTTTTACTGCTGATGATGGTAGCTTGGTTATTGAAGATAAGTTTTCATTTGAGGTACGATGGGTCACTTCATTCCAGGTGGATCGTTTTCAAAATATCACACTTTATTTACATCTTTGGAATATACAAAGTATCTCAAAATTCTTCATAGGAATATGTTTATCTCTACGTTCATGGGTCTGATGCTTATGACAAAGAAAATTGGGAAAGAGTTGTACAGAACATGGAAGAATCTTTGGTCTTGTACTTGCACGCGGAAGAAGAATGCAGAGCTCAATGTGAAGGCCCTTTCAACCCAGGATGGTATCCAGATTTCATTCCATCTATAGCTAGTAAATATTAATTCCTTCAGATTTAATTTTATATTCTTCAAAATATCTTTTTAGATCATTTCACCTATTGTTTAAAATGCAAGAGGAAATGTAGAAATAAATTATCTTCTTTGAACGGAGAAAAACATGAAGACCTATTACCAAGCCATTATCATTATCTACAATATGCATATTACAAATGTAAGTTTAATATTATAAATATTGTGGTTATCAAAAAAAAGCCCTACTCCTTCATCATTTAAGCAGACTTAAGGAGTTATGATTAAGTTCAAAAACTGGTCAAGATAATAGAAATTGATTGTCTATGTAGGGCTCTTCTTGTATTTAAAGAGAACTGATTTTAAATCAATAATTTCAAACTATCTTTCCAGTGGGTAAGCTAAAATCTACCTGCCAAGCTGTTGCAAGTTATTTACTGTTTTATCCTGATGACCATGATATGAAACGTAATGTGCAATATTATAAATCATTACCTGAAGTTAGCGAAAAATATTTTATTCCGAGAGAGGTAGGTCTTAGAAACCATAATTTACATCCATGATCTATGATAATATTTTTGTCCCAGGAAGCTATTCATTACATGAAAAGAGAAGCTTATGAGACTAGATTAATAAAATTTATAGACGAAGAATTTAATAACATTCGAAAAACTGGATATTCAGGTGAAAAAGAGGTATATATTCGTATTATCTAAATTTGCATAATATCAAATCTCTAACTAATTTATTTCTCGTATTTTTCTGGGTAGCATGTGGTATTGTTGATACTTAATTTAACTTACAGGAATCTTCTTCAACAATTGATAAGCAAAGCACTGCCTACTGACTATTACATAGCCTCTATACGCTTGTCTAAAACATAAGATCGCAATATTGGAAACATTGTATTATTAACAAATTTTCTCAAAGAAATCTTTTTTTTTTGTATTATTTTTTTATTTATATATTTCAATAAACGTTTTACAAACGTATGTCTCTTTCATTTTTCTCAATATGCTTCATTTTACTAGCTGTCAGCTTTTGAGCAGGATGGTATAACTGCTTACGTGTTGTAACATATACTCTTATATACTTCAAAAAATACTTCACTAAAGCTTTGATGAAGCTGTTGTAAAATTTAACATGAATCTAAAGTCTTCATTGCTAAAATGAAAATTAGTACTAAATTTCATGGACTAACTACGCTAAACTTTGTGTTGGTTGCTTAAAAATTTAATTTGTGATATTTCTTGTATATTTTCTTTGAAACAGGAAACTAATTTAAAGGTAAAAATTACCAAAGGTCCTAAAGAACTCAACGGAACCCAAAGGTACCTCGCAGAAAATTTTCTAACGCCAAATCAATGCACTTCTCTAATATACATAGCAAAGTTATTCGCTATCATAGGTGATGGTTATGTTAATAACAAAACACCTCATTCATCCAAAGAATGGTTTGGTGGAATATCATTCGCCAGACTTACATTTTTAGTGAACTTAGGATTAGTGGATATAAAATATT
Source organism: Dynastes maya (assembly GCA_029619315.2). NCBI lineage: Eukaryota > Metazoa > Arthropoda > Insecta > Coleoptera > Scarabaeidae > Dynastes > Dynastes maya. Next base: position 1,881,271 of record JAROYE020000012.1, on the reverse strand, counting down.
TGAAAACTATCGTTGAAGTTACCGAGAAAGCAAAATCGAACATCGAAAATTACTTTAAAGTCAAAAACTTGTATTATTCTTACACTCATTTAGTGTGCAGATCTGCTGTCCCAGGTATTTTAGAATGTTTAATTTAGTATTTACCGATTAATTAGTGAATTTGTTGCTAGGTTCTCAAAACAACAGAAGTGATTTCAGTCATAGCATTCATGCTGATAATTGCAATCTAAATCCAAATGGAAGCTGTATTAAAGCGTTTCCTTCTTACACCTCAAGAGACTATAGCGCCATTATATATTTAAACGATGATATCAGTGGTGGAGACTTCGTTTTTGTATCTGACTATGATGGAAAACAAATACAGGTATGGTATCCTCTAAAGAAGACGAACTAGTCTGATTCATGTCCATTTAGAGCTCTATACAACCAAAATGTGGAAAAATGGTAGCATTCTCATCTGGTGTTGAAAATCTTCATGGGGTTAAAGCTGTCACCAAAGGTACCAGATGTGCTATAGCTATTTGGTTCACTTTTAATTCGACCAAGACGGAAGATAGAGTGTATGCTTACAAAATTATTGAAAGCCAATTTTAATTCTCAAATATGTATTTACTTTCGTTTTTGTAGTTTTTTTCCTTTCCATATAAGTTTGTAATAATATTTGTTATTTAGTTTCGATAAAATAAAAGAATTTTATGTAAATGTATCATCAATAAAGATATTAAGTAGTAAAATCACTATAAATCTACCAGTCACTCAGATACCCTGCCTGCAATTAGAAAAAATTGCAACTGATTTTGTCAACAATGTTGAACCTTTAATTTTCCGAAGGCACAAAGAAAGATGAGAGTGCCGTTCAATCAATACAAGCTACTACGCATAGCTACAACATTCTTGCAATAATATCCGTATTAATTAAACCTGTGCCGCCGCCACTTGTACGTGGTACTAAAATAATGTTAAAGCATCAAATTCAGGAAAATTAACAAGAGATTTATTTAATGACTAGTTCGTTAATATTCTATTTACCCAATACTGGATCAAAAGCATCATACTTTTAGATTCATGGTGCAGGAAACTGTCCAGAATCTTTAAAAGCAAAAGCTTACTGTGGAAAAGATGTTCAAGTACTTACGATACGAAGGAAAACTACAGGTCTAATTCAACCATTTGACATGTATTGAGTTCGGATATGGAAAGGATTTATAAGACGATTTTCTGATTTGGTTCTTATCTCCAATTATGACGTATTTCAACCTATAAAGGCACAATCTTTGATACACAATCAATTGTCGTCGAATTTTAAACTTTTTGTACACATTACTTAATAAGTCATAGGAAATTTGGTTTAGTTACATGAGAAATGTCAATTTTTGAATAACATTTCACAAAGGATCTGTTCACAAAACTCAAAATTTCATCAAAATAATTATAAGAAAGATATTCAAAATGACGTCGATATGTATTCGAAAATCAATTTCGAAAATAATAGGGTAACATAAAAATAACCCGTATTTGAATGAATATTAGAAAGTATAACTTGTACAAGGTCGTCTCGACGCTACTGTGTAGCGTCCTGGCGCAATGAAACTTTGCCTCGTGATCCAGACAGTCAGTGCGAGTTTATGTGACTGGTGTAGTGAAGGGAAGCCATGGAGGTCTACCGGATATCCTCTAGGCTGTTTCTGCTACTGGGAATACTATGTCTCGCCACAACCTTGCAGGGTAGGTCTTTTGAATAAGCGAGCACGCGATTTACAAAAAAAAAAATTCGATCGAAACTTTGATCGAAATTTGCAAAAACGAATTTTGCAAATAAGTAGCGCTTTTAAGTTGTGCGTGGGTTGAGGTTATGTTGTGCCAAGTAGCGACCACTTTCTTTAGACAATCTTCGCCATTTCAACAAATATTTCTACTTATAAGCAATCGTAAATGGATACATTTATTATATAATTTAAAAGTATGCCAGAAATTATGATACTCGCCGTTTTTTGAGCTTATTATAAGACTGTTATTTTTGGAATCCGTTATATATCTGTTAACGCGGCTATTACATCGTATTCCGTTGAAAAATTCAGCTTGTTTGTAAATTTATTTATTGAAAAATATGATAAATTAAAAATATTTGTCGAAATTAGAAACCGATTATAAATTTAATACCTTTTGAAAATAATTTTGTAATTGAATAGGAGATTGAGGTGTTGCCAATCAAAATTTTGATGGAATTTTCAAAAAATCCGCACGGTTTTTACCCAAATTTTAGAATTAATTTACTTTTTTTTACATTCTCGATCTAAAACGAGATATATATATCTATTGCAATTGACGAAAGCATCGGCATTTAGCCAGAAACAGCTTCCTAGTCTCCGTGTTTAAATTTAGAATGAACATATAGACTATTTTACACAGAAGCAAAATCTATCGTTTCAATTGCAATTTTTTTATTAGAGGATTTTATTTCTTAAGCAATTTTATTTTAATTTACAATTTATTATTTTGAAATAACAAATTCATTTAGGGTAACGAATTAACATTTTGAATTACTAAAATAAAACCAGCCTGGATGTGGAAATATTGATAATTGGTCCTTATCCTGGCTAAGTTATATTTGTTATGCAATAAAAATTTATATAATTTTGAATCACCTTTCTTTTAATACTAAGAAAATTGTATAACGTAAAACAATTACTTACATCTAAAAGATCTATTAACACACATAAATAAATTTTATGTTTCCTGCTCAAAATGCTTGGAAGAATTACGGACAATTAAAATTAAAATTTCTAAAAAATATGTATAATTACTTAAGAAAACATTTTGCTGAGAAATATAGTGGGGGTTCCTATTTCCTTTAGATGAATTTTCAAAGGAAAATCATTGGAAATTAATAATTTATTACTTCTAAATATCTGCATACCATTCTTGCATTGTAGTCGAGTAAAATATCTTTCTAAATATCTACATCTTGTTCTTGGCAACATTACTGCATTTTATTTGTTTGTTTATATGAACTGTCATTGGTTCTGTTTGATTCTGATATTCTTTGATTATTGCAATATTGAATATTGTTGATAATGCAGTATTTGTGAAATTGTAGATTTAATGAAAGTATTAAGCGTACGGGTGTCACATAAACAATATAAATAAAATGTTGTTTTTTATTATAAATATCTTAGTTTAAAGTGAAAGCTCTTTGTTATTGATATAAAATATCAAAAATGTTGGCAATATTTCAAAATATCATTTGCATGAGGACAGTTAATGCACTTATATTGTTATTGTCAAGGTTTTTTGATTACTTTCGCATTAAAATATTTACTGATATTCCCAAAATTTATCTAGAAAAAGATTATGTAAAGCGCAAATTCAAAGAAATAACCACTAACCCAGTATCTGTTAATAAATAACTAACAAAATAGATTCAATATAGGAAATATATGACAACATCGCTTATTTACGTACTCTTTACTAAACTTTTTCTGAACGTTCCAAAAATACAGATGCAGGACGTGGTTTGAAAAAATATACAAAGTGTGTAATACATCATCAACTGCTCAAATTGAAACCCAATACACAATTTGCTATTTTACATATTTCGAGCCTGTTTCATTCATTTAAAATTAAAGATTAACACCGCTGTTACGAAAAAAAGGAGAAAAATCCAAAGCTTATTACAAACGAACCTGCTTGGCACTGTTTCAAAAATGTAATTGATGCATGGTAAAAATTTACGATAATTTCGAAAAGTTTGTATTCTGATGACACAATAACACGGTTTGTGTTTTTTTTTTCTTTTGGCTAGAAATAGAGCGAAAGTTTTAATGTAAAATCATAGTATTTTCATAACGGATTTTATTATGTTAGATTAAACAAACTAATTAATTCTATCTTATCTAATATAAGCTTATAACATAACAAATATTGATTCCTCCTAAGAAAAATGTTGCATTAATATTTCGAATGACCAATGCTTCTTTTCTCATCATACTTTTATAGGTGTGCAAGGTGGGGTAGAGTCAGAAGGCCCTTCCGAATCTGAGTGTCGACCCTACATCGAGAAAGCTCTCAAAGAGTTAGAAACAGCGGAAGCAGCGTCCTCCGAACCGATAGCTCCTGGTGACAGTGGAGGCGACAGCAAAGAAGAGGACTCCACAGTTGAAATCACTACCGACGACTCCGTCCAGGAAGGTGACGGAGATAACGACGACGAAGCTGAAGAGAACAAGGAAAGTACTGAGAGTGCCGAAGCTGATCAAGCGGACGAAGCTACCAGTTCCAAAGAGGTAGAATTTTCTAATTTTCCATCAGAAAATATAGAAAAACCTAAAATTGACATGAGACTACTTTTAGGAAGCTGACGACGATCACTCTGAAGAAGAGAAAGAAATTAGTAGTGAAGATGAAGTAAGTACATACTTATCCTATAAAAAAAATCCCTTCTTAACATTCCCTTTATAATCTTCAGAAAGTAGTTAATGGAGAAGAGAGTGCAGAAGAACAACAAGATACTACTGATGAAGAAAAAAGTAAAGAAGATGATGACAAAAGTGAAGAAGATGAAGAAGTACTTGACAAAGAAAAAAGTGGAGAAGCATCTCCAGAGGAATCTGCGGAAGAAGCTGAAAGAGAAGATACAAGCGCAGAATCAGCTGAGGAAGCAGGGAGTGATGAAGAGGGTGATAAAAGAGAGTCACGTGAAGCTGACCAATCCGCAGAAGATAAAACCGATGAAGATGAACATTCTAAAGAATCAAAGGAATCAGAAGAAGATACCAAAAGTGCCGAAACTGATGAACAAAAATCTCACGAAGAAGAATCCGCTGAAGGCGAACCTGAATCTGCATCTGCTGAAAAGACCGCGGGCTCAGAAGACGCCCAACAAGAATCCGCAGAAGAACATGGCAAATCAGGAGAAGCAGACGCATCTGCAGAAGATGAACATTCTGCAGAAGACCAGGAATCGGCAGAAGCAGCTGCCGATAAATCAGAAGAAGGAGCTGATGATCAATCCGCAGAAAGAGTTGATGATGAAACCGCAAAAGCAGCCGATGAACCATCTGCTGAAGAAAGAGAGTCTACTGAGGATGCAGAATCTCATGGGATCGATGAAGACGATGCTGGAGAATCTGAAGGAGACGATTCTAAAGAAACAGAAGCGGGGATCGAAGCAACTAGCGCTGAAGAAGAAAGCAAAGAGGAAGGTGGTGCCTCTAAGGAAGACGACGGAATTGGAGATCACAGCGCAGACGATGAACAAGATAGTGATGCTAACGTTTCAAAAGACGGTGAAGCCTCTCAGCAAGCTTCCTCAGAAAGTGAAGAAGAAGTAGTGGTTGAGCGTGTAAAACGTGAGGTGCAACCTGAGGAAATATCTGCGGAAAAGGAATCCGAAGAACAGCAAGTAGAGGAACAACAAAGCGGAGAAGAACAACAAAAAGAATCAAAGAGCGAAGGTAAAGTTATTTATTCTCAATTTAAATGTTGCATTCTAATTTTATATTTAGAGGAAACTGCTGGTAGTGACAAAGAAGCTCTAGAGGAAACCGTAGCTGACGAAGAATCTGAAGAGAAACGGAGCGAAGAGGAAGAAGAAGAAGAAACGACTCCAGAAGAGGAGTTAATTAATGAGGGTGAAATCCCTGATGAGTTAAGACCAACAGATCACATATGGCAGTTATTGAAATTAGACGATGAGCATCTACAAACTGAAAAAATCATCAATGGCATTGCTGAAATTACGCTAAGAGACTTGAAAAGATTATATGAGAGCGCGATAAAACCCTTAGAAACGCTATATAAATACAGAGATCTCAGCAATAGGCATTTCGGAGATTCCGAAATTTTCTCAAAACCTCTCGTCCTCTTCATGGGCCCGTGGAGCGGTGGAAAATCGTCAATTATTAATTACCTATCAAACAATGAGTATAATGAAACTTCTTTGAGAACAGGTGAGTCGATTTCCTAGCGAATTTCGTAAAATAATTCGAAGAATTTAGGTGCAGAACCTTCACCAGCCTACTTCAACATTCTCATGTATGGTGATGAACCAGAAGTTTTGGATGGAACCCAATTGGCGGCCGATTTTACGTTCTCTGGGCTGCAGAAATTCGGCCAGGGTTTAGAAGAAAGACTACGTGGATTGAAATTGCCACAAAAACTATTGCAGAAGGTAAATTTATTACAAAACTTGTTTAATGTGATCCATATTTTACTTTTAGATAAATATCGTTGAAATTCCGGGCATATTAGAGGTTAGAAAACAAATTTCTAGGGTATTCCCATTCAACGACGCCTGCCAATGGTTTATCGATAGGGCTGATATTATCTATTTGGTGTACGATCCGTCTAAACTGGATGTTGGTCCGGAAACTGAGGCCATCCTTGACCAGTTAAAGGGAAGGGAGCATCAGGTATGATAAGTCGAAGACCTTATCTACAATTTTAAACTAAATTCGCATTTTTAGACGCGAATTATTTTAAATAAAGCTGATCAAGTTAAACCGGAAGAACTGATGAGGGTTCAAGGAGCGTTAATTTGGAATATATCACCGCTGATGTCATCAGCTCAACCTCCATCGATGTACACGACATCTTTATGGTCTAGACCGTACGAAGCTGGTGCACCAGTTAGATTGTTGCAAGCGCAAGAGAGGGCATTTTTAAGGGATTTGAGAGGTGCTATTGATAAACGTATTGAAAACAAGATCGCCAGCGCACGAAGATTTGCAGTAAGTAACTCAGGGAATGAATTTTTGCGGTATTTAATGTAATTTACTTTCCAGGTACGTGTTAGAAACCATGCCAAAATGGTCGATTGTTACCTAACAACATATTATAACCACAAATCAGTATTTGGTAATAGGAAACAAGTGTCCGATGCGATTATAGAGCACCCACAAGATTACCACATTTATGAAGGTCTATCTACGCTCACCAATATCTCAAGATACGATCTTCCAGACCCAGATGTCTACCGTGATTTCTTCAGACTGAATCCCTTATATGACTTCCAACAACTCTCAGCGACTTGTACTTACTTCCGGGGATGTCCAATAAATAGATTAGATGTAGCAATTGCTTACGATCTTCCGGAACTCGTGGGTAAGCACAAGCGTATGGTAGAAGCGGCTTTAGCTGAAGCTAATCTTTCCCAAACACCGGGTAGTTGAGTGATATCCAGCTATTTAGGGTGATTAATAAAAAGGATAAGCTATGTCTCAGAGGTGTATTCTAATTATAGATAGTGTAAATTTTGACTGATTATACCTTCTGGGATAATAAGGTAACTGAGATGCTGCATTAAAGTGCAGTGGAGATTCTAAAATATGAAATAAATAGTAAAAAGGACATGGTAATGAAAGGTGCACAAACTATCAGCTTCTAATTTCCTGCTATGTGTTTTTATCGCATTTAAAAGTTATTGTAATCGGAATGTTTTTTTGCGAAATCAACTTTAAGTTCCAAGAGAGTGATAGTTATTTGTATAAATATATATAATACAATGATGAAGAACAAAGATGTATAATTCCTTATTAGTTTTACGTTTTCTTGCGGGATATTTTACTCCATTATTGTAGCGTATGAAATATGTATTAAATGTTGAAAAGTGTAAAATGTCATTTTCACACACCAAAGACCATTAAGACATTGTTAGCCCAATTGTTTGTATTTTTTATATATTAGACTATAAATAACGTACTTATATATCTGTAGAATACGCTTGTAAATACATTATTAATATGAACGCATATAATATATAGAAAAGATTTAGGACCGGGCTAACAATTTTAATGTCTTTCGTATGTAAACATGTGACTTATTGTTATTATAATTCATAGTCATCCAATGCAATATCATTAGCGATAATCACGATATACATTTAATGAGAAGAAGACATAGTTTAAGAGAAGAAAAACAATACAACATATATACTTTATTTATTTTATTCCCTCTATATACCTTTTTGTTTATCCTTTTAGTAAGAACAGATATAAAATATTTATTTCTCCATATTAATCGAATATTTCATCTTGAAATGATCTTAAAGTAATCTGGACAAATTCAAATCCCATATATTAGCGCATGAGACTTCAAAATCAAAAACTACAGGCAGTTTCATTTTTGACATTTCGTTCTAACTAGATTTGGCTATCGTCTGCTAGATGTCGTAATGGAGCATTTAAAAATTACTTTCAAACGCTTAAATCCACCTCAGTAGAAACGCATCATTGTAACTTATCTAACTACTATATGTGCCTGTTCAATCTAATTTTAGGTCCAAAATTATAAAGTTAAAAATATCAGTATATTTTCAGCTTCTTGTAAATATCAGTTCTAGCTATTGACATTTTGGAAGGATTTTGAACGATTTTTAAAGTATATTAAAAATGTTAAAAGTTGTGTTTTTAAGGTAGGTATTAAAAAAAATCACATTTTAAGGATTTTGACTTGTTTTAAACATATATTAAAAAACGTTAAATTTTCAAGGCATTCAGAAAGAAAGAAAAAAGGAAAATCCCTTCGATACGAAATGATTTTTAAGTCCATAATCAATAATTTCACCTTACGAAGCTTCGCTGATTTTACAATTATTAAAAGCAAACACTTCGTTATAGTAAACATTTGCAAAGAACAGAATAATTTCGTCTTTTGTAATCAATTACCTGTTCAGGGCAAATTTATATTTTTATTATAAAAATGTATAGGGAAAATTCAAGTTTTATCTTATTCTTCATCGAAAACATAAGTACCATTTACTATACAATCAAAAATCATGTTTTTTTATCATTTTGTCGGAGATTTTAACTTTTCTGACTATGTCGATACTGCTTCTAATATTCACAATAAAACTAAATACTTACAATTAAATGATCTATGTAATACAATGGAATTGCAACAATACAATAACATCAGAGATATTGATGACAATATACTTGATTTAATTTTTGCAAATCATTGTGACGAACTCACTATTTCCCGCGAAGATTTTCCTTTAGTTCCTGAAGATAATTATCATCCTGCTTTAGCGATGAGCATCCAACTCGTTGGTTACAGTAAACCAGACTTATTTCCGTCTGCACAAAATATGCGCTACAATTTTCGAAAAGCAAATTTTGCCCAATTATTTGAAGATCTAGCTCAATGTGATTGGTCATTCATTGAGGATGCATCAACCATTGATCAAGCTGTCGATGAATTTTATAATGTTTTGTACAAGGTAATTAACCGTTCAGTTCCTCTATACAGTCAGAATAGTTCTTCTCATCCTCCGTGGTTTACTACAACAATTCGACAAAACCTAAAAACTAAAACCTTCTATCATAGAAAATGGATACAAACTAAAAGTGAGATTTTTTACATGAGGTTTAGAGATATCAGGAGATTAGTTAAGCGACAGATTCAAGAAGCTTACAACGCTTACATGTCAAGAATACAAAACACAATTAAGCAAAATCCGAAAGAGCTGTGGCGGTATAGTAATAGACTAAAAGGTGTTTCACGCATACTAAACACAATCACTGATGGGGATGTGGTATATCAGGATCCCCAGGAAATTGTTGACGCCTTTGCTAGTAAATTTTCTTCTGTTTATCTGGCACACTCCAGCAGAGTAATCGAAAATGTATTCAGCAACATACCATCTTTTGACGTCAAGCCTGTGAGTGAGACTGACCTGCTAACTATAATGAGTCACCTAGCAAATACGGACACAGCTGGTGATGACCTCATCCCTAGTTTTTTAGTGAAGGAAGCATAGTACTTGTCAAACCACTCTTGCTTCTTGTCAACATTTCTTTGAGATCTTCTACCTTTCCTAGGCGCTGGAAACGAGCAAGAGTTACGCCAGTTCTAAGAAGGGAAGCAGCACTGATGTGACTAACTATCGTCCTATATCTATTTTATCTAACTTCGCCAAGGTATATGAACAACTTTTATATTTTTCTATATTCAACAATGTACAGCCGTATATATCTGCGAAGCAACATGGTTTTATACCTAAAAGATCTACAACAACTGACTTAGCGACAGTTACACAGTTTATAAGTGACACACTGGATGATGGAGGGCAAGTCGATGTTATATACACGGATTTTTCTAAGGCCTTTGACAGAATTGACCATGATATTATGCTCTTTAAATTAAGTTCTTTTGGCATGTCACCTCGCCTTCGAAATCTGATGGAGTCCTACTTAAAAAAGTGGTCATGTTATGTTTTCTATAATGGCTTCAGCTCATGTGAATATGCTATTACGTCAGGTGTTCCACAAGGATCCAATTTAGGACCTTTGCTCTTTGCGCTTTTCCTCGACGATCTGCTGGAAGCGTTGACCTGTGACACCTTAGCTTATGCAGATGATGTGAAGGTGTACGCAAGAATTGATTCCATTAATATGGTTAATCTGCAAATGAGTATTGATTACGTATTCCACTGGTGCCAAGAAAATAGTCTTATGTTAAATGAAGCAAAATGCACGTATGTAACATATACTCGCAAAGTAAAAAGCTTGCCTACTACGTACAGTTTAAGCGGTTACCCGCTGCAGAGGAACGAGACCATAAAAGACCTAGGAGTTATCTTTGATAGTCAACTATCCTTTAAACAGCATGTTTCGCAGACGTGTTCCTCGGCCGCAGCCATGTTAGGATTCATCATACGATCTTCGAAATACTTCACGAATCAACATCTTCTGAAAACGCTGTATAGAGCATTTGTCTTAAGCCGGCTAGAGTATGCTTCCATTGTATGGTATCCTTACTATCAATCCTACGAGGATTCTATTGAGAGAGTACAGCGAAGGTTCCTGAAATTCCTATCTTTTAGGATCGACGGTATATAGCCAGTGAGGGGTATAGACTATGCCACATTATTGGAACGACATGCGGTCCGGAGTATTTCGGAAAGAAGGCAAATTTGCAGTGCGCGGTTTCTCTACAAACTTATTGACAATCAAATCGATTGCGCATATCTGCTGTCAAAAATTAATTTGAACGTTCCTCGTTTGTCTTCGCGTAGTGTTCAATCGTTTCGGCCTTTAACTGCAAGAACTAATGTGCTGCTGAAATCGCCAGTTCAAAACATGTGTGTGAATGCAAATAAATATTATGCAGATATTTTTGTCGGTGACGCTATGCATTAATCGGTGGAGTATATATATATTATTATTTTTTTCTATTATTTTTCAGTTATCTTTTATTAAGTATTATATTTTATTTTTCTCTTTGTATTATGTGCACATGTATTCGTATTATTATTTCGTCCTGTAATTGGGGTATCCTGTTGGGCGAATAAAGTTTATTATTATTATTTTGTCTTTTGTTTTCAATTATCTATACAGGACAAATAAGAAAGTGTGGCACGAACAATAAAGATACATCTTATATTCCTGCACACCACATACTTTATCTCTGACTAAACTTACCCCATAAGGAATTTAAGCATATTGGAACCATGACAGTTATTGCCACAAACATACGTACTTACCTACGCAACACCAGATTATTGTTAGAAATGCGCCTACTTTAGGACTATAATTAGCATAATTTCTGTAGCAAAGGTCGTTAACCGCATGTAGTTGAATCTGATCGATCTTTTTGGTACGAAAATAGTCTGCAGCGAATTTTGTCCGCTATAAAAAATGTCGAAAACGCAGGCGAATTTAAATATGGAACGCAGAACCTAAATAGAACACCGAGTTCCTATAACTGTAGAAAAAACACTTATGAGCTTTGGATTTGGATAGATATAGCGTATACGATAGTAGCCTCAAAAATAATTTACTCGATTTAATATCTATTATAGTTTTCGAAAGATCAAAGTTCAATAGATCAGTTATTTTAGTTTTATTCCAACCAAGTATGTACATTGTTTTAGGCAAGAGAACAAAGTTTTTATTTGAACAAAGATAGCTATTATATGATTTGTCTTTGTTTTAGCATTTTAAAACCAGGAAATTAAAAAAATCCTTCAAAATTTTTGTTTGATTTTAGAGTTAACTTTAAAACTCGACAATTTTTTTACAATTACGCATTAGTTCCATTTATTCCAAAAAAGATTATCGTGTACTCATCTCTCTTCTATAACATAAAAAACGGGAAATTTGATGGTTTTTAAATGCAATCGGGCCTGTAGAATCAATTTCCGTAAACCCTGCATCGCTATCTCTTTCAAATAATACAATAGAAGTATTCAAATTTTACTAAATTCGAAGTGCTGTAATTTTTGGGCCATAAAAGATAAAGAAATTAGCTTTTCTAGATAAAATTTGCGTATTAAATACTATGCAATGAGCCCAAGAGAACAAACTTTTGTCTCTAACTGTAGGGATATAAGAAAACGGAAGATGAATACTTTTTTCGCAGTTTAAATATTATTGTAAATTCCTATTTTGAGTATTTTATCTTGCCTCATTTGGTGATATCTTAAAGGGGTTTCGAAATATCTCAAAGGGTTTTTGAGATATCATTACCCAAAAATTACCAAGTAATTTGCAGTACAAATAATTGCACAACTCGTATGAATGCATATATTTATTTATATTTAATATAGATAGCAAAAAAAAAAGGTATACACTTTCTATATAAGGCACAACAACTTTAGAACAATTTTATACATATATCAGTTATCACATAAAATTAAAAAAAATAATAATATCTTAAAGATCTCAACAATCCTCCAGAAGGCGGACTAAATATGTTAAGTAAATATTAATTTATTAATTTTATAAAAATTAAGCGGATAAATAAAATAAGTAAGTTAAACTTAAAAATAAATGATATGATTAATTCTTGTACGCCGCTAAAATCCAGCGGTTTTTGAAATTATAAACTACATATTAAAGGAAGGTAATAATAAAAATTAAAAAGAGCATTATAAAAATGGCGCTAGGAGAAGATTAAAGTCATTAACTAGCTTTCTGTAAGGTAAATAAAATAGGGGAAATAAAAAAGAAAAGAATGTGGTACCTCCAAATAGGATTAGTAATCAAGCCTATCAGATCTTATATATGCACGATATCGATACAATACTTAAACCTACAACTATTGAAAGCCCCTAAAATAAGCAGTATTCAATCCACAATTCGAGTAATTGCCAGCTTAAACGGACTTCATAACTTGTTTCACACAATCTGACACGAATTTGTCCTTATCATCCGTAGAAGCAGCGCTTTTGCAATAATCCTCCAACGATATGAGAGCATCTTCACTGAATTTACGCCCTTTTAAATTTGTAAGAACTTTAATTTCACCACTAAAACCACTTTTTGATAATCCTGGAGGAACGAACATCGTCACATCCTTGATTCTTGCATTCTCAACTACCATCGTGATGTTTATCTCGGGACATATTCCATCTACATTCTTCATTAAACGCTGTGGCACTGGGAAAGATCGATTTAAAGTGAACTTTGGAGTTTTTCCGAAGGTCCAATCCCAATTTGAAAGTTCACTACGAATTTCTTGTAAACCTAAATAAAATTAAGAATTTTAAATATCCCGCCAATTACAAACGAGGGAATTTCAAAATTATCAACAATCTTTTCTGATAAAAATACGTTGTTATTACATCAGAAACTTGTTATTTACAAGCATTTACAATAAGAAAAGTGAATGTTTACTTTATTAAATTAAAACCGGTTAGGAGATGTTTACAGATGCATAGAATTCTCGAATCAAATTAGACTTTAAACTATTAAATAAATGAAAAAACGTACCTGGGAACCATTTATCAGTCGGGTTAACTAGATGGAAACCTCCTTGTTTATTAGCCAATTCTTTGCCACCATCATTTAACGATAAAGGTGTTGTCCTCATGTATTCCCAACCAATGGCCGAAATTACATCTCTAATTGAAGCGCGATAATTTTCATCAACTAAATTTATATGTTTAAAGGTATCTTTAGGCTTAACTGGAGACTGTAAAATTGAAATAATTAAACTTATAAAAGTATTTAATAAAATTTCTAATCTAAAGGTGTATCAAACATTAGTTTTCTGTATATTGCTTTAACCAGAAATATGTTACAACTTGTTTTCATTGAAAATTTTGTAAACAATTACATTAAGAAAGTGTTAATTCTAATTCAACTTGAATTGTTAAAATCTTTAGCGAAAAAGGTCAATGTCATTTAAGAACTATTAGATTACAAGTTCTTAGATAACATTTTAAATTTTACTATCAATTTTATGTCATAGTAACAACATTAACAATGTATCATCTTCATCATTCAATTTCAAGTCAATTTAAGTATTAATCTTTTTTGACGAAACTCCTGGGGATATCAAACAAAAATCGGACTTTAAACGAGAGATTTACGTTAAACCTTAACCTTTCGATCTTTATGGGTTGATAAATCAATCTATTCCTCTCGAATTTGCCACATTTTTTCGAAAATACGATAGCTAATCTCATGAAAATAAAAAAAAATTACAAACACATTAATGCAAAAAGATTATTTAAAATTATACCATCTAGTATCCACACGTTTAGCAGTTTTTGCCAATTGACGCATGTAGATTTAAATAAATAGGAAAAAATTCTTAAGTTAACGTCAAAAATGTTGAGGGAGTTTAGTCTTTTTTCAAAAGAAAAAAAAAAAAATAGAAAATAAAAATAGAATGTACTTTGTCCTGTACTTTTGTAAAACGAGAGAAATGTTTTCAAACATAAAATAAAATCATTTCTAGGTATTCCAAATGAACTTTGAATGTTTGCTGAACAAGGATTAGGTGGTATTTTTAGCCGTAAAAAAATTTTAATGTTGATTATTTACTGATGTGTAACATGTTTAAATTGTCATAATAAAGAAATTATTTTAAATTTTGAGAAACTGCTCTACAAACAGCGTATTTTAATGATTTTATTTATTATTATATACAGAGTGGTCGATTTTTGTTCAAAGTTATTGCATTTTTCGACATTTTTGAAGCCCACTTGTATACTCTGTGTTTTTGTTCTTGTGGCAAATCATCTAAATTTGTAGTGCAATGCAGGATCTTCAATAAAAAGATATCACATAGAATTTAAAAATGAACTATTGTACGGGTGAATACATGTAAAGCAATTCGTTTATTTTATACCTTTCGCATTGTAACAATACTGATAAAACAGGAAATTTTACATTTTAAAACAAATAAAACATTGTCTGGAGAATGACTAGACTTAATTTTATTACTAAGTAAACAAAATTTACGTAAATTTGTACTGTACTATAAAAGGTGTAAATATTACAACAGACACGATAATAAGGAGATAATTTTTTTTTTACGAATTATACATACCTCAGTCTTAAGAGCTTCCAACAAATCAGCCTTGTTTACATTGACCAATAACGAGCACTGTTGATAAGCTTTATCTTTGCCAATAAATGATGAATTATCTGTAACCTAAATTAAAGAATAAAACCAATGATTTTTTAATTTGTTACGGTTACAAACCTTTTTATTTCGAAGCATGATATCCTTGGCGGTTGTAAGTTTGGTTTTGAGTTCGAATTGTCGGAATAGAGCTCTTTTAACGATTTCCATATTGTAATTTGGATCGTAGCAATCTTTAGAGGTAAAGAACGTTAGATTGAGATTCCCTTCATCTTGATAAACTGCAGGACCTTCTCCTACACGTCGAGCTAGTCTAGCCCCCTTCTTCGAAATATTTTTCAATTGGTGGACGTTACTTTCAACCCAGGGGTTTTGATTATTACCGATTAACACACAAGGATCGTTATGCGTTAATAACAAGATATGGTGTTCGGAGAAATCGAAATTTTTATACAGCCAATTCTCGAGTGCTAAATTCGTATAAATATCATTCGATTGTGAGATATAAACTGATTTTTTAACGTTTTTGCCATTGCTAGAAAGTCCACGCGTTATAGCAGCAATGACAGAACCGATTTTTAAAACTTTGCCTTGAACTAGTGCCATTTTTAATTTCTAAAACGTCTCTCTTTGTCGTATCACGAAACACACAAAAGCACAGCCTAAATGTTCAATAGCTGTTATGCCTTACACTATGAATATCTTTTTGTTGGTGTCTCGTGCTATTTCCCCTTTAAGCGTTCTTATGTGAAGCTGTCAAGGAGATGAGATAATCGTGAAGGGTGATAGTTTGATGCAACCACTTCCACGTTTGATGCAGCCCGTTGGTCCGGTAACGAATAACAACGCAGTCACCACAACTACTCAGCATTCCTCCCTTGTCTATCAGAATGGAAATAAAAAACTTCACGTGTTTGGAATGTAAGACTTAGCTTGGTTGTACCTTTGTTAAAGGATCTATAAATTAGAAAACATACTTCATTATTATACAAAGAGGATTAGAAATCAACACTTACCTTTAATTATCAAAAAATAATCAATAAATGAAATATAATAAAATAAGAATGCCTCAGTTGAACTATTTGTAACAATGTTTAATGCACTAACTTATCAAAGTAAGTCACTAACAGAGGGGGGGTCACTTTATATGTTATTCTGCCAAGCAGAACTGACAGATTTTTTTTCGGTACTTGCGTAATAAAAGGAAAAAACAAAGAGGCGAAAATAACCGAACATTTAAACGGCGTGATTTTCCATTCCATTTAATAAAATTAGAACTCTCACGACGATAGTGTCGTTCATATTTTTAGCATTCAACGATTTAGCGCCTAGAAACCAACGAAAAAATTGCAATTTATGTTTATGTAGTGATAAATGCATATAGATACCTCGGTCACATTGAAAATTTTTTTTCAAAAATAGAATTCTCTCACGCATTACGTGACGTTATGACATTGGGAGTGTTCAAACGATTCAAACAGAAATTGCAATCAGGTCAACAACTTTTACTTATTTTAAGGGTAGTACAATAATCTTTGTCTTTAATTTTTTAAAATAATCAATCGCTTCTTGTATATATAAATAAAATCGTTTAATATAAATTGACTGTTTAATATAAATTGCATTATTACACGTCATCTTATCGATTTCATACTTATTGGGCGACCCTTGTATACTACAGTGTCATCTACGTTCATTTTCATCATGACATCTGTCATGATAAGGTTAAATCAGCTGTTCGGATTAAGTGTTTGGTATAGATGATAACCCAAAACCCAAAGGTTTGGCAAGGAACAGTTATCGAGTTGTATACACATAGTTAGATGTTTTACTATTTATCCTTTTTCTAAATAAAAATTGATAAAAAAGTAAAATTACATCCTCAAAAAATATATAGTTCACGCGCGCAGACAATCGATGGCGCTAGTATCGTCTTTAAGTTTCATAGGCGTCCTCCTTTTACGAAATAACTAAATGATTATAAACTGAAATGATTTGCGAATGATTACAAACGGAACCTGATCAATATCTTAGCAAAGTGATTTCGAATCAATAAATACTGAGTTAGTCGAAAATTTTAAGATCCTTTGTGCAGCCATCTAAGTCTCATTTTACAAACTTTACAGGCAATTCCCAGCGAAAAAAAGATTTCTGTAAAAGCAGAACCAAGATAACTAGTAGGTAAAAAATTAAATAGGAAATTATTTAGTATATGAATAATATAAAAAACAGCTCTTTTCACAATATACATAGTTTTTGAATAAATCTATAAAGTGAATAGAGATGCGTTATCAATTATTTATTATTATTTTAATTCACAAGTGCTCAATAAACCAGTAGGATATTGTATTGAAATTTTAATGTTTTATCTTGTAAATTTTTTGGCAATATTAAGATATTTTATTATTTTAAATATGGTAAACACAAACACAATTAAATTTTGAATTTCTTTGCTGAGTTTTCCCGAATTGTGCTGATAAACACGATCCCAGCGACATCGCAGCAGTGAAACATTGATTCAATACTGATCGCAGTTCCTGAAAAGAAGGTTAGATGGCAGCACCAGTTCAATTTTTGGCGGTATAATGGATTATTCCACGTATAACGGCTAAAGAGCTTTTAGATGGTCATATGGCACATTTGAATACATTTTAATAACTTATTTGAAGTTTAAAAGATGGCGCAATAATTTGTGGGGAAGCTTTTATCAAGTACTTATTATCGTTATCACTTCATTTTCCAGGAAACTAAATAATTATTAAATATAACACACTGTTAAAAATAAGATAAAAAATAATTACATAACAGAGAATATTCAAAATACATACGAAATTACATAAGTACTCAAAAATATGTTAAAATGCTACAAAAGTTTAAAAAAAACTTAATAATATTTTATAAAGGATTCAAGCAGAGAAATGGTTAATTGCTTCAAGAAAATAGATTTTCTTGCAAAAATCAATCTCTATTTAAGAAAATATTTTTATTTCAAGACTATAAAGATGTATAATAATAAAGAAGATAATTTTCTTGAAATTTCATTTGGATTAAATAATTATTTTTTTTGGGCTTTTTTTTTTAGTTTTAAATTAAGAAAATATTGATATTAAAGGTAGGAATACAAAAATAGTCCAGATCTCACAAAGTTCTATTGAGAAATTAGGCGACCAGTTTCGTGTACAAAAAACACATCATAAGGATAATAGAATAAAAGAAAAATTACAATAATGGAAAAAAGAAGTTAATAATTAAAATTAGAAGCAAGTGAATGAGCGAATGAAAGTTTTTTTTATAGGTTACAGTATAATTAAATTATTTCTTTAATAATGTAATTAAATAGGGATTATTTTTATGTAGTTTAATAATTAATGAGTTAATATTTAAGCTCACCTATCCCTTTTTCATTATTATTATTTATTGTATATTTAAAAAAGCTATAGTTAAATTAGTATATGTGGTAAATAGTAATAAAAATAAAAAAAAATACATTAACCGGCATCTTTTGAAAATGTTTATGAAATGTTATACGTTAAAGGTTATATCGTCGTATGGGTGAGTATGGTATCGGTATTCCAGTTCTATCGCCACTGCCTACGACGACATGATTATAATTACAATTTTATTGTTTAATTTTGTCGTGGTTAAAGTAATTGTATCAAAATGTAGCTCCTAATGCTGTAATTGAAGAGAAAAGCACGAAGGATATTTCCAAATTAATTCTTAAAGACGTATAATGTATAACTTATAACTTTAATCAAGTTTGTTAAAGTTTTTCGTTAATAGCACTTACTGGGGTATACCTGACCCCACTTATGTTGAAAATTAAGCAACTCACCAGTTACGGGTTAATATGTAACAATTTTATAATGAGAAGAAATGTTTCTGAATTTCTGATGATGACAATAAATTTAATGTAATTTGAGTATTTTGATTAGTATTGATCCACAAAGGCTAAGACACTTTCACCAATTATCCTGTAGTATATACTACCGGCCATAATTATTTGCCCACCCAAAGAAATACGTATAAATAAAGGAAGTGTTAATTGAAAAAGAAATTGTAGACCATCTCTTTCTCAGAGTAACAAGTTCTATTTTAAGCCAGACTTCTTGTAGTTATTTCCACAACGATTCCTTGGAAGTGGGAGGATTTATTTTCACCTGTCAATTGAGTTCCTCCCACAACAGCTCTATGAGATTAACATCCAAGCTTTGAGGAGGCTATTCCATTATTTTGATATTGTTTTCGCGTTCCACCGATTCTAAATATTCGCGAAGCACTTTAGAGGTATGTTTCGGATCATTACCATATTGAAATATAAAATAGTCACCAATTACTCTCACGAATTTCCCGGTACCGCTCTTTTCTTAAAATTCCATCTATTTCAACCAAGTCTCCTACGGATGTGGCGCCAAAACAACCCCAAGTCATTACCGATCCGCCCCTATGCTTGACTGTAGGTACTACACATGATTCTGCTGCTCGTTCTCCTTTGGACCTTCGAATGAATGCTCTTCTCTTGGAACCGAAGAGTTCAAATTTGGACACATCGGTCTACAAAACATTTTTCCACTCATCAACTGTCCAATGTTGATGCTCTCTAGCCCTCTGAAACCGTTTTATTTTATTTTGCTTGCGTAAGAGTGGTTTACGCAACGCTATTCTGCTAAATAAACCACCCTCTCTTAACCTCCTCTTCACGGTGGTTAAAGTAACTCGTTTTTCACGCTCAATACTTATTTCAGGTGCAGTTTTTCATTTATTCCCTTTACTCGTCATAATTATTCGATCTTCCGTTGGTGTTGTTACTTTCCGTCGTTCTAGATATTTTTTAACGTTATAGTCAACAGTTTGGCGACATAATTTCAATTTTCTTGCGATATCTCTGTTACTGTAATAAATTAAAAGAGGTGGAAGAAAAACCAAGAAATACCAAGAAATGAAAAAAATTGAAAAAGGATATCAAACGCAAAGTGTATTTATAAAAAATAGGGAAGGGGGATTAATTAGCGAACCAAGAAAAACAATGGAAATATGGCAAAGTTATTTCGAAACGTTACTGAACGGTGAGGAAGAGGAAAATGTGGGCAAAATGCAAGATATAAGAGAGGAAGACGAAATAAATAAATAAAGTATTTAACTCAGAGGAATTCGAAGTAAAGCAAGGGCTTAGGCAAGGGGATCCCTGTCTACGGTAAGATAAAAACAAAAGAAACAATTTTCAAAAACGATCATCAGGCTTTCGTCGATGATTTGACGGTTTTAACAACACAAAAAAGCGAGCTTCAAAGAGTCACAAGAAGGATAATATAGGAAGTAGAAAAATTTGGTCTGAGGATAAATCAAGAGAAGACAAAATATATGGTTGTGGGGGACACGTAGCGGACAGCAGAAAGTTACTTAAATGTGAATATAAAAGAAGGTGCCGACTACAGATTTGAAAGGGTGAAGGATTTCACGTATTTAGGGGTGAAAATAGAGGAGAACGCACAAGAAGAATATGAAACAAAGGCTAGAATTACAAAAGAAAACCAAAATTATGGAATGCCAAGAAGGCTAATGAAATCCAAGTCTGTGTCACAAAAGACAAAAATAAGAACAACCTGGGTATTGAGAAAAGCTGAAATGGACAGGTGGGAAAGATGGGAACGAAAAACCCTAAGATCAATTTACGAAGGTATTAGTACAGAAATAGGACGGAGAAGAAGAACAAACAAGGAACTAGAAATGTTATATGATGAACCAAAAATAACAAGCTTTATTAAAGCACGAATAGTAAGCTGGCTAAGACATATAGAACGCGTGGGAAATGAAAGAATGCCAAAATTAGTCCTGTGTAGAAAAGTAGTACAGAAAAGAAGAAAAGGGAGGCCACGACAAAGACGGAGTAACGATGTGCAAGAAGACTTAAAAAGTATAAAGGTGGAGGATTGGAGGGAAGAAGCACAGGATAGAAGAAAATGGAAAGAAGTAATTAGAAAATGCAGGGAAGAGCTGTAAAATAAAATGGCAACTTTAAAGCCCTAAGCCTTCAAGGCCTGTAGAGTCCAATAAAATAAAATCTCGGTTACTTCGGCGAAGATTATGTAAAGCAACAATCATTGTGCGGATTTCTAAATGCAATTCTCTTATTCACGATATTCACTGTTTCAAAGATTAATAACTACTAAATTTCAATTCATAATTCTAGTTCGGGTAAATAGGGAATTGACATCTTTACCTGCACTACGTTTAATATTTATTAGTGAAGGATAATTGTGTAACATTTCGGGTCTTTTTATGGCTCTACCTGAACCCCTAATTATTCGATTAAGGAGATTCAATCAATAGCTAAGTGTCATTCAAGCAAAAATGTAGGTGGGCAAATAATTATGGCCGGTAGTGTATACTAAATTTAATTTCGAGCTATTTACTTGGTTTCACGAATATGTCTATATCATACGAAGGGAATAATATGAGAGAATACAAACAAGAGCGTTGTTAACAAGTAGCGCGGGCAATTTATCAAGCAATAACATATTTGTAACGATTCAAATTGAGACAGAAAAGCGTATCGGAGCTATTATACGCCAGTGCGGAACGCCAGCCGCTTGATTGCGAGAATATAAATAAAAGGGACGTTAATGAGTTTAGGTAGGTAGTCAGGGGATAACGTTTTAAAAGCTAATTTATACTTATCAGCGCGGCAGCAATTCCGCCGCTCGTATAGTAAAGTATTTAATTCGTCCGTTTCGGAATGGTGTGCGGTAGAGAGCGCGATGGAATCCTGACGCACCACCCCGGTATTGTCGTATCTCTCGGCAGTAGAACGGCATAGAGCGCACTCTCGATTTTCCGGGTTCGTATTATTTCGAATTCAGTCGGTCATGATACTAAACCCCGCCGTTGAAGGAGTTACCACGCGGTAAATCATTCAGTTAGCAAATAATGAAGCTATTAATTGGGTTCATGTTGTTTACGTGCATCATTATTATTATCGCCATCGGACGCGTATGACTTTCACATTTCCCTTTTTACGATCATTTTAATTGAAATAAAATAGAATAATAATTACGATATTCGTGCGAATAGAGCAATGACAGACAGTTCTGAAAAACTATCGAAAAACTCCGTAACTGATTTAGTTTCAATTGAGCGTGTTGAAGAAAATAACGCGAGCGCAACTAATAGTCTCGAGCAGGACACGAGCATCGTTAAAAATAAGGACATTCTAGTAAACAGAACGTTTTCGTGGCACGAACACGTGTATAGAAAGTTGACAAACAGACCGACGCCGCATTATATCGAGAATATATTAGGTTTACAAAATAAAGCTAATAGCTGCGATAAAAGTGCTGAGGACATCGCGAATAACAGAATGACCGTCTGTTCGTCGAATCATCCCGATCCGAAATCGGTAAATGCCCTGCAGGACTCCAATGAACCCTTGAATTTGTCCGTACGAAACGAACCGAAGGTGCGATTAAAAGCGACAACAAAAGGTTAGTCAGTTTGTTTTCACGAACGCGAACGCTAAATTTGAATCGTTTAAAAGGATAAAGCAGCGATTTTAATTTACTTTTTCTTTTATTTTCTATCCTTCTATACAATTTCGTAATATTTCTTTTGACACACACTGTATACAAATATATTTTAGATATCGTTTTATATATTCTTTAATATTACATATACATATCTCTTAACCACAACTATTTCATGTTATTGTTATGTATATTATTCATTTATGAATGATTATATAATAATGGTAATTGGCTTTGATATATGGTGTAATAAAAGCCAATACGTTGTTTTTTAAACATATTATGACGCTATAATCATCAAATTTGTTATTTGTTGTGTCACTGTATTGAATTTCCATATATTTCTCAACAGGTGGTTTATTATTTTCACGATAATTGCAAATTAGGCAAACCATATAATCCAAATTTTTTTTCAAATACCCCAACATTCAATTCGTAAATATTAAATATTTAAATTAACCTATTGGAAATTTATTTAAATCGATATGTTTTCCGGTAAAAACTTAATGTAAAAAAATAATATCGGTAGATTAATAAATTTGAATATTGAATTTATTAGTTAAAAATTATTCTCCATGATTTTCAGGTAGGTCAAATTATTAGTTTAGATTTGAATTAAAATATATTTATTTGTTTTTATTTATTAATTATATTTACGAGTAAAGTATTTAACATTTAAAATATAGAAACAGCGAATTCTATAACAGCCTTCTACAAAGCTAAAAGATCCATGTGATTTGATATTTTCCTTAAAATGGTTTAAACATTTTAGATTTAAGCTTGAATTGCTCTATAGTAAAGAAAGTTCAAAGAATGCTTTTAAAAAACTCATAATTGCCATTCAGTCAATCAAATCGTCATTTTAAATAATTAATTTAAAGAAATAATTTTTTTGACATCATTATTTGATTCAAACCTATAACCTCTTGAAGCAAATAACCTCAAGTTTGATTTGAAAATATATCTGTTGGATTTGATTCAACAGTTCTATCTTTTAAAGAACTTCGTCAGTTTGAAACAAATATATTTTTCTTTACCATTTATTTGACTTCACTTAATGGCGAACGTTCAAATATTAAATTATGCAATAATATGATTAATTCCGTAAAAATTAGATTTCTTAGCATGTTCCCATTTTGGGAACGTTCGCCATTAAAAGGTTAAATAAAGATGTATTTGTTTAACAAAATATTTCTGTGGTTTAAAGTATGGTGTTACATTGATAAATGTTGGCTGGTTTAACCGTTGGTATTATCACTCCATTGAAATGGTTAATACGATAGATGCTTTTCTCTTTTTAGAGAAGAAAGCATCCATTTATGAACATATAGGGTAACAATCTATGACGTGGTGCCAGTGGCGTAACTATCACCGGGCAGTTCGGGGCAAAGCCCCGGAGCCTCGCGATCTTAGGGACCTCGCAGCGGTATTTCCTTTATAAGTTCCAAGATTTTCGGTATGTAATTATACTAAAATAACACGTCTTAAAAATTCATTTCTTGGTTTAGTTAAAATTCATTCGTTCAATAACAAACAGTTAACATTTTTTATAGGGATGTGATAGATTGCTATGAAGTAACACATGTTCCGCGCTGCATGATTGTACGTTTGTCGGCAGCTTGAATACGAATAATTATAAAGGGAACAGAAAATAATATATTGAAAATAACAGTTTGCTTTTTAGATAAAGCCCAAAGTAATATTTCAAAAGAATCTTATCTTTGTCTAAGTGTGAGGAGTAGGACACCTGCGTTGTAATAAACTAATGAAATGAATACAGAACAATAGGGCTTTCAAGTTAATGCATCGTAGTCCAAAAATCGGGTATAATTTAGAAACGACACAAATAGCATCCAGAGAATTATTTATTAATTTTGCCGAAATAATAGAGTTAAACATTAGATTTCGGTGCTTTTGTGCTTTTTAAAGTTTGCATTTGTCCGACGGGTGTATGTATATATAGGTGGTGGGTGTGTATAGAAGTTAATAATTGGCAAGTAAATTAGTCTGGTAATTAATAACATATATAATTACTCAAATACTTATTTTTATATTCAAATTTTTGTTTAGCTTGGCACCCACTCCAAAAAGTACTCAATTATTAGTACATGTATATACTTATTATACAATTATTAGTACATAATTAGTACGTTTATGAAAGGAATTATTTTTTAAATCGACATTTTACACTTATTCAAGTAACAAATTATTTTTGCCTTTTTAGTGTATTTTTTCATACTTTCGTACTTTTCATGTCTGACCGTTAAATCATTAAAAAAAAAACCTTAACCTAATATTTGTTTAGTTGGCTGTATAGTGCAATACCTTCGCCTGTCCGAATGGAACATCCATATACAGTAAAACCTGTCAATAACGGCCATCAAAAAAAGAAACAGTATTGGCCGTTATATAAAGGTGGTCGCAATTGTCAGGTTTTTCGTCTTATAAATAAAATACATAATTGGTTTTTAAGATTTTTTTCTTTATTTTATTAATTAAAGTAAATATTATATAAATACACATATGTATGTACGAGATACATATATGTATATATATATATAATAGATAATACATATGTTCATTATTTATACATATTATTACAACATATTCATACGAAAAAACATAATTTGTGAAGCTTTTTTAAAGTATGGTTCAATTTTTGTTTGCTTTAAATTTTTAAGCTTCGATTTAAAAACCACAGCTTCACATGTAAGTAAAATTCGAGAAAAATCCATAAAAATTTCACCATTGTAATTGCACAATAAATAATTCTGTATGTCTCTTAATTTTGCACACACTTCGCTCATACTAGATAAAGTAGATTTTGCAGTTTCACATTCGTCCACATCACTATTATCAGAGTTATTTTCTTCATCATTATTGCACAATTCTTCAACAATTTCTGTAAAACTGAAGTTAGGGCTCTCTGTAGGCACATGACTATCAACAGAAGCATATTCATCTAAATCCACAATTTCGTTACGAACTGTAGGAAAGAGTTGGGCAAGGGGTATGTCGTCTTCTTCATCAAACATTGTATCTTCTTGGATAACATCAGAGAATCCGGCCTTGGAAAAACATTTCTTAACTGTAGCAGGAGATACCTTTTTCCAAGCAGCTGTAATCCATATAAATGCATTGGTTGAATTTATGTTTTTTTCAGAATTTTCAAAATCAACAACATGCTCCTTGCTCCGGAATTATTGGAGTTTTTGGGATTTTACATTCCTCGTTTGAGTAGAAATTTTTTTATCTTTCCTGATTTGCCTATTCGTTCTATGTATCAAACTGTAAATACATATTGTGCTGATATTGATGTTTAATGTTTTGTTGAATTCTTTAAAAATACTCTTGCACAAGTTGGAATAGCCTTTTTTTCTTTTTTTTTGTACTTTTTGCAATTTAATTGTTTTTTTTTTGTACAGCCTCTCATAATGTCGGGTATACATATATGCTATCCTGTAATTAACGGTTTCATTGCTGCAATAAATCGAATTTCAAATTGAATAGAAATTATAAACAAAAATGGATACATATCAGTGCAATGGCACACACCTTTTCCGTATAGAGAAAATGCGACGATAGGAAAATAAATGTTCCTCACATGGTTAACGAATACAAATTACGTATTGTTGTCGTTTAATAGAAAGAAATATTGAATCTGTTTCAATTGATATGTACATGTAAAAAGCATATGTAAAATTCAATCAATTTCACATTTTCGATGTTATACTTACTAAGAAAAGTAATGTATAGAGCGGGCCAAGAGCGCCACGCGCCAGGTTCGCAATCAGGCTGCTGGGCGCATATATGTATGTAAACATAGGTAATTTAAATATGTAATTATTAGGACGAGGACCAAAACCACTGTCTATTACGTCGTGAAGACGCGCAAATATACACCTGCAGTTTGGGTGTTCGTTGATAAATAGGGCGTTGTTCACAGTGGGCCACTACAAAAAAAAAGTTCATTCATCGACGGCTACGAACTAACAGCGCGCTTATTCATTTACGGATGACGCGCTCTATTCATCAACAAATGACGAGTCTGCAGATGTTACGTTTGCACCACTTCGTGGCATACTAGAAACAAGCGTCGGTGTGCTCGCTTTAGTGATTATGTCTAACGTAACTATTAAAAATAAACGGCCATTACCTACGAAAGTTAATAAATTTCTTAGTGAATTTGTGGATTTACACTACAATGGGAGTACAATTTTCTGTAAAGTTTGTAAAAAGAAACTACTGTGCTGGAGCAAACGTGATTGTGAAAGACATATAAATAGCGCACACCACAGAAATAAAAGAAATGGTGTGCCACAACAACGTCAATTTCAATTAGAATTGCTTTTAACGTTTATGGTATGTGGTCTACCACTTCGTATACTTGATAAAAAGCATTTCGAAAATTCTGGGGTACATACAATACCGAGTGGATACTACCATCTCGGACAGCGTTACGGAGAGATATTCCACGAATACGTGAGGACATTGAAAATCGAATTAAAGCCGAATTAAAAGATAAACAGCTGTGGCTATGTCTTGATGAGACGACAGATTGCAAAAAAAATTCTATTTTGAATATAATAGTGCGCGTATTAGATCCTATTAAACCAAATTTTGCAATTCTATTAGCCAGCAGAAGATTAAAACAGTGTACTAGTAAAGCAATTACGGCCGTAGTTCTCGAAACGTTACAAAAATTTCAAGTGTCAACCAGTCAACTGTTGTTGTTCATGAGCGATGGTGCAGCAACAATGTGTAGTGTAGGCCGTTCCCTTAAAGAAAAGTGTGAAGGACTTTTACATGTTACGTGTAAAGTCCATGCTTTACATCTTGTGGCACAAACTATTCGAGAGTGTTACCCGGAGGTGGATGCATTAATAGCAAACACAAAAAAAGTGTTTCTCAAAAGTCCTAAGAGGACTAGGGCATTCCACAGGTTATGCCCTGGTATTCGAGAACCACCACAGCCCATTCTTACGTGTTGGGGAACGTGGTTAAAAGCCGCTTTTTATTATAATGAACATTTTCAAGAAGTCAAATCCGTTATTTTGCAATTCGTCCCTGCCGAAGCTAGAGCTATTAGGATGAGCCAGAAGGGATTTCTCGATATTTCTGTTGAAACACATCTAAAGAATATTAGCAACAATTACAAAGGGTTAGTAGACGCGATAGAAAATTTGCAAAATTCTGGATTGTCGTTGGTAGAATCAGTGCAAGTCGTGGACGAAGTTAGTACATTGTTACACAGTATAAACGATGCAACAAGTGGACGAGTTTTAGCTAAGTTCGATAGTGTTTTAAAAAAGAATCCGGACTACACGAGATTAAGACAAATGTGCGATGGGGCATCTGCAGATTCCTTGACTAAGTCTAAAGATTATTTTAATTACGCCTGTCTTACTTCGGTAAACGTGGAACGGTCGTTTTCGAAATATAAGAACATTTTTTCGTCTCGGCGAACATCCTTCACCGAGGCAAATGTGGAAACTTATCTGATGGTGCAACTTTTTAAACAAGCCTATCCGCATTATTAAGAAGGATAGAATTTATTTATTATATCTTTATTTACAGTTACATTATTAAGTACAACAGAATAAAAAAAGCGTTCAGTTTCTCAGTTATTTCCTTATTACATCCCATTTACAACGCATACCGTTTTCAATCAAATAAAAAATCATAATGAAAATAAAAACACTTCAGCGTGTACATATATATATATATATATCCGCTCTAATTACTAAACATTATTATTGCGTCAGCTTTTATTTTTTTACTCTTGTGTATTAATTTCGAAATATCACATATCTGCTGTGACTCACATATACGCTATTTACAATAAGCGGCCGTTGCGCCTGATTCCGATTCTGTTGGATGGCGCAATTTGACCCGCTCTAGTAATGTATTATAGAAAATTCATCTCTAATTTTATATTCGAACAAAGTATATTGATATTTATCAACACACCCCGACAATAAATATAACAAACAAAATAATTTAATATTATCTAATCGAATGTAACTCTACCTCTATTTTTTGTGAAACATTATGTAATATAATTGCTACCTTCTAAGCAATTAGAAAAAAGATCTGAAAGCAATGCTTGTAATAAAGATTAAAAAACGTAACCATTGCCAAGATTTTTGACTTCAAAGGTTGGCTTTACGACTCAAATACTTGAACCTACTCATACTTCCTCTAATGAAGGTAGGTAATAGTCTCATGTTCTTTAGCAAAGTTTATAATAGTCATATGTCATTACACATTCACCTGTTACGTTGAATTTGCTAAAAATATGTAACAGCAAGTTGTATTGGGACTGACAAAAAATAAAAATTCCAAATATCTGTCGGTAATACATGTACAAGTTTGTTGTTAATGGTTTAAGTTAGGTTTTGAAGTATGAAAACATATGTAATGTAACAGATAGTTAAGTAGCTTGTAAAGTTAAAATATAGAAGATATTAAGCGATCTTAAGTAAAGTGGAGGTTTTATGGAGATTACTGAAATTGATATTTTTTTTCAGAGCCGGTAAGGAAAAGGAAGAAACCACGCGAAGTATTAGATGGGAAATCAAATACACCTGCACTTTTAGTTGATAGTGTCGTTGAGGACAGCGATTTAAAATGTAAAAAGAAAAAAGCTAGGACAACATTCACCGGTCGCCAAATTTTCGAATTAGAGAAACAATTCGAAATGAAGAAATATTTAAGCAGTAGTGAACGGTCGGAGATGGCAAAGCTTTTAAACGTCACGGAGACACAGGTAAATTAGATTAAATTGGAAGAATATATTGCCATAATATCTTGACTCGTACTTCTAAATTCAAAAGTATACAATTCATAATTATAGTTTCAATTTTGGTTGTAGCTTTTATAGCGTAGCCATTATCAGTAACAATTTTATAACACGTTTTGAAAAGAAGAGACGACAACACAGTTATAATTTGCATATACAAACTTAAAACGATAATCCTATAATAGAACCTGTAAGTTTAATTACATCAATAGAACTGGGCATTTTTCGGAATACTTGTTAACGTGAAAATTTAAATTCTTTAAATCAAATATCCCTTACAACTTCTGTAACTGCATGATTGTGTATTTAAATTCAATTTGTACATAACATTATGATCGGCTATGTATATTTTAAACATGGTACATGCTGTATTTAATTTACTAAAACCCTTAAGGTGATATTATTGGTCCTTTCTACAAGTATTATTTACAACAAAAAAATGTAAATATAAGTTTGCTTTCTCAAAGAGAATGAGATAAAAGTTGTATTTTATTTATTTGCATATAAACGTTATTGCCATTTATGCAAATACTTGTAAAAAACACGTCAAAATTACGCTCCAACAAAGGCTTTATATATCAAACGAGATGACAACAGCCAACACGACTGGTGACAATAAAGGTATTAACTTTTTCGGGAAATATTTCATATGAAAAGAATTTTTAGACTTTGGATTGAAAATAGGTATATATGTATGTATATCTTTGTGCTTTTGCATTACTTTCGATTGAAATGAAAAAATGATATATAGTAGAATATGTAGAATTAAATCTAAAAATACTATCGCTGATTAATTGGTTAATTTTAATTCATGAAAGAAACAAACTATTTTAAAACAACGAAATTATGCTATTCGAAGCAGTTTTCCTATCATAAATTCGCATTGACAATATCTAATACAAAAACATCCCCCAATAACGAACAAGCATCAAAAGGCTTCAAAACAAACAGCTGCAAGCAGGTGTTCATTAACACCACATTAATTAATTTTTCTTCCGAAAGAGCCTTCTAACAATAAGTTTAAACCGCATACGTCAAGTAAAAAAAGACCGGGGATGCGAGAAGCTAGGAATACTCAAATAGCATTTATTACCGACTGGTTAGCGTGTGACACTTAAAAGATCAAATTTAACAACCAACGACTGCCATAAAGCTGTTCTTATTGAAGGATCTGCCTTTAATTTTCGATATGTGATATCTTTTAACTGTATGTATGTATATCTTAAATAACTACCGTTGTATTTATGAGTGCCAGGAATAATGGGATTTCAAATGTTCTAAAACATATCTCTCAGATACACTTTGGTTCAGAAATAATTGACATGTCCAGTTCTAATTGTAAATTATTTAAAATTAAAATCTCCGACTTTTCTTTCTAAATAAATTACAATAATATTAGTAATATTTAGTTGTATGTATCTCGTTCATATTTTTACGGTTGCTCATTATACAGTGGCGTAACAACTTGTCAAGGGTCGCCCCCTCATGCAATTGTATAAACGAGGCCGTTCTGTGAACATATGAATAAACATTGCCCGCATTACAGGGGTTACGGGGGTAGTTCATAAAACGCATTTAGGACGTGGTTTGGTAAATTTTAAGACAGCAAATTTGAACTATCGGCTGGCAATATCTGGGAATCACCATTTACTGTGGAACTTCTTTTTAGATCCAATTGTAAAAAGAAATAAACGTGTAATTGCCTATTTGGCGAGATTACTGGGGAGAACCATTTTCTTTAAGCTTCTTTCATCTGGCGAGACAACCTCGGTGCCTCATGCGGCAAAAAAATATCATTTTGAGTTAAGTTGCTCTAGGAAATCAGTTATTGAACATTCGCGGGTGTAAAAAATACAAAAAATCGACGTGTTTGATCCAAAGTCTGTTTCAATTCTACCCATAAACGGGGATAAGCTGTTACCCATTGCCGTTCCTTCCGTTTGTTAATAAAAGGTGTTATTAATTTGGAAAGAAAATTGTTTCATACAAAGTCTTGCCAAAGAAATCACAAACATCTTCTTCTCTATCCATTTGCTTATCTAACAACAGTTTTTCTAAATATTCCAAAGTTAATCGGTCGGAACACTAGGAAACAATGAACTTACACCAAACGAGACTAAAATGTCTCCGTCAGCAAGCAGCAAGCATTCTAACATGGTCTTTTTGGTTTTTGTGTTTATTTTAGACAAAGGATTTTTGGATAATTTTAAATAAGTATACTTATTTCACGTAAATACAGAATTTTGTATTGAAAAAATGGCAAATCTTATATCACAGCGAACAGATTAATTTTATTATTCTAATTATTGAATTGTAAAAAAGGTATCTGCATTTTTACAAAGAAAAAGGAAGCATCAAAGGAAATTTAAACTCTCAAATTCTTTAACTTCAAAAATACCCTCACCGACTCACAAATAAATTGAATTAATCCAGTGAATCGGTTCTTGGATTGAATAATTGAAAAAAGCTGTAATATATAATGACGTGATTGGAGTAAAACCGAACGATAATGACCGTGTTTTACCCCTTAATGATTCGGATAGCACAATCAGTTTAAATACGATGATAGACGTTTAGGTTGATCCCTTGTCTAAGTGGTAAAGCGAAGCTCTAGCGGAGGGGTGGGGCGTACTGTTGAGTTACTGCGCCAGCTGTCTCCCCACTATCTTCTCATTTCATTGCCCACATCAGGCGGTGTTGTTTTTACTAATTGCCTGCCCAATTTACACGACTAAAATGTTAAGTTGGATATATTTTCGCTATGCCTAAAGTTGGTCAGAACGAGAATCCATTAAGATTCATTCATGTAGCGTCGAAATTACAATTGCACTCGTTCAACGAGAAAGAAACGCCAAATTTAAATCCTATTTTTTTCACGTGTTGCGGTTCCTACATATCTACAAAAATATTTCGCATTCTTACAGAATTAATTTTATTTTAAGAGATATATTTTATTCACTTTTTACCTTTCGTTTACTTTGAAAAAGAAAACAATTTCAATAATTCAATATACGTTGATGTACCGGCCATAAGTCAAGGACCACCAAGAAAATGATATACACATACAAGTAAAGTAATGAAAAGAATGAGAACAACTTCCAAAGTTTTCTGACAGAAATTCATCTTTCGAGAACTGTTCTTATCAGATATCCTTTGATACCGGGTGGTACCGGGTTTTGATGATTTTTCCACAATAGGGTACAAAGACATTTGTTACAATTTACCTTTTAACTCAATTATACATATTAACAAAAAAAAAAACATGAAAGCTCTGACTTTTAAATGACCACCAAAACAGCCAATAACATTTACTTTAACATATTTCTGATAGAAAACATAACAAGTTCTAAGACATATTTAGATATAATATATTAAAAATACTATGATATGCATACAATAACACAATACGAGAAACCAAGGTGTCAATTTCTTATTTTTTAAAAGAGTATGTGTGAAATTTCATTGTTAATGTGTCAAATATATTCAAAAAACCGCCCTTAATTTTTTATTCGAAATTCATTCATTTCTTTATACGAAAAAACACCTGCGTCTAGTATTTCTTGGAATTCAGTCGCGCGTGTTCGCAGAAGTCCTTCGGATACGTTCGTGCAAGGTCGCTGCTTACTATGACGCCGATTAGAGCCCACTTCATTCATGTTCTTCTATTCGTTCGTCTCCGTGAGTTATCGTTTGGAATCATATATGCAAGGTCGAATCAGACTCATGGCGCTTTGTATTTCCGGGAATTTAGCTTGATTTCGTTGAAATTCGGCAGCTGCGCGCTTTTACTTCGTGTTTTGTTCTTTTACGGTTTTTGTGTATTTCTTTGTTG
This sequence comes from Dynastes maya, assembly GCA_029619315.2. Classification (NCBI taxonomy): domain Eukaryota; kingdom Metazoa; phylum Arthropoda; class Insecta; order Coleoptera; family Scarabaeidae; genus Dynastes; species Dynastes maya. The sequence continues at coordinate 1,847,802 of JAROYE020000012.1, read as the reverse complement.
TTTATTAGTGCAAATAATACTCTTTCTTCAGAATTTTATAATTCCTTTTTAATTGCACGTTTGTATGTTAGCAATTGTAAGAACATCAGTAGTACTTAACTCTTCAATAAACCATCCAAACGTGAAATTTTATTTTCTGCCGCCAAGGTATAATTGCGTCATTTAAAACATACTACGTAAAGCGAACATTTCAACATCATAATATTGGCACATACAATTGGCGGAGAAGGACTCGATGATCTATCGTTTGAAGATGTTGATGAATTATTAGTTGAAACAGTTCACTAAAACCCTTACCACAACACTTAATTCGTACTGGACGCACGTTTCGATAGCCAAGCTATCATCATCAGCAGCAAGACTGAACTAACAAGCTAAGTGAAAAACTAACCTTATAAGGAAAATAAATTATGCAATATGTAAATTTAAAATCGTAAAATTTAATGAGCCGCTTCATTGCACAGGACTATAAATAGCCTAAAGGTAAATGAGCCGAATGACGTGAGTTAATAAATCCTAGATAACAATGAAGCGGTTCATTGCACATGGTTAAAATTACAACTATAAATGATTAAACATGATGTAACAAAGGATAAAGGCTGGAATTTAGTGGTCCTAAATCTGAATTCATTAAGTGAGTTTTGTTTTTGTAAATTTCCATGCCTTCATAACAATTTAATTGAGAAGTACTCCTTACGTTTTTAATTAACTTTATATTATCAAACATTATGGTTATTTTCAATCATATGTAGGGCAACGCTAGATTTATCAAACCTTCTGAATTTGAGATGAGCCAAATGTTCTTTGTACCTAATTTTGATTGATCTTTTTGTCTGCCCAATATACACTTGATCACAATCTTTACATGAAATTTTGTAAATTCCTGATTTATCCATGTTATCCACTGGGTCTTTGGAATTTCCTAAAAGGTTTTTAAGGTTATTGCTCGAAGAGAAAACAATCTTGCGGTCAATCTTAGAAAGATTTTTTGAAGACCCTTGGTGTAACATGGATAAAAGGGTAATTTAACATATTTCTTATTATTACGGCCGTCAATGCGTTCTAATGTGCTTACATTTCTAATTCTTAATCTATTCTTATGTTTCCTAATAGTATTATAGACGACATCTTCAGAGAATAGACGTATATAGGAAACCTACTAGTAATAATAGATTCATCTTACAGGATTCTAATCACTCATATGAACACAAACTTTCGGCTATTAACTTTTTGGTGCACCGGTTACTCAATTTTCCTTTAACGAAAGATAGATATCAAAATGAACTAAAAGAAATCATCAATATTTCTAACTTTAACGGATTCTCTGAAGATGTCGTCTATAATACTATTAGGAAACATAAGAATAGATTAAGAATTAGAAATGTAAGCACATTAGAACGCATTGACGGCCGTAATAATAAGAAATATGTTAAATTACCCTTTTATCCATGTTACACCAAGGGTCTTCAAAAAATCTTTTCTAAGATTGACCGCAAGATTGTTTTCTCTTCGAGCAATAACCTTAAAAACCTTTTAGGAAATTCCAAAGACCCAGTGGATAACATGGATAAATCAGGAATTTCATGTAAAGATTGTGATCAAGTGTATATTGGGTAGACAAAAAGATCAATCAAAATTAGGTACAAAGAACATTTGGCTCATCTCAAATTCAGAAGGTTTGATAAATCTAGCGTTGCCCTACATATGCTTGAAAATAACCATAATGTTGATAATATAAAGTTAATTAAAAACGTAAGGAGTACTTCTCAATTAAATTGTTATGAAGGCATGGAAATTTACAAAAACAAAACTCACTTAATGAATTCAGATTTAGGACCACTAAATTCCAGCCTTTATCCTTTGTTACATCATGTTTAATCATTTTAGTTGTAATTTTAACCATGTGCAATGAACCGCTTCATTGTTATCTAGGATTTATTAACTCACGTCATTCGGCTCATTTACCTTTAGGCTATTTATAGTCCTGTGCAATGAAGCGGCTCATTAAATTTTACGATTTTAAATTTACATATTGCATAATTTATTTTCCTTATAAGGTTAGTTTTTCACTTAGCTTGTTAGTTCAGTCTTGCTGCTGATGATGATAGCTTGGCTATCGAAACGTGCATCCAGTACGAATTAAGTGTTGTGGTAAGGGTTTTAGTGAACTGTTTCAGTGTTCCAGTGCCACAGTTTTGGAGTATCCGTTTAGAATTATTAGTTGATGCAGCCCTAAGCGGAGATGATAATAGAGGCTTTGAGACTCCTGGTCCTAAAGAATATAGTAACAATGACGAAGAAAATCCTGTTCTAAATGCAGATTCAATCAAAGAAGAGAACTGGCTAGTAAATTGGGTAATCATTTTGTTAAACGTAATCCTAATGAGGAACGAGCTGGGAAGTTTCAACGTGATCTGAAGTCATTAATGTCCTCCTACAGAGAATTATACAATGGCCTAGCCAAAACACAAACACAACGATTAATTACTGAATTCGTTCTTAAATCCACTGAAACATCGGCACCACAGGAGGCTAGTACTAATTTTGTTCAAGAGATTACAGGAAGAATTTCACCAATGGAGCACGAAGACGATAACCAAGACATTTCTAGCGATAGCAGTAATATTGAATAAAATCTTTTTATGTGTAACTCATATTATTTTGCCAAATTTTTGTTTTTTTCCTTTTAAAATGATAGTTTACTTTGTATGATTCATGTGCAATCTTTATGAAATAAAATGTTTAAGATCCTAACATGAAGACTTGTGGTTTATTGTGTTATTTTTACTGATTTCTTAGGACTGAAACCAATCTTCTATTTTTCCATAGATGCAATATATTTTTTTACACGTATTCTTCGGGAACGTATTTATCGTGTAAAAACAGAATTGGGTGTACATACTTCTCTTAAGCCGAGAAAGTTTTAAATCAAAATATTTCTTTTGATTTAAAACAGTTATTGTATTACGGATAATTGAAGCAGTAATTGCCTTGAATTAAGGCGGACAGCTTTGATACAAGTAAACGTTTCTTTGCGAGTACAATATCAATTAATTAGTAGTTCAGGATTACACGTGTTTGGTAAAAATGGAGAGTCAATTTTTAGAAATTACAATAAAACTATCATCGCAAATTTGATGCTGTTTACATATTCTTTTTCAAATTTACTAATTTTAGAACAGTATTATGATCATAGGTGTTATTCATCTAGATAAGTAACTCTACCCAACAATCTCAAAATCGACTTAACAGCCTGTAATGTAATGAACACTTAAAGTTTCGGTTTTATTTCGAAAGCGTAGCTTGCGGGAATATTATGTTAGTGTTATAATTAGGTGTTATATGCATTAGCTATTAGCAGCGGTGCACTCTTTACACTTGACAGTTTAGTCTCTATAAATAAAGATCAGAAGCCCAACTCGCATATGTTTCATTGAATTTGTGAAAACATATTCAATGGCTTGTTTAAACACTTGATGGTTAATTTTAAACTTTACGTTACGAGTGTATTTTATTTGTGAAAACATTTTAAACAATAATTTGACAAAGTGTACGAGCGGGGAATTTATTGTAGAGGTAATTAACGCTATGCTTAAGATATATTTATATCGTTACCCCGTTTAATTTGTTTTGGTTTTTATAAAGAGCTGCCTTTCATTAAGCAAGTACCGATTTATCGCTTCGGTAGCTTTTTAACTACTCACATTATCGACTGTTTATAAAACCGATTCTCACCAATAAACATTTCTATATAAAATTTTATTTAGTGAAAGAAATGAAAAAGCAACGTTTATTTTCTTATTACTGAATCATTGTTTGTTTAATTTCCTAATTTCATTTTGACGCTAATAATAGAGGATCTGCAACAAATCGTATAAAATATATTTTTATCTTCACTTTTTGACAGGACACTAATACGTATAAGATATTAAAATTCAATAACTATTTTAAAGTTTATGAATCATAATTATGTTAATAACCATTACATGTCTTCATACCTATTTAACAGGAAACAATTCACAGAAATCCAGAAACATTTTTTCAATAGAATGACTTTAAAACAATACAGTTTTTTTCAAAAGTTGCATGGATATGTGTTTATGATTGACAATTGGATAATAAGTTTAGATAATGAATGGTATATTCTATGTTATTGCCTTTAGTGTAAAACATCTTATTACTGAAAATACACACAGAGAAAGTTCTATTAAGAAATTAGGCGACCAGTTTCATGTTAAAAGAAATACATCAGCAGACCAGTTACAAGGGTATCCAATAGAACAAAAATTACAATAATGGAAAAGGAATCCTAAAGTTAATAATTAAAATTAGAAGCAGGTGAATAAGATAATGAAAAGGTTTTTTTTTATAGGTTTTTCCTAATTAATGCTTGGGTTTACTGGTTTCTGTCGTATGTGGTTTGAGGCTAGGGTATACTTCGACGATTTTTCTGGGTTGGTTCTTCCTACCAACCACATATGTCTATATATATATATATATATATATACATTCTATAGTACAGATGTTTTATACTGCAACTTATACTAATATTAAAAAAAAAGAGAACATCAATTCGCCACGTATGGCAGATTATGTGGGGAGCAAATACAAGCAGTCGCAAACAAGAAGCCACATCACAGTTGACTCATCCAACTCCACTGCAAACATGTCCACTATGTGCGCCTTTTTACTGCAAAATATCTTGTTTATACGTTTTTAACATGTTACCTACATAGGAAAGTCCAGAATGGAATAGGGTATAGCCTTTTTTTTTCGTCAAAGTAGGTTACTTTGATTAAGTGAGGTATAATGGAAGGTAGTTAAATATTTGAGTGGTGCTGTATGTGTGATTTTCTACTCCAATGGGTTGAGTAGAAATTATCCTTTTATTTCATACAGTTGAACATTGATAACGTGTGCTAAAAGTTCCAGTAAATGAACTGTACTGCGTGCTAATTTCACAAAAGCTTTTTTAAAAATATACCGGTAAATTTTGTTTTAAAAACCGCCTTTTCTTTCGAATCGAAATTCCACTTAAAAGCGAAATGAGAGGGAATACTTAATGATATCGATTTGATTTATGCTAGATTACGAACTTCATAAAGCTGACAACAAAGAGATAAAAGCAATGAATGATTGATATTGCAAAAGTTTCCATTAGGGTCTTGAATTCTTGAATCATATCGGTTTAATTATTTAAAAAGATTAAAAATTAATAATTCAACTGTTTTGTTTTCCTGGGAAGTTAATTAGTCGAAAAAGAGGGAATTAAAAACAATTCTTTTTTAGGCAATTAGAGGAGAAAATGTAAAATGTCTGTTCCCCAGAAAAGTAAAGTGAGAGAAAATTTTTCAACAACAGAAATATCCTTGTAAAGAGGAAAATTACTCAAATATGCACCTTAAAGCTAACAAATTAACAGGGGTAATGTTGGATCTCCTAACAGTATTCGTAATAATAGATTTTAGTCCATGTGTTATTTAGCAGTACAAGAGAATGCAATTATTAGAAAACATAAATACATATCATGTATGTACATACATGTAAAAGGTAACCAAAAGAACCGAGGAAGCAACATTTTTTTAATGCCGTTTATCAAACAAGTTAGGGAATTCAAACGACAAAAATGAAGTCAGAAACAGTGAGACAACTAATTAGGCACCATAGTTCGGAGAATAATCTCGACAAAGGGATTCTCTTTATTATATTTTGTAAACGAGCTGTGAATAGCAGGCCGCTCCTAGAGAGTATTACGAGTTTGTCATCTAAATCTTTTTTTTTTTTTTAAGGAAAAACGTTTGAATATGTATACATATTTATAATTTTGAAGCAGTAACATACTATTAAAGGATTGGAATGACTTAAAAAGAAATATATTAATTATAATTAAGGATCAAGGTGAAATGGAAACGTACAAGTTCTTCTTTAGAGTACAGTGACAGAAAAATGTTTACTAATGTCTTCATCAATCCGCACAGAACTGTACTAAGCAGATTTGTTTCATCCATACACATTTCTAGAAATGATTTATCTCGCCTTACTTTTCATTAAAAAAGAAAACAAGTCTAACTGGCAATCTTGCAGGAGCGAGTGTGTAAACCCAGTGGTTCAAGGTTGAGTTTAAGTGTCATATAACACTAACATATTTGTAGAAGAAAAATGCAAATTGTTCTTAATTAGCTATGTGTTTCTTAGAAGGCATTAGCATGCTACAATATCTAGTAATAGATATTATGCACTGTAATCTCAATAAAATTCTAACCAGCAAATTGCATTTTATGTTTGTGTTCGCGTAACTAGATGTTGGATAACTTCTTTTGTAAAGAAGAGGAAAGATTTATGTAAATGTGGATCGTGATATAACGCAGAGGGTTCACATACACTGACTCAGAATGGAAATAGCACTGGATTGATTAATAATAATAATAATAATAAACTTTATTCGCCCAACAGGATACCCCAATTACAGGACGAAATAATAATACGAATACATGTGCACATAATACAAAGAGAAAAATAAAATATAATACTTAATAAAAGATAACTGAAAAATAATAGGAAAAAAAAATAATATATATATACTCCACCGATTAATGCATAGCGTCACCAACAAAAATATCTGCATAATATTTATTTGCATTCACACACATGTTTTGAACTGGCGATTTCAGCAGCACATTAGTTCTTGCAGTTAAAGGCCGAAACGATTGAACACTACGCGAAGACAAACGAGGAACGTTCAAATTAATTTTTGACAGCAGATATGCGCAATCGATTTGATTGTCAATAAGTTTGTAGAGAAACCGCGCACTGCAAATTTGCCTTCTTTCCGAAATACTCCGGACCGCATGTCGTTCCAATAATGTGGCATAGTCTATACCCCCTCACCGGATATATACCGTCGATCCTAAAAGATAGGAATTTCAGGAACCTTCGCTGTACTCTCTCAATAGAATCCTCGTAGGATTGATAGTAAGGATACCATACAATGGAAGCATACTCTAGCCGGCTTAAGACAAATGCTCTATACAGCGTTTTCAGAAGATGTTGATTCGTGAAGTATTTCGAAGATCGTATGATGAATCCTAACATGGCTGCGGCCGAGGAAACGTCTGCGAAACATGCTGTTTAAAGGATAGTTGACTATCAAAGATAACTCCTAGGTCTTTTATGGTCTCGCTCCTCTGCAGCGGGTAACCGCTTAAACTGTACGTAGTAGGCAAGCTTTTACTTTGCGAGTATATGTTACATACGTGCATTTTGCTTCATTTAACATAAGACTATTTTCTTGGCACCAGTGGAATACGTAATCAATACTCATTTGCAGATTAACCATATCATTAAGGGAATCAATTCTTGCGTACACCTTCACATCATCTGCATAAGCTAAGGTGTCACAGGTCAACGCTTCCAGCAGATCGTCGAGGAAAAGCACAAAGAGCAAAGGTCCTAAATTGGATCCTTGTGGAACACCTGACGTAATAGCATATTCACATGAGCTGAAGCCATTATAGAAAACATAACATGACCGCTTTTTTAAGAAGGACTCCATCAGATCTCGAAGGCGAGGTGACATGCCAAAAGAACTTAATTTAAAGAGCATAATATCATGGTCAATTCTGTCAAAGGCTTTAGAAAAATCCGTGTATATAACATCGACTTGCCCTCCATCATCCAGTGTGTCACTTATAAACTGTGTAACTGTCGCTAAGTTAGTTGTTGTAGAACTTTTAGGTATAAAACCATGTTGCTTCGCAGATATATACGGCTGTACATTGTTGAATATAGAAAAATATAAAAGTTGTTCATATACCTTGGCGAAGTTAGATAAAATAGATATAGGACGATAGTTAGTCACATCAGTGCTGCTTCCCTTCTTAAGAACTGGCGTAACTCTTGCTCGTTTCCAGCGCCTAGGAAAGGTAGAAGATCTCAAAGAAATGTGACAAGAAGCAAGAGTGGTTTGACAAGTACTATGCGTGCTTCCTTCACTAAAAAACTAGGGATGAGGTCATCACCAGCTGTGTCCGTATTTGCTAGGTGACTCATTATAGTTAGCAGGTCAGTCTCACTCACAGGCTTGATGTCAAAAGATGGTATGTTGCTGAATACATTTTCGATTACTCTGTTGGAGTGTGGCAGATAAACAGAAAAAATTTACTAGCAAAGGCGTCAACAATTTCCTGGGGATCCTGATATACCACATCCCCATCAGTGATTGTGTTTGGTATGCGTGAAAACACCTTTTAGTCTATTACTATACCGCCACAGCTCTTTCGGATTTTGCTTAATTGTGTTTTGTATTCTTGACATGTAAGCGTTGTAAGCTTCTTGAATCTGTTGCTTAACTAATCTCCTGATATCTCTAAACCTCATGTAAAAAACTTCACTTTTAGTTTGTATCCATTTTCTATGATAGAAGGTTTTAGTTTTTAGGTTTTGTCGAATTGTTGTAGTAAACCACGGAGGATGAGAAGAACTATTCTGACTGTATAGAGGAACTGAACGGTTAATTACCTTGTACAAAACATTATAAAATTCATCGACAGCTTGATCAATGGTTGATGCATCCTCAATGAATGACCAATCACATTGAGCTAGATCTTCAAATTAAAATAAGATAGGTAACTTATGAAATGAAAGTGTTGGGAAATTTTTTTTTTAATATGTTGTATAAAATTCACCAGTTACTTGGAGGATACTCGTGAATCATAAAGAATAAAGTAATTTCCAAAGCCTGCGGATTGGATTTTGGATGTGTCTAATATGCATTATGTATCTTCTGTTAAATTTACCTAAAAAATTATACGCAAACCTTTAAACGATTTTTAAATTTATTTACATTGCCATGCTATTTTTACGCATGGCTGTAAGAGATTATTGTATATGATAAAAAAACATTTTTGTATTATAAAAAGAGTTATTTAGAGTGATTTTTTTCAGATTTTTTACTTCAATAAATTACCCCGGTTTGTAAAGCAAAAATTGGCCTTTGGGTAGGCAATTTTAACCATGTTTAGATTTCACGTATTAGGTGTGATAAGTTTCGAACTTTATTGTACCGACTTTTATTCTAATTTTTTTTTAAATTTATATTTTTTTTTTTAATTTTAATTTTCAACAATTATTTAAATTGTGAGTCATAAAGGCGTTTTAATTCAAAATCTTCACCAATCTTTGGGGAAGACTAACTGAATATTTCTTTGAGATTTGATAGAATTCGTTAGTTTTTTTTCTCAAAACCAATTTAAGTGGAGTATATTTTTCACCGAAAACTTTCATTAAGTTTTTTGCCGAAGACTACTAAAAGGGTTGATTCTAAATTTTCCCCCGAACTAAAAAATAGTATTTACTTATTAAAAATCTATTGGTGATCCCCGAAAAGGTGTGCCTTTTCAGAGAAAAATGTTTTATTTTTGATTATAAAAAATTTTACAAAAGGGTTTGGGTTATTCGTAAACAATTTAAAAATTTAATTAAAAGGAAATTTAGGAAAATCTAAATAAAAAAATGTTGGGAATTAAAAATATTAATCGTAATTTAAATCATACTGATCAATAGAGCGCCAAGAGCCCACGCGCCAGGTTCGCAATCGGCTGCCGGGCGCATATATGTTTAAAATAGGGTTTAAAATTAATTATTAGGGCGGGACCAAAACCCCGTCTATTTCGTGAAGACCACAAATATACACCTGCGTTTGGGTTTCGTTTAAAATAGGGCGTTGTTTAAGGGGCCATACAAAAAAAAATTTATTTTATCGACGGTACAACTAACAGCGCGCTTTTTCATTTACGGATACGCGCTCTATTCAAAAACAAATGACAGTCTTCAATTTAGTTTGCACCCCTTCGTGGGTACTAGAAACAAGCGTCGGTTGTCCTTTAGTGATATGTCTAACGAACTATTAAAAATAAAGGCCCTTACCTACGAAAGTTAAAAAATTTTTTAGTGAAATTTTTGGGTTTTCACTACAAGGGGTACAATTTTCTGTAAAGTTTGTAAAAAGAAAAAAAAAAGGCGGAGCAAACGGATTGGAAAGACATATAAATAGCGCACACCACAGAAATAAAAGAAATGGTGTGTCACAACAACGTCAATTTCAATTAGAATTGCTTTTAACGTTTATGGTATGTGGTCTACCACTTCGTATACTTGATAAAAAAGCATTTCGAAAATTCTGGGGTACATACAATACCGAGTGGATACTACCATCTCGGACAGCGTTACGGAGAGATATTCCACGAATACGTGAAGACATTGAAAATCGAATTAAAACCGAATTAAAAGATAAACAGCTGTGGCTATGTCTTGATGAGACGAAAGATTGCAAAAAAATTCTATTTTGAATATAATAGTGCGCGTATTAGATCCTATTAAACCAAATTTTGCAATTCTATTAGTCAGCAGAAGATTAAAACAGTGTACTAGTAAAGCAATTACGGCCGTAGTTCTCGAAACGTTACAAAAATTTCAAGTGTCAACCAGTCAACTGTTGTTGTTCATGAGCGATGGTGCAGTAACAATGTGTAGTGTAGGCCGTTCCCTTAAAGAAAAGTGTGAAGGACCTTTACATGTTACGTGTAAAGTCCATGCTTTACATCTTGTGGCACAAACTATTCGAGAGTGTTACCTGGAGGTGGATGCATTAATAGCAAACACAAAAAAAGTGTTTCTCAAAAGTCCTAAGAGGACTAGGCATTCCACAGGTTATGCCCTGGTATTCGAGAACCACCACAGCCCATTCTTACGCGTTGGGGAACGTGGTTAAAAGCCGCTTTTTATTATAATGAACATTTTCAAGAAGTCAAATCCGTTATTTTGCAATTCGTCCCTGCCGAAGCTAGAGCTATTAGGATGAGCCAGAAGGGATTTCTCGATATTTCTGTTGAAACACATCTAAAGAATATTAGCAACAATTACAAAGGGTTAGTAGACGCGATAGAAAATTTGCAGAATTCTGGATTGTCGTTGGTAGAATCAGTGCAAGTCGTGGACGAAGTTAGTACATTGTTACACAGTATACACGATGCAACAAGTGGACGAGTTTTAGCTAAGTTCGATAGTGTTTTAAAAAAGAATCCGGACTACACGAGATTAAGACAAATGTGCGATGGGGCATTTGCAGATTCCTTGACTAAGTCTAAAGATTATTTTAATTACGCCTGTCTTACTTCGGTAGACGTGGAACGGTCGTTTTTCGAAATATAAGAACATTTTTTCGTCTCGGCGAACATCCTTCACCGAGGCAAATGTGGAAACTTATCTGATGGTGCAACTTTTTAAACAAGCCTATCCGCATTATTAAGAAGGATAGAATTTATTTATTATATCTTTATTTACAGTTACATTATTAAGTACAACAGGATAAAAAAAGCGTTCAGTTTCTCAGTTATTTCCTTATTACATCCCATTTACAACGCATACCGTTTTCAATCAAATAAAAAATCATAATGAAAATAAAAACACCTCAGCGTGTACATATATATATATATATCCGCTCTAATTACTAAACATTATTATTGCGTCAGCTTTAACTTTTTTACTCTTGTGTATTAATTTCGAAATATCACATATCTGCTGTGACTCACATATACGCTATTTACAATAAGCGGCCGTTGCGCCTGATTCCGATTCTGTTGGATGGCGCAATTTGGCCCGCTCTCGTGATGAATCTCAATCTCAATTTTCACAATAGTTACATTGTTAATCGGCGCAACTTTCATTATTGGTCGGTTGACAATTCAAAATGGGTTAGGAAAACAAATTTTCAAACAATATGGGGCACAAATGTTTGGCGTGGACTGTTCAATGTCCCTATAATTGGACCATATTTTTACAGTACAGGAAATTTCGCTTCAAGAAAGGATAACAATGTGCTGGCAGCATGACGGCGCTCCACCGCATAACAGTGTAGTAATTGTAATTTTTTTTAATCGCACGTTTCAAGATTCTTGGATTGGTCAGCTCGATCCCCGAACCTAACACCTCTTGAATTTTTTCTTTTGGGGTTATGTGAAAGATGTTATTTATGTTCCGCCAAGGGATCTTGATCATTTAAAACATAAAATCATCCAAGCTTGTCGAAGCATAACTCCTGAAATGGTACGAGCGTCTTGTACGAGAGAATTGATCAGGAGGACAATTTGAACAACATTTGTAATGTATTACCTATTATATTTTAATTCTAACGATGTTCGAACAATGTTTATCATTTTGTTTTTGTTGCTTTAATTTATATTAATAATATTGCAACAAAGTTATTTATGTTTAAAAGTTTTGCATAGGTGTTGGCCAAATGAATTTTGTTTGTTGTTGCTCAATTAAAAAGAATCGTAGGAGGAGTGGAAAATTTGAACACATGGCTTGCCATCTAAAAAACAATTTGTAGACCATCCTGTAGGTGTAGATGCGCCTTTAAACATATTTCTTACCCTAGATTTTCTTTCCACAAATTAATCTTCTATCTATTCAAATAAACATCATATTGGCTGTGCAATAAAATCTGGGACGCCCGGTATACATACACGACGAATGGTAGATAATTTATTATTAGTTAAATTATACTATGGTTTCAATTCATACTTCTAAGTATGACTTCTTTGAATTTGAGTTTATTGCACGAAGCTTAAAATTCTACCAAACTACACCTTTTCTCGTTTTAGTGGATATCCTAATTGTAAGTAGAAAATAAATAGGATATAAATGGGGTTGTAACGATCACGGAATGAAAAGAAAATCGTGTATATATGTATAAACTGCCTGCTACTTTCTGGCTGTAGGAAAATGGATAATAAAGTTTATTAGGTCCGCAATGAATGGTGCAAGTTGAGCAAGCTATAAGCGCTACAATCTGCTGTAATAGATGTTTAATTGGTACAACAAAGTCTCATTTACACAACACAATTCACACCCTTCAAGGCGATAAATTTTATTAGCCACTTTGGGGTTTCGTGTATATTCGATGTGTTTGTCGAAATTGTTTTTGTTTTCGACGTTAAGTTCGATATTGACTGCAATATTTTGATAAATATGTAATTGGAAATAAATAAATAAAAAAACAAAAATGTAATTTCAATTAAAGTTGTTAAATTACATCAATTTGTTTATAAAATATTACTGGCATACATAAAATTAATTTTAGATTCGTTTAATTCAAATCCAAAAGGTTACATTGTAATAAATGAAATATGAGTTGGCCCGCTTGTGTTTACTGCTGGATTATAATATGATCTTAATAGACTGAGATTCTAAAAATACTCGTGCAGCAAACACCATATGTACTTTTTCTGTTGACGATCGTGGAGTTTTTAATTAGGGAAACTAGAGTGTTAAGTAGTAAAGCCGAGGCGAGGAATAACGTATCGCCAACAAAAACAGGGCTAGATATGTGAATTTCAAACGATTAACGTAGCACGAACCGGAAATAACTAATTATATTTGACATAAAACACTCAAATGCTAAACTTAAGCGCGTTTTCTGAAGTTTACAGTGCGTCTCGTAATAGAAAGAGGTCCTCCGTGTGTCGTTTAAAAATAAAATTACGGTTATAAACCGGTAAAATTATCTTTATACAATTAATTACTAGAACGGAATGTGAAATAATAAAAGAAATAGTTACGCTGAATCTTTAATTTATTAAGGAAGTATAATATAAAATGAATAAAGCATAAACAGATTTGAATGTAACTTGCATGCGTTTTTTCTGTTTTACATTAGTATTAAATGGCGCAGATCGACGCGTAAAACTGAAAGAAATGAGTAAGCAATTTCCTGAAATTTCACAATCATTGCTCCATGAAATCGTGACGAACTATCTGAATTACAAAAAAATTTGCACAAGATAGGTGCCCAAAATGCTTACCGACCAACCGCGCGGGTGTAGCGTTGGCGTTTTTAACTCGTTACGAGCAACAGGGCGATGCATTGCTTGACCATTGTTACTGGGGATGAAACCTGGGTGTGCCATTTCACACCTGAGACAAAACGCAAGTTCATGGAGTGGCACCATCCACGAGTTTAAGTAGTTGGTTTCCACGAAAAAGGTTATGGCCTTTAGTGTTCTGGGACCGAAAAAGTCTGTTGTTGGTTGATTTCATGCCCCAAGGGACGACCATCAATGCGGACACATACTGTGAAATACTTCAGAAGCTGCGTAAGGCCATCCAAAACAAGAGGCGGGGATTGCTGACAAGTGGCATTGTTCTTCTGCATAACAATGCTCGTCCCCACACGGCTCGAAAGACCACTGACCTTCTTCAGAAGTTCAAGTGGGAGGTTTCCGACCACCCTGCGGCTCCAACTGACTATCATTTGTTCAGTAAACTCAAGGATTTCTTGTCAGGAGAACGTTTCCAAAGTGATGATGACTTAAAAGCAGGTGTACAGGATTGGTTGGCTATTTTGGCGATAGAGGTCTACGCGGAAGGCATAAACAAACTGGTTTCAAGATACAACAAATGTCTCAACAACGGCGGCAACTACATTCAAAAATGTATTACTTTCATTTAAATAAAATCATTATTTACTTTCCTTAATTTTTCTTTTAATTACATGTAAATGGGTACTATTTTCTGGAATGCCCTCGTACAATAAAGAATTCCAAACAAATTTATCGACACGCATCTTTTTTGGTTGTTAGAACATATATAAAACGACAGTGGCACCGTGAATTTTGTGTATATCGTAAATATAGGGGCAGGTAATTTTAATCCCATTAGTAGAAATTCTTAGAAGCAGTTTAACGACTGGTAATTTACGCCTATTTTGTAGGAAATGAAAATGTAACTCAACTTTCCGGCAGGCCTATTAGGCGTACTATATGTATAAGGTGGAGATAAAATAGATATATGTATTTAATAACATCAAAGACATCTATATTTAGCCTATGTAGACTACCTCGTCATCCTTAGGCGAATAAAGTAAAAGAAAACGTATGAAAGGAAAAGGGTAGACTGCGAGAGAGCAAACATTGAAGAGAGTCAGAGTAGATTGTTGGGATACGTAGGTGGAAGCCAAAAAAATTATATCCAAATCTACAAACAAATTCTCTAAATTGATATTATCTCATGTAGGTATAAATTGTAAAGCCAGAAAAGTGGAAAGACCTAATTTCATTTACTACAGTACATTTTATTCATCACAAGAATATAGTAAGCCAAAATACTTAAGCTGAGGGCATAGTACTTTGAACAAAACGGTTTGTTCGTAATAAGTAATGTACCTCTACCCTTAGGCAAATACTGTGATGAATGGTGCTTAGCACGTCGTAATTTTAAATGGCAGCAATGATATATTTCTTTAATTTAAAGAAACATCTTTTTGACATTGTCGTTTGATTCAAACATAACACATGGGCTGGAAAGTCCCGGGCCTGACAAAGAAAACACGTTTTTTTTTGTTCAAAATTAACTTTATTCATCAACGTAATTTCCATCAAGAACAACGCAATCATTCCAGCGCCACTCTAACATTTCAATACCACTTTTGTAAAACGATTTATCTTTTGCCTCAAAATATGCCTCAGTTTCATTCGAGCGAAATTTCTTACCGGCGAGCATTTTTTTTAGGTCTGCGAACAGCCAGTAGTCACTGGGAGCCAAATCTGGCGAATACGGTGGATGTGGGAGCAATTCGACGTTCAATTCATGTAGTTTTGCCATTATTTTGATTGACTTGTGACACGGTGCGTTGTCTTGATGAAACAAAATTTTTTTCTTCGCCATATGCGGAAGTTGCTTTGCAATTTCGGCCTTCAGACGCTCCAGTAACGCTATATAATATTCACTGTTGATGGTATTTCCCTTCTCAAGATAGTCGATGAATATTACACCACGCACATCCCAAAATACCGAGGCCATAACCTTTCCAGCCGATTGTTGTGCTTTCGGGCGCTTTGGACGAGGTTCACCAGTTGCTGTCCACTCAGATGACGATCGTTTTAATTCCGGAGTGAAGTGATGGATCCATGTTTCATCCGTTGTCACATATCGACGCAAAAATTGCGGTTTGTTACGTTTAAACATGGCCAAACACTGCTCAGAAGCATCAACACGTTCTTGTTTTTGGTCAACAGTGAGCAAACGCGGCACCCATTTTGAACAGAGCTTTCTCATAGTCAAATGCTCATGCAATATAAAGCCAACACGTTCTTTTGATATCTTTACGATGTCAGCTAACTCACGCAACTTCACTTTTCGATCATTCAAAACGATTTTGTGGATTTTTTTGATGTTTTCTGGTGTTACCGCCTCATTTGGACGTCCACTGCGTTCTGCATCATCGGTGTCTCTACGACCACGTTTGAAGTCAGCAAACCGACGTTTTATTGTTGTTTCTGATGGAGCAGAGTCCCCATAACACTTTTCAAGCCATTGCTTCGCTTGAACGGTATTTTTTCCCATCAAGAAGCAGTGTAAAATTAAAACACGAAATTGTTTTTGATCCATTGTTTTGGAAATAACAAAAGTAGCGTCACTCTCAGCACAATAACTCTCAAACTAATGAATAGAATATCATGAAATTTTAACAGCTGTCTTTTTAAGGTTAGTACTAACTGCAAAACAGGTGAATGCAATAAAACTAGCGCCATCTATGTGTTAGGCCCGGGACTTTTCAGCCCATGTGTTATAATCTCTTGAAACAAATAACCTCAAGTTTGATTTGAAAGTATATCTGTTTGATTTGATTCAACAATACAAATATATTTTTCTTTACCATTTATTTGATTTCACCTTTTAATGGTGAATATTCCCAAAATGGGAATATACTAAAAAATCTAATTTTGTGTTGTGCATACAAATACATAAAGATTAAAGTTATACTTGTACTACTTTTGTTTGTAAAGAATATTACAAGATTTACCATCTCGGTAATCTCGTAGGAATCCTGAGAATCGCGAACGAGTGACGGAGATAACTGTATGGTTATCACTTATGCATGCAAGCATGTCTTATCAGTGATAACGCCTCAAAACATTTCAATTACTGAAGAAATGGTATTAGCTGATCGCCGTTTGAAAGTGCAGGAATTAGCAGTGATGTCTAACATTTCTGAAACAAGTATTCGCCCTGCTCTCCAACGTGAATTTCGGGTCCAATGTACGCGCTCATTTTTAAACGTGTACGAGTAGAAACCGTCGTCCCTTGCCACAGGAGATGAAACAACGGTTCTGTATTATGATCCTCCATCCAAAAAAAATCATTTTAAGGGCGTTAGTGAGTTATACAGCATTTTGAGGGAGAAATTATTTAGGTTATATTATTAATTGATCGTTGTAATAAATGTATTGAAGTTAAGGGAGATTATATTGAAAAATAAAAATTATATTTTACCTTTCCTCTGGGTGATGTAACAAATTAGATCTTTGACTTTAAGGGGTGACAATAAACTAAGAGGAACAGTGCGTATTAATAATATTCTAGGAAAATTCGAAAAATCAATAACTTAATGAGGTATTAAATGAAATTATTTTGGGGTTCTGATTTCAACACCTTCTTGAGTAGATGTAAAACCCAGACAAGATCAGCCCTACATTATAGACGCGCAATGAACGGGGACTCTAACCAACATAAAGAGGCTGAAAAAAATAATAATGGGAAATTACTCGTAGAAGAGGAGGAGGTTATAGAACATAGCAACGCATATTTTCAATAGCTATCAACCCTAGAATACAAGGAATCAGTGATTGTATGCTAACTGTCTTAACTAATTTAGAAGATTGATTTAAACCGATTATATGAAAACTAAGTTTTCTAATTGTTCTCCGTAAATATTCATTGATATTTTTAATATCCAATGATCTTCAAATAATTAAACATGTTGCAAGATACCGTAGAGTAGGTGATTTGTAATTTAAAATATGCAAAGTTGTAAAAATTAAGACAGAAGGAATGATGGGAGAATGGAAAGCGGCAAAAATAAGAGGAATAATTTAAGAAAATTACTGGACAAATTCCTTGATATATTCCAAGTAAATCGCCGGAAGCTATTATGACAAACATTGGCTGTTTGCTTTTTCTTTAGGGTGGAAGAAATAACAACAAAACTTTATCTCGATTGAAACGTTTTATTCTGGTTTTTAACCACATTACTTTTTTGTGATACGTAATAGAGAGAGAGAGAGAGTAATAATGATTAGGAAGTTTTAATTTTATGTATACATTTAAAACATTTAGATGTTATTAAAAAGTAAACGTATTTCTCCTTTTAACAGTTTCATTTTATTTCAGAGGATAGTTTTGGAATATATGATATCAATGTGATATTTTTACACTATAACTAGAGCGGGCCAAATTGCGCCATCCAACAGAATCGGAATCAGGCGCAACGGCCGCTTATTGTAAATAGCGTATATGTGAGTCACAGCAGATATGTGATATTTCGAAATTAATACACAAGAGTAAAAAAATAAAAGCTGACGCAATAATAATGTTTTGTAATTAGAGCGGATATATATATATATATATATATATATATATATATATATATATGTACACGCTGAGGTGTTTTTATTTTCATTATGATTTTTTATTTGATTGAAAACGGTATGCGTTGTAAATGGGATGTAATAAGGAAATAACTGAGAAATTGAACGCTTTTTTTATTCTGTTGTACTTAATAATGTAACTGTAAATAAAGATATAATAAATAAATTCTATCCTTCTTAATAATGCGGATAGGCTTGTTTAAAAAGTTGCACCATCAGATAAGTTTCCACATTTGCCTCGGTGAAGGATGTTCGCCGAGACGAAAAAATGTTCTTATATTTCGAAAACGACCGTTCCACGTCTACCGAAGTAAGACAGGCGTAATTAAAATAATCTTTAGACTTAGTCAAGGAATCTGCAGATGCCCCATCGCACATTTGTCTTAATCTCGTGTAGTCCGGATTCTTTTTTAAAACACTATCGAACTTAGCTAAAACTCGTCCACTTGTTGCATCGTTTATACTGTGTAACAATGTACTAACTTCGTCCACGACTTGCACTGATTCTACCAACGACAATCCAGAATTTTGCAAATTTTCTATCGCGTCTACTAACCCTTTGTAATTGTTGCTAATATTCTTTAGATGTGTTTCAACAGAAATATCGAGAAATCCCTTCTGGCTCATCCTAATAGCTCTAGCTTCGGCAGGGACGAATTGCAAAATAACGGATTTGACTTCTTGAAAATGTTCATTATAATAAAAAGCGGCTTTTAACCACGTTCCCCAACGCGTAAGAATGGGCTGTGGTGGTTCTCGAATACCAGGGCATAACCTGTGGAATGCCCTAGTCCTCTTAGGACTTTTGAGAAACACTTTTTTTGTGTTTGCTATTAATGCATCCACCTCCGGGTAACACTCTCGAATAGTTTGTGCCACAAGATGTAAAGCATGGACTTTACACGTAACATGTAAAAGTCCTTCACACTTTTCTTTAAGGGAACGGCCTACACTACACATTGTTGCTGCACCATCGCTCATGAACAACAACAGTTGACTGGTTGACACTTGAAATTTTTGTAACGTTTCGAGAACTACGGCCGTAATTGCTTTACTAGTACACTGTTTTAATCTTCTGCTGGCTAATAGAATTGCAAAATTTGGTTTAATAGGATCTAATACGCGCACTATTATATTCAAAATAGAATTTTTTTTTGCAATCTGTCGTCTCATCAAGACATAGCCACAGCTGTTTATCTTTTAATTCGGCTTTAATTCGATTTTCAATATCCTCACGTATTCGTGGAATATCTCTCCGTAACGCTGTCCGAGATGGTAGTATCCACTCGGTATTGTATGTACCCCAGAATTTTCGAAATGCTTTTTTATCAAGTATACGAAGTGGTAGACCACATACCATAAACGTTAAAAGCAATTCTAATTGAAATTGACGTTGTTGTGACACACCATTTCTTTTATTTCTGTGGTGTGCGCTATTTATATGTCTTTCACAATCACGTTTGCTCCAGCACAGTAGTTTCTTTTTACAAACTTTACAGAAAATTGTACTCCCATTGTAGTGTAAATCCACAAATTCACTAAGAAATTTATTAACTTTCGTAGGTAATGGCCGTTTATTTTTAATAGTTACGTTAGACATAATCACTAAAGCGAGCACGCCGACGCTTGTTTCTAGTATGCCACGAAGTGGTGCAAACGTAACATCTGCAGACTCGTCATTTGTTGATGAATAGAGCGCGTCATCCGTAAATGAATAAGCGCGCTGTTAGTTCGTAGCCGTCGATGAATGAACTTTTTTTTTGTAGCGGCCCACTGTGAACAACGCCCTATTTATCAACGAACACCCAAACTGCAGGTGTATATTTGCGCGTCTTCACGACGTAATAGACAGTGGTTTTGGTCCTCATCCTAATAATTACATATTTAAATTACCTATGTTTACATACATATATGCGCCCGGCAGCCTGATTGCGAACCTGGCGCGTGGCGCTCTTGGCCCGCTCTAACTATAACTGATTTGGCCTCATAAACATCTTCCCCACTGTCTATCCACAAATTTAACCTGGAATATTCCTATGACAAACGCTCAATTCATAAAAATCAAACCATTTTATATTGAAATTTAGTAGACAAAATGGTGGATGCGCTTGTAAGGCAAAAAATGGTCTAACGAATAAAACTTTAATGTAGCAGATGTACAAGTTTTGTACTGCAAGGAGTAATGATGAAATTATTTACAAAAATATAGTCTTTATTGTCATCAATTCATTCAGTCATTAATTTTCTGAGTATATCAGTATACAGTAAAAATATTATGAGCGTTGCTATGATATCTAAAGAACAAATGCTGTTAGTCATCAATGTAAGGTGAAAGCCTGAAATACTGATTGCTTCATTAGTAGGTACCGGTTGAAAATATAACTGCTGTCATCTGATGAATATTATTATTATATTACTTAAATTTGTTGTAAGTTTTAATAAACTCAAATCACTGAACAATGAAATTCTGAACTATTATCTAAATTCTATAAATAAAATGATGGATACCTTTGCAAAAACGTTGTAATTACAAAAAATATAATTCAATCTCCAAAGTTAATATTAAGTTTCAATTTCAAATGTTTAAATCCAACCCGAGATATATTTTAATCAAATTGTTTGAATTATCGTTAATAACTCAATGATGTCTGATTTTATTGGTAATTTTATTTGGATTTTGTTGAAATCATCCAGGCAGTAATCAAAATTTGAACTATTACGACACTTCTCCAAATAATTAATGAGACGAAATCGAATAATAGCGGATATTGTTTTTCTACTACGTAATACACAATTTATGGATAATACAATCAGTGAGAGGCACGCTGCAGTTGAAAAGTTCTCTAATTTGAAAGCCAATAAACAAAATGATGATAAAGTAATAACAATTGAATTTTATTGACAAACATTAAGCGCAGCAATCTGTTGGGTTTTGTTAATTAAAACATAAACACCGTTTTATATGCTATTATAATAAAACTAGTTCATATTACATACGATGCTTACAATACAATGCCACATGTAATTTAATGTACGAAATAAAGTAATAGCTATTGTAACAATATAATTAAATATTATCGAAAACCGCGTCTTTATCAATTGTGTTAAAGCACGATTTTTTATTTGTTTTTCTTGTCGAAATTTTATTGTTAGCACATACAATACGTAGCTTTTACCGTAGCGAACTATTAAGGCAATATGTAGCAAATCATCTATCATTAAATTGAAATGAAAAATAACTGTCAATATTGAATGTTTGGGGTGAAATTGCAGAGGTATATAACAAGCCCAGTATCAGTCTCTGATATCGACAACAAATCACAAATGCCAGTAATGGGTACTCCAAACGATCAATACTCATTGTGTACCTCAGTTAAGCGTTTGTTAATTGCAGATCGGTATTTAATATACGAGTGCACTATATATACATACGTATATATTTATATCCTATGTATGTATATGCACAGACATATGTATATAATACACGACGCGGATATGAATTATTTTCATTGAAATTTTTCGAAAGCTCCACAGATTAAACGGTTTAATATTTTCTAATATTTTCATAGCAAATACGGAAGTTTTAAAGTATTAATTTGAATTACTTGATTAATTGCTGCTTTAGCATATCGAGAATTCGGAAGGTTGTTTACAAAACAAAAACGAAAACAAAATAAGTTTGAAATACGAAAGTAATCAAAACAACAAACTCAATCTGAGGAAAATCAATTTTGCTTCCATAACCGATGCCACATTCTAACAATATCTAGAACCAAATGTAATGATTTCCAACACTGAAAATATCGAAATCTTTGATGACCAATTAGATAAACTTTTACTTATTATTTTACTGGTTTGGCACAATGCATTGCAATATTTTGCAATGGAGCATTGACAATCTCACACAGACAATTTGCCTTTAAATATGGTAAGATCCAATACAGTAATAATAATAATTATAAGCATTTACACAGAGAAAAGAAGTTCTTAAATAAACTGTTTGTATTAGAGTTTAACGAAAATTACAAAAATCTCGCCGATATCGTTTTCAAGGCCAGTAACACCAATGTTAGTAATTTAAATAAATTGCGATTCAATTCATCACACACTTAACAATGCTTTGATCTTTCCATTTTCATATTTTGTAACTAATTGTTAGTATATTTCCTCCTTTTTTGATATAACAGGCATGTCAGCAAAGGCAAGTGACGAGTAGAGTTGCTCAATTTGCGCCAACAGCCAGTGGCGGGTGCATAAAAGTTTACACAAAATAAATGGTCAGAAATAAAATATAATACGTGCTCAAACACTTACCGTCTTAAGAGTCTTCCGTGAAATCACAAAGTGAATAATGTCTGTGAAATATCTGCAACATTAGTAGAGCGGGCCAAATTGCGCCATCCAACAGAATCGGAATCAGGCGCAACGGCCGTTTATTGTAAATAGCGTATATGTGAGTCACAGCAGATATGTGATATTTCGAAATTGATACACAAGAGTAAAAAAATAAAAGCTGACGCAATAATAATGTTTAGTAATTAGAGCGGATATATATATATATATATATATATATATATATATATATATATATATATGAACACGCTGAGGTGTTTTTATTTTCATTATGATTTTTTATTTGATTGAAAACGGTATGCGTTGTAAATGGGATGTAATAAGGAAATAACTGAGAAACTGAACGCTTTTTTTATTCTGTTGTACTTAATAATGTAACTGTAAATAAAGATATAATAAATAAATTCTATCCTTCTTAATAATGCGGATAGACTTGTTTAAAAAGTTGCACCATCAGATAAGTTTCCACATTTGCCTCGGTGAAGGATGTTCGCCGAGACGAAAAAATGTTCTTATATTTCGAAAACGACCGTTCCACGTCTACCGAAGTAAGACAGGCGTAATTAAAATAATCTTTAGACTTAGTCAAGGAATCTGCAGATGCCCCATCGCACATTTGTCTTAATCTCGTGTAGTCCGGATTCTTTTTTAAAACACTATCGAACTTAGCTAAAACTCGTCCACTTGTTGCATCGTTTATACTGTGTAACAATGTACTAACTTCGTCCACGACTTGCACTGATTCTACCAACGACAATCCAGAATTTTGCAAATTTTCTATCGCGTCTACTAACCCTTTGTAATTGTTGCTAATATTCTTTAGATGTGTTTCAACAGAAATATCGAGAAATCCCTTCTGGTTCATCCTAATAGCTCTAGCTTCGGCAGGGACGAACTGCAAAATAACGGATTTGACTTCTTGAAAATGTTCATTATAATAAAAAGCGGCTTTTAACCACGTTCCCCAACACGCAAGAATGGGCTGTGGTGGTTCTCGAATACCAGGGCATAACCTGTGGAATGCCCTAGTCCTCTTAGGACTTTTGAGAAACACTTTTTTTGTGTTTGCTATTAATGCATCCACCTCCGGGCAACACTCTCGAATAGTTTGTGCCACAAGATGTAAAGCATGGACTTTACACGTAACATGTAAAAGTCCTTCACACTTTTCTTTAAGGGAACGGCCTACACTACACATTGTTGCTGCACCATCGCTCATGAACAACAACAGTTGACTGGTTGACACTTGAAATTTTTGTAACGTTTCGAGAACTACGGCCGTAATTGCTTTACTAGTACACTGTTTTAATCTTCTGCTGGCTAATAGAATTGCAAAATTTGGTTTAATAGGATCTAATACGCGCACTATTATATTCAAAATAGAATTTTTTTGCAATCTGTCGTCTCATCAAGACATAGCCACACCTGTTTATCTTTTAATTCGGCTTTAATTCGATTTTCAATGTCCTCACGTATTCGTGGAATATCTCTCCGTAACGCTGTCCGAGATGGTAGTATCCACTCGGTATTGTATGTACCCCAGAATTTTCGAAATGCTTTTTTATCAAGTATACGAAGACCACATACCATAAACGTTAAAAGCAATTCTAATTAAAATTGACGTTGTTGTGACACACCATTTCTTTTATTTCTGTGGTGTGCGCTATTTATATGTCTTTCACAATCACGTTTGCTCCAGCACAGTAGTTTCTTTTTACAAACTTTACAGAAAATTGTACTCCCATTGTAGTGTAAATCCACAAATTCACTAAGAAATTTATTAGCTTTCGTAGGTAATGGCCGTTTATTTTTAATAGTTACGTTAGACATAATCACTAAGCGAGCACACCGACGCTTGTTTCTAGTATGCCACGAAGTGGTGCAAACGTAACATCTGCAGACTCGTCATTTGTTGATGAATAGAGCGCATCATCCGTAAATGAATAAGCGCGCTGTTAGTTCGTAGCCGTCGATGAATGAACTTTTTTTTTGTAGTGGCCCACTGTGAACAACCCTATTTATCAACGAACACCCAAACTGCAGGTGTATATTTGCGCGTCTTCACGACGTAATAGACAGTGGTTTTGGTCCTCGTCCTAATAATTACATATTTAAATTACCTATGTTTACATACATATATGCGCCCGGCAGCCTGATTGCGAACCTGGCGCGTGGCGCTCTTGGCCCGCTCTAAACATTAGATATGTTTCCATCCGTATGCCCTCCTCTTGTTAAAAATTTAATGACCTCACGTTGTTTGGTTGGCCACTAAAAACTACTACTTTTCGAGCCGTAGTATGTATACTGTAGGCTTCGTACATGTGCAACCATGACGCAACAGAGTTTGATCATGCTATAACCTGTATAAGCCTGTCAGGCCGAGAATTTATGGCTCCTACCTCGTATATCCTTGCATAATTATGAATAACCTTATCTCATCTGCAATTCATCAAATTTTCTTTAATCGTAGGGTAAAGTTACGTAGGCATTTAAGTAAATAAACGTGATGAAATGCGATCCACCGTTAAAGCACTTGTATTACGACGTGTAAATTATGGCCATATTCCTTAAAGACGTTGCCCTGCTGTTGATGACTTCATAGGATGTATAACGTGATAAACTGCCGATTAATATTTAAATCTTAGAGCTTACGGTGTTAAAACGATTCTCTCAAAGCTTTCCTCGACGTGTTGTTACCCTTTTGTTAATAAGTGTCTTGATAGCATCGGAGGAAGTTACATTATACATAGCTTGTTTGGCAGCGCTGCATTAATATTCTAGAGGTACAGTTGGTGTTGTTGAAAATAGAACAACGGAGGCATATGAATTATGACTAATAGGTTTTTAAACAAACTAGTAATTTTATCCATGAAAATTGCATCTATTGTTTTTTTAACAAAATTGTTTCTTGGACATTCGTTGAATTCTGTAAAGCTACTGACAAGTTAGATAGCTCTAAAATTCAGAAAAATGGAAGATTAATTCTGCTGTTCATATACGGATAAGGACAAATTGTTGATATTGATTCAGCGCTTAAAGTTATCGGTTCAATTGAAACCTGCTCAGGAGTACTGCGGGGCGCATATTTAAGGTGTAATAGCTGAAATACAACTACACTTATAACTAAAGCTGGCCACGAGCGGTACCGCGCAGTAGCGTAGAGTCGACCAGGCCTCGCGTTCCCCTAGAGTTATTCTGCTAATAGAGATGTTTGCTGCCGCAAATAATTTCGCTCATCTTTTAAATAAAAATTAAATAACATGTGCTCAAACACTTATCATTTTAAGAGTCCTCCGTGAAATCACAAAGTGAATAATGTCTGTTAAATATCTGCAACATTAGATTTGTTTCAACTGTTGTTTCGGCAAAACTAGTACGGCATGAGGAAAAAATGCGTTTATATGCAGAGAACGAACGTTCTACATCTAGTGACGTAATATTTGCGTAAGTAAAATAATCTTTCAAATAACTTAACGATTCTGTTGACGCACCTTCACAAATGTGTCTTAATGTGCCAAAATCAGAATTTTTCTCAAAAACACTTTCAAATTTTTCTAGAACAGAAACATTTTTTGCGTCTTCAATCGCGCATAGCTGTGCGTGAACATGTTGCATTATTTGTAGAGATTCTTCTAACGGCACCGCAGGATTTTGTAATTTTTCTATTGCATCTGCTAGCCCGAAGTAATTGTCGTGAATAATTTTTAAATCCATTTTAACCTGACTATCTTGAAATTTCGACTGGCTTTTCTGGATAGCGGCAGCTTCCTTTGTATCGAATTGTAAAACCACGTTCTTAATATTGTCAAAATATTTATGATAATAAAACGCGGCCTGCAACCATGTTCCCCAACGAGTTAGAATAGGTTCTGGTGGCTCTGGTATACGGGGGCACAGTCTGTGAAATTCGCGTATACGTTCCGGTGATTTGACAAATACTGCTTTGGTATGCGCTATTAAAGCGTCTACCTCAGGATAACATTTTCTGATACTATCCGCCACAAGATTGAGAGCATGAATTTTACACGTAATGTGTAACAAATTAGCAGAATGCTTTTTAAGAGAGCGGCCTACAGAAAGCATGTTTGCAGCACCATCACTCACTAACATCAAGAGTTGGTTTGTTGAAAGTTCAAACTTGTCCAATGTATTTAACACTAACTTTTAAATTACTTCGGCAGTACACTGTTGTATTCGTTTGGAGACTAATAGAATTGAAGGTGCCGATTGATGAGGTTCCAATTTGCGTGCCATTACATTAAGAACAGAATGTTTCTTCCGATCTGTTGTTTCGTCGACACATAACCACAATTTTTGATCTTTCAACTCCGATTTTATTTTTTGTTCAATATGTTCGCGCGCAGATGGCACAATTCTTCGTAACGATGTTCGACTTTGTAATTTGCACTCCGAATAGTTATTCCAAAAGCAGATAAATGGTTCCTTGTCTAGTAAATTAAACGGTATATTACATGCGATAAACGTAACGCATAAATTAAATATACATTTTTCATTGTCTCGTGCGCAATTTCTTTTTGAGACATGCTTTTCACTATTTACGTGTCGTAGACAATGTTGTCTGGACCAACACATTAACGGGATTTTACAGATTACACATTTACATTTAATTTTAGCACCTTCATATAATAAGTCTGGAATTTCTGCAATAAATTTTCGAACTTTGTCCGACCGCAGTCGTTTTGCTGACGAAATCATAATTTTTCTAGGACAGATAGACGATTGCGCAAATGACCGGCAGCGAAAATGTCTGTACTGCTCCGCAGACGAAGTAATACTACCGTTCCTCTTGGTCCGAACTGATTCTACGCCGATGCGCGATACCGCTCGTGGCCAGCGTTACTTATAACTGACTACCATTCGCTAGTGAAATGCGAAGTGGTGTGGTAAGGGTGATAGTCAAGCATTTCAGTATGAATTGCCTTCAGTACGAAAAACCTAGACCCCACTTTGGAATTAAAAGGGTCCTTTTAAAAAAGCTATTACACTCTAAAACGTTTCTATAAATAAGTCAAAAAACTTCTCAACAATTGCAGATGGCTACGATACCAAAAAACAGTAAATTGGGATTTTTATTTTTAAAAATTATCTATATTTTGTTATTTAACGTGTCTCTACGATAGCTATAAATATATTTAAGGTTGCAATGTATGGTGTGTTTCTTGCGGTAACATGTTATTACTTATTTATCTGTGGTTTCGCCCTACCTATCTTATCCAAGAAGTTAGTCATTTAGCTCATTCAATAACATACAATGTGGATTTCATACTGATATTTTGTTATAAACAAGTGTTGATTACTTTCTCATTATCGCTTTTAATTAAATTATCAATACCTGCTTGTGAGGATGTGAATTGGTGGTAATATCTTGTATCAGAATTTATTTTTCTTTATAATTTTAAATGACGACGTTAGACCATATATCAACGATGCAAAAATCATCTCTTTTCCAACAATGGCAAATCTATATCCTTGAAAATCCTATTTTAAATCGTTTACTCTCTCAAAAAAAGGAGCTTCCGTATTATCTTCAAACTCGAACGGCGGCGCTGAGGGTACAATTTACTGAAGGCAGGAATCCCTGAAATTCTTACGAGAGGCAGACAGCTAAGTCTAGCAAGCAGAACGAACCTGTTCAATTAGGATTAACATCAAATGGGGGAAATACACAATGAGGCTCCAGTGACCCTCCTAAGCCCTTACTGAGTGGTCAATAATCTATTGATAACTTCTCGATATCATAAAATTCTTTTTTTTACTAAAGAAATGTATGCATTTCATTTGTGGATTGTGTATATATTTGTTGTCCTAAAAGAATTTGACTGCTGGTTGCAAAATACTTAAAAATCTTATTCAAATAAACAGAGAAGAATTGATTTTCAGAAGGACCTAATTTTTTTTTTTTAAATCAAAGATTACCTCAATTCAAGCCAATTAAGAAAAACTGCTAGAAACGAAATTGCTTTGAAGATAAAATGCTCTGAGAAAAAAAAGGTTAATCAAGCAAAATCCAGTTGATTTAATAGTTTGGTTTGTGGTGAGTAACTGTTTTTCGACATTGGCAAACTATTATATTGAAGTTGAAATAATTGGTTGACGTTGATATATCGTATTGCACTTAACTTGTCAATGTTACAAGCGATATCTTCCTTATTTGTAGAGATATAAGATCGAGCAAGGTGTCGTCGAAAATGATTCGCAGAATCCTAAAAGATATACATCTTAAAACTACCCCTAGTAATTAAATAAACATTAAATACATTAGTAATTCATTAAATTAATCACTTACAGATATTGCTCAAAATTCTAATTCAAAATCCGTATAGTTTTCAATCAGAGGAGTCATTCGATCAATTAGTTGATATTGCGTATTATGATTACGTCGAGAATTACAAATAATCACGATTTATGAAATTCTACACTACGTCAAATATATGGAATGTAATTTCCTTTTGGTTGCCTTTCGAAAGAGAAGATTTGTTTATAGAACTAAATCCGATGCATCTCAGTGGAATGATGGAGTAATTTGATGTAAGCATATAAAATCGACGTGTATGAGTATCCGGTGAATGAGGCGCTAATCGGGCTAAAACGGCGCTCTAGTGGCCATTTCCAGTTGAAATGCTAATCGATGTGCTCGCTAATACATCACAATCCCGCCTCTCAAACCCCTTGCCTGCCCCACAGGGCAAATATACCCCGTCGATTCAACCCCAACAGCATATCCGTACGTATTGGAATTGAAATTGTAACGTTGATAGCCGACGCATCGCCAACGTAATTATTATCCATATGTGACTGGACAATTTAAACATTATTTTTTTTCACCATTTCCAACCCTAAAATATGAATTTAATATTCACTGCGCCGATTTATTTTGCAATCAAATTTTCTCTATTTAACATACCTGTAGTGTGCATCAATTTACCGTTTTTTCTTTTTCAATTCAATACTATTTTATTGATTTTATAAAATACCAGGGCATCCTGAATTATTTCCGCAATATCCTAAAAATACACACATTACACAATATTGCAAAGAAAGTAAACTACTACTAATACTGTTTGTAAATATTTGTTTATAAGGGTTTATAGGCACGATAGCTCTAGTTTTTTTCCTACCGCATGGTAACCCTTGGGCGATTTTGAAATCCGGACATATTTTGGTAAATGGTCCATTACTAAAAATGGAAGATTGTGCTCCGCTATGAATGCTGACAATCGTATTTCAGCTGAAAAATATATTCATAGATTAATAGAATTTAAATATTTTTTACCTATTTTACCTTTAGCAATGTTTTCTTTTAATGTAAAACATGATTCAAACAAAATATAACATCGCGAAGATTATAATACAAAGAGGTTTTAATTGACCAGATTAAATTTATTAACTAAATACGTTAAGTAATCCAACGGAGCAGCTCCTTTATTTGCGACTAAATAACAATTAAAGGAGAACAGCCATTGTCTGTAGCGCATGAAGTTTATAGGATGGAAGTTACTTTAGAACTTACGAGAAAGTAATTGAGAGAAATAAAAGTTTATTGCGTTACTTTTCGAAGTTAATTTGCTTCCTTTCTGGTCGGAATATAAGCACAGGGGTTAAACTTTAAAATATTACATTAACAATTGTAGAGATTCTACATTTGCTTCGCATTACATAATTTGTAAATATGGGATAGCAAATTTGGATGCAGTAGATATTAAAATCAGCTAGATATCTACAAAATAGGCGCCATAAACCGGTATCTTTTGAAAATGTTTATGAAACGTACGTTAAAGGCTATATCATTGCATTGATAATCTGGAACAGCGTTACTGTATCTCTTGAAAGTAGGTGGCGCCAGGAAACAATTCAGTGAGTGTTTTTGAAGATTGAAGCAAAGAGCGTTAATGCTTTTCTCTTCTCACATTGTTTTTGCTGCTGGGAGTGAATCCAGCAATACCGTGAGCTATTTATTAGCATTATCTTGGTTATTGTTTTTAGGCTTTTTTATGTGTACTTCTACAATAAGCTCACTTCTGTTTGAACATTATTCTGTAGATAACCTCTACCCTAGCCTTTCTTAAATTACAAACAATGAGAATAATTTACTGCATTATGTTCAGATATGTCGTGTGTGTTTTAAACAAGGTAATATGCATTTCAAGGATTTAAAGTAAATGCTTTCTTTTAAGAAAATGAAACTATTGATTTATGAACAAAACCTAAACGCTTTCTTGCATCAAGAATATTATTTACTATCCTTGTGTTATACTAAGAATCACTTTCCTCAAATTTTCTGCAAGATTTTCTTGTCTTAAGGAGAGATAGTGCAATACGTAGACACAATTTTAATTGTTTGATTTGCTGTATTTTTTATTTATCTCTTCACCGCTCCATTTATAGCTTTTATTTTCGTATTTTCATTGGCTAACTTCCTTCAGCGGTTAAAAGTTGAGTAACCCCTTGCAGATTAACTTTGAATGGATGTTCTTCTAAATCAGCTATTACCAGGAAAATACGATATACAAAGTCTTGTTTAATGTAGCATCTAATGACGTTAGTTTTGTGTGCCAATGCAGAAAGTCCGCAATATCGCTTTCTAGGTGGTAAAAAGATAACATTCTTAGCGTAACTCGACCGTCTTTTTTTCTCGTTTCTTCGCACGGAAAAAAAGAAAAACTGCTAAAACGTACGGCGACTTAATTAAAAGGTTTCATGTTAAACATGATCCGCTTTATTTAAATAGAGTATCGTACATAGTTTACTAAGTGGTCTGTTAGAATTGTGTCAACGCAGTTACTCGTTTGGCTGCCAGAGCACACGATTTATCGCTCAATAAATTACATTGCTTCTCCTTGTCTAGCACACGCGTCTCGACGTTAGTCTGGGCGTCGTCTCGTATACAAATCATCATCGTTATCTACCAGCACTCTGTAACATTGTCGCCAACTTCTGTTATAATCGTTTTTGATAGATGTTACTTCATTAGCAACTATATTGTTGTCAGTTTTGTTACGTAACACTCTCAAAAGTACGCTAATCAAACGATTTATT
Source organism: Dynastes maya (assembly GCA_029619315.2). Classification (NCBI taxonomy): domain Eukaryota; kingdom Metazoa; phylum Arthropoda; class Insecta; order Coleoptera; family Scarabaeidae; genus Dynastes; species Dynastes maya. The sequence goes on along the minus strand of JAROYE020000012.1, from coordinate 1,815,907 downwards.
GAATTAAAACGTCGTATTTTACGGTAATTAATTCCATTGAGAAGAAAAGTGTACGTATACATATATTCAAGAAAGAAACTACTAATATACGTTTTATAAAATTTTAAACAGCTCTAAACTGTGCAAATTGTACAGTCGTGGAGTTTGAAACTGTTTGGAATAGTTTCGAACTTATCTACGAGGATTTTTCCACCACCAATCAACTTCCAATGCTTAAAAATTGAATAACACTTGTTTTTATTAAACAATTCTAGTATAATGTATAAAGACCGGATTATATACACAAAAAAAAAAACTTTTAACTCTTTCATGCGTTCCATTTACCTTAAACGTTACTTCATTCAGCATTTATTATTAAATCCTTGATTTTTCTCTTTATTTCAGCTTATTAAACGTATTAAAACAATGCTCATGCGTTGGATAATCGTTTCATGGAATTTAGTAATCGATTCAGACGTCAGAATTTGCAAGGGTTGGGAGAGTCAAGGAATCCAATGGAAAATTATCCCGTGTTAGAAAGGGTGAATTCTTAATCCGTCTGTATTGAAGAGATCCGTTATATTTGGATAAAATTGTTCAAAACCATTTGCCTCTAATTGATTTATTTTGAATTATTAGTGAATTGTATTCTTGGAAAAAATTTGACAAATTTTGGATACTACAAGGATGAGCTGAAAAGTTCGTGAAATGAAAATAAAAAACAGAATTCTGCTGTTTTATTTATTTGTCTACGTAGATCACAATTAGGAGATCTTAATCTTGATCAACTAAAGCCACATAGTTGTCTTTTGAAAATTGTTTTAAGTCTTTAATGCACTTTACGGCCTGATAGTAGCTCTTTATTGGATTATCTTCTTCTGGTATGTCCCCTATGTTGGCCTCTGTTTCACTTTTCTCCTCATTGTCTTTAGATTCAACAACTTGATTCTCAAAATTAAAATTACCTTCAGTTGGTATGTTTTGATCGATGTTTATGAATTCATCTAGACTTTGATCATTTGTTATATCCAACTCCTTAACAGCTCTAAACATTGCGGCAAGTGGAGACAACGGTATATCGTCTTCGCGGCCAAAATCGGGGAACTCCGTTTTCGCTTTTCTGAAACAGTTTTGTATTGTTGTAGAATTCACGTTTTGCCACGCCGTTTCTATGAACTACAGTGCCTCTAAAACATCAATTTTCTTGGAAAGTTCAGATGCTGATTTAACGCTATCCATGTTAGATAAAATGTGCTTTAAAATCTGATTTCGGTAATAAAATTTGAAATTTTGAATGAGACCCTGGTCCAAAGGCTGACAAACGCAGGTTGTATTGGGAGGCAACCAAATTATTTTCACATTTTTTAGGTTCAATTCTCGAGGATGTGACCCTGTATTGTCTAACAACAACAAAATGTTTCTCTTCTCAATCTCCATTTTTCGTTCCAGCTCTACCAACCATTCGCTCATCAGTTCGCGATTCATCCACGATTTTTTATTTGACTTCTATAGGATAGGTAAATCCTTAATGTTTATGTTTTTAAATCTCTCCTGTCATGCTTGCACAAAATAAAATGGTTGGTCTTTCTTTTGCCAGCTTTTCTCTTGAACATTTGTCGGATTTCAAGGCAAGCACTGTATCGGGAAGCGCTCGAAAATAAAGTCCGCTCTCATCAGCATTGTAGATATCTTCAGGTTGGTATCCAAGCAACAAAGAGGGAGATTTCTCCATAAATGCATTAACCGTATCTTGCTTTACGTCAGCCGCTTCATCTGATATGCATTTGAAACTAATGCCGTGTCTTCTACCCCATTTTTGAAGCCACTAAAATTTTTGTAGCCGTACTTTTCTGCAATTTCTACCGCCTTGGCTTTCACTATCCCTCCTGATATGGGTATGTTTTGATTTCTAGCCCTCACAAACCATTCTAAACATACCTTATCTATGTTTAAGCCTTCAGCTTTCAAAAAGCACTTTTTTTGGTGCACATTTATACCAGACTGCCACAGGCGTCGGATTTCTTCTTTATTTTTTGCAATTGTAGTAGCTTGCGTGTTTCCTATATCGAACTTCAATGCCAGAGCCCGAGTTGACAGTTTTTTTTTATCAATTACGTTTTACTACTTCCATCTTATCTTTCAGAGTTAACATTCTTTTTTTCGGGACTTTTGTTGTACATAAGGTTTTATATACGCATCCGATTCTTAGACAAAACTGCCGCATAAAGAATAATTTATCCCGATGTATCATCAAATAAAAAGGGGAAAAATACACCGGTAAATAATCTAAAGTAAAATACCCATATGTATATAAACCAAGGTAAATCACCTAGCTGTGAAATATAATTCCAGCGGCTATTGGAACGTCGTGGTTTTTTATAGGAGATTTTAGTCAGCCTGAAAACAAAAAAATTGCTGCCCGCGTTCGTCCATAGGAGCACTCGCTTATGGTAATGCGCTTTATGTTTAAAAATATGGGAATAAATTCGGTTCCAAGAAATTTGGCAATTTAAAGGAGATGGTCGCTTGTTAGAGCTGCCCGTTACGAGAGCTTTCACTCTACATGTTTTCAATAAAATTTCATCTATTTAAGTTTGTTTGTAATGCGCGATTAAGTGCGTTTATAAATAAAATTCCTGATATTACATCTTACTGCATTTTATTTTCAAAGTATGTCTTTATGGAACACTATTCTACAGAAGAGGACATCGCTTGAACGTATGTTTTACAGTTGTGTTTTGAAGGAATGTCGCTAAGATGAAGTTATAAGATGAGGTTGTTGATCAAACGATGAACTGTGGGCAACTTATCATTAGAGCGGGCCAAATTGCGCCATCCAACAGAATCGGAATCAGGCGCAACGGCCGCTTATTGTAAATAGCGTATATGTGAGTCACAGCAGATATGTGATATTTCGAAATTAATACACAAGAGTAAAAAAATAAAAGCTGACGCAATAATAATGTTTAGTAATTAGAGCGGATATATATATATATATATATATATATATATGTACACGCTGAGGTGTTTTTTATTTTCATTATGATTTTTTATTTGATTGAAAACGTATGCGTTGTAAATGGGATGTAATAAGGAAATAACTGAGAAACTGAACGCTTTTTTTATTCTGTTGTACTTAATAATGTAACTGTAAATAAAGATATAATAAATAAATTCTATCCTTCTTAATAATGCGGATAGGCTTGTTTAAAAAGTTGCACCATCAGATAAGTTTCCACATTTGCCTCGGTGAAGGATGTTCGCCGAGACGAAAAAATGTTCTTATATTTCGAAAACGACCGTTCCACGTCTACCGAAGTAAGACAGGCGTAATTAAAATAATCTTTAGACATAGTCAAGGAATCTGCAGATGCCCCATCGCACATTTGTCTTAATCTCGTGTAGTCCGGATTCTTTTTTAAAACACTATCGAACTTAGCTAAAACTCGTCCACTTGTTGCATCGTTTATACTGTGTAACAATGTACTAACTTCGTCCACGACTTGCACTGATTCTACCAACGACAATCCAGAATTTTGCAAATTTTCTATCGCGTCTACTAACCCTTTGTAATTGTTGCTAATATTCTTTAGATGTGTTTCAACAGAAATATCGAGAAATCCCTTCTGGCTCATCCTAATAGCTCTAGCTTCGGCAGGGACGAATTGCAAATAACGGATTTGACTTCTTGAAAATGTTCATTATAATAAAAAGCGGCTTTAACCACGTTCCCCAACGCGTAAGAATGGGCTGTGGTGGTTCTCGAATACCAGGGCATAACCTGTGGAATCCCCTAGTCCTCTTAGGACTTTTGAGAAACACTTTTTTTGTGTCTGCTATTAATGCATCCACCTCCGGGTAACACTCTCGAATAGTTTTGTGCCACAAGATGTAAAGCATGGACTTTACACGTAACATGTAAAAGTCCTTCACACTTTTCTTTAAGGGAACGGCCTACACTACACATTGTTGCTGCACCATCGCTCATGAACAACAACAGTTGACTGGTTGACACTTGAAATTTTTGTAACGTTTCGAGAACTACGGCCGTAATTGCTTTACTAGTACACTGTTTTAATCTTCTGCTGGCTAATAGAATTGCAAAATTTGGTTTAATAGGATCTAATACGCGCACTATTATATTCAAAATAGATTTTTTTTTGCAATCTGTCGTCTCATCAAGACATAGCCACAGCTGTTTATCTTTTAATTCGGCTTTAATTCGATTTTCAATGTCCTCACGTATTCGTGGAATATCTCTCCGTAACGCTGTCCGAGATGGTAGTATCCACTCGGTATTGTATGTACCCCAGAATTTTCGAAATGCTTTTTTATCAAGTATACGAAGTGGTAGACCACATACCATAAACGTTAAAAGCAATTCTAATTGAAATTGACGTTGTTGTGCCACACCATTTCTTTTATTTCTGTGGTGTGCGCTATTTATATGTCTTTCACAATCACGTTTGCTCCAGCACAGTAGTTTCTTTTTACAAACTTTACAGAAAATTGTACTCCCATTGTAGTGTAAATCCACAAATTCACTAAGAAATGTATTAGCTTTCGTAGGTAATGGCCGTTTATTTTTAATAGTTACGTTAGACATAATCACTAAAGCGAGCACACCGACGCTTGTTTCTAGTATGCCACGAAGTGGTGCAAACGTAACATCTGCAGACTCGTCATTTGTTGATGAATAGAGCGCGTCATCCGTAAATGAATAAGCGCGCTGTTAGTTCGTAGCCGTCGATGAATGAACTTTTTTTTTGTAGTGGCCCACTGTGAACAACGCCCTATTTATCAACGAACACCCAAACTGCAGGTGTATATTTGCGCGTCTTCACGACGTAATAGACAGTGGTTTTGGTCCTCGTCCTAATAATTACATATTTAAATTACCTATGTTTACATACATATATGCGCCCGGCAGCCTGATTGCGAACCTGGCGCGTGGCGCTCTTGGCCCGCTCTACTTATCATATATCATTCTAAAAATTCTTAATTAGAATCCTAACGAAAAAACCTTACATCGTTGTAAAAATTCTTTTGATTATGCATTTAAGTTAAAGGGAGATTGTATTAAGTCAACTACAAAATAAGTTAAATTGCCGGATTACCGTCGGCGGTTCGGAAGAGCTTAACGATCTAAAAGCACTCAAACAAAATCATTGGAAAGACGCTGCCACTTCCCAAAGGTAATTAGAATCAAACGAAAGATGTGGGATCAGACAAATCAAAAATGTGTTAAACTTCCTTCTGCGTTTCTTCGTAAAGTAAAGGGGTGGGAGAGGCCGAAAACTAAGAAGTAAAAAAGACAGGAACGTGTTGTTTTTAATGCACAGTTTCAGACTGTTTAGCGCGTAGTTATTTGCATAAGTAGCATGGCACGATATTAGATGTAAATGACGGTCATTAGGATCTCGGAGCTGAACGATGAACAGCACAAGCATGCCCGGGGTGAATTGGGGTGGGTTAAAATGTGGGGTTTCGGCAGTGAGGCGGGGTACGAAGGGAAACGGTTATAGAGGGTTGACGCTGCTCGATAAACACGCCCGTAATTGAGTGGTATATCCTCACTAGGGTGAAATGGTCTGATCTACACACAGCCCTTGCGCTCTTTGTCGATTAGTGATAGTCAATTGTTTATGATTCGGCTCACAGGCCACAACTTCTGTTTACGAGAAGATAGATACAATACCGCAACTTCCTTATATCGGTGGGCCTTTATCGAATACGTAAGATACTAAAGGAAAGAGCTTGTTAATATTATAAAGCGAGAGCAAAAAGAAAAAACCGCAACGTCTGATTCCAGACGAGAGAAAAATAATAATAAAACGATTATCGCATTTATATCATCTCACGCTTACAGATCGTTTTCTTTAGGAAACAATAGCTTGCTAGTGGAATAAAAGAATATAATAAATAAAGAAAATCTCTTCAGAATATCCTAGATTGTTTTCATCATTCATTTAATCTACTTTTTTACTTTTTGCTATTCGGTAAAAAAAAGCTAAATTGTGGCCATTCAAACGGGACGTATATTGTCTTAGGTGAACGATCAGCCATATTATATTATTATATTTTATATCGTCTAAGTTCGTAGGCGGAGTAGAATACGCAATTTCTTTCAAATATCCCCACAAAATAAGACCAGTGGACTTAAGCGATACCTCCGATATATGTATAACAAGGCCTAAGTACTCTGACGTCAGCAGGCTGTGACGTATGTTGTCTTAGGTGAACGAGTTTACACGTTCAGATCGTCTCTACGTTTTGAATTGGTTTATCCAAATTATATTGGTTTTAGTTTAAAAAAATACTATGTAGTGACATTTCCGTACTTTGTTGGTGATACCTGTAATGTTTTTCTAGTTTTTTATAAGCGATAAAACCTTTCCTGAAACGATAAGAATTAGGTAACTTAACCTAACATAGCGTCGGCTGTTTTGTATGTTTTGTTTGTGAGTTACACTGTAAATAAAAGAAGATATTATTCATTTTTCAACAGCTACAGATTCAAGGACCGGTGAAACTATAACTGTAAGTTTAAAAAATCCTTGGCTTAAAAAGAGATGTTATTCCAACTCAATTCCCTAACTGATAAAAAACATGAACATTTTATTGTTCAAATAGTTTTATATTCTTACGTTATATTCAACAAAATTATTTTTGAACAAGTTTTTAAATGTGTATCATAAATATTCTGTTTTAATATAATATATTTTAAATTATATCATCGAACATAGCCATTTGGATACTGGTATAGCGTATTGTAACAATTGTAATAAGTTGTTCTACAAATACCTTACTTAAAATTATTGTCGGAAAAGTAATGATAGATTAATTGACTGGGTGGCAATGATTTACTTAAATATGTAAAATTATCCGTTAAATATTTTATTCTACTTCCAAAAATATCCTAGATTACGCTGTGAAATGTTATTAGATCGACGGCGGGAAAAAAAAATAATTAATTTGAATAATTAGTATATTTTATCTTTGGGAATTGGATGGTTGTGAAACCTGTCGTTACTATGACAACGCTAAGCCGTATGCTGCCGCTGCTTTAGACTATTACTGCACCCCATTAATGTCAAAATTATATCGCGCACTTACTTCTACTGAAATTCTGCCGAATCGGCTACATAAAAGCTTCCCAATTAACGTCCTCTGTTCTATTATTAGTGAATAACAAAATATGTGCTTTAGCCGTAAACGAGTTCCACCCATGCTTCCCTTATATACTCTAAATGTACATTACAAGAAGCGACGGTGGTAGATTTAATTAATTACTTCATTTAACTTATTATAGAGAATTATCATTGATTTATCAATATTCTCTGATAATTATAAATTATAAAATCGTGGATTATATTTACTTCTTTGACCATAATTATATAATATTTAATGCCAGATTATTTTGTTACAGTACAACACTCGCATACACACCATTCCACATTGATGATTTACAACTTCTAGAATAGAACAAATATACTGCTACAGTAAGAATTTTATAGTTATTTGATATACAGGGTGCTTGGAGTACATTGTTGGTGTTTTTAATCTTGTTTAAATCCATTTAATAATACGTTATAATTTATATGATAAATAAAATATATAATACCAATATTTATTTGATTTTTGATTTGAAGGTTTATATTATCATTTACTAATGTTACTAACCCTTCATTTGTATGTTACGAACTAACTTTCTTCACATCATCCCTAAATTTTGTCCCCTTAAATATTTCTCTCAGATTTGGAAACTAGACGCAAGCAGAGAAATGGTTTCTGGCATCAAGAAACTAGATTTCTTGCAAAAATCAGTCGCTATTCAAGAAAATATTTTTATTATTTATTTAAGACTATAAAAATGTATAATATAATTTTATTTGGATTAAACAAATATTTTCTTAGGGTTACAAAATCAAGGAAATCCAAGGCAGAAAAATGTTTCTCCCAAGTAAATCATTTAGTTTTAAGTTAAGAAGACATTCATATTAAAGGTAGGAATGAAAAAATAGTCCAGATTAAGAAATTAGGCGACCAGTTTCATGTTTAAAAAACACATCATCAGCCCAGCTGTTACAATACATTACAATAATGGAAAAAAAACCTAAAGTTAATAATTAAAATTAGGAGCAAGTGAATGAGCTAACGAAGAAGTTTTTTTTTAGGTTACAGTATAATTAAATTACTTCTTTAATAATGTAATTAAATAGGTATTATTTTTATGTAGTTTAATCATTAAAAAAATTACATTAACCGGTATATTTGAAAATGTTTATGAAACGTTGTACGTTAAAGATTATATCATTGCATGCGTAAGTATAACATCTGTATTACGATTTCTGTCGCTATTATCTAGGAGGCATGACTATATCTCTTAGCACTACGTGACGCTAGGAAATATTTCAGTGCTGATTTTGAAAATTAGAATGATGAATAAACTGAGAGATGAACAACAATGTGGACAGTAGCAAAAAGCGTTAGTGCTTTTCTCTTCTCACGTTGCTTTTGCTGGGGGCGATTCCATCAATACCATGAGCCATTTATATTAGCATTTGGTTGTTGTTTCTATGCACTTTTTTCATGGCACTTCTGCATTAAATTCACTTTCGTTTGGACATTATTCGCTTTCTTCAAATTCTCTGCAAGGTTTTCTTGAAACAAGTTAACAAATGTCTTAAAGAAAGAAATACAATTGTTTCATTACAAGTATATACTTGTCACGCTAAGAAAATATTTCTTTTAATTTAAAACAATTATTGTATTGCAGATAATTGAAACAGTAATTGCTTGATACAAGTAAAAGTTTCTCTGCGTGTGTTAATTTCTTTAAAGCTATAGTATTTACAATCCTTGATTTGTTTGTGAATAAAATAGTAACACGACCTTTTTGCTACAAAATTTGAAGCAAATGCTGAATTTGTTTTGAATAATATTGTTGTTTAAAAAAGGTTTTACTCGTAATATATCTTTAAATAGAACAAATGTTACTAACTCCAGAAAACAACTCTAGTCTGAGTTGATCCAACGTTGTACTGTGTAGTCAGTTTTACGTCATATAAGTGAAAATTTGGTTGAAATAGCATTGTTTATCTTTTGAAAAACGTTTTTGTTCTTTGCCGCTTTGGTGAGTTCAAACAATGATTTTTCTATTTTGGAATAAGTATACCAGAGGGGAAGAAAGGAGTTATGTTAAAATTATTTTGAGCCAATCATTTCTAAAAAGAATTACTATATACCTTTATACTCGAAAGAATAATGAAAATATATAGAAAACGTGATTCTGCAAATAGACGTAGTGAGTGTATTAGCAACATATTTCTAAATAATGAAAAGTTATTAAACTCAACACAAACAAGAATCACAAGCAATATATAGAAAGCGATGAACGATTTGCCGGGGGATGGAATGCTGCAGTAAGGGGGAAATTTACCAACTACTACTTTATACGCTATACAACCGATGTGTTTGAGTTGAAACTCAAAGGGAAAATATACAGCTATGCATATGACACATGTAAAGATATGTAATAATATATTCTAACCAAAACCACTGAAAGATATTAAGCAAATGGAGGAAAGATGTTTCTGCAACATAACACATGAGTAGGAATAAATAATTTCGTAGAATTAGCTAGACGATATGTCATAGAGATCGTTATAATTAAACATCAAATAATTCCCAAAGATTCTAATTTGACTGATGCGTTCTAAAAGGTATCTATGATATCTATCGAAAAATTTACAAGTAAACAAGTTTTTTTGCGAAAGAAAGACTTAAAAACAATTATTGTAGATTATTCCTCCCAACAGCGAATATCACCATGTCATCAACATATCCGTGGGTACAATTACCATGTCCCACAATAGAAGGGATTGTACCCCTCTTTGTGGGTGAACATGTGGGTTAATATTCACACTGGAAGATTACATATAAAAGAGATCGTAGGTCCCTAAATTTCTATTTTTTTACAGCGTAGATAGCTGGTGAATGTTTTCTTTTTAGTCTTTGAAAAATCTATTATATAAATAATATAAGTGAACATTACATAGATGTAGGTACACATTTGCTTATGGTAATCAATTTAGAGTCGTATCGAATAAATGTAACAGTAATAAACTATAATTAATTGTGTTATTTTTACCCCAAGTTCCAATAATAGATCAATAATAAATAATAAAGGTTAGATACAATCTATCGCATCCTACCATATATACTTTTTACCCCCGTTGCAATATTTACTCATCGTTATGCATCGTGTATGCATTAGTTGAATAAAATAATATTGATTTCGGAAGATCATGCGCCTTATCTTAATTACAGGTGAAGATTTGGTTCCAAAATCGACGGACCAAATGGAAGAAAATTGACAACATATCGAACGCAGAAGCGGCAGAGCACAAAAATCACGGACCGAAAGACCCAAAAGAGGAAATACAGGGAAAATTAAGGAACTATCCAAAACAAGTGAATCAAAGTTCGAATTCGAGCGTTGAAAGTGATACGAAGAGCATCATATCCGTAGCCGCAGATTCATCTTCGATTAGCGCAAAATCTTTCGAGGACATCTTTCAAACGAATCGTCTTCCATTATCGCCTGAGTCGCAGTTTCAAGTGCAAATGGATTCCGCGAAAGATGTCCTTCTAAATCTGTCGTTTAACGTCAAAGAAAACGCGTAAAGACAAGAACAATTATCTCCGCAGAGATAACGGGAACTTTTTAGATGACGAAATAAAATTAAAGAAAAAGCAACAGCAAGAAGGAGATAAAAATCCAACAAATAAAATCAGATTTTTAAAACACAAAAGAGTACAATTTATTAGTTGCACATATTAGAACGATATTTTTAATAAATGATTTTGACGTACTATTGTCATTCGACTGTTTTATATGTAAGCACCGGTTTCAACCGGTTACGTTTGTAATAAGATTCAATTAATCAACAGTAAATAAATACTTCGTTTAAATTTAATTGCATTTTCATTTATAAAATACCCGATATTATCTAAAAATTTAATAGCATATACAAACTTAATTTATGTAAATAAACAACAGGCTTATTTCTGCAGAAATCACAAACTAGTCCCTGATTTCACTGACTAGTTTGTGATTTCTGTAGAAACGAGGCTAATGACTACAATCCCAAATTCAAAAATTCAAATAGTTTTAAATATAGAATTTATTATATAGATGGTAGCACATGCTAAGACTAATGTCAAATGTTGTATCGGTAAAACAGGTACTCTATAAACTAGAGAAAGTTAAATGTTATATCGGTAAAACAGGCACTCTATAAATTACAGAAATGTCAAATGTTATATCGGTAAAACAGGCACTCTGTAAATTACAGAAATCTATAAGTTTGTATGGTATTTTAGAACCTTACGTATATGCAACCAATATTTCATTCTCTAATTTTATTAATATTTACCACAGGCAAATTTCTAGATTATTCCATGACTTTTCATAAGCCAAATTGAAAATTAAATGTACGAAAATGTAGTAGTCCTAGTTTCTTTTTAATGTAATAAATGGATAACTTTTAAACGAAGTTCTTTTTATAATGAAAGACATTTATGTATTGCTTTAAATTCTAATAAATGGTTTATTTTATCAGCTCTAAACATAATATGTTTCGATATTTGAAGATACCGGGGTGAACGGTAACCAATAAGAAATGCTTATAAAATCTATCAACAGTTGTCGACACTGTTGCACGAAGTCACTATAATTTAGTAATATTTGAGAAATAAATTCATATGACTGTCAGATACAATAAGATCTTCTTCACGTGATCTTAATAAAATCCTTGTGATCTTTGAAACATTAGTCTAAGTGTGTAGAGAAAATGACTGTAAACACGAGTATTAGTCAATTATTTGTAGCATCGTTGGTTTTAATATCAATTTCGTTCGTTTCAACAGAATATGTTCCAGTTTATATCTGGGAATCATCAAAGTAAGTACAGAAAATCCCTTTCTGTTTTAAACCACACCTATGTATGTTTGCCCAAAATAATTTCAAAGTGTTTGATCCATGTTAATAAAATTTAGGAGGACAATTATCCTTACATATACTCCACATTTTAGATCAAATGAAGTTGTTCCTGCATTACCCAAAATAAGTCGGGAAACATTCAAAGAGATCATTCAGGAGAAGTTGGAGAAGAAGTCGTTTGTTGTCATATTTGCTGAGCCTAACGTAATATAAAAGGAAATTCATATAAATATAACATAGCAATTGTATTTAATTTCTAGCTAAGTTCCGAAGATTTTGGTGCTGTCGATCAATCGGGTAATAAAGTATTCTCACACCTTTCAAGTATTAAAGCCTCAAGAACTTATTTGCCATCGGTTGCCAATCCAATTGATGTACTTAAAAGCATACATAGTAACGATGTCTCACAGACAACGGTGAAAGATTTCGACGTTAATAACATTAAGTCATCCATTTTAATCGTTGATCTTGATGATGTTCAAGATGATGAGGATAGAAACGAAATACTGGCTAGACATGGTAAGTGAAATATTCAAGATTTTAAACAATTCAAGTAATTTTCTTTTGTTATTCATAGATAAGAGCATTGATAGCATTTACAAAGCATTGCAAGAAAAACTAGGCGATGTCTTCGCTATTTACACTGCCTACCACACCTCTTGGGTAAGTCACAAGACGTTGTGATAGCATAGATTGTTACAAAATATTATCTAGGGTGAATCGAAAGTAGATTCATGAATTGATTATGAATATTTTTATGATTTTGATTGTTTTTTTTTTTTTTGGGAGTGCTCAATAAATATAAATGTAGCTGTATATATTTACAGATTATTCCTGAGGAAGTTAGTCTTGTACGTCAGTCTCGTAATGTTCTTCAGTCACCCCAGCCTAGAGCCGATGAGGATAGGCACTTATGGAATGCTACTGGTTTCCTATTATATGTTAGCGATGTTGCATACCTTACTCTCGGTGCAAACAATAGGTATGGATAGTCTTCATTGATAATAGTGAAAGTGATTAAATTGATATTAATTTTAATTTACAGACAAAACTTGACTAACCATGCTGTTACTGTGGTCAGCAGTAGTAACGAAACCCTCGTTGTAAGTTTAACAAATACGGGGGAACCCGGTGTTAAGTAAGTTAATCTTAGTAGCTTATGATAAAATGTTTTCCAATTATTTTTTTTTTTTTTTAGTTTCATCTTTAGATTTGCTGGTGGTTATTGGTTCTTGAATAATGTAACACTTGTGGATACCGCTAGGGAAGTTGATTTGCGAGTAAGAGATATTAATGCTCCATTGGGATTTTCATACCAATGTACCAATACAATGTTTATACAACGGAATGATTCTGCTTACACGTTGGTGTTGCCTGGGATGCAGGTAATTTTGTGTAGGATATTTTTTTCTCTTGGTGAATTTTCAATGTTTCTACTTCTAACAGTTGCAAGTCACTAGGAATACCGGCCTTTCCCAATTTGGTGATCCGTTATATTGCGTTGGTTTTACAACAGCTCCGATTTGGTCAGGTATTTTCGTAACTGCGATATTAGTTACAATCATGGCTATTGGATTGTCGATGATGATGGACATCAAGACAATGGATCGGTTCGACGATCCCAAGGGTAAAACAATACAAATCAACGTTTCAGAATAATCGAGTTCCTTTCTTAAAGACAAGAGTTGGTTTCATATTTTGTTACAACTTGGAAAATCTGGAACCATCTCTAATAGATTATACCTTCCATGTAAATTAGCTCAGTGTTGCACTATACAGGGTACAGATTGCGCAAGTCACGGATACATTGTGATATCTAGAGTTCATCTTTTCCGTGCTACGCCAATCTGTGCAATGGTAGGCCTAACTGCCATTTCGCTGTCACTTCAGTAAATGTATGACAATAGTATTTTTAAAAAAATAAACAAGTTTATGAATTTATATAATATAATAATGTATACATATATAAGAAATTTTAAAACAGAAAAGCTGTATATCATTGTTTTTAGTGGATGTACAGGGTGTTACAAAAATGTATTTGGATATCGTTTCCATTTTGATCTAAAACATGCTACCATTTCTTTTTAACGCCCTGTATAATTGTTAAATGATTCAAACAACTTCGTCGTATTAAATTGAAGTTATTTGCAATTTGTACATGGTATAACAAATCTTAAACCTTAAAAAAACCAACGAAATCGATATAACTAATCTGTGTAATTGTATTGTACGTTTTTGCCTACTAGATACGTCACAATTAATAGCACAAATAACCATTTGTTGTACCCTGTATAATGGATTCAGATATCCGAGTTACTCAAAGAAATTTGTTAGAGATATTATACTTATCTGAATTATATAAATGGCGTTTTTATAAATTTTAATACTTTATATTGAGTGATATTATTTTCCATTTATAATGTAATCATAATGGTAAGATTACGCCTGCAATTTTATTTAATACTATTACCTTATCATTATTTTAAACGTTATTATTACCAACAGGAGCATAAGCTTAAAACTAAAAAAGGGACTTAGGTTGCTTATATAAATATGTAGTTCTATTAACACATACATAAAAATCTGTTGTGTTTGTAAATTATTAGGGAAATAAATGCGTATATAAAAGATAATAAGTAGCCTATGTTCCTTATCCTTTAGAACCAATCACATTCGTTATTAAAATATTTTCAGATAAATTAGTCAAAGGCAAGTAACAGAATCTAAATTTTTGGACGTAATAAACAGTATTAAAAAATTATTTATTAAGCTTCTATGTATATATCTATACATCTTCTTTCATTCTATTTAATTTTGTTTTTGTTTTTCTAAATAATTTTTATTGTTAACAGTATTCTCTTATTTCTTAAATATTGTATATATTATTTGCTATTAGGATCTTCTGCTTAAGAAACACAAATAGAATTTAAGAAGATGTCCTCTCCGGCAATGTTTAAATAACACAGTATGGTATAAACAGAATATCTATTGTATGTTCTTTTCTTCATCTTAGACTTATAAAACAAAAAAACACATCGGAGAATAGTGAATAACAATCATGTTGTGTTTTAATGTTTAGGTGGTGGGGTTACAATAAAAAAAATAAACGAAATGAATCATTAATCATTATTTAAGCCTCTATATAGTTGTTACTGTACATAACAATATCAAAAAAGAAAATCATGTAGTGGACGCCCAAAATAGAGATGTTGCCAAAAACCTAGCATACCCATATATAGAAAAATAAACCATTTAAATAATCCTATTGTTTTATTTATTAATTTCTTGTTTTAATGCAAGACATTGATTAAAATCCTTACTCATACAAATCCATATGAAAATTGCATTGTTATAAAGGAGCACATTATGAGCAGGTAAGTGAATTTAAAAGGGGCCACGTTATAGGTTGTCCGAATAACAATTTAATCCTCTGCAGAATTAACAGCAGATCGATATACTTTAAGATACACCAATTAGCTTCTTGGAAGAATGACGTCGGCAACTAGATAGTAACAATAATTATTTTGAATTTCTATACCGGGTGACCCAAATTCGATGTTACAAGCAATATCTTCCTTATTTATATTCTAAAAGATATACTTTTTAAAACTACCTACCCCTAGTAAACCGCCCTCGAAGAATAGTGAATAACAATGGCTTGTAACATTAAATCTGGGGCACCCGGTATAATTTGCCAGATTTAAATGAAAAATTCAGAAAAGAATGTGATAAATGTAAAAAATCAATTTCCCTTAAGGATGTGTTTTTAATAAGAATTAAATAATTTTAAAAAACCCTTTCTGCATATTGAATTATATTTATGGAAATAATTTAGAAAGATTATATTTAAATGTAATTATGCGTAACACTGAACATTTTATAGACATCAGTTACAGCTGCAAGTGGAGTAAAATCTTTTTTGAAATTGAAACATAAAAACATATCTTCAATCAAAATTACCTAAGAACAGCTCGTTATCCTACTAATAATTCCTATTGAAAATGATATTTGGGATCATATAAACATTGAAAAAATTATGCTTCAATTTGCCAATGCCGAAACACGTACATTTTAATGTTTATATTTATTTTTATTTTAATGTGACGAAAATATTTTAAATTTCGTGATTTATTTATCTTAGACAATTATATACATTATAAATAAATGTATAGGGACGGTTTCTCTATAACTCTCACCCGTGATATATCGTTTAAAAATTAATAAACAAACATATTCACATTTATGTTATGTATTTATCGTTCAAATTCCAGTTTTAATATCCCGCTGCTTTATTCTTACTCCGCAGTCGTTGTTGCTATGGCAATAGTAACACGCATGACTCAAAAGCCAATCACAGTTTAGCCGGATATGTACAGGACGCACAATTTCCGCGGCCAGTCTTATTCTAGCCAGGGGACGTCGTGTTATGTTGTTGCTTGGCATAGATTTTTCGCGTGTGTTTATTATAAATTTGGACAAAATTAGTGTAATTTTGAAAAGTGACTTTAATAGACCCTTCGGACGAACAATTTTGACGATATAGTGATGGAGTGCAAACTAAAAGGTAGGATTTCATCATATTTTTTGCAAAGCGTCTCCCGCATATCATGTTAGAACTTGTCTTGGGCTACTTCGATGTAGATTTTATTTATTCGACGGAAACACACTCAAATATTGAATCTATTGGAAGACAAAGTAATTAACGATTATATTAGATGTAATTATCATTATAAAAATGTGCTTAAAATGAGCGGTGTTACCATTTATTGTAAATTAAAATCAAATTTGAATTTTGAAGCCATAACCTTAACAAAATAACTGCATTGAAACGCATTTTAAGGTTTGCGATGTTTCCGTCAAAGATAATGTTATGTTTTCATTAAGAATACTGTCTCACTTCTTGAATATTTATATAATTCTAATCTTAGCTGGCGATTGTAACTTATACTGCATTCTTTTTACCAATTTGAAGTGAGATTAATAAATTGAAACAGTTACTACATCTAAGGGGGTTACTTAACCATGATTTCACGTCTTTTTACCACTCGTAACTAAGTCGAAAGTTAGCTGTAGTAAGATGAAATTGATCTCTCTTACTATAAATTGAGTTTGCTCTTTATCAAACTCAATTGGTCTCACATAAATAGAGGTTATATTTTGTGATTTAGAGGTTGAGTTGTGACTTATAACAGCTCGTTGCTTTTTTTGAATTTCAGCTTATTAGCCGAACAATACTTGTTAAAAATGTTTCAACATCAAAAGAACAATTCTAGTTTTACAATTCATGTCAAAATATTCAGGTTTTCCTAACTGAGTATTGTGCCTCAGTTCAATCAAATGTTTTATGTTTTTTTTAACTGCATTTAGAACTAAAAAGAACACAAATTCTTAGTTACATCTCACTTAATTTTACCTAAGCATGCCTTACTACGGTCTTATTTCTAAGACACTTTTTTGATAAAAAGAATATAGCATTAGATAAATTGTCTGATTTTTTATCTATTTTCACTTATAATTGGTCAATTCATGTTAGTTTTCATTCAGCAACATGTTTTACAATCGAATAGAAACTGATGTTCTCTACAAATACGTAACAATGTGTTTCTAATTACAAAAATAATTGCAAAGCAATAAATTAATAAATAGACATTTATCCACAGTTTTTGTACAATTTCTTCACTCCTTTAACTCAACTCCTTATGGGCGAATATCTAGCCCAGTTAACTTGCGAATGAATGAATTTGAAATTTACAAGATTCAATACGAAATTTAAATTTTCTCTTGAGGTAAAAGTTCGTAGAGATGTTATTTCAATCTTCAATAAAGTATCACATTTCCCGACGTTAGCAAAATCAATATATCAGGTCAAATGTATTTTATGGAAAATTTGGAGGTATCATTCGATATCCCACGTCATTTCAAAGTTTCAGGAGATCCGAATAATTTAATGGGAACAGAGAGCTTGTTTCTAAAATTAAATTCGTATATATGTACACGAATGTGTAAAGATCGTTTATTTTATTTCTAAACTTGGAATATATATAATTAAACTATTTCATTTTTTTGTCAAGATTTTTTTTCTTAAGAATACCATCTACAAGTTAAACCATCTAGACTTGCTATTTATACCTAGTTGTTACCGGTTTGGTAATGGTAAAAAAAATCAGAAATTATAATTTTTAACCAAGCAATTCAATCATTTCTAATTTTTAAACATGTCTGTTAAAATGTGTTACGTTAGTAGAGACAAACTGTACTTAAAAAAAAACTTTCTTTTGAATAATTACTTGTTGATTGATATTTGATCTAACAATGAAGTAAGCAATAGTCATTTTTTGTGCAATCCAAATAAAAAATTAGCCAAATTCCGCTTTAAACTTATCGTACAGATGAGTTGACCAGTTTTGGACATTCTAACAAAATTGAAATAAATTCTCAATATTCAATAAGTTTTCCATGGAAATTTATACTTTTCAAAATTGAATTCAACTAAATTTGACAAATTCGTATATTTTGATGAGAGCTTTGATTCTCTTAATTAATAATTATCATAAATGATTGGTTTTGGTATTTCCTACAAACGTACAATTGATCTGGATGGCCAAGCTATCTTTTTAACGTCGCATCACCTAGTACAACTTTTTTGGAGTTAAGCATATCAAAAGTGCTGAAAATCCTATTGAGGAATGTATATTAGTAAGATTGGCCATTTTTATTTTGAATTGCATGATTATAATTACTAAAATCAATGGAAATGCTGTTAAATATTGGGCTTGTTGAGAAAATAATCAGAAAGCAGTCAGAGCCAATTTAAACAGTTCCAATTTGTATTTAAGTTGGATTTTTGAAGCGTAATCTTACTTAATTACGTTTCTTACTACTTTTTTCTTCTATTGCTGAAAATGACGTATTCCTTTGCAATTAAATAACATGGCACCTGATGTAGGTTCATTTGATTTAGGGTCTCCCATCATTTTTGAATGGTCGTCTATGTCACAAGATTCAGTAGCTCAGAGGAAAATCCATATTTCTTTTAATTTGACAAGGTGACCAAGTTAACCATCTCACCATAGTCTACGTTTAAGAAAAATATTCCATGATATTTTTCTTAGAGAATAAATGAGGATTGTAGAAGATAAATGGAAATAAAAAAGACGTTTTATGAAATAAACCCTCTGATTTAATCTTAAAATTAAAGTAATTACATTCGCCTCATGTTAAGCTTTCTACAATAATATTAATCATAATAATAATAACAATTACCAACACTACTGACGTGTAGCACGTCTAACAATTGAGTCAACAATATTATGGCACTGGTTATAATATCACCCGATTCTATAAGTACGTGTTAAATAACAAAGGTTGGATGTTATGTACAATATAGAGCAGAAACAGTATGTATACGGATGGGAGGGTAGTGTACTAAATTCTGCACTAGTATTAAATAAGAAACGAAAAGAAAACGAAATAACAGAAAAAGAAAGATAGATGAGGAGATTATGTTCGTTTTTTTCCCCTCAATATTGAACAGGAGCAAGCAATAAATGGTTGACTGCAGAGTGTCCCTATTATGTAAATAGTTAGTAATTAAGTAACAAGGGAGTAGTAGCAATAGGTTTATCAGTCTGGGTCACCCTGTTATAAAAACGACTAGAGAAATGAGGAGGGTAAAGGAGTCAGGTAGAGCTTGACCTGAAAAAACCACATGGTGACCATATACGGCGTACAATGCTCAGCCAGGACTGCTTTTAAAAAGGTACTCAATCACAGTATAATTTATATATAAAAAGCATTTAAAGACATAATATTGGTAATAAATTCTAACACCCTCGAGACAAAGGATGGCTGGAGGATGCTTGTGTCATCTCTTTTAGTACCAATCAGATGTCTTTGGTGCTTTTCTTTTCTTCTTAAACAATCATTAGGTATATAAATATGTTATATACATATTATCTAGTACACCGCTTGGTGAGTATCATTTCTCACGTATATTCTCGTTAATGGTCGATGAGCCGCCATCTTTTTTTTTTTTTTGCATTTTATGAGCAAGCTCAATTATTATTGAAAGTCTCTAAATTTACTATATGCTACCGTATAAATATTATTGTAATACTAAGGCACAGACCCAGCTCACTGCTTGTACGTACGGAAGTGGCGAATTTTTTTCCTAGTTCCGCACGTGAAGCAAACTCGTGGAAGACAAGCAACGCTGGATAATCTACCCAACATAGGAACGGAATATAAACTAAGTCACAGAGAGTTGGTAGTACGACCCACGAGCGTGTCTCTCATAGGACGTCAGGGCTGGAGATTTACACAGCCTTTATTGGTACAGTGTCTATACTACCTAAAATTGTGTATTTAATCTTTCTTTTTTTCTTTTAATTTAATCTACACCTATGCTATTTGAGCAGCTTCCTATAGTTGCGCACCTTCTTTATTTGCTCGAAAAAGAGGAAAGTGAAAAACAAAAAACTTCTTAACAGAACCATCACATATTAGATGTAAAAAATTAACAAGAAGCTGCAGGTTATAATAAGGCAGTTGTTTTCGTTGTTATCTTTGCGTAATCTCGATAAGAAGGGGAATTAAGGCGACTTCGGTGTTGACAGCTGTTCGTTCTCCCGTTGATCCAAACTGTCAGCGGTGACTGTCGATTGGAAAAATCTATCAGCATCACACATTAGATTTGTACTGTTACAACACTGGTTAGCGTGTTCTTGCTCTGTACTAGCCGCTGTGGCCTCATCCATTAGTATGATCGTATTGGAATCCGCATTCGTTCCCGATACAGGATGTGTTATCATGCTGAAGTCCTCTTGGTCCAGAGTGAACAGCGACGTGTTCCATCTTGGTATACCACTAGTACGCTGGGTACCTCTCGACGTAGTCATACCTGGGGAGTACATGCTGAGGTTGGTAGGACTGATAACGCCAGACATTCCGCTCATGCCGGTATAGCTGAACAGCTGAAATGAAAAAAATACAAGATTAGATCTCGCGTTGCTTACCAAAGGGTACGCACTACCAACATGTCCCGGTTGCCCGTGGAAATGGTTAAAGGAATAATCTCTGCTGGGCGAGTATGGGCTGCTTGTTGGTACGGTGTTTCTTTGCGATGGAGACTTTCTCCTTTCATGACTTCCAGGACTCAGTGGCGGCGATGAGCTTATTTCCGGCACTTCATCTGCCGGTGATGTTTCACTACTGGGTGGTGTTATACTTGCGGGTGGTGAATTTGTACCAGTCATTGAAACATCACCCGTTGATTGTATTATCGCGACTGGCCTCGCCATGGGTGGTAATGGTGGAGGGGGTAACAGTGATGGGAAATATTGTGGTTTTGGACTTCTTGAAATATTTGTTTGCATCTGAAAATACAAATAACAAAACGCTCATCCAATTCAATTGTGGATCTTTAGTGCTTCGCTTAATACGTAGGGAAGGCAAGAAAGTACTCATACACTGGTCGCATTCAAAGAGTAGTTCTATACTTACAACAGCATTACTTCCAATTCGCTAAATTAATTTACGAAAAAGAGTCAAATACTATAACCCGAAATTGCTTGAAAAGATTTAAGGTTGAAAGTCGCACGATTCTAGATTCTGTGAATTACTTTTAAACACTTTGGAATTACTAATTCGACACAAAGAATAAGAAAATAAATACATTTTTCCTTTCAATCATTAATGTTTGGATGTAAACTTGATAGTTCCAGTTTGCATCCTTTGTTACAAATAATTACAAATATATTTTACTTCAAAGTGCGGAAGGTTGGCATGTTTAGATTTCTAATATAAATGACAAATAATTGAAATGGCATAAATGACTGATAATTATATTACGTGGTCAAGTTTACTTTTTGTCCAAAAATGGGGAACTTACTATCTAGTACTGTAAATAAGAAAAGTATTAATAGATTTTCATTTTACACATCACTAAAAGATCTTTTACATGTAATTAAAACTTATATAATACTTTGAAAGCTAACATAATCTTTTTATATACATATACCGCTCATAAGTATTTGAGAATCTCAAATTTCAGGGTATATTATTAAATATTTAAATGGAAATATTAAAATATGTATTTGATATTTAAGTATACGCAAATATACAACCTTAACAATTAAAATTATTTATTTGACCTAAATTTTAGATTCGTCTATGTGACCTCCTTTACTTTTAATGATTACGTCCTATAATCGGGGCATTCTTGCAATTAATTTTAACAATGTTTCTGGGGTTATTCGAGCCCATGCTATTTGTAGTTTGTTCCACATGTCATCTGCTGAAGTTGGAGCAATTTTTCTTACTTCCCCATCGAGTTCTTCCCATAATAACTCGATGAGATTCAAGTCCGGGCTTTGGAGTGGCCATTTCATGATTGTTAGTGTCCTTTCCTCTTCCGATTGTTCTAAATATTGCTTGCATAATTTTGAAGTGTATCTTGTTGGAATACAAAATTCTCACACCAGAGGGTATTGCATTTTCCTCTGCATTATTTAATGAATATAAATGAATTTTACTGACTATTAGCAAACTTTTCAATAATGCTCGAATGCATTTCCTAAATACATTCTTTGTATACAAAAATCTAACATCCAAGGGTGCCCAAGTACTTATGAGCGGTAGCGTAGAATCCATAAATTTGTGTTTAAAACATTCACATGTTTAATAAGCTAATTCAAACATTTTTTGTCCAGGTTTTAAATTCTTACGCAATCAACTTTATCTTTAATAATCGTTATCCATTAGTCATTTTTTTTTATCAAAATGAATTTAAAAGTTCACCAGAAACCCAATAGAAGAGCCTTTTGGTAGTTCCCTAAAATATGTTTATTGAAAATTTATATTAGAGTAGATTGTCAATGTTGTAAGCAAGAACTCATTTTTGTATCAAAATATAGTGTACAAATCCTTTATACCCTCACTAGTCTATTTTTCTTTAACATATACCCCCGAACATAAACTAGGTAATCCTCGATATATAAGAGAAAGGAGTGTATGGAAGTTATTTACAATTCAACCCATAAACTAACCCAGAAATCGATTGTTTCCTTTGGTGAGACGAATGATTTTTTTCCAATCATGATAAAATTTAGTAACATTTAGCAAATAAATTGGTGATTTATGAAGCGGAATACAACGTAGAACAGGTACTGTTACTAACGTATTTGCTAAATGCTGCGATATTTATTCGAAAAGGGAATTAATTATTATCCATGTACATTTTCCTTACCTGGGCTGCTTGTGAAGTGTTATCTGTTTCTTGGCATACAAAAGTGACGAAGTCAGACAACGAGTCGTGTCCATTCTCTGGATATTTGACTTGATTCTGATGCTGATGGTGCGTTTCAGGGCTATGCTGATAAAATAGTGTGCTTGGACTTGCTGATTGAGAACTTGAGGACACCAATGAGGTGTTCTGTGGTATTGCTACACAAAAAATTATATATATAATATTTTACATCAATGTCTGTCATGTATTTGAAGGCTATTAATTAATAGAAGCTAATAACTTGATTAGTTACAATTTCAAATGCCTTTAGACGTAGTAAACTATTGTGTTATCTAATGATGGCATATTGACACGTGAAAATAACTGAAACAACTTTTTTTGGGACAAAATCTATAAAAGCCAGGTTCTTTAATCTCCTTTGGTATAATTACTCTTGAAACCTATTTAATATACTTGCTAAAATTACTAAACCTTAGTCGTATTGTAATTCCCAAAATATTTTAATTAAATTCTTCACCAGCAATTAAAATTATTCATATTAATGCAGAAAACATGCAAATTGTTTTATTAAATCGTTTTAATAATTGTTAAATTGCGTAGTTGATGAAGATTCTGTTTAATTCCAGTGACAATTACGAATATTTTAACTGAATTTCAATTACATACATACACATGGGCCATTACAGGACATGTCTACGTCCTAATATCGATTTTGCCGGGGAAGATGTCTAGACAAATAAATACTTACTGCCATATGCTGCAGATACTACCATTGCATCTACAGAAGCTGATCTATCAGTAATTCCTTGATCCGAGTAACTGTTGCAATAGTATGCTGGATGCTCCACTTTTACATTATTGATTGCCGGTTGCGGATCTGACAACTCATGTAAGATAGACGCTGCGGAAGAATAAAAGTATGAAGTAGTATGTAAATCTCGCATAGTAAATAATTGGAATTTTAAATGGTTTTTTGCCAAAACGAAGGAAATAATATTGTGCGAAATTTCAGATAAAATCTTTTAAAAGCACGCTCTGTAAATATTTCTATATGTTAGGTTTACAAAATACAGAGCATGTGTATAAATCTACATACACACAGAGAAATGGTTTCTTGCATCAGGAAAATAGTTTTTCTTGCAAAAATCAATCTTTATTCCAGAAAATATTTTTATTTCAAGACTATAAAAATGTGTAATATAAGAAAATAATTTTCTTGAAAGTTTATTTGTATTTAATAAATATTTTCTTAAGGTTAATAATTAAAATATTTTTAATATTTCGTTTGATTTAAAACAGTTATTGTATTACGGATAATTGAAACAGTAATTGTCGAGGATTAAGGCGGACAAGTAAACGTTTCTCTGCGTGATAGATACACCACGAAACAATATGTAAAAGTATTCTTTACAGTAATTTAAACGTTTGAAATAAAATAAGTCAATAGCGCATTTTCGCATTAAAAATAAAACTATATAAACCCTTCAACCGTTCCCGACAAAGGTGTTTTAAAAATAAATATATAACTTATTTGCACATCTCATTATAAGTATCTTCACATTGGTGAAATTGTTTCTTCGAAAAGAAAACATTTAAATATTTTCATGCACGTGGGTGGTTACGTAGCTGTCTATGAAGGTTAATTAATGTCCCATGACTGACTAAATGACAAAAATAAAACGTTTATGTCGAATAAATTACGCCCAGACAAAAGGTTTGGACGATTTTGAAAAATTTTCCTTAGCAAATCGTTTCTGGCTTTCAGTTGCGGTAAATGTAAGAAGAATAGAAAGAAACTTACACTTAGACAATTTCCATAATTCCTTCGACGAGAAGACTCCAGTTGCTAAAATAATATCATTGCATATCACTCCATTATAGGGATTATGTGTGTATCCTGTAACTACCAACTTTTGTAAATAAATTACATTTAAGTTTGATATCGTAAAACGTACCCTTGTGCTTTCGCTCATCTTCTTTCTTGTTATTGTTATTATAACACACTCCACTTAAAATTTCTACAAATAATAGTGTTTCATAAAATCCTGATAGATTTCTTTTCAAGTAAATTGGAAAAATCAATGAAATTTGAGAGTGTTTCAAGCTATCTTTAAAATAGTAATACATATGTAATTTCATTTAACTCTACAGTTTTTGCAAAAGGAATCGTTTAATTTTGAAGCTATGTCCATTATTTTTTAAAAATAGTAAGCGTAATAACATTTAGAAGTAGAAGAAATCCTATTAATATTGTGTTAATATTTCGTTGTATTGATCGTAATGCTTTTCACATCTTAATTATTTATTCGTTTGAAATTACAAAAACAGCCATTTTACCCAAAGTTAGGAAATTTATTTCAAAAGTCAAATATTATTTTTGAGCTTTAGAACACGCAAGGGATTCTATTCTTTGTTTCGATTTTTTAGTTTGAGCAAAATGACTTTTTTTATAAATTTGAAATTTTTGAAATAGTAATATGAAAAGTGGTATTTTTATTTTTAAAGGAAGTACCTTGAAATCTGAAACTGAAACTCTAAAGAAACCGAAAACTTTACCTTCTCTCATCGTCTCAATAGAATAGAATTTGAGCTTCAGAAAATGTTTATTTGATTTTCAAAGAAAAGCGAATATAAAATTAAAAGCAATTTCGAAGAACAAAACCTCTTCTAGATCGTAATGTTGATGCAATAATATTTTGTTAGTCTACATCGAAATCAAAATGATGCATATTTACCGTGACTATTGATGAAATTAGCCAAATAGAGATCAAGTTCCCTAACTGACACGTTGATATGGTACGGGTTAACACATAGACCAGGCTGTGAGCAATCAGGATTCTTCTCGAGCCTTTCTCCGTCCGTACTCTCCAATGGTATCGCTTTAAAAAGAATTACCATAACAAGATCTAATCGCCACACCTTGTCAGCCTGCCTCAAACAATCTATACGCCTCATTTTGCCTTTCTGGTCTGGATTCGAGAGAACACATACCGAAGGCCTTTTCCCAGTTATACTTAGAACAAAATCCTCTCTACATTCCTGCGTTATATCTTTACGAAGCTTTCCCAGTAGACGCGAAGCCCATTTTTGCTTAACTTCCGCCTTTTCGTTCTACAAATCAATTCGAACCTTTAAATTATTTAAATAGGGGCTTTGCTCCATTACCTGCAATGCTTCTTTGCATTGACGTTCCTCCTCTAAGGACATTCGTTTCTCATGCTTTTTATAATATCTTCGCTTGGCTGCTTGCAAATTAAACCACGTATACGAAAACGATTTGACAAAAGGCAACAGTGCCTCTATGAAAGGGTGGAACTCATCCTAAAAGGTGAGGTAGTCGTCAAATATTTTACACGACTAATGCGAAAATGGGGATATAGAATATATAGATATATATCGAAGCATAAAAATTAAATAGCAAATTTGTGATGTACTCTACTTATGAAAAGTTAAGAAAAATCTAAAACCGTAGAAAGAAAATTAATGAAGAGAAAATAAACATGTGCTGCATAAAACAACGAATTGGAACATGGATATTTACGTTTCAAAGTACAAAAAAAATAAAATAAAATAAGGTGTATTCTGTGAAATTTTGTGCGGTATATTCTACGAAATCCTCTTCCATATTTGTTTTCCCTTTTCAATATGTTACTTCTTGGTTAATAACGACGCTAGGTATTGTTAGTGTTTCTTTTTTCATTTCATAATCAGTCATTCACCAATCATATCCAAGACACAATGACAAGCAATGATTGACTTGTCAAATAGTCCATTTGAATCACACGTCGAATGTTGTTGTTGCATACTACTGATCTGTTGACTAAATACTTTTCAAACAAATCATATTTCTCGCTATGGTCTCTAGTCTCTACAAGGAAATTTAATTTAGGACATAGCAAAACAGAAGCAGTTTTAGGTATTGCAATGCAAGTATTATTCAATACCCTCCTATAGCTATGTACATTCAATTAAAAATTAATGTTATTTCATTAGCGATCTTTTAAAAATGTAACTTTTAATTCGACTTTTTGACAAATCGTTGTTATTTTTCTTTGACAATAGTACAATTACACCATGCAAAATTAAAATAGCTAACACACTAGTTACACAACAAATAAAGCTTGGTTGCCTTAAATCTAAAACGGAATTGATATGAATTAGTATGCTATAAGCTTAAATAAGCAAGCTGCAAAATCCTAATTTTGCAAAATCTTAGCTAAAATCAGCAAACCTTTTTAGCTATACTTTCCTGATGACAAAGAAAGGTACATATGTTTTTTTTTCGCCGTATAGACCTCGACTACTTAACTCGTTCTCAAAGTTCTTAAATAGATTTTGGCTTTCCTCCAATATCAAACTGTTTGTGTCTTAGTTCTAGTAAGATGGCAATGATTATTATCTCTCAAATACTACTAAATTGTAAAACAGGGTGGCCAACCTTTTGGGCGATTGGCCAAATTGAAAAAAAAAAGAGAGGAAGGAAACGAGCGAGATTGTTAAGACGTCGTAACTGTTATTTCTAATGCAAAAGCTCCATACGGAACGCGGAAATAAGATGACAATTATTGGCCTTGGGTAATATGAGAAGAGTTGCATCGACCGGAAATCTAACGTCCCCAAAGGATTTTTTTTTTGTTTAAACGTCTTTATTTAGCTTCATCATAGATCAATTCAGCTATCGATTTGAAATTTGCTTCTGAAAAGTTATTTCTGTAATAAATCAATAATCTATGCGTGTTATTCTATACGTGTTGACCAGTGGGCAAATTGAAAATATTTGCAAAATAATCTGTGGTAACGAGATTTGTCGTATATTTAGAATTTGTAACGGTTTACTTTGACGTTCGAATAGAAAATAGAAGATAAGGAAGTAAAATAAAATATTTTAACATAACATTTTATATATTACGTCGTATAAACAGGATAGAACTGTAGTAAATCTTTTTTCTACTTAAAAATGAATAAAAAGAAGGTATTGAAATTATATTCACTGAGTATGATTTTGAAAAAAAAATTAAAATTTATGTTCAACATGTTTTAAAGAATTCATCCTAGATTACACAATTCTACGTTCCGAAAACGTTTTTATCAATTGATAAAAGGGGGAAATGTTGGAGAGACTAAAAATGGCAATATAAGGTGAAAGTTGTTGGGAAATTCCTACAACATAACAACACTTCGGTATGTAGATAAAGAAAATAAAGATAATTTTATTTCATTGCAAAAAAATAAGCTATGGAAAATATGAAATAATAAAATTATTGACAAGAAACTAAAACGATGGTGTGATTATTAAAAAAAAAAACAAGTTTAACAGTGCTGCCAACCAGATGTGTGGTTAAAAATCGCTAGAAATTATACAATTATCTATTATTTTGTCACTTAGTCATTAATAATAAGACCAGACCCAACACGGAACCTTGTGCGATACCAAATTTATTCTTCCAAATGAAAATTAATTGGAACATGTTGATTATGAAAATACGAAGGTTTTTGCAACTTCTCGGGGTCACACAAGATGACGATAGGACATTGCCACTGAAAAACACCCGAAAAACTTTCACTCTTCTCTAATTTAAAGTTTTGAAATATTGTCTTCTTTAATTCCATCACATCGGTCATCTTTTTGATACCACTACCAACTTTAATCTGCAATGCGATTACCAATGTTAATGTGATGGATGAAATTATCATTTCAAATTAAATTCCAGCTAAAAACTCTTTTTTAAAAGTAGTAGTAAATCTTCATTTAAAAAAAAAACGTATACGTGTTAGACCTTACAAAATCCATTCGGTCGTACTAACATCAAGAATTAAATATTAATAAGTTCATGTAAGCAACAGCAAAAAGATCGGTAAAAGTATTCCAAACGAAAGTTGAATAGTAAATCGGAGAATTGCATAGGAGCTTTTAACACGCGGAAAAAAACGCATCGAACGAAAACAATACAATAGGTGGCTATGTCGTGGAATGTAGAAAAGACCCAAGCTATCACCACGTTCTTTCGATCTCATATTTGCATGCACATAGGACTCCCATCACACAAACAACAGCCGAATGAAAATGCATTCTTGCATTGCATACACAACCATTTCCTGTGAATTCCCTGTGTCACGGACGGTCAAATAAATCCCTATGGTGTAGATCAGTGTTTCCAAAATTAGTATTCTCCAATGATCCGGCAATAAAATTTATAGCAATGACGAAAAACATCTTTTTCTTTTTGAAATCGTATCTTTTTATTGGAGAATTTGCCGATGAAGGTTACATTTTAAAAGCATTCTCCAGGGATCTATTTTTATCGGGGAAAAATGTAAGTTCGCATAACGTATCTATTTTTCCATGACCATTAAATAGATACCTAATTAAAAGTTAAACGACCTTGAAGTAATTACATTTAAAATTATACATTTACTAAGTACTAATTCTGTATACCTAGTTGAAATAGAATCGGCAAAAGTATTAGGAATCAATATTTTACCCCAGAAGAATAATTCTATCAAACGGTAGACCGCCGGAAATTCCAATATAGATGGAAAAACTACGTAAAGAACCACCCTGCCACCGTCCCTAGATTACGTAACATAGCAATATCTGCACAAATACCTCGAGGGAGAAGTTTTTTTTTTTAATCAAAATAAAATCGCCTCACTTATATCTTTCTACGTGAAAAAAAAATATTTTTTCACATAGAATGTACTTAAATTCTTCGAAATGTTTGTGCAACCGACAAATGATTGAAATGGGAAAATGGAAATATTTTGTAAGGAAACATATGATAACTATTTCAGAGTCTTGTGATTGATGAGTAGTCCCATAAAGGCTATTATGAATATCCTGAATCTAGACATGAAAATATGTAGAAAAATATTCCATTTGTTTGCGGGACTTAGATAAAAGATTTTGATTTTCTACTAAAAGATTTCTGTAACATGAGTGTTATCGTTGGAATTATATCGGTTATTACCCTTTAAATAAGTGGTCTTAATTTCCGTGTTAAAAGAAAAGAAATTCAAGTTCAAAAACGGGGATGAAACGCCTATTCGATCATTACGCATAATTTTCACATATTCACAAATATTGGCAAGAGTAACCCACACTTAGTGACTGTATTTTCTTGTAAATATTGTCTAGTCTCTTAAACGATTTTATTTATAGAATTATGTATCATTTTTTCCCAATTGGATTTCGCAGCAAAGTTTTTACAGTTCCAAATAAAGAGAACACTCGTTATGTATGAAATATTTTAGGGTAGCTAACAGATTCGTTTATATAATCACGAGAAATCTATGAATATAAAATTATTAAATGGAAATTCGTGTTAATACCCCTGAAATAAGTCAGTTCATAATCATTCTGATGTTGCGATTTATTTTTGGATACGGAGACAAACATGGTTTGTTTGTTTTTTCGATATTTCGAAAAATATATGCGATGTAGATTTTTCCGAAATAAGAACATGAAGTAAGATCGCGCAAATGAAAGAATTGTATGAGATTTAGATTGAATAGGATCTAAACGGCAACTCCCATATAAACCCTGGATTTTAGTCTATTAATAGAAAGTTAGATTCTGAAACTACTAAAATCACCAATTAATGATGTAACAATGTGATTACGAAAATGATCAATATCAGAAATAGAATCGCGAAAGTGATTTTTTTTTTTTTTTTACATTATGGACGTTATTTTTAATTATTAAATGAGGAAATCTGATTCAAAAGAAATTAATAAAAAATCTGATTATTCGAATTTAAAGATTGTTTTCAATTTTGCTTGAAAATTCAATTTTGTCCTATACTGTAGACGAAATTAAATTTTTTTTCCAACAATTCCATTTATTTACTTCGATTTTTATATGTTAATAATGTGTTTTTAGACGGAACAAATAAAGTAGAAACCTGGAAAAATATATCTTTTAGTAGTAGAAGCAAACTAGCACAGATTAACCCGATTAAAATTGAATGTTTTAATGACTCTATTATTTTGGTAATTTTTTAATTATTTCTTTTTTTTTTGAATATAACATTTTTAATCCGTTGTATTATTTTGGTTATAATAATTACCGTTTTTAAATAAGATACGTACAGTGAATGAAGTTAATTTTCGTTTTAAAGATTTAGATTTTCGGTTACTATAGTCTACCCTAAAATCTATTCTTTGAAGTAGAAATTGCGTTATCGGATTATTTAGGATATTTTAGCGATATTTTTAGAATTTCGCTATTAAATTATATAAACGATATTCTCAAAACTATGTGGGTATCTGCGTAGTGGTAAATAAAATAGGAAACATATAGTTTATACACATGACAATGTTAACGAGAAAAATGAAAAAGAAGCGATCATTAGTGCGATGTTACGATAAAAATTAAAATATTACGAAACACTGGTCTAAAACGAAAAGGAGAAGAGACGATCATTTTGAGGAATCATGCTGATTAGAAAAGCTACTCTGTCCTAACCGTCGAGCTGGAAGTTCGTCTTTAAATTTTTACTTATTTATAACACACGAATATTTTTAGCCGCTAGCAAGGATCGTACACTCCTAGCAGTAGCAACGGCAAAACAGCAATAAACAACAGAACAGGTAATGACAGTGCAACAACAGAATACAACAGTCAACATCAAAGGGTTCTTCGAGCGAATGTAACCGTTGCATTTATTGTTTTTTGTTTTTTGAAATATCGGTTTTTCCGATTTTTCGATTGGATCTTTTTTCATGATTTTTCTTTTTCTGGCGAAATTAGATGAAGCAACGATTGCATTCGCCGTTCAAACCACCACAACAGAACACTCATGATAATCATGTTAATTACATATCACGCCGCGAGAGAGGAATAAATGGTTGCAGCATGTAGGCACCTGGCCAGAGGATGACGTCTGATGGTAGGATGATACATCAGGTTCCACCATGTAGCTACGCAAAGTTTCGGGGATAAACATTCCTCAGGGTCACCGTCCTGCACTCGCCTGCTCCTTTTTGCCCATCACCAGTAGCTCTCGACTTCGGAAGCCCTTCGCCAATTTCCAATTTTCCAATTCTTTCCTTTTCTCTGATTGGATTTCTTTTCAGGTTTTTTTTTTTTTGGTTTTGTTTCGCGCCTTCTTTCAACTGCGTGACATCATATAGGAAGAGATGGGTTATTCTTGATCGATTCAGCACTGCGCACTGCAGTTTTATCAATAGGGTATAGTTGTAAATCGCGATGATAATAAACCCCCTCACTTGGTGAAACCACACTATACACCACCAACGTCACATGCCAACAATAACACGCGTGTCCTATAATCCTACAGTACTGGGTTTACTAGTTTACTGCTTTCTTTGCGCTTGGCTATTAATAAAAGAGACGCTTTAGACACACACATAGATATTTGTATGTACACGTATATACCTAGCATATACATACGTATATACATCTATATATACGTATGTGTTTTATAAAGCGGTCACTTTAAGTTTACCACCAACTGCGTGTCACTACGGCCTGGGTCTCTTCTTCAAAGAAAACCAAATCATCTTCGTGGTGGCTCGGCTCCCTTGTTACTAGCAATTCTTGACTGAAACTGAATTATTAGCCTCTAGCAGCGTTCGCATGGACGCCTTTGCGGCGACGCGGACAGCTTTCGTACTTGCATTTTCTAAAAGGCGTCTCTACGCTACAAACGGCGCTCTTTCGTGTAGCTTTCGCGGTAACGATCGCTGCAAATGCAGCAATACCATCGTAAAACTCGGACGGGGTGAGATTTGCCGCAATTAACCAGATGACTTTAAAATGCCAATTATAGACAACACCTGGCGGACGATGGTTTTACAATAAATTAAGGCAACGCGCGCGTGTGCTAGCTTAGAATCGCGGATATTACGCTTCAGATAAACAGGCGAGCTAGTTATATTACACTTATAACGGGCGTCTACGCAAATAACTACACACACATACGCATACGGACTCTGCTATGCACATATCTAATTCAAATCCCACGAAAATCATGTATAAAATCGAATACGAAGTCAAATAAAATTATATCGCTGTTGCAATTTTTAAATTTCCCGCATTTTTTTCAGCCATTTTAAAGTAATATCCCATCTACGCGATTGCGGAATCATTTACATACGTATTAGTCAATATAAATGCGCAGATTTTTTGCGCAAACTATTCTATTGGTTAGTTCAAAATACACTGTGTATCAGATTGTGAAATCCAAAAATGATTTTGTTATGTGAATTTATTCATCAAGATCTTATATGTAGATCTCCTTTGCATTTGAGCACAAACTTGTTCAATAATTATTTTATGAATCAATTAATATAACATCTACCAGGTGTCCCAGATTCAATGTTATCTTCCTTATTTATAGAGATATAAGATCGGGCAAGGTGTTGTCGAAAATGGTTTGCAGAATACTAACAGATATACTT
This sequence comes from Dynastes maya, assembly GCA_029619315.2. Classification (NCBI taxonomy): domain Eukaryota; kingdom Metazoa; phylum Arthropoda; class Insecta; order Coleoptera; family Scarabaeidae; genus Dynastes; species Dynastes maya. Next base: position 1,782,254 of record JAROYE020000012.1, on the reverse strand, counting down.
TTTAAATCTACCCCTAGTAAACTACCCTCTAAGAAACCTCCCCCCAAACCAATTTGAGCATGATTTGTGGTGGCAACAGGATGGCGCTTCGCCTCATAACTCGCGGTTGATTGTAGAGTATTTAAATGACGTATATCCCAATAGATTGATTGGCCAGACTTCCTTTTGTGAAGGTATTTTAAAGAAATTGTGTATTCTACTCCGCCTACGTATTTAATGTTTATTTAACTTTTTGTAAGAATTTTTTGTTATTTATTATTGATATGATTATTTTGTATTAAATAATCCTTTAATGCAATTTTCGTTTATACCGTTGTAATCCAAACTCTTCGTACTTCAGCTATAAAGTCAAAAAGTCGAGGGGTGCAATTTGAAAAAAAAATGTTTAGGGAGGTTTCTTAGAAGGTGGTTTTAAAATGTCTGTCTTTTAGCATTCTGCAAACCATTTTCGACGACACCTTGCTCGATTTTATATCTCTACAAATACGGCTTGCAACATTGAATCTGGGACACCCAGTGTACTATATAGTTTTTTGCTATTCATTATTTTGTGTGCTCCGTATATGTATGATTTATTTATTTGTCAAAAAAAAATTCTACAAAATCTAATAATAAAAGGAACCTTAGGAAATAAAAATAATATGAAAAACAGTCAAATATTTGCTGTCGATTTTGAAAGATAGAATATCAAATTATACCTGAAAGAGAAATATGGTAAAGGAGGATTAGGCACAATGTACCCCTTAAGCAATATATGTTTGTATTTTTAGCAAATAAATGAAAACTGTGATATAGATTCAAGATGATTAGTGTGGACCTTGAGGCACTTCTGAAATACCATGGGAGTTAAATATCACATTTTTTATACATAACGTAAATCTTGACATATTTTCAGCCTATCTTTGAACTTTCAGAATTGCTATTTAAGTAATAAAGCACTGCAATCTAAATATGCAAAACAAACACCAATAATAGGAATTGTTTATATTAGATATCTGATTTGATTTCATTTCTGACGCCTGAAGAGGCACAAGGAGAAGAGAAGAAGAAGATTTGATTCCATTTTTAAAAATTAAAAAGAATATGTAGTTAAAATAAGCTAAAAGATATCATTTTTACCAAACTTTCCACGTATTTCAAATTTAAATATTCTGCAATTTTACTTATATAGGCAACCAACTTTACACCACTAAGCCTAACGGACATCACCGGTCATATAAGTTTGAATAGTAAATTAAAATAATAAAAGTAATTCTAACATGTATTTAATGTTAAACTGATTAATCTTTCTTTCGTCAAAGAAACCTTTTGAGCTAAATAACACTTGTACAATTCTCTTCTGACGAACGGTTTAATCGAATTAATGTGGTGACTTCAATCCTTTCCATCTTCTTAAACAAGCACGTCTTGATTGCCCAAACATTTTGAATTTTAATTCGTCAGTCCAAAACATCCATTTGAAGCTTTTTATTGTCCAGTTTCTATACATTTGCGGTTGCTGTTGTCTCATTTCTCTTATGCAGCAATTTTCTAGGCTCATTGTCGGCCTGGTTGTGATATAGCACAAAAACAATAATATTTATGCGATTAGGAATTTTCCAGAAATTATTTTAATCGATTAAAAATTGCTTTATTTACGAAAATTCTGAAAACGCTTGTCTACAAAGACTTCTTACATAAACTTCTTAAAAGATGCCGCATTTTAATGTTATTTATATGTGAGCGTCCAAACTAATATAGACGGTAGAGTACATTGCTGCCGGACATAAACGTATTATCAAATTTTACCAGAAAGAAAACAATTTTTGTTATTTTATAAAATAAATGAACAAAGTCGTGATAGATTAATTTTTTTATTGAACAGTTTTACAAACAGTACATTGAAAAAGTACATGATTCCCTCTTTTTTTAATTTCTCCATTTTATTTTTATTATAAAAATATTATATATTGAAATAATGATTTCAACAATGCATCATTTGTTTATCCATAAATCTCGGTGGTTAGAATAGATATTAAAAAAAGAACTACAGTAGTAAAAGTTCGTAATAGAAAAGGAAAAAAGACAAAAAGGGGGAAAACAAGTCAGCTATTGTTGCTATTGTTTTGTAAATGATTCGGCGCATCAGCAAAGATAACTTTAAGTCTATATGCTTCGGCTACTAACATGCTTATGTGAGATCCATTCCACTTTTGGGTCGGGAGATTTTGCAGTAATATCATCAATCCTTGGAAATCATTCTCCATTAACAATTGATCGCGCCAGTACAGCAGAAACGCCGCGCAAACGTACAATTGAAACAAAGCAAAGGAGTCACTCTCAGCAAGATACGTGTCCCATAATCTTATTGTACAACGCAATGGAAGTTCCCTAGTCAATAGGTTATTCAACCAGCGGAATGAAAATTGTAAATAGTCCACGTTATGTTGAATTAAGTGTTTGTGTAAAGTATTATCAACTCTTTGTATTAATTCTTTTAATTTATTCACTTTCCTCTGTATTCCTAGTTGTGCGAAGACGTAGTTATCTTGTATACCATCTAAAAACTTTGATAAACACCAAAATGAATCCGCTTCAATAATATCCCTTTGTTCCTTACTTAAACTATCGACTATAAACGTTTCGAATGGCTGACTGTCAGGTAAATGTTCTTGTAAAAACACAACATAAAACGGAGTGACAAGATCATTGATACCCTGCACATATCCAGATGCTGGGTGTCGTATCGCCCATATGAACAATATCCTCTCGAACATCCGCTGGACAGTATTTTGTTGAAATAACGGTATCGACGGGTTCATTCTTGGCACATCAATGTGAATCTGATGATAGGTATCTTGATACGCTTCATCTCTCTCAGTATCGTAATACTGCTTCACTAAACTCCAGTAATCTTTCCGTTTCCTCTCCAAAACACCCTGTCGCCTTTCCAAATTCACGGGAAGATATCCTGATAACAATCTCCATGTTACAGGTCGTACTTTCACTGGAATCCCTGACCAGCTTAGTTGACACAATTCACTAATGTTCGGTGAACCTACCAACAATGCTTCGAATCGTTCTAGTTTCGATTCACAATCCTCACTAGAATTTATATTTGAGCCTTTCAGTGGTTGCGGACGACCGGGAAATTTGTTTCTAAAACCTTCAATTTCGTTATCTACAGGAAAATCAGATGAAACGCTCGTATTGGGTGATTGACTTTCCGAAGTATTCCTATGTCTATTTAATACGTTTAAAGCAGCTGATTCGGATACTTTTTTGGAAATTTTGGTATCTTAAAATAGGATTATTTAACAAGCTAATATTGGATGTGTAATCATTTTTACCTGATAATACACAGAATTCATCATCTTCAAGATCCCATGCATCTCTTACAGAATCCTGAAAGTCTTGAAATGATGTATTCGCTGTGGATTTGGATTTCTGTGTGTTTTTAACATCCTTCTTTGGGCTTGGCCTATAATTATTATATGAACTAATGCCAGATATATTAATTTATCTATTAGAAATACCTGCCAGGCACTGTTTTACTGTTTTTCTTCCAAAATGATGCTTTCTCATCTGTATTTCTGTTACCATCCATCTTATTGTAAAATGTACAAAACTTTGTCCATAATTAAAAACAAGAAATGACAACAAATCCCGAATGATCAAGTAAGGTTATGTATTTTAATTCCCCTGTAATTTTATATTGTTGTTTGTTGACGTACATACACTAATTTCTTCTACATATATACTTTTATATAACGACATTAGCAATCATTTTTGGCTTGAGGCTATAAATTCTCCATTTATAAAAGTTCATTTGAACCTTCACGAACATATAAACATACTATAGACACCAATTACCAATTACTCAACACAACTCAATCGCATGTGAATCACCGTGGTCAACTACAATTGTATATTACGCAAATTTTCTATTTTAAAAATATTTCCTTAATTTTAAAACTAATAAATATTGAAATTATGCACTTTATAGCTAATAAAATAAGATTCTAACATTCTGTACAAATGCATATAATTTTTTTAAAATTTATTTTAATTATCCGGATTCATGGACACAATATTATAGTCAATTAAAATAAAATAATATTAAAGGTGTTGAAGGTTGAATTAAAATCTAATTCGTATATAAAATTTATTTATATATAATTATTTAACAATATTTTTTAAATAAGGTTAGTGGCGCCATCTTGTCACAATAGTTTGTATTCGGTGAACTCTAAGCTTTAAACATTTTACCATAGATGTCGCATGAGTACTAATAAATCCGGTTTACCGGAAATACGGTTAGATTCCGGGTATAGAGAAAAAATCCGGGAATGGGAAGATGAAATAAATTATGCGAAATTAAATATTCAGTATTTGTTCGTTTTTTAAATTTTATGTGTACTTACATAAATAAATTTTTTCAGCTTCGTCTTTAGTACGTAATTGTACTTGATAAAGTGAATTATAAAAAGATTTGAGGGTTTTCTTGAGTGATTTTTTGTTTATTTTTTTTACATAAATCGATACAAGTAAACTGGTTAACAAACATCGGTCACAATTATAACTTGTTTTATGAATGACAAATGAATTTTAAAAGTAATCTGAATAGTTGTGAGAATATAACTTCCTGTTATCTACTTCGCTTTCAGCTTTCGCTTGATTAAGGTCAATTTACCATCATTGTACGTTAAGGATTTCACTTGCTACTAATAAATCAACTTTGTAATGTAAGTAACTAGCACTTGGTAACAGGTTCCGTTTCGTTGAAGCTCTGGTTAAGCGTTAATAATAAGTGTTTATTGATGAATTAACTAAAATCTTTATTATTTAATACCCACCCAACTATTAAATTGGAATAATTTTTGTGCCCCCATTGAGATTGTAGATTTTACAGTAGATGTCGCTAGATCGTTACAGTTAGCCATGCGACTTACAACATGATATATTCCCAGAAACTCGCTAATAGTTAAACGGTGTATTATTGTTTGCCTATACCTTTGTGGCAACCTTGAAAAAACGATGTACACAGAAAAGATTTGATGAAATGCAATTAACAGTTGCTTATGTAAAGTAATTAAAAGGATCTGCATGCAATACGCATACACGAAATGCAGTAGCATGTCGATGCCTCGAAACAGATTGTAAATAGTGTTCTCAATATATAAAAATCCGTATTCTTAAGGTAAAATTTGTTAATGTAGTGTACTCGTTGTGTGTGCTTTAGTTGCAAATAGTGTTTTGTTTTTGGTTAAGCCATATATTGTTACACCATATCAGCTTGTATATCAAAAATTGCACGGTATCGAACAAACAGAGACGTTTTATATCTGTTTGGAGTTGAGTTATTAATAGATACAAACCGTGCATAAATCTAAGAAGCATGTTTAAGTATAGCAATACGCTTGGTAGTAAAATTGGATACCCACACAGTATATTTGATAGGAAATCCTATAAAATATCAAAGGTATTTAAATATAATGAGATATAAAACGTGATATCGGATATTCCAGTTCAGGGTTTGTTTGCAAACAATACTTTATTACGTTAATGGCCTCCTACATTTAATTAGGTATATAAACATTAATTTAATTTGAAAATTGTGGTGGGCGACGTTTAATATGTCATTTAATATCACGTGCATAAATTAATTGATCGAATATGATTTATTAATCCCATTATAGCTGATTGGCTTTTTTTCCGCTATTCTACTAGTATTTAACATAAGCGCCGTAAATGCCGTACGTTATCTATGTTAAATAACACGTTGTATCTACACGTTTTATCTTCTATGATCTTGAATGCGTGCAACTGGTGTTCCATCTTTACCTTCTATACCGACACTAGAGAAAAAGTCCACATTTTAGCGGTAGTTTTGTGTTAGGAAGGAGGTCAGTAAAAGAGAAATTTTCTGTATTAACTCTCAAATCATCTATCATCATTAATCGTGTTACTTTTGCGTGTGTTACCATTATATTTAGTTTCTCATCTCCCTTAGATTTAAATAAAATCAATTACAATACGTTAGTAAGTGTAACAGTCATTCTGCATACATATCTTTTAAGTTTACTTATCGGTTTTTTGTCTAATAATACACTATTCTTTCAGTGACAATTACAACTACAGAAATGAACGGATCAGATACTGAAGAAGATCAAGATCAGGACGATGTAAGTATTCATTTAATTTAAATTTTCAATTTATGTGTTACGTTTTAATTTTATATATTCGCCTTTACACATGCCTTTTAAAGTTTAAACTATTTATAGTTACTAGGTGTAAACTATACAAAAAATTTGTTCCGCTAAAGAGAGTAAAAATAATACACAACAATCTATAAATAAAAGATACAGCGTAGTTCATAATATATTGGACTGATAAATATTTAAGAAAATAGAAGTTAAAATGTAAATATTACAATTTCTTTTTTAATCAATAAACATGACTTTATTCAAATTAAATTATAAAAATTATAGCTTATTTAACATCTTTCATAAAAGCTACAGGTCTTTTAAATAGGAGAACTGTTTAACTTTAACGATGTTTTTACTCATTTAAAACATAATGTACTATGAGATATAAGTAGAGCGGGCCAAATTGCGCCATCCAACAGAATCGGAATCAGGCGCAACGGCCGCTTATTGTAAATAGCGTATATGTGAGTCACAGCAAATATGTGATATTTCGAAATTAATACACAAGAGTAAAAAAATAAAAGCTGACGCAATAATAATGTTTAGTAATTAGAGCGGATATATATATATATATATATATATATATATATATATATATATATATATATATATATATGTACACGCTGAGGTGTTTTTATTTTCATTATGATTTTTTATTTGATTGAAAACGGTATGCGTTGTAAATGGGATGTAATAAGGAAATAACTGAGAAACTGAACGCTTTTTTTATTCTGTTGTACTTAATAATGTAACTGTAAATAAAGATATAATAAATAAATTCTATCCTTCTTAATAATGCGGATAGGCTTGTTTAAAAAGTTGCACCATCAGATAAGTTTCCACATTTGCCTCGGTGAAGGATGTTCGCCGAGACGAAAAAATGTTCTTATATTTCGAAAACGACCGTTCCACGTCTACCGAAGTAAGACAGGCGTAATTAAAATAATCTTTAGACTTAGTCAAGGAATCTGCAGATGCCCCATCGCACATTTGTCTTAATCTCGTGTAGTCCGGATTCTTTTTTAAAACACTATCGAACTTAGCTAAAACTCGTCCACTTGTTGCATCGTTTATACTGTGTAACAATGTACTAACTTCGTCCACGACTTGCACTGATTCTACCAACGACAATCCAGAATTTTGCAAATTTCTATCGCGTCTACTAACCCTTTGTAATTGTTGCTAATATTCTTTAGATGTGTTTCAACAGAAATATCGAGAAACCCCTTCTGGCTCATCCTAATAGCTCTAGCTTCGGCAGGGACGAATTGCAAAATAACGGATTTGACTTCTGGAAAATGTTCATTATAATAAAAAGCGGCTTTTAACCACGTTTCCCAACGCGTAAGAATGGGCTGTGGTGGTTCTCGAATACCAGGGCATAACCTGTGGAATGCCCTAGTCCTCTTAGGACTTTTGAGAAACACTTTTTTTGTGTTTGCTATTAATGCATCCACCTCCGGGTAACACTCTCGAATAGTTTGTGCCACAAGATGTAAAGCATGGACTTTACACGTAACATGTAAAAGTCCTTCACACTTTTCTTTAAGGGAACGGCCTACACTACACATTGTTGCTGCACCATCGCTCATGAACAACAACAGTTGACTGGTTGACACTTGAAATTTTTGTAACGTTTCGAGAACTACGGCCGTAATTGCTTTACTAGTACACTGTTTTAATCTTCTGCTGGCTAATAGAATTGCAAAATTTGGTTTAATAGGATCTAATACGCGCACTATTATATTCAAAATAGAATTTTTTTTGCAATCTGTCGTCTCATCAAGACATAGCCACAGCTGTTTATCTTTTAATTCGGCTTTAATTCGATTTTCAATGTCCTCACGTATTCGTGGAATATCTCTCCGTAACGCTGTCCGAGATGGTAGTATCCACTCGGTATTGTATGTACCCCAGAATTTTCGAAATGCTTTTTTATCAAGTATACGAAGTGGTAGACCACATACCATAAACGTTAAAAGCAATTCTAATTGAAATTGACGTTGTTGTGACACACCATTTCTTTTATTTCTGTGGTGTGCGCTATTTATATGTCTTTCACAATCACGTTTGCTCCAGCACAGTAGTTTCTTTTTACAAACTTTACAGAAAATTGTACTCCCATTGTAGTGTAAATCCACAAATTCACTAAGAAATTTATTAACTTTCGTAGGTAATGGCCGTTTATTTTTAATAGTTACGTTAGACATAATCACTAAGGCGAGCACACCGACGCTTGTTTCTAGTATGCCACGAAGTGGTGCAAACGTAACATCTGCAGACTCGTCATTTGTTGATGAATAGAGCGCGTCATCCGTAAATGAATAAGCGCGCTGTTAGTTCGTAGCCGTCGATGAATGAACTTTTTTTTTGTAGTGGCCCACTGTGAACAACGCCTTATTTATCAACGAACACCCAAACTGCAGGTGTATGTTTGCGCGTCTTCACGACGTAATAGACAGTGGTTTTGGTCCTCGTCCTAATAATTACATATTTAAATTACCTATGTTTACATACATATATGCGCCCGGCAGCCTGATTGCGAACCTGGCGCGTGGCGCTCTTGGCCCGCTCTAGATATAAGTTACTGTAATATTGGCCAATGATGTATATACGACAATGTCTCTGTTTTTATATTGCAGGCTCAGTTCTTGTAGCCTTGAATTTTGATGACTCAAAGATCACTAATACGTATTTACGTGTATTTTCTGTAATATCTATGTATATCTGCATCTAAACTCAAATTTTATATTGCCTTATAATTGCTAAGGCTAGGAAATAAAATTGTATTTTGATTACACAAAACAGATATTTTTTGTCGTTGTGTCAATTTACGGATGATGTACAGCAATAAAACTAAAAAAATATGCATTATCTCGAAATACATAAACCACTTTGAAACCTTGAGATGTTACTATCCTACTTTCTACTAAAATATTTCGTTTTACCTTTTAATACAACATAGATGTTTATATTTGGCACCTATAATAATATTCCGTTTAGTAGTAATTGACTTTCATCTTCGCTATATAGATGTCCACGGATGGATTCAACTATACTTAATACTCTTGTACTAACAACACCTTGAATCTTTAATTTTTACAAAAAAAAAAAAAAAAACTCGTTTCTTGCAAATATCTACAACAATTTACACATTATAATTAGCCTTTTTAATAGGGTTTTACGTGTGAAATTGTATATAATACAAAATGAAATTTCAAATAGATCAACATTCAGATTCGGACATGCTGATGGCTCAGATTGATCTGTTGAAATTGGTCTTGTTGGAATAGGAATTGTAGTTGAATGCGGCAGCGGCAATTGAGTATATGTTGTTGGAATGTATTTCAAAGAACCGCTTTTCCATTTATTCAAATTCAAAACGCGTGTTGTACAAACAATAGACGACGTCCAATACACATCAGTAAAAACCTTTTGTGAGAAATATTGTTGATATAAATCAGCGGTTTCGGCACTTATTTTACGCCGAGTGGAAGAACATTTAGCCATTTTTGATATTTCAAATTAATTGATTTTATAGGCCAATGCAATGAACAATCTCGAACTCTTCACTATTCACTTCGGTTTGGGTTATTTGCATTAATATTTTGGTGTTAACACCTTGACTTCTGAAAAGAGACTGAGCTTTCAGCATTGCATTGACTAGTTTGCTGAGGCTTGTCCTCTTTTTAATCCAGCTCCACCTCTCTGATGAGGTCTTTCTGGGATAATATCTGAAATAGAATGGTTGATTAGTTGGCATGTCGGAGTCTTCTTGTGGACTCCCTAGCGATTGTTTTCTTTCAAGATCGCAAGAGTCTCAGGGCTTCTGAGGTGGTCCTGCGTTTGATCTTGGGGTACGCTTCTTTCTCGGCGTTTGCGTTTTCTAGCGCCGGGTTGTCGCTCTCTAGGGTCTTCAGGTAGAAGTTCCTGTTGAGCCTGCTGAGGTAATCCGTTAGGTCCTCGACGCCGCTTTGGGCTCGAATCACTGCTCGGGAAGTGTCCCTAGGAAGCTTGAATGCTAATCGCAGGCTGTGATTTTGTATTCTCGCGAGGGATCGGGTGTGGGTTTTGGCGGCGGTTAGCCAGGTTGGGCTTGCGTAGGATAAGATAGGGCGGATGTGCGACTTGTAAAGAAGCACGCCTATCCTGGGTTTTAGGTTGGAAGAGGCAAAGATAGGATAGAGCTGTGCAAGTCTTCCTACTGCTTTGTTTCGGACTTTCTGGATGTGTTTACCGAATGTGAGTCTTCGGTCCAGGGTCATGCCTAGGTACTCGATCTCGTTGCTCCACTCTATGTCCACATTGCCCGCCTGGATACCTGTATCCGGCAGGCGTAGGGCTCGTGTGAAGGCGATGGCTTGCGTCTTCCGCGGATTCATGGTGAGTCCGGCACCGTCGAGGAAGCTTTTGACGCTGTCTAGTTGCGCTTGTGCAAGGGCGACAGCGATCTTGGCGTCTCTGGAGGTGGCTAGGATGGCGGTGTCGTCAGCGTAGATGGCGTTGAAGACTCTGCGATCCTCGGACTTTGGCATGTCGTGGAGATAGATCGTAAATAGTACGGGGCCTAGGGCAGACCCTTGTGGAACTCCTGACCTCATCGGTTTCTCTGAGGACTCAGTCCCGTTGACCACAGTGCGGAATCGTCTTTCCTCCAGGTAGCGTCGGAGAAGTTTCACTATCCTGGGCGGGAAGTTCATTCCCTGCATCTTGCGGAGTAGTCCTTCGTGCCGGATCTTGTCGAACGCCTTTTCCAGGTCCAGAGACACCATGACAGTGGTCTGTTTCCTGTTCAGGGCGGTGCCAACGTGATCCGTGATTCGGTACAGCTGGAGTGTGGTCGAATGCTGGGATCTGAACCCGAACTGGTCGTCATCCATTAGCCGGAAGTCGTTCAGATGATCGCTGATTCGGGCCAACAGCAGAGATTCGAAAACCTTACTGATTGTCCCGAGTAGCGATATCGGACGATAACTTTCCGGAGAACCAGCGTCCTTCCTAGGCTTGCGCACGGGAATTATTCTAGCGGTCTTCCACCTGGTCGGATAGTGCGTCAGCCGAAGCGCCGCGTTGAAGAGAGCCGTCAAGTTGACCAGCAACTTGAGTGGCAGGTTCTTCAGGGCGGCGTTCGTGATGCCATCCTCTCCTGGCGCCTTTCCGCTAGGAATCCGCCGGATCACCCGTAGGACATCCTTTGGAGATACCACGATAGGAGCGCCTGGCTCCATCGTATCGATCTCTTCCAGGACGTCTCGGAGGAGCTTTCAGCGGTTAACAGCGCCGCTTATATACCCATTTGACCAAGCGGCAGTAGCGGGGATAGAAGTTTCTAGAAGGTTCACGAATGGTCCATGAACGAAGGTTCCAGAAAGCTCTTCGGCCGTTGATCAGATTTTTCAGAAAATTTCAGAATGTTGCAGAAGGTACTTTGAGCCGAAAATTTTTAAATTGAAATTGCTCGAAAACGTAGGCTAACTTTTAAAAACGGTTGGCACCATTGGATTCAGCATACTCGAATTAGGTTTACCCCCCGGGTGCCCAGCTTGTTGCATTTTGCAACTAGCACAGTGTAATCAAAACTCATATATATCTTGACAACTGCTAAATACATAGAAATAAAGCAAATTAATTTTAATGCCGAGTTTTGATCTTTACGCATTCAGATCAAAAAATATGGAATCCTTTAAAATTTGTTGTTGTAAAACTTTAATTTTAAATTCTCAACGTACATTTTCATTTCTAGTTTCATGATGCTTGCGAAACTTATGACATGTGAGTAATAATTTATAATGGATTAATAAAATACAACTGCATAGTTAAGCAAAAACAGTTGTTGTTTATCATTGTTTCTTTTAAATTCCTAGGCCAGCGGATATGACACTGGAAAAGGCAGTGGAAGAAGCTCAGGTGGCTATAAATTTCTTTTTCAACAATAAATTTGATGAGGCGAAAAACCTAATGAAACCCTAGTAAGTACTCGTGCTTAGATAAATACGTAGATCAAGTATATGAGCATTTTGTCCGAATTTCAGCTGTCACTCGAGCATGTACCATGCTGTTGGTTTCTCTGTATTTAGCTTTCTAGAGGCCATGTTAACTTTCGAACATCGACACATAGTAAGCGCTGGTGAAGCCTTAAAAAATTCATTGGCTGTCTGTAATAGGTACAGAAAGAAAAATACAATCGGGGAATCACTAGGAAAGATTGTCAAGAAGACAAATTATGAACAGTATACAGAAGAAGAGGCGCATGCTGAATTATGCCACGCCGAATGTTTGCTATTGAAAGCAATGTTGACATTTATGGAAGATGAAACGTTAAGTAGTTTTATAAAAGCTGGAATCAAAATTAGATCTTGTTACAATTCCTATAAGTATGTCGTAATTAACTACATAAACTAGCATAATTACTTATACAATTCAATTTGCAGAGAATGTCATCAAGTACTGTTGAATAAAAGCTGGGGTAAAAGTGTGACGAAACCACATTTTGAGAGTGGTGTTAAGATGGGTATTGGCACATTTAACTTAATGATATCCCTTCTACCAACTAGAGTTATTAAATTGTTAGAATTTATCGGGTTTTCTGGAAATAAGGTTTGAAATTTTACAAATCAATAAAATTTCCGTTTCCATGACTGTTTTTTAGCAATTAGGTATTCAAGACCTACAAAAAGGCTATGCAATGCAAGGTCTACGTCAAATACTTTGCGTAATGATATTGCTAGCCTATCATCTTATAGTCGTATATGTCCTTAGCCACCAAGAAGGTGATTTGAAGCTATGTGAGAAAATAATAACCGACCAACTTAAACTTTACCCACAGGGAGTGTGGTTCTTATTCTTTAAAGGACGATTGGAGTTTATGAAAGGTAATTTGAATGCTAGTATTGAGTGGTATACAAAATCCTGGAAATCGCAAGAAATATGGCCGCAATTCCATCACTTTTGTTTTTGGGAATTACTATGGGTCAATTGGTAAGTAAGACGAAATTAGATTCGGATACATCATCATATGTTTTGAATATGTAGCTTCAAAATGGATTGGAAACAAGCCGGGGTGTTCGCAACAAACTTGTTGGAAGGAAGCAGGTGGTCTCGTACCATGTACAGTTACCAGAAAGCTATAATACTGCTAATGTCGAGTGATGAGCCTACTAAAAGTGAAAAAGTTGTAATTCAGAACTTGATGAAGTGCGTTTGTGTACAATCCACTTAAAAAGCAATAATAAAAATTCATTTCAGAGATGTGCCAAAGTATAAGCAAAGGATAGCTGGGAAGTCTCTACCAATGGAAAAGTTTGCTATCAAAAAAGCGGAAAGGTACTTCGCCCAAAATGAAACGTTAATTTTACCAGTCATAGAATTGATGTTTCTTTGGAACCTATTCAAGTTACTAAAGAAAAATTTCAAAATGGCCGAAAACGTTTTGAAATTAATAGAAAAGGCACTAAGGAACTTGACGTATATGGTTCCCTTGAACAAATACGATAAAGATAACAGAGCACTATTGATGTTATTGAAAGGAGCATGTCTTAGACAAATGGCAAGTCCACTGCAAGCTTTAGAATGCTTAGAACACGCAATTTCTTTGCAAAAGGAAATATTAGAGGACGCATATATAGTACCATACGCCATAGTTGAATTAGCCCTTTTGGAATGGGATGCGGGGAATAAGGAGAAAGCCATCCTTGCTTTAGAAGACGCTAAGTACGATTTTTTTCCAGGTAGCAGTTCAGATTGTTCAAAAACCTTTTTTGCTTCCAGAAAAAATTATTCAGGCTATTCATTAGAGTCAAGGTTACATTTTAGAATACATACAGCGTTGTCAGAGTTCAAGAAACAAGACCAAATGTAATAAATAGGTATTGTTGGTGTTATATACTTATATATTATGTAAAATTTTATAGAGAAATGCGCATGTGATGCAATTTTTAATATTTTTAATGATATTAACAATTTGTGCACTACTAACATTCAAACTACTTTGAAAAAGTTAATCTTAGGAATTATTCAACGCAGATCTGCAAAATTTTGTTTAGTTCCATGGGCATTATAAGCTGTATATTACGTTTTTAGTAGTGTAAAAAAACAGTATTACCTACATAAATAATTAAAGCTTGCATCAGATGCATGAATCAAACTATATAAGACGTAAAGAATATACAATATACGATATATATTATCAATTAGTTTATACAACAAATGCTATTGCGCTTTGTAATTTCTTATTTCTCACGATGTTGATATTGTTGTCGGGGTCAAACACAGTAAACTGTCGATTTCATTTTGCCACTTACATATGTAAACACTTACAATAGTTATTTGTTGTATAATGTGGACTTTTATAAACCAACTGTTATGTGAAATTTCTTATTTTTTCTAGGCTGTGTATGTTTCATCTTTACAAATTTTTTAATTATATTTTTTATTATTGATTTTATCTAAAAACATGGTTTAATTCGTTTCTATACACAAACAAACGAGTAATATAAGAAAACGTGGTAAGTAAAATATCTAAATCAGTTTAAGTGTTTTAAAACAGTTTCAGTAAATTTACACTCGTAACTTTCTCTCTAAATATTGTCTTCACCAAAAGTAACACTTAGAAGATACTTCTAGCTATATTTTAAAAGAGTTGATCACTCCAGTATATTTAATGTAGGCGTGAAAGTCAAAGCATAAAATCAACAACGAGATATCTACTCTGACAAGACAATAACATCTTAATATACAGTTTGACGGGAGAAATATTTGCTGTGTAATTTTTATACGTATATATTCAATATAACGGGTAAGCAGGATGTAAGTATGCAACCAATTTAACAAATACAAATGTATATAATGAAAATATGCAGCGACATCTATTCCACAAACCTTTGCAACACCTCATTGCAGAACTCTAAATAGAAGAAATCTACATTATCAAGAAAGTAGGAAACTTTAAATTGATTGAACCCTTTCCCTGTATTCAAACACTCAAATAGAGAGGGCGCTATTCAGTATTTAGATGTCAATAATTCTAAAGGTAAATTATCCCTTTAAAATGTTTTAAACAGAAATTCAATTTAATTGTATGTTTGGAAAATATGGGAAAATACAATCATTGTATGAACACCGCTGGATCATTCTCCGTGTCTCTTGATTTCACTACCTTTTCTTCCACATATCATTGAGAAGGTAAAGCATGTAATGATAGTTATATTTTGTAACTAAAATCAATTGATTAGTAATACAGATTGATATATTATGAACATTTTTAAATATGTAAATATTAATTAAAATATGTTGTATATCTAGGTACATGGAAGTCAACCTGTTATGATTGTAATTTCGACGATGACTATGTCAGAATGTATCGGTAGCCCATCGATAGGTTTTTGCATTGGAGTCCGAACAGCTCAGAATAGAACTTGGATTTAAAGACAACGAAAAAGGTAAGAAAGCAACTAATATATTACTGAAATAATTCAAAAATGTTTTAAACCGAAATTCCTATTCCTCATTTTCATTGTAGATTACGTTAGATTATAGTGTTGAGGTGGTTCTTGACCTATTCCACCGCGACCTTTTCAGATCTATTGTGGTTCCTCTATGATTTAATATATTAAATGAAATCATTAACAATTAACGTAATGTGTTTGTCTTTATTTTTTTTTAATCTATAGTATGCAAAAACATTGTATATTCGTATTTGGTGCGGATCAATGTGTATGGTGATGTTCCATTAGCCTTAATAAGCATTTTTCAATCGGGTTGAATTTCAATTAAATGTTGCAATTTTTTTAGCCGTTCTTTGACGTTAGTTTCAACTCAATGCTCGATTGTAGTTGCTGTTTGAAATTTTTAAAGATTCTAAGTCGAAGAAAATATTCTACAGAAAACAATTAATTTGACGAAATGCAATCATAATTTTATTTCTACATGTGTAGTTGAATCTTTAAAAACGCCAAAAAGCTGCTACCATCAAGAATTGAATTTAAACTTACGTTACATAATGTAATTGTAATGCGTTATATCTTCCAGAGCATCGCACTTAATGTTCCACCATCAAAAACTCGCTAGGTCTCTCTTAGCTTCGTTGGAAAAATGTAAGAATGAAGATAGCCAGTCGATTGCATTGGAAGTGACACACCATCCGTGCTAATATAAATTGGAAGCTGCACACATCTTTATGGTTTCGATAAACTTTGGAGTAAAAGGTAAATAATTGATTTAACTTTTGGTAAAGAGTTCCAAATGATGGTTGGCGGATTGGTTTATATTCATATTAATTGAAAGTTCATATCTCGCTGTATTCAAAAGGACTTTCCTATTTTTGAGGAAATGAGTAGAAAGTACTTAAAAATCTGTTTAAATAGTGTTGTTTTTAGGTTATGTTCGAAAGTCTTTTGATGTTTCCGAACAAAATTTAAGTTGGTACATCTGGACTTTTAGCGTGTATCCAGTGCTACCAAATTAAATTTTATTCAGAAACGTCAAAAAGTTTTCGAACATAACCTAGAAATAGCAATTTCTAAGTGATTTTTAGGTACTTTCCATTCATTTCTTAGAGAGAAGAAATGCCATTTTGGAGTAAACGAAGTATGGATATTCGGTTAATGTTCACATATACCGTCAATTCGTTTACTATCACTGGGAAGAATAGCCTCTTTTTATTAACTTAAGTAACATTCTGCGAGAACGTGTGTTTCGAATTTATTAAAAAGTTTGTGTAGTGCAGAGTTTATCTTTTGTTTATACCCCACTCTAAGAACATTTATTTATTAATTTCTTTATCGGTTAGTAAAAGCAAGCGATACAGCATGCGAAGACAATCACCTTGTTTTATTAATTTCATTTAAATAGATGCGGTTAGCTTAACTACCAAATAAGTTAGTTCAAATCGAAAGAATCCTATTTAACTCTGTTTTGTTTAGTTTGAGCGAAGAGGATACAAATCATCGTCATAGTATTCCTGCTTGTAATGGTTCGAAGAGTACCTGCGGGAACCTCTGTAAAATTTTAAATGTTATGTAAATATAAGTAATAATGTTTATTTTTCAATTGTTTTCTTGTTATCAAAAAATCCAACAATTTGATTTGTATTTTACGTGTGTATATTATTGTTCATTAGATAATTACAAAACATTTTATTTTAGCAGGTAGCGAAGAGAAAAATAATGTAACTACAAGCAACGTAGCTCTCCAAACTAGCAAATCCTTAGGTTCCAACTCTCCTAGGAAGTTAAGCTTAGAATAGCTGCCAAAGGAGCTTAGAGTAGCTGCGAAAGGAGAAGAAAACTTCAAAGAACTTCAAGCACTGCCGCTGATAGTTTACTAGTTGTAAATGTATTTGTATGATGCTCCAATTGTATATTTATAATGTTATATGTATACAGGTATCTCCTCGGTAGATCTAAGTCGTTTGTATCCATATTTTAAAAACATTTTGCAATATACAGATCCCTATGCCTGCGTTTATGATCCCTGTAAGTTTTTCTAATGGTTTTAGAGTAATTAGCATTTTTCGTTTCTAAAGAAAGCTGTAACGACATAACGCAAAATGCTAATGCCTAGAAACTAAAAACAAAAAAGTATGAATCATCTTAGAGAAAAATGTAATATTAAAAGAAAACGCTTTTTTTAAAGACCAGGTATATTGCAATTGTTTTTTTTTTATAGAACTGTATATTATGTAATTTTTGTATTCTGCATGACATTGTGAATATTTTTATTACGGGTACATTAGTGTATTAGTTTTTAATTTGGCTGTTTATTTTGGGTGTTCTGTTAAAAAAAATTGTGGTGCCACTCTGTAGATAATCGCCTTGTAAAGTTAAACATATTTACAGGTTGCGCATTGATGACTACTATCTACGTCTATATATACATACATATGTAAAATTTCAGGTTTATGGGTGTTTGATGAATAAACGGACTTTGCCAAACCGTTGATTCACCTACATACTAGTTGTTTTTAATTGCAAATATCTTCACACTTATTAGAACTAAGATGTAATGTATCCGTAATATAGAATGTTCAGCTTGTAGTGTAAAATGCAAGAATTATATAAAATCCAGTTGTATTTAAAATTGTCTTAGTTGCACCACACTGGAAATCGACCTGTGAAGTTACAAATGGTTTACCAAACCGGTGACTCATCCTGTGTATAGCCTGTCAATATTTATAACTTCACAGGACAATTATCTACAGTGTACAATTAAGGTATTTTTTAATAGAACATCCTGTATATTATTATTATTATAGTATTCTACATTATATTTTGTAGATATTTGCAGTGGTTTTTTAAATTTCTGCTTTACAGATATTTATAGAGTACATACTTTACTGTTTTACTGTATAAAAGTGTCTTTTGTTTTATTGATAAAATGCATAAAATTGCCCTAAATTATTTAAGTTTTACGTCATTCTTGAAATACGTTTTGAATTCGTTTCCATTTTCTTCAGATATGACATTTTTAAAATAATTTATGGTTGAAAATTACTGGGCTTTCTCGGCCGGGATCTGAATTTGTACTAACAGTATAATAGGACGATGTTTAGTCTTCAGTACTCTGAATGGACAAGCTCCTCCTGAAGATGCTAACCACAATGTTTGGTGAAACATCGACATTCACAGATCGAAGACCACGGCCTACCAGCCCGGAAACACGTACTGTTAGTACAAATTCAATTTATGTTTAGAATACTTAATAAAGTATTATAATTAAAGAAGTATTGTATATTGTACATCTTTAGCCGAGACGCAAACCAAATCTGTATTGAAAATGCTTATGTAATGTGCCTTCCAAATAAAATGAATGTAGAATGTATTAACTGTGTTTTGATTTTATCAATTCCTTAGTATTTCTTCATTCGCAGTGCAAGGAAAATTTAGCTAAAATAAAATTAATTCCAAAAAAATACCTCCTCGCTTTTCTGCTCTCCTAGTACCACGAGTAAAATTGCTCAAAATTTAACAAAGTGCCAAGTTGCTTGCTCCTAGTACGAATACCTCCTCGCTTTTCTGCTCTCCTGATACCAGCAGTAAAATTTTTCAGTTCCAACAATCGGGTCAACTGTACAAAGTTGCGGACCGAAAATTTTAGTTCCGAAAAATTCCGCCAGGTGGCGCCACAAAAAAAAATTCAAATGTTAGTTCCAAAAAATTCCGCCAGAGGCGCTGTTGCTTGCTCCTAATACAATATACCACCTTGCTTTTCTGCTCTCCTGGTACCAGGAGTGAAATTGTTACAATTCCGTCAGAATTGACTAAATTTTATTTCAAAAACCGCGAACCGAAAATTTTAGTTCCAAAAAATCCCACCAGAGGGCGCCACATAAAAAATTCAAATGTTAGTTCCAAAAAATTCCGCCAGGGGCGCTGTTGCTTGCTCCCAATACAATATACCTCCTCGCTTTTCTGCTCTCCTGGTACCAGGAGTGAAATTGTTACAATTCCGTCAGAATTGACTAAATTTTATTTCAAAACCGCGAACCGAAAATTTTAGTTCCAAAAAATCCCACCAGAGGGCGCCACATAAAAAATTCAAATGTTAGTTCCAAAAAATTCCGCCAGGGGCGCTGTTGCTTGCTCCCAATACAATATACCTCCTCGCTTTTCTGCTCTCCTGGTACCAGGAGTGAAATTGTTACAATTCCGTCAGAATTGACTAAATTTTATTTCAAAAACCGCGAACCGAAAATTTTAGTTCCAAAAAATCCCACCAGAGGGCGCCACATAAAAAATTCAAATGTTAGTTCCAAAAAATTCCGCCAGGGGCGCTGTTGCTTGCTCCCAATACAATATACCTCCTCGCTTTTCTGCTCTCCTGGTACCAGGAGTGAAATTGTTACAATTCCGTCAGAATTGACTAAATTTTATTTCAAAAACCGCGAACCGAAAATTTTAGTTCCAAAAAATCCCACCAGAGGGCGCCACATAAAAAATTCAAATGTTAGTTCCAAAAAATTCCGCCAGGGGCGCTGTTGCTTGCTCCCAATACAATATACCTCCTCGCTTTTCTGCTCTCCTGGTACCAGGAGTGAAATTGTTACAATTCCGTCAGAATTGACTAAATTTTATTTCAAAAACCGCGAACCGAAAATTTTAGTTCCAAAAAATCCCACCAGAGGGCGCCACATAAAAAAATTCAAATGTTAGTTCCAAAAAATTCCGCCAGGGGCGCTGTTGCTTGCTCCCAATACAATATACCTCCTCGCTTTTCTGCTCTCCTGGTACCAGGAGTGAAATTGTTACAATTCCGTCAGAATTGACTAAATTTTATTTCAAAAACCGCGAACCGAAAATTTTAGTTCCAAAAAATCCCACCAGGGGGCGCCACCGTACTCGATTCAATGTTAGTTCCATTCGAGGCCGCTAGATGGCGCTGCTAAAGTCCTCACACACATGGTTGAGCGACGAAGCTATATAAGTAGCTTATCTTCGCAGGGACGGGAGGGTGGCTTCATTCATCATCCTGACTCTGACCAAGCAACACAAACTTTAAGATTGCCTTCCATGTTTGGGGCATAGATAAAATAGATGGGAAACTCGTGTCTTAAACTTATGGAGCTTATTGTATCTGCGTACAGCGCGGATTAACTGGTGTATGAACTAAAGAGAAGAGCGCGTGATTTAAACTTTGGACGCCAAGTTTAAAATGTTTTTCTCAGGTGAATTTGTTCAAAATTTGAATGCTTCCAATTTAATTCAAAAGTCACAATAAAATTGCCCGAAGAGTATCCAGGAATGCTTCGGTCTTACAAAGAATTTAGAATTTTTATTAAATTGAAAAAATTCAAATTTTTAACAAATTCCCCTGAGAAAACACATTTCAATATATATATATATATATGTGTATATATATACATATACTTATCTTTAGTAGATGTATACAGTTACGGACATAAAATGTGAAAGAAATAATTTAAACTAGAATACTTTTTCACGATCAATTTATTAGTGCTCACATATTACATATGATACAAAAGACAATTATAAAACCTAGACAGTTATCAACACGACGACTTCTAAAAAAACATAAATCAAAGAAATAAAATAGTAGTCAGTAAGTATTTATATTAACTTACTTTAATAACGTACATACATATACAGTGACGTATGCCAATCCTTCAAACATCCAGACTGACAAGGTGATATATACTTAATGAAGCTGGAGATATTTACCAATGAATAACTTGTGGGAAAAATGATTTTCTTTAGGAACAATCGCCTTCTTCAGACGTTTACGTAACGAAGCTACGTCATTATTACAACTGCACAGGCAATAAGAAGAAAATACTTGTATGAGGTACAAATTCAAATTCTCACAAAACACTGTATGTAAAACGTTGACTGTCAATGGTTATTAAAATTTAAAATTATTGTAAAAGGAATAAAAAACACTGTAGTTTCATAGATACTGTTATAATTTAAAAATCTTGTAAAACATTTAAAAACCTTCCTTGACAACCACAAGTTAAAATGCAATAGCTGTCCAGCTTGTCAGGCAGGATATTTGGAGCAATGTTGCGTTGTGGTGTTTTGCCTTTTTCGTATTTTATATTTTAAATATCTTTGATAGGCTATTTCAGCAATTACGCTATTTCCCCGCGAGCTCTCAATTTAGTGTTCCCAATTCGGTTAAGCCATTCATTATAAGCCTTAAACACATCAAGTTGCAATTATAAATAATTCAATTCATCAGAAATACACACTAATTCATCTGTATGTGGAAATCAATGTAAAGGTACATCTTTGGATGTGTTTGTGCATCCAGGAACACAACAACTATATACCATTTTGTATAATCTACACTTAGGAATATATAAATTGTATTTGATAACAATCACTTAAAAAATATCGCGTATTAACACACCGAAGTAAGATCAGAACAGAGGATGATAGGAAACAAATAGCACATGATACATACAAGAGCCATCTAGTAGAATTCTGATATAACCGGTAGCGCCAAAATTTAAAAACCTGATAATTTAAATATTGGCGGTTTTGATAGTGGCGCCTTTTATTTTGGTGTATGAACTATAAAAAGTATTTGACCTTGGTCATTTAAGAGAAATCCCCGTGGTTTGGGGGAACAATCCCCCGGGGAGAAGACCTCAGTATTATTGGCCCTACGAAGTCAGTTAAATTGGTAAACTTGTAGTGCTTTCGCTGTTCGTTAATATGCGGTTAATAGAAAAACAATTGAGTAACTATTTTTTGCAATTTTTCAAAATTTTTGAAGCGTAATTCGATTTATGATATGAAATCTTTGTAGACTGTTGTCGTGAGATAAATAATAATAGAAGCACATTGGTTTCTAGTTCCTATTAAGGTTCCTAATAAGTAAAGTTCGACAAACGAGTGCAACGTCAGAGGCGTACCGCGCAAAAGTAGATACAGGTCGCGCGTTGTAGGATGGCGAGTTTCGGCGCTGTCCGAAGGTACTGTCGGACATCGTTCGGGAAAATTCAAGTTTGAATGCAACATGCAGTGGCGTAACTCGACATATTTTTTAAAGTATTTTAACATGATAAAAAACGACTATAAAATAAAGTCTTGTATTTCCACCGCGCATCTGAAGCGTTCGCCATCCTATAACGCACAAACTGTACGTGAGACACAATATTATTAAAAAATAATATATTCTTATCTTTTATTGACATCTTGGGCCAGTGGTATTTTGTCGCAGTGGACATCAAGACGTCAATAAAAGGTAAGAATACATTATTTTTTAATAATACTGTATCTCACGTACCTACTTTTGCGCGATACGCCTCTGGCGTTGCACTCGTTTGTCAAACCTTACTAATAAGTATCTATAGTAGGTTGCTTTTACCCTGTGCAAAACCAAATAGTTTACGTCTAAGTGTCAAAAGGGTCCATTTAACAAGTAAACGCAACAGAAATTTATGTCATGTTCCATTTTGACACCTTACGGAGGTAAATTAATTGGTTTTGCGTAGAATTACAACAACCTACTATAAAAATTAGACCAAAAATGTAATATAAACTAAAAACTGCTGTAACCTTCTGAATATTTATGTTAGAACAAAGTCTATAAAGCTTTCATACCAGAAGCTGATTTTGTATTGATTATGTACAACTTACTTTAAAAAAAAAAAGTATTCTCTTTCTATTATCTGCATATTGAGCAGCGGCAAACCCCTACTGGTTTACCAATTTACCCAACAATAATAATGGAGATAGCAATAGGGGCCAATTAATTTGAATCACCCTGCACACAGCGTATAAGGGATGATTAAAACTATATTATAAGATCACTGATACAGCATTTTTTCTTCTTGGAAAGATCCTGTCCCGTACTATCCTGCCTTGATCACCTACTGGTTCCTGAAAGTGAGAAGTACATATGTATTAATTTTTCGTAAATACGTTTACATAGCGAAGTAAAATTTAATTTACAAAATAGCAATCTTGTAGCTTAGGCACCTAAACACATAATAGACATACACTCTGAATAGAATCCATAGAATAAAAATGCGTTCGTTAGATAAAAGATCAACACTGTTTTTCAATCTTCCTGTGTTATACTTTGCCTATATTTTGTTTCATGAATATTTACTATTAGGAATAATTATGAATTAACATAACATGGCATCGAATGGAGGTGTATCCGATAGTTTGCTTTTGCACTTGGTACGTAATCTTTTTTTGCGGAAATGGTTTTTCCTCAAGAAACGGCTTTTTGTAATGCTCTACTTCATTTACATACTCAAATATGCAAGAAAGTTATGTTAATAGTGGGATATCTTGACTATTTACTTGTGCTCATTATTGTTGAGTGGAAATGGATAAGTGAAAAGTAAAATGCAATATAAACAGCAGAATCTATGGTTTATTGCACATTTCCATGTTTTTATAACATATTACATTAAAAAAAGGTTAGTACCTTAACAACATATAAAGAGTCAACAGTTTATGCACTAAAATGAGAAGGTATTATAAAATCGAGTGAAAAATACAACTTTCTGTGTACAGCTTTGTCTACAAATATCAACTCTCTCAATCGGCTGTTCATTCGTTTATTGTGGTGTTATTGTACTGTAGGGCAAAGCACCAGGTTACGGAATACACTTTGTACTTCTAGGCATCAATCATGATCCGTAGCGGACCTTACCTTACCTTTACCTCCACTAGGAATTTTTAATGTGCTAGACATTATGTGAGAAGGCACATTCTGATTTGTATCCTTCATTAAAAACCGACCATGCTAGCCAGGATTTGAACTTGCATCGCTCAGATCAAAAGGCAAGTATTATTATTATTATAGACAGGCCACGGCACAGAAGCCTTTAGTCAGTAAGTAACTTGACCATTCTACCACCAAATGGTTTATTCGGGTTTTATTTTTCTAGAACTTTCCAGACTTATTGCTAATTTAAAACAGGACACTGATGATGATGATGGTACCTTCCCGATTTCATAACCAACTTACAAAGAAAACCTACCTTTAAATGATGCCGATACCTTGCTACATTTTGACATTACATTATATTTGTAAATTATAAATGTTTCTGCTTTCATATTTATCTTGTAGAATTATATGCAAATAAAAGTATTCAATATATAATAAAGTTTTGATGATAACATATAACCATTTCACACTGCAATTTTTCTACAAACCAATATGTATAAGTAAGTTAAAAACCATGTGCGAAACATAGATAACAAGTGTGCCAAGTATTATTTTTAGTAAGGTTATGTGATTTGTATACAGTTAGTAGATAATTCTATACTTGAAAATCGGTCTGGCAACGATGTTGGATCTTTTTTACTAAACGCCTTTAACAGGTATTACTTCTTCACAATGTACATATGATTTTAGTCCAACTAGTGCATGTCCACTTGTCAGGTACCTAAACTGCCTCACAAAATTTTTCAATTGTCAATACTATTCTCTATTGTTAATACTACTCTGTCCAAGCTACGAATATAAAAATGAGCCACAATGAAATTGAAGAATAGGAATTCCCGTTTAAAACATTTTAAAATAATTTCAGTAATATATTAGTTGCTTTCTTACCTTTTTCGTCGTCTTTAAATCCAAGTTGTTCTATTCTGAGCTGTTCGGACTCCAATGTAAGAACTTGTCGACGAGCTACCAATACATTCTGACATAGTCATCGTAGAAATACCAATCACAACAGGTTGACTTCCATCTATCTAGATACACAAAATATTTTAAATAATTTTTACATACTTAAAAATGTTCATAATATATCAATCTGTATTACTAATCAATTGATTTTAGTTACAAAATATAACTGTCGTTACATGCTTTACCTTCTCAATGGTATGTGGAAGAAAAGGTAGTGAAATCCAGTGAAATCAAGAGACACGGAGAATGGTCCAGCGGTGTTCATACAATGATTGTAACTTTTCCCATATTGTTCCAAACCTAGGATTAAATTGAATTTCTGTTTAAAACATTTTAAATGGACAATTTACCTTTAGAATGTTAGATATTTAAATACTGAATAGCGCCCTCTCTATTTGAGTGTTTGAATACAAAGATAGCGTTCAATCAATTTGAAGTTTCCTATATTCTTCATGATGTAGATTTCTTCCGCTTAGTTTCGCGCATTGAAGTGTTGTGCAATAGATGTCACTGCATAATTTCACGAAATGCATTTTTAATTGTTAAATTGGTTGCATACTTACATCCTGCATATCCGTCATATTGAATATGTAGGTATAAAAATTCCACAGGAAATATGTCTTGAGGCACGCTGTATATTAAGATGTTATTGAATGTCAAAGTAGATATCTCGTTGTTATCAAGAATATTAGACAATTCACCTTAGGTTTTTTTCAATGGGAGAAAATACATTTAAGGTATTTAATTTGGCAGCGCTGCATGTGTACTAAAAGGGCAGTATACCAACTTAAATTTTGTTCAGAAACTTCAAAAGGCATTCGAACATAACCTAGAAATAGTACTTTTTAAATTGGCTTTTATGTATTTTTTATTAATTTCTTAGAAAAAGGAAAGGTAATTTTGGACTTTGGAAAGAATGAATTTGCGATTAATGTGACTATAAATCGCTAATTATTAAAAATTATAAACCATTATTCGTATCTCCTATCAAAAGTTAAATTAATTATTTACCTTTTACTCCAAAGCTTATCGAAATCGTAAAGAGGTGTTATATTATCGTGGCATTTCTAATCCATTCGACTTGCTGCCTGCATTCTCACATTCGTCTATGAAGCAAAGAGCACTGAGCGATGATCTGGAATACGTAACACATTAGATTAGTTGTTAATGATAAATAGAAGATTAGTTGTTAATAATAAATCGAAAGTTAATCCATAACATATATGCAAATTTCGCCGGTATAGGCAACCTAACGTACACGGCCTGCGTAATATAAATTGCCTGCTCACAAGGCTTTAAAAATTTGTTGATAGTTATTTATGATTATTGTCTGGAACTTAAAAATAATGAATAAATCGAGATAAAAAAGTAAGAGACTTAATAGTAATTTAATTTATTGATTGAACAGGAAATTAATTCTAAAAAATAAATTATATAGGAAATCTACTTAGAACATTTCAGAGATATAGGCAACCCAACCTACGGTGCTTGTGGTATATTAGTTGCCGGTCTCTATGGCTCTACTTGGGAATATTCTATTTTCTATTTTATTTAGAGAGTTAACACTCCATGCTAGAGGCGCGATTGGTTCGGGCCGTGGTGGCACGGGCTGAAATATTCTAGCTAAATTTATAGAAATATACAAAAATGGGATGATATAATTCATATGGTCCCTTAGAAGAACAAATGTTTCACACTTAAGGTGCTAGTTTGGGTTGGGTCGGGTTGCGATTACAAAAATCTCAAAATACCCACCTCTACTTTAGACCTCCGGTTCAAGAGAAAGTAGGGAAATAAATTATAGAAATATTCCAAAAATACTTCGAAAATAAGATAAATATATATTATGAGACTGTAATATAAAATACAAAATTATAAATAAATTACTTTAGATAAATGTGTGTAAGATAATTCTTGGTGCTATTGAGGCATCAAAAATAAATAGTCACCAATTAAAAAAA
The DNA here is from genome assembly GCA_029619315.2 of Dynastes maya. Lineage (NCBI taxonomy): Eukaryota > Metazoa > Arthropoda > Insecta > Coleoptera > Scarabaeidae > Dynastes > Dynastes maya. Next base: position 1,754,995 of record JAROYE020000012.1, on the reverse strand, counting down.
GAATAAATAGAATAATTTCCAAAACTTGCGAATTAGCTCTTTGATTCGATTATATCTGATATAAATAAAAGCGAGTACTCAAGTCGTTACATCTATTTTAATAAATAGATGTAATATAATTATTTGCGGTATTAATGTAATAACAATAGTACAAAGTAGTCATCTTCCTAAGTGAATTTTTACCATTTTTTTAATTCTAACTCTAACAATTTTTAATAATTAAATATCCTACAAAATCATTTAACATTGTTTACTAAAATTAATTAATAAATGTAGTTTGGAAGGGAATTTATAGAGACAGTACATATTCACAAAATTAATTCATTCTAATCATTTTCTTTAGTTTATTTTATTTATTAAATGAAAATGAAACTAACAAAACAAGGAAAGTATATTGCTTAATCTTTACATTTATCTTTCTACACAAATAAATATATCTTTTTAGTTTTGAAAACGTTTGTGACTTTGTAAAATGGTTTTTATTTCGTATCTGCCCTCAGTAACAAGTGATTGAGTTAGTCAGATTTTTATTAGGAGAGCAAAAACGTGAGAAGGTAATCGATTTGAGATGCTATGGTACAGCGTTCACACAGGGGTGAAATGGATTGTTTGAATGTATGTATATGAGCAATGTTTTATAACCAAATAATATTGTATTTGATAATAATAAAAAACTTCAAATTTTGAGAAGACTTAACAACTTTAGTTACTGTGAAATACTTGAAATCTTCATTAATCCATTAAAAATATTACCAGAGATGGTATGACGATGACGTGAATAATCAAACAATCTTATAAATAATTCTTTTTAAACTCTAAAGAAGGAACTAAGCACTAAATATTTGAACAAAATAAATAAGGTATAAAAAGTGATTAGCTGGTTATACAATATTTCCCCAATACTTTTACTTCTAATAGAGTAAATATATAAAAATGATATTTAATTTAAATAACATACAGTACAAAAGATATTGACTGTTTATAAAACTTATCTAGTATTACACTTATAATTTGTCCAAAGTAGCAGAGTAAGTGTATTTTGTTACATATTTGATATATGTAATTAATAGAAGACACATTTGGAATAAAAGAAGAAAACAAACAATCAAGTATTTACTATTTTCTTTCTATCATTTTATAGAAAGAAAAAGATGATGGTCCAAACACATAAATTGAGAAAGAAGATATGTAACAGCAGACCAAATCCAAAGCAAAATAGAAGAGAAATTTAAACAGATTAAATTACAAGACTCAGACAAAGACATAGAAGATTTATGAGTGAATTTCTATCTACTGCAATGGAAACATGCTAGGCATATACATATGTATACTCTTTGGTATAAGCAAATGCCCCAATATTTTCTTAACCCTTAACTACCGACCGTCGGTCTCACAGACCACTATGTACTTATTCATATTCCGATGGTCAGTAATTAAGAGTTAAGGATAGTAAATAGTTTTCTTAATTCCAAAGAACGTCTAAACGTTCTTTGGAAAAGAAACTAGTGATTTATGAACAATACCTAAGTATTGTTCATAAATCACTAGTTTCTTTTTCTTAAAATAAAGCATTTATTCACTTAGAATTCTTGAAATGCATGTCCGTATATAATGCAGTAAATTATTCTCATTGTTTGCGATTTTGAAAAGGTTAAAGTAGAGGTTATCTGCAGAATAATGTTCAAAACAAAAGTGAACTTAATGTAGAAGTACACCTGAAAAAAAGTGCCTAGAAACAATAACCAAGATAATGCTAGCATAAATAAATAGCCTATTGTATTGATGGAAAGACTCCCGGCAAAAAAAATATGTGAAGAGAAAAGCCCTAACGCTATTTGCTGCCGTCCACATCAAAAACACTAAAATATTTCCAGGCGCCACCTACTTGCAAGAGATACCGTCATGCCGTCCTAGATAATAGCGCCAGAAACCGGAATACAGATCCCATACTTACCCATACAATGATATAACCTTTAATGTCAACGTTTCATAAATATTTTCAAAAGACACCGGAACTCGTTAATTATTAAACTATATAAAAATAATCCCTATTTAATTACATTATTAAAGAAATAGTTTAATTATACTGTAACATATAAAAAAAAACTTTTTCATTAGTTCATTCACTTGCTGCTAATTTTAATTATTAACTTTAGGTTTTTTTTTGCATTATTGTAATTTTTATTTTATTGAAACCTTGTAGCTGACCTGATGATGTGTTTTTTGAACACGAAACCGGTCGCCTAATTTCTCAATAGAACTTTCTGAGATCTGGACAATTTTTTCATTCCTATCTTTAATATGAATATTTTCTTAACTTAATGAAAACTAAATGATTTACTTGGAACTGTCTTAGATTTTCTTGATTTTGTAACCCCAAGAAAATATTTGTTTAATACAAATAAAATTTCAAGAAAATTATTTTCTTACATTAAACATTTCTATAATCTTGAAATCAAAATATTTTCTTGAATAGAGACTGATTATTGCAAGAAACTATTTCTCTGCGTGTACTTATTACTAGAGCGGGCCAAATTGCGCCATCCAACAGAATCGGAATCAGGCGCAACGGCCGCTTATTGTAAATAGCGTATATGTGAGTCACAGCAGATATGTGATATTTCGAAATTAATACACAAGAGTAAAAAAATAAAAGCTGACGCAATAATAATGTTTAGTAATTAGAGCGGATATATATATATATATATATATATATATATATATGTACACGCTGAGGTGTTTTTATTTTCATTATGATTTTTTATTTGATTGAAAACGGTATGCGTTGTAAATGGGATGTAATAAGGAAATAACTGAGAAACTGAACGCTTTTTTTATTCTGTTGTACTTAATAATGTAACTGTAAATAAAGATATAATAAATAAATTCTATCCTTCTTAATAATGCGGATAGGCTTGTTTAAAAAGTTGCACCATCAGATAAGTTTCCACATTTGCCTCGGTGAAGGATGTTCGCCGAGACGAAAAAATGTTCTTATATTTCGAAAACGACCGTTCCACGTCTACCGAAGTAAGACAGGCGTAATTAAAATAATCTTTAGACTTAGTCAAGGAATCGGCAGATGCCCCATCGCACATTTGTCTTAATCTCGTGTAATCCGGATTCTTTTTTAAAACACTATCGAACTTAGCTAAAACTCGTCCACTTGTTGCATCGTTTATACTGTGTAACAATGTACTAACTTCGTCCACGACTTGCACTGATTCTACCAACGACAATCCAGAATTTTGCAAATTTTCTATCGCGTCTACTAACCCTTTGTAATTGTTGCTAATATTCTTTAGATGTGTTTCAACAGAAATATCGAGAAATCCCTTCGGGCTCATCCTAATAGCTCTAGCTTCGGCAGGGACGAATTGCAAAATAACGGATTTGACTTCTTGAAAATGTTCATTATAATAAAAAGCGGCTTTTAACCACGTTCCCCAACGCGTAAGAATGGGCTGTGGTGGTTCTCGAATACCAGGGCATAACCTGTGGAATGCCCTAGTCCTCTTAGGACTTTTGAGAAACACTTTTTTTTGTGTTTGCTATTAATGCATCCACTTCCGGGTAACACTCTCGAATAGTTTGTGCCACAAGATGTAAAGCATGGACTTTACACGTAACATGTAAAAGTCTTCACACTTTTCTTTAAGGGAACGGCCTACACTACACATTGTTGCTGCACCATCGCTCATGAACAACAACAGTTGACTGGTTGACACTTGAAATTTTTGTAACGTTTCGAGAACTACGGCCGTAATTGCTTTACTAGTACACTGTTTTAATCTTCTGCTGACTAATAGAATTGCAAAATTTGGTTTAATAGGATCTAATACGCGCACTATTATATTCAAAATAGAATTTTTTTTGCAATCTGTCGTCTCATCAAGACATAGCCACAGCTGTTTATCTTTTAATTCGGTTTTAATTCGATCTTCAATGTCTTCACGTATTCGTGGAATATCTCTCCGTAACGCTGTCCGAGATGGTAGTATCCACTCGGTATTGTATGTACCCCAGAATTTTCGAAATGCTTTTTTATCAAGTATACGAAGTGGTAGACCACATACCATAAACGTTAAAAGCAATTCTAATTGAAATTGACGTTGTTGTGACACACCATTTCTTTTATTTCTGTGGTGTGCGCTATTTATATGTCTTTCACAATCACGTTTGCTCCAGCACAGTAGTTTCTTTTTACAAACTTTACAGAAAATTGTACTCCCATTGTAGTGTAAATCCACAAATTCACTAAGAAATTTATTAACTTTCGTAGGTAATGGCCGTTTATTTTTAATAGTTACGTTAGACATAATCACTAAAGCGAGCACACCGACGCTTGTTTCTAGTATGCCACGAAGTGGTGCAAACGTAACATCTGCAGACTCGTCATTTGTTGATGAATAGAGCGCGTCATCCGTAAATGAATAAGCGCGCTGTTAGTTCGTAGCCGTCGATGAATGAACTTTTTTTTTGTAGTGGCCCACTGTGAACAACGCCCTATTTATCAACGAACACCCAAACTGCAGGTGTATATTTGCGCGTCTTCACGACGTAATAGACAGTGGTTTTGGTCTTCGTCCTAATAAACACATATTTAAATTACCTATGTTTACATACATATATGCGCCCGGCAGCCTGATTGCGAACCTGGCGCGTGGCGCTCTTGGCCCGCTCTACTTATTACAAAACTTTCTGACAATAGTGTATATTCATTTCTGCTCGATTATCAAATTATAAAGTTACACGAATGAAATCTCCCACTGAAGCATTAATAGGGATTTATTAGTACATCACTTCAACAACCACCTTTTCGCGGATGAAGATATTTGGTGAAACTTAAGAAAAAAAAATTGCGTACTGACATAATTTGTTACAAGGGACCAGTTTGAAGCATTTAAACCGCGCTATGAAGGCGTAATAATTTAATAACTTAATAGCAAGGAGCTATTGCTGTCCACTTATACCTAAAGCAGTTTGGAGTAGGACATACTCCTTGCAAGACTTTTAACAAATTTTAGAATTGATCATTTTTTGTTTTCGCTATTGTCGTAATAGCGTTTTTGACGTTGAATATCATACTTTTACATAATCTTCGTAACTATCTTGAACATCGTTTGCATACTGCAATACATTGATTACTGTCGAAGATTAAATTGTTTTAGTTTTTTCTATGCAACTTATCACTTTAGTGTTATAAATGTGTCAAGAAAATGTACCTTCAAATTGATAAAATTTGCCTGCTGCTGAGGATAACTAAAACGACTGGCAGATGACCACACTGTAAGTATTTTATTATCTTTTTGAAATCGATATACGAAGAAGGTGCGTGTAATAGAAGTAATCTCCGGAAAAATATCGATTACTTTAGTAAAATGTAATTACAAACTTATCCGGAGTATCGATTAACATACTTTTTTATATTGTTTACATGATAGAGGTTTTAAAGGAAAACATCAAACAGATTATTATTAAATCCCTACAATTCACGTTCAAAATCACATAAGATGAGCACGGAAGAATCTAAAGTACTCATTATTATTAATGGCGCTAATTTAAAAGCAACGAAACATAAATAAATTTGCGTACAATCTTATTTTCAAATCAAATAATAATGTTAAAGCATGCCATTTTGACCAATAGCTGGCTTAGCTTCTGACTCAGGAAATTTGTGATTACATCCAATGATAACGTAAAGCGATAGATGTGATATAAGAATTAAGTGTAAGTAACTAGATTTTGCCGCAAAAATTGCAACATGATATTTCTAACTTGGTCATTTAACGAAGAAGATGAGACGACTGCAACATGAATTTTATTCTATCGACGAGTACTTCAAAATAGTATTATAAATACACCGACGGTTTGTCATTTACATCTATTCGTTTTTTTTTGTTTTTTTTTTTAATTTATACACGATTTTATTTCATATGTTACTTCATATGTTAATGCCTCTACAGATCAAGACTGAAACAAATTACTATTATTAATAACGTTAGATGTTTAAACATGTTCCGTCAGCAACAATATGTGCTGTATATAGCTGTATGTTGCGGACTTACGGTCGATGTTTTGATTTAAATAATATGTCCTACTTAGTTTAATTTTATAGAATTGAGTCAATGGATAATTTGATAGGTTGCAGTCCACGGTGTCAAGTTCTTAAAAGTAAATTTCCTATGGCCTGCTTGAGGGGATTGTTAAAATAAATTAGTCTTATTTGTAAGATTTAATATTGTTAGTTATTCTTTAATAAATCGTCCTATTGTTGAAAGTGTTGTATTAGTTAAAATATATATCTTTCAACATTGTTGATTATACTTAAATGGCCTTGATAAACTTTCTTGGGACATGGCCACAAACGGTTAATATCCATTCGTGCTTAAAAAAATTTGGAAATTTGTAATATTTTAAATAATATTTACTCAGCGATATTTTCCTTATTCGTAGAGATATAAGATCGAGCAAATGGTTTGTAGAATCCTAAAAGATATACTTTTTAAATCTACCCTTACTAAACCACACCTCATATTTTCGACTTTATAAACAAACATTTCATTTAACAAATAGCTACTTGTTCGTATTGTTCGGTTGTTCGAACAAAAAAGGTTCAGATATTTATTTCTGATTTGCAAAAATACTTTACGTATGGTTAAATACGTAGTGAAGTACTGATGGTACTTCCTCGTGTTGAAGCTAAAATGCGAACGGCTGCATTTCCATCAAATTTAAAACATCTTCATCATGTAACACCAGATAGAACAGAAGAAATGCGAATAAATGTACTGGCTTATGTTGGATTGGATCCAACTGGCCAGCTCTCTCGTCAGACTTAAGCTCACTAGGGAGTTCCTTTTGTGGGGGTATGGGTATTTGAAAGAAGTTATGTACTCTACTTCGCCTACAAACTGCATGTAATTCCATTACGATGAATATGATCACAGCAGCAGCTTCCAGAGAATTAATTGGTCAATTTGAAGAGTGTGTTGCATCGAATGGTGCTCATATTGAACAATATCCGTAAGTGATTAATTTTATGAATTGTTAATGTATTTAATGTCTATTTTTTGTTATTTATTATTGATATCATCATTTTGTATTAAATATTTATTGAATGCAATTTTCCTTTTTACCGTTGTATTCCAAACTCTTCGTTCATAAAGTCAATTGATAAGAAAATGGTATGGAGAGAGTGATTTCTGCAAACCATTTTCGACGATCTTATATCTCTACAAATAAGGAAGATAACGCTTGCAACATTGAATCTGGGACATCCGGTATGCAAATGTTTCTACAGCCAGTTAAATTCTACCGTCGAACAGATGATCTGACTTAAGTTAGGAGGTGCTGGACACCGCTATATTACCCTATATGTTCTTCTCTATCAGATCTGCGTCCCTTCTCTTGTTCCTTTTCATATGAGAGACTTCGAAAATTGTGGAACGAGGCGTTGTCTGAAGAATCGGAATTTTCACGAGAGTGATTTGGATTCTGATTCCACAGACAACGTGTTCGTTCCCAAAAAGTGCTAACCTACTGATCAAACAGTACAACATGAAGAAGATGCTATATAATTCTTTACTACTGCCCAGATTTTTTCAATAGCATTCAACTCGGGATGTTATGGAGGTAATCGTAGAATAATGTGACCATGTTCAGCCATTAACGAGTCAATAACATATTTTTTATATTTTGGTTTAGTATCTTAATTTTTTCAAAAGTTCTGGTTTAGTTTCATCTTACTCGTAGTTTTTGTTCTCCTTAATTTACATTTTTTAGATGTTTCTATGAAGCTACCTACAATTTATTTTAAGATTTCTCCATCCCTAACTATTAAGGCTATATCTGTGATGCTTGCAGAAGACAGAGTAGTTAGAGGCACCCTTGTTATCTAGCATGTTACTCTACTTGGGGGAAGGGCAATGATGACCTGAAGTAGAATTATTTTCAATGGCTAATACAGACTTATACATTCCATAAATAATGTTGTTCGTCCATTTTGTGGCAATAACGAACAATTTATTCCTAGAGAACCATTGCCATATTAAATGATATCCAGTATTTGGACAGAAATACCTCAATAAATACTTAATAATAACGTAATTGTGAAAAAAGTTGTCATACCAGTAGTATCAACACAATCTATTTAGATGAATAACTTATCATTTTGAAAATTGATTCTTCATAAAAATAAACATTTTTAACGTTTCGACAATTGTCTGTCTTCTTCAGAAATGTAGGTTTTATTTTCTTTAAAATAAAACATGTCAACAAACACGAGAATTTGGAAAAACAATAAAATTTTACATGTTACATTGTTTAATTTGATGTTATTATTTAAAAATTTTTAAAGTGCTGTTTGTTGACATGTTTTATTAAAAAAAAATAAAACACATTTCTGAAGAAGACGAAAAATTGTCGGAATGTTAAAAATATTTATTTTTATGAACCCTCGAAAAAGCCTCTAAAATCAAGAAACAATTTTTAAAACAAATAACAACAACGGCTAAGAAACAAATTAAATTATTTTATTGAACTTATCAGCAATATTCGATTTAAAATCAATATACTTGTGATGCATTAACGATAGTACTGTTTTAATGAATTGTATCATACGGTAGAATCGAGACAATTCGAGTTTCGATAACTCAATTTTTTCCAAATTATATGGAACAGCATATTTAGCAAAAGCTTTTAAATGTTCTTATGCTTTTTCGGTGTAAGTATAAACCATCCTCGTAGGGTAAAATCGCGAATCTAAGAAGATAATATTGAATTTTAAAAAGGCGCCATGTTGCGTGCTCTAAAAGTGTCCGCGCACTTGCTGGCCCTTGCAAGTGCTGAATTGAAACGTCACTAAGCCCAGGCGGTGGCAGTGGCGTTTAAAAACCAGTCCTACGGATCGATATTTTAGTTAAACGCATGATGTAGCCGTTGATATGTACTTTGGGCTTTAAAAGCCTAAATTTTAATGAAAATATTATGAAAACTAAATCGCTCGCATCAATACGAGATCTTCAACAGGCGGCGATTCAATATCAAAGGTTAAAAATTCAATTCAAGGTACGTCGTTTAAATATTTCAACACGCCTAATCTTCTTTTTTGTAACATTCGCATATACATAACAATATTTCATATGTATATAACATTTTATTGATTTTATGTAGCGGATTTAACGTAATTAAGCGGATTTAACGTAATTAAGCGGATTTAACGTAAGGGGTTAATTTTCATTCATTTAATGTTAAAGACATAAAAATAAATCAACGGAAATCGTCTCATCGTCTATATTGATGCATCACGCTTAAAAGGGCAATCGAAATGTGAAAGGTCAAAACGAAATCAGTGAAAACAACTTAATCAATATTTAATAATGCACTATTCACGTTGAAAATATCTTATTGATCTTCCTTTTCGCGATTAAATATAAAACTGCGAATCACGCTTTGCAAGCGGCCAAGTTAAAACGATTTCGCTTTTCCTTCCAGTAAAGAAAGCTATGGATTTGAAGCTATGGAAAGCTCAAACCACATACAACCCTGTTCGAAAACCAATGAGAATCCAAGTCCGTCAAGTGCCTTTACCTCGGAAATAGAAAATGACATGGAACTGACATTGGTTGTTTCTTCAAACGAAACTGAAAATGATAACGGAAGATTACCGGATGTTGTTGTCGTTGCCAAGGTCTCGGACGAAGACGAAGAACAGGAACCGAATCAAATCCAAGAGACTTACCTTTCAATTGCTATACAAGTATTCATACCATTTCTAATTGCTGGATTTGGGATGGTTTGTGCTGGATTGGTTTTGGATAAAATACAGGTTTGCTGAATGAATTTACCGAAGCTTTCATGTGCCTATTTTCCTGAAAACCCTGGATTTATTTCGCCATTAAACCTTTTAAGATTAAATTTGTGTTAAGATGTTTGCAATCAGCAGTTAAAGACCACGTGATTTGTTTTTAGTTTTGAGTCGTGTGTAAGATAGGATGTCTGCAATTCCAAAAGGCATTAATACAAAAGAAAAGATGAGTAACTTATGGCCAACTAAATTAAAGATCCTATTCGTACGCATTCCACTAAGAAATTGCCGAATATATCCTATGCAGTTTCTCTAACAAAAATTGGGTTGTTGTCCCATATTTTACTATGTTTATGGACTATATTTTTCTCCGTATAATGGCTAAAAATGCCTCATTCTCCAAGTTTTTGGAAGCATCAATCCGCGTCACAGTAGTAGTTTTGGGAATTAAACTTTCTCATATTCCCCATACTGGGCACTAGTTTTTCCAGCTTTTGATAGGTTTTTCCTTTGTCAATCCATTTTAATCTAGATCTGTCTTCTCGTTCTTTTTCAGATAATTACCTCCTCTTCCATTCTTCATTCATGATCAAACGAGATTGCTGTTTCCTGCTGAATCCTTATGATATATCCTTTCATTTCTTGCATTGAATCTTCATTTGTTGGTGCACCGTATTCCCCCATATTTTCATCTAACTTCAGTTACACTTATATCGATAGCTAACTATTATTTTAAGATCTAGATCTCTCCCTTCTTTAATTCTTTGTTTCAAAGTATCGGGTATTATTTACCACATTTTTGACCCTCGCTTAATGGCGTTATTATTTGATATCTTCTTCAAGGTTTGTTTTAACATTGCGTTTACTTGTATCAAGACTGTCCGCCTCAATTCAAGACAATTACCGTTTAAATTATCCACAATACAATTATTGTTTTAAATCAAAAGAAACATTTTCTTAGTGTTTTTTTTCCCTCCGCTAAAGGGAACTACATACTTGTAATGAAATAATTGTGTTTCCTAGTTTAAGACATTTGTTAATTTAATTCAAGGAAATCTTGAAGAAAGCGACGATCAATTTATTTGGTTAGTAACTTTTTCAAAACAAAAGAGAATGTGTTTATTCGTTTATGAAAAGAAATAACTGCAACAATTTTTTTTTCAAATAAAAGTGATTTCTAAGGAAAACAAAGTAGGAAGAACATTGTTCAGGCTATAAGCTAATTAAATGTAGGATTATGTACGGGAAAACGACTGAATGTAAGAATCAAAATGTATCAAATATAAATCTTCATAATTTTCTTTCTTCCTTTTTGACAGAATTTACTTCTAACTGCATAGAATGGGAAACATTATTTGTAATTCAATGGGAATTGTTTATTGCACATGTAGGATAGCAGCATTTTAAAAAGACACCTGTAAAGTGATTCTGTTCACAATCATGTATATAGGAGTTCTAGAGATATGTGAATTATGTAAGCAAATTTGTTCGTGATAAGATGATAAACAGAATGTTTACCCGTGTTTAAATTACGGCCTTTTTCTCACAATTAAGCGCTAAATGAAGCAATGGATTAATTCAAGAGAAATACACATTAAGAACTTTTTCTTCATTAGTATCCACGGTGCATATCACAAACGTAATATACTCAAGTAGTACCATCCGGTTTGAAATACTTTGTCCTTGGGTCAATACGTCACAGAACGGATATAGAACCACGTGCTCCGTAATAACTCGCAACCCACAATGGTAACGAATAGCACAAAATAATTGACATTTTTGAAAATAATAATTTATTTGGTAATATGTACCTCTGTAAAGAAACGAGCAAAAGTAACAAAACAATAACGCCAAATTTACTCTCTGTCGGCTAATTTTTGCTCGTTAGTGTACACGTCACCGCCATTTAAATGACTAACTTCGGTTAGGAGCGATTCTAGACGAGTTTAGTTAAACTGCAGAAGTTTAAATTACAACGGAAGTATTACTTGAATGTCAGCGAATTATCTAGGCAAATTAATCAAGATAATAATGCTATTTTTGGCAAACGGTTTCGTTAGATACAATTAGCAATGTTACTAAAATAGATATGCCGATTAACATAATTTTGCATTCTTTAGCATTGGCCAGTTTTTGAAGAGGTAACAGAATTGGTAATATTAATTCCGGCACTCCTGGGCTTGAAAGGGAATCTAGAAATGACCCTTGCATCAAGATTATCCACGCAAGCTAATTTAGGTCACATGGATTCTACCAAGCAATTAATAGAGATGATCGTTGGAAATCTGACTTTAATACAGGTTTTTGTTCATCATTCCAAACTATTTTTCATAAAAATCACAACACCGTTCTTTTACCCGATCGTTTTAATTCATCCTTAAGACCCTTATTCATCATTAGTGGAAGTGGGCCAACTTGAGACAATGTTTTTATTTTTACTTATAACCGAAAATAGTTGCGAAGTTCTTTAAGGTTTTGTCTGGAGCAATACAATACTGTTTTATTAATAATGTTATTTCGAGATGCGTCGGACTGTTACTATCGAAAACACGGATCAATTAATCGGTCAAGAAATCGGTCGATAAATCAGCCGATAAATAGACCGATTTTTCGACCCATTTATTGAGCAATTTCTTGACCGATTAATTGATCAGTGTAATACCGCTCTCAGTTGTGTTTTCGATAGTAACAGTCCGACGCATCTCGAAATAATATTAAATAAAAAGAAGAGTTTTATCTATTTCATTATTAATGATTAGAGTGGGCCAAATTGCGCCATCCAACAGTGTATATATATATGTGCGTGTATATATATATATATATATATATATATATATATATATATATATATATATATATATATATATATATATACATTTTGATTTTTTATTTGATTGAAAACGGTATGCGTCGTAAATGGGATGTAATAAGGAAATAACTGAGAAACTGAACGCTTTTTTTATTCTGTTGTACTTAATAATGTAACTGTAAATAAAGATATATTAAATAAATTCTATCCTTCTTAATAATGCGGATAGGCTTGTTTAAAAAGTTGCACCATCAGATAAGTTTCCACATTGCCTCGGTGAAGGATGTTCGCCGAGACGAAAAAATGTTCTTATATTTCGAAAACGACCGTTCCACGTCTACCGAAGTAAGACAGGCGTAATTAAAATAATCTTTAGACTTAGTCAAGGAATCTGCAGATGCCCCATCGCACATTTGTCTTAATCTCGTGTAGTCCGGATTCTTTTTTAAAACACTATCGAACTTGGCTAAAACTCGTCCGCTTGTTGCATCGTTTATACTGTGTAACAATGTACTAACTTCGTCCACGACTTGCACTGATTCTACCAACGACAATCCAGAATTTTGCAAATTTTCTATCGCGTCTACTAACCCTTTGTAATTGTTGCTAATATTCTTTAGATGTGTTTCAACAGAAATATCGAGAAATCCCTTCTGGCTCATCCTAATAGCTCTAGCTTCGGCAGGGACGAATTGCAAAATAACGGATTTGAAAATGTTCATTATAATAAAAAGCGGCTTTTAACCACGTTCCCCAACGCGTAAGAATGGGCTGTGGTGGTTCTCGAATACCAGGGCATAACCTGTGGAATGCCCTAGTCCTCTTAGGACTTTTGAGAAACACTTTTTTTGTGTTTGCTATTAATGCATCCACCTCCGGGTAACACTCTCGAATAGTTTGTGCCACAAGATGTAAAGCATGGACTTTACACGTAACATGTAAAAGTCCTTCACACTTTTCTTTAAGGGAATGGCCTACACTACACATTGTTGCTGCGCCATCGCTCATGAACAACAACAGTTGACTGGTTGACACTTGAAATTTTTGTAACGTTTCGAGAACTACGGCCGTAATTGCTTTACTAGTACACTGTTTTAATCTTCTGCTGGCTAATAGAATTGCAAAATTGGTTTAATAGGATCTAATACGCGCACTATTATATTCAAAATAGAATTTTTTTTGCAATCTGTCGTCTCATCAAGACATAGCCACAGCTGTTTATCTTTTAATTCGGCTTTAATTCGATTTTCAATGTCCTCACGTATTCGTGGAATATCTCTCCGTAACGCTGTCCGAGATGGTAGTATCCACTCGGTATTGTATGTACCCCAGAATTTTCGAAATGCTTTTTTATCAAGTATACGAAGTGGTAGACCACATACCATAAACGTTAAAAGCAATTCTAATTGAAATTGACGTTGTTGTGACACACCATTTCTTTTATTTCTGTGGTGTGCGCTATTTATATGTCTTTCACAATCACGTTTGCTCCAGCACAGTAGTTTCTTTTTACAAACTTTACAGAAAATTGTACTCCCATTGTAGTGTAAATCCACAAATTCACTAAGAAATTGATTAACTTTCGTAGGTAATGGCCGTTTATTTTTAATAGTTACGTTAGACATAATCACTAAAGCGAGCACACCGACGCTTGTTTCTAGTATGCCACGAAGTGGTGCAAACGTAACATCTGCAGACTCGTCATTTGTTGATGAATAGAGCGCGTCATCCGTAAATGAATAGCGCGCTGTTAGTTCGTAGCCGTCGATGAATGAACTTTTTTTTTGTAGTGGCCCACTGTGAACAACGCCCTATTTATCAACGAACACCCAAACTGCAGGTGTATATTTGCGCGTCTTCACGACGTAATAGACAGTGGTTTTGGTCCTCGTCCTAATAATTACATATTTAAATTACCTATGTTTACATACATATATGCGCCCGGCAGCCTGATTGCGAACCTGGCGCGTGGCGCTCTTGGCCCGCTCTAATGATTAATGAAACAATATTGTATTGCTCTAGGCAAAACCTTAAAAAACTTGGCGACTACGGGACCGGTACCGGATCTTTCGTCTACTCCTTTTCTAAGTAGATTCAGTATATAAAACTAATAAGAAAGAGTTGGCTCGCGACTTCTAAATTTTCTTCCCATAAATTATGCAAAAATATTTTATGGTGTTGCAATTTTTATGATAACAAGTATATTTCAAAGTATCCCACGAAACTTATTGGAAATATTTTTTAGTGCCAAGCTATAGTAGTAGGTTTCTTAGGATCCGTGGTAGCGGTAGTGATGGGAGGCATTAAAAGCAACACAGTTAAGCTGGATCATGCGTATTTATTATGCGCAAGCAGTTTAGTAACAGTTTCATTAGCTAGTTTAGTTTTGGGTCTCATAACGGCTGGAGTAATTGTCTTGTCAAGGCACTGCCATATTAATCCAGATAACGTTGCAACTCCAATTGCAGCAAGTTTGGGAGATATCACATCACTTGCATTGTTATCTTGGATAGCCACAGAATTATATGATTCGATTGGTAAGTGATTATGAATAAGGAACTTAAATAGCCTTCAATTGTTTTTGTTCTGATAGGAACGCAAGATTGGTTGGCGCCTTTGATTATAGTAAGCTATATCTTAGCCATACCATTATGGGCATGGATCGCCAAAAGGAATCTCCATACAAGGGATGTATTGTACAATGGTTGGACACCGGTCATGGGTGCTATGATGATAAGTTCCATGGGCGGTTTGATACTGGATTTTATGGTAGCAAGATTTGAAGGGATCGCCGTGTTTCAGCCAGTGATTAATGGGGTTGGCGGCAATTTGGTAGCTGTCCAGGCTAGTAGAATATCGACCGCATTACATAAACAATCAGTATTAGGCATTTTGACATCGGATTCAAATGCTGATGAAGATACGGTCATATTTATATCGCCGGTAGCAGGATTTTGTGGAAAAACTGTTCATGCGAGGACGACCAGGGTCTTAATGGCCATGGTCATTCCTGGCCATCTTATATTCGTGTATACAATAGATTACGTAAAAGGTGGTGACACATCGTTAAGTTCCCTGTTCATTATTGTTTATTTATGCGCCGCTATAACTCAAGTCGCTACATTGCTCTATGTCGCTTACATCATGATTCACTGGATGTGGAAAAGGAAAATAGATCCTGACAACTCTGCTATACCTTACTTGACATCAATGGGAGACCTACTTGGTATATCCCTCTTAGCCATAGCTTTTCAATTTTTATATTTAGTTGCCAGTCACGATACACCTGGTGATCGATAATTTATTTTAATTACCTTTTTTTACTAAAAGATAGCAGTGCGAATTTATTGAAATGTTATGAAAATCAATGACAAAGCATTTATGAATATACTGAGTGTTTTTCTCGCTATTGTTAACTTGGCAATGCAACGTTTGAGTAACAAAATTACGTATATCAAAAACCAAATTCTACCTCAGGTAATGCATTTTAAAATGGTCAGGGTATATTATTGTATACAGATACAGTTAATTTTTAAAAAGTCTCAATGATATACGAAAAAAGAACACCTTAAATGCTCTGGAAACTATCACTGTGAACAATTACAGCGGTCAGCATTTAATGTCATCACCGTAATTCAAAAAAACACTTTTCTAGTCTCCAGCTAGCAGAAGCCTTAATGTAAAATATCATTTTATAAGAAATTCTATATAATTCTGCTATAATTCATTACAAACAAAGTTATAGCAATTTGAAGATTTAGAAATATTTAATTAAAAAGGTTAGCAATAGTGAAACATTAAAAAACACATAGTATATGCAGTTATAAATATTTAGTTTTATATGGGACATAATTTTGATAAATTAGTCCATCTCTGATATCACTATTCTCCTAGATATAGAATATAGAATTAAAAATATAAAGCACTGGAAGCTATTTCAAAATATTAGACTGATTTTTCTTGGAAATATTCCTTTTCTTACTGTTGTGTAATTATAACTGTTTTACTATTTACTAAAACTTCTTTGAAAAAAAATTTTTTCAGTATCGTATCGAATTTTCTCTGCTTTATTCTATTATAAGCATTGTACTATCAACCAGAGTGTGTTTATATCTAATATTTACCATTGTCTACTCTCTCAAGAGTTCTTGCTAGTAACCTATTAGAGTAGACAAGTTTGCACTTCCGTCAGATTCCTATCATCAGAGATGAACATTGATGTGATCAAATTTTAATCAATTTCAATACATCTTAAAGAAATTCGTCTGTAGATTTTCAAAAGATTTTTAAGATACGCGTTTATAAACGCTTATCTTCAAATATGTTATGGTGAAAATAAAGTTAAATGTTTTCAGTAAGGTCTACTTTTTTTAGAAACGTTTCAAACAATTACGGGTAATTAGTACCAGTAGTATTAATTTTAGGCATAAATTTTTATTATGTATTTATTACCTGCCTCTTACGAAAGTGTTTTGGAAAGCAGTAATTGTCTAAACACAACTTCGTTTTAAAAAAGTAACCAAAAATAATCACCTAATTTGATTATACATACAAACTTAATTCAAAACATTCCAGGTTTCATGTCAAACATGTGTGCCATGTTTAAAATATTTATAGCTGTATGCATTACCCAACATATATTAAACTCTAACTTTTCTCATGTGTACCTGTTATGTATGTAACTGTTAAGATCTAAATTTAATAAGTTTACGCGCATGCACTGAGAACTCCAGATCCCAACGTCTGATTACGTAACATCGACAATATGTAACCCTTGGATACCGGTGCTAAAATTAAAAAAATACCAAAAAAAATAACAGTGTAATCCTTGATGTTAAATATTATTGTGTAGTTACAAAAATATGTGTTAATTGAAGAAAATTAAACGTAAAAAATATGTAAAATTACCGGTCAGTAACCCTTAAATGTTGTTAATATCTTTAGAGTTCACTTATAACAATATATATGAAGTGATTATAAGATAACGTGCCACTTCATTGAAGTCTCTATTGTATTTTTGGAAAACAAATTCGATGATAAAATGATAACCTGGCGTGGTTCTGATGTAGTGATATGGTAAAGGAAGACCATCTGGCATATCTTCAATTGCATTTTTTTTTTAATTCACGTATTTATCCTACTTGTCATCAAGCAATCATAAAATATTGAACATTATGATTACAATGGTACGTTATTTTGTCATCACAACGTGTTCTAAATGTTAAACTAATGTAACAAAAGCATTGTTTAGAATGCATGGTTGTCCTATTCCTTACTAGATTGGATATGAACGGAATCAAGAGAATGTAATATTGCCTAATAATAGAGTGAGAGATCTTTTAAAGTTTCACCGTATATGAAATACAGAATGATTCTTAATAAGAAAGTCAGAATATCAGACATGGAATTATGACGTTAAAACTTTAACAGATACTCTCCATAAAGTAATAATAATAATCAAGCATTATTCAGACAATACAATACAAAAATATTTTTCAAAATATCTCATCAAGACAATAATAAACTTCCAAGTTATTTTACCAATCTGAATATACGGGAATTTGCTATTTTTTCATTATAATCCAATTTCAATACAAAATCCAGCTATCAAATACTATTAAACCTGTTTCTCAGCTTTATAAGACACTATTGACCCTCTTACACCGGTACGAAAGAGTTTCTAAAAATTGGCATAGCTTCGTCATTGAAATTACATGTTCCTTTTAATACCTCCATCCTATCCTAATAATAATTGTGATAATATAGTTATCATTGATTATTTTCTTAAAAAAAAGATACGATGAACAACAGACGCTAATACTTCTACCCGTTGTATCCACACTGTCAATTTCTGCATTGAAGAATGATACATATATTCCTAATTTTGAAATTGTCGTTTATTTTTAGAAAATCAGAGTGAAAATACTGTATTATATGTAATAAATTAAAATAGTTACTAAATTAATTGACTTGTTTTATTTTTTAATCTCTTCACTTTTAATTTTTAATTTAAAATTAATCGAAATATAGTTTAAATTTAATTGTTCAAATTTTAATCAATAATACATGCATTTAAATAAATAAGAAAATAAAATTTTACTATATTAAAATAGCATACAATTTATGAATCAAATTTTTACTATAATAGTACCAAGTAGTAAACATGTATACTCCTTAATAGTACACATCCATTCATACTTTCATTGATTAAATATTCAGTGCAAATTTTTTCCACCAGATGGCGAATTCGTTGTCACCCCTAAATTTACGTTTTTTTAATAAAAATAGGTCATTAATCTTCGTTTCTTGCACTTATTTAATATCTACATGCATTAAAGTTTGTTTATAGTTTGCATAAACAGCTTCAACCCTCTTAGATTTACTTTAAGAGCTAAATTTAGAATCGTCCTTCAGACGACCTTTACAAGGTTTAAAGAAAGAACAATTTCTATTGGTTGACAATTAATGAATCAAATAAGAAATATGGCGGCTAATGAAGATTGATGTTTGTAGAGGTTATGTTTAAATGATGGATGTTTTAAATTTCCAAGGTATAAATGAAATTTATTGATTATTTGATGGATACATAAGATATAATTTGAATTGAAATGGATCTGAAAGACAATTCATCACAAAGTGATAACTTAACTGAAGGGCAAAAGCTTCGAATAAAAAAGGGGAAAGAAAGAGCTTTAATGATAAGGCAGAGTCGTTTAACAGCACATCCATATAATAATGCGTATGTTTACATTATCTATTTATATGTACATATTTAACTTCAATATTTTAGTGATGTGGTTTCTATCGATAAGACGACTATTAAGATTGGTTCTACAAGTTACAAAGATACGGGTGGTGGATTCTTGTTAGAAGAAGAGCCTGAGAAACTTGAAGAACTAGTAAGCATTATAAGAACTTTTATTCTTCAACTATATGATACATTTTTAGATAGCAGCCGTGGAAGAACAAGCTCCAATTATTGAGCCAGATAGACCCACATGCGAGATCTGTAATGAAATATTTCCGAAATCTCAATTATTCGACACATTTGATGTAAAAATCTGCGATAGTTGTAAAGATCCTGAAGTACATAAGCTGATAACAAAGACAGAAGCAATGAATACATATTTATTAAAGGAATGCGATTTCGATATTCGTGAACCACCATTAAAATTCATTTCGAGGAAGAATCCTCACAATGTTCGTTGGGGTGAAATGAAATTATATTTAAAATCTCAAGTAAATAATATTGTATTTATACAACTGGAATTGCCGATAAAATGTTTAACTTTTATAGGTGGAAAAACGTGCTTTAGAAGCTTGGGGTAGCATGGAAAAAATTGAAGAGGCACTTAAACTTAGGGAAGAAAGAAGAATCTTGTATAAAACAAAGAGGTATAACAAAAAAATGAAAGAATTGAGAATGAATGTAAGAAGCAGTTTATTTGATCGAACATCAACATCTTCACATACACATGAATTTGGGGAAGAGACATATAATGAAGATGATGATAACTACACTCATCAATGTATAACTTGCGGTTATGAAGAAACTTTTGAAAAGATGTAATTTTTTTTTATTTTGTGTTATATATTTTAATTTTAATAAAAAATAAGAGGTTATGTTGATGTTTTAATTTGGTCACATTTAACAATTTAAATCTATCCATTTACCGCCAGAATCTCTAACCTCAAAATCGTTTCAAATACAAAATCGATTCCCGCGAAAACCATCATATTACCTTTACATTTATGTATTTAGTGCCATTTAAATGTTAGCGTGACTTAAATCAAGATGGGAATTACAGGATTACTACCCTTTTTAGAGAAAGCTTCTAAACGCTGTCATATTTCCGAATTCCGTGGTTGTACGGTAGCAATAGATACTTACTGTTGGCTCCATAAAGGAGTTTTTGGCTGTGCAGAAAAGCTAATTAGAGGAGAAGATACAAATGGGTAAATATTAGATATTCTATTATTCATTATGCTACATTTTTTTGCTTTTTAGCTACGTCCAGTATTGCCTGAAATACATTAAAATGCTCCAATTGTATGACATCCATCCAATTTTGGTATTCGATGGTCAACATCTACCGGCAAAGAACCATACAGAGGAAAAACGTAGAGAACAGCGTAAGCTATCAAAGAAGAAGGCAGCTGAACTATTACGTCTTGGAAAAATCGACGAAGCCAGGGTGCAAATGAAATGTGCAATTGATATCACACACAAAATGGCTTTAGCATTAATTAAGGAATGCCGAGAGAATAGGATTGATTGTATTGTTGCTCCTTATGAAGCTGACGCACAATTGGCATATTTAAACATTAAGAAGTTTGCGCATTTTGTTATAACGGAAGATTCCGATTTGTTATTGTTTGGTTGCAACAAAGTAATATTGGAAATTATTTTTAAATTTCTTTCGAAAAGGCTCTATTTTTATTTTAGATATTTTATAAAATGGACATCCAAGGATTTGGTATGCTAGTTGAAGTAGAAAAAATTAATGATTGTATGAAATTGAGGCCCGATAATTATAGCTTCGATAAATTCCGTTATATGTGCATTTTATCTGGCTGTGACTATTTAGAAAATCTACCTGGTGTAGGTATTAAGAAAGCTCTAAAGTTCATCTCATTAACTGCCGATCCAAGTATTTATAATGTAAGTAAAACATTCCCAAGCAGAGCTGGGTTAATAAAATTCTTAAATCACTCTTAAACTGCATATTTGAAATACTTTATTCAATGCATTTCTAAAGTAATATGAAGTATTTGTAAAATAATTGACTTCGCAAAATGCTTAGAGCACTTTTAATAATAATAATCAATGACTTTTTTACTATAATATCATCAGTAAACACACATTTGTTTAATATTTGTCCATGATATTTCAATTGTCAGTAGTTGATGCTTTACTTTTTCAAATATTGTATTTGGTAATCCAAGCACTTTTGTAAACGGAAGTATTTGATATTTGTCGTCTTAAATTACTCTACTAAAGTGTTTTACCTAATTCTGTTTCTAGGTATTATTAAAACTTCCATCCTACCTCAAACTTCCCAATATCGTTGTAACTGATGATTATCGAGAAGGATTTATGATGGCAGATGCTACGTTTAAGCATCAATTAGTTTTTGACCCCGTAAAGCGAAAATTGCTACCACTACATGATCCTCAAATTTTTGGCACAAAGGAGGAATATTGTAGAAATGCTGGACATTTATTTGACGAGACTTTAGCATTCCAAATGGCACTCGGAAATGTGGATCCTTTTACACACGAACGGTATGATGATTGGTCGCCGGACCTGGTTGCACTTCCCACTATAAGTATATGGTCCAGACAATATAATAAGCCAAATTTGCCAGTGAAGAAAACTCCAAAATTGTATGCGCCAACTACGAAGAATATGCAAATTACCGTTAAACTTATAGAGGAAGAGAAAATTGTGTATAATCTAAATTTGGAAAAAGAATTGGAAATATACAAGGTAGTACAGCATGTACCTAAAAAACTAGAGATCGAGGAAGTTTCTGAAATTCTACCTCCGACTCAGTCACAAGAAGTTAAAGTACCATTTAGAAAATTGAAGAAATTAAGCAAATTTGATCGGACAGTCGTTAATTATGAAGACGGAGTAACAAGCAGGTTCTTCGCTCCGAAAAAGTCTGCTTCAATTGAGGAACCATCCATCAGTAACTACGATACACTTCTAAGTGGAATAAATAACAGAACTGTTTCTTCAGAATCTCTGAAAGACCAGAACTATGGTAAAGATAAAGAATCCCATTACAAATTAAAAGTGGTAGATATTGGAAGTATTAAAGAGAGTTTATCTAATAAATTTGGTAAATTTGAGATATTCAAGAAAACCAATTTAAATACTAACGTTGTATTGGAGGAAGTAGAAAATGGTAAAAATATTGCAAACGCAGAAGTGGAAGATATGCCAACTTATAAGACTGAAAATAAAGATCAGAAAACCAATCTAGCAAAACTTATTGAAGATCTTATTCCACCAAGTACTTCAAGAAAGCGAAGCAACATAGAATTTGATACTGAGAATCATGAAGAACATAATTCTCAACAACAAGAAATTCAAGAATCAGATTTCGTTTGTGAAGATGAGGTAATAAATTAATTCCAAAACAAGGAGAATCCACACTAATTTTAATTCAATATTTTCAGCAAACTAGTATCCCTAATGCCAAGTCATCTGCTCTCAGTAGGCCAAAGAGACCTTGCAATAGAAAGATAGTATCACTGCGGAAGAAGTTGCCCGGCAAGAATCAAATGAATCTCTTAACTATGTTCAATAATATGAAAAAAAAATTAACGTAAATTTTGTTCCTGAAAAGAGATGTGATGTTTATTATGTAGCTGTTGTTTTGACTATGTAAAATTGTACTTTAAATGTATTTGTTAATCTTCATTAATATTAGTAAAGTTTCATATCAATTAAATCAATTACAAAGCTAAAATAGTTTTATTTGAAGTATTACCTACATAAAAAGTTAGATATAGGATCTCGAACGAATGCGTAGTACGCGTTTGTGAAGAAAATACTATGAAACGTCGATTAACTGAAAGAAATTGGGAACTACGATATTCAGATAATCCATTATTTTGCTTTTGAATAGCGTGTAAATTTTAAAATTTGAAATTGATCAGTTTTTGGGACATTCCTATAATTGGTTAACTTGTTCTATATTACAGATCTGCATATTGGGTTGCATATACTACAGTGTCCTTTGTATTAAAAAAACGTTTTATTTTTTTCTAGTTTCATTGCGAATGCAACAATTAATAGTAATTATTCATTAATTTAAATTCTACTTTTTTCTATACGAAGATAATTTTAATTTGTAATGAAAGTAAATTTTATAAACTAGAAACACTTCCATTTACGCGGCTTTTTTTATTATTTTATTATTAGCTGTTAAATTAGCTTCAAACACAAGCATATATCAAAAATCCCTATAGCAGTGATGCCAATAATTCATACAAGAATTCGGGTACGTAAAATCGATTTCTAAATAATAACCTGTATTTGTATTTTCATTGATGATCTCTAGGTGTATGTTTGTCATAGTCGAACTAAAAAAGATCTATGTCGTAGTTATGGAGATGATGTGTTTAACAAGTATTAAAGCAGTTTAAAGCGGGTAACACAATCGAAATACACCGGTAAAACAAATTAGACCAATATGGCTACTAATAATAATAATCAGAATGGTTGGCTAAGCGGCCTTAATATAAATTTAGGAAGCCCCATGGGTCACTTAAGTGTGGTTCCAGAACAGCAATCAAGCTCATCAACTGAGATGAATCAGTTTGAACAAATTGATCGGACATCAAATGGTAGTAACACATTGAAGGTTTGTTATAAAAATTCTTAACAAAACACAACAAAAGTGTTACTATTAACTTTCTTTTTATAGAGAAATCCAAAAATGGAATTGACGAAGAATGATTTACTGAAATTAGTTACTTATTTTGAAGGCGAAATACAAGCACGTGATATTGCAATAGCAGCTTTAAAGGTATGTAATAAGAATCAATGATAAACATCTTTTCCGTCTATATTGCATAATTTACATTTCTAGTCCGAAAAATTAAAACAAGTCGTGAACTTGGGTAGATACAGACCTGCTGTTATGGCAGATCCTTACACAGCTTTATTACGAGATAGTATTGCAGATGGGCCTACAGCTAAACCACCATACAGTGAAAAAGAAATGCAAGCAGCCGCTGAGTCCCAATTACAAGCTTTAGAACAGTTAGCTCTACAACAAAAACGTGCTCATCAACATATGGTAAATATTCTAAAAGATGCTGAGGCGAAACATAAAAATGTCATACAAGAGTTAGAAGAGGAAAAATGCAAACATGAACATGACACAGCGCAAGGAGATGACATCACTTACGGTCTAGAAATGGAAAGAAGTAGATTAAAACAAGAATTGGAGTTAGAAAAATTAACACGGAAGAAATACGAGAAAGAGGTGAAAAGGCAACAAGAAATGGCAGATGAGGAACGTGCCAGGCAGAAGCAAATTGTTTTATTGCTTTTAGCAGAACGGAAAAAGATAATCATCAAGTATATTGAAGAACGGAGAAGAAGTGAAGATCTAGCTCAAGTAAGACTATCCTCTTCTATATTTGATGTTCACATTTAAATTGGTCTTCTTTAGATTCTATCAGAAGAAAAATCTCGTATAGACAATATGGCAGAAGGCTTAGAAGAAGAGAGTAAGAAATCTTTGCTGATGGAAGCTGAGTTGGAGAAACAAGTTCATTTATATGAAGCTGACAGGAAAACTTTAAAAACTGCTTTAGCTGCCAAAGAAGCTAGGTAGATAACAAGTATTAAAAACTACCATTTATTAAAATGCTACCAAATGCAGTACTTGAAAAAGTAATACCAAATACTGAAGTACAAAGCACTTATTTATTGTAGAGCATTTGAACGATCTATTTTTTTTTATTGTATTATTAGTCATATTTTTGATGTGTTGTGTTTAGTCCTTCTTTACGGTATTTTTAACAAAGGTTTTTGGATCATTGATATACTGAGTTTGAATCATGACAAGACATTTAATTTCGTTCATTGACAAAATTTTTTACTCGCATTGATAAATTTTAATGCAAAACTTTGAAATATCAAATACTACAAATACACTTACATTGAGTAAATTATTTAGGTGTCAAGAATTAGAAGCTGAATTGGCGAAAGTTCGTGCAGATTACGAAGCATTAAGAAATAGACCCAGGGAGCCAAGCGATGCTGCTGCACCTATGACTAGTAGCGTCGCAAAAGTAGTGCAGCCTACAGCAACTGTATCTAGTGTACCTGTCTCGGGACCTAGTAAGTTCAATTTTTCAAAAATGTGTTAAAAATTGTTTTAATCTATTATTTCTTGTAGCTACAGGTATTGCACAGTCAGTTATGCCGGGTCAGGCTCTTAGGCAGACAGCTATAGCTCCAACAACTCCACCATCAAAGGTATTGTATAATGTAAAGTCTATAAATTTTGTTCTAATTGCTTTATTTTCAACATAAAAGGTAGATATTAAAAGTCACATTTTCGTTAAGCAAGTTTATTATCGCAACTAACGTTAAACCCTTGCCCCATAATATTCAGGGAGGCATACACAATTAATATAAAAACATTAATAAAATGACTAACTATATTTTATAAATATAAAAAGCAATTACTTGTTATTTAAAAACTTATTAGTAATATTAAATTACAAAACACCTTGTTTTGTTAACGAAATCATTTAATTGTACCATTTCAATAGTTAAAACTGTTTAATATTGTTTTTGGGGAGTAACGAACAACACTTATTTGTATTAATTGTTTATTAGATTCTTACACGCTCTATATCTTAGTTGGTTTTCTACCTGTTGTCGTGCGAATTGCATTGTATTGCAATACTGGCGCTAGGTTCAAATATAAAACTCGTACCAAACAAAAACATACAAAGTGTTACAATACTTGTCCCAAGTTTAAGTAAGTTAGAATATGCGTATGTGACCTCGAAAGTAATGGGGGAGGAGCTAGACGTTGGCCTATTGCACAGTATTAGGGGTAGGGGGACATCAACTGATGAGACCTCAATGACCTTTCACAAGGTTCTTGATAGAAAAATTGTCTTCATAAATTATATTATAACCGTTACATATGCAACCCAAACCGCACGCATGTTCCGCGGGTTATCTAACATTACGCGCTAGAAGTTGGGTACAAGTTAGTTTTGGATTAATTCAAATTTATAAATAAATTATCTATTATTATCCGATAATGCTTTTATGATTTAGAAAATCGAAAAAAAATGATATGATCATTTTGTATTAAATAATTCTCTAATGCAATTTTCGTTTATACCGTTGTATTCCAAACTCTTCGTACTTCAGTTATAAAGTCAAAAAGATGAGGGGTGCAATTAAAAAAAATGGTTTGGGGGAGGATGGTTTAATATGGGTAATTTTAAAAAGTACATCTTTTGGGATTTTGCAAACCATTTTCGACGGCACCTTCCTCGATCTTATGTCTCTACAAATAAAGAAGATATCGCTTATAACATTGAATCTGGGACACCCGGCATAATAAAAATAAAAAATATTAAGTAGTTACCACAATTAGTCTATAAATGTAGACTGCATTGTGATAATAATAATAAAAGTATTTTATTCTTCTTAAAGATATGAGACATGTCAATTTCTTTCTAACAAAAATATTGTTTGTTTTACACAGGCTTCTTTAGCTCAGCCAGTACCAATTGCCACAGTAAGAACACCGAGTAAACCAGGGTTTCATCCACCAACCCAAAGCAACATAGCACCCGCAACATCACCTAAGAAAGCTTCAGTCGCTAGTCGTGGAGTTCCTCCACCTATACCACCGAACAAACCGGTGATTCCAACGAAACAAACTCCGGCAAGGCGGCCGGAGAGTGTTGGGGATGCCGAGAAGAAAAAGCCGGCAGTGGGAAGCAAAGAACAATCAACTCTAGGACCTATAGAGCAAGGTCGTAGTACTTCTTCCGGTATAGAAATGTTAGGTCAAGAATTAGCGGATTTTCAGCAAATGTTTGTCACGATGGCAACTAGTAATAGTACTTAAAAAGATATTTTCTTTTGTATTAAATTTATTATTTTATACATACACAAGAAAACTCCACAGACCAATATAATCAATATTTTACTGTGATAGAACATTGCGATCATGGTCTTGATCTAAAATAAATCTTCTCATTTACATTGTAATAATATCGATTTGAATTTTGTGATAGTATTGATATTAACTCTTAACAGGCAATTTTAAAAGAAATATATCAATTTATATTTTTAGTTATGATTATACTTAATTGTATTTAGTGATTGGACATGTACAGTTAATGACATTGCTCTGCGAAAATGTATAGTACCGTTACCTACGATATAACAAGGCTGAACGCTCTTCGATGACGTCACGCTGAGTTGGTGATGTATCGCCATGCACGATATTAGCCTAAACGGTAAAGGAATCGTTTTTTTGCATTTCTTTTTAAGTTTTGAATGGTTTCCGGTTTAAAGAGGGTACCGGTCGTCAATTGAGCCCTTCTTCGCATCTCATTCGATTTTATTTTGGAAAAACGAAATTTAAAAGTAAAAACCAAACACGTAACCGAGCACCGTTTTCGTGAAAGATGTGTTTGTGGTTGATATTTAATCGACTAATTATTATTATTTGTAATTGTACATGTATTTGGACGAAACTAAGGTTGAAATGATATAATAATTGCAATTTTATATCAGATTTTGTTCAATTTCGCGAGAAAATTGACAGACATGCTATTTAACCAGGGTCTTTAATTTCCTATTATGTGGTGTTTTATCTAATTTATCATTACGTAAAGGCGTTTATGGCTAATCGACGACCTACTACAAAATACGTCACAGCCTGCTGACGTCAAAGCCATTTGGTCTTTTAGTATCGTAGGTAACAGTAGTACGCATGTCTTTACCCTTACCTTACGTTTACTATATAATATCGAAAGAAATGTGTCAAATATTTTTCTAATTATAATTCTTTTTTTTATTTATTTTTAATATTTATATTTTTAATTTATTTTTGAACTTATATATGTATATATATACGAAAATAAATCAGAAATTGCATTCGAATTAATGATTTCATTTAATGACCAAGTATTAAAAAAATGATTGTATTTATCGATAACAAAATGGAGCCCCCCAGTATTTTAAATTATTGTTTTATTTAGAATCTCTACTTTGTGTGATATATTTGTTCAATATTTGCATTTACAAATTTATTTTTGTATATATTTTTTTTTATTATTAACTCGTACGATGATTTTTCTAAAATAGCAATTTGTGATTGGTTTATTTTATGTATATATATGTACCTATATAACTATCATTTTGCGGAAAGGAAAAAAAAGAAATTGTGTTCATTCAATCAACTTTTGTTTTGTTTTTTTTAATTCTTTATTTTCTATTATGTATTGGCTAATGTAAATTTGTGTTTATCATTTTCTAGATTAAATTCTCTTCCTGTTTAATTTCTAATGCACAAAATACACTAAATTGTATAACATATTTCTTTGTTTTTTTTTTATTTTTATTTCTTTTCAATTAGCTTTTTTTTGCTCATTATCATAATTTGATTTATTTTTATTTGCATAAATGTACAACAAAGAATACTTTGCTAATTTTATCCGAGTAACGCGTAAAATGGTGGGGGTAAGTTAAATTTTTATTGTTTCACAGAAAATTATAAAAATAAATATTGAAAACAAAATGTTTTCCAATGAGTAAGCAGTAAATTATATAAATAAATTAAAATACTGCACCCGTGTTCTCAGAAACCATTTGAATAAAAGGCTACATTGAACCACAGACAGAATGCCCTAAGGAAATGTTTTTCGATTACTGCTTTATCTTTCATTTTTGAGAAACATGTTCTGAATAAAAGTTATTTAGTTTAAAGTGGTGTATAACCTAAACATATTTTCGATTCTACAGAGTGTTCAGAAAGTAGGTGAACGCGTAATTACTTCCTTATATTAACCTTTTAATGGCGACATATTGAAATTTTTGCCCGATTTGAACAGAGTTTTGGGAACGTTGGCATGTATGTACGGGTAAATTTCAAAAATTAGTAGTAATAAAAAATGTTAAATAATTTTTCTGGTGATACATATCAAAATAGATGTTTTTATGTAATCGACTTTCAGATTTAGAACATTGAAACCTTGTATTTTTCTGGTAGGCTACGTACCTTCCCGGGGAAAACGCGCTAGAATATGGTTGATGCCATTATACCGAATATCGGGAACAACCACCATTTCCTTTGTCGCTTTTAATTTTATCCTGATTTGCATATTGATAGAAACGAGATGCTGCCACAACAGCGAGATTTATGGCGTGAGAAAAAAGTTTCCATCGCCATTTTTTTTAATCTGAGTCGTGAACGATAGCCAGCACACAGTCTATCAAGGAGATCAACACCACCCATTCCTTCATTATATTTTTTGATGAGGTTAGGTTGCTGGACTCCCTTTTTATGTTCTCCTTTTCCTACTCTTCTGATAGTCTTTTACAGAAGAATTACTCCAAAATGATGCAAAACTATTACTAAATGGTATTCCCGAATGTGAAATAATGCAACCGCCTAGAAGCAAGTTGCATAAACGCGTTTGCCGGCAAGAAATGCGCCAAATCCCACTGCATCCATAATTTGCATGCCAACGTTCCCAAATTGAGAGAATCGCATTTTTTACCTCAATGCTGAGAACTGGTACATACATACTTATCACAAATGATGTATTAATGAATTAATTAATTATATAATAACTAAAGTAAAAATATAAATGTAAGTATGAATACATCAAATATCAAAATTCTTAATATTCACAAAAAAAATTGTAACGCAATGTTAATATTTTTAAAAATATACGTAGGTAAACCTTCCAAGTTCTCTGATTGTTAATTATAAAAATTTTATGCAAATAATATGATTAATTCAATAAAAATTAGATTTATTAGTATGTTTTCATTTTGGGAATGTTTGCCATTAAAAGGTTAAATGGAACACCTGTATATTATTTCATTTTCTGATTCTACTATATGACTATTCTTAACATTAACGTTGCTAGGGGTCTTTCTTTAAATGATGAGGTCCGTGTAAAAATCTGGTTAAAGTGAGATATACTAGGCGTGTACATTAATTTTTCAAAACGAAATATGGAATACTGTAACCATATACACTACCGGCCATAATTATTTGCCCACCTACGATTTTAGAAAATTATTTATTAATTGTTATTTAGGGAGTATAATTATTTATCTACAAATAAAAGAAAGATATCACATTAAATAATTCCGTACAGGAGTCCTCTGATACTTGGTTATCGATTGAATCTCCTTAATCCGAGCTCCAGGTAAGGCCATAAAAAGACCCGAAATGTAATACAATTATCCTTCATTAATAAATATTTCAACAATTCCCTATTTACCCGAACTGGAATTATGAATTTAGATTTAGCGGTTCTTTTAAACAGCGAATATCCTTAATAAAATTATCTAAAATTAGTATTAAAATGCTGAAAACAAGAAAGTTGCCTTTAGAAATTCGCATAATGATTGTTGCTTTACATAATCTTAGCCGAAGTAACAAAATCATCGCAAGAAAATTGAAATTAAGTCGCCAAACTGTTGTCTATAACGTTAAAAAATATCAAAAGGCTAGCACATTATTAAATAGCAAACGAACAGGACGACGGAAAATGGCAACACCAGCGGAAGATCGTCGATACTTGTATATTTTTTCTTGGACAGTAGGGATAGAGCGGCTTCGTTAGATTTAATGTATGTCCTCTCACATCAATCGGTACGCGGCAGAAGAGGAAGACCCATGTGTCTTCAAAACGGCCTTTCCGAGTTAATTAATTAATAATTTGTGTGTTGTTCACCATGAATATTTTTTCTAAGGTTGCAGTTTCTTTTGACTTCAAATTATTCCTCTAAATACTTCCTAAAGTGGGAGGTCAATAAATTCAAATTCAAATTGTAACCGATTTTTAAAAATTTGATCAAATACTGAAGCCATTTATTTCTGGAGAACACTTCTTGGAATTTGCCATTAAGTCTTGAAGAAATAGAATCCTCGAGATTGCCACTTTTTGATAAAATCTTATTGTTGCAGGTAGATGAAGAAATGTTGCGCTGGATACGAATTTAAAATTGGAAAGTAGCTGAGAAGATTGCATTGAAAATAGTAAATTACTTCGTACACAAAAGAAAGAAAAGATTCTTTAATAACGAGAAATAATTCTGTAAAATACTCAACTATTTTTTAATTTCACCAAAAAGAAAATTAGATCTATCTCAAACAGTTATATGGAGAGTTTACAAATACCGAAGATATAAGGAAATACACATAAAGTGATCGTTCCTAAAATCCTCTTGAATTCTGGCAGCCCGTACCAAAAAAAGAACATTACATCGTTTGTGCAGGATTTTTTAATCTGCTGAAAATGTCGGCCAACCTGCTACCCAAGCTTCATCAAAATGGAGAGAGGACAACTGTTAGTTAAAAAATAATTGATCTGAAGATCTTATTGTAATGTAATTCTATTTAAAAGATGTCGCTTTCTCTTTTTTAATTGACATAAAAAGCAATATTTAAACTGCGTGTCAAAATTATGAGACATTTGCTTCTTCAAGATGATAATACAAAAAGAGACTGAAATTATATTTTACTCGTGTAAAACTTGTAAAAACTTTCGTGAGGTTGCTTTTGTCTAATGGTATATTTATAGTGAAGCTACGCTACTGGATAAGAGCGACGAGTTAGCAAAACGGGCCAATCGGTCAGCGTTGTACTTTTCCGTTACGTGCTCTGATTGGCCCGTTTTGCCAACTCGCCGTTCTTATCGAGTATCGCAGCTACACTATAAACGCTCCCTAACACATACAGAATTTCAAATTATTATTATTTTTATTTTTTATTAATAATTTAAACAGGACTATAATTGTTTGATAATACTCGATATAAAGACAAAAAGATGTAATGCGAAATTCCCTAAAAGTTGTGCTGTTTATACATGTATTCGTATTTAGTCTAGTTTATTAATGTTAAAATATATACGCATATTATGATAATTATCTTTAAAAATGTCTCAAGTTTTGTCTCGTAGATCAAGCAAGCGTTTAGCAATATAAAGAAAACGGTCATAATCTACAACTCAAGTACAATATAATTTATTGGTGTTAATTTAGAAAGATGAAAAATATAAAAAAATATATAGAGAAATAAGTGGCTATATTTAAAATTTAAGCTGTGTACTTCAATTTTCATTTTAGGTATCCAAATTATTTTAGTCGGGATTCGAAATGGATACACATAAAATGTATAAATAAGAGAAAACATGTCATACATAGCAAATAGAATTGTAAATAAAAGAGAAGATAGAATGATTGTTGTTTTTTTATTAACGTCATTATTATAAAGTAAAAATATATTTTAACACAATATTAGTCAATATAGATCTTCGTGTAAGTAAACTGTAAATCGTATATTAATGAATAACAGTGTCGTGTCATCAATGCAATTGAAATTATAGTCCATTTCGATCCTTGATAAACACCGCTACTCATAAGTTTAAGGGCATCTATCCATATGCAGTTGAACGATTCAAAAACCCCAAGCAACACACTTATCCAAGAGAACATTCGATGAATATTGGAAGAATACTGAATAAATAAGCAGTGATAAGCATGAAAATTGACTTAGGAACCTATCTAGAGATTCATTATTCATTAGGTATGTATACTACCGCTCGTAAATATCAGGGCACCTCAAATTTCAGGGCAAATCATTAAATATCTAAATGGAAATATTAAAATATGTACTTGGTAAACTTTAGGTTCGTATACGAGGTATGGCAATTAAATAACGAGAAACTGTTTCGAACACTGGCAGGTATTCAACGGCGTAGGCATAAACTTCCACAGTTTTACTAAATGCATAATAAGCTTCAACTCGGTCGAGTGCTTTATGTGTGAATTAGTAGCTTTGAAAGATTGGTGTTGAAGCGTTGTTTGTCGAAAAAATGTGCGATAAAAAACTCGAACAGAGAATTGTGATGAAATTTTGAACGAAATTAGGCGTGAAACCGTCTGTTATTTTACAAAAATAAAAGAGCGCGTTCGAGACTTGTTGGCAAAGTAAACAGTGCGTTGAGATTGGAGAAGAGCGTCCTCAAAAAGTAAGAATGTCGCGGTCACAAATGAAGACAATGCTCATTTGTTTCTTCGACATCAATGGCATTGTCCACAAAGAATTTGTTCCGCAAGGCCAAACTGTTAATTTGGCCTTCTGTGTTAAAGTTTTGAAGCGGCTGTGTGCCAGGGTTGCGCTCGCCCATTCGTCGCTTCTTATTAGACAGTTTTTAGCGAAAAAGATAATTCCAATGCTACCTCACTCCCCGTACAGCCCAGATCTGGCATCACTGGACTTCTGGCTGTTCCCAAAAATTAAAAGTCCCATGAAAGGGCAACGGTTCGACTCCATAGAAAATATACAGAAAGAGAATTTCGAGCGACTTTCAGAGGTGTTTCCAGAAGTGGGAAGAGAGATGGAATAAGTGCGTGGCACTCCAGGGGAGTTACTGTGAAGGAATGAATGCGTGATTGTGTTCAGTTTTTTATAATAAAGCTTTAATAAAGAAATTCTCGTTAATTAATTACCACGCCTCGTATGTGCGTCGCATAATTGGGGCATTCTTGCAATTAACTTTAACAATGTTTTCGGAGTTATTCGAGCCCATGCTGCTTGTAGTTTGTTCCACATGTCACCTGCTGAAGTTGTAACAGTTTTTTTTACTTCCCGATTGAGTTCTTCGCATAATAACTTGATGGGATTCAAGTCCGGTATTTAGGGTGATCATTTCATGATTGTTAGTATCCCTTCCTCTTACAACGGTTCTAAATATTCCTTGCATAATTTTGAAGTGTTTTGGGTCATTGTCTTGTTGAAATACAAAATTGTGACCCAAAATTCTTACACCAGAGGGTATTGCATTTTCCTCTAAGATGACATGTGTATTATTTAATGAATTTAAGTGAATCTTACTGATTATTAGCATCCTATTCAATAATGCTGGAATGTATTTCCTAAATACATTCTTTGTATACAAAAATCTAAAATCCAAGGGTGCCCAAATACTTATGAGCGGTAGTTTCCGGGGAATTCTAAGGGCAGGAGATCACTTAGGAGGTTTATCTAAGACATTAATTCAAATAACTTCACCATATTTCTAATGATGATCTTAAACTTATCGGCGGTAGTACAGCTGTTAAACAATAAAGAAAGATCAATCTCGATATAGCTAATAAATCAATATTACGAATTTATATACGTACCATATATGATTCGCTTTAAATTGTACGGTAGACGAGAATTTCATTTGATACCTTCTTGCAAAAGGGAAATAGTATTGAGGTCTTAAGATGTAAATTTTAAATAATCTTATTTTAAATATATGTAAACTGCATATAGTGTTTGAATAAAGTGATATATTTTCTACGTATTGGATTTTAATGCATCTACAAATATCTGCCAACTTGAACCAAATCAGAAGGTTATTAACGAAAGGATATTATTTTTGTAAGGATAAGATCTTGGGAGTTATTAACCCACGTGCTTCAATTAATTTCAATAATTCGCATTTTATATGGATATATTTTAAGAATCTTCAAGTTGTGCAAAAAATCGCGGATTAATTTTGACTTTACATAAAAATATATCCTATTGAATTATTTCGTTGTGAGATATTTTATTTTAATAAGATTATCGAGATGCTAACTTAGGGTCAAGCACAAAAGTTCTCGCTACTACAGCGTTAAGCCTATTACAATTTAATTTAATTATTCAAAAAAGTGAAAAAAAGTTAGTTTAGGGTTTACTCCACCGGAAACGAGAACTGCTATTACGAATGTTATCAGTTTTAAAATATAACGTAGATTATGTTCAAATTTATTCTGTTTGCTTTAACGATGACAACAATCAGAAGCTTGCATCATCAGTAAGTTAGGAAGCTTGTTTAATTTACTGTTCATAATAAAAAATATTTTAGCCGTAATCGCACTTTGAGGGATAGGGACCATTTTCCCGAAGAAGCTAGTCTATCATTGAGAGATATTTTACCTTTAAGACCTAAAATGTACGATAAAAATCGTGCACCAAAATTTCAAGGTCAACCTACGATTGTTTACTTTCACGTGACTGTATTGTCTTTGGATTCAATCAATGAGGAGTCCATGGTAAGTAAATAATGATTTCTATCGCTTACAATTAGACCTATTTCGAAAAAAGAAATATCAACATTTTAGACATACGTAACAGATATATTTCTCGCACAAAGCTGGCGAGATCCAAGATTAAGATTGCCAGAGAATATGAGTGAAGAGTATAGGATCTTAGATGTTGAGTGGTTGCACGATATTTGGAGACCTGATTGTTTCTTTAAAAATGCTAAAAGTGTGACATTCCACGAAATGACCATCCCCAACCATTATCTATGGTTATACCATGATAAAACGCTTCTGTACATGTCGAAATTGACTTTGGTCTTGTCTTGTGCAATGAAATTTGAATCATATCCTCATGACACCCAAATATGCACAATGATGATAGAAAGTTGTAAGTACCGTTGGGGAGCTGTTTAATATTTTTAGCTACTTAATAAATTCTCTTACAATTAGTGTCGCACACAGTTCATGACTTGGTGTTCATATGGAATATGACCGATCCATTAGTCGTTAATCCAGAAATAGAATTACCACAACTAGATATTTCTAATAATTACACTACAGATTGTACAATTGAGTATTCCACAGGTAACTGTCATATTGGTATAGGTATTCACTAGATGTAGATGTAATGGAATTAATTTTCTTTAAGGAAATTTCACTTGCCTAGCTGTTGTCTTCAATTTAAGACGTAGATTAGGCTACCATCTCTTTCACACTTACATTCCATCAGCATTAATTGTAGTGATGTCATGGATATCATTTTGGATCAAGCCAGAAGCTATACCAGCAAGGGTAACTTTAGGAGTTACCTCTCTTTTAACTTTAGGTATGTTTAAATCATTGTGTAAAGAACTTAACACATTATATTTCACTTTAGCTACTCAAAATACTCAGTCACAGCAATCTTTACCTCCAGTTTCCTATGTGAAAGCTATAGATGTTTGGATGTCCAGCTGTTCAGTTTTTGTCTTTTTATCTTTAATGGAATTTGCTGTAGTTAATAATTACATGGGACCTACAGCAACAAAAGCTATGAAGGGGTACTCAGATGAAGACCTCCATTCAGATATAAATGAATATAAGGTTTGATTCTCCTCAGTGGAAGGTTAATAAACAATTTAACATTTCAGGATATAAATAGACCCAGATTTAGTATGGCTAGTCAACCCCAATACGAAACATTCTGCAATGGTAGAAGCGTAGCTATATGTATAGACCAATTCTCCAGATTTTTTTTCCCATTTTCATTTATAATCTTGAACGTGGTATATTGGACAACTTTTCTTTGACAGTATTGATTAAATCAAGCACAATACGTTAGGTAATTAATGTATTATATTTCGTAAAAATGTTAGAAATAAAACATACGAAAATTATCTACCTATAATAGTTCACTTTTAATTTCACGTGTAACAAGTATATAACCTCCTGCAAGATGGCAAATTCATTTAGGGAAAAGTCCCTAGATAATGTAAACGCACTTATTACTTGTCACTCTTATGTTATCCTGATACCATCTCAAAAATTCGTTCGATTTCCCAATTTATTGAAAATGTTAGAAATTGTAGTAGGAGTACAATGGAATAAAGAGCGCCAAAGATTGCAAAAAGGTGAATCATCTTTTGGTTTTGAGGGAAAGAAGCCCAGATGTTTTTGACAATATCAGGGTAGCAGTTGTAGAAAAAGCTCAATTTAAGTGTATTTCCGAAGAGAAAAGTATCTCACTAAAAATCAAAATACATATATTTGAATTTGAATACCTTTTCTATCTTACAATATACTTGATAGTAACCTGTTGGGAAAACACAGTTTCATTTACACGCATGAAAGGTGACATCTTTTAATCCCTATCCGTATCATTGGGAAATTTGTAAGTGAGATAACTTCCTCTCCAACCCATTGCTATTGTTATCACTAGTATTTCTGTATAGGCACCTATTATATATTTATAGTTTACTTCCTGTTATTAAAGGGTAAGAGATTTATTACTGTATATTTTCAAACAATATTTTCTTGAAGATAGTAAATAGTTTTCTTAATTCCAGAAAGCGTTTAGGTATTGTTCATAAAGTTATATAGTTATATAGTTTCATTTTCTTAAAATAAGGCAGCTCTTGAAATGCATATTACTTAATTGCGCTTACCTTGTTTAAAGCAGTGTACATAATGCAGTAAATTATTCACATCGCTTGTGATTTTAAAAAAGCTAAAGTAGAGGTTATCTACAGAGTAATGGCCAAACAAAAGTGAACGATGTACAGTCATGCCGTCCTAGATAGTAGCGACAGAAGCCCGAATATAGCCACAGTTACTCATACAATGATATAACCTTTAACGTACAACGTTTTATAAACATTTTCAAAAGAACCGGTTAATGTAATATTTTTTTCTTTTTGTTACTGTTTAGCACGTGTATTAATTTAACTATAGTTTTTTTAGATAATAAATAATAATAATAATAATAAAACGATATATAAACTTAAATATTAACTCATTAATTATTAAACTACACAAAAATAATCCCTTTTAAATTACATTATTAAAGAAATAATTTAATTATACTGTAACCTATAAAAAGAACTTTTTCATGAGCTCATACACTTGCTCCTAATTTTAATTATAATCCTTGTAGCTGGTCTGATGATATGTTTTTTTAACACAGAACTGGTCGCCTAATTTCTCAATAGAACTCTGTGAAATCTGGACCATTTTTTCATTCCTACTTTTAATATGAATATTTTCTTAACTTAAAACTGAATGATTTACCTGGAAGAAACATTTTTCTGTCTTGGATTTTCTCGCTTTTCTAATCCTAAGAAAATATTCATTTAATCGAAATAAAATTTCAAGAAAACTATTTTCTTATATGTATTATACATTTTTACAGTCTTGAAATAAAAATATTTTCTTGTTGCAAGAAACCATTTCTTTGCGTGTGCCCAATAGTAATGATAGATTGTAATAAATTTGGAGGAAATATGAGAGTAGAGAGAATCCTTTTAATGGCAAATGTAAATGAATGTTCCCTTTCTTGTAGTGTATTTTCCAAAATTAATGCATTAGCAGCTGTCCATTTTCATAATTTATAGTAAACAAAAAAACGCCAATTATAGCGTTTATTGAAATTTGCAAAAATTGAATGCACAAATTTTAAAAATTAAAATTTCAAGCTTGTTGTTCCCTTATTTCTATAGCAACTTGTTGTCAATAAGGGAAACTAACGAGAAGTAATTTTCATCATTTGTAGTGTAATTTATACAAAAATTAGTGATTCAGAAGTAAAGCTATACCCAACGATATAGGGGAAACTGCTGAAACTGTGGCTTCTTCATTTTTGCCTGGAAAGTTCCTGTGTACTCGTACGAATATGAAGAAGAGCTATTAAAGCTTTTTTCATATTACTCAATGTCGTCAGATGGTTGCATTTCTAAAAGATCGAGAGTTTTTACCACGCAAGATCATGTTAGATGCAAAAGAATAGGAATTCTTTTGTGATGAAAATTATTAGGATCATTGGAATAAGTGGAGCTAAGAGAAGAGAGAAATTAAAAGATCCACTTCACTGTAGAATATGTAAAAGATAAAGGTGATTTTTTCAAATGTTTGTATCTAAAATTTTAAGAGAATTTATTGTTATTATTGTTACTGAAGATGGAAATATAAGTAATTAACATCTGTTACTTATCTTTTGCTCTATAACAAGGATTGCTCAAAACAACCGATTTGTCTGTCCATGGACAAGCCTCATAAAATTCTATTGTTACTGTTGGAAGTTTTAATGAAGTAAATATGGAGGAAATGTTTCGCAAATGTGTTTTGATGTGCCCAAATTCCGTTGATTATGATAAATTTTGTGTATCATACTTATCGCAATTTTTTTGAAGCTGTCTTATCCAGAGTTCTACTTCTTTGTTAGCAAATTCTGGAGCATATTTGCTAACTGACAAAGGTCATGAAGGGTGGAGATGTAATTCTGTTACTGAGGAATATATTGAAAGTTCCATAAAAAATAAAAAGTTGAAATTCCTGTACAACTTGCTTCAATTTCTTTATTCAAAATTAACATAACAAACTGTAATAATTTTGCTATTAATATTTGTCGTTAGTAAAGCTTCCAAATTATTAATATGTTTTATTTATTTTGATTACTAAGTATTAAGTATTTTTCTTTAAAATTGTTTATCTGATTTTCAATTTAATTACAAAAATTATGAAAATCTTTGACCATTAGGAGACAAATTGAGTGTTTTGTGCAATGCTTATTTCCCTACTATCCTGATCACTAGAGCGGGCCAAATCGCGCCATCCAACAGAATCGGAATCAGGCGCAACGGCCGCTTATTGTAAATAGCGTATATGTGAGTCACAGCATATATATATATATATATATATATATATATATATATATATATATATATATGTACACGCTGAGGTGTTTTTATTTTCATTATGATTTTTTATTTGATTGAAAACGGTATGCATTGTAAATGGGATGTAATAAGGAAATAACTGAGAAACTGAACGCTTTTTTTATTCTATTGTACTTAATAATGTAACTGTAAATAAAGATATAATAAATAAATTCTATCCTCTTAATAATGCGGATAGGCTTGTTTAAAAAGTTGCACCATCAGATAAGTTTCCACATTTGCCTCGGTGAAGGATGTTCGCCGAGGCGAAAAAATGTTCTTATATTTCGAAAACGACCGTTCCACGTCTACCGAAGTAAGACAGGCGTAATTAAAATAATCTTTAGACTTAGTCAAGAAATCTGCAGATGCCCCATCGCACATTTGTCTTAATCTCGTGTAGTCCGGATTCTTTTTTAAAACACTATCGAACTTAGCTAAAACTCGTCCACTTGTTGCATCGTTTATACTGTGTAACAATGTACTAACTTCGTCCACGACTTGCACTGATTCTACCAACGACAATCCAGAATTTTGCAAATTTTCTATCGCGTCTACTAACCCTTTGTAATTGTTGCTAATATTCTTTAGATGTGTTTCAACAGAATATCGAGAAATCCCTTCTGGCTCATCCTAATAGCTCTAGCTTCGGCAGGGACGAATTGCAAAATAACGGATTTGACTTCTTGAAAATGTTCGTTATAATAAAAAGCGGCTTTTAACCACGTTCCCCAACACGTAAGAATGGGCTGTGGTGGTTCTCGAATACCAGGGCATAACCTGTGGAATGCCCTAGTCCTCTTAGGACTTTTGAGAAACACTTTTTTTGTGTTTGCTATTAATGCATCCACCTCCGGGTAACACTCTCGAATAGTTTGTGCCACAAGATGTAAAGCATGGACTTTACACGTAACATGTAAAAGTCCTTCACACTTTTCTTTAAGGGAACGGCCTACACTACACATTGTTGCTGCGCCATCGCTCATGAACAACAACAGTTGACTGGTTGACACTTGAAATTTTTGTAACGTTTCGAGAACTACGGCCGTAATTGCTTTACTAGTACACTGTTTTAATCTTCTGCTGGCTAATAGAATTGCAAAATTTGGTTTAATAGGATCTAATACGCGCACTATTATATTCAAAATAGAATTTTTTTTGCAATCTGTCGTCTCATCAAGACATAGCCACAGCTGTTTATCTTTTAATTCGGCTTTAATTCGATTTTCAATGTCCTCACGTATTCGTGGAATATCTCTCCGTAACGCTGTCCGAGATGGTAGTATCCACTCGGTATTGTATGTACCCCAGAATTTTCGAAATGCTTTTTTATCAAGTATACGAAGTGGTAGACCACATACCATAAACGTTAAAACCAATTCTAATTGAAATTGACGTTGTTGTGACACACCATTTCTTTTATTTCTGTGGTGTGCGCTATTTATATGTCTTTCACAATCACGTTTGCTCCAGCACAGTAGTTTCTTTTTACAAACTTTACAGAAAATTGTACTCCCATTGTAGTGTAAATCCACAAATTCACTAAGAAATTTATTAACTTTCGTAGGTAATGGCCGTTTATTTTTAATAGTTACGTTAGACATAATCACTAAAGCGAGCACACCGACGCTTGTTTCTAGTATGCCACGAAGTGGTGCAAACGTAACATTTGCAGACTCGTCATTTGTTGATGAATAGAGCGCGTCATCCGTAAATGAATAAGCGCGCTGTTAGTTCGTAGTCGTCGATGAATGAACTTTTTTTTTGTAGTGGCCCACTGTGAACAACGCCCTATTTATCAACGAACACCCAAACTGCAGGTGTATATTTGCGCGCCTTCACGGCGTAATAGACAGTGGTTTTGGTCCTCGTCCTAATAATTACATATTTAAATTACCTATGTTTACATACATATATGCGCCCGGCAGCCTGATTGCGAACCTGGCGCGTGGCGCTCTTGGCCCGCTCTACTGATCACAGAGCAAAAAGCAGTATTTAAGTGTACTTTAGCAAGAGACAGAATAAATGTTTGACCTTACAAATTCATCCATATCATTTCTCTGTAAATGCATTAAGAAACAAATCATTCATTTTAATAAAATACCGAGAAACATTTTATATATTCATTTTGTTTAGACAACACAAAATGCAATTCCGATGAATTATATATGCGTAAGCAAAAATACACCTGAAATATATGAAATAACATTAACTAGAGTGATTATTTATGAAATGTAAGACAGCAAAAATCTTCCAGGATATCCTTTTATTAGAAATTTTGATTATTTTCACAATTCAGCGTTCGATTTTCTATAACATATCGAAAGTGTTAATATTTGCATCAGGGCAACTGGTCACAGGTGGTGTGATTTCGTGATTTCTGAATATCTAAGATGTTCAAACGTATCATTTCCATACACCCCCCAGTGGCTATCCAGCTGCCCTCACGATATCTTCCATTGGAATCTATCTCGTGAGAATAAAAATTGAATTTGAAATGGGGCTGACCAATAGCGACTGCAGATTACGATTCCGAAAATTGAATTCAAAAACTCGAATGGAATCTATAATGTGACCGCTTTCTATATATATCTATATCTATATATATATATTGTATATATCTTGTTTGGTTTTTTGTACTGTCAGGGCGTGCATTCGTAGGAGATCAGATATTATAGGAAATATCGGAACAATACAGGGACGTATCTAAAAGTATTTCGATAATATTTGTTAGTATTCATTAATATTAACTAGTTGTAATCATACAATGACAGTAAGGAAATCGTAACAGCTATAAATAATTACTTTATTGATGCATGTGAAAATACTAAAAATGGAAATGAAATACTGTATCAAAAGGTTAAATACGTAAACGAAACATTCTCTATATATCCAACGGATTATGTGGAAGTAAAGGATGCTATACATTCATTGAGTAACTCTAAAGCAATGGGTGACGATGAGGTACCTATTTCGCTGCTAAAGATTTGCGCAAACAGTATATCGATTCCTATAAGTCACGTTATAAATACTTCCTTCAAAAATGGAGAATTTCCTGAAAAATTAAAATACGCAATAATTAAACCCATTCATAAGAAGGGTAACAAAACTGAATTTAGCAACTATAGACCCATTGCACTTACATCAAACATATCTAAAATAGCTGAGAAGTTGATGTATAATCGAATGACAAGATTTATCTGTAAACATAACATCTTACATAACAACCAAAATGGGTTCGTAAAGAAGAGGTCTACAGCACGCGCTATATTTCAACTACTGGAAGAAACAATAAGGGGATTTAATAACAAAGACATTACAGTAAGTGTTTTAATGGATTTGACGAAAGCTTTCGACAGTGTTCATCATGGAGTTCTGCTGTACAAACTTGAAAAAATGGGATTTAGGGGTGTTGCGCTGAATTGGATCGAGTCTTTCTTAACGGAGAGAAAGCAGTGTGTTACAGCAAGTGAAAATTCTGGAGCAAAAATAAAGTCCAGCTGGAGGACCATCCGGTGCGGCGTACCGCAGGGAACTATTCTTGGGCCTCTTCTGTTTCTTTTGTATGTGAATGACTTACCTGCAATCATCGATAATTTGACGATTTTGTACGCGGATGATACTTCTTGTGTTGTAAGAGAAAAAACGATTCACAGAATAACAGATATAATAGAAACCAATTTAACAACTTTTAAAAAATGGTTCCAAACACACAACTTAAAACTAAATCCAAGTAAAACCCAAATCCTGCCATTTAACATAACTTCGGGCAGTTTTTCGGTGAACTACGGGGGTGAAATACTTACCAGTGTAGAACGGGCTTCTTTCTTGGGCATCACACTAGATTCGGAATTATCCTGGAACCCTCACATTGAAGACTTGTCATCAAAACTGAGTGGGCTGTGTTACGGACTCAAAGTTATATCGCGGAGTGTGAGCGCTGCAGCAGCACTAAGTGTATATTACGCGTGTGTACAATCGAGGCTGCAGTATGGAATTATATTCTGGGGGAATGCAGTCAATATTGAAAGAATCTTTATCATTCAAAAAGCCTGTATAAGAGCAGTGTTTCAGCTAAAACCTAGAGATTCGTGCAGGGAAGTATTTAAAAACAACAAAATACTTACTTTGTCGTCTATTTATATATTAGAGACTGCTTTGTTTGTCCAACAACATTACAGTGAATTGTTTAAAAAATATGAACTCGCGCATAACCATAGTACTAGAGGAAACGCTAACTCTCACTTATTACCGCCTAAAACACATCTTACTAAGATGCAGAAGCAAACCATACATCAATGTCTGAAAATATTTAATCACCTTCCAGAAACACTTAAAAACAACACAAAAATGGTATATAAAAACAAATTAAAAAAATATTTGATCGGTGAATCGTTTTACTCTACTAGAGAATTCTTTACTAAAACAGTTTCTGTAGGGTAATTTTCTTTACTAAATTATTTTTTAATGTGTGTTTTGATTGTGTTGCTTGTGTTTTTTATATATTGT
Organism: Dynastes maya; assembly: GCA_029619315.2. Lineage (NCBI taxonomy): Eukaryota > Metazoa > Arthropoda > Insecta > Coleoptera > Scarabaeidae > Dynastes > Dynastes maya. The sequence continues at coordinate 1,710,632 of JAROYE020000012.1, read as the reverse complement.
ATGTACTTTTTCTATTTACGTTTAACGACAAATACGGTGTAGTTTATACATGCATATTTCGATGTACTTTATTCTTATATAAGTGTGACGTATTCTATACAATTTGTGTATTATGGAATCAATTGACATTGACGAATTCTATGAGTGGCTGTAATACACGGCGAAAATCACTTGATAGAATGTACTACAATATTGTAGGAAAAATATTGTAGCAGTCATTAACATAGCCTACGTGGTGTTATCACAGATAATATTTCAAAGTTATGGTCAAGTTTCTACTGTATTGTTTCACATAAATGTATCGTCTTTTTTCGAACAATCTTTGTGTCGAGACGTTCAGGACAAGATTGTGGCCATTTTTGACATAAAAGTTCCTAACTTTTTTGAAAATATAAAAAATGAATGAGTTTATAATGGAGTCCAAAATCGGTTTCGGGTCGTTCACCAAATAACTCTGATGAGCATGGCGAGCGTTTTCATCAAGTAACGGCAAGGCTCGAACATTGGTACAGCGGCAAAAAGCTACATGCTCTTTTGGGTGATAATAAGTCTCCACAAGTAAACAGTTTCTTTGTTTTTACTTAACTAGAATAGTGAATAAATTGTGCTGCTACCAATATCTAATCTTAGTGTTTCACTCAAAAGTCGAAATATTTTGATCAACTAGTCCTTTTTCCCAGCGTAGGAAGTTATAGTTCATTGTGAAAATGTATAAAGGTTTTCTTATTGATTTTCCATCAGTTGTATAAACAAAACAAAGTGGAAGAATGGAAATTTTCGGAAAGTTCGAAAGTCCAAAGAAAGATTTGTGTTTCGTAATTAAAAATTAAAAAAGCGACAGATGTTAAGAGTAGCAGGAGTTTGATTTCTGGCCGAAGTTTTTAATTTGCGTTCTGGCGTTCAGGCAGCGACATTTTTTTTGCCGACGTTAACTCCTAAAATTCTTACGCCCCAACATGAATAAACGACGATAAACTTTTAGGTGCATTCGTTTAGGGGTGGCCAGTTACAGCATTCGAAATGGAACAACGTAAAAAATCAACTCGGTTCGAATGGTGCGATTGCGAGAGCGGAGCTATAAATTAAAACTTCACGATATGTTTCATTTATGTAATTTGATTTTTGCCCCCTGAATGCGGATCCGTTAGCATCGAATGCCGTTCATGTCATATTACATATTTTATAAGTTTGCCAATAGATGGTATTAATAACAACGACGTTGAATTTCTACCCTACAACCGATCTTGTTAATGCAATAACTTTTTTCATAGTAAATTATTACTTTTATATTTGTCACTCTACCTTTTACATCCACTGGGTTTTCTAATCAAACCTAAGAGGAATATAAAATTTATTTCTTTATACATTCTGCAAACATTATTTAATTGGACATATGTTTCTAAACTAATATTATTACATTCCCGGATTATGCAATAATAATAATAGTGACATTATTGTGATCCAAATGAAGTGAAAAAGGAAATCAAAGACAACATCAACCCAAGAAAAGCGCCTGGATTTGATTTAATCACTGGACAAATCCTAAAGGAACTACCAAGAAAAGCTTTGGTGAAACTAACAAATTTGATAAACGCAGCTTTTCGCTTGAAATACGTCCCTCAAATGTGGAAGGTGGCTGAAGTGATTCTGATACCAAAACCAGGTAAATCACCCCATGAATCAGCCTCATACCGACCAATATCGCTACTCCCGGTTATGTCTAAGCTCTTTGAAAAACTTCTTCTCAGAAGAATTAAACCTATTATCGAAAGGAAAAACCTTATCCCGGATCATCAGTTCGGATTTAGAAATAGGCACTCCACAATTGACCAGGTGCATCGAATAACTAATATAATTGAAGCAGCATTAGAAGAAAAAAAAGTTTGTTCGGCAATATTTCTGGACGTTGCCCAAGCGTTTGACAAAGTTTGGCACGAAGGACTGAATTACAAGCTTAAAAGACTCCTCCCTGACCAATACACAAAAATACTCCAATCGTACATATCTGACAGATACTTCAGGATTAAACAAGAAGATGCCTTTTCAGAACTGAAGAAAATACAAGCCGGCGTACCACAGGGTAGTGTACTAGGGCCTGTCCTTACCTTCTGTACACTAGTGATATGCCAACACTCGAACAAAATACTATTGCCACATTTGCCGATGACACCGCAATACTGGCTCTAGGCAAGGATAATATAGAATCAACAAATAAACTGCAAACAGCCATTACCCAAATTCAACGCTGGACAACGAAATGGAGAATCAAATTAAATGAAACCAAATCAGTACATATTAACTTCACTAACAAGAAAATCGTGTACAGGCCAGTCTACATACACCAACAAATTGTCCCCTATGAGAACACAGCCAAATATCTCGGTATGACTCTAGACGCCAAACTTAGGTGGAAGCCACATGTAAAGAGAAAACAAGAAGAGCTGAAACTCAAGTACAGAAAAATGTATTGGTTAATGGGACGTTGCTCTGCCCTTTCAATATATAATAAACTCTTGCTTTACCAACAAGTCCTTAAACCAGTATGGACTTATGGTATCCAACTCTGGGGTTGTACCAGCCAAAGCAATAGAAACATCATCCAACGCTTTCAGAATAAAGTACTCCGGGGCATCGTCAATGCCCCATGGTACGTACGTAATGACAGTCTACATAAGGACTTAAAAGTAGAGACTGTCGACAATGTAATGAAGCAATTTGCTCAAAAGCATGAACAACGACTTCATCAGCATGTCAACGTTGAGGCCCTCCAGCTCCTGGACAATGATGGCTTGGTTAGAAGATTGAAGCGAACAAAACCATTTGAACTGGTGCAGTGACAATGACCTTAAAAGAACACAAGAACAAAGTGAGTCCACTATACCAGAACCTGAGTGACTATCGTAGGATAAGTACTTAGTTTAAGAACCGTAGTAACTTAAGTTAAAAATAAATAGTTCATTAGTTATTAACTAGATTGCTATACAAGCATCACCGACTGGGTGGCAAAAAAAAAAAAAAAAATTATTGTGATCCCTTTGATAGAAAAACAACCATAATCTCAAATCCTATAGGAATTATAGTAAACAATTATTTCAAGAAATCTTTCGGTTTTATATTTAGCGAATACAAATGATTAAACAATTGTATGTCGTAAATTTCCTTGAGAGTACTAAACCGATATAAGATCCATTGCAAAAACGACGTTCTAAATTAGTAATGATATAGTAAATAGAGCACGATATAGCGATTTTTGCGACTCAATGAGCAATTCATTTGCAAAATAGTATGGGGTGTATAATAGCAGTCAAGTTGGAGTACAAATATCATTGTATTAGGGGGTCCAGCGTGCAGATCTCTGTAAGTTAATTAAATGTTTCATTATGCGACAGATACCCTAGTTCGCGAGGCGACCGTTAGCTTTAGAAGCAAGGACAAATCGAATTACTTACCCCCATTTTAACATGTAATATCCAAAATGCTTTTAGCACTGGGGTGTTTGATAACATCCTGCCAACCAGGGAACAGGTTCGGATTGTAGGGATTTTGGCGCTTTTAGAAAAAAAATACGATTTGTTTTTACCGCTATTTTGATTTGTTTATATTTCTTTTACAATGAGTTTTCTTTGAATTAATAAATAAATCCCCCTTCTTCCTAGAGAATTACTAGAGAAGGTGAGAGTGACCAAAGTTTTAACCAATAGACGGATATTTACACTCCTGGCCATAATTATTGGCCTACCTGCATTTTTGCGTGGATTTTTGAAAATGATTTATTTATTGTTATTTAGGGGGTATAATTATTTACCTATAAGTAACAGAAATAATTAAGGGTCCAGGTAGAGCCATAAAAAGACCCGAAATGTAATACAATTATCCTTCACTAATAAATAGAGTAACCTAAACTTGCGGACTCGCATAGGCGTCGGTATTACGGGTTAATATAAGAATACGAAAAATTCATAAATAAACTAAACCGGTAGAGAAGCAGGCATGTAGTATCGACTTTGAATATAAATCATGTTAAACCGCGCTGAGAGAGATTTCGTTTTAGTACCGGTTGAGTTGTTGCAGAGATTAGTCGAACGGTCAAGGTTATGTACTTACGTGTCGCTTTTGAAAATATAGCTGGTGTTTTTTGTGTGTCGTAGTATTATACTAAGTACATAATTAGTGTATCGTTTCATATAGAACTAATATTTACATACCTAAGAAAACAATGCCTCGTAATAGATTTGCTACTAATGTACATAAGTATGTGTCACTTTTTCCCCATTTAAAATATGACGGTAGTGCAGTTTTTTGCTTAATATGCAATGTTCGTTTGGCTGCATTGGACAGAACTGATTGCCAGGGGCATGTCAATGGTATTAAGCATATGAGAAATGCAAGAACTGAAATACCTTATACACTATTCCTCATACATTTATTAATTATGTTTACCTCTTGTAATCTTCCGTTGTCGTTGTGAGAAAAGCAGCTTTTAAAACGTTTTGGCGGCAATACGTTCCAAAGTACCCATTACCCTCACAAACACAATTACAGAATCATTTGCCGCGAATGAAAGAGATGATAGAAAATGTGTGTAAACGTGATTTGTGTCCCAAAAAAATATGGATTACCGTGGATGAGACGACCGATATAAAGAAAAACAGTATTGTGAATGTAATAGCTCGCGTTTTATCTAGCGAGAACACAGCATCTCGATATTTGTTAGCTTGCAAACGTGTTCAACAATGTACCGCGGAAAATATTCAAAAAGTGATAATGAACGCTTTGAAAAAATGTAAAATTGCCCAAGATCAAGTTGTGATGATTGTGACAGATAGTGCAGCAACGATGTTAAGTGTTGGGCGATCCTTAAAACATATATTTCCGTGCTGCATGCTTTGCATTTAGTTGGTGAAGTTGTTCGACAACATTATGGAAACGTTGATCGGATGATTGGAAGTACTAAAGCAGTGTTTCATAAATCTCCTAAACGTTTAAAAGAATTTCGTAAATTTTGTCCAGGTATTCCAGAATTTCCTGAACCAATTTTAACGCGATGGGGTACTTGGCTAACAGCAGCTTCTTACTATTTGATTCATTTTCAACAAATTCAATCAGTTATAATGCGATTTAATCGGAATGAATCCAAAGCAATTAGAGAAAGTCAAAGAGAATTTCAAATTCCTCAACTTTTAGAAGATTTAACAACAATATGTACCAATTATACAGTATTACTAGATGCCATTAGAAAACTACAATGTACTGAATTGTCATTGCAGGAATTATTAGACATAGTGGAGAGCGTAAAAAAAAAATTACACACATTAAATTATACGCCAGGATTATGCGCTAGTCAAAAGTTGGCAGATGTTTTAAGGAAAAATCCCGATTTTAATACTTTAGAGGCCGTTTATAATAAGTGTAAGAATAGTGAACTTTTAAGCGATTTTGGAAAACAGTTTCTACATGCAAATGTAACTTCCTTAGATGTGGAGAGATCGTTTTCTATGTATAAGAATATTTTTTCTTGTCGACGCACAAGGTTTAAAGAAGCAACTGTGGAAACATATGCAATGATGCAAGTTTACAGTAGTTCACATCCTGATGCCTCTAATTTGTTGAATAATTAGCAAGTAAGTTTATTTATGAATTTTTCGTATTCTTATATTAACCCGTAATACCGACGCCTATGCGAGTCCGCAAGTTTTGGTTACTCTACTAATAAATATTTAATGTAGTGCAGGTAAAGATAACAATTCGCCATTTACCCGAACTAGAATTGCAAGAAAATTCAAATTATGTCGCCAATTTGTTGACTATAACGTTAAAAAACATCAAGATGCTGGCACATTATTAAATAGAAAACGAACAGGGCCACGGAAAGGGACAACACCAGCGGAAGATAGTCGAATAATCATGACGAGTAAACGGAATAGATGAAAAACTGCACCTGAAATAACGGCTAAAATATGTATTGAGCATGAAAAATAAATGAGTTTAATAACCGTGAAAATGAAGAGGGGGTGATTTATTTGGCCGAATAGCGTTGCGTAAATCACTCTTACGCAAGCAAAATAAAATAAAACGGATCTAGTGTGCTAAAGAGAAATGTTTTGTAGACCGACGAGTCCGAATTTGAACTCTTCTGTTCCAAGAGAAGAACGTTCATTCGAAGGTCGAAAGGAGAACGAGCAGCAGAATCATGTATAGTACTTACAGTCAAGCACGGGGCCGGATCAGTAATAGTTGGGGATTGTTTTGGCGCCGCATCCATAGGAGACTTGGTTAAAAAAGATGGAATCTTAAGAAAAGAACGCTACTGGGATATTTTGGAAACAAATGCTAGGCCATCTGGAATAACTTGGTGACTATTTTACATTTCAACATGATATTTAGAATCGGTGGAACGCCAAAGCAATATCAAGATAATCAAAAGCCCAGATACTATCCCATAAAGCTTTTGTGGGAGGAACTCGATAGGCTGGTGAAAATAAATCCTTCAACTTCCAAGGAATCGTTGTGGAAACAACTACAAGAAGCCTGACTTAACATAGAACCCGTTACTTTGACGAAATTGATAGAAAGAATTCCGGAAGATATGATTGTTTCTTTTCTTTTCTGATAACTTTTGTATTCTTTGGCTCCTTTTTTAAATAAAAGGGGTTGTTACAGATATTATTTTCTTCTGTATACTTAAGTAATTCTAGGAAACACGTGTAAATCTGCTTCGTACTGTGATATCGAGGTTTATTTCTATTATTGGATTATATAAATCAATATTCTGATTAGAGGATTTGCTATTCTCTCGAACCCCTCAATGGATAAGCCCGCTGTTATAACATGTGTGACCAAGGGAGAGGGTTTCTTAATTCCACAGGTAATTACTATTTTAATCCGAGGTTAAATAATAAAAAAACATATTTGAAGCTTTTAATTCTTCTTACGGAATCCTTTTTCCGTTTGGAGAATATAAATTGTCAATTTTTAATATACACCGTTCTCTAAAACATTTATCTGTATAACATTTTATATATTTATATTTTTTTTTGTTCAAAATATACATAGCTTTACATTTATCCAATCTTTTTATTTTCCTTTGCAAAAACTTTATGCCTGTAATGCTTCCCGATATATAGAGTATAGAGTTACAAAGATAGCCAAGAAATGTATACATAGTGAGTCATTTTGATCCTCAATAATTGAAAGGCTTCTTCAATTTAATTTAAATTATCACTAAAGAAGCATAATACGAGGGTAAGTCAAATATCGTGATTAAATTCCGCACACATGACCACAGAGGCGCCAACTCAACGCATGCGCAAGCGGCCGCCACTACGATAACCTTCAAAGCTTGTTATGGCGAAGTGTAGATAATATTTAACTTATCCTCGTAGAATTTAAAAGTAATAATTATTGAGCGTGTATGGTCGGTTCATCTTCATTAAAAGTAACTTGTACTTTTTTTTTAAACTATTTTTCAAGTTTTAAAAATATTGTGAAAGGTTGACTTGTTTCACTACTGCGCAAGAAAGATATTAAATTTTAATATACCTCTTTTCACGATATAATCAATATTAATAAGGAATTTCTGATTTGAAAATTTGAAATTTATTAGGATCGGATCGTAATTTCGAACATCGGCAAACTTAACGTTGGAAATATCGAGAGGCTGCGAATTATAAAAAACGCATTAGGTGTAGGAGCAGCGCTTTTGATCAATACCTTGAAAGCGTTAATGATTCTCACACCATTTTTTTAAATCGGAGTCATTTTAGATACAAGGGGAAGTCGTTAGTGGCTTGAATGCTTTCATAACGCCGGGATAGGGGGTTGGTTCATTACTTTTAAACGTCCACAGGGTTCAAAAAGAATTTCAAGGTTATACTTATATATATAGGAGTATAAATTCGTAAAGTCGACGATAAATTAAAATTAAAATATTTTAACAGCAAAACGCTTATTATTAATTATAATATACTATGTTAACAATTGGAGTGTTAGAGTGTTCGACGGTAATGTATCTCTTGATGAAATGCACCACGAATAGACACGGACATTCATACGAAATATCTAAATTCAACTTTAATTGAGATTAATGATATGCAGAGTAGCTCTATCTTCAGTTTCGGAGCGACCTCTGGAATATCCCTCTGCTACAGAATTTTCCACACCCCACTTGCTTCTGTAGCACTGCTGATCGTAGCGCAGTAGAAGTAGACATCGTTCTTCTACGCGTTGTTAGAGTACTGATTGAATTGATATAGAAACTACTCCAGATGAACTACTATGCTTTTATCCCGAATAATTCCTCCATTTCGTAATAATGCTCCGTTATTTTTGCATTTCTATATACGAAAATGTGAATTTAAAATGTAATCAATCTTAGAGAAATGTTAAAAATACAAACGAATAGGAAAAAGATAGATTTTTAGCTGTAAAAACACTATTATTACTTAGATTTGATAATAATAATCATTTGTAAAGCACATATAAGAAAATGGGTAAACTTTCATTTCTATGTTGAACGTTTTGAAGTGTGAAATACCACATTAATTAATTGTGGGATCAAATGGGTGCAGTGGGGAATATTCGACATATTTATGGGCAATAACTTTATAAATTTATTAAGATGACTTCAGCTTAGAAAATATTACTTAGTTCGCATGCAGAGAAATGTTTACTTGTCCGCCTTAATTCAAGATAATCACTTTCTCTCTGCGCATTCTTGGACGTAGAGGGTGCTTTTGATAACACTTCCTTCGAAAGCATTGAGAGAGCGACTTCTGCCAAAGGCTTTCACCCGTCGTCTACAAAATGGATCAAAGCCATGCTCCAAAGTCGACGAATAAGCGCCACGTTAGAATCCGAAACGACAACAATTAGAGTTAATAGAGGCTACCCCCAAGGAGGGGTCCTGTCACCTCTGCTCTGGTGTCTTGTTGTAGATGATCTCCTACAGAAGTTAACTTCTAACGGATATGAGGTACGTTGACGACCTGGTAATCATGATCTGTGGAAAATATGAGAATATTATACCGCAAGTTATGCAAAGAGCTTTTAATCACACCTATAAGTGGTACCAAAATCATAGCCTGCGCATAAACCCGCAAAAGATTACAATCGTCCCTTTTACAAGGAGAAGAAAAGTCTGTCTTAAATCACCCTCCATCCATTTTGGAGTTACGTTTGATAAAAAACTAACATGGAACTGCCACATATCCAACTTACAGAAAAAAGCTATTACGGCATCACTAGTATGCCGAAGGATGCTTGGTAAGGACTGGGGTCTTAAGCCTCATATGATCTTCTGGTCCTATACAACAATAATCAGATCCATGATCACCTACGCCGCTCTGGTTTGGTGGCCAAAAACAACTCAGACGACTGTGCAACAGCATGTCTCAACATCACAGGAGTGATGCGTGTCTGTCCCACAGCAGCTCTGGAAGTCTTGCTGGGAATAACGCTGCTTCACATCTATATTCAGAAGCAGGCTATATCGAGTGCCCTCACTCTTACTAGAGCGAAGGGATTACAGCCTAGGGATCTTAGAGGGCATCTCAAAATCCTTGAAGAAACCAACGTAAATTATCTGATGTATATTGCAAAGGACACGATCCCTATCCAATATAATTTTGATCAATGAAATTTTGTTTATTTGCAATTACGCTGTAACTTGAAAACAAATGAAAAAATAAGGACATATATAATTTATAAATTTAAAAATAATTCACTAAATGATATACACTTCCCTTACTTAATTCATTACGTATATAAAGTACTTAACCTAGCCAGGAATTCTTTCTATATACCTCCCTCTATTCACCATTAAACTGCCTATTTTTAATCTCCAATACAATGTATGTTAGCTGACTCCACAGGTTCTAACAGTAACGGTGCAATACCGGCTTTGTGATTTTGCTACAATAAAGGGGCTGTATACACCACCCCACTAGTTATTATTGCATAGCATTATAGTTGAAGAGTCTCTTTTTAATACTAAATTGAAATTAATGATAATAAGAATAATTTGACATTGAAATATTAACTTGCCATAATGTAATGTAATAGAGATATAATATTTTTTAGCTGCAAATAGGTTTCTTTATCTTTTTTGGTATTAATCAGATCAACCATAGACACTTTAGTTGATGAAAAATGTTACGATTAATCAGCCACATTAAAAGGAAAAACTTATATTCGAGCATGTCACTAAAAATGAATTATCTAATCATTAATGCCAAGATGAGGGAGAAAATTGAATTAGTATTGAAGTTTTCTAATTACTCAGCAATGAAAAATAGTCAGTCGAGTGTAACTAACTTCCTATTGCTTTGTTTGCTACTCCATTAGAGCAATTTCATTATCCATTCTTAAGTTAAAATTAAATTACAAGGAAGTGATATTTTCTATTGTTAATGAATTCCTATTTGCGTAGGCATCTTTGATCCAAATAACTTTTCCTTGTTTAAAATATTCCCCCTTTTTTACCAACACTGTACTTTTTCCGCTATATATTTTAAAATAATTTAAAAAATTGTACCAGCTATTCTATTAACATTGGAATCTAGGAAACTATTTTATTATGTAGAAACTTTATATATGGCTACATTTATCCTGGAATAATAAACATTTTAAAATAAAAATAGTAACCTACAGTATACAACTTATTAAAACAACAAAAAATCGGCAAAATTGCTCCTAAACTGTTTGTGGAGCAATACATCAAAAATTAATTGGGCCTTCACTACACTGTCTATGATTGCCGATTTGCACCTCAACACATCTGGAGAGCAAAGAACGACTTGGTTGACTTATGTAATTAATTCAAAAGTATTAATTTTTTGAATGAATTGATAAGAATCCAGAATATTTTGTTTGAATTAAAGAGTTCAATGTCTATTGCAATTTTCAAAGTGTATCTCTAGTTACGCGATTAACTCTCATAACACCATAGAGGTTCTGAAGATCCCAAGACCTCTATGCATTTACGTTTCTTTAAAATGCTTTTATCAAAAATCCATAAACATTCAAGAAACTGGCTGGAGAAAAATCATTTCTCTCCAATATTTTTGTCAAAAGCATTTTTGAGTGTAAAAAGCACATAGAAACTTAACCTTCTAATGCTGTCATATTTCTGCCCAAATTATGCACGCAATGAGATGTATTTTGAAATCCAGACACTGATAATAATTACAAATATTGAAATTACTTTTTCAAAAATGGATATGCCGAACGGAAACCTAAAAAGGTTAACATTTTTTGTTAAATTCTCAGTTCCTGTGCTTTTTACTGAAATAATTGAGTTCAATTTATTCTATTCATGCTTATAAGTATAAGTTATAACTAAAAATAAGGAGAACAGTATTTTGTTATCAATGGAATAGTTAATTATTTTAATATATTCTTCAAACATTATTGAATAATCAAATACGCTTCAACATGCGCTCAAAACTTATGCAATAAATTCCTTAAATTTGAAGCAATTTGTTTTTCAAAGAAATGCTCGGACAAGTCAATTCTTTTTATTTATTTATTTTTTAATTATTTCAATAGATCATTTAAATGTCTAAACGGTACTTTAATACCTCACATAACAACATTTTGGAATAAAAGTCATTTAAAGAGTGAAAAACATAAATTTTATCAATATAACAAAAAGCAATCATCATTTAAATGAAACTCAGCGCATAGAAATGTTAATTCTTGTTGGGTGTGGCGATAAAACCAAAACTGAGTAAGAAATCTGCAATTTCTTTACTACGAAATATCCAAATGGAAATATCAGCTAGTCCACGGTGAGTAAAATTTAAAACAAAATATATTTTTTCATATGTTTGAAGGTACGCTTAACACTGACCGCTACCTAGAGTTCTTAAGATTAAAACTCGATGAGATTTTGGATTTCAGTTGCAACACTTTTAAATGAGTAGTTTCCAAATAAGTGGCTAGGAAGTCATGGACCGTTTGTTTGGCCTGCGAGGTCAGGCGAGCTGCATTAAAAATGAGGTATATAAATCTCCCCATGAGTATTCCGAAAACTTCCGAAAAATCATGTGCAAAATTTGCTGTTAAATATTGATGGCCGAATTTAACGAAAAGTAAGAAATAACATTTTAAGAAGAACTAATGTGTGCTTAGTCGTTACCACCGAAACTAGAAGGCCTTAGCACTCTTCGATGACGTCTTCGGGTGAGTGATAAATGGCCATGCACGATATTAGCCTAAGCGGTAAAGGAATTGTTTTTTTTTTGCTGTTTTAAAGGGCCCCCGGTTTAAAAAGGATGCCAGTCGTCAATTGAGGCCTTTTTCGCATCCCGTTTGATTTTATTTTGGAAAAATGAACTCTCAAAGCAAAAACCAGATACGTAACCGAGCACCGTTCTCGTGAAAGGTGTATTTGTGGTTGATATTTAATCGACTAATTATTATATTTGTAATTGTACATGTATTTAGACGAAACTAAGGTTGAAATGATACAGGAATTGCAATTTTATTTGATATTTTACAGAGATGCTATTTAACCAGGGTCGTTAATTTCTTATTATATGGTGTTTTACTTAATCTATCTTTCCTAGTATGTGGTGTTTTACCTAATCTATCATTACTTTTCCCAGAATCACTTTTAAGTAGGGTATTTGTAGAACAATTTATTATAATTGTTGAAATACGTTCACTGCTGTAAATATGACATTTACATATATCAGTATCTAAAATGGCTACGTTCTGTGATATAATTTGAAATAAATTGTATTAAAACAGAACATTTATTACACACATTTAAAAACATCTCTTCGTGTTCGAAAATAATTTTGTTAAATATAACGTAAGAATATAAAACTATTTGAACAATAACAACTTCACGTTTTTTGTCAAATACAACGGACAGTTAGGGAATTGAGTTGGAATAGCATCTTTTTCAAGCCTAGGATTTTTTGAGCTTACAGTTATAGTTTCACCGGTCCTTGAGTCTGTAGCTGTTGAAAAATAAATAATATCTTCTTTTATTTACAAAGTGTAACTCCCAAACAAAACATACAAAACAGCCGACACCATGTTAGGTTAAGTTATCTCATTTTTATCGTTTCACAAAAGGTTTTATCGCTTATACAACACTAGAAAAATATTGCAGGTATCGCCAGCAAAGTACGGAAATATCATTACACAATATTCAAAACGCAGTGACGGCCAAGAGTGCGTAAACGCGTTTATGGCCTACGTCAAAATGCGTCACAGCCTGCTGACGTCAAAACGCGTAGGCCTTATGTATATCGTTGGTAACGGCTTAGTTCATAATGGCGAAAGTTTTGAACAATACCTTTAGATTAGAATTTTGTTACAAATCCATTGTATTTTCTATCGCTGTGTTGTTATAATTTATGCTTTTTAATACAGCAAAAACAAGTGAAAGTATTTGTTTCCTAAAATGATGCAATCAGATATAGAATGACTCGTAGATTCCAAAAATGTAAAAATATACAGGATGTTCCGTTTAAAAAACCAAAGTTGGAGTCATTTCCGGTAAGCTGATACAGTCAATCGTTTTTCTTATACGAGATTCTGAATCTACGGCAAAAGATTCAATTGTTTTGGAATTTAACTGTGCTCGTAACTTTAAAAAGAAAAAAATTACCTATAGAACGCGGTTCAAACTGAACAGCCTGTATATGCGTATGTTATGTACATGTATGTAGCTAATATTTAAACAATCTACTATCAGTATTATGTTCTACTTGATTTACTAAATAATTGAAAATGCTTCTATAAAGCCTTTGTTTATTTGCCTTAAAACCATATAAATTCATAAAAAGAAACTGTTTCAGTGTTTCAATGTTCCAGTGCCACAGATTTAGAGTACCCGATTAGATAGGAAACTGTTTTAAGTATGTGGAAACTTTTTTGCTTCAGTGTACCTAACGTTGAGGGTATTTTGAATGTCCACGTGTGTACTATTATTATAGAAAGGTATGAGGACCTTTTCTTTTTAGATTAGTCGTTTAAAATGTTTAATAGATGAAATTAAAAATGGTTGGTAATTGTTGGTAATTTAATAAAAGCTTTAAAATGAAAGAAAATAATGAATGGATTGCGGTACTCGGGGAAGCATGTATATCTGCCGTGATATTATAGAAAATAATTGACCGAATATCTGTGTTATTCCGTTAGGATCGGAAGCGGTGATTCTATATAGCGTTCCGGAAAGCAGGCGTTGGGTCAGGAATAGAGTAAGACACTTGTACACTTTGTAGTATGTTCGGTCGTAGCAGGAAAGAGGGGTTTTAAACCTTGTTTTCACCGCTAACATGTTTATGCTAGTAAAATACCTCCTTACAGATTGAGTTCCATGTATACTCCGATAATACGAAGTGTCGGAACAAAGGAGGGGGACACAGGGCGGTCTTTCGTCCAATGGCAGGCGTTTCCGGGCCATAGTGCCCTCGCCAATCACGGATACATCCAACGTACCCTGATCCTCCTTCGGACCAATGAAAAAAGCATTATACCGTTTTAAAAATAGAAGAACGCTCAGCCACGCAACTCGACGTTATACATACTATACCACTCAATGTCCTCCGCTATAAAGGCCAAACTAATGATCTCGAACGGAAGCACATATTTTAACATGCACTGGAGTTCATAGAGAATCATCATCCCCACTTCGTCGTTTTGGCACCTAGTTTGTTGAAAACGCCCACTACCAAACAGTTGGTTACCTCTACACGGTGTCCATTCAATCTAAGAACTTCATACGGTGCGGTACATATCGGTGGCGGAATTGTTTGGTGATGTGTTTGCACGTGTTGTGATATCCGGCATCCTTTTAAAAAAGGACGCGGCTTTGCACGCGTCACTAAAACCATTCATCACGGCGTCTCCAGTGGCCATGACTCAGCACAGCGATGCTTCCAGTGATCGTTCCGAAGTATCTGTAACACCACCACCTCCCGTTTCGAAAATGTTAGAATTCGCTAGTCAACAGAATCTCAGCTTCCTCAATTTGGAGCATAGAAATATGCTAGCGGCTCCTTTGGCCGCCCTTCATTCAATGACTGAAATGAAAGTTCAACAACAATCACATTCCAGTCATGATCATTTACACCAACAAGATAAAAACGACACGGATGTCCTTCTGGAACGTACAAGTATTCATGTAGAACGTTCCGGCCTAGCATCCAAAAGTCCTTTAGGTACTACGTCGAATAGTAACAGTTCCCAAGGAGCCAATCCTCATGGCATTGACCATATATTATCGCGACCATCACAAATCACAACCGGACCATTACATTTCCCCCATAGTTTTGGTTTCTCACAAAATTCCTTAGGAATGGCCACGAATAGTTCGCAAGGGGCATCAAATTCTGGTCTTCGCGGCTTTAACATTGCAGCAGCTGCTTTTTTTCATCATCATGCCGCTAATTCTGTAAATAAACCACCTATGGAACTTGGAAGAGGAACCAGTGGGTTATATTGGCCAGGATTTCAAGGTCTCGTCTCCAATCCAATAGCATGGAGGGAAAGACTTAACACAAGTACGTTTATGTTCACATAAATCCTTTAGAACATTAGATACACTAGAAAAGTTCATGAAAAATGTAAGGGGTCATGTTCTTTTATTCACTACAGATTGATTATTACATAGAAATCATTGTAAATAATTACAATACTACGCCAAAAAGCTTAAATTTTTAATCATAAATTGTTAAAAAATGTTTTTGATTAGCCGACGGATATGAAACCCCAATAAATCAAAAAATAAAAACACAGAATATATCGTTTTGTTTAATCAAAATTTCGCAATCAATATTTCAAAAACTAATTTCTATACATATATAGAAATATGTAATAAATTGAATATTTTGAAGAAGAATTTAATATAGAATTAAAAGCCTTTTGGGCTTCGGGGAAATTTGAATTTTACCGACGGGATCAAACTGTGTTCTGATGTAAATTTGATTTAATTCAGGTAGTTACATGTACATTTTCTATGTAGAATCGCATATGTATTGATGTCATATTCAAATTGAATTGAATTAACACCATTTTATTTATTTATTTTTATTTATTCTTTTTGAACTATTTATATCTTCCACTTTAATGATATCGATCATCAAAACACTCCCAATACCAAACCAAAATAACCCAAGGGATAATAAATACGTGGAGCCCCTAATATTTTCTTTTGTGCTGTTTCCTTTGATAAATCTGAGTTTATCTGGACTCCGTAGCCTCAGGGCACTCGATGTCAAAGGCATTTTTTTGGTCGACAGAGAATAATACAACGGTGGTAGCAAATTTATATATGTATGTATATAGAAATAAATTATCTAGAAACACTTGAACGTATAGATAAATTTTGTTGGAACAATTCTGCTGATTAAGGTGGAACAGATAAAAATAACATGTGTTAATTGTTAGATGCTAATGAAAATTGTGTTAATTCATTGGAACGGTAACCCAGATAATATTAATCATCTAGTTATCCTAACAAAATATTTTATTAATGAGGTTTGTGTTATCGATCATTTTTCGTAAATAAAGGAAATTATTTACAAATTACCTGAACCGTTTTTCGGGTTCTATTTTAAAAATTAGGGGCTCAGCAAGCTTTTTAAAACTTCGTTTTACTCGAAAAGGTGTATATTGGACTAATTTATATTTCAGTCAGTACTACAGTTAACGGTTGAATTTCAGAAATTTCCCACTAGCGGAGGCGTATTTGAAAATTCTCTCTAATAAATTGAATTGCGCGGTAGAGCTTGCATTATTGAATTGCCGTGTGTTAAAAAACCACGATTGTGGAGATTACATGGTGTCATACGAAAATGTTTGCAAATACCACGATTTTATATAAAAGTTGTTATAAAATGACCCAATTTTTGTGAAATAAATATTTTCTTGATCTAAGCTGTGTTGAAACCACTTCATTGGAATTACATGCAATCGAAGCAAACGGTCACATATTATTATTTATTGATGTTGTATTGTTACGTTATGATTTAATATTATTAAATGCACGAAAATAAATTAAAAACCTTTGTAATTCAAAATGTTAGACACACAATATGACAAACTCAATTAAATCAATGATTTCAAATCGAACCGATGTTTAAACAACACACTAAGATAACAGCACGCATTGATTGTCTCCTCACAAGAAGATATTTATTCTCTGTTTCATTCATGGCAAAATGCTTGAGGCTAGCCAAGAGCTGTTTATTTAGATAGCTTGCTCTACCATTCAGTAAATACACCTAGGGTTAGATTAAGTGGTTACCCTAAGATGTTATATCTTCAAGAGTATCGTGTTTCTGAATTGTTTTCGTATCAATCGATATTTATAATGTATTGTAAAGAGACCTCGTGGAAGTCTTAAAATTAATCTTTTTACCTTAGAAAGCTTTTCTTTAGCTGCATTGTTTTACCTTGCTTTTATATATTCTGTATATACAACCTTAGAACCGATTTTATTACTTATTCAATGTTAACCACACATCGAAGGTGGTATATTTACATAGCTAAACAATTGTAAATTAATAGTATTATTATTTAATTATTACATTTAGTAATAGTAATGAGTTATTCCCAAGCTTCCCTATACCCGGTGTCCCAGATTTTATTGCACAGCGAATATGATGGTTATTTGAAGAGATAGATTGAAAAGAAATGGTCCCAAACCTGATCCCTGCGGGACATCCGATGTGATAGCCGCGGTGCTAGATATGTGACCTGTTGGATATACAATGTGTTCATTTGAAAACTTCCCAGGCGGCCTACATCCGAAATTAATAAAATTATTAAAAAATGCAAAGACAGGTCAATTTTTGTTTCGATGGGGAACCATTTTGATTAATACATCATGATACTAAACTTGATGATACCATTTGTGACACATCGTTGGAAAGGTATTTTCATTACGAATTCAATAGTATATCTTACTTTGACATTTGGTCTAGTTCTGGGGATTATAACAAAAAAAAATCATGCTGAGTAAGAATTGTAAAATTATTAGACCAAGTAGATTAGAATTGTTCCCCTTTGTTAACACACTGTATAAGATTGTAGCCATCGAAGAATGTTTTCTATCTCAGTAATTTATTAATAAGAATCTGATCTATTTTGTCAAAAGCTTTATTGCAACATCGTACCACCTGTATTTTATTGTCCGGACAAAAACCATGTCGTTCTGGATTAATGAATTGTATATTAAAAATAATTGATTCGAAGAATTTCGCCGAAATACATAAGATAGAGAAAGAACAATAGTTCGCAATTAAGGCCTTAACACCACTCTTAAAATTGGTAAAACACCAACGTGTCTTTGAAGGGATGGAAAACAGCCCATATACAACGATCTATTGAAGATATGAAGAGTGGCTGTCTTAAATAATCATAGCAAGTGAGTAAAATAAACCCAGGGATTCTTTCATTCTCATTTAACTTTGAATTAATTAAATGGTATGGTTTAACGATAATTGACTTATCTGCCTAGCCAATCTTCTATGATTGATAATCAGCATCTCTATGATCACGTTTTATTGGATCTAAATTTAGAAGAGACGTTTACCAAATTTGTGAACAGTGAACCTCGCACCGGATTCCAATAGATTTGTTCTTACAGACTTCATTATTCACGGGCCTAATACGGTCTTTAAACAGATCTATAACTTTATGTGAAGTATTGGGTTGGCAAGAAAGTAATTTCGATTTTGTAGTGTGAAATAAAACCCTTTTTTTTTATACAAAGAATAAACTAACCAATTATATATTTTCCATTTTGGTCAATGACCTTTTGCCATCTTTCTTGTAGCTTTATGATTCCACGCTCATAGAAATGTTGATCCTTATCAGCAAAAAAACTGAACCAAGTACGATTTAAGGTCATCATCATTTGTGAAAGTTTTACCATTCAAATATGAATGCGACATCATTTCCCAACCAAGCCCCAATAATTTCCCACGAGTTACTAAAGATGTGTGAGGTTGTGGATTCTGCGATACGTTTAACTTCTATACAATCTCTCGAACAGTTATATGACGATTCTCTTCAATTATGGTTTTGATATGGTCATCATCAACTTCAGTAGGTCGACCAAACCAATCAACACCAAACTTCACTGCCACACACAATAAACTTCACAGCTTTCTTTCCCTTAGGGAAATAAAAAAGTAAAATATGCCGAAAATGTTCGTTTCTGGATTCCATGTTAAAATTGACCCTAAATTAACAGCTACAAACAAAATTACGCACTACTTGCTTCTAAAGTAGCCTAAATGTGACTGATGTCAAATGCCAAAAGGAAAGAACCATAACACTGACAGATGTCCTTCAAAACAATTACAATGCTTTCTATATGACAACCGAAAAGACTTTCTTGCCAACCCAATAAATAAAGAAGAATGACGTAAGGATTGTCTAATGGAAATATAGAACTTCCTGTTGGGTGTATAGAGGCATTTTAGTCGGAATATAGGGTCCATATCATTGTTTAATTACGTATATCAAAAAATCTGTTATATCACAATAAAAAAATTGTATAAAACAAGTACTAAGCACGCACATATGCTATATTGTTAATAACAATTGGTTATGATTATCTCAAAACGTGGCATATGTTTTTCTTTATTAGAAAGATCTAACATGAGTTGATTACTGGATATCAATACTAATTTCGTTATCGCCCTCAGGCACATATGTATGCAGCATTATTACATCATATATCACGATATACAAGTATAGGTGATTGCGGACAGTTAGAATATAGTTCAGAGCGTTGCTAGCTACAAACGATCGTTCATGCTAGTACAGGATACGTAATGGCCGGTGACGTAATGTTATTTGTTTGGCGCCATCTGGCAGTAGCGTTATTAACTTGACAAATCAAACAAACCCCGACATTAATTACCATGATCCTGATCGTTTCTCCTGTAGCAATACGTTTTCAAACAAATAATATTTTATACTTTTAAAAAGTTATTTTTGCAAAAATATATGTACGGGGAGGCATGCGATCGAGTTTTGCTGCAAATATCCGATCCCATAAATATCCGCCGGTTATATTGAGGAAAATTGGCATTTTTCATTTTTATTGCTATGAAAAAATAAAAGCTAGAAGGAACGTACCATCCCATCGCTCTCATGGACAGATTTAACGAAAATATAAAAACATATTTGTTTAATGCATGGAATATTGGCATTACAACGACAAATACCATGGCAAATTTACGTATTTACATTTTTTGTGTAAAATTACATATAAATTCAGAAAAACACATCAATTCTTTAGAACAGCAATGGAATAATTACAATAAATATAAATCAACAAATAATTACATGTTTTTTTCTACGCCTGACAACGGGCTTACGAGGTATATAAGCTTTCAAGCTTTAAAGCTTGTCATAATTACATATAATTAGTAATGTAATTTTTAATTACATTTTTGGACAAATATTGTTTCCTAGTAAAGCACCAAAACCAGATCCAGCTAATCTATGCTTTTTGTATTTGTATTTCTAAGACTTTCTTAAAGTTTATTTTAATTAACTCTTAATCGCAATTTCCAAATCTATTAAAAGGTGAAATACCTTAAGGATTTAGTTTAGATGCATTGCCTCTATGAGATCTGTTCGTGTACCTCAGAATAATTAAAAAAATTTGAAATTTACGATCCAGCAATAAATAAATCGTAAACATTAGCATAAAAATGTGGAAGTAGCGATCGTTAACACACTTACACTTACCGAATGTAACGATCATATAATAGAATGAGTAATTTACGACACACAAGTTAGTTTAATCTGTCGAAATTATAACAGTACATTAATTGTTTCACGTGCCTTTTTAAAGTAACTTCCAAAAAAATTTTTAAGGAAGGTATAAACTAGTGTAAAAATCTGAAGGTACTAGTGAAACCTAGTACATGTTATCCTATTAGTCAGTAGGATAATTAATAATTCAATCTAATTTAATAGGGCTGTTCGTATTATAAATTACGGCATCTAACAATAACAATTCCAAGTAATATACAGTAAACAAACGTTTATAACGGTATAGATTAAATTGTACAAATACAACATAAAGGTTATCAAAATAACTAAGGTACACATTGTATAATTATTATGTATTGTATGTTTATTTCATGAAGTTTACCTATCGATTTTGAATAATATTACGACATTAAAAAAGACCACAGTTGATTTATTGTGCTAAGGGATTAAATTCGCACTCAAAATTAATTTTATATAATTTGCAATAGTAATTTAAACATATGAATACCATCAAATCCTATAATTAATAGAAAAATTTGTTGTTTATACCGTAATAAATTATTGAAGATTTTATATAAATTTTAAATACATAATCAGATCTAAATATCACATAAATAAGTATTAAAATAATTATTTGTTATTAATATTATTACTTTATCCATATTTATAGCAAAAATCTGGTGCACTAAATTGCAAGA
Source organism: Dynastes maya (assembly GCA_029619315.2). NCBI lineage: Eukaryota > Metazoa > Arthropoda > Insecta > Coleoptera > Scarabaeidae > Dynastes > Dynastes maya. The sequence goes on along the minus strand of JAROYE020000012.1, from coordinate 1,689,180 downwards.
AATAAAATACTTGTTATACAAGCTGTCTCTTCTTGAATTGTAGAATAATGTCTATTATAATAGCAAGAACATATTTCTGGATGTACAGCGTGGTCGATAAGTAGCGAATCTAGGATCTACATTGTTATTTTAATATACAGGATGTTTAGTATTGAACAACAAACTTTGCCAAAACATCAGAAACATAATTTCTGTATCTACACGCAGAGAAACGTTTATTTGTCTGCCTCAATTCAAGACAATTACTGTATCAATTATTTACAATACAATTACTGTTTTAGATCAAAAGAAATATTTTCTTAGCGTTTAGAGAAGTATATACTTGTAATGAAATAATTGTATTTTTTTGTTTAAGACATTTGTTTTTGCAGGAAATTTGAAGAAAGGGATTCTTAGTACAAGTAAATGTCTGTCATAACACAAAACAATATTTTCTTAAGGATAGTAAATAGTTTTCTTAATTCAAGGAAGCGTCTAGGTATTGTTCATAAATCAATAGTTTAATTTTTTTTTAAATAAAGCATTTATTTACTTAGAATCCCTGAAATACATATTACCTCAAAAGCTGAATGTTTGGATGGGGATTATAGAAAGCAATCTTATAGGCTCACTTTTTATAAATAAAAATAACCAAATTATTCCTGGATCTCAACTCAATAGATAGTTATCCCAAAATTGTTGGTTTCAAAAGGATGATAGGATGATAGTTAGGAATTTTTTGGATGCTACTTTTAAAAATCGGTGAATTGAACGTAGAGGATTCATTGAGTGGCCCGCACGTTTTATAGACCATTAGGTTTTTTCCTTTGGGGTCATCTCAAATCACGTGTTTACGTTAGATGACCAACTACTTTGTAGGAGTTGATACTAACGATATACGTTGAATATGGATTAATCCGTAGAGATTATAGTGGAAAAGATAACTCAGGAATCTCTTAACAGGTTTGCGAGCGGTTTGAATATTTGAAATGATTTTGATTATATTGGATGTTTCTCATTTTGTCATTAATTTACAATAAATAAAATTAATTGTTCAATAAATGTGAAATGCTTTATAATTTTTTACAGATAATGGTACTATCCAGAAAAAACAAGGTGTATTACAATAAGCAATAACTTAGTACTGACGAATTTCAAATAGCGAATTGTTTTAACCACTACTTTATCAACATAACCGAAGACTTAGCATCTGAACTTTCTGTGCCTGAGATTGGTCGGCCACGTGTTGGTAGTATGGTAAATAGTATGTTCTTTGAGCCTGTTTCTGAGCTTGAGGTATATAGTACAGTTCGTGCTTTGAAACCGTCGAATTCTGCAGGCATTGACGACATAAGCTCAAATATATATTTAAATGCTATAGATTTAATAGTGCAACCATTAACTTGTATCATAAATCGATCTATTGTTGATGGTATTTTTCCTCATGTTCTGAAAGTCGCTCGGGTTATCCCTGTCTTTAAGGCAGGGGATAGTAGTATAATTGCTAATTACAGGCCAATATCTTTGCTATCGGCCGTCTCGAAGGTTCTAGAAAAGATTGTATCTGAAAACGCAATTGCCTTCTTAACCCGTACAGAATTTTTCAATGAATCACAGCATGGCTTTATAAAAAATAGATCTACAATTTCTGCAGTTGCTCAATTCATTGATATCCTTTACAACAGTTTAAATAACGGTCTCAAATGTGCTAGTGTTTTTATGGATCTGAGTAAGGCCTTTGACATGGTCGATCATGATATTTTACTATATAAATTGTATAATTGTGGAATTCGCGGTACTGCGTACAAGTGGTTTAAGTCATATATTTCAAGCAGGGAGCAGGTAGTTGACATTCAAGATACACGATCCAATAAGCTTATATTAAAACGAGGTGTTCCACAAGGCTCAGTAATGGGACCATTACTGTTTATCATCTTTATTAACGATTTACCTACAAAATTCCCCAATCTAATTCTCTATGCAGATGATAGTACGTACATTAGTGGGAAGCCCAATAAAAACCTTCTACTGCAAGATATACAAGTAAACTTAAACAATTTCAATTCATGGTTTGTAAATAATAAATTATACTTGAATAAATTAAAAACAACATTCATTAATTTTACACCAGGTGACAACAAGTATAGTGAAAGCTACTTAATCAAAATAAATAACGATTCTATCAAACAAGTACCACATACTAAATTCTTAGGTTTACAAATTGATAATGGATTAAATTGGGAGACACATGTAAATCAGTTACAAACACAACTGGCATCTAGATGCTATGCTCTATATGGATTAAAAGCTTTAGTAACACAAAATATACTAATATCCTATTATTACTCGCATTTTGAATCTAGAATTAGATATGGGTTTGTTTTGGGGTGCATCTACTTTTACAAAAAGGATTACTATATTGCAAAAGAGAGCTGTAAGAAACATAGTGGGTGCTTCTAGGATGGTCTCTTGTAGAACTATCTTCAAAGACCTAAGGTTACTTACTGTAACATCATTATATATTCTAGATGTACTGGTATACGTTAAATCAAATGAAGATGACTTCCTTAAAAACAGTGAAATACATCAATATAACACTAGAAATAGAAATATGCTAACTATTCCTCGACATAGCCTTACAGTTTACGATAAGATCATTAAGTACTGTACGAAGTTTTAAAACTGCAATAAGAACATTTTTGTTAAATGATCCGATTTATTCGTTAGAAGAATACTTTCAGGCCTGCACGTCCTCGACTCAAAACTAAAATTACTTTTATTATTTTATTTTTATTAATGTATGTTAAACGTAAACTAAGTTTGTATCAACCAATAACCTCCATGAATGTGATAGCTTATACCCTATCATACGGGTATAAGCTCTACAACAGTATTTCTTACCAAATAAAACCGAGTGCAAGTATTGCAATAAATAAGTTAACCTCTTTTAAGTTAATCTTTTGCCGTATAACATATATAACTATTGCATAGTTACTTTCGTACGCATTATGTATTTTCTTTTTCTTTGTGACTTGTCTTATACCATTGTATGGTCCAACAGACAATTTGTTTTGTTTCACACTTTGTACCATTTTTTTTGTATTTCTGTGTGTTTCAAAATAAAGATTATTATTATTATTATTATTATTATATAGGATGTCCCATTTAAATAAAAAAAGTGGGGTACTTCCGGTTAAATTAAGTTAATTTTGTTAAAATACTGTTTACCTAGTTACATTTCGTTAAAAAGATGCATTGGTACTATAATTCTTTTTATTTATTTCTACATCAGTAAAATGAATGTTTCCAATAGCATCAAATCTTATCTTTAATTTGATTCAGGACAAAATTCGAAATCTATTAGAAATAAACATATGAAACCCATATTATATTGGTTAATTTTTAGATTCCATGTAAAATAACAAAGCAGATTCGCTACTCGATCACTTTGTATGTACGAACATATTTTTGAGAGATCAAACAGGGTATTGCGTTTAAATATAACTCTTACTAGACTTACCTTTTTGCACACATTTGCCGGTCCTGTTTCATCTCTCTGAAGTCCCATAGTCCTCTCAGGATAATTTCGTACGCTTTTCCGACACTAAGTTTTTGAAACTACCGTATTACTATCGTTTTATAAATTAATACACTTTATTATATTGTTTTCAAATACACTAGTTGAAAATTAGACACGATCTAACGCGCACCAACGCGGTAACTAAAAATTACCTGCTGTTTGTTCATGAACTTCCACACCAAACAATGCGCAAAAAACTATTGGCATAAGAAACATTTTAAATACATTCTTAGAACTGGATGTAACAAAAAATGATCGCATACCTAAATTTTTTGCATTAGTTAATATCAAGGATTGTTTTCATAGTAAATGTGGTTATTTCGTATTAAATTTTGAATGAAATTTGAAACAATATCTTTTTCTACCGATTTTTTAAGTTAAATGAGAACTACTAAAAAAAAATGGCCACTTCACGCATGCGCCTTGGAATATTTTTTTTGCGTTTTGTATTTGCGTGAATTTTTGCGACAATTTCATATTAGATACGCATATAATAAATACGAATTCGAAAGAAAAAAAGAAGCGACGATTAAAGAACGGAAGTTTCACGGCGAGTCCACTTACTGCATGGGGGTGGACGCTAATTTCTTTCCTGAGCAATTTAGAGAAAAAGTTTTCAAATAAAAAATATCCAGAGACATGTTTTACACAATATAAAATGATGTCCAAGTATACAGGGTGTTCAGTTTCCGCTACACACGATACAAGTTTTTTTTTTTTTTATGGAACAGCCTGAATATTATTACGTTTTTAGATGCCACTTCTCAATTCATTTCAACTTTCTTCAATATTCCCTATACCTATCTATCTTAGTTTATGAGATAATTGACATAATTTGAGATTTTTGCGAAATACCCTTGCTTCTTTAACGGCTAATGTCTCAAACCCCTTATATGCTAGCGCGTTACAGCTGAAAACTCAGAGTTATTCAGAACTCCACTAAATCGGAAGAAGCAAATTTTATTTTCAGGCTGTTGTCGCAAGAGTTCAATTAGACTCTCTTCTTCCTGTGAAGTGAATTCTGGTGGTTTTTCTCGACATTGTCTGGTCAAAGTCGGATTCGGTAAAATACCTGGAATTTTCATGACCTTCCTCTTGTAGAAAAGTGTGAATTTCTTGACGTGGTTCGAATGCACGGAATAACACATTATCACGTGAAAGTCATCGTGAACTGCAGTAGTATAGAAGGGCCGTGTGTTCAGCTCCCATGTCCATGCATAACTTATTGAAAAATCTGACTTTCAGCGGCCTAGTTTACTACGTCTGCGATACGTTCTAATACGAAATTAAATTGGGAGCTCATCGACTTTGATGCAAGTCCCTATGGATGATGCAATAGGTTCACATAGCATGCGGTGCTTTGCTGCGAATAAGCGACCAGACATGATCGAGCTCCATCAGTACACATATCGATGCACTTTTCCAAATCCAAATTATTTTCGGTCAAATAAATTTTGAGTTTTTGCGTTTCCAATGATGCTTTTGCAGAACATAAGGTCTTCAACGATAATATTATCATCCAGGAAGCGTAGGTACATAACAAATAAGGTGTGCGTCTTTGTTACTGTCAGTAGCTTCTTTCAGTAAATTCTGTAACCTTACGGGAAGAGCTGGTTGGATCCATGGTAAAATTTACAACTACTGCAATCTGCTCCATTTCATCTACTACGTTTTTATGTTCCATGTTCTTACCTGGATGCATTTCCTTAAAAACTCTTGTTGTGACACGAGTACATTGCTCAGCACCATAAATGAAGATAATTTCTACGCGTTCAGAAATAATGTACACAATTTTTGTGGAAAACAAGGCAGGTGAATTTGAGGAAATTGTTATCAATTTTAAGATGCTAAATAAAAAAAAATAAGCAAGTGAAACACCAACATAATAATAATAATAATGTTACTAATAATAATGTTTATAGTCCAACAGGTAAACCCAATTACAGGACAAATATACACATTGTGAACACAATACATATTGATTTAAAAACATGACATAACTATACAAAAAACTATTATGTTTCGTGTATCATGGCGCCAACTCTCCGGTGAAAATATCACTAAATATCTTCTCAGCGTTCCTGATCATGTGATAGATTGGCGACCGCAAACGAAGATTGGTCCTCGGTGTCGGCATAGTAAAGGTTGGAGCATAACGAGATGCTATTCGAGGTACGTTGAATCCTATGTGGGAGACCAGCTGCATACAGTCGATCCTATCATTTAATAATTTGTGTAAAAATCGGGCGCTATGGTAATCACGACGGGATGACAATCAACGAAATTGATGCGATTCGAGAAGGGTGTTGTAAGAAGTATGCCAAGGCGGATATTCGCCATTAACTTTGAACGACAAGAATTTGAGGAATCGACGCTGAACACGTTCAATTGGAGCTTGATGGGACATATAGAAAGGATACCAAACAATAGAGGCATACTCCAATTTCGAGAGTACAAATGCAAAATAAAGGGATTTTAGCACTAGTGCGTCATTGAAGTATTTGGACGTTCTCATAAGAAAACCCATCATTTTAGAGGCAGATGAACAAATTTGTTCAATATGCATGTTAAACGATAAAGTTGGATCAAAAGTGACACCTAGATCTTTAAGATTGGTAATCTTGTCGATGGAAATATCGTTGATTTGATAAGTGGAGATATATGGATTTGTTTTTCTCGTGAAGCACATAAAATTACATTTACTAGAATTTAATGTCAGTGTATTGGATTTTGACCACTCGGTCAGTATATTAATGCTCGTCTGAAGACTCTCGATATCTTGTTGGCAGTTAATATTACAAAACAGTTTAATATCGTCGGCATAATCATCAGAAGATAAGCTTTTATTTGAGGAACTACACGATGGGTCCTTCCACTTAAAGTTGTTGGAGGAATCATTTTAAAAGAATAACATATAATTTTCAACAGCATTGCGTTTATATTTTGTTTAAAATCCATTAATTTTCGGATGTTTTGTTCTTTCAAACTGCTATTTATTTTGATTGCAATTGAAACCGGCTTGAATTGTTTGCCCTTTGTTTGCCTAATCCTGGTTTTATTACAACATATGTATTACGTATCATTTAAAATATGTATATAAAGCAAATAAGGTACAACATTTACCAGCTAAATTAATATGTATACAGATAGTTTATAATGTTATCAAAAATAACGTTGCAAAGGTTATAAATGAATAAAAATACCTGATAATATTTTTATTCATATAGAGCATGTCATATGTTCAGATTATAGAAATTATATCTGTTGCTATCTTCAGCTTGTTCATGTAGTTATTTAATATCCGTTGTATCTTCGTTTTTATTATCGTTACATCAAATATTTGTATACATATATTATTTTATTCAGAAATTTCCCATAACTTTGTGTAAACAAATGTCGAAAATAATAAAAATAATCGATTAATAGTTACCGGCTACTTCACTCCACTTTTATGCTTTGTGAAAATATATTGCAGTTTACACGTAAGAAGAAAAATTATAATTCTATCTTTGAGACATATTTATTCAGAGTTGAGGTTGTTTGATAGGAAACAAAGGAGAGACGTATTAAAAATCATAAACATTTGATGAAGAAAGTTAATAACAAGGGTCGAAATTTTCTTGCGATAACGATAATAGGGCGCTTCATATAATAAAGTCATAAATATAATTTTAATAAACCTTCTAAAGTTAGTAGCGATCAAAACAATGAACAGTACATTGTCTAGAAAGTAATAAACAGTTTCGAAGGGACATATCAAGCCCTGTATAGCCGAAGTGATGACTCCTTCTACGGCATACTATAATAACAAACAACTTCGTTAATTGAAGACTATAGCAGTAAATTAGTTGATCGTCGTAACTGAAGTTAACGATCTGTCCAGCTACTATCCACTTCTTTTATGACTATTCGCACCCGGGTCTATTTTAGGGGGTTACTTTCAATATACGGTGGATACTGTTTATCCTTTATGTTGGGCACATTCATTTGTCATGCTATAAGTGTTCTGCTTGCCCAACTTGAAACTTTATAGCTTACAATAACACATATTTACCAATATACAACGTTAATCAATTTTATTTTTCTTCAAAGGAACAGGACGAAGCTATTGTAAATATTAAGATAATTAATTCAAAATTATTTAGGTTGTAAAGTGGAATGCTTAGAAATCTGCAGCTTCATACATGTTGTGTTCCAAAGTAAATCATATTCAAGGTACATTAGAACACTATAGAAATGCTTTCTTTTATTAATTAAATAAGCATTGTTATTACCACCAGAAATACTTTAAACTTTTCAGAATTCATTCTTCAATAAAATAATGTAATTTCCTTCTTAGCCGTTTTTGTAATTAATTTGAAAATTGAATCTTGATTTTATTTTGTTGATATAATTTCTTTTCAAGGGTTCATAAGAATAAAACATGTTTAACGTTTCGAGAATTTTTTGTCTTCTTCAGAATATGTTCTGTTTTCTTTAAAATAAAACGTCAGCGAACACAACACTTAAATTTTTTTTTAAACAATAACATTTTACATGTTTATTTCGCCTTTTCGACAGCCAACAAAATGTCAACCATAATTTATTTAATAATATAAAATCAAACAATATAACATGTAAAATTTTATTGTTAAAAATAAATTTAAGTGTTGTGTTCGTTGACAATAAAACATACACTTTTGAGGAAGACAAAAGATATTTTTGTTTCAACAAAGCCACTAAAATCAAGATGCAATTTTCAAATGAATCATTTTTGCTATTGAAAAATAAAGGTCCTATTTAACAAAGGAGCCTATTGTCTTCCACAATCTATGTTAATGATCCATCTCACCAAGTTGTGCCCGCTTTGGAAATAGAGTTACTATACTTTACACTCATTGAATTCAATTTTTTCCGGGCAAGGAAACGATAATAAATTTTTCTTAGATTCCTAAAAGGTTAACCAAAAATAAAGGCTATTACCTAACTTGATGAACTGCATTATTGATATTAGGAAAATTTGTGTTATATAGTTTTCGTTTGTATAATTCTACACAGAAAAAATTTTTTGAACAGCGACGCTTGTGTTTTTAAAATAAGCACAATTTATACTTAGAATTACAAAACGTTTATTTAATCTAGCAAAATATGTTGGTTTCATTATTATGTTTATCTTTACTCTTTGTGCATCTGCGTAAAATGCAGTCAATTTTCATTTTGGAACGACAGATGTCCTTCAAGTGTTCAAATTTAATTAAACTTTAAGGTTTTATTTTATTGAATTGCACATTTTATTCTTAGAGACAAGAAATACCCGTTTACTTAAATACTGATATCTTTGGACTTTCATTAAATTTAAACTTGTCGCTATTGTACGTTAAAAGTTATATCATTGTATAGGTAAGTATAGTATGGGTATTCCAGTTCCGTCGCTTCTATCTAGGATGGCATGACTATAATTACTGGCACTAGGTGGCGCCAGGAAATATTTCAATTGCTGTTTTTGAAAATTAGTAGCATAAGCTGAGAGACGTAAGAGCAATGTGGCCAGAAGCAAGGAGCTTTAATGTTTTTCTCTTCTCATATCGTTTTTGCCGGTAGCGATTCCATCGATATCAGGCTCCAGCTATTGGTTTATGAACAATACCTAAACACTTTCCGGAATTAAGAAAACTATTTACTATCCCTAAGAAAATATTGTTTTGTGTTATAATGGCCAGTTACTTATACTAAGAATAGCTTTCTCCAAGATTTTCTAAGGCAGACAGCTTTGATACAAGTAAACATTTCTCTATGTGTACAAATTTCAAAGATTATCGCTTATTTATTCTTGAGATATTCAGTCTCCAGACTTTTTGACCCTTGATATATGAATATAAACATTTCAAATCTCGTGTTTTACCGATTAATCATTCCACGTATCTTATTTTATTCCTTTTGTAAATGAATTAAGAAAAAAAGCAAGTGAGCGTGTAAAACGAGAAAAGCCGCATCTATTACTGGTTGATCGAGCTGTTAAAAATTAAATCACGATTTGGTATTACGTCTTATTAGATTAGAAATTGTCCAATATATATTTTAATGACTTTAGATAAAAACGGGGTTGGTCGAACATTAGCAGTTAGGCACATAATCCAAAAGCGTCGATCTGTCGTGTGGATAAATTTAATACGAAAAGAGTTGCAAAATGTAAATAAAGGCATCGAATGGGGTGATTGTTATCAGGTCAATCCATCTTCCCCGTATCGTTGGAAGTGTTGTGCTTGTCGTGTAATACAAGCATCTACATTGTAGCAGTATTTCTGCGGTTACTGGAGGCGGTTGCTTGGCAACCGGGCACGGGGTTATAGTAGAAAAGGGGCTGCTGTCGCCCGCCTACTCCCTCCACCGCCCTGCCACGACGACGATCGAGCAAGCTGTTTTAAGCAAGACACCCTGTTAGAATAATTATATCTCCAGATAACAGGATCAAGAGATTATCCACTTTAGTATGATGCTATCTCTCTTATTTGAATGCTTACACTCACTTACGGTGCTCGTTATCTGAGGAATTTCGACATCGAGTAGAAAAGGGATACACCACTCCAATGCTGCAGAGCTTGTCATTTCCCTGTTTCTATGAATAATATCTAAATTACCTCTGCTACTACTCCGTGTAACTAATTATTCTCCTGCAAGGATATGGAGCTGACTACTTCTTGATCCTTCTATACCTATCTAAAATTCAAAACAACTTCAATGCAACGATTACCATAACATAAAAGCCAATCTCTGCACTCTAATCTTTAAATATGCGAATTTATTACGCGCTTTACTTTAATGGAAAATATATTCCAATATGTGTTTAGTAATAAATTTCCTCCATATTGAGAAACAAAAATGTTTGAACCAACGAATCACATGTTTTGTTCACAGAACATTTTAAAAATGTCAAACTGTACAGTTTAATTTCAACAATGCGTGGTTTGTAATCGGCGGAGCAGTTTGTGTACAGTGAACGTTTAAAGAAAGCAATTTTCAACCCAAGCACATAAAAAGGCTCGTATCAATTGGTGCAAGGAAATAAAAAAAACATTTGCTCAGATTAACTCAATTATTTTGATGTTATCGCAATGTTCAGCGAAGATACTAGACTAAAAACTCTATGCTAGACGATACTAGACTAAAAAAAACTTGATGTCTTTTAGAAATTCCTTCTTTCCCAGAAACGTATCCTTTATGCTATTATAAATTTTTCCTCCTGCTGTCTCTCTTTCTGTTATTTCCTCATTCAGCCTTCCATCCTCTGATATCATTGATTTTTCTTTTTCATCTTTTCCTTCATTATCATTTGGTCCGTAACAAATTATTCGTTTATACTCTTCTTCTGCTCCCTCCTCTTTTATTGTTACCGACATTATCCCTTCATTTATAATGTTTTCTTCTTTGACGCATCTTACCTTGTCTTCTTCAACGATCAACTTGACACCTGCCCTTGCTGTGTCTTCCTGTTTCACTCCAAAGGTATTCATTAAAAATAATGTGTAAAAGTAAGTATTAATACCTTGACAAGTATTAGAGTTTATGGCACAAGTTCCAAAGTACTAAAAATCACGATCGAAACTGCTTATGCAAAAGATCCTTTTACAACATTTTAATAAAGATTCAAGGCATAAAAGAAGAGGGCGGTTTATGCATTATAATTTATTCATCAAAATGGACGTTTTTAAGTTGACGCTCCAGAGTCACACATTCTCCAGTAGATGTCGATACCGTCTCGTCCCTGCCATCTAACAAAACTATAGCATCGTCATAAGATGTTCCAGGCTATAGATACATTATTGAATTTGCTCGGAGGTTATACGTCCCGTGAGGACCATCTACTGCTACATCCTGCATTGTCAGCATATATAGATTATTATATAGACATCTGGCCTTTTCACTGAGGAATCTTTGAAATATAAAAGTATCGACCGTAGTGTTCAACTATAATATAACCTGTTTTGCATAGGTTTCTTTTCGTAGTAGCATATTTTTATCACTAATATTTCATCCTTTATTGTCCCTTCCTCACATAAATAATATCTTAACCTGCTGTTGTATTATATCAACCTAAATGTACCCGCTAATATATTCTGCATTTGCTGCTGAATTGTTTTAGAATTATGTACCAAGTCGCTTTATTATTTCAAATAACCATCAATAACGGAACCATTTTATATGAAAAGAATCAATATCTAGTTTCTCAATTGTTACTATTTCGATAGCTTCTAAATAATGTTACCAATTAGGTTCTTATCAACTAAAAGAGTTAAGAGACATGTTTTTCGAAATGTTCGTCTTAAAATGAAGTAAAAGATTTTTAACTTGGATTTTTTTATTTTTCTAGACATTGTTCTCGAATTTTTTAAGAAGGGTTCAGCATAAATCACATTATCTATCGCAGAAAAAGAACACAATATGTCAACTGTTATATTTTAGATAATGAAGTCTTTGTGGCATACAAAATGAAATCGCAAGGAATTTGCCTCACACTAAAAGAAGAAAACAACGGAAATAAAAGAACAGTAAGAATTTATCCCGGCGTATCCACCAAAATGTTGAAACAAATTAATACCCAAGCAAATCTACAATTTTTAGAGCTTTTAATCTAAAAAATATGTCTTCTTAACGGATGATTCATGTAAGTGTTGTACAAGATTTTTATCTTTTTAAAGTCTCCTTAGTAAGTTGATTTCAACGACCTGTTACACATATATATGAAGATTGTATATCTTTTGTTATATTGTGAAATATAACAGAAAATGGAGAAGTGAAACGGGAAAGAAACAAAGAAATAGAAGAAGCGCTGAAAGGCGATTACAATGAGTATGACACATAAGAAGAAAGCCGACTGAAATGATCAGAAAGATAAAGCAATGGATCCCAATATGGTCCAGGAAATCGAGAGAAAGATGGAAGGACACTTTAGAGAAAGATATAAAGACAATAGGAATAAGAGATTGGACTCCACCTCAATAAATGTAATTTTGAAAACACCTTAGTGTTTAGCCATGATCCTAAGGATTGAATAGCTTCCTTTAATCTTTAATAATAATTTAAATATTGAGTTTTTTCTAGGATCCTAAGATAATTGGCCAATCCTGCAATTCTATTGGACAAATGCATTATTATTATTGCCATTATTATTACTACTAACACGCTCACTAATTGAATTGGACGCAATTTTAGAAATAGCACCCCCTGTATATTTTTGCAAAAAAAGCAATACATAAAATGTTTCGATTTGCCATATTTGACTGTGGAAAACAAACAAGTAACAATGGAATTTTACTTGTAAATCATTGCAAATAGTATACAAATTATAAAATGACAGTAGAACAATAACAAAAACCCTTATTCGTAATTTACATGCAAATGTTTTGGGGTTTTCGTATTAGGGGTATACGGGTTCTCCTATAAACAGCGAATAAAAAACGTCATAAAGGCATCGGGGTAAAATCCGTGTTGAACATAATATGATGTGCGCGAATATATTTATCCCTTAACAAAGGAATGATAAAACATTTTTTGTCATCAAGGGATCCCATCGTAATCCCGACATTTCGCTCGAAAATTGCAACGGCATATTATTTCATCCACCCCAATTTTCCCATTCTACAATGATATTAATGACTTTACTTAATGTTTTCAAATTTTGCGTTTCTCCATGTCCATCCCCACCGACGGTTTTTACACACTACCGCCCCAAAATAACGATGGTAATTCGACTGCTAGCCGAATGGCTCTTTTTTATCTCGTTACATTAATTTAGATTTATGCAAAATAATTTCGATTATTACAGTTTCAATTCGTGCTCATGGTAATGCGTTTAATATTTGCTATTATACTAATTATAACTGCTATATTACATCTACACTAATTCTAGTAAGTGTTATTTGCTTAGAAATACTCTTAAAAGTTCCTGGTTCATAACAAACATTTTTCACTCTTCGAAAGGAAGACATTCCAAATAATGCAAATGCGTGCTAAATCTTATTGGCACATTAGTATATACTGATAAATGTACTATTGTTATTACTTAACATTTGATGTTAAAAGACTAATATTACAGAGTAAGCCGAAAGGAACGGACTAAACTCCAAGAGTGTATTGTACATGTAGAAAAACTCCTGTTCTTATCCAATTTTCATTTGTTGTAAAAGAACTTAGTGCTTTTAAATTGGAATGAGGAGAGTAGAGAGTGGTAACAAAATTGATCTTGAAACAATTGAGAGGCATCGATTACATTAAAGCAGTTTTATGATTATAGAATTGATCCAACTTCTCATGTAATTTTCACTTTTAATGTTATCACTCATTATACGATTAATTTAATAGTTAATATCATTTGTCAATTGCTACGAAACAGCGAATCTGATACTGATACTGATCCTTCTTTTCAGTAACTGTTATATTCTCTCGATTTAAAACAAATGTAACACACAAGGTGAATATGATTTGGTGAAAGCAATTATCATAATATTTGATATGTCATAATATGTAACTGCAAAATTGTTAAATTGTAAATTTTAATTTTTGTATAATTTATTTTTTAGTGAATCAAAGTGCTCTAGGAGTTGGACCAGATAAGGATGCCAAGAAAAAACACACCAGGCCAACGTTTTCGGGTCAGCAGATATTTGCATTAGAAAAAACATTCGAACAAACGAAGTACCTTGCCGGACCAGAAAGAGCAAAACTTGCGTACGCGTTGGGTATGACCGAATCTCAGGTTAAGGTATGGCATTTACTGAATTTTTAAAAATTATTATGTATATATGTATAATATTTTACCATTTATTTAATAAGGAACTTTCAAGTCGTAATTACGATAAAAATATTCAAAATTTCTACTCTATCAAAGTGCATAATATAAGAAAATAATTTTCTTGAAATTTCATTTGTATTAAATAATTATTTTCTTAGGGTTAGACAAATTTATTTTCAAGTTCAGAAAATATTCCTATTACATTAACCGGTATCTTTTGAAAATGCTTATAAAACGTTGTACGTTAAAGGTATGGGTAAGTATGGCATCTGAATTCCAGTTTCTGTTGCTACTTTCTAGGACGGCATGACTATATCTCTTGGCTCAAGGTGGCGCCAGGAAATATTTCAGTGCTGTTCTTGAAGATTAGTGGCATAAACTGAGAGATTAACAGCAATGTGGTTGAGATCAAAAAGTAGATTATTTTTGCCAGGAGTGATTCGGGTATTGATGGAATCAGCATTACCTTGGTTATTATTTCTAAGAGCCTTTTTCACGTGTACTTCTACATTATAGAAGTTCACTTTTGTGTGAACATTATTCTGTAGATAACCTCTACCTTAGCCGCTTTCTTGATTTAAGAAAACTATTTACTATCCTTATGAAAATATTGTTTTGTGTTATAACGCCCATTCACTTATACTAAGAATCGCTTTCTTCACATTTTCTGCAAGATTTTCTTAAATCAAGTTAACAAATGTTTTAAACAAAGAAATACAATTATTTCATTACAAGTATATACTTCTCTTAAGCGAAGAAAAAAACGTTTCTTTTGATTTAAAACAGTAATTGTACTGTAGATAATTGAGGCGGACGGTTTTGATACAAGTGAACGTTTCTTTGCGTGTAGAAATTCCAGAGATATTTACTACGTTCCACTCAATTGTCCATCAGTACAAATAATAAAAATTGTGAAAAAAAATTCTCTGATATGGGAGTTTCAAATGTGAAATAGATTTTGTAAGGAGGCTATGATATCCGTAGTAAACGTTTATGTTAATTTTTCAATTAAACAATGTGTCATAATGATGTTAAATAGTGCGTTTAAAAAGGGGTGTCATACGCCATGATTAAAGCTTGTACCACAAAATATCGGCCGCTGTGTTCGGATATTAATCCGATTAACTTTAAGTACACTGTGAGGTTAAAAATAGGCTCCGGCCAAAATCCCCAGTGACTAATTCAGTGGCATTAAGTGCAGACCAGTATGTTCGGAATTAATGAAAACACCGAGAGACGCGCTGTATCAGAAAGTCTGGCTCACTTTTTCGGCTCCGCCGCTTTCGACAAGGCATAAATGCCTCCCCCTTTTGTTACTCTCTAAATTTGCATTTTTATTGAATCTCTAGCCGGCGAGATTTGAATATAAGCCACGATGTTGACAAAAAATTATATGCTTAATATTGTGGTTAGCGAAAAAAACGTATACGTGACCGGAGATTTTGATTAATTGATAAAAATCTTAGAGCCTGTGTTAGCTATACGCACTTAAAATCGTATTTGTATCGTATTTTCTTTCGATTAACAAAAAATTCAAAGTGAAATTAAAATATAATTATATATTATCCACCCTAATATTTATTATGGTTTTTCGGGAGGTCGTTAACCTTGGAACACGCTCTGCGTTTACTACTACAGGAGCATACAAGGGCTGTCAGTAAAGCTTTCGGATTCCTAAATCCAATTAAATTTTAAATGCATTATTTTTCTAAGAATAGTAAAAAAATACACTTAAGCAACAATCACCCAGCATCGGCGTGCCACAGTCGTTCAGAATAAGTACACTACCGGCCATAACCATTTGCCCACCTACATTTTTGCTTGGATTTTAGAAAACTATTTATTTATTGTTATTTAGGGGGTATAATTATTTACCTACAAGTAAAAGAAAGATATATTAAATAACCCCACAAAGGGTGGTCCAGGTAGGGCCATAAAAAGACCCGAATATAATTATCCTTCACTAATTAATTATCCTTCACTAATAAATATTTAACGTAGTGTAGGTAAAGATGACAATTCCCTATTTACCCAAACTAGAATTATGATTATGATAGAATTTAGATTTAGTGGTTATTGTTCTTTTAAACAGTGAATATCGTTAATAAAACTATCTAAATTAGTATTGTTGTTCATCTTTCAATTGATACCACTAATCTTCAATAAAGGCACTGAAATATTTGCAAGAGATATAGTAATGCCGTCCTAGATAATAGGGACAGAAACTGAACTACTTACCCATACAGTTATATAATCTTTAACGTTTCATAAACATTTTCAAAAGATACCGGTTAATGTAATATTTTTTTTTATTACTATTTACCACTGGTGTATTAATTTAACTATAGCTTCTTTTTAATACGTAATAAATAATAATAATAACAGTGATAAATAGTAATGATTACTGTATCTTCTAGACCTAGACAATTTTTTAAATCTTTTGATGAAGATGGCATGTTCCATCGAAACGTTGAGAAAAAAAAGTTAATGTATTTACTATTTAAACAGAGTAAAAGAATAACGCCATGAATCTCAGGAGTTTTATTTATTGGAATTAATATTAATAATAATAATAATAAATCCGTTTATTCTATAATGCAATAGGCATATATAAAAGAAAATTATACTATAAACGGCGAGTTTAAAAAATCTTTGATAATGTAAAATGTGTGACTAGAGAGGTATTTTTTTGGCCAAGAAAAAGAAAAAACCAAGGGCAGATTGAAACAAAATTCTTGTATCAACTATTAACAGAGTACCCAAGAACTGCAAATTTCATCCATATAGATGAGCTTCATAAAGAATTTAAACGCAACAAAGAAACAAACAAAAACCACAAAAAACACGATCAAAAATCCGATAAAACACGAAGTCAAAACGCTGCCAAATTTCCACGAAAACAACCTCGAATTCTCAGAAATACAAGGCGCCATGCGCCTGATTCGACTTTACGTATCCGATCCCAAACGATAACTCACGGGGACAAACGAATAGAAGAAATGAATGGAGTACGCATCAGTCGGCGCCATAGTAAGCAACGACCTTGCGCGAACGTATCCGAAGGACTTCTGCGAATACACGCGATTAAATTCCAAGAAATACTAGACGCAGGTGTTCATTTCTCATACAAAAATTATGAATGAAGTTATTTTTTTTTTCGAAAAACACTTTGTACCTTTTAAAAATGCCATTTAAAAAATTACTAATCTCGATAACTATATATATTCATTATATGTATATGCAAGTACAATATTAACTATTTTCTCTTATTTAAGTACACATTGTTTAATAAATACATTACAGTTTGCAAACGTAATATACGATAACTATGTTTCAGAGGGAGTACTGCCAACGATCACATCACATTATAAGAATTTATGTTCGAGTTCGATATATTACCATTAGCACTGCAAGATATTTATAACAGGATTACATAGTGCGATAAATCTACTATTATCAAACTATAGACATATATTTAACGTTAATTGTAAGCTAAACTTACTTAAATGTGACTCCCCTAACGCTTTCGAACGATAGCTTTGTCTATAATCGAATTTTAACTTGTGTCATTCAATAACCAACGTTTAATTCGAGTAACAGCCATCGGCAAGCTTTTTTCATGTAGCTTTATAGTACTTCATTGCTCTGCTTGAAAGAAAATTGATAGAATCTTTGTCAGCAAGTTATATCCAAAAAATGCACAGATTTTAGTGTCAATTTCTGTTGCCAACTCCCATCGTGAAAAGGAAAGAAACAAAAGGATAAAATTCTGAATACATTACCACCCTTACCTTTGGATTTACAACGTATATGTAGATACACAAAGTACCAGCTCAGGTGGCTTGTCGATACTCGCTGAAACTAAACTTGGTTTTTCTTGAAATTTCTGGTATTTTAACAAACAAAGGAGACATTGAATTATATCCAGAAATATTCTAAATATTTGAAAATTTATTTCAAGCTAGAAAAGTGTTTCTATTTCAAAAATGCGTTTATTTTCGACGTGGTTCTCATTTAGATCAATGCATTTTGTCCAATGAATGGACATTTTTCATTAGTTCATTCACTTGCTCCTAATTTTAATCAACTTTAGGTTTTTTTTTGCATTATTGTAATTTCTCTTTTATTGGATATCCTATTTTCTTAACTTAAAACTAAATGATTTACTTGAAAGAAACATTTTTCTGTCTTGGATTTTCTTGATTTTCTAACTTTAAGAAAATATTTATTTAATACTAAAAATGTTAAGAAAATTATTTTCTTATATTATTATTTTTCTTGAATAGAGATTGATTTTTGGAAGAGATTCTATTTTCTTGATGCAAGAAACCATTTCTCTGCTTGCAAAAGAGTAATTGATAGCAATGCCATCTTTGAGCTAGGCTAAGAGCTTTTCACTTTTCTCTCGTAAATTGCTTCAAAATATCTTTTGGTAAAATATATCTTTCGTCAAAAAGCAGGTCAAATAGAAAATAAAACAATTCCCTAAGTTAAAATTGTTTGCATTTTACAAGTTTAAGGAACCTTGATGAGACACAATTTAATACTTTTGCCATGAAATGCTCTGCTCAAGGGGCATAGGATATTGCCCCTTGAGAGAATGCCGCGTTTATACCAAAACTAATCATTAATTTTGATAAAAGTAGTTATCATTTTCCATCGTTCACGAAAGCGTAGCTTTTATCTGATCGACAAGTTTGATGACGGATGTCCCGGGATCTGTATCTGTTTGTTATAAAAGTGGCGCCCTCTCGGCCGCTGCCCGCAGCCCCTAATTCAATTTGTCAGAAGATTATACGCTCAGAGCCGCATTTTGAGCCTTCGAACCATCCCCCTTGCTAGAACGATACATTATAACGGAGCGGACGTACTAAGAGGGGTTGTCTATTGATGCGAAGATCGACACCGAGCCCCCATTCATATTCTAATTTAATTAAATCGTGTAACAAAGATAAAATTAATTTTTAATTCCGCTGCGCTAATGTCGGCTAGTCGGCTTTTTTACAGAGGACCTCATTAGAGCGGTTAACCCGTTTTTTCCCCTGTATAAGGGTGGCAAAAAGAATTGCAGTGGAATTTACTCAGATATCAATACGAATTGCTTTCTGTAAAATTTCAGAATAAAATTTAACAGAAAGAACTTCTAAACTGGCTTTTTTAAAAATCTTTCACTTTTAATACCTACTCCATTCCTTTCTTTGTTGATTCTAAACAACAGAAATTTCATAATAAATTCAATACAACGCATTCAGCGATGTTTTTTTTAGCGGTCTGTCCAACAAAATTGTTCATTCACGAAGTACTTCATATATTTGTTCCATTGTTCCATTCTAATAACGTCTTACTGAAAATGGCACCAACGTCCAGTTGGGAATCCAGAAAATCGATTTTGAGAGACAGACGACACCCCAGGTTTTTAAAAGATAGCAAGTTATTCTTGAGTAGTGATTCCTTACTGGGGCTTACAAAAACTTCGGGTTCCTAAGTCCAATTCTATTCATAGGTACAAGGAAATTAATAAGACCATTTTATGAATTCTTGAGGTAAAAATAGTGAACAGATAACTAAGAAAACCATTATGTATTTTAGGATAACCAACGTAAAATTTTTACTTTAATAGTTAGCGAAATAGAGTCGCTTATGTAGTAAGTTTCTTTTACGAAAAGTTAGGTATACAGTAGTGGTGTGGTGAACGAGCGAAGTTGCCGGGAAATAGTAGAAATTCAAGAGAACTTACTAATTCCCAAGTGGGTCTTTTATTTAACATTTTTATTTAATCTGAGCGTAGTTTTATTATCGCAAAACATTTCACATTTTTGTAAATTAAATCCTTCAGTGCTTGTGAAGCGGCCGGTGGATCCCCGACGAGACGCCCTCTGATGCACGTAAATAAATAATAAGACTCCGCTTTGAATCGTTAAACCGCAGAGCTTGCTTACTTCATTAACTCGAGGGTACCTTTGAGAATAAGAGGTAGGAAAAAATAATCTGGACAGAACATTTCCCTTTAAAAATTTTACCCTCTCGGACCTGACACCGTTAAAAATTTAAATTGCGAGTTACGTCTCTGCAACCTTTCGCATTTATTATGTAAGATTTTGATTATGAAATAATAAATGTAATTTTGGATTACGCCGGATTAAATTATATGTAGTACCATATGTATATGCGGTTCTTCTCCCAATATTAACGAAAGAAATAAATATTATACACTTGTAAAAAAAAAACTCTCTTAAAGATCTACCGAGTGTCCCAGATTCAATGTTACAAGCGATATCTTCCTTATTTGTAGAAGTGTTGTCTAATATGGTTCGCTAAATTTTAAATTGTACACTTTTTAAAACCACCCCTAGTAAACCAAACCGTTTTTTTTTACTGAAGTGTGAAGAGTTTGGAATATAACTGTATAAACGAAAATTGTAGTCAAGAAATATTTAATAGGAATTATTTTGTTAATAAATAACAAAATCATTCTTACGAAAATATCATTCATTGTAACGGAGTCTTATCTTTCCAAATCGTCTTAAGTTGCGACCACAAATCATTGTGCTCTGCTAATGCCCTGTCAAAGTTCTTTCAAAAATGTATGGACCAATGATATGTCCGTTGCAATTTGCAATAAGATCGTAATTAAAACACATTTTTACACCCACTCTTTTAACCATATTACATAGTACAATGTGCGTCTGTTACATATTGTTCCCGTTAGATACGAACCATCCCCGGGTTAACATGGACTCGACATTAATCAGAATATTCCGGTCTTTAGTCAGTGCATATGAGCTAAAACAAATCACTCTCTAGCCGCATATTATGGAACTCGTCAGCTGTAATCAATGTAATTATCACTCTGAAGGACGCTTAAGGTTTCGACAGTCTGCTTCACGATTATTGAGTGTTAATTTCTCTATTTATTTATCCATTTGTCGCTTAATTTTATGTTATGTTTGTGCTACTTTTATCCTTTTTTTCTTAGAAAATAATCAAATGATAAAATGTAGTAATGTAAAGGAGATATAATAGCCAGCCACAAAACAGCGATAAATTTTAAAAAAGACTATAGAGCGATATATCAAAAATGCTTTTGGGAGATATTTTCCAACCGTTATTTATAACTGGGGAAAGTCATTTTTTAAAAAAGTTAAAATACAACGGACGCCATAATATGTGGTCACTTGACAGTTGTCCAGGAAACCCCGGAGAAAAGTTTAGGAGTGCCATGAAACAAATAATCGACAGTAGTAGGGTATTCACTGAGTGCATATAAAAGGAACCAGATACAAAGTTATTATGAGACCGAAGACTTTAGGGGTTGTGGGAGATATGTGAAAAACTAATATCGCGGTTTCACTCTAAATATTTGAGAAGCATGAAGAGGACGGAAACCGCTTGATATACAGCTCACATTCTTCGTATATCTTTGCTCAGATATTAGAAACTTATAAAGAATATTTTGTTATCGTTAGAGGGAAAAAAGCTTGTAATATATTGATATCGAACGAAAAGAAAGAGATATACTAAAACTCTGACTTTTATGTATTGTACCGTAGTATTTAGGAAAGTTTAATAATCTACCAATAATGAAACTTTCGTAATTTCAAGCATAAACTAGACGCGTCTCCAATAAATTAAACTTTAGTGTATCACATCAATAATTCAATAATTCAATAATTGATAAATTTATTGAAGATTTATTATGCCAAATTAAAGAAAAATTGTAATTTTCTAGTTGTTTTTGAATCACTATCTTAATATATATCTAAATATATAGTTTTTCGTTAACACACCTTAAAAATGTGTAGAATATTCGTGAAATTTGCACAATGATATGATTGATTTTTAGCACTCAAGTCAAAGCTTAATACGCTAACCTCAAATGGGCTACTTTATTATTACCCTAGACCAAAACATTATGTAGAAATCGCCTCAACACCTGCTATATGTATTGATCATTGTCTAATTGGCTTGTCATAAAAAATATCTCTTGAATGTCATTAAAAATGAATTTTTAATAACATCCGAATTAGTATGCGCCAATTTTCGGATCGATGAATTCCGAGCACATTGTCAATAACCGCTTTCACACAATTCCATGCCACAAGCTCCATGTCAGTGAGTACATTTTCAAATCGTTTGTCCCTCATCAAACGACGAATGTCCGGTTCATTAAGTATTCTTGTAATACAAAATGATATTTCAATAGATCAACGCTCAGATTCAGATATCTACCTTCTTTTATTTTTATCCCACTTAACCGTGGAAAAATACGACGCAATTCGTTGAATGCATTTCCTTCTGAGTTCAGCACTTTTATGAAGTTTTTAACAATTCCTAGTTTGTTGAGCGGTGGTAACAAAACCTTTTCGATCGGCACAAGTGGAATCTCAATAATGTTGTTTTGTCGCATGTCGATGATTTTCGGGGATGGAAGTTTCTAGAAAGTTCACGAATGGTCCATGTACGGTCTATGGAAGGTTCTCGAAGGTTGCAGCCATTGAATAGATTTAAAAAAAAAATTCCAGAAGGTTCATTGGGCCTAAAATTTTTAAATTGAAATTGCTCGAAAAAGCGAACTAAATTTTAAAAACGGTTGGCACCATTGGATTCAGCGTACTCGAATTAGCTTTACCCCAGGGTGCCCAGCTTGCTGCATTTTGCAACTAGCACAGTGTTATCTATCCCTAAAAGGACGATGTCTGTAAGCTCTAATTTTCAAGTAACCCCGAAAAAGGAAATCCACTCGGGTTAAATCTAGTGAGCGTGCTGGCATAGGAAGCTCTGCATAACGGCCTATTCATTTTCCGTTAAATGTTCCATTTAAAAATCGTCTTATTCTTACGCTACAAAGAACGGTCGGTATAATTGTTAATGCTACGCAACTTTTTCAAATAACATTTTTCGATATTATTAAAAAAAGGGTACTCTTGGGATAAAATCAAGTTTTCAGACGTACCCCGTATAATATTAAATATTTTCATGTTCGATTGTGGGGGATGCACAAATTTTTATCGAGAATACCTTTTTTTTCGGAAAACCCATAATAAATAAGTTTCCTATACGGCGCGTACTTTATGGATGACACTGTACAAAAAGATTCTTGAAGATCTAAAGGGAATACAATGTCGCAAATTCATTTCGAGAAATAAAGAGGTATTGATAAAGATATCCGTTAAAAGCAGTAAAAGATTTAAAGCAAGGATATATCCTATTCCTTCCCCTCTCCTTAATTTCCAAGCAAGGACGAACATGCGGAAGCTGAGCCAGTAACAGGAGCATATACAGCTAATTACGCAGTCACTTAGCGTTAATCGATTTGGTCGCCTTACGTTCGCGGTTAATGACACACTAATGACCCAGCATTTCCATAGGGGCACCGAGGGTAGAACAGTACAAGAACCAGGGAGGTACGAGGGGGCCGGCCGTACAATTTCGGTAGGGGCCGTATTTTCGGGGGATGAGAATGATTACGGGGGGTTTTTGGACTCGTTCCGCTGTATCTGTTGGTCTGGGCGCGTGTGTCTCTAACTCCCCGCTTAAAGCATGTAACTCATGCCGATTTTATCTGAAAATTATAAAACAGGACATTTGGCTCTCGCAAACAATAAAAACGTCACGTAGATTAGCGACGTCAATAATAAATCAAACCGTCATTTCGGCGAAAGAGCCCCCGCTCGGGGCTATTCCTCTTTCAGCTTGTTCGCACTCCTATCCATCCTATCCATCGTATCCATTTGCTGGCCAATGCATCGATACCGCAAAATAAAATTTCATATATATGTCATATGCTATGATGGATTGGGAAAGCTAACAGACAACAATGGCGACGACCGATCCAATGTTGTGCCCTTGTTACCCTGACACCATGGGGGAAGAAGAGCAGGGAGCGAAATATATCCAACAACAACAACAACTCTAAAATAGCGAACGCCGCTGCTATAAGGGGAAATTTATATACGGTATATCAGTTAATTGAATTCACTAAATATTATGGTTTGATGGCAATGCATAGGTGTTTCATTTTGATTTTAATATTTATCGTACGTTTTCTGCAATTGGACGGAATGATACATAACAACTGATATCTAATCCCATTTCAAACGCCCCTTACCAAATAGCGCTTAAATTACAAAACACTATTTTACCTATGAAACGAAAACCCATATCGTTTCTCTTCGAATTTAACGCACATACTTTGATAGCTTCTATGACAAATGACAAATGAGAGTCAACTTCCATAAAAACGAAAATACGTGACACGAAACGATATTCATTCAACGAAATGTCGTATCGAAACAACATGCTATGAAATGTAATCATCACAAGATCATATACACGGAAAAATGTTTTATAAAGAATAATACAATTTACTGAGAATATACTGGCTACAAATTGCTCAAATCCCTACTACTCGATTGTGGTTAACGGACCGTATTTCTATTAAATACATTACCGTTGTTAAAATTTAGTCGATGATCTGTTATAAAGGTTCTTACAATAGTATACAAGTTTTAGTTACACTTGTTGTTAAAGAAATGTAAAATATTATTCGAAAGATTGTATCGCATAACACATACAATGTATATGTGGTGTTCTTAATCTTATAGTGGTTGAAAGAACAAATAAAACGCAATAGCAATAACTAGCCTTATGTTTTCATATCTCCAGCATTGGGCAGCCACGAGAATGTTACCAACACCTGTGCTGTTTCGCAAGTACGACATTCGACAAATTTGAAAATTACCGAAAGAATTGTAAACCCGATGAAAATGATTTGACCCTATAAAACCAGATGATTTATTAGAAAAAAAATTAAGTTTTTGTTAGGACATTTATTGGTGAATAACCAATACTATCTGGGTCTAATCCTAAGGCAGAAAGAAATGGTTTATGCTTTTAGGTTGGCTTCGATAATAAAATCGTCTGTACAAATAGGTGTACAAATTTTTGGTCATTATTAGAGAATCTAAATATTTGCCTCCTCCAAAGAAGCCGATGGCTGTTCCATCAGTAGGAAATGTACCTGCTGTAAATTGTTATTTCAATACTTTCATTATTATTAGCATTTATACAAAATAAATTTTATAAATGATATGCTCCATCCCCTTTAAAAAAATTTATTTACAATATTTCACATTTAAAAGACTACGTTGTTATCATCAAATTCACTCCGAACACTTTACGTTTTCATAAACAGGGTCAGATTACCCTATGCGGTATATAAGAATCCCAGGGTTAATTCCTTGGTATAAAAGTGGAAGCAGCCATGTTTCGTTATTTGTAATTAATAACAGTTTTATCGTAGCAGCAGCAACCGTCTCAAATACAGGCCTCATTGCGAACATTGGCCGACGATAGACTGGAAGGCGGAGCATGTTTTACAAGAACGAAAAGGGGGTGCAAATACATCGCGTTAACTGTAAAACTGCTAAACAACCAAATCAGGCTGTATATTTTCGGCGATTTTCTCTAGAACAGAGAGCTATTATATATTAAATTTGCAAATTACACGGGTATTTAGAACCATAGTATGACAATAAATCATGCAGAATAGGGTCTCAGAAGCTGCGAAGTTAATACAGGGGTGGGAGGGACGGTTTGATACGCTTTCCGGATACTGAGCTCATCAATCAGGACGTTCTTTAGTTCTGGGGTTTCCTCGGAGACGCTACTAGATAGTTATCATCGTTTAGATCTTTCTAGGTGTTTTCCTGTAATGAATCTTCTTGGGGATTCTCTTATGGTTTTCAAATGCCATTACCCAACGAGATATGAAATGATCTTTTCAAAGGAGATATCCCATTAAATATTGCCTTCGATTCATTCGGGTTCAAGGTATCTATTCTGACATATTCATCGATTTTTCCAATAAATTTGTCGCACTGTTACATTTTACAAGCGAAAACAAGTTTTTGTAGGATTATTGTGTTCAGAAAATAAATTCAACATACAATTGCCTAATTAGATAATATTTTAAAATCTAGTGTGGATTAATAAATACGGGGTAAACGCCGTAAAATCTCGGCCTGACAGGCTTATGTTCAAATTCCGTTACAACATTACATATATTACGGCTCGAAGAGTGGTAGGTTTTAGTAGCCAGCCAGACAACGTAACTAGAAGGGCATACTCGTAATCACATTAAATAATTTTTAGACGGCGTTTATGGGGATTTATCTCCTTCATATTCCACTGTAAAAAAATGGGCGAAATGTTTCCGTTTGGGGCAATAATCCCTGCGCCTCGATCGGCCAATTAAATTTCCGAAACAAGTATTTGCCGAATTCTTCATAACCATTTGAGTATGAATAAGATTAGTGCAAAGGGGCCTTCCTTTGCTCTCCAACGTGAACGTCGGGTCGAATATGCGCCCTTGTTTTTAAACATGTGTGGAGACGACCCGAAACCGATTTTGGAGTCCATTGTCACAGGATACGAAACAATAATTGTTAATTGATCGTTGTAATAAATGCACCGAAGTTAGGGGGAGATTATATTGAAAAATAAAAATTGTTATATTTTACCAAGTTTATTTTTTCTATATGAAGCCGAGAATTTGTGGCGCCTACCTCGTATATCAAGAAGTAACACATGGGCTGAAAAGTCCCGGGCCTGACAAAGAAAACACGTTTTTTTTTGTTCAAAATTAGCTTTATTCATCAACGTAATTTCCATCAAGAACAACGCAAGCAGTCCAGCGCCGCTCTAACATTTCAATACCACTTTTGTAAAACGATTTATCTTTTGCCTCAAAATATGCCTCAGTTTCAGCGATAACCTCTTCATTCGAGCGAAATTTCTTACCGGCGAGCATTTTTTTTAGGTCTGCGAACAGCCAGTAGTCGCTGGGAGCCAAATCTGGCGAATACGGTGGATGTGGGAGCAATTCGACGTTCAATTCATGTAGTTTTGCTATTGTTTCGATTGACTTGTGACACGGTGCGTTGTCTTGATGAAACAAAATTTTTTTCTTCGCCATATGCGGACGTTGCTTTGCAATTTCGGCCTTCAGACGCTCCAGTAACGCTATATAATATTCACTGTTGATGGTATTTCCCTTCTCAAGATAGTCGATGAATATTACACCACGCACATCCCAAAATACCGAGGCCATAACCTTTCCAGCCGATTGTTGTGCTTTCGGGCGCTTTGGACGAGGTTCACCAGTTGCTGTCCACTCAGATGACGATCGTTTTAATTCCGGAGTGAAGTGATGGATCCATGTTTCATTCGTTGTCACATATCGACGCAAAAATTCCGGTTTGTTACGTTTAAACATGGCCAAACACTGCTCAGAAGCATCAACACGTTCTTGTTTTTGGTCAACAGTGAGCAAACGCGGCACCCATTTTGAACAGAGCTTTCTCATAGTCAAATGCTCATGCAATATAAAGCCAACACGTTCTTTTGATATCTTTACGATGTCAGCTAACTCACGCAACTTCACTTTTCGATCATTCAAAACGATTTTGTGGATTTTTTTGATGTTTTCTGGTGTTACCGCCTCATTTGGACATCCACTGCGTTCTGCATCATCGGTGTCTCTACGACCACGTTTGAAGTCAGCAAACCAACGTTTTATTGTTGTTTCTGATGGAGCGGAGTCCCCATAACACTTTTCAAGCCATTGCTTCGCTTGAACGGTATTTTTTTCCCATCAAGAAGCAGTGTAAAATTAAAACACGAAATTGTTTTTGATCCATTGTTTTGGAAATAACAAAAGTAGCGTCACTCTTAGCACAATAACTCACAAACTAATGAATAGAATATCATGAAATTTTAACAGCTGTCTTTTTAAGGTTAGTACTAACTGCAAAACAGGTGAATGCAATAAAACTAGCGCCATCTATGTGTTAGGCCCGGGACTTTTCAGCCCATGTGGTATTAGCAATTCTATTGAAATATCTACAATGGAATTGTTATATTTAAATATTAAATTGTTAGCAGGACATATTTTTATTCTCATCAAGCAACACATTGTATGATTTTTCTCCGTGTATACATTTGGTTTCACCCAACCAAGCTACCATTACCAAATTCAGACTAGAAAATCATAAATTTTATTTTTTATTCCAGGTATGGTTTCAAAATAGACGTACTAAATGGAGGAAAAAGCATGCAGCTGAAATGGCCACCGCTAAACGGAAACAGGAAGTTCTGGACAACCAGACAGATGAAAATAGTGATGTTATTTCAGATAACGAAGATGAACATATGGCTAAAAAACAAAACTTACAGTGAGACTCAGTGGACTATTGTAAATATCTTTGAGACGTTCTGTACATATAAAAACGGGTTAGTGAAGTGTATCGTGATCCTATGCAATGGACATAGTACTTGACTTCTTTGTAAAAAATGTTATATATAATAATCTAATAGAAATATATATGTATACGTATATATGGTATTTAGTATACTAATTTAAACACTGATAGAAACATACATAATGGTTGTAGAGTCAGTTTAAATACCAAAAATTTTCAAATTCTTTGGTATGTCTGCAAATATTACAAGGTCACTATTGAGTAAGGAATGGTCTAAGCAATATTAGCTGCAGGATGGACACCTTAAATTTATTAGAGATAATTAGAATGTCATAAGTACGTACAGTGTTTTGGAATCTCGAAAGAATTAAATAGAATCTCTTAATAAATTTGTCTAATTTATATTTGTATCTTTGCCTTGTACCGATACTAAATGAAATAAACCGGGTATATACTAGCTTATTTATATATCTAGATATAAATTAAATTAAATGTATGTAAAAATATTATGTAAATAAGCCGCTATGTCCCTAGTTATTAGTTACACAATCAATAATACAATTTTATTTATGGAAATAATAAATTGTATGTATGTATGTATATAAAAGGACCAACATATTTTTCAAAAGTTATTTCAATTTAAAAAAAAGGATTCCTAGAAAAGAAGACCTTGTAATTAATGCTTAATTTGGTTTGTTAATATTTTATATAGAGTTCGTCGTTATATTTATTTAAATTTTAAAGAATATTACGTGAAAATTATTTTAAAACATTCCTTAAATAAGCATAACGACGTACCAAAAAGAAAAACACATTATTTTGCTATTTATAGCTACAAGCTGCTCCTTTTTAGATTTATCAAAAAGAAAAACGTGCAATCTTATATAATAGTTGCAAATATTTTGCAACTAAATTGTGTATTATAAATTAAACAACAACCCTTGTATTTGTAATATTTAAAATACATAAATATGTTCTGGTGATTTTAATATCTGTGATTTTTATTTAAAAAAAAACGTCCATTGATTTTTTTTTGTAATAAGTAATTTACAGTTAAATAAGGTAAGTACTTTCCACTTTAGAAAATTTAATTTAGTAATATTCAGATTGCCTTACCTCAAAAACTATTAAATCTATCGCGAAGTCGACCAAATTATTCCATTCGGCGGATCAAAATCTACATCAAAAGAGTGCTATTTTCTAAATTCACTGATGTATTAATAACCAGAAGTGTGCTCAAAATGAATTTTGGTTATTTTATAGAATTCAATGAGCTTTTGAATTTAGAGCTCTTTGAAATTTATCAAATTTTGCCTTGATTGTTTTTCGTTTTCAAAGCCCTACATCAAAAAATAGACGAAATAACGATATGACAGTTATAGAAATCGTTTCTACAGGTCCATTTTATCTAGAAACCCGTTCCTGGTTCTCTTGGAAACTTCAGATAAGTTGCTAGAGCGTCCCAAAGTGAAACTTCCGAAAATCGCGTTTCAATTCTAAGAGCAATCTTTGAAAAAACTTGTAATCTTTAGTTTGGACGTAAAAACTGCCCAGTGATATTCAAAGTTTCATAATAAATATACATCAGCTATTTTTTGCTTAAATAAAAGTTAGACTCTTTCAGAAAATAATCGCAAATACTTTCTACATTAGAAAAACTCAAATTGAACTAACAAAAGCTTATTTATACATTTATTACGATTTAGAAATTAGAGCTCTTTGTAATTTGACAAAAAAAAATTGGATACAGAAATGCACTGCCATAACAATATAATATAATGTTTCCTAAAATTTAAATTTATTTATTTTCCTAAATCAAAACATAAAACAAGCATTTGACGATAAGTAAATCCCCACCTCTGTTTCATTCCATTTCAAAAAAACATAACTCACAGAATATAATCTGAACTAATAAAAAGTTTTCATTTGAGGATTTATCCGAAGATATTTTCAACTCACGCATTAGAAATTGAATCTCAAATTAGCCAAGAAGGGCCGCATATGAAAATGGAGTAGGGTTAGCGTCTAATAAAAGCCCAGAGATGCTTCTTCTTGTATGCACATGTAAATCCGAGTTTTTCTTGCTAGATACGCGTTGATTTATTTAAGTTGAAGAATGGGGCGAGGTATTCGGCGCCAGAAACGTTGCCTTGGATACGTGGCCATCTCAACGTCCCTAACGTTCGCCCCACCTAACCCTTTTTTTTTCACTAACTTGCTCGTCACCATATAATATGAAATATGCCGTCTTTAAAAACAATGAACTGGGAAATATTATCGGTATAACATCGGAATACTATTTAGTGGGTCTATTGTTTTGTTTTGTTTCATGTCTATCTTTTATGAATCAGTTTTAGTACTTCTATTGCTTTAAATATCTATTTACAACGTAACCCATAAGCCAATCTAGTACTCTTGGTTTTTTTAACACTTTTGAACAGTTGAACAAATTTATCAATTTTTTTTACGAATGTAGACTTTAAAACGCTTAAAAGTCAATGTCTAGTTTGCAATGTGCAGTGTATGTAGTTATACATACAGAGTGTCTTAAACTTCTGAAATTGTAGAATTTACACACAGAATTTGCACGTGTAAATGCTAGAAGGTCGACATTTTCAGATAAGGTACGCACCATATTGGAAAAAAAATTATCCTTGATAAAAGTTTATGAATCCCTTGAAGTTAAACATGTGCCAATAAAATATGGAAAATTTCTAATATTATACGGGCTACCTCTGAAAACTTGAGTTTGTCTCAGGGGTAAAATACCCTTATTTTAAAAAATATCTAAAGATGCCATTTGAAAAGGTTGTTTTCATTAAAAATTGTACCTAAATTTAAAGTCATGGCCACATAAATCAAATGCTATTTGTTACCTATTTTGTCAAATTACGTCTTCAAAAAACAAAATTTGTTTAAAACGATACATAAATGACGTTTCATTAAAAAAAATTGGTAATATTACAGACTAACTCAACTCAATTTTTTTAAAAATGTGACAAATTTAAGAATATTTACTAGCCTGTTATACGTGAATAAGAAAGGTATCCTTATATTCTTCTTACATGTAAGGAGCAAAAAAGTTGCCGTATCTGCATTAAATTTGTTAAACTGATCGATATTATTGTTCATACAAGCAAAAAATCTCAACAAAACCTATTTTGCTAATTTAATAAGTGACTTCTGTGTGTTGAGGATAACTCAATTACAAGGCACTGTAGTCCTGAAACAAGTTGAAGCACCGAAATAAGAAAAAAATCGTTGAGAAATTCGATATCATCTTTAATATTTCTCTTTTCGAGGAGCAAGATATAGGGGTGCATGTAATTTTTCGCATCTCATAGAACAATTCCACACACGTTCCGCAAAAGCCCCGTCTTTTAACGCGTTTCAGCCATTTTAAACGATGGATATCGGCTAGCACGTCGAGAGCGTATGTGTGCGTATTGGTAAACACTGCGTTTTATATCTTTATTTGTCGGTTTTCCGGATCCCCAATAGGAAATAAATAATTCGTATAATACGCGTTCACGGTGTTACGGCCGTTTAACTTAATTTAATTATCGACGACGTTCGACGTTTTGATGTCCATTTAGGGCACCCTTGACGCTACTATTCGTAAATGCCCAGCACCCCTTTTACATCTTAGGGGGTGATCGCTGGAACGCATCGAAACGTTGTGCAGTTTGAGTACTTTACGATTAATCAAAATTATTGCACCTAGTTCAAATATTAATACTAGTTCAGTTACAAAATATAAATCTCCAAAAACACCAGACGAGTTAAACAAGAAACAGCACGATAACTTTTTTTAAATATATGCTTAGAGATATGTAACTTTACACTTTTCCTGATGTTTACAAGCACGACAAACCCATAAAAACATTACTCTAATAGAAAACGGCCGTAAAACCCTAGTTACTTGTAATCTAATTGAAGGAAATAACTCTGTTAATTTGAAATTATATCTAGATATTAATTATTTATTTTTTATTTAATTAATTAATTAAAACTGAAGTCCAATAACCGAAAATGTTGGTACCCGATAACTAATAATCACATTTTTGTGACAATTAAATCATCTAAACCACAGACCTAATTTCTCAAGGCAATTTTTTTCTTTGCGACTTGCATTAGTATTTATTAATTTGCAATTTCATCGTTACGGTAGTTGTATTCTTTCTACTAATCCTTTGTATCACCACTGAAAACAATTGAGACGACATTAACTAAACAAACCAGAAACATATCTTGCATGTTCCCAGCCTGGCCACCTCTCCATTTTGAGCTGCTTTGTGTAGCAAAAGGAAAATGTTGTGCTTCAATATTAAGCGACTTATAGCTAGAGCGGGCCAAATTGCGCCATCCAACAGAATCGGAATCAGGCGCAACGGCCGCTTATTGTAAATAGCGTATATGTGAGTCACAGCAGATATGTGATATTTCGAAATTAATACAAAAGAGTAAAAAAATAAAAGCTGACGCAATAATAATGTTTAGTAATTAGAGGGGATATATATATATATATATGTACACGCTGAGGTGTTTTTATTTTCATTATGATTTTTTTATTTGATTGAAAACGGTATGCGTTGTAAATGGGGTGTAATAAGGAAATAACTGAGAAACTGAACGCTTTTTTTATTCTGTTGTACTTAATAATGTAACTGTAAATAAAGATATAATAAATAAATTCTATCCTTCTTAATAATGCGGATAGGCTTGTTTAAAAAGTTGCACCATCAGATAAGTTTCCACATTTGCCTCGGTGAAGGATGTTCGCCGAGACGAAAAAATGTTCTTATATTTCGAAAACGACCGTTCCACGTCTACCGAAGTAAGACAGGCGTAATTAAAATAATCTTTAGACTTAGTCAAGGAATCTGCAGATGCCCCATCGCACATTTGTCTTAATCTCGTGTAGTCCGGATTCTTTTTTAAAACACTATCGAACTTAGCTAAAACTCGTCCACTTGTTGCATCGTTTATACTGTGTAACAATGTACTAACTTCGTCCACGACTTGCACTGATTCTACCAACGACAATCCAGAATTTTGCAAATTTTCTATCGCGTCTACTAACCCTTTGTAATTGTTGCTAATATTCTTTAGATGTGTTTCAACAGAAATATCGAGAAATCCCTTCTGGCTCATCCTAATAGCTCTAGCTTCGGCAGGGACGAATTGCAAAATAACGGATTTGACTTCTTGAAAATGTTCATTATAATAAAAAGCGGCTTTTAACCACGTTCCCCAACGCGTAAGAATGGGCTGTGGTGGTTCTCGAATACCAGGGCATAACCTGTGGAATGCCCTAGTCCTCTTAGGACTTTTGAGAAATACTTTTTTTGTGTTTGCTATTAATGCATCCACCTCCGGGTAACACTCTCGAATAGTTTGTGCCACAAGATGTAAAGCATGGACTTTACACGTAACATGTAAAAGTCCTTCACACTTTTCTTTAAGGGAACGGCCTATACTACACATTGTTGCTGCACCATCGCTCATGAACAACAACAGTTGACTGGTTGACACTTGAAATTTTTGTAACGTTTCGAGAACTACGGCCGTAATTGCTTTACTAGTACACTGTTTTAATCTTCTGCTGGCTAATAGAATTGCAAAATTTTGTTTAATAGGATCTAATACGCGCACTATTATATTAATAAATCCGTTTTTGTATATAGTGTATATACGAAAGTATATGTTCATCGTTCGTTGAACCAATTTTGAGGGGAAAAAAAGTTACATGAACATATTTTTAACGTAGAAACATTTACGAGCTTCAGTAGGCACTTAATTCCATACCTAAACAAAGTAAATGTCGTTAATAGCGAAAAAATTGTAACTTTACTTGGTACTCAACGGCGATATTAAATAACCATAAATAGTGCAGAGCAGAACTATGAAAGCGTCACAGTAAGGTCGCTGAACAATGGCTACGAATTGGTAAGATATAAATAAAAGAGATCGAAACCTTTTAGTAGCACAATGATAACTAAGACCCAACAATTTAACTTTTCAAAAGAGTCAATTTGTATTCACAGTTTAATATAATTGGTCGTTTTCAGGGGTTGGCCCCTACTAAGGGGTGTCATATAATAAGGGCTCATGTTTCTCATGCACCAATTCAATTATATACGTGATTTATAACGCGGATAACTCTTAATAATTTCACTTTATGCCTTATAGGGATGCCATTGAAACGATATACTTATTTAATTGAGAAGCTAATTGTTTCAATAGGTATAGTGATGTTTTACTACAAGCTTTAAATTATGTATTAAATAATAATAATAATATCAACTTTTATCTTTAGCCTGTTACTATGTATTCGTCTCTAATATATTTATGTATGTATACCTTCATAAAAAGGAAACAATATCAGTTTCTATGCTATGGCAAATAAACTTAAACATTGTATAAAATTTATATTCATAGTAGCCCAAGTTTCCCAGTTATTTAAATTTCTTACACCTGGATACTCTAGTAGTCTTCAACGTGGCAGGGATATGCAGACATGTATTTTTACGGCATGAGCACTCCTTTGTAACACATGTTTTTTTATGCTTTACGATCATACCCAGGAAGCCCCTTGGTTCAAGAAGGATATATCGCTAAATTCAATATTTGCTTGCAGATTAATAAAATGCAGTCTCTCCTTGAATTTCAGATGAATCCCTATGCTTCCCTATACAGCAGCTATTATTTTTGATATGATGTGATTTAAGGACGAAGGAATTAGTTGGGACCATTTTCTTGTATGAAAAAAATATCTACACAAAATAATAAAATCTCTTCATTATTTCCAGTTTCCAGTTGGAATTGCAAGCTTTCTCTTAAACCAAATTACCATATCAAAATAATTATAGTCACCGTATTGATTCTGTAAAAAAATTATATTGGTGGACACCCTAAAAATTTTTCTGTTTTGGATTTTCTTGATTTTCTAACCCCTTCAACAAAATATTTTTTTTTATATCAAACATTTTTTATAGTCTTGAAATAAAAATATTTTCTTCAATGGAGACTGATTTTTGGAAGAAAATCTATTTTCTTGATGCAAGAAACCATTTCTCTACGTGCACAATGATGATTAAAGCTACTATCGTCTTAGATTTAAACAAAATCAATATAATTACAGAAATTTTAGAAATCGAACAATTCACCATTGTTTTCTAGACGTTTAATATTAAAAAATAAATACAAATATTTTAAGTATATTTTATAAATAAATGAATACATTAATATGTTTTCTGTACTCTTAAACGAATTTGTTAAATTATTAAATATTTTTGACAAATCTATGGGTTTCATTAAATATATTTTAACAATATAGTCCATAATATTATATGAAAAGGATTATAAAGTAAAAGAAGTCCATAACCTGGTATATATAGTCTTAGAGATATTTATTCTGGGGCCTTAAAACCTTTAAATTACACAAATAAGGTACAGGTAAAAGGGACCAACAATGGACCTCGTATTAATTCTAAATGGTAGGTTTTAGAAGTCATTGCCTGAATGGTTATTGTTAATAAGCTTATTGAAAACGACAAATTGCATCGAAAACAGGAAGTTCGTGTTGTACGTCATTCACAGTTGACTTTTGAGCGCTAACATAGTCCTCAATGAATTCCCATTTAGAATAGGCTTCGGCATATAGGTCTATAGAAAAAGAGGATTTGTAAATGGCATTGGTGTGCGTATGTAGACCAGGTGTTTGGTCGGTATAGATTTCTTTGCCGGCTGCTGGCACTACATTATACGTGCATCCCCAAATCATTTTCTACATCATTGGACTAAGTTTAACATACCGTATATTGGGTACATTGATACTTATTACTAGAGTAACCAAAACTTGCGGACTCGCATAGGCGTCGGTATTACGGGTTAATATAAGAATACGAAAAATTCATAAATAAACTTACTTGCTAATTATTCAACAAATTAGAGGCATCAGGATGTGAACTACTGTAAACTTGCATCATTGCATATGTTTCCACAGTTACTTCTTTAAACCTTGTGCGTCGACAAGAAAAAATATTCTTATACATAGAAAACGATCTCTCCACATCTAAGGAAGTTACATTTGCATGTAGAAACTGTTTTTCAAAATCACTTAAAAGTTCACTATTCTTACACTTATTATAAACGGCCTCTAAAGTATTAAAATCGGGATTTTTCCTTAAAACATCTGCCAACTTTTGACTAGCGCATAATCTTGGCGTATCATTTAATGTGTGTAATTTATTTTTACACTCTCCACTATGTCTAATGATTCCTGCAATGACAATTCAGTACATTGTAGTTTTCTGATGGCATCTAGTAATACTGTATAATTGAATTTGAAATTCTCTTTGACTTTCTCTAATTGCTTTGGATTCATTCCGATTGAATTTGTTGAAAATGGATCAAATAGTAAGAAGCTGCTGTTAGCCAAGTACCCCATCGCGTTAAAATTGGTTCAGGAGGTTCTGGAATACCTGGACAAAATTTACGAAATTCTTTTAAACGTTTAGGAGATTTACGAAACACTGCTTTAGTACTTCCAATCATCCGATCAACGTTTCCGTAATGTTGTCGAACAACTTCACCAACTAAATGCAAAGCATGCAGCACGCAGGTTATATGTATTAAGTTAGGAAATATATGTTTTAAGGATCGCCCAACACCTAACATCGTTGCTGCACTATCTGTCACAATCATCACAACTTGATCTTGGGCAATTTTAAATTTTTTCAAAGCGTTCATTATCACTTTTTGAATATTTTCCGCGGTACATTGTTGAACACGTTTGCAAGCTAACAAATATCGAGATGCTGTGTTCTCGCTAGATAAAACGCGAGCTATTACATTCACAACACTGTTTTTCTTTATATCGGTCGTCTCATCCACGGTAATCCATATTTTTTTGGAACACAAATCACGTTTACACACATTTTCTAGCATCTCTTTCATTCGCGGCAAATGATTCTGTAATTGTGTTTGTGAGGGTAATGGGTACTTTGGAACGTATTGTCGCCAAAACGTTTTAAAAGCTGCTTTTCTCACCAACGACAACGGAAGATTACAAGAGATAAACATAATTAATAAATGTATGAGGAATAGTGTATAAGGTATTTCTGTTCTTGCATTTCTCATATGCTTAATACCATTGACATGCCTCTGGCAATCAGTTCTGTTGCAGCCAAACGAACATTGCATATTAAGCAAAAAACTGCACTACCGTCATATTTTAAATGGGGAAAAAGTGACACATACTTATGTACATTAGTAGTAAATCTATTACGAGGCATTGTTTTCTTAGGTATGTAAATATTAGTTCTATATGAAACGATACACTAATTATGTACTTGGTATAATACTACAACACACAAAAAACACCAGCTATATTTTCAAAAGCGACACGTAAGTACATAACCTTGACCGTTCGACTAATCTCTGCAACAGCTCAACCGGTACTAAAACGAAATCTCTCTCAGCGCGGTTTAACATGATTTATATTCAAGGTCGACACTACATGCCTGCTTCTCTACCGGTTTAGTTTATTTGTGAATTTTTCGTATTCTTATATTAACCCGTAATGCCGACGCCTATGCGAGTCCGCAAGTTTAGGTTACTCTACTTAGTACTAGCTTTATTATATTTTCACGATTGCTATTAGGTAAATCTCGTACATATATACTATATATATGATCGTCTGTAAAGTAAGATAATCGTTCGTTGCGCCATAGACGTGCGGTTTCTTCAATATTTAGAGTACCGAAAAAGAAGTAATAAAGCGAATAATAATAAAAAAACTAATCAAGAATTATAATATTCGTAAGGCTGTGAAACACTCACCCTCTTAAGCAGCGTAATCAAGTAGGCTGGCCGATTGCATTGGAATTACTGAACATGAGAAGTAGAAGCACCATCATCAGTATTATAACCCAGTGGATAAGAATCGTAAAAAATTGATAGCATTAGAGATGTTTTAATAGTTGTCTCGTGGAACCGTGTTCGCAGTGGTGAAAAAAATGTGTGCGTAGCAGAGTATGTACTTCGTCCACTATTTGCAGTGACTTCACTAACGACAACGCTCTATTTTGTAATTGTTCCAGTGCGTCATGTAAGCATCTATAGTAGCTATGAATACTTAATTTTTACCTCCATAAAGGGTTTGATGTATGGTTTTCTTGTTTCCATTACAATGTTAACAGGGTGACAAACAAAAAACTGTTTGAAGTAATTGTAGAACTATCAATTTTGTATTTTTAAAAAGAAATAGGTTTCACAAGATGAAAGAGTTTTTATATTGGATGTCAATAGTATTAATTACGAATTAAAGTCAGACACAAAGCGGTGAAATAGTGAGACGATAACTATCTCTTTCTGGTATGTGCACGAGTCGTGCCGAAATTCTGTCGAATCTGTATACGTATATTAGATAAAAAAGAGAGAATTCGACAAATGACCGTTATACGTTTTCGCATTTCTGACGTAAACAGGGTGTATATCTGCATTTCTTTCTTTTTAGTTAATAGTGGTAAAGGTGTTTGAACGTGTTGGCACGTAAGTTTACTTCGGTAATATTCAATTAGAAAAGAAAAATCACTGTTTAAATTCCCTTAATGCGTAAAAACTACAGAGAAAATTACTTAATAAAATGTAATTTTAAATACCAAATGAAAATTTTAGAAGTAATAGGTAATTTTAAACCAATGAATGGTAATTTTCCATTCGGGGAAATTTACGCTAACAATAGGAGGTAACAAATTTGCCTTCTATTTTTGGTATAAAATTCCCCACAATGTACACTATTTGCATTTGTTAAAGTGTAAATACTTTACTTTTTAATTGCAAAAACTAAATGGAGTCCGTCTAAAAGTGTGTAGCAGATTTCCCCATAAATCGTTTATTTAGTTTCGAAACAACCCCATTTTAACCACAAAACAAACTATAAAACTATTATCATTTTTAGTATGTAATGCCCTTTAGGAGTGTCAAAGATAATGAAAAAAGTGTAGCAGATAAAATGCGAACATAAAAAATAGCAAGGTCTCTTTGATCAATAACAGCGATACCGTTAATTTATGGTTATTGACGATTTAAACCGCAAAATAAAATGTAAATTAAACTCGGATCAGTAGCGAACAATATTTCATTGAGATGAGCCTCATACGTGTATTGCACAACGCTTTTAGAGAGCGTGGTGTTCGAAATCGTGTGTGCATCGTTATCTACGATCAAAAAAGGCACTATAATACCTAATTAA
This sequence comes from Dynastes maya, assembly GCA_029619315.2. Lineage (NCBI taxonomy): Eukaryota > Metazoa > Arthropoda > Insecta > Coleoptera > Scarabaeidae > Dynastes > Dynastes maya. The sequence continues at coordinate 1,649,332 of JAROYE020000012.1, read as the reverse complement.
GCTCCCATTCGCGTTATCAAAACAGTGTAATAAACCCTGTTAAATTAGGCGAGTCAAAACACTAACGATAGCGCGTTGCCAAGCTATCCTCCCCTTCGATTTTATTTTCCCTTCCGTGCTGCTGTTCCTTCTCTTAAATAAATATTTTTATAGAAAGAAATATCGATTCAATTTGTCATTTAAATTGGCTGAAACTCGTCTCATTTGTTTAGCTGTCGTCTCGTTATATGATTATTCCAAAAGGAAAGACAGGTCATCAAGCGTTCAAATCTGGATATAAGGCTTAATAGGATGCAAGGATAATTTCACTTCCTTAGCTTTCGAATTAACTTTGCTTATTTCTCTGTCCGACACGTAAAAATATACATTTTTAATCAAATTATGCAAATTTGTTCCGATCTATCTACCCGTATTCGCGCGTAAACCTATCTACTTTTTCAAAGAATATGAAATATTTGCTTAGTTATTGGATTGCTTTTATAAAAAGTTTCATGCATTTAATGAATCTGTAAAACATTTTCCTTTAACTTTGTATACACAGAAAGTTCACAGTTTCAGTACATCCTTCATTTTCGACGTTCTCTGTCAAAAAAAAATTATTTTGACATAATGCCCAGGCCTGTCAAAACTTTTCCCTACAAGTAGCACTGCATACTCAAAATTTTCTAAATCAAAATTTCTTCTCCATGCTTATAATTGGCTACAAAACCAAAGTAGTCTGGTTATATTATCTTATAGGAAGGCTTGGATAAACCTTAGAAGAATCAGAGTTTTAATTGTAATTCTTACTGGCTAATTTTAGCCATGCCTGATCAAGAAACACCTATGTAGAATATAGCTAATTGAAGAAGACGGGTGTTGACCAAGCTTGGAAAGGATAATTAGCTTCTTAATAAGCATAAAGTTGCTCAAGGCAATAATACATTTTTTTATGAATTGCCCAAAGATCTTTTTGCAAAAATCTTATAGTACAACCAAGGCCGTTCCTAAACCTTTCGTCGCCCCGTGCAAAAAGCAAATTTTCCGCCCCCTATTTTAAGATGTTTACAAAATTTGCTTGCTATTTTTATTTTATGACGTCTATTTGGTTCTACAATTATTGTAGGTACTAAATATAGGTAGGTACTAGATTAATACAAGCAAATAATTTCAATTTATTTATTTATAAAATGTGAATTTTATAAATTAACGTAAATAACTAACTCTTACGTACATTCAATACTACATGGGATAAAAATCAACAAAATAAAACTATATAACAACAAAAGAAACAAACAACATTACAAACATATGTTATGGTTGATTGATGATAAATTTGATTAATCTATAATAAAACTCGTCTTGCTTTTTTTGACGCAAAATCATCGATAATTTGACTCAAATCATGATTTTGGCAAATGTCTTGCTCTATTGCAATCATCGCAAGATTTGTCAGCCTCTCTTGGGACATGGTGGATCTCAAATAATTTTTTATAATTCGCAGTTTTCTAAAGCTCCTTTCACCTGATGCGACGGTTACCGGTAAAGTTAAATAAATTCTGAGTGCAACAGCTAAATTGGAAAAACAAGAAACAATATTTTTTTTTATTATGTAATCTAGAATGTTTTGTGGTTTTCCAAAACTGGGGATAATTCCGTCAACATCTTTCTGGTGATTACCGCTTCCAGAGTGTTGTAAAAAATTATCGAGATCTATGCAAGATTTTTTTAACACGGTTTGTTCCATCCCATCAAATTCATATAAAAATTTAAACAGATTATTACTTTCTTTCAAAATAAAAAACCTCTCTTTAATCGATTGCATTGTTGTGTCTAATATACTAACTATTATTCTTTTTGGGTTCATGTATTTTTTGCTTGTCCGTGCTGCCTGCCGCCCCCTAACTTTGCCGCCCAGTGCAATTGCACATGTTGTCCCCCCGCACGACACTGCCCTGAGTACAGCAACCACATAATAATTTCACTCTAGCAATGAGAGAATTTATACATTTTTTGAAAAAGGGCTCACCAGAAGATCTGTAAATAAAATCTGACATGTCAAAATTAATGAATGCCGGCTAAATGTTACTAATAATAATATGAAGAAAACGATCTCAAGACTAACTAGTTTATATGAGCATTTGATTTAGTGGACTGTGAATGATGTATAATATCCAAATAGATATTATTCTTTTAAAATTATTAATTTTAAAAGAATAAACTTCGTAAAAACTATTAATTAGCTTTATGTACTTTTAAAACGTATAATATTTACGTGTGATATGATCCAACGTAGTAACATATAACCACCCTAATGGAAAAAAAGAATAATATAAAATCATTTCTAAAGCGTCTCAGATGCGTAGGCTGTGCTGTGTGGAAATGACCGCCGTTCAAATCACACATCATTAGCCCTAGCACACAATACTACAATTAACATCGCTAGGTCTGTAGCTACGACTGAATGAACTGCGCTCCATTCCATCCAAATGGAGAAGCTAAAAAGATGAATGCGTGTCGCTTGGTATTAAAGTGTTAATGTGTAAATGTAATTCTTTTACAATGGCGATGAATTGTCATTTCTGTATTATTATTTGTAGATTCTAAACATTGCTTTGTACGTCGCATCGATATGTGTTTGCACTTCGAACATAATACATTTAAGTGAATGAAGAAAAATTTTAGAAATATAATTCTCGAGAACACGTTAATTTTAAATTATATTTAGATACGGCAGATAGCATTTACAGGAATATACTGAGCGTATCGTTTACTGTGAACTTGATAATGCTTTCTTTTTTAAAAGCCAAAGACTTACAATGTTTGCTCGTTACAAACATTGTGACACACCGTGATCCTACGCACCAACTCTGTCATTTTAGATGGAATGCCTTGTATATTATTGCTTTTGATTTCTCCATCCATGTCTATTTCTAACAAATTTGGAATGTTTATAATTTTGTTCTCAATCGCCTAAATGTTGATGTATTTATTTCCTTAAAAAATTCCGAAATGCAACTACAGTACCGTGCAATCGAATTAGGGCCACTTTGATTTTATACAAATATTTGCTATTAATATTATAATAACCAAAATTTCTAAATATTTTCCGCAATAAAATGTTTTTCATTGTATTTGAGATAATCCTTTTAAGTAGGTATAAAATTCTCGTTATTATAACCCCCACCAAACATTCCTTTCTATCCAAGGTACGTTCAGGGTCGGTAATCGGTGACTGGCTTTATCTGCTTCAAGTTAGTTTACGTGTAGTTTTGATGGTGTAAAGTGCAAGTATTATATTTTCGTGCTATAATATTCGTTTTACATGTTGTTTTAGTGTAATTAAATTGAAATTTCATGACGTTTAGTTTTCTTTTTTTATTGATAAATTTTGTGAAATGGGCAAACGTCAAGACATTTAAAATGAGAAAAAAATAAGAATTCAAGTCTTATTAAAGACGGGGCTGTATTCGCATCGGGAAATAGCCAGAAGAGAACGAGTTTCTCGTCAAACAGTCAGCAGGGTAGCGATGTCAAAGAAAGAAAATTTACCAGCGACTTCAAGTGATCGTTCTCATTGTCGCAGTATTCGCAAAACTTCGCCACGGGAAGACAGAATTATCATAAAAAGGGCATTAGAAAACAGGCAACTGTGCATTAAAGAACTTCAGCGTATATTACAGGCTGATCATATAAAAATATCAGATCGAACATTAAAATCGCGCTTATATGAAGCCAATATCAGAGGAGACGCCCTGCAAAAAAGCTGAAACTTACTTTAAGGATGAAAAAGGCAAGATTACAGTGGGCGCAACAGCATCGGCATTTTATTGTTGAGGATTGGAAAACGGTATGTATCAATATTTTATGTATATTTTCAAAATTTGGAACATTTTTAGTAAATTCGAAAATGTAATGAAAATTTCTGTTTCTAAAGGTTGTTTTTAGTGACGAGTGACGGCTAGAAGCTGTAACTGGAGTTGCTCGTTTCGTTAGAAGAAGACCATCGGAACGATATGATGAAAGCGCAGTGGTAAAAACAATGAAACATCCACCGGCGGTCATGATTTGGTCCTGTATATCAGGGGAAGGGCTTGGACCGCTCTATTTTGTAACGGGTACCATGAATCAAATTCAATATAAAGAAGTTATGGAATCAATCTTAATCCCGTATATGACATCTTTAGACCCTGAAAATTACTCTTACACATTTATGCAAGATGGTGCACCGTGCTACAGGGCAAAAACAATTCTAAATATGTTTTCAGCAAGAAAATTGAAGACATTGCCATGGCCAGGCAATTCCCCCGACCTGAATCCAATCGAAAATGTTTGGAATTCTTTAAAACGTACAGTTTATGCATCTCCCAATACAACAGTTGACGTTTTGAAAGCAAACATAACAAATAGCTGGCAAAATAATGCTTACCTTAAAGAGGTTGCAGCAGCGTGTATAGCAAGCGTGCCAAAAAGAATTGCTGCTGTCATAAAACCAAGGGGTGGTTCGACGAAATATTAATGTACGTGTTAATATAAATATATATATATAAATAAATAAAAATTGTTTTTATCAAACGTTGATGCTTTGTATTATTTATTAAGCTAAAACTGAAATTTATTTAGTGGCCCTAATTCGACTGCACGGTACTGTATATTCGGATGTAAATTTTTTACGAGATTATATTGCACATCCGCCTTTATCTACACACAGAAAACGTTTACTTGTCCGCCTTAATTCAAGACAATTACCGTTTCAATTATCCACAATATAATTACTGTTTTAAATCAAAAGAAATATTTTCTTAGCGTTTTTTTCCGCTTAAGAGAAGTATATACTTGTAATGCAAAAATAATTGTGCAGAAAATTTGAAAAAAGAGATTCTTAGTAGGGGTGACCGGGGCTGGTTGTCACACGGGTTGATTGTCACAAGTCTCAGTTCTCAGTTGCTGCTGTCAGCTAGTGGATGAAATCATGATTTGTTTTAAATGTCTGTTCGGGGTTTGTTGTCACAAAAACACCGGGGATGGTTGTCAAATGTGACAACCAATCCTGCGGCTTTTGTGAAAAGATTTTTTGGTTATTTCAAGTAAAGATGGTTAGAAATTATCTAAAAAAGACGAACCGAGGAGAAATTGCTCCGGACGTCATGCTTACAGCAGTGAGGAAAATAAAGAAAGAGGGGTTATCAATTCGTAAAACTGCAGCGGATTATCAAATCAATTCTCGAACTTAATTAAGGGAATTAAAACAATATATTCTTCAAGCTGCGGATGTTTACTTTGGTTTATCACCAAAGGAACCTAAAATTCCTTGCTTACGATCGTGCACAGAGATGATTGGTTTGCTGATTTTTTGAAAAGACGACCAACTCTCTCATTACGAAAACCAGAGGCGACCAGGTTGGCACGAGCTTCAAGCTTTAATCGGACAAATGTGGGGTCATTTTTCAATAATTTAGCAACAGTTCTTGGAAGACATCGTTTTCAACCATACGAAATTTGGAACATGGACGAAATTAGGGTTACTTCAGTGCAGAGACCAGACAGAGTCGTTGCTCGTAAAGGATCGAAACAAATCGGTGCATTAGTTTCTGCGGAAAGGGGTACACTAGTAACTCTGGCTTGTACTATATCTGCGATTGGAAACCTCTTCGTATTCCCAAGGGTCAAATACCATACGCGCTTCATAGCTACTGCACCTGTAGGTTCTATTGGAACTGCGAATAAATCTGGGTGGATGCAAGAAGCCGATTTCATCTTATTTTTAAAACACTTCCATAAGCACACACAAGCCACGCCTGAGAATCCATGCCTGCTTCTTCTTGATAATTATGGTTCTCACCTAAGCATAGAAGGGCTCAGTATTGCTAAATCTAATGGAATCGTCATGTTATCATTTCCTCCTCATAAGCCCCAGCCGCTCGACTGTACTGTTTATGGGTTATTCAAGAAATTTTTCAACTCAGCTTGTGACGACTGGATGATTAACAACCCAGGGAGAACGATGACAATTTACAACATATCTGAACTCATGACTCGCGCATATCCATTTGCAATGACCCCAGGTAATATATCTTCAGGATTTAGATGCACAGGAATATATTTTAACAGACACGCCGGTTAAAAGAAAGCTGGAAGAACAGGTTGAAAAAATCAGTACAAAAAATCAAAGAAACGGCTGTTCATAGAAACGGCAAACCATAACAAGAATGCAAAAAATAAGAAAGAAACGACAAAGAAGAACAAACAAACTAGTTTAGATCCATTTTCTAACAGTAAAGCTAGGGAAAAATGGATTCAGTGTATAGAATGTAAGCAGTGGGCTCATGAATTATGTATTCCGGGACTAAATAATTTGTATATTTGTCAAAACTGTGAAACTACGCTCGAAAGTGACTAATGTAAGCTTTTATAAACCCTCATATATTCAGTTACATTATTATTCCAGTCACTGAATTTATCTTTTATTTAAATTACTTGCATATTGTTAATATAAACTTTTGGTTTTGTTCTGTTCTAATTTTTTTTTAATTAAAAATGTTCTTTCTACCGCATCTAATTAACCCGTGACAACCAACCCCAATAAGTGTGACAACCAACCCGTGTGTTGGGGTAGATTGTCACAAAAAAGTACTCTGCGAATTTCTTTCCCTGTAATTACCCTCTTATTGGTATAGTCTCAAAATTGCAAGAAAATGTAGCCAAAGATGCACCCTACAGGATATACTAAAGATAGAAAGGTAAACTGCAAACCCTGCTGCTTCAAAAATTAAAAAGCAAAAATTGTGACAACCAGCCCTGGTCTCCCCTATAAGTAAATGGCCAGTATAACACAAAACAATATTTTCTTGAGGATAGTAAATAGTTTTCTTAATTCAAGAAAGTGTTTAGGTTTTGTTCATAAATCAATAGTTTCATTTTCTCAAAATAGAGCATTTATTTACTTAGAATTCTTGAAATACATATTATTTATTACAACTGAACGACGTAACCGTACATAACGCACCTTAGGGCTCCTAGTAGAGTAACACACAGGTAATAACAAAAATATATTTATCCCAAATAAATTACTGCTAGTAACATAGTGTTTTGTATATTTCTTTTTCAAAACAAAATAATATTCAGCTTTAATTAAATTGAGAATTAATTTAAAAAATATGTAACCTACGGTTGGAAATAACCCACGGTTAAAAACATTTCACCCAACGGCTTTATAGTTGAAGGATTTTGAATATTAATTTTATTGCCGCTTAAAGCCTGCCGTATAACTTTTATGGTTTAATAAACTGATTGAATATGGTACTAAACGCAGCGTACCTAGAACAGATTTAGTTATTGAAATTCATAAAATAACGTCTAATAAATAATTCTTCGGTTTTTCAAAATTATTAAACGGTTTTATTACCAACCAGAGATCAGGTTAGATTTTATTTCGTTAATTTATTAATATATCAATAAAATTATATATATTTTGTCGGAGCGCAGCGGCGGTTTAATTGCGATATAAATTAATTTAAAAGCAATTCATAAGATCATAAATTCGCTGTTCAACTGTATACACAATAATATTCATTCAATATTTGCATTATTTAACTAATTCCATCCAAACAAAGCTTTTAATGATTAGTAAAAAGTAATGTCGGATTATATCACCCTTCCCGGGTGTTGTTCTCTACAGAACAATCCATATAATATGTCTGGAGATGGTTTGGATGTATTGTGGGACCATCTTGAAAAATGTGCGGTGTTTTCCGTTTACCCGTTTGAGACATTAAAACACGAAGAATCTTGGAACCCCATATTTCTCAATTAGGGTAATTTACTACACCACTCACATGTAAAGTGGTTTTATTAGAAAACAAAATTAGAGTCGATAATGGATATTCGAAGCCAAATTTTAACATTCACGTAAAGTGTTTTGTTCCAGCCCCAAAATCTAACATTATAATCAGATAAACTTCTACGTAGTGGTGTACCAGCAATAATTCTCTTGCATTGAGAAAATTCACAGTATTTTTATTTTGAAATTGTTTGTTTATTATTTTGAAAATCGTCAACTTAATAAGAATCATGAATACACCAACAAGCTATATACAAAACTCCTTTATTTCTTTCAGTTATTATTCCTTATTGCAAAAGTTGAAAAGGTTTGAAAATAAAGAAAAATCGACGTTTGTAAAAGAGAATTTTAGAGTTTAAATATATAGGGTTATAAAGCTAAAAAAGATATAAAGCAGATATTGCACAACCAAGGATTTAGAATAATAAATTTTAAAACTGCAAGATTTACTATATTTCTGGCACCGATTGGAAAAATATCGTATAGATCGATGCATATATTGTACACAAAGTTGTAAAACACCAGTTACAGTTCTAATAAAAGGTATCCTATAAATTTAAATAAATTCCTTTCCTTTACTATTGAAATATTCTCCATGCATCTTTAGATAGAAGAGAAATCAGTATACAGGCGGTTTTAAAAAACGTTTTTGGAAACGCAATCGAAAGGCGAATCCCACGATACCACATAGTGTATGTTATACCACAACCCATAGCTTAAGAAATATGACGGTATGCAGCAAAAAAAAAAATTGCCAAATTGTCAAATCTCAATTCTAAAAGGTTGTTGTTTAGTATTATTATATCCTACATTTGTCATTAAGATTTTGTTTACACCTATAATATTTTTATTAATTTTTTAAGACTATTAATACTATTCACGAAGAAGTTGGTAACAACGATATTTGGATATCTATAGATGAGATGACTGACTCTAAAGGTCGTATTATGGCAAATATGATTGTGGGTAAGCTTTGTTCTGAAACACCAGGAAAACCGTATTTACTGGCTACAAAGCAACTTGAAAGAACAAATTGCAATACAATGGCAAGATTCGTGAACCAAGCTTTAGGTAAGATATATTATGCAAAAAACTTACTTTAATAATATTGTAAATTTAATGCTAGATATTTAAGTTAAAGGCAACTCTCGTATTTTAGGTATTTTATGGCCAACAGATGGAATTAAGTACGAAAAAGTCAAGCTTTTAGTCACGGATGGTGCTTCTTATATGCTCAAATGTGGTACAAATTTGAAGATTTTTTTATAAAAATCTTAATCATTTAACATGTTTTGCACATGGACTCAATTTGGTGTGTGAATGTCTAAGAAATCAATATGCTAATGTCAATGGTTTAATTTCAAATACCAAGAGAGTCTTTTTAAAAGCTCCACTGCGTGTGGCAGTGTATAAAGAAAATCTGCCAGATCTCCCTTTGCTTCCCGAACCTGTCTTAACACGTTGGGGAACTTGGTTAGAGGCGGTAGTTTTTTTATGCTAATAATTTCGAAGCAATAAAATCAGTAAGTACTTTTTTAGCAAAATTTTTAAATAAGATTGTTTTTATTTAACGCTTTATGTTTTAGGTTGTAATATCGTTTGACAAAGATTCAGCTAGCTGTATTGAGCAAGCGCAAGAATGCTTTTCCAATCAAAATGTCAAAAACGATCTTTTATACATCAAGTCGCATTATAAATTTCTCATTGATAACATCAAAAGATTAGAAACATTCGGCCTTCCTCTTACAGATTCTGTTGCTGTAATTAATAATGCCGAAGCAGCTCTCAAGAATGCCCCAGGAAAAGTTGGCAAAATAATTTTGTCAAAGTTTAACCAAGTGATTTCGAAAAATCCAGGTTTCAAAACGGTTAAAGAGTTTGCTGAGCTGCTCAGTGGCGAAGCAGTTGAAGCTACCGCTCATACCGCAGCTGACTGGTCCATATTTAAGTTTTGTCCTACAACCTCTTTCTCTACATTTTCGTCCCCATCGCGTTAAAATTGGTTCAGGAGGTTCTGGAATACCTGGACAAAATTTACGAAATTCTTTTAAACGTTTAGGAGATTTACGAAACACTGCTTTAGTACTTCCAATCATCCGGCCAAAGTTTCCGTAATGTTGTCGAACAACTTCACCAACTAAATGCAAAGCATGCAGCACGCAGGTTATATGTACTAAGTTAGGAAATATATGTTTTAAGGATCGCCCAACACTTAACATCGTTGCTGCACTATCTGTCACAATCATCACAACTTGATCTTGGGCAATTTTACATTTTTTCAAAGCGTTCATTATCACTTTTTGAATATTTTCCGCGGTACATTGTTGAACACGTTTGGAAGCTAACAAATATCGAAATGCTGTGTTTTCGTTAGCTAAAACGAGAGCTATTACATTCACAATACTGTTTTTCTTTATATCGGTCGTCTCATCCACGGTAATCCATATTTCTTTGGAACACAAATCACGTTTACACACGTTTTCTAGCATCTCTTTCATTCGCGGCAAATGATTCTGTAATTGTGTTTATGAGGGTAATGGGTACTTTGGAACGTATTGTCGCCAAAACGTTTTAAACGCTGCTTTTCTCACCAACGACAACGGAAGATTACAAGAGGTAAACATAATTAATAAATGTATGAGGAATAGTATATAAGGTATTTCAGTTCTTGCATTTCTCATATGCTTAATACCATTGACATGCCTCTGGCAATCAGTTCTGTCCAATGCAGCCAAACGAACATTGCATATTAAGCAAAAAACTGCACTACCGTCATATTTTAAATGGGGAAAAAGCGACACATACTTATGTACATTAGTAGCAAATCTATTATGAGGCATTGTTTTCTTAGGTATGTAAATATTAGTTCTATATGAAACGATACACTAATTATGTACTTGGTATAATACTACAACACACAAAAAACACCAGCTATATTTTCAAAAGCGACACGTAAGTACATAACCTTGGCTGTTCGACTAATCTCTGCAACAGTTCAACCGGTACTAAAACGAAATCTCTCTCAGCGCGGTTTAACATGATTTATATTCAAGGTCGACACTACATGCCTGCTTCTCTACCGGTTTAGTTTATTTATGAATTTTTCGTATTCTTATATTAACCCGTAATACCGACGCCTATGCGAGTCCGCAAGTTTAGGTTACTCTAATAATAATAGTAATAGTGCACTTTCATATCAACGCATAAAATGCAGTTACAACTTTTTAATAAAATTTATTTGATCTTTTGGATCGGAGGAAATTGATACATGTATGTATATGTATATTTCATGTTAATTTTTGTATATTACAACATAATAATATCATAAGGGCCATAACAAAGAGTTTTTACTTAAAATACAATGGGATATAAATTTTAATTCTAAAAATATAGAGAAAGAGACGTTCCTTCTTTGTTTCCGTTGTTATTTTCTCTCATTTTAACTTGTTTTGTTAATTTTTCTTTATTTTATCGATTTATTTTATCTTTAATTTATCGAACTTTGAAATAAAGTTAATTGATTTTGGTAAATTTGTTTAAATGTGTTAGCTTTTGATTGACAACATCTGTTTTTTAAGTTTCTTGTGTTGTTACTTTTACGATAGCTTCGGCACGAACTATGCAAAATTGCCGGATCAATTTTAATATTATGTAAATCTGACAACAATCAGCTTATTTGCATGATTTTGGAACAAATTGTACAATAATTTAAATCATATTATCTTATTATTCATCGATCACACGCCTCACTAAAACACAAAAAACTGCTATATTTTAATGTTTAAAGATATATAATTAAAAGTACTCGCGCACTTCAACATTTTACAAAATAGGTGATTTTTTTGATTATATTTATTTGTATAGTACACAGTTCTCTTTATTCAGAACTGTTACAGAAATTTTCATCAAACCGAGTTGAGGTTTTTGCCAGTAGATTACAAAACGTATGCAAGTTTTGTGAATAAAGCAAACTGCTTCAAACTATTTATAGAAACGCATTTTCCAAAGTTATTTGGATCTTGAAAAATAAGAGTCGTTCATTTCACAATTAAATTAAATTAAGGGAGCCATTATCTAATCACATCACCAGTTTTAAAATTGTAAAACTTATTTTAAATGGTAATATTTTCAAATATAAATTTATGTCCTTTTACCCTTATAATTTCATTCCCTTTTAATTATCTTAATGGAGGAGTTTGGCAATTATTAATTATAATTACGTAGACTACAGTTGTTTTCGGTGTGGAAACAACTAAGAATACACGGAGATTTTACGATTGTTCCACATACAATTTCATGTTAATTACATTTAGTTTCTGAGTAGAAAATTACTCTCTTGCAATAGTATTTCGAAAAATGTTGAATCCACTTCCTCCTAATTTTAATTATTAACTTTAGGTTTTTTTTTTCATTATTGTAATTTTTCTTTTATTGGATATCCTTGTATCCTGTTGATGTTTTTTTTTTTAACGCGAAACCGGTCGCCTAATTTCTCAATAGAACTTTGTTTGTTGCACCATTTTTTCATTCCTACCTTTAATATGAATATTTTCTTAACTTAAAACTAAATGATTTACTTCAAAGAAGCATGAAGTTTGTGGATTGTTCTTTTAATGTAGATTTACATCTTATGATAATGCAGTTAAATCTTTAATAGTGATGGAAACAATTGGAACAAAATTGGAACAATTTTAACAACAAAAGAACAGCAACAAATTTATGACACGAAAGACTTCGTTTTCATGTCCCGTTCAAATCTTTAGATTTCTACTTATCGCTTTAATTGAAAGAAACTTTATAGGATTAACTTGAAATGTGTTATCAAAAATTATTTTTTTTCTACTTCCATCATATCTTCTTTACAAGATTTACTTATTATATAATTTATTTGCTAAAATAGAAAGGGATGTAGTTCTTAAATTGAAACCTTTTTGGAGCTAGAGGTTATCAAGATAAACTAGAAAGATTTATATTTTGCGATTGGCCGGACAAATCGATAGGCCATTTTATGGCCAATTGTTTTTGGGGTGCTTTCAAAAACATTACTCCTACTCTTTTGGCAATCACTTCGTTACGTCCAGACATATGTATATATTTAATGCTAGTCGTGTTTTTGTGGTATTAACCTCTAAGATAAGGGTAAAATTGTAAAAGGGAACGCTATATTAAAGGTATTGATATCTTTCGTTATTGAAAAAAATATCGCTTTGATTACAAATTTTATAGGCGCAATAAAACAAAATAAATATATTTTTATGAGAATTGAAAATCTTTAAAATGGTGGTATTCCGTATGAGGGTGTTTTATTGCTCTAACAGCCGCGGCATCTACCTGGTTTCACCTATGTCGAATGTCTCTATATGGACGCAGTTTAGGAAATTTATTGTCAGATATCATGAAGGCATTTTATTTGTTCTTTTATAACAGTCTAAATTTTCTTTTCTAATAGTTACAATTCTGAGCCGTATTTTTATGTATACTGTACGGCCACGGGACAATAAAACCTCAGCAAAATCAATTTCTAGTCACAGAATGACTTTGATATTGGATTTAATATTAAGCATGTAAATTAAAAATACACTTCTAGATTAATAATTGTGTATTCACATCGTAAATTAGAATAAATGTTTTTAACGTATTCAACATCAGAAACATATATTCGTTGATTAAATTTATTTAATTAATTAATTTATTTAAAATATTTTCAATTTTCGGCACAAGTTTATTCCCACATTTACAAACATTTATTTTTAATCACTTTTCAAATTGAATTGGTCGCCAATAGTGTAGTAATAGTGCTATTTTGAGAAAATCCATATTTTAGAAAGTCCAAGATTCTAATTATTACAGTCTCCCTTAGTGAAATGACTTTAGTGTTAGAATACCGCAGCCAACATATGTTGTACAAGTGTCCTTAGGCCAAATAGCCGGTGAATACTATTTAATGATGATTTAACATTCCCTGGTACCTTTATAACTCGTATTTCGGTAGCTGGTAGCGCGGTCCTTTTTATAAGCGATCTATTATTAAACACCATAGTTGTAATCTTTTAATGAGGACCGGGGCCGGACCATTATAGTTTAATTTTTAACCTTTTTGTAGTATTCGTGATGAATAGGAAAAACGAAATTGGCCGCTTTTACTAGGAAATGTGATTTATGTTTTTGAATTTTTTGTACTCTTTCGCCAATTTAAATTGTTAAGAAATATAAATTGTCTTTTTATTGGGGGCTCACGTTAAGTCGTTAAAATTGTTTATATAAGCGTACAATTGACATTAATCAAACTTTCTGAACGTTTTAACGAATATATTTTATAAAAACATTTGCACCATGTTAAAATTCTAGAAAAAAATCACGACTTTAAATTTCAATTTCATTAATACGTCGGATTCAATGCTTCAAATATATAACTTGAAGTGAACAGCGTTATTTTATATTTTCTTTTTCAATATGTGTAGGTATCTAGTTAATAATGTTAATTTTCATTCTAAAAGCTATTTTGAAAGAAAAAGGAAGCTCCAAATACAGAAGTTAAAAAATATTAACTAAAATAGATATAATATACCCTTAATTTACATATTATACCTGATTCTGTTACAGCTCCCATATTGTCTACTTTTATACATCATTACAACGTCCGTTTTTCCCATCTTTGTTAAGTCTAACGTGGTCCTACGTTCATCCTAAGCGAGAGGATTAGTTCTAAGGGCATATTACATACCAATAAAATACATCCGGTTTTTTTATATATTTCACACCTGTACAGGTACCTTTTTGCCTCCGTTTACTATTATTCCATTTAACCGAGGGTATAATCCTACTTTTAAGCTTCCTATGTGATATTATTTATTTTAATGGGTTCCCTTTGTGCTAAAACTTAACTTTAATATAGTAACGTGTTGTGAAGTTAGTACAATTGATAATGGGAAGAAGGATTTCTAATTTTGAGAATATGGAATTTATAATTCATAATTCAATTTCACAATTAGACAATCGGACAATAGAAAAAAATGATTTTAATTTCTTTTCTGGAATTTGCTGTTTATATTTCCAATCTTAAATAAGTAACAATAATAATACATTTATATAAATGTATTATTATCATTCACCATTATTATTATTAGTATTATTATTAATAATTATTTAAGATTGGAAATATTAGAAATTGAATTACGAATCAAAATTGGAAATCTTTCTTCCCATTATTAATCGAAAAATATATATTATTAACAATCGTAGCACACAGAGACAATTTTCTTTGATGTCTCAAAGAAAATTGGCAGATCTTTGATGGGAAGTTTTGCCACATCCTCCATATTCTCCTGATTTTTACCTTTTTCGATCTCTTCCAAATTTTTTAAATGGAAAAACTTTCCATACAGAAGATGACGTTCGAACGGCGTTAACCGAGTACTTCGACTCCAAATCTGGGAATTTTTTTGCTGACGGCATTAATCAACTACCTGAAAAATGGAGAACAGTTGTAAAAAATGATGGTCAGTACATTGTAGATTAATTATTTAATAAATATACTCTAAATTTCACATTTGTTTTATTTAAAAAATACGACAGAACTTTCCGACATACCCAATAGCTTGCAGAGGAATACAAAAATTCTCTGTGCGTCCCCCCGGAAGTCCACCCGAAGAGGAGACTATAACGCATTGAGAAGTAGAAGTTTACAAAATATGTTGCCCTCACTGCGTTATATGTAGCTATATGTTTTAGCCTCGTTATAGCAAAGAGAGCGGATAATACCTTGCTGGTTAGATCTTCGATGTGTTGAGACCAATTAATTGAACACAAGATCAACTGGAGGTGTTAAGTAATTGCAACAGAATCAAACTACAACAAAAAAACGGAAATTTTAAAAAGCGTAATGAATTGCAATTATTTTTATTCGATACTGAAATAACATTATGGAAACATATGTGGGTTTAGGTAACGAGGAAGATGGGCGAAATACATAAGCAGTATGTCGCAACCAACCACTGGATAGAATGAAAAAGTAATTTTCTTGGAAGAAAATTCATGGCGAGATTCGAACAATCATTTCTGCATTAGCAAACGAGTTAGCGCTTGCTACCTCCTCATGAACATCTTTCCCCATATGCGCCGCCCGTCACGGGGGGGTTCTTACACTGGATCCGACTAACATCGTAAATCAAATAGAATTAAATATTAAAAACGCTAAAACTTTTGCCCTGCCGCATTCTAAATTTAGAATGAATGTAAAGTAGATAATACGAATTTTAGAAAATTAGACCATTCATTTCGCGAAACGAAAAGAAATTTAAATTAATAGTGTCGACACATGTGTTTGTCATTTCAACGTTTTCCAGGCATTCGATCCCGTTTCTTCTGAATACTTAAGATCGGAACCCCTACTACTGCAACGTTCTATAATGGCGTTAATAACGTTTTCAATCTTACTTCGGCTACGCCCTAATTAAATTTTTAATTCTCGCAGTTTCAAAATGTTTTAAAGTCAATATGTCAATAAAACTTAGTTCTCATAATTAGCTTGAATAAAATAACGACTCTGATTTGCCAAACTTTATACGAGAAAAAGATAAAATTAATATAAAAACAAATAATTCAAACACATATAACAGATTTAATTACTTTAAAATTGCCGCCAAACAAATGTTGGTCCCTCTGAACATGCTCACTAGATATAAGGTGAGTTAGAGACAAGTAGTCTTATGTCCTTATGTTTACACATCTTATGTATCACATTATATTTTCAAACTACAAATGTTTAAAATTACAAGTGAACTTCGATTAATTTTAAAATGCAAAGTGACATACCACGTAAACATATGGCAACAAGGTGTAAATCAAAAACTTTAAACAAAGAAAATTTTATACATAAAATATATACTAGAAAGAAACAGCAGAGCTTTAAATAAGTTTTTAAAAGCTCATCGTTACATCTTTACAGTT
This sequence comes from Dynastes maya, assembly GCA_029619315.2. NCBI lineage: Eukaryota > Metazoa > Arthropoda > Insecta > Coleoptera > Scarabaeidae > Dynastes > Dynastes maya. The sequence goes on along the minus strand of JAROYE020000012.1, from coordinate 1,632,564 downwards.
GTATCTCTCGCTTCACAGATGGCATCCTCAGATTTGCAGCTTTACCACAAATAATTCAAATATTTTATGGAAAAATAAATATTTTTATCGTAAATCTTTCACCGTTCATCCAAATAAATATATTTATTTATTTTAGCTATAAAAATATAATAAAATATGTTTTTTGAAATCTTTAATTCTTGTAGGTATCAATAATTGTAAAAACTCAATTTGAACACAATATTTTTGATAAATTAATTAATTTTCCCAGACTACAAAGCAAATATAAAAATATTAATATATTAGATATTTTTAAAGTATCAAATCATTTTCATTCTACATCCTATAGGCGCCATCTAACACTAAGTACCATAACTATAAATCGCTAGGACGTCACTATATTCAAAAGTTTTAAATTAAACGTTAGAATAGAAAGAAATATATAAAAGAATTGCACAGAATCGTGATATTCAATGTTAGTATTCCTTTTGCCAATATTCAAGCTGAATATCTAATGTCTGAACGTAATAAAGAAGATTTATACTTAATTTGAATTTAATATTATGATTTATGATTGATGACCTGCGTACCCTCAAGATTTGAAAGATAATATTAGTTCCTTTTAAATCAATAAACCGTTTTGTTTGAAAATAGTAAAGTCAACCTTTTGAGTATGCTATTCTCATATCTACCGATGCAACTGGGTTGCATATCTTACGGAAAGGTATGTTTTACAGCAATTTTTTGGATTATAACGTAACAACCCTGATTGTTAAAAACACGTTTGCGGTGCGTCAGAAATAAATGTTATATTTGACACATGTGCTGTACAGAATTAGTTGCGCATGCATAATTATAAGAATTGAATTCTGATTGGGTCCGTTATTTCTAGAAATAACGTAATTTAATTCGGTATACAAAAATTTTACGTTATAGATCATAACGGTAATTTTTATAAGGAAAAATGGACTACCGCAAACTCTATATTGATGTAAAAATGTTATTCTTATGAAGTATTTGATCGATCAGCTTTTATAAATTAGGTATTGTTAATTTTTGTCTATTTAAGGAATTTATTAAAAGAAACATATCAATACAACTGTTTATTTAAATACTCATATATATATATATAAACATTTCAAGAGAAAATTAACAGAATTTACAAAATCAGCCTGTAAATTAGAGACTAACGTTTGTATCTCGTAAACAAAACTACTTAACAAATTATGCACTGAATTTTTACAAAAATACGGACACCCTCTTCACAGCCCTTTCCATCCTACATTTTAAATTAAATTTTTGATCATTTTTATTTTAAATATTCTTAAAACTAACGGATTTGTCTAAACGAGCCTTCATGCAAAAACTCATTTTAACATGTACCAATCATAATCAGGAATGTTTTACAAATCCTGATAATGGTGGTGCACCCACGTTGGTATCCCTTCTTATTGGCATCGTTGGATCAACTCCCATTTGAACTGGCTGGCTAGAAGGCTCTGGAGTTTTCGAAGACGTTGGTCTTTCAATAGTCATTGTTTGTTGTGGGATTTGGGAATCTGGTGAAACGTTTAGGAGGTTATAAATTTCTTTTACGATCAGCAAGACGGTATCTTCAGATTCCCTAAAATAACAAGTAAGTTTCGACATAAAAATCAATTTGAAACCAAATAAAAAACCATCACAACTTACCAGTAGCAAACATGACTAGTAAGCGCGAAAATGTACTCATTAAAGAATTCAACTGGAGCTTCTTGCAACACATAATCTATACGCCTCCCCTTATTCAGGACTCCCAAATTTATCCCAGAAGCTTCAGAAGATGTCTGATCATCGTTTTCATTTTGATTGGTATGTTTACTTGCAAATTGTTCCAAAACTTTATCAACTTCTTCCGAAATGGCAGGTTGCATTGACGGTTTTGTGTTGGACCACCCCAGTAGAGAGTTCCAAGTGGTTTTCATGGAATCCATTAATTTCTGTTTCAGATCCGAACCAACTTTAGCCATAGTTTCCTTGAGTTCTAAACGGATAGTAAAAAAGGTTAGGAATTCGCTTTTCAAATGGATTAAATCACAATTACCTAAATGCATTCGTTTTCTTCCTTTATGGTGAGGTATAAGGACAGGTTTTACTTTAGCCAACTGAGGATTTACAAGCGATTCGATTCTGTATGCAACAGGATCATAGGGATGAAATATGTTGAAGAATCCAGGACAAGTTGGTAGAGAGAATTGCTCTCCTAAATTATCCAAGCCTCTTATGGTTACAAACATGCCTGTAAAGTAAGTCAAAGTTGTAAGATCAAAGATTGACTGCTGCTTTTAAATACGACTTACCAATTGGTGACCCAAGGGCAAAGAATGTAATTGGTTGGAAGTTCAAAATAGGATAATGTATTTGAGCTTGTCCAGTTCCCCGTGATCCCACCATATAGCTAATCCTTCTACTCATTCTCCTATTCATTGGGTGTGGTTTGCCTGATTTGAGTGACATTTCATCATTTTCATCTACAAATGATTCATTTCATTAGGTAAAATAAAATGTCCTGATGACGATATTACCTGGTATGGTCTCAATCTCCTTTATAGCAGGAATTTGATTACAAAGTATATCAAAAAGTATCAAGGAACCCAAGCTATGTCCAGCTAATGAAATTCCACCCTTAAAATCAGGATTTCTCTGCTTGAATAAGTCGTATATTCTATTTAACTCGGTTCCAACACTAGATATTATGGTCTGACCATAAAATGGACTTGTATAAAATAGAATATCCAGCAAAGTATCGTTTGTAAATTCCCTTAATTTTGGTATACTATCCAATGTGATGCTTTTTAATTTGTTATCTATTCCTGTATCTTCAGAATGAAGCTTATTATGCCAACTTATTGGAAGTATCTCAACCCTATGCACTACTTTCTTTTCGCAACTAGAGCGGTAATGGGTTCTTATCAATTGCAATGCAACATTTCTGAAATCATCGACTGAAATCAAGAAAATAGTTGTTATGTGACCTATTTTTGACTTTAAACCTTGTCAAAACTTACCAACTTCCTCGACAGACCTAAATTTCAAATCGCAACCAGACCCAATACCATGCACCATGAACAAGAGGTGATCAATCTGTTCAGGTTCCCCTTCATCAATTAATTGCTCATCTATTCCTCGTTTAACAACCTTTTGTCTGAATTGGTTTTCTTGCTAAAATGTAAGTTAAAAAATTAAATCAATTGGTTTGAAGAAGTTTATAAAATATTTACCATGCTATCAATTGCAGCTGCAAGTTGGTTGCTAGTGAATAGTACCAAAACATCAGGAGTATGGAATATTACAGAATCCCCTGAAGACAACTGGACTTTCCTATGCCAAATGTTGGATTCCATTGCTTGTTTGTATTCCTCTTCTAATTGGGTAGCAATATTTTCTTCAAAAGGCACATACTTACTTTCTGTGTGACTTTTATGGAACCAAGAACATCTACGAACTTCAGAAGGTTTACTATTCCAATAGACTGAAGTTCTTTGTCTTCTCAAGATATTAACATCAAATCGACCTCCTTCCGTTGGTATATTCTTTTCTGGAGTTAAATCCGCTGAAAGAGGAGATTACCCTTGTATTTGGGTAGTTTCGAATAAAGATAAAGATCACTTACGTGAGGTGAAATTCTTTTCAAGATTTGCAGAATCGTATGTTGAGAAGGGTTCCCATATTGCGCGGGTTTCTAATTCTTTTTTATAAAACCAATGGTATCTTGGTGGAGTATACGTTGTGTTAGATGGCTAAAATAGAAAATATCCACGAATGTAGTTTGACAACGATAAATTGCAAAACAATCTTACTGTTCCTGCTGTAGATAATCTTCCATCATTGGAGTACATCGGTCCTGAAGCAATCTGACCATCGTTAGCAGCCATACCTGGCATAATCGAGCTTGAAATCTGACCAGAACTAAGATCTTCACCACTAGGGAGTATAGGTGGTTCTGTAACTGGACTCAAAAAAGGAGAATTTATTTGACATGAATCAGATTGATTGATATGCTTAGGCGTTGTATGTAGCGGTGTTAATAGAGTAGTAGGTGATGAAAAGTAATCTGCCAAAGGCGATTGTTGTGAAAGTAATTGGCCAGTATTTGGTGCAGTTTGAGCCTGTAATCCGGATATAGGTGCGTATACAGGTCTCTTTAACCCAATCCTCCTGTAAGTGTTTGTCGGACCTTAAAAACACAGAAAATAACTCTTTGACGAATTCAGAAAAGGATTATAGTCATACCAGTTGCTGAAGCTGGATTTGTTCCTACTTTTGGTGGCAAATCACTAGGCGAAAATAGAGGTATCGGTGGTGCAGATTCAACCGGTGCAGAATCAGTGAACAACGGTACAGTTTGCGTAGATTCAATCCCTATTGCACTCGTAGATGACCCTCTAGAGGCAAAGAAAGGAATTGGTGATCCAGAGTTAGATGTTGGTGGTTGAGCTGATAATGCACTAGCAGGAAATAGAGGTATTTGCTCGGCTTCTACTGCTACTCTTTTAGATGGAGTTGTTTGAGGTTGGAAGTTAGATATTGGAAGTTTGGCTAAAGGTATAGCTTGAGAAGTGAATAATGGTATTGATTGTTGAATTGGAATCTGAGATACGCTTTCAGAAGCAAGCAAAGGTACAGATTCTTGGGTAGAAATCTGTGATATGTTTCCTGGGGTAAACAGTGGAACTGATTGTTGAACAGAAGTCTGGGATGTATCTTCTGGGTTAAACAAAGGTACTGATTGTTGAGCAGAAGCTTGAAGTACACTTTCAGAAGTAAATAAAGGTACTGAGTGCGGAGTATTGCTAAATATTGATGAAGAAAACAAAGGTACTGATTGGACTTCAGAAGTAGTTGGTTTCGAAGAAGTAATTCCAGCAGAATAAGTAGATATCGTTAAAGCAGGTTCAGGAGCTAATGATTTAGAATTTCCAGTGTTAGCAAACAAAATCACTGAAGGAACAGGTTCGGGAAGTGTTGATTTAAGTGAAACTCCACTTGTTGTAGGGGGAGGATGTAATGGTGGTGCTGATGGAACAGGCACAGATGATTGATTGGGGGGTGTAATATTTCGACGCAAACTATTAGGAATAGGCGGCAAATTCGTTTGTCCCCAAGTATTCGGTTGATTTACATCAGAAAATTGATATGGCGTAGTGTTTAATCCGGAAACATTCGCCAAGGTGGTTGATGTACTTTGTGGTGGTTCAGGTTCTAGAATATGAAAAAAAGAAAACATATAAATAAATTTATTATATTATACTTGCAATGACCTACAACCTATTTTTACGAAACGGATGTGAATGAAAATATATTTAATTATAATGATTATACATACAAGGTTACACAAATATTAACCAATTAAAAACAATATAACTAAGTACTAATCCTATTCCTAAATCTGTATTTATTTGATCTTGTAATAACTTATTTCGATTTATTGCAAATTTATAACACTACGCTTTTTGAAAGATTTATGATATTGTTTATAATAGCAAAACTATCAAAATAATAAAATACTTAATTAAGCTACCACAAACCAGTTTCATTCAGCAAATAAAGTTACAGGAAAAAAAAATATTGTGCGAAGTTAAGAACTGGACAATATCAATTTGATTATAAAACAAATTTTAAATTAGAAATATGGAAATATTATCAAAATTTAATTTGCATACAAAGTTTAATTAAAAGTGTAAAGTGCATTTAAATCTAGCACGCGTATACCTTCCGAAGTATCAGTGAACACGTGTTGTATGTATATGAATTTGTTAATTAAACTATTTTGTGCTTAATCACTTCAAGTTCTCGCCTTTACTGTTTCTAATTCAAACGAGAAACGACCTTAACATACAAATGTAAGAAAATCAATAAACGTGTAGGTAAGAAATCTTAGTAGTATACAGAGCAACGAGAAACATTTTGTACAATAAAAAAATTTAACAAAAACAATATTATTACTCTAAAATCCGTTAAAACTTACCAACAAAATGTAATAAACAACACAGCAATAGTTACTCACTACAATTGCACATACAAACTGATAATTAAATAAGGCGAGTCCGAAATATACACAGTTTTTGAATGTATTTATGTTACTTTGATCTTTAGCGTCATACGTGTTGCAGATTACGCAAAAATACCTTCAATGACCCTACAGACTTCGTGTAATAAGCAATAAATAACGTCTCTAACGTAGAACATCCAACAACGTGTATTTTGAATTTTGCATAAATATATTTATCATTAGAGAACCAAGTACATACATAAGAAATTTCGTCAGTATTAACTTAATTTTGTTATTCCTTTTTTACTCAAAACATTCATCACAAATTTGACCTCACATTTAAATACATACGAAACTATAACAATAACAATCTACATAGTTGACATAATGAATTTAAAATACTCTTACTTAGTTTACCAATGAAAACCAACTAAAACATTTCCAAATAACAAATTTTACAAACACGTATCGGCAATATTTTATCCGAGATTTTTTGAAACGTATTGATTTATAACTTTATAGACGTTATTCCGTTTTTGTAAAAATCATTGGACTTTGAATTGTAAATACATATGAATCACAACAATAAAAAAGGTCAGTTTTTAAAAATAGTGCAAGAGCTATTATCTCACTTCCAGTATAGCAAGTGTTTGTTTATATCATATTACGCATAAACAAAAACTGACACCTTAAACTTATAATTAATAATTTTATAAAATACATGGATTAATCCCGTTATATAATTTTTTTACGTTAAAATAAAGGACACTTACGACTATAAAAGAAGAATGCAGGCTGTTCATCGTCTATAGAATTGTTGGGTCTAAAAAGTAAATTGTTGATATTTCTTCTTGGATCATTACTTGACATTGTACATCACTTATTACTACTTATTTTATTAATTTTATTATTAACCAGCTGTTTAATCACTATAAAGGTTACTAACCACGTCAGGTAAGTTGACATCATGTTGACATTTGATAGGTGGTGTCATCTATTATTAGTAGGGGTAACTGTTATCACACAATTTAATAAAAGTAAAATAAATATTAAATATTTAAAAGAAAATAATTATATTTTATAAATAACTGCAATAAAATAACAGTAATTTCTGTAAATTGATTACATATTCAAATGCATTTATATGCATTGCACTATAGTTCACAGTAAATTCTATAGATGTCACTATCAGTGCTAAAATTATTAAAATTGAATTTTTTTTGATTTACTACATTTTTTTATTATTCATATATGTATCTCCCTAGTGATAACGATCAACAAATTTAACTTACATAAACCTATAAAATGATTTATATTACTCTTAAAAGATCATTCGTAAACATTTTTTTTATCAGTCTTATGCTCCCTAACACATTTTTTCTCCATTTTCTAAATATGCAGATTACTCCTCCAAATGTGTAAAATCAAATTTTTACAGTGAAATTATATTTCACTAAAAACATCCTTTATCGTAAAATTCGGTTAACAGCAAGGCATTCCTCTGCTTTTGTGATGTTCGCTAAAGTGGTGATTATGGTAGTATCTCAGAAAATGCTCAAAATATTTCTATTATTGATAAGAATTCTCGTCTTAAAAATATTCAAAGCCTCCACAAGTTTTGGATATCTTACAAGATTTGCTCGAGGCAGACCATTATCCTAGTCTAGTTTATTCTAATTGGATCTTAAAATAGTAACGTCTTAATTTTAATTTCTGCAGAACAGTTCTCTGGACAGATGATTCACAAAAACTGGTTTCACGAATACAAAAAAACCTGCATAGATTTCATAATTTTTTAATAACATTGGGGGTGGAAAAAAAAATTGAGAAATTAGCACACCAAAGTTCTTGAACGGCGTTTCGATGAAAATAATTACTTTCCGTACCATGGTCTGGTGTTTCTGTGTAAGTTGTCACGACGGACTCCGTTTTATTGGCTAAACAAGTTAATATATGGTTATGGTTGAAGAAATAAAACACAAACGTTAACATAAATTGTATTGTTTTTTGTCTTTTTGGAATGTCAATTCCTGTATAAACACAGACTTTTAATTATTATATTGTGTATATATTTTAACATTTCGATTGTATATATGACACCCATACGAACAGCCCTACTGATAGGTTTACAACATCACAACAAGTGTTTTATATATGTTATATGTTATATATTATTATTATTATTATTATATATTTGTATATGTATATTAGGGTGCCCCTTATTTTCTGGGTTTTGAATTGGCAAACGCATACCCCCCCCCCCAAAGTTGTTCATGGAAGGTAAAAAATTTGAGAAGATTGAGGTAAACGACAACTTAGCAAGCCCAAGAGAGGACGAAGACAGCACATCTGCATTTAAATATTGACTACTCAAAGGACGAAATACAAACATTTTAACATTTATATAATCTCCAATTGACATTAAATTATGGAGAAATGTCACATCTAATCAACATACATCATTTTGATAAGAATTAGGGGATATGCATTAAGTAAAATACGAACAGAATGATTACGGAAATAAGGGATACCTTAATGTACAGTGATGGACAACAAAATAAGTGTGCACTAGCGCATTTAGTTAGAGAAAAGTACATTTACGCCATACTCTCCGCGGAGAAAGATACGCTAACATTATAGGCGGGCGTGTTACGTCATCGCCATCAGCGTTAGCCTTTGCTGGTTTAATTCATTTTGAAATAGTCATGCATCAATTACGTAATGTACCTTTCTCTAACGAAACGCACATATCTATCCAATCCTTTCACATCCCACGTAAAAAAATTGTGTGAAACAATGGTACTAAACCAGCAACTTATCCTATTTCTTTGTCCATCACTGTATATAGTATAACGTTCATGTCGAAAAAAAATTAATATAAAAATCCAGTAAACAAAATACAGATTATCACAGAGACATTTAGCACTAATTCCTTTAGGCATCATCTGCCGTTATAATAGTTATGGCACTAGTTGCCGATGGGGAATGATCAGAGACTATGTAACGGCTGGGGCCCGGCCTACTCCCACTTAGAGTTCTATGCAATAGATTAGGGGCGGACGAATTTGAGAAGCTCTTACTATTTGTCAACAAATCTAATTCATGAGTATCTGATAATGAGGATGTAGCCTCCCTATTGCGGGCTAATTTACTCGACTGCTTGTCAGACTGGCAGAACAGTTGAGAATAAGTACATTGACCGAAATCACCTTTGGGTCCACCAAGAGCCAAGAGGCTGATCAAGTGAAAAGTAGCGTACAACCAACTAACTCCCATAACTGTTAATAGGAAAGTCCCTATTTGTATATAGGCTAATATCGTCGAGGGCAGCATGAAAGCACCCGCCATACCGGTAGTAAGTGCCGCCATAGTGACGGGTTTGAGCATGTTTGTCAGAGAGTACTTGGTCGCCTTTTCGCGATCATTAAAAAAATCTGGAGGAGCCAATCTATAATTGACAGTATAATGTAAACTAAAGTCTACAGTTAAACCAATAGCCGTTGACACAGCTATGGATTCTAATATGTTTAATTTCCAACCTAGCAGAACTAGTATTGCCATCGTCACGAATATACTGCACGTGATATTTAAAATTGCATACAAACTAGTGACTATGTTTAAAGTTGCCAAAAATAGGACTATTAAAGCTAATAACATCGATACCCCTATTGCCATTATAGTTCCTTGTGATAATATTCTTTGGAGATCATAAAATTCGAAAGAACTGACGAACCAACCTCCGCGCATTGTCTTGGGCGCGGTTTTCAACTGCTCGTCGAACCACGTCTCTACCTGATTTATGAAGTTATACATGTAATTATATGATAAAGAGAAAGAATAATTACTGTCGTATTCAACTACGACAGCTTTTATTGTCGGAACTTGGTCTTTTGAGAATTTCGGACCGGCCGCCCCAGGAATAAAATATACTGTATTATATAGATCTCCTATTGCTTCTAGAATGCAAGTATTGAATACCGAGCTTTTATATGGAAAGACGGAAGTCTCGCAACACGGACTTCTATCGATACCTTCAAATTCGTCTTTGCAACGTCTTTCCATCCAATCCATGAAAGACTCGATAAAACAGTTCGGAAGTAATACTCCTATTTCCGGTTGATAAAACGGTTGCTTCTTCAAATTCTGACAAAATTTCAATAACCAACGTTGCGATTCCGGGGCCGACATGTTAAAGGATTCGTCAAGTTTTAATGTACCTAAGGAATCGGGTTCGAAATAGTTCCCATCATCTTGAGGTATAACACCCCATATGAATCGCAACGGTAGTTTTAGATTAACACCAGCTTCTAATTCGAGCTGCAAATAAAAAATAATTACGAAAAATACAGCACCTCAAACAATTCACTCACCCTTTCGGTCTTTGTAAACCAGAACCGATGCTTATACTTGAGATCATATTGTTCAAACGGATGCAAAGTATCAAATAGTTGAAATTCAGTCGAATTCGGTAACTGCAACCTGGGATAGTATAAAACTACAAACGCGCTGGCAATAGCCACTAATGTTAGAGATGTAAACCATAACAATTTAAATCTTATAACAAATTCTATGAACATTTTTTCCATTTCGGTTAACATCTTTTCTACTCTAGAATATTTCATGTAACAAGCCAATGATATTGTCCATTGAGATCCACAACAAAAACGATCAATGCAGGCCAGTAAACAACCTCTAACAATGTGCAGACGAGACAATGGGAAGCGTTCCCATACTACTACGCATGCCGGAAACCAAAACACCATTAAGATGCAGTTTGCTAAAACTGATATGCCAGCAAACACGCTGAAACAAAAAGAAATATCTTAGCAATCATAATGCCGGGTGTACCAGATTCAATGTTACAATGTTACAAGAGATATCCTTCCTTATTTGTAGAGATTCGTGGGTGGTTTACTAGGATTCTGCAAACCATTTTCAACGACACCTTGCTTGATTCCATATCTCTACAAATAAGGAAGATATCGTGAAGATAAGTGTAATAGTAGGTATTGGTTTATTTTTGAAAGTATGTAGAATTTGAGGAAATGAATCAAGTATCTACGATGTCTAATCCACTAATACGTTGAAAGTTGACAAGAAAAATAGCAAGTGTGCCTTGGAGCTCTGCTTCAATCTATAAAAGTGCCATTATAGAAACTGATTGTTGTAGATACATAAAAAGAGATCAAAAACGTATTCTCGCAGAACGTGAAGATATTCTATGTTTGGACGGACATAAAATTTTATAACTACAAATTGATAAGTGATAAATGTGAAATGTGTCCTTGGAAGTGCTAATTGGCTATCGTTTTGTATTCAATAATACGTGTTCGTGATATTGTTTCAAGATTAATTATGTAGAATAGGTTTGTAATAATTAATTCTTACCTAAAGCATTTAATGGCAGTTATAGAACTGATATAAGATGCCAAAAAAGCAGCCGATGTAGTAAGCGATGTGACAATCATCGATACTAATGCATGGCGCATTGTATCGTTCATAATTTGACTTAAGGAATTGCTCTTATTGGCTTTCATTGCTTGCCAAACTTTGCAAAATATAAAAGCATCATCTGCGCCAATACCTAAATATATTCTTGCATTAGTAATACAATCACATTAAACTAGTTATATCTGCAAATGTTTCTTCTGCCTAATTTTAAGCATTTTGGGAAACCACCAGTTTAGACTAGTTCGCTGACAGCTAGTTTACATATTAAAAAAAATATATCTTACCTACTGCAACAACGGCTGTTAAAAGGTTCATAAATGGAAAGAAATGCAGTTCAAAAACAAGCGTGTACGTAAAGTATGAAATGCCCAGTGAAAACACAATGGCAATTATTGTCATAACTGTAAGGAATAGTGATCCGGTGTAAAACCACATACATAACAACACAAAAAGGCCCCCAAAACTCATCAGCCAAGTATCCCTGATCAGATACTCGTCAAATAGTGCACTTTTAATTCCAAATTCCATTGCTACCACAGATATGCCTCCATAGTCTAAGGTATATTTTTCTAATTCATGATAATAGGGCAGTATTGCTGTACTGCAAGCTAATGGAATAAAAATAATTGTTTCCGTTAATATCACATCGGTAGTATTCTGGAAAAAAAGCAAAAAAAATACATTAAAAAAAATGTAAGACGTTTCTTATCAAATTTAATAAAAAACCGAGATTGGGTTAGGTAATATCTACAGCTTGTAAGACAAGAGCTACATTTGAGAGAGTAATATAAATAAAACCAAAAGAAAATGGCGCTTTTAAATGAGGTAGAAATTATAGCAAGCAATTCAACATTCCCTAGGATCGATCTACCCAAATTTTTTGAAAATGAGTAATACTGTGGACAGAGATGAAATGTTAATTTTATGTCAAAAAGTGTCCCCATGCAAACCTGACGAAATGAGCTTTGGAATGTAATATTGAACTAAAAGGAAATAGAGGAAATCCCCGTGGAATAAGATGAAAAAAGCGATAGAAGACATGGCACCAATAAGGATGTGTTTAAATATATGTAATCGTCGGACGGAAATAAGTATCGGATCGACTAAGCACAGGATTATTCCATGGAATGCTGTAATCTAAATGAAGAGACCTATTGCATTTTATAGAAACGAAACATGGACCAATTGAGTAATTATAAGATAGGAAGGACTAATCAAAATGGTAAAAATGCGGAATGGCACTAAGACAAATGTGGAAATGAGCAGTAACGGAAAGTTTGATACTTACGTTAGGTGGTAAGAACGACGTACTTGTTAAATAGTTCATTATATTATATACTGCGTTGTGCGTAATGCATATCAAGGGAATCTTACAATAATTATTTTGATCACAATCAGCTGTCAATTCCAAGTTATGAAAATAGTGTGAGCAAGTTTGTAACAACGTTTTCGTCTCATTTACATCTTCTTCCTAAATGAATATTAAAAAACGGCGGATAATTAGTAAAGTGCTTGATACAGCAGGTCCGTCACTCGAAGTACAATGTCATCTATAGAGCGGGCCAAATTGCGCCATACAACAGAATCGGAATCAGGCGCAACGGCCGCTTATTGTAAATAGCGTATATGTGAGTCACAGCAGATATGTGATATTTCGAAATTAATACACAAGAGTAAAAAAAATAAAAGCTGACGCAATAATAATGTTTAGTAATTAGAGTGGATATATATATATATATATATGTACACGCTGAGGTGTTTTTATTTTCATTATGATTTTTTTTTGATTGAAAACGGTATGCGTTGTAAATGGGATGTAATAAGGAAATAACTGAGAAACTGAACGCTTTTTTTATTCTGTTGTACTTAATAATGTAACTGTAAATAAAGATATAATAAATAAATTCTATCCTTCTTAATAATGCGGATAGGCTTGTTTAAAAAGTTGCACCATCAGATAAGTTTCCACATTTGCCTCGGTGAAGGATGTTCGCCGAGACGAAAAAATGTTCTTATATTTCGAAAACGACCGTTCCACGTCTACCGAAGTAAGACAGGCGTAATTAAAATAATCTTTAGACTTAGTCAAGGAATCTGCAGATGCCCCATCGCACATTTGTCTTAATCTCGTGTAGTCCGGATTCTTTTTTAAAACACTATCGAACTTAGCTAAAACTCGTCCACTTGTTGCATCGTTTATACTGTGTAACAATGTACTAACTTCGTCCACGACTTGCACTGATTCTACCAACGACAATCCAGAATTTTGCAAATTTTCTATCGCGTCTACTAACCCTTTGTAATTGTTGCTAATATTCTTTAGATGTGTTTCAACAGAAATATCGAGAAATCCCTTCTGGCTCATCCTAATAGCTCTAGCTTCGGCAGGGACGAATTGCAAAATAACGGATTTGACTTCTTGAAAATGTTCATTATAATAAAAAGCGGCTTTTAACCACGTTCCCTAACGCGTAAGAATGGGCTGTGGTGGTTCTCGAATACCAGGGCATACATAACCTGTGGAATGCCCTAGTCCTCTTAGGACTTTTGAGAAACACTTTTTTTTTGTTTGCTATTAATGCATCCACCTCCGGGTAACACTCTCGAATAGTTTGTGCCACAAGATGTAAAGCATGGACTTTACACGTAACATGTAAAAGTCCTTCACACTTTTCTTTAAGGGAACGGCCTACGCTACACATTGTTGCTGCACCATCGCTCACGAACAACAACAGTTGACTGGTTGACACTTGAAATTTTTGTAACGTTTCGAGAATTACGGCCGTAATTGCTTTACTAGTACACTGTTTTAATCTTCTGCTGGCTAATAGAATTGCAAAATTTGGTTTAATAGGATCTAATACGCGCACTATTATATTCAAAATAGAATATTTTTTGCAATCTGTCGTCTCATCAAGACATAGCCACAGCTGTTTATCTTTTAATTCGGCTTTAATTCGATTTTCAATGTCCTCCCGTATTCGTGGAATATCTCTCCGTAACGCTGTCCGAGATGGTAGTATCCACTCGGTATTGTATGTACCCCAGAATTTTCGAAATGCTTTTTTATCAAGTATACGAAGTGGTAGACCACATACCATAAACGTTAAAAGCAATTCTAATTGAAATTGACGTTGTTGTGACACACCATTTCTTTTATTTCTGTGGTGTGCGCTATTTATATGTCTTTCACAATCACATTTGCTCCAGCACAGTAGTTTCTTTTTACAAACTTTACAGAAAATTGTACTCCCATTGTAGTGTAAATCCACAAATTCACTAAGAAATTTATTAACTTTCGTAGGTAATGGCCGTTTATTTTTAATAGTTACGTTAGACATAATCACTAAAGCGAGCACACCGACGCTTGTTTCTAGTATGCCACGAAGTGGTGCAAACGTAACATCTGCAGACTCGTCATTTGTTGATGAATAGAGCGCGTCATCCGTAAATGAATAAGCGCGCTGTTAGTTCGTAGCCGTCGATGAATGAACTTTTTTTTTGTAGTGGCCCACTGTGAACAACGCCCTATTTATCAACGAACACCCAAACTGCAGGTGTATATTTGCGCGTCTTCACGACGTAATAGACAGTGGTTTTGGTCCTCGTCCTAATAATTACATATTTAAATTACCTATGTTTACATACATATATGCGCCCGGCAGCCTGATTGCGAACCTGGCGCGTGGCGCTCTTGGCCCGCTCTAGTCATCTATAAAGATAAAAATTTGTGCATCCCCTAAAATTAAACATGTACCAATAAAATATAGACAATTTCTAATATTATCCGCGGTATGTCTGAAAACTTGATTTTGTCCTAAGAGTAAAGTACCTTTATTTTAAAAAATATAGAAAAATTATATTTTTTCAAGTATCGTCTTCAAAGAACAAAGTTGGTTTAAAACGATAAATAAACGAGATTATGTATATAACGTTTCTTTTAAAAAGTTGATAATATTGAATCGGCCAAATGTTAAGTAACTCAAGTCAATTTATTTAAAAATGTTACAAACAAGAATTTTTTTGGTGCAACGTTCTTTTTATTTTTGCTAACACCTAGAATTGCTCAAAATAATAAACTCACAATAGGAAAGGAATATTTATTAATACCTACTGGTTAAACTTCAAAAAATTAACAATTTCTCAACGCAAAATTACATTTTTCTGCTCAAAATAGTTCTTTTTAAAGTTGGTTTTGACAATAAATGAACGTTTGAAAGAAGGTACTCGTATTTGATAAACGTAAAAATAAAATTTAATGCTCAACAACTTTTTCAAATAGCGTTTTTTGATATTTTTTAAAATAAGGGTACCTTACTCTTGGGGCAAAATCAAATTTTTAGATGTACCAAATACAATATTAGAAATTTTCCATATTTTATCGGTACACGTTCAACTGTAGAGGATGCACAAACATTTATCAAGAATAACTTTTTTGCCATACTTCACTTTTACCCCATAATAAAGAAGTTTCCCATATGGTGCGTACTTTATGGATGAGACTGTATAACATTTAAGGTGGCAGACATTGTACAAATAATCTTTTAAGTCTAACTTAGAAATACAAACACCTCATGGCACTATAAAATATCTTGAGGAAGAATTACTGCGTATAAATGTTTGGAAAATTGTAATTAATTGATATACGTTCTGAAAAATATTTTAGAAAAGTATAAATAATAATTATACATACCGTAATAGCTAGACACGAAGCTCTATTTTGTAACAATGCAACATAGTTAGCCAATGACCAAGGTTTACAACACTTTGCTTGACTAGCTTTTCTAACACATAAATCATCATAATACTTAGTTTGTATCAACTCTTGTTCAATACGACATAGAACTAACAACGATTCTAAGTTAAACAAATCAGATCCAGAGGTAGATCTTAAAACGATGTGTGCGTAATCACGATCTACAAAAAACAGAACCGGGAATATATTTCTCTTAAATTACTTACCGTAACTTACTAGGTGGTCCGCAGAAAAAACCCTCATGTGGAACATCAAACGGTCTAAGCAGTTTCCTCCTCCCAAGACCGCTTGAATTTAATAACAATCGTAGATCCTTCCAATTTTTTTCATTTGGATCAGTAACATTTGAAGACTGTACTAATATCTGAAAGGAGAAAATTGTATAAGTTCCGTTACTTATGTTACATGAAAAAACCGATGTGTAACATACAGTTGGCTCAAAATTATTGTTCTTCTTACGATTCTTCTTTCTAAAATTCCTTTCTCTCCTTAGCTTATTAATACTACTTAAATTTCTTTGTAAATACTGTCTGGGGTTTACAGTGAAAAGGCCACGTTCTTTCGTTGCCTCAACTAAATTATTCCAAGTGGTTACCCTATTCGATAATGAGGTTCCTCTTGTTTGAAATCCCAGTTGAGGATCAGAGAAATTTGGGATTGACTTCAAAGTAAACGGAATAATTAAACATGTACCAGAAAAAACGGCAACCCCTATTAAAATAATGAATGGGTGGTGTACCAAAATGCTTGCAAACCAATTTAAACTCATTTTCGCGAAACCTTTAATTCATTGGCACAAATAATTTAAAAGTGATTTATTTCAATGATTTTACATAACGTGACGTTTATCGTAGTCGATATATTTAATTTTATTGAGATAAACCATCTTGCACGGAAAATAAACAAGAAAGTGAATGCTTTGAATTCACCGTCTTCGGTTGAATTGACCCCCGGGCTTCACGGCAATCACGACTCGGGTGCGGCATTGTACTGAAGAGACATACGATGTTTCCCGGGAAAGATTTACTCTCATCTTTTTTACGCGATATTATTAATTGATGATATGCAAATATTCGATAGTACACGTAAGAAATCACTTCATCATTTAAAGAAATTCATTATTTTATTGGTTTTTAGCCCAAAATATATTTTTTTCTTTTACACGATAATGCCCGAACTTGTCCGGTACGAGCTTGTTCCTCGCCCGAGCAGAAATACCGGGAACTCAGCTGATTAAAACGAAATACCCCTTCAAGGACATCCGGGATAATTGTAATTGATTGGACGTGACATTTAATGATGTTTTGTTAACCCAAGAAAGTGAAGTAATTTGGAAAACATACAAGCAGGAGCTTCCTTTTTCTTCAGAGCTAGTTTATTTTTAACACAAAATCAATACTGGAGCTGTTTAAATATTTATAAGGGCCCTGTTTATTTTTTTCTTTTTAATTGGCAAAATTCTCTGTATTTGCATTTTATGTAAATTATATTTTTATGCAAATTAAGTAAATTAGATATTTCCACATACAGAGAGTATTTTAATAACATTATTCAACTATATTTCCCAAAGGGTATACTTCAAATGAAAGCCCAACTAATAGTCAAAGAGGCGATAATAAACGGGAAACATAGTTATAACCGTTATAAAAGCTTCAATATTTCCCATAAATTATCTCCCGTTTTTTTTGTTTTCTAGAGACGCTTAAACCCATTGTTTTATCATATATGTACTTCTGTTAAATTTTTGGTAAATCGATTACTCAATTTCCATTCCCAATTCAAAAAAAAACATGAATAGGAGGGGCTATTAGAGACTAATAATTAAATTAACGCTGCAATAGGGCACAGGAACATTTTTTATAAATTAGGTAGTCTGAAAGACCTTTTAATGCAGCGAATAAAAATTAAACCAAAATCTTTTTAACTCAATTGTATTAACAAAAAAAAACGCCAAAACACCCATGACGTCATAATATTTACTAACAAGTCCTGAGATATATTTAGATACATTTAAAATAATATAATTTTTTAATAATCATGTAAATATAATATATATTTCAAAAAAATACCCTTAACTTTTCATTCATTCGGATTTAATTCATTTCTTTATAGGAAAAATGAACACCTGCGTCTAGTATTTCTTGGAATTTAGCCGCACGCGTTCGCAGAAGTCCGTCGGATACGTTCGTACAAGGTCGTTGCTTACTACGACGCCGATTGGCGCCTATTCCATTCATTTCTTCCATTCGTTCATCTCCGTGAGTTATCGTTGGGAATCGGACGCAAGGTCGAATCGCACTCATGGCGCCTTGTATTTCCGAGAATTCGAGCTGATTTCGTTGAAATTCGGCAGCTGAGCAATTTTTCTTCGTGTTTTATCGGTTTTTTGATCGTTTTTTACGGTTTTTGTTTATTTCTTTGTTGTTTATTATTGTAAATAATGCGTTTAAATTCATCTAAATAGACACTACGATGATTTAGTTATACGTATCTAATTGCTTTATTTATGTATATAACTCTCTCTCGTGGACCTAAAATGAAAATAATATCTATTAATAATTATCATGAGTTTATGTTTTTCATACGCGTGCGCCATTTTGTTAAATGCAGAATCCTTGTCCGTATATTCTTGAAAAGAGCTGTATATATAAACCATGTCGCCGTATAAAGTTTAAACTAGATAAAACAAATCAATAAAGTTAAAATAAATCAAACGAGGTAATTCATTTAATAAATCTAAAACACAGAAAGCATATTTTATATTTTTTTATCTTGTTACACTAAAAATAATGTTCATATATCTGGCTACAACTACAGCATAAATTTTAGCAAAATAGGTTGAAAAATAGATACCAAACTGAATATGATACCGTCGTATTGAATAATTTTAACATAATAAAACGGTTTAGAAGGTTTTAATGTCATAATGAATACCATGCGGTTATCATCACACGCACATTGGTGCTAGCAAGGACGTCAACAAATTCTTGATATTCGAGAATTTTCCCACCAATTTTTTTTATCTCGTTTGGAAGTGATGTTTAAGCCATTCGAAAATATTTGTTTTAATCCGCTCTTACCTGTCAGTGCTGTAATTATTTATATGTGAAGTATTTCATTTTTTTTTGTGTTAGGGCGACAGATGGTTAATACAACTCCATTCAATTAAAGGGGAAAAAAAAGAAATACAAAGCTTTAAGGATGCATAAATTATTCAATCTTGTAAATATTTTGTTGAAAGTAGAGAATAAAGGAATAAATGATTATATATCCAGTTTTTATAAATCTAATCTTTTATCCCATATTTTACAAGTGCAATGGATTTAATGTTGCTTGTATTTTATATTTATTTTTTAAATCAATTTACCATTCGTAGGACTAAATGAGTGGAATAACGTAATTTCATATAAATGTTATTGGATTATGATTTATGACCTATTACCAATAGCAAATTGTGTTGCTCTTGTTGTTACTTACCTTTAAAAATAGTCAAACCAAAACTATTTTCCGTATTGTTTTTTTCTGCTAATAAGCACGTTAAAATGTCAATTGTGAAACTTTTACATTGGTTAGAGACCAAGTAAATCATAAAAAAATTGACTCCTCAAATAAATATTAACGTCTAAATATGGATTAATAACGATATTTAGAATACATTTACTACTTGAAGATATTCGGATATAAATATGTCACATTAAATTGGTTTTCTACCATCAAATATTAGACAAATTAAAAATCCCCGACGTGTTCAAGCTGATAATGTCAGGCGATAACTTCCAGGTTTAGATTTATGTTTTAATACTCCTTTGTGCGATGGCAAAGTGAAGATATGAACTATCTATATATATATATATATATATATATAGGATTTTCGAAGCTCTACCTGTTAGATAAGATACTTATTTAATTCTATCAACGATTTATGTAACATATCCATTAATTATTGGAGAACCATCGTTTCTGATAGTATTCGTCGCTCTGTGGTTGTGTTATTGAGTCTGTTCTATTCTAATATTATAACGCCGTTCCTAAGCTGTGTTGAAAAATAAAACAGTGTCATGGAATGGAACTATTAGTTATTCAATAAACGTGTTACTCAAAGAGATACGAAATGCTTCATGCGTGATGTGATATAAGTAGATCCAAGCAAGTACATTAGAAAAAAAACTGTACTTAATGGACCAACTCATTTACGAAAACGTTGGTATAAAATTGTAAGAAAAGCCTTGCATTCTGGTTTTTAAATTTTCCCTTTTCTCCCAGATTGCAGTATGCTCCAATATACGGATGATATGCAACAGTACTACTCATTCAAACCCTCCAAGTGATCTCATCGCTTTGCAGAAATTAATGATGACTTGCTGCCTTTGTTTGATACTTCGGCAGCCTACTGAGATTTAGTTGGAAAAACGTGTAACAGTTTAGCATCTGCAATAGAGATCCAAATAAACAATGATAAAATTCCCTTTATCGGCAAAGCAAAGAACCTGGAACTAGTTATAGATAATATTTTTCGTTGCCGGGAGTAGATTTCTAATTACATCAGGAATACTGCCCACCGAATCCAGAAAGTTCAGAATAGCTGTTTACGCTTTATTCATGGTATTCGTTGATTCCAGCATATCGCTCATAAAATATAGAACACTGGATGGCTTCAATGGAACAAAGGGGAGAGTTGCAAACATTGTGTCTTTATCATGGAGTTATGTATTTAAGTCACCGCCTTATTTCTACAATAAGATCAAATGTAGGACAAACATCTACAATATAACTTCTTCTTCCGTGGTTTGATATCCCCACTGTTGCGCAATAGCTCTTTATATGAAAGATCATTTAGTTTAGTAGTGGAAGCATTTATTTCGCACTATGTTCACCGCGAGGTCATCGGTATTATCTTTACTAAATTTAGGCATACTTTTTGTTTTGAAATTTGAATCCTACGAAAAAGTTCGCCATACAATTGTTTGTTCGTGAAAAATTTCCGTGATATGTTGTTGTTGTTGTCTTTATTGGCTAATCGGAAAACAATAAAAGAGGGTGTTGAGATTATGTAATATGCACTCAAGATTCAATAAAGTCATTTATTATTTTACTTCTATTGCAGAAGATATTTTTATTATGTATTTATTATAAATATTTTCTATAAAATTTAAAAATGCTACAGCACTGTTTATTCAACCCTATTTATACTTTTAAGAGCAAAATTGTTCAAACAATATCAAAATGTGAAATCTTTTAGAAATAATTTTATATATCCAAATCAATGATCTACAGTTACTTCGTATCAAAGTAAATACAACATACGTATCCACGTATATATACATACGTATAAAAATCTTAATAGCTCCAAGCTGATCCTATTTATAAATTATGCCTATTCTAGAATAAGTTACATGGCTTTAAACTGATCTAACGTGAGGTAACATTAAAGCGTTCTTATCTTTAGGATTACATCAAGAAAGGTCTCTTTAATGGTTTATAGTTGAACCCTTTAAAATGTTCTTGTCTTAAATGCATTGATGCAGATATTTATTATTTTCTTGTTTTAGATGAGGAAAATAAAAAACAATCATAGAATCTCGAACTGTATTTAAATTATAAGAAAATTTATATTATTTAAAAGACTGATTATACGGAATATTTTTTCAATTATCATATATTATCAATCAACAGAATTGATAGTAGTAAGAAGTATTTTTTTGCAAGAAATACTTTTGTTTTTAGCACCGAGCCTATTATCATTCCTGCTTCCAAATATGAATTTGAATAGGAAAATTATCTTATTGTTATTACATTACTAAATCAAATGATTTACATACAACATGATTAAATTATTTGATGAATTGATAATTTGAAGATATAAAATGATACATAAGAAGTTTAAAATTACATTTCTTACATAATAGAATAGAACTAATCATAATTAAATTATAAGATCGTTTTTCTTGCAGCAATTTGATTTTGCTCAAGCTACATTTTAAAATCAAATTGTTGCAATCGCCTTTATGTAATAATAGTATAATTACTCATTATAAAATTGTCACAATGAAAAAAAAGAACACCATAAAGAAAATAATGAGATAGAACAAAAAATATATTGGTATGGACATAAGTATTTCATCTTACTTAATACCAATACAATGAACAACAAATTAAAAAGAAACTACGCTAATTCGTGATTTTTAACCTAGCAGAAAATTGTATTATAATCATTTTAATAAATTAAATAACAGGAAAAGTTACGAAGCAACGGACTATGGTAAAAATACAGAAGAGATGTAAACTTAAATATATAAGCGGAATAATTAATTAATATAGGGGGGGGAAATCAAATGTTTTAAATTAAATACGGGTGACTCTTTTGCTTTAGTAAGTACCTATTTTTGATAAATGCGAATGAATGGAGAATACGAAAATAAAATCTCTTAGAGGAGATCATTTTTTTGATAAGGGAACCCAATAGATTTCAAATGGATTTAATATATACGATTTTGTTGGTTACAAAGTATAATGAGAGCAAATTCAAATTATGTTGAGTTAGTAATAGATAAGTAAATAGTTTTCTGTTGATTTGGCGTGTACGAATTTATTAATTATTTTTGCGTTTCAACGCTTTCTTCTTTATTTTGGTTTTTTTTTATTGTTGTTCACGTGAAAGTACGCAATTGTTTCGTTCTTTCTTCTCTTGTTTTCTCGTTATAAGTGCGACGTATAGGCTGCAGGCTGCATTTTTGTCCTTACAGTTTTAATATCGTCGTCTATTCGAATGAGCAATCTCATTTTCTGAAATTAATAAGTGACAATAAATTATCAGGTGAAAGTCAACGCTACACAGAAAAAAATATCTACGGAGTAAAATTTTATATCAAGATTCGACAAGAAATAGAATTTACTTCTTTAACAAATTAGTTGTTAAAAATGAAATACAACATGAACATGAAATACAACATTTCGAAATTAATAAAATCTTTGCGATTTAACTAAAAACATTTCTGTGAATCTACAGTATACCACATTATATTGGGTAAAAAATAAAGTATCACAATGTATATTTACATGATTTCCAGTAAAGTTACAGTGGTTCATTTACTTTTCTGATTAAATAATTTTGTAGGAAACGCAAATTTGTATAAAATACGCCGATGTATTGCTTTTGGAAGATGATCCTATACCTGTAGCAAATATTATTGAGGAATCTATTACTTTAAAAGATAACGTACAACCAGTACATGTAAAAATCATCGAATTGGTTCCACTGGTCGTAAATAATCAAGAATTATATTCGAATATAGGTTGCTCAACAATAACATTGAAGATAATCGCTTTCCGTTGCCAAATATACTAAATATTTTAGATTCTATAATATACAACTATTAATTTACATATTTATATGTAAATATGCATTTCAAAAGTTTTATAATTGAAATACTAAATATATATTTAATAACTATTTAAAAAACATTTAATTTAAACTCCGTTTTTTTCTGTGTACGCAAACAGGAAAAAATATTCACAAATATATATATGTAAAAGCATTTTACCATTCTGCGGTCTCCTGGGGTTTTTACCCATCTGTAGATCATATATCCCGGTATACAGAGCATTGATGTTAACGCAGTGAACCATCCAAATAAATGTGCCCATAACGGAAATTCATAATTTAGGTACTTAACCGGCGTCCATTGCACAAGATTGAATATAAATACGCCCTGTGGCAGAAGCAAAACAATACTTGAACATAATTCCATTATTATAATGGTATCTATGCTTGTAAATATGTTATATAAAATTATATACCTAAAAGAACGCTATATCTAACCACATCTGCTATTTATATATATATATGTATATATGTTATAAGGAAATCGTTTATTAGGTAATGTTCTCCCTAGTTACGCAGTTTAATAAATCTTAATAATTTTAAAATTATCCGTCCTGCAATAAGGATAACATAAAATGGATTTGTATAGCAGTCATGTGATCTTTTAATTGACGGAGAGAGTAATATTTTGTTTTCCAAGATTTGTCAAAAATTTTAAATCCATACACCTTTCCAGTATTGCTCAAAGACATTTTTAAAATTCACTACACAAATTCACCTAAATAATATGACACCTTTTTTAAAAATATTTTCTTAAATTGATTCAATTCATCTATAGATTAAAATTTCTTACCACACAAATAACCGGCGTAGTAATCGTCCAACAGAACTTCCACCATCTCATGGGATAATATCCTATCATATCTTTGATGCCATCATAAAATCTATTCACTCCAAACGCCCATGAGATAGCAATACATTCGAAGAAAATCAGAAACAGTAGACAAAATCCGCTGACTGCATACGAATCCAAAATTTGAAACACATACATGCCCCCCTATAATTTGACATCGAAAGAGATTAAACGCCTATTGCATTAAAAATAGAGTACTACAAGAAATGGGACGTTATCATATTAGTTGTACATTGGGCTTCAATACGATGTCCTAATTCTATTTAAAAACATTTCTCTAGTTTAAAAATACACCTTGGTTGTCGATCTATGTTAGACTAAAGATATCAGGGAAGTTATTTGAAGTTGTGTAACTTACACTACAAACTGTGAAACTGTGCCTTGTTTAAGTTTTCTGGTAACATCCCACTTTTCATTATTAAATACTGCATTTAAAAAGTATTTACGACAGAAATAAAATTTGTTACACCGTGTCTGTCATTAAATTAGAGGGATTCATATTCTAAGATTGATGAACCCACACATTATATACATTTATTTATAAACGAGTTTTACAATGTGGAAATGAAGTGAACACACCTCAACCCAACCCTATCCTATCAATATAAATAACATGCCTATATATATATATATATATATATGTATATACATATATAGATATATTGAAATTCAACTTCTTTGCATGAATAGATTCATAGCGTAATGGCATAAGGAAGAAGTATTGATTTATGAATAACTAGTTTTTGGTGTTAAAGGCAGTACAGTGAGTTAGGTAATGGAGATATGAACTTATTCAAGCACTATCTATAAACTTGCCTTCTCTGGGTAATCGTAACATGCAAATTCAATCTTGCACACATTTTTATACTAATGACAAGATTATTACATCGTTATTTCAAAATGGATTTTGTTCAAAAAGATATCACCATAGTCCTCCCTAATAAATATAAATTGGTGAATCTTCAAATATGAAATAGTTTTATACATTAAGCCAGGAGTATAAAAAAAGACTTTAAAAAGCCTTTCCTTGTTTTAGAATTTGCAATAAAACTTTTCCGGTTATCAATAAAGTTCAGAAAATACTAATGAGCTAGAGATAACATTGCATATCTACATCTACATCTATAAATCAATTAAATTTGAAGCTTTTTTCAAATATTTTCATATATGGAAAGTAACGTAATCCAAGCATAAGCAGTTAAATAAAAATGTAAATTTACATGCACATTGTACTCTTACATGCATTTGTTAACAGAAACAAAGTTTGAATTTGATAAAATTCTCATTTTCTAATTTTACATTCACATGAAATCATTTACTATTAACTTGATCATGCAAGCATAAATGTGTTTATTTTGTTTATAATAGTACTCCAAAAGATGCATATTTAAATTATCCCATTATGAAGTCTCGAATAGGAAATTAACAATTTGCAAACATTCTATTTATGCATAAAACAATGCTGTTGTTCCAAATGATACATTCAACAAAACATTTTCCCATTGCAATTAATAAACTAAATACATTAATCATAATTGTCTACAGTTAGTACAGGATATGTCAATAAAAGTGGTTTTTTACCACAGAGCTTTATACAGTAAAGATCGTTTGGAATATTTGAATAATATGTTTGCGAATGTATTTAATGTTTTTTGACAAAACAATTAAAAGGGATTTTGGAATACTATTTTCAAATAATTATGTAGGAGTTGATATTACCTGAAATGTGGACGAACTGCAAAATTTAAGATATGTTACCGGCAATGTTTCGTTTTTGTTTTGAAAATAAGGGACTTCCTTTTGCTAATTAAACATGTAGATGTTTCCCATTCCAAAGAAAACCAAATCTTCAGTTTTTATCCTGGAAGTGTGATCATTTTCACGTGTAAATGTTTCCTAGAATGCTAGATTTTTTCCTCGGGCACTTTTAAAATCCCCATTTACGAAAAGCGCACAAAAGTTATTTGTACACTAAAATATCGATGTATGATGATATTTCTTAAAAATGATTGAAAAGGTAAACGAACACTACTAAACGAACACTACTAACATAGATAAATATACACTCCATCTAAATTACAATGCAGTAGGTCATTGAATATAGCAGGTTATCCGTTGGTGTAATAGTAAAATTGAAAAGTTGAGAGAGAAGTACACAACGCGATGCACTAATTCTGAATGAATAACATTTAATGTGCGTAGGAGCTACTGGCGAAGCAATTGTTCATTAGAACGTTGTCCAAAAACTGAGTTTCGAATCTTTTCAATATTTTGCCCATTAATTTTCAAAATGGAACTGCTGCCAGTCGTCCTTATTTACAACTCCTATATCCTTTTGCGACCCCTCGGACGCGGGAAGGGTTCGCTGCGACATCTATGTGGCTGATTGAGAATTATAACATATAATAATAAATCATCTGTGGTTTGCGGAACACCTAGAGATGAGGATATGAATCGCATATCGCCATTGGATATGTATGTTGTACAAGCTTTCAAATCTCTAATTTAACATTAGTCACGGCTTCATAGAGCTTTTATTCATGTTTAATTAGTTCCAGTTCAAAAGTTTAGTCATCCCAAAAAGGAAATATTTGTCAATGTAACTCTTAATTGTATAAATTGAATTTTATTGGTCGCCAACTGAAACTCCTTAATTTTGTTTGTTAGTTTAATCATCCAAAGTTACTCACTGTATTTGTTTCATATTTTGGCGATGGATTAAAGAACCTTTTATAACCTGAACTTTGAGAGATCTTGTAATTTTTTAAATTGCTTCTACAAAGATATTTTTTTGCTTGTAAATATTTTTGAAAACTTCTTTTGAGACTTATTTGATGCAAAATGTTCCAATAAGGGAAGGTAGGGCACAAAGAACTGGATTTCAGTCACGCAGAGAAACGTTTATTTGTATTAAGACGCCTCAATTCAAGACAATTACTGTTTAAATTGTCCACAATACAAGAAGTATATACTTCTCTTATGCGTCTCTCTCATTCGTTAGCTTGAAATTTGAAGAAAGCGATTCTTAGTATAAGTAACACAAAACAATATTTTCTTAAAGATAGTAAGTAATTTTTTTAGGTATTATTCATAAATCAATAGTAGCATTTATTTACTTAAAATTCTTGAAGTGCATATTAATTATATCCACATTATTAATTGCACTTACTTTGTTTAAAACAATACCACATATCCGTACATAATGCAGCAAATTATTCGCATTGCTTGTGATTTTACAAAGGCTAAGGTAGAAGTTTTCTACAGAATAATATTCAAACAAAGGTGAACTTTTAATGTAGAAGTATACACGAAAATAGTGCCAAAAAACAATAACCAAGATAGTGCTAATTATAAATAGCTGATGGTATTGGTAGAATCACTCCCGGCAAGTACAATGTGACAAGAGA
This sequence comes from Dynastes maya, assembly GCA_029619315.2. Lineage (NCBI taxonomy): Eukaryota > Metazoa > Arthropoda > Insecta > Coleoptera > Scarabaeidae > Dynastes > Dynastes maya. The sequence goes on along the minus strand of JAROYE020000012.1, from coordinate 1,604,706 downwards.
AAAGCAATAACGCATTTTGCTCCTGCCCACATCATTCGCTCAGTTTATGCTCCTAATCTTCAAGAACAGCACTGGAATATTCCATTTTTTCATTCCTACCTTAAATATGAATATTTTCTTAACATAAAACTAAATGATTTATTTGGAAGAAATATTTGCATTTTCTTGATTTTCCCCAAAAACCCTAAGAAAATATTTATCTAATCCAAATAGGATTTCAAGAAAATTATTTTCTTGTATTATACATTTTTATAGTCTTGAAATAAAAATATGTTCTTGAATACAGACTGATTTTTGCAAGAAACCATTTCTCTGCGTGTAGAGAATGTCGTTTGGTCCTGGAAAAGATAGATTCCTATAAGTGCACTTTAAATTTTATGTTAGAATTTATTACTTCAATATACCTTTAAGCTAATGGCATCATTCTACGCTAGATTTTACATAGGAAACTATCAGCGTCTTAAACAACCTCCGCCATACAATAGGCAATGTAAAATTCTTTCGTAACTCTTGAAATGAAGATTGTTTTATGATAGAAATATTGTCCACTTAATTGGATAAACGTTAGCTTTTACATGTACTTCACAGGTTTATTCAATTAGGAACGCTTTGGAATGAAACAAGATGGGTCTTATGTTGCTTCGGGTTACCAACTGTGTAATTATCAATAAAACATTATATTAAAGCGGCATCATCTGGTTTATTTAACGTGATATTTTAATTTTTCGTGCTTTACAGTCACATTTAACCTCTTTGTTAAGCGTTAAATGGTGAGTTTATTGTTAAAAATAATTCCGTTGCATATGTCTCGACCATGTGATGGGTGTATTTTATAACTTACAATAATTAAGAATCCGGGGGAGCGGGAGAAAAACGTGGTTTAATATACTTTTTTATGAGCCCGTCATAAAATGAAACTCTGTCTGTTTCTATTTCAGGACAAATCGTCTGGGATCTATTTTCGGTGATGAACTTTTCTTTATAACCCATCCACTACCTTTACTTACGTAGACTAATGAAATAAATCAAAGTATACATACACAAACGTATATATTTTTTGTAAATATTGAGATGATAATAAAATTAGCATTCAGGTTGTTCAAGAGACAAAGCTAAACCTAGTTGTTCTAGGCTAATAACACCTAAATGTCTTGGCATCTACAACTAAAACAAGAACCGTGTACTATATACGTTTTATTTTTTTTTTTTTACATATATAAACATCTCCCTAATTAAAACAAATGACATGACATTTTCGCTTCCTGGTACCTCTGAAATGTAAATATTTATACATGATAAAGAGAAACAACAATTACATAGGTTAAAAATGTAATTTATAACAGTGTCTAGAAAGAACTTTTTAGTCTATGATTAGATATGGTTGCTATACATATATACACACCCTATCATCACCAACGACTTTATGTAGCTTTTAAATAATGTAACACTATACACTAAACTATCTCCATTCCAAATAAACGCAATTAGGCGTAATCACAATAAAGGCATAGCAAATCTTTGAGATTCTTGACCATTAAAAAGAAAATGTTTTCAACTTTTACCATGCCTCAAAAAAAAATGTTTTATTAAATACAAACATGATCGGGATAATGCCTGAAAGTCACCAAAGAATAAAACCAAGGTTTCTTAACATTGAAAATAGAAGCCCAATATTGAATCTAATAAATCTTATATATATATATATATAAACATAACAATTTTTTTGATTTTCTAACCCTAAGAAAATATTTATTTAATCCAAATGAAATTTTAAGAAAATTATTTTCTTATATCATACATTTTTATAGTCTTGAAATAAAAATATTTTCTTGAACAGAGACTGATTTTTGCAAGAAAATCTATCAGTAATTACCCTAAAAGCGTATCAGATTTTATGAAAGTTAAGTTAAGGGTGGATTTCTGACTATTAGGAAGAAAATATTAAAATAGAGTTATTGCGTGATTCTTTCCAGAAAATATTTGAGCACGTGTTATTCTCATGGCTTGAGGAAACCTATTAAACACAAAAATGATTAGAATATTTAATAAAATAAAGATTTTCTAATCTTTAAAAATGTGGAAATAGAAGCCCAATATTAAAAGCAACATATACCAATTTGTGTATTTCTATTTGTTGGGTATAACACGTCCTGTATAATATTTAATTTTAACTGCAGAAGCTATATGTAGATCTCAAAGAATTTACTTGAGTTTTTGTTGTCCTGTTTACAATTAAGTTTTATATAAAGGCGCCTAGTGTTGAAATCCTTCTAAAAATATATACAAATGTGTTTTCTGAAAGCGTTGTTATTTACAATATCTTCTTCTTTTTTGTTTGCTTTGCATCCAGGTACGTACATCCAGGTTAAGCCAAAAAGATTACAGTTTATTTCACTTTTCAACGTTATAATCAAGTTGGAATGTAATGGCGAGTGAATTAGTTTTGAAAGTGTTTTCTTGTTAACTCTTTTTTCCGTAATTAAAATAATAAAGAAATTAAGTAAAACGAATAAATTAATTTTAATGGCATTATAAACTAGCCGATGATAAGACATGCTAGATTTTTTAATTGAAGCAGTTCAAAGAATTTAATTGTCGTTTAAAGTAACCACTGAAGATTTACATGTATTTATGAATATCCCGATCCGATGTATGACCTCTATATATCCCTATCTCTGTCACGAAGCTAAATTACTAATTGTAACACTTCCAACTTCCTATTTAGCATAGGAGGGTTCAATGCTTTTATGTAGGTATCAAACAATGCAGGAAAATTAGTTTAGATATATTTAAAATACATAAATCTATAACTAACGAAATAAACGAAATAAAATTCTATTTTATTCTTATTAAAATAACCAATTGCATATTTTATTTAAAAAAATATTTTAACCGTTAAAATACCAACTTGGAAAACAACAAATCTCTAAAAAAAAAATGGCGATTTTATTGAGGTTGTGCTACACCCCTATATCAAATATTGGCATCCCTGCCAAGTAATCAGCAAATGTTTTATTTAGAATATTCAAATGTAATAAAATATCTTTTAGAAAGTATACGATACGATTTAGAATTGTAAATTGGAGCTTCCTCTCAACATATTATCTTACAATTATCGCCCGTAAGTAAACAAAAGGATTTGAAAAATGATTCCTAACATAACACCTTCTTTGTTATACAAATTCGTCGGTGAATTGTTATTCATAACTTGTTTTCGTGGAATCTAAAACAAAAATTGTCAACAATATATGCGTCTCAAATTAGTAAGTGTTTCTCTCCACATTTCTGGAATATATGAATTTGAAAATGAAAATTTGTGTTCATGGCGTTAGAAAATGATTATAAGGATAAATAAAAGATATGAACAATTTTAGTATTTTATTAAGAAACATTTTTCTACTATATATTACAAACTTAGAAATTCTTTAACCATTGTAAGGATTTCCTTTTCAGTTCCGCTCAGATTTTGGACTATTTCTTCATTGCCGGCAATTTTAAACCAAAATCCTCACCGATATAACTGGAAAAATAAGTTTTATAAGACAGAAAAATATCTTTTGTGGCCATAATTCATCAATTTCCGTAATTACGTATTAATTTTTATTTATTAACTAAATACTACATATTTAGTTACTTTTGAGTTATTGGAACATTTAGTATCTGTTATAATTAGTGTAATACTTATGGAATGTATTCCTTTATATCTTGCATTAATTTGGACGGAATTATGAGAGATACTTCATTAGAAGGGTTACCTGTAAAAGAAATATGAAATTATTCAACTATTAGGTTCAATTCCAGCTCTTAATCCAGCTGTAATCTATTCATTATTAGCACGCTAACATAATTTACTTAAATTCATAGGAGATAGTGACCACCCCTGTATTTTTCATTCAATGATATCCCATTTTCGATGGGTGAAAGACCAGGTAAAATTATTTCGATACAAGTCAAACTAGAAATACTGCTTTTTACTGTAACTAAAGGGAACGTGATATCATAGTTGATCTCACCCCATACCATAATACCCATGGTTGGTGTGGTATGCTTAATACGAATACAACCTTGAGAATCAAGTAAGCTGGTGAGACTTAAGCATTTATGGTAATCATAATAAGTCACTACGGATGCAAATACTATAAAAATATGGAAATATTATACCGCAACTTTTGCAAAGACTGCTTGACAAGAAGTATAGATGATTGTGTCAAAATTATACCTTGGGTATAAACGCTCAAAGGATTATAATTTTTCCTTTTACAAGGAGAAGAAAAGTCTCTTTTAAATCGCCCTCTAAAGATGGAAAAATTATTGGCTTAAGCGATGAAGCTAAATACTTGCTGTTGTTAAAATAGATCTGTTTCTGTAATAATGATGATAATAATAATAATAATAATATAAAAATATAAACCTTACTCAAAAATTAAACATATGTACAAACAGCTTGAAAGGAAAGCTTAAAAACATGTACTATAATTCAAATTTATCGGTTGTTCACATCGAACTTTTTTGTTACCATAAATTATGAAAACAGTTATGGCGTCCATAAATTTTATTATAATGACCCCATGCTTGAGCTACCATCACAGACATAATTTTGCCGTTTTATTTGCGAACGCCTGGTTATAATTTAGACTAATTAAGACTAACATTCCAAACACATTGTGCTAAATAAGCCAGTTAATAATAGCTCAACTATTTTAATCGATGCGAAGACGAAATAATAAATTAGCTTTCAATATATGCAGCCAATACTTTCTGGATCACGCAATATAGACAATAATTATGATTGCAGAGATTATTTAGATATACAATGATGAAATGTCCTTTTTGTTTATCCGCTAGATATGACAATTCATTTAATATCGTCTCTGTTAGATGCCAAAGATGTAAACTTCTGCCTTTATAGTTTTAATTTCAATTATGGCTGCCGTTTAATTCGTACGACCCCAATTTCTTTTAAAAATAGCAACATAGTTCAATGTTTACGCTCATAATAATTCCTTAAAAAATTTCATTCCTCAATTAATGTGTGAATGTTTCTGATTCGTTAATTTTTAGCCTTCTCAATTGAATAATTTATGAGTATGCATTTTATAAACATTTAGAAATATTTCTATTAACGAAGATATCTTTAGAATAATGTTAACATAGGGGCCTATAATATTGTGACCAACAATATCACACCACACCGTTAACTTTTTGCGGACATTGCGTGTGGACTACTTCCATCCAATGCGAATTGTTATCAGCCCAATACCTAAAATTGTAAGAATTAACGTGTCCATTCAAATAAAACGTTGATTCATCCGAAAACATTCATCAATAGAGTATTTTTTCATCGCTCATCCTTGTTAAGGGATCCAATTCTTCATACCTCCTAGGCTTCCAATCTGTTACTTGAGATGACAACTTCAATCAAGATATTCCAAGTGAAGTGATCATGTTTACCTAAAAAAGAAATGTTTATGTGTAAGCAAATTTTCTTTCTCTTTACATGCAATAAATTTTTATTAGAGAATAAGCAAGGGTAAGACAGTATTCTTTTTATCTTCTATCAGCGTTTGAAATCAAAATCGTAATATTTTTAAGTGATCCTAATTCAACGGTCAGAGACTGTATTTTCTAGAAACTCGATACACTATGCAATGCAGTAATAGCACAATTCCTATGTGTGTGAACATACTAAATATGTCACGTTTGATTAAATAGACTATAACAATGGCTCGACATAATCGTTAAAAGCAAAGAGAAATATATTTCTACCAAAGTACATACGAAATTAGCAGGTGTATATTAATTAAGTACGTCCTATGTTGCTTCAAACGTAGATTAGATATCAGATTGTGCATTTGGTCATTGAATCACTAACATATGTAGTACATACTGGTCCTTTTTAAAATAATCATGCATTTATCTGATGCGTTAGGACTCTTTATAACCACGACTTTGTACTTGGTATGCGTATAGACTAAGGAACAATTGCCAGCGACACACAGAGAAATCAATTATTACATGTCTGTTTTGAGACGCAACACGTGTATACTCGATGTTTTGAAATTTGATATTTCCTCTAATGATATCACAAGCTGTTTTAGGAAATTACAAAGGATTCGATCTTTATCAACATCTAAAAAGGTTTTAATGGTCAATCAAAGCTTCATGACAACTTGCAAAAAAGAATCTTTTAATTGAAATAAGACTTTCCTTTGCTCAGGCATCCTTTCTACACGTCCAACCCATCTCAGTTGTGCTTCCTCAATTTTTTCTACTATAGGCCTTAGCTTCAAATTTTCTCCGAGCGTTACGTTTCTAATCTTGTCCATTCTTGTTTTACCTTCTATTTTTCTAATAATCTTTTCTGTCTCTCAATCATTGTCCATGTTTCTCCCCCAAATAAAAGTATTAGCGTTGCTACCTTCTTAAATATCTGAGTTCTAATGTTCTTTGGAATCTCTTCAGAAGAGTATGCTAGAGGACAAGGGTAATAAAATTATAAACTAGGTAGCCAGGAAAGGTCTTTAAATGATTCCTAGGACATGAACCGGGCATAACTAAGGTTGCAATGTGTGGCGCAATTAACGAATGGGTCGTACAATTGGAATCATGCAGCTAGACAGAGATACAGTAAATAAATGATGAGAAGACCATCCCAATATTTAACTGCTAACACACCTGCATCAAACAAAATGCTATTTAGTACAAGCGATATGTCTACTGACAAGATGAGAGTCTTTAGATGAAATTAAAAAAAAAACAAAACAAAAGGCTTTATCCGGCATGCTAGTTATAATCGATCAATTTAATCAATTCGTAAATGAAACAAAAGTATAATAACGTGCCCCATGTCTACTACACTATTGAAGTAATATAGATCTTAAAAAGATCTCACCTTTTCATTAATATTTATTAAGTTGATTTATCTCAATTTAAAAGCTGCAAATTTATTCAGCTTACTTGTCTTGTCGTACGTCAGTTTTGAAAGTCCTTCTTATTTCATCCAAATCCATTTTTCTATAAGAAGTCATCCTTAAACATTGCCCTAAAACATTTTAAATTAGGAATGTGAATTTTTAAGCTTATCTTTTTACAACATGCAATTTTAAGTCTAGAAAAAGAAACTAAATTTCGTTAATTCATAAACAATTTCGCCATTAAAAAACAAGTTCCCCAAAAATATTTTGTTTTGATCATCTTATCTTACGACAAATCCGAAAGATAAAGTGTATAGGTGTAAAAACCGTCTGTGTTTGTTAATTACTTTTCATTTAATAAAAATATAAATCTAGGAGCTCTAGCATCTCGCCAAATTAAAATGTCGATCGTTTATCACAATAATTGGGTTATAAATTTGATAGATTTCTGACAAGTAAAGAACTTGTTGTTGTCGATTGTCTAAGTGATAAATCTGTTTTATTTGCTTAAATATTCCGTTAGATTTAGTTTTTAGACCCAACTTCATGATTTATAAGTATAACGTAAAGAAAGGATTTATATTATAAGAAGACTTTGTATTGATATATAAACGAAGGTACAATACACACCGCATATATATTCAAGTGACCATGCATATAAGCGTGGTTTTAACTCCAAGCATCATTTACATGTTACGTAATTCTTTGTTTATGTGTTATGACGCATTGGCCTACATTTAATAGCATAACACTATTCTAATGTACTTTAAACGCACATACATTGTGCTTCTTTCAATAGGTATAAATGTTATTCGGCAATATTAAGAGATTTTGATCGTAGCATCATCGATATTGCAAAATACATATATAGTTTTTTTTTCGCTAACTGTAGCGCTGTTAGAATATTTAATACTATAAATCAAAGATATTCAAGACGCCCAGGATACTTATATTCTTATATAAACAAAGGAAAGAAATAGAAAACGTGGATGTTTCACTGGCGCCTTAGAAACTAGCAAACAAAATTTGTTTCGCAACCAAATCCTTCCTACCGAGTTTCAGCATTTTTATATACTTACTTGTTGCTAAATACGTATACAAATATATTATTCGCCATATTTCCCATCTATTTTTTCTGCTACTTTGAGCGTTTAGTTTCTTCATTTCATAAAATTCAAAGTTCATAGATTTCGTCTTTCAATCTCTCATTGCAGTCCCTATTCTTTTGCAATAAATTCATTTTCATTTCAACCCTTGATGTTAAAAATTTGCTTACGTTTTTGATTTCTTTTTGTCTAACACAAACTAGAATGCAAGGAGATTTCCAGGAATTTCAACTGTCATTTTCGTATAAACTTTCATTGGGTGATTAACAACACGGACGAATTTTTTTATCATAAATGCCATTTTAGAACGTTGAGACAGAAGCAACCGATAAATATTATTGACAAACACACTTCTGTTTAGCAATAATCGATGGGAACATTCAAATTGGAATATTGGCAAACTGCACTTTGATGTGAGTACATACTACATTCAATTTTCTAGCATATAACTTTTTAATTTAAAACTAAAAATAAAACTGCAATTAAGTGTTTATTATATATAATAATAATTAAAATAGAAACTTGTTGTTTTACAGTAATCTAACACATTCTCCTCAAAAAAATTACTGGTTACCTCCTTCACTAACTAAGAGGACCAAGAGTGAACTGCCGCTTGTACCCTTGTAATCGTATCGAAAAAAAAAAACAAATAAATAACAGAAAAAAATAATAATGTCAAATGTAATGAAAACGGTGCTTTTGAAAAAAATTACATGTAAAATCAAATCTTAAAAATTTGAATTCAGTAGCGTGGAGGTCCTCTTCTAGCTTTTATCACGGCAAGTTGTGAATGGTTTGCTTGGACGACTTATTCGATTCATAGGAGATTCATAGGAGCAGAAATGTAGCGCCTAAATGATCGTTTTAGTGCATTCTATATATGCTCTATGGGTTTCTTGGTGCTCGGTTAGAATATTCATGAATGAAAATTGTTTTCTACGTAGAAATGTAAATTCATGGATGTCCTCCGTATAGGAACAAAATATGTGCGACTATCGAAACAAATTCCTCTCTCCTGGTCTCCGCCATATTTGTTACATTACAGTCATTTGAAGTTAGAACCTATTCTATTGAATAAAATATGGAACGACCACAAAAATAAACCAATCGTTACGTTTAATCTGAAACTGACTTTGTATATCGACAGAACTGAACATGATTTAAAGACAATGCTTGACTAGCAATATGAATACGAAATTACAGGAAATGACGAATGCTGTAATTAAAAGATACTACGTGCATCATCGTAAAAAACAAAGTGTTGTACTTGATTTTATTCTATTTGTCTCGAATATTTCAAAGTAGGAGTTGTTGGTGATTATTAATTGGTATATTTCTTAATTAAAGACAAACTAATATTCTGATTAAAATACCAAACCCTTCAAAACGAATTACTCAAACTTCAATCTTCAACTTTGGTCATAACTGTAACTTTTCATAATAAAATCTAATTTAGAACGAACTAAAGGCATTAAACTTTTATTTCACGTCTTAAATTCCACCGCAATAGAAAGTTTATTTACGAGAAAGAAGAAACACCAAATATTACTTTAAACCAAACCCAGATATGGGAGAAATAATATAAAAAGAAGAACGTAAACGTAAACCATCAATTTCGTCTTGATAATTAAAATCATCCAAAAGGAACATTCGTTGTGTTTAATTTTCATTATATAATATAAAAGAACTTATTATTTCTATCTAAGATGATAAAAATCAAGACATTCACCCATAAACGTCTATAAAAATCGGTACATAAAAATTTGATTCCTAATTCAATGGAGATGTAAGTCTTGTTTTAAATTGCCTATTAGCGATAAAAAGTCCATGTTCTTTGTTGTATCTCTTTCATTTTAGTCAGATAATCATCCATATTTCTTGGGATTACTTCTGAAAGTTATTTCAGTTATAAAATTAAATGATAGGTTATACAATTTGATATGTTTTATGGCTTCGGCTTATTAGACATAGGAAAATGGAACACCTATAAAGTAAAACAAACAAGGATTTAATAAATGATTTATTGCAATTTTTCCCATAGATTAAAAACACCGTTTTACACAAAGCCTCTTCGAAATCTGAATGAGGATTTACATATTACATAATCATTTAGTAATTATGTTATCGTAAAATACTTTTAGATGATATTTAAGGAGATTTGTTTTACCAGGAAGACATCACAAAGTGTATACAGTAATGTAATATGTCACATTAATGAAATTCTAGTAGAAATAACATAAAACATTACGTAATTTCGCTGCATTCCGAACAGCATCTTTGGAGAAGAAGGAATAAATATCTTAAATTAGAAACCATTAAAATATCCACTAAATGGGTGCTCTAAAAGGTTTTAAGACGTCCAATTTACAACACGTACTCAACGCAATGTGTAGAAGTGTATAGCTTTGTCAAATCTGGTTGGATATTTTCAATAAAATATAGGGTGTTAATATTATGGTCATTTTCTCTAATCTCAAGGGTGATCTTTATTTGAAGAATTCATGTTTAGTCTATACTAGGCCTTCCCCCAACACATTTTTTTCAAGGAATTATGTTACTAAGATGATTCGCCCAAAAATGAGCCTAATGGATTTACCTACAACAGGTTTTACATTTTACCGAATAAAGAATATTTATTATGGTAGGATTTTCTAGAGCACATTGTATTATAGTGAATATTCTAAGTATGTTTATCCAGATAATCCAGTAAACATTTGAACTCTTATGTCATTTCTATTCTTGTAACAAGCACAAATATTTAAATTCGTAATGTAACGTATGTTTCTTTTGTGAAGAATTTCTTAATAATAGAATTTGATTTGTGCATGTTATATAATTTTAAACTTCATGCAAACACCTTTTGTAAGCCATAAATTTGCAAATAAAGACGTTAATTCTTTTAAATTAAAAACACTTATTTAAAATTCTGGTTCTTACCAGTATATACATATTTGTATGCTGTTAATTATTTGTCAATCCAAGAAAATCAACGCAATTTTTGAGTGACATTTCACGGTCACTTTTATGATTAATTTACCTTGAAGATTCCGCATAGTTTTCTTATCTATCAATCAAGGCTTTAACAATAAAACATATCTGTATATATTTATTAAGAAATAAAATGTAATGTAGCATAAACAGTTTATGGTATTTAGTAATATTAATGAGGATTTAGTCTCTTGAATAGATGTGACTGAGATTAGCTGTCTCTGCATGGTGTTTTCAATTAATTAATCTTGTCTTACAAATGGATTTCCTGGATGTGATAGAAAGTTATGGTCAAGCAGTCAAGCAGTTAGAATTGGTTTTATGCTTGAAAAACTTATACTTAACAATAGTAAAACAAAAAAAGAATATATAAAACAACTCAATAATGCTGAAAATAAAATATATTTTAAACAAATAAAGAACAAACAATAAACAATACTGCGTAACACGCAAAATTCACTTTTTGATTACAGTTTAAATATCATTGATTAAAATAGAAACTAATTAATAATATACTTCTTTACTAGTTCATGAGCTTTAATATCTAACATTGCACTCGTAGTTAGATTGATATTGATAGAGTATTATGATACCATTGGAGAAACCACAGACTGCTGCAGTTTCGACATTCTTTAGCGAAATTTATTTTTAAATAACGATGAAATGAAAATTAAATAATACCTGTCAAGAAACTGCCACAGTTTCGACCTATTTTGGTCTCATCAGTGTGGTACATCCCCTACTATACAATTTTTTTAAATTCATAAAGATTATTAAATGAAATTTGTGTAAACTGTACTGCAAGTCGAAATTGCAACAGTCTATGTGATAAAAAAAGCCTTTCTGTTTTTGCATACAGTTTACACAATCTTAAACTAAATATATAGCCTTATTATAATGTTATTTATTAATATTATAATTTATTTTATATACAACAGATAAGGATTAGCGAATATGTTTAAAATTATATGCACCGTTATTCAAAAACAAAAATATTGACCCCAATGTATAATATAGCTAGTTTTGAATTAATGAAGTGATAATATTCGATATGCTTTCTTTAAGACATTATAAATATAATTTAATTCAATTTAAAAAATAAATCAAAGGAGGCTCTGCCTCGCCGACGGAACAAGTTCCATGGTGGTCAATCTGCTTGTACTTAGTCAACGTAGAACATATTCTTGCCGCAAAGGTTTTTCAATCATTGTGGAACTGATCCTTTATAGGTGGTTTCACCTACGCAACTCTACTAAAACCTGCTGCTAGTGTGAAAGGTCAATTCAAGGTGATTTTGTACACCATTTGAAGTTATTTCAAGTTCGTCGAAGTTGCATTTTCAAGAGCACATTTAAGATTGTGCGAAAGAATTCCTTTAAAAGTAAAATCTTATAAAATTGATTTACATAAACACTCAACATAGTTTCGAAGGTATTTTAAAACCTTCCATGTACAAATATAGATCTTATCACAGCATACTACGTGCTTTTTTAACACAGTAGCATAGATTTGTACTTTTTCTTCAAGAAGAAATCAAGATACTGATTCATTTCGTAATGTATGAGACGACTACATTAAAAAATGAGTAGTATTTCGATCCCTTTTATTACAATTAATCACATTTTGATCATAGTTCCATTGTTTGAATCGCTTTAGTTCTCGGTGCATTTAAAATAGAAATGTTATAAGTTATAAACGTGACTCTTATAATAGATTGTAGTCGTCTTGAATATTTTGAACAAAATTAGATTACTTGTCGGTGGTCCAGTACCTAATATTTTCAACGGGAAACAATTCCAACTGAAACAAAGAAAAAATAGCGTGCTTTTTAAAAGATATTTATAGTAAAAGGAACTGACAAGATTTTTTTTAGATCATTAACATTATAATAAGGCTAATTTCGGTTCTAAAAAGAGGTCAAAAAACTTAGTAAGAAAATAGGTTTATATAACTATTCAAGATTACAGATAAAAATCATAAAAATATCGGAATACTATAAATATTTATTATTCCAAGCCTACTGCAAAAGAGGCGTATGTACATATTTAACTTGGAAAGAAGGGGTACTGTATATAAATCCAGAAATTCCTTCAAAGTTAGAAAGAATGCACTGTTGATTTTTGTGTTTTCTAAGCTTCCTGTACGTTGTTGCGAACTTCACCTCAACGAAGTACCTACGGCGTTAGCTGCAAGTTCTAAATTAACCAATTAATTAATCAATCACGGCATAATTTATGTTTTCAATACTTGAGAGTTTTAGAAATGATAATGCCATATAATCTCATTCGATTTGCTTTAAAATTATGCCATGATATCAATAAATACTTCAAACTAGACATTATTTATTACATTTTATGAAATAATAACGATCTGAATATACAGGGTGTTACTAACACCTTGATGTACATATAAAATTATGCATGTGGTAGATTTTTTTCTTACAAAGAATCAATAATTGTCTAGCTTCCATCGCCCAATGAAAAAATAAGCATTTTTGAATTCCAATCATTCCAACGTTGGCCCGCTACAGCGTGATTGGTAGGAGTTTTCAGAAAGCATTATTGATTCTTTCTAGGAATAAGACCGTACAATTACGGTATGATGTAATAGCCGTTACGGGCTAGAAATCTTTGATTTTGGAATTGGAGGGAAATGAAATGATAGATATGAATATGTTTTTTAGATGAAACTCACTGTAAATGCTACCAGCATCGTCAGTTCCATTGACTGTACCATCGGGTAATAGCTGAAGATGCTTATTTTTAATGAACAATCTGATTTTCCTAGCGGTTCCCGTGATGAAGGATAGGTTCGTGCTACGCTCGTTCCTTGTTGCTGGGTCTTCTAATACGGGCGAAGTTGAGGGTGGTGGAGATGCAAACAGTTCCTGTCTGAAACTTCTAGCTAACTGCGGCGCGGGAAGTGTACTAGCCAGACAGCACATCATAGCAGCAACTAACAAACTCAAGAACAACACTTTCACCATGACTGGGACATAACGTCCATACTGCCGGGCCGGTTTCGCCACGGCGACAATGCACGGTACACTACATTCATGATCAACCGTTGGAGACGTACTAATGGCTCGAAAGCCAAAATTATACTAACAGCTCCCTGTTGTCTAATCATCATCTGATACCACCGACGCAATCAGACATTCCTTTTGGGCCTTGTATCTACTTAGACACAAGTAACCCCACCTGTGTCTGCATGCAAAAGTGGCTCTATATTGTCTAGACAGAGCGATGGTGGCTAACAGGCACAAAAAGGGGGAGAAAGGGAGCTTCGGCGACACAACGAAAAACGAACTAAAGATTCCCCTACTAGTTATAATGTCTGGATGCTGCGGGAGTAGCCGCGCAGCGCGGCAACGGCTCTATAAGACCGCCGCGCGACTGCGTAAACTTATACCACTCCTTCCAAATGTTTCCTGTAACCGTGTGTACGTACACGACCTCACGCACACCACCATGCCCTCCTACATACACTCGCAAGCTCACGTACACATTCCTCTGTCGCCGACGTATACGAGGAACCTTCAGGAAGTCGCCCATTAACTATCTACGAGTCGTTATTCTATAGTCACGTACAAAATTTCTTGGAACAACTTATCCAAATTAAACGACCAACTTCCAGCATATTAGTGTACAATTTAACCTGTTCAATGAGCTTACCCTACTATTGGTGACGTGGTGTCGGGGTTATTCGAACATTTGCACCTAATTCAAAGCAATATACAATGTGATCTGTTTAAGTTGGCAAATAGACTCCGTAATATTGAAGAATTACAAACACCAATTCAAAATGAAATATCAAAATATAAATATCGAAATTCAACATTTGAAAATTTAAAACTAAAAGTTCGTACGTGCTTGGATAATAAATTAAAGTACCAGCAATTTTGATTTCGTTCATTTTCAATTCAAAATTTTAAATAAGGACAACCATCTTAAACGGAGGACTATCTATTTGAAGCTCATCTATGTTCCTTTACTGGTTCGGGATCTTTTTAAAAGGAGGAGAATGTTAAAGAAAGTAAAATGTAAAACTGGTACTAATACTTTATTTCCTTATGTAAGATTAACTATATTTATAAAAAGAAAACCCAGATTCCCTTAGAACAAATCCAAGTCTTATATTTAAATTTAGAAATATAAGTAACCGTCAATATCAAAAGAAGAATTTTGCTGTAGGACCGAGAACCATAATAAATGTATTATTTCAAACATGGAGATTACAATCTGATGATGATCTATTAGAAAAACTTTAATTCAACCCAGTCAAAGAAAAAGGAATGGGAATTTCTTTCACTTCTTCTAATTCCGATATATTTGAGATTATTGGAGTAAATATTAAGCTAGAATAATTCCAACCACAGAATAGATTCTCTTTTTTGAATATAATTTAATTATTCTTCTTCTTAGTCCAATTGCATCAATTGATAATGCAAACAATTTTTGCCAATAGCTTTGTTCTTTAAGTATGCGAATTTATTTCATGAAGAATGGTATGAGCTGTTGACCTAAATTACTCGATGATCGAATTAATTTCAGCTCTGACGCAAGACAATAACAAGTAAGACGTATTTTACTATTATTCAAATTGCTATCATTTCATATTTCAATAATCAAGAGAGAGTAGATCAATTTTAGATTGTCTAGTTGGGATTTTTTTTTAAAGCGAATTTTGTCCAAAAGGAAATCCAAAGGTTGAATCGAAAGCGAATCAGCAAAGATATTCTACATCCTTACTGAAGCATTGGTTGCCTATAATAGCAGGGTAATATTTTAAACCTGTTCAGAATACAAAAGCAAGACTAAAATTAATTAAATGATTTAATAATTTAAATTAAAATTAATTTAATTTTGTACATTAAATAAGAATTTATGATAAATGTTTCGTACTTCAAAGTGCATACTTAGTTGCCTAGCTTCTAAATTCGTGTAAGGTTGGAGAAACGATTTCATCTCGATTGCTTTTCTGGACATTCTGAAATTTTCCGTAAACTTTAAAATCGAAGGAAAGTAATAAAGGTAATTTTTTGGGAATGAAAAACGAAGTATTTAAACAAATTGTCTGTATTTCTACCACTATACTGTGATTTGATAAGGAAAACAATCATAATTTTGATTTTAGGGCGTTTTAAATCGGAATTTCCGTTTAATACTATCATAAACAACATTCTTTATAATTAAAGTGTTTACTTTTATAACGAATTTCAATTAACTGTTGAGTGGAAATCGCAACAACAACGCTAGAGAATATTTTCATTGTGTTTAAGCGGTATTTTCTTTATTTTTGAACTTATAAACATATGTTATTCTCGAGAAATCCTTAATTAATATCGTTATCGTCGTTATGCAGTAAATTACCATATTACGTAAGGTTACCCAACACTAATTCTTTTACTAATTATATTTTTTGTTTAATTAGAAATGACGCACGCGGTAAATTAAACTTACGCCACATTTTAGCGGGAATCAGTAGATATGATTCATTCAACTACGTGCCGTTTTTAGCAGTTCAAACGGATTGATTCAAATCCATTTGGTCACGTCCGAATGTGGGCACATTATTGACAGTCTATTAGGAAATTCGGTATTTCCAAAAGTATTGTCGGGGTGACCTTGCTAATGGAAAATATTCGATTCATTCAAAGCCTATTATCCTGTTCCATTAACTTCTAGGATTGCCTCATTAGAATTCCCAATTAAAAAAATTTAGGTAGACTATATATTTATGATAATATTAATCTATACGATTTATCAAGTATTAAATTATTGATTTTTTATTTTAGGTATTATCATAAAATTATATTCCCCCTTATAGAGATTACGTTTTCCGAGTAATTCGACAATATTATCTTAAGTGATGCTCTTTTCAAACTGTTTGAATTAGGGTAGAAATATTTTCCAAAACTTAAAAACGCAGAAATATCGCAGAACTCTGATTTAAATTTAAACCGTATCACGTTTTTCATTAGAAACTACATAGGGGACTAGAATTGAGGTTGGTAATGAAACTGTTCTGGTGATGGTTAAAACTTATTATCGATTCTATTATAGTATGTGATATACAGATGGTGCTGAGTGTACGATTATAGTTGTTCTTCTGTATATTTATTGTATACTCGCTTTACGGAAATGATTATTAAATGTGGTATATACTAAAATAAATGTCATAAGTAATAATTTTACGACATAAAAAATTAAACAAACCTTAAAGGATTTTAAACAAATCAAAGACAATGTAATGCGGTTATATTACTTAATATCAGCTATGTATACTTGGTCGCCTAGGCAATGCTTTTGTAGATTCCAAACAAATCAAGCAGGTTTTGTATAATACGCGTTACACATAACGCCATACGCTATTTAGTAATATTAACAAATATCTATTTATTGCATGTGTGTAATGTAATAATGTAATTACTTTACTTAAAGACATACAATAGTTTCGATTTTTATTTTATATTACGTTTTATCTGATAAATGCATTTAGTAAAGACGCAATAATAAAAAAATAAACAACAAAGATCGCCATCTTTTTGTGTCTCAACAATATTGGAGTACAAACAATTGTCAATAACAAATGTCTGACGTCTTTCCTTTGTCTCGCATTTAAGATTTTATTTTAGTACAATATGTCGCCGTAATATTGAATTTTTTTTTGTTGATTTCTTTTTAATACGGAGATAATTGCTAAGTAAAACGTGACGTCAATTGCATTGCACTGACCTAGGACGTACAAGTCGTTAAACAGTGCAGGTTAAAGTCTGGTTCTAAATAAAACGCATCAAACTTATACGTTTAAAAATATTATCGAAGGTCAGACGATTTGTTTGTTTCGATTTGGGTAGAATTTTTTAGCAAACTCTTATGCAAATATGCATTTCTAAATATAAAATCCCTTGGTGCATGGAATTATAACAATTTATACTTGAATTTTTAAATAAAGCAATTATATTATATAGATAAAAATTTCACCTTGGAACAAAACGAGACATCCTGTTTAACAGTGAAATATGAACCCTCTGTATCTTGGGGAAATTAATGTAAATTCTGTTTGCATCTGCTTAAAACTCAAGTAGATTTAGAAGTTGTAGAATGTGGCCGATAGTAATTGTAAATCAATAACAAGATAACCTTGTTGTGGTTTCCAAGACTCAAGTGAAATGGGCAACAACCTATGGGAGTTGAACGTCTTTGATACTAATTTCTTGAGCAAAACTTACCAAGGACAAGTGCAAAAAGTTATAATATACAAGGAGAATGGATAACAGCCAGGAAAAATTAATTATTTGGATTAAATCTTTCCCAAACATTATTTAGATTTTACTTGAACTTAATGACAAATAATGAAAAATAACTACATCAAATTATTTATTTATCAAATAAACATCAAGAGATTGGTTTGTTTGAAATACATTGCTAACATGACTACTCTGCACCATCTTTACAAGAAATTTACATCCAAGTATTTTGAAAAGCGATTAATTGCTTTTTTCAATCCATAATTGTATTGCACAGAGCAAGGTACAAAGAATTGATTCAGAAATAGGAAATACGCATTTTAAGAAAAAAAGAAATACATCTAGAAATGAGTTCTAGTATAGATTACTTTTTTGGTAAATAAAGAAATGTGGAGACAAATTAGAGATATACATAAAAGTAAAACAAGGACCAGAATTAAGAAGCGATCACTTCCTTTTGAAAATGATTTTAAAACTAAGGAAAAATGCCACAAACTGAGGCAAAAAGAAATAAGGGAAATATTTTAAAAACCCGTGAAGAAAAAGTGGGAACATCATAGAAGAAAAACGGCAGAAACTAAAAAATGCCATATTATCAGCGGCTGAAAACATATGTGGGATAACCAATCAAGTTAAAAACGTACTGAATTCTAGAATAAAACCCGCTGTAGCGTATATATTTGCTACATCAAAGAGACACGTAAATAATAGTATTTCAAAACAAATATACGCTAAATTTAAACGAAATATACACGTGCAATATCAATACCTTACCGATAAAATTGAAAACGCGGCTCTGTTGTTTGTTTGGATTGCATAATTTTGGAAATAACATGTTTGCGACTGTAAATATATGTACACTGTGTAAAAGTCTGTCTTAATCAAAAATACATACTTACAACAGTATATTGACATTATTTTAAGCAACAATGCGATTGTGCATATCTACTACAATCCAAAAATATTTTTTATTTTCAACCTTACGTATGGTCAGTGTTACTTTCATAAACACACAAGATATCCTTTTCAATGTCAAAGTTCATTAACATTAGCACTTCAACAAAGGATGTTGTTTTTTTTTGGGTTCTGACGGTGGTAGGCAAAAAATCAACTGAATGAAAAATGATGCAAATATTTATTTTGGAGATAATAGGATACATTTAGTGGTAATATGAAAATATAGGAATATTTTCTTTTTATCATCCTACTATTATGCTGGACATAGCTTTTATAAAAAAGTACACTTGGTTATACTTTTTTAAGTATATTTTTTAATCAATTACGCTTTCAAATAGCGTAGTTTTCCTTTCGATAAAATCACATTTACATATTTCTTTCTCTATAATAAAGATTTTAACCTAAGCACCCTTCTTTTTTCTATTTTGATTCTCGTGGAAAGGAAAAGTACGTTACGTGAAATTCAAACAAAAAGGTTTGCTCAGCATAGTATTTTTTGTTGTTTTATATTATTAATATACATAATGAGATAACATAGAAGCTGAGGTGAAGCATTTTATGCCTGTAACCTCAGCTAGTAACAAAACTACTTACATTTTTTACATAAATAAAAATATTCAAGTTAAATAATTATAAAAAAATCACACGTTTCCAGTTACAAAATAAATAGTAGGTATTTTTAATGCTAAAGAGAAACAATGATGGGGGTGATATTTCCATTCCGCAAAAGGTTTTAGTTAACCATTAAACTGAGGAAATAGTATTAAATAGTTAAATTGGGGTTACGTAACGAAAGCAAGCGAACGCTGTATAATGCACCCTTTTTTGTATACATTTAGTATTTACTGGCTGTTATAAAAATAAACATAGTTAATAGACCTTGCAAAATTGATGTTTTCAACTTTACTAGGTGTATTAATTGCGTTGCACTTCTTTTTGAGTTCATATAATACCAACTTAACATATACTTTCTCAATTTGATAGTATAAGAGAATAATAGATAAACATTATAAAGATAGGCGTTCTTTTTTCAGGTCTCTTGTTACTATTTAAGTCTACGCATATTTAATAAATGTACCAAATAGTATAATATTAAAAAAAAACTATTGCACTTTCTTATAATCATATAATAATTATCATTACTAGGAGGCTGATTACAACCTAAAAATATATATATTTATATATATGATACATTTAATAAATAATATATGAATATCCTGTATTTATATGAAAATGTCAACGCCCAGCGTATCTACAAAATGAGGTTTCACAATCACATTATAAGTAAATCGCGTTCATTTAAATTAAGAAATAATTCAAATGCAATTAGTTACAATTGCAGTTACGCAACGTCTTTAAAAAAATATTAATTTCAAAATGTAATAGAAATGATTTAGTAAATTTTCAAGACCATGGCAAGGAGATGTAACAAAATTTTGTCGTAACAGTTTTGAAACATTAAGTAATATAGCAAAATGCTCCTGTTTCTGACGTAACGTTGAAATTTTGCAAAACAATATGTGCAATAAATAAGTTACACAATGCTGGTTGCTGGTAAAATGCTATGCACTGCTGCGATTTAGTTTTGTATCCGTAACTTACGATTATAAAATATGACTAGACAGTTATATAAAATATATAATCTATATACAACCCTTCTTGTTTATTTATATCTTTTTATTTGATTACTAAATGATTTTCTGTAAAATTAATATTTTTTTTTTATTATACTGTAATTGTAATAAATATTTCTAAGTACGTATATTAAATTAGATAAAGGTACAACGTAATCTAAAATTGTATTTATTGACTTAGATCTGTATTGACAAAAATTTTAATGTAATTATCAAATATAGTTATAAAATTAAAAATCCCAGCACTTTCTTTTTCTTTTTTTAATATATAATCATTGATATCTAAAGACGCTTATCAATCATTATACATTTTCTTAAATAAATTTGTAAATTACAATAAAATTTTTTATTATTATTCCAAATTTTAGATTACGTTCTTGAAAATCTAAATGAATATATTTTTTTTATATTAATTTGTCATTTTGTAGATTTAATGTTAAATTTGTATATAATATACAGGATGATTCGTTTTACTAAACAAGATATCACCTTATTTAATATCTTATTTGAAGATATATTTCATATACGGTTACAAAAGGTGCGTGATAAAGAGAAATCAATTGTTTTTACTATTTCAACGTTGATCTTGTCGTTTAAGGGAAGGAAATAGTATCAACTTCGATTCCTAATGGTAACTTAGCTTAACATTAACATATTCTAATATCTTTGTTTTGTAATAACTTCACACATCTTCCATTGTTTCTTTCAGTCTTAAAAGTAAAATATAAGTCACAAAAAAGTATAGAAATATATCAGCAAATACAAACTCAATACAAAAAAGACGGATAAAATGACAAAGCAGCCATTACTTGAATATACTAGTGCGAAGTGTTTCAAAAATGTCCAGCAGGGAAGAACTGGAATATGATCTGTCCAGCACTTAATAAATACTTAAAACTAACACAATAAATAGCTGATATACGATACCGGTATATAACTTAAAAAAAAAAAAAAGGAATAGGACGTCCTATATACCGGCCAAATCACAAAAATAAAATCATCACTTTATTGATTCTTTTCACTGCTGCTGACTCAAATCCTTTGGATCTTTACGGATCATTGATTTCAGATACGCTACTTCAGATGAAATACGTTCTAGCTCCGATGTCAGTCGTTCTTTACCTTCAGATGTTGCAGAATGTTCTTGCATAGCGAGCTGCGACTGTTTTTGCAAATTCTGTAAGGTCACAGCGGCGGCACTAGTAGTCCATTCGGCTCCTAACGAAATTCCAGAATCCCTTTCGTCACTAGAACCTTCTGCGTCCCATGGTGGACTCGACCTCGGCCCAGGTTCTTGCTTGATGTTATGAAGGGAAAGTAATGCACTAGCTGCATCTTTATCACCCAAATGTACTTTATGGCGTAACTTTAGAGGCAAGCTATTGTTTGGTTCTGACGTTGTTAATGCTAAAGGCGCACTTTCATCACCGGAATTACTTGAGATTTCATAAGGGAACTGTCTTCCTCTAGATCTAGATCTTGATAAATTTAATGCGTTATTACTTGTATCGTAGTGTATTGGCGAGTGGTGGTACGGTGGGATGTATTGGTGGTGGTAGTCGGATAATTCTCTGTAAGGTGGTTCATGGTGAGATTGGGATGGTGTGGGAAGGATCACGTTTTGAGGATGCGGTATTGGTTGAGGCGATGGGGAACCGAGAACTGGTTGATGAATCACAGGTGTTGGTATTGGACTTGGTGAACTAAAAAATGTCGGGTGCGTTAACTTTTGACGTTTTGTATACGAAAGCACTTGATCTTTGTTTGGTAAACTGGCTAAAACCTTCTCGGCGCAGACGAATTTTTCACCACAAATACCGAATTCTTCTTTTATCGTTTCTAATTGAGCTTTTAAGAGGGCGTTCTCTTTAGTCAATTCCACAACACGCTGTTCAAGCACCATGTCGTTGAATCGTCGTTTCTCCCTTGACCTTTTTGCCGCCTCGTTGTTCCTGCGTCTCCTATCCCAATAACTATCATCTTTCTTGTTATCAGGTGTGAATTCCCTTTGCTTTCTTTGCGGTAAAATTTCCTTCTGCTTGAGATGATGCGGTGATGTTAGACCGTAGCCCTGTTGATAATTGTCTGGACTGGGTGAAGGGCTCGTAAGTAACCCTTCTCTTCCGTGACTTGATGGCATACTGGAATTCAACAGTGGTAATTCACCATTAACCGGAGATCCACTTTGACCACGTCCTACTAATTCGGCAACCATTATATGTTGCTTTAGAACATCTGCAAATAAACAAAGAAAAACAAAATTAATTCATAAATTATTGCCCAAGAATTATAGTAGAGAAATTTACTTCAATACATCAAGCATATGCAACCCTAGAAACATGTCTGCGCATCTACACATGTTAGACGACCGTTTCACCAAAGTTAATCATTAAATGCATTGTGGCTGGGTGCTCATTTTATTAAACCTTGTAAACCGCAACATCCTTGGAGAGGTCAAAAGACTTCAAGTGATGCATAAAGATCGGCGCCAAGTTTGCTTTTTAACGTGCACGCAGTGCCATCTACGTTAGTTTATTGTGCATTAAGAGATGCTTTTTCGAAAAAAATACGATACGTAGACGTTTTAAAAAATGCAAGGCGTTAATTAAAATTAATTAAGCACGTAATAATGAACAAAATAACGTTAAACGTCGTTTTCTGTACCAGTTGCGTTTCTTTGAATCTTTATATCAAGAACAAAGAATTAAGTGAGTGTTATGAAGGTGAAATAAAAGATTACGTGTACTGCTCGTAACGTAATACCTTACAAAATCGTAATAAATAAATATGTACCGCGTATAGGACAAGAAATAATTAAAAATAAAAAAGGACATACAACAGAATCGGTATTTTGATTGCCGCGTTGCTAATCCGATAGTATTTTCAAAGTTAAGAATGACCATGAACATGTTTTGGTTTAATACTGGTTGTAGTTTTTGTTTCAGTAATAACCTGATATCCTTACAGGCACGTTGAAGAATTTTTAGCTCAAAATAAATTTTAAATAGTAATACGTGTAACTTAACGTATATCGCTCAACAATGTAAAGGACCAGTGACATGATTAAACAATGAAGAATGCGCGTTATAGTGTTAACATGTTAGCTGCTGTCTCATGGCAGTCATGGCCATTCTTGACCTTGAAATTAATGTCAATATACCCTATATATTTGCGTTATTATCAATTTTCAGATATTACTTGTAATTCGATTAACTATACATGAATACAATCCAAATTTATACAACAAATCTACGTAAATTACGAAGATATTTATATCTTCGTACTAACGTGATGAAACAAAGAACAAAGAGTCTGTTACAAAAAATAATACGGTTTATTAAACTCTACTACGTTTAATTTTGTTATTAATACAATTATTGAATAATTTAGGACATCTATGTGGTCGTATTTTTGTTTATTTAAGAAGAAGCCAAACAAAGGATGTAATTCAATTTTTTTTTTAATATATATTTTTATGTATGTTTTATCGCAGAGACTGTTTTTCTTTGAAGATTTTTTTAACATCTTATTTTTATATTGAATATTCTTTTATCGAACCCATGTAAAATTGAAAATAAGTTATCGTATTAGAAACCCTTTTGGAACTTGCCCAATATAATTTATCTCTAGTTCTCAATAGGCATTTCTCTACGAAAACATTTCAAAATGAACTAATTTGCTTTGATAGATGACCTGCAAAATGCAAGATCTTTTCTCGTCATAATTATGCATCTTGTCCAGTTATTTTGCTATTTAATTACAGTAATGGATTACAAAACTTTACCTCCATATTGCATTTAACTGTATACGATACCGTTTTTCCTTGATATATTCCATATCTTTTTCGAGCAAAAAAGTAATTCTAAAGTTATATAATTTCGCTAGTTTTTCACACACACTGTAGTGGATTGATCAATCTAATGATTGCCACCGTTTCACTTAATATACTAACCGTTGCTTTTAACATAAAGCTACTGTCACCGTTTTTGAATTTAATCACGTTTTTAGTTACATAACAAAACGTTTTTCAAACTTATATATGCACGTATGTGTATATAATTATTCTTGTTTATAGTTGAAGGACATTTAATAGTTCGAATGAAATTCTTTTATATGTACATGTAATCTAACCTCCCCTCTCCCTACCTTTTGGGTGTTTAATTGCTGAATTTTTGCGATATATAGATTATGTATAGAAAAACTGAAATGTGAGGGCAATTAATGAAGGTTTATCAAAGACGTACGCTGTTGTTGGGCCGAGTGAATATTTATCCAACAAGACACAGCGTTTCGCTTTTGTTTTACCGTTATTATCGCATAAAAGTGCATATTGATGTGTTTCTCTTAGCCTTAGGTAACATTTTCTCCTGGTCATTTCAATTATTCTTCTTATGGCCTTAAAATTATGAAAATAAGTGGTCGCGTGTTTCTGAACGTGATCACCACCATTGAATGAGCGTTTGAGCTGCAGGACAACGTGATTTGGTCACGTGTTAACATCGAACGCAGTATTCTACACAATCAACACTATTTTCACTCCATCTAATAAATCCCACCCTTCTACTCGCGTCAAATATCCAGAAATTTTACGATTGCAACGGAAAGTCACCTTGTTACCTTTCTCATTTGTCGGTCCAATGGAAAAATAACGCTAATAAAGGTTATACAACATTAACGTCACGTGTAGCTAACATTACACTAGCATGACTTCAATTTTATAATAATATATCTGCGCTAATTGGTTTCAATTTTATTAGCTTCTTATCAAACTGATCTGATTTCTTTCATTCAACGTGGATATTACTAAATAAGGTACACCTCCTTTTTCATGTCAAGAATACGAAATGATGCTACTGTTATAGGGAGTTTTTCAGGAGGGCTTGTAAATATTTTAGAGGGTTAAGGTTTAAGGAAAAAACTTCTAAATTATTACTGATAACTAATCTTTTTGAAAAAAATATGCTAAAATAAGCACTAGATCAAATACAAGCTTTAAAAGTTAAAGAACCCCTTTTTTCGAATATCGTGTATCGTATATGCAAAAAATTCACTACACTGTTTAACACTATTTATTTATCAAGAGACCTGCTTCTTTGAAATACTAACATCAGTACACTACGCTATTTCCATAAAAAGATTTATATCTAAGTATTTCGAAAAGCAATTGCTTCTTTTAATTCACGATTGTATTGGTTAACAAGGTACAAAAAATTGGAGCTTACGTCTTTATCATCATCATAAAATTCCTAGAATTCAGCAAGATTATTCAAATCAAATGTGTTCAAATCCCGTATTTGCTAGGCTAAAAATATATTGCATATACAAATTAAAGAATATTTTCTGGAAAAACGTTGAGACAATATAGTTATCTATCAGAACACGGCATGGCATTTTGATATAGACTACAAGTTACAATAGGTTTTGTTCCAAAAGATGTTTTTAATGATAATCATCACAATGAATTTATTACATGATCTTGCTTAGATACGCTAGTAAGAAGTAACTAACAAGTGTTTTAACTCAAAAAAACTGAGCTAATCTAACGTGTATCTAAACAAGTTATCATTTCACTATGGAATAAACAATATTCTGATTATTATTGTTACGACATTCATATTTTTTTATTGAGATTAGGATTAAATTTCATTGTTATACAAACAACACACCTGGATTGTCATTTCCTTTATTTCAAATATAAAATTTACTTTGTTCTGCATAGATTTAGCTTGAACAAACATTGACATGTTTTTCTTTGTTGGAAAAAATGCGCGGATAAAAAAATATTCAATTTATTAAACATCGATACGCAAATTAAAAAAAAGAAAACCATTTGCAACTAGAAAAGCAAATGAAAATTTACTATATAACTCTTGAAACACTTACATATTCTTACTGAATCCTTTTTATCAACGATTCTTACAGCACACCACCTCCAAAATATATGATATCACAATTTCGTGTAGCACGTTCGAGTATAACTTTGCAACTAACAAATTTCCTAGATATAATTCAATTTAAATACGTATTTTTTTGCAATCCGTTATCAATCCTTTGTTGTAGTTACGAAAATTACGTAAAGTTGTGCAAATTATCAATAATAATTTTTCAATTCTATTATCTTAGATAAGAGTGTTTTTTAAATAAATAATAAAACGACTTTGTTATTTTCGAAGATGGATGATAATAAAAAATAAATTGAACAAAGGAAGTATGATGTAATCACGAACCTATTCCCAATTATAATTATTGCGATTTCTGATTGGGTACGTTGGTTTTTTGTTTTAATTCAACTAGTTTCGATAAACTTAAATTGATACCTTTTATTGGGTTTTGGAAGGTCAAGGTGATGATTTTTACCGTAGAACCTGTAAAATATAGTCACTATGGATGAAATGGAGCGAGTACATCAAGAAAGATAGTTACGTGAAATGTAGAAAAGTGTAAGATAACCTTTACACACCTATTCTAAATACGTATGGTCTTGAGTAGAATTTTAAAGCGGGTAAAATCTATTATTACTTTCTTTGTATTACACTCAAAGATTGTATAGCCTGTCCCACCTTAAGATGGGTCATTTAAAAGGAGTTCAAATCTTCCCGTTGCGTATATGAGCCAGAATAAAGGAATAGGTTACAATGGACGTAATGACTTCAATTTATTTTTTGTACCTGAAGTTAAAAGGAAATAAGTGCTTATTTTAGGTAATGCGCCTGGACATACCGACATAGAAGAACTACAATACTGAAAACAAAAGTATTCAAGCAATGTTTCTACCACCAAATTGTACCTCCCATATTCAGCCAAAAGAGAAAGTGCATTATGGCTAATTTCCGCCGTGTCCACGACGCGACGTATGTATGCAGATGAATCGGCACGGGCTACCTTAGCGAATAAAATTATTGATTTATTACAACAGTTACTCATCAACCTTTCGCAGCGTTAGCCGTAATTATAGAGATAAATATATGTCTGTAGGTATGTCTAACGTACACAAAGAAGATAAACGACCGTTGGCTAATAAAGTCGCTAAATTAATAAGTGAATTTCCGGCTTTGAACTATAATGGAACTAAAGTATTGCGTAGAGTTTGCAAAATACCTTTAATGTGCTGGGACAAAGGCATGTAAATAGTGTACAGCACAAAAATTGGATTTACTTTTGGTATTTGTTGTTTGTGGTCTACCGTTTCGCTTATTCAATAAAGAACCGTTTCGACAGTTTTGGCGTACTTACAATCCCGAGTGGAACTTACCATCACGTACAGCGTTACGGAAAGAGCTACCAAGTATACGTAAAGATATCAAAAATAGGATCAAAGCAGAATTACAAGATAAACAACTGCGGCTATGTCTTGATGAGCGGAAATTTGCAATCTTATTAGCTAGCAAAAGACTAAAAAAGTGTAGTGACGAAGCAATTAGGAGCGTATGTTATAACAATTTCAAATGTCAACTAGTCAATTGTTGCTGTTTATGAGCGATGGAGCAGCGACAATGTCTAGTGTAGGTTCCAGGTTTACACTGGGGTGTTAATTTCAAAATATCACCTCTGTCGGCTTTAAGCCACACATACGTTATTTATAATTCGGGGACCCTGCGACTAATCCAATTCTGTTGCGAAGACCGTTTGTGCCCGGATTACTAATGTCTATTATATCATATCTGAAGACGTCCAAGATATACGTACGTACCTTATTCAACAGTCAAGAAAAAAACTGTAGCCCAATGTAGGTGAACTGCTCAAAATAAATGATGCAAATCAGGATTCCATTTCGTTAGTTTATTTAGGAAGAAAGGAAAAAGGTGTACCGCATAAAGAAGTTTTCACCAGTGCATTAAATGGAATACAGAAAATAACATAGCAGATCATCAACTGTTACTGCTACAACGCGTTAGCGCAAATCTTTTTTTTGAAAAAAAAACTTCCAAATTTGTCTATACTTCACGAATGCACTGTATAACCTTAAAAGGTGATATGATCAGATCGCATTCCTAAGCTACCAAATCATTTTTCTGTGGAAAAAGTGATTATAAAACACAATTGTCTAATCGGATGTAAATATTACACAAGCGGATTTTACATACACCATTCAGGTTCCACAAATATATCTCCTCTTTATTAAAAAAATATAATGCGTCATCATTACCTTGTAGAGTCACGTAACAGTAAAAAAAACATTACTTCCGAATGTTCGTATTTCTGTTTTCCAGGAAATATTTTCCAACGTGGTATTTTTTCTGTTAGGAAAAAATTAGGAATTCTATCTAGAATTTTTCGTACTTAATAGATAATGCGCGTCAATAAAAGTTTGCATTGATTTTATTGCAACAGTTAAATCTACTAAAATCGCTTTAATAATCTAACTTAATTAAGATAATAATAGTGATAGTAAATAAAAGATCTCACAGCAGTAAAACGTAGCAGGTGAAGACGATATGCCCATCTCTGTTTCCTATTTAAATATTGGCAAAACACTCCAAATGACTAGCAATTTCGTCGTAACCTTCTTTGTTCTCAATATCTTCCAAAAATCTCAAATATTGTATATATAGATATATAGTATACAGAAAGAAGATGTAACAATAACATTTCTCTATAATCATGTTCTGAATCTGTTGATTCGTAGGTCATGATTATGTATACAAATTAAACTCGTCGTTTAGATTATTTTCGTTGAAATTTAGTTTACACGTACGTGCGCTGACGACGAAGCTTGCCTATGCAAAATTAATCATGCCAATGCGTAACGAGAAAAATCCCTATGTTGCCATGATTCGAAACGTTAGAATTGTTCTAGGTATACGTTAAAATATATATATATATATTACGCCTTAGATATTTTGTTTAATCATATATGACGCGGTACTGGGTAATAGAAATAAGCCAAGATATATAACAACATCCAAAACAAAATGTTACGAAATTTTATCTAAATATAACTGGTTTAGTTTAAGAATCGGTATTGCTACACTTATAAATACGTAATATGCGTGCTGTACACTAGATTAAATTGAAATAACTATCGATATAAATTGGGGCATCGATATACAGTACGTTCTGGAAAAAACGAAAACAAAAATATGTATGTAGATTCTACATCACGCTATATATATATATGGTACAAACCCACGCTACTCCTACATAACATATTCAATGAAATAATTTTAAGAGATCAATATCTAGAAAATTCGAGAAAATTAGTGATTCATCGAGTGACCTGTTTGTTAAATATTATCCGGAAAAGTATGACTTGGAAAAATCTGTAATAGGCTACACTAACACGAGCAAGCAATTTAAAAACACGTGTAACTATGTATAAACATTTATTAGTTATTGAAAAATTTTGAATAGAAAACGATTTTAAAAGATCAATATTTACAAGTAAATTTTTCAAAAAAATCACCAAGAATCTACCGTACTGAAGAATTTGATCACACTGTATATATCAATATGCATTATATAACATGTCGAATATAATATGGTGTTATGTATCTATATAAACGCCTACGTTGGCTAAATTTATTTACCTATTATGTATTGCCTTCTTATTATTGCAAATCTATTGTGTAATTTCTTGTGCTCTGGTTGTTCCAGCAGAATGGATAAACAAAAAGGTTAGCGATATTAAATAATACGGCAAGCAAATAACACTTCAAATTTCTGCTTGACTCAAGCTGCCAGCATTCGTTCAGATTGTGATTTCATACGGCATGTAATATGTACAACATAGGTACAATACTTTTATAAAAATTATACAATGTTACGTCACCGTCAGTTGCCCCGGTTTGCACAAGTTTATCTTGATTGTATACCTACAGTTAGTCTAGGCATTATTAAGACACATCGATTAGGAAATAACAATAATACTAACATTGAGATTTTTACTATCTTTTTAATATATTGCAATAGGCGAGTTACATCATTACCGTAGCTGTTTTGTCATTATTTTTGAAATACGTAGTTGATTTATTCATTATACACAGCGATTACTACATGTGGAAGCTATTTTTTTAATACGATATACAGTACTGTACAAAAACGAATAGTCAAAGTTAATTTTTACGTTTTTTTGCGTCTTTCTTTCACCGGAATCCAATATTGCGCGTAATATCCTATTTTCCACAGATAAGATATTACGTAATTTACAAACATGCCAATGATCAACATCTGGTTGTGCAATAAAGTTCTTTCTACTGACTCATAGTCTCTTCTAACACCGTTAGATTACCGTTAAATCTTTATCCTCAATATAACTGCCGTAATTTTATTTTCCTTAAATATATTATATGGCCAGAAATTTCTTTCTTTTATAGTATTTTCCTGATATTAGCTTACCTTCATGTGTTAACGATCTGATGGAACACATCTTCGATATTCTCCGCAGCTAACTCCATGGTTTATGGGTCCCCTGCAAAGATGGTTCCAAAAGTGATTTACTTTTGTGCCTTTTTTTTTTATTCGGACAGGAAGCAAATAAAAAAAAAACGTAAATTTTATTAAGGACTAATTTTTTTGTACAGTGCTGTATATGAAGTGTATTTCCCCATATTTATCAGTAAACATATCAAACGTGACATCAATAAGCACACCCTTTCAGAGCCCCTCTAAAATTATCTAATAACATTATTTTTATAACTAATTTCATTTCAACGCTAAATTTGGTTATAATTTAGATTAGAAGTCTTTACCGTTAATATGACAAAGCAAAAGCAACAAAGGATACTCAAATTGAATCCTAGATCAAGTTCTCGCTGAGACACGTAATTGCCTTTGTTATTACTTTCTTGAAAGTAAATTCTGTATAATTGCTGCAAATCAAAAAATATATTTTTTATGATTACTATTCATGGTGTCGCGTATAAATTATTTTTATCAAGAAATTTTGCCTGGCACCTATGTTAAAGTAAGCGTTACAATACCACAAACAATTAGGTAAATTGTTTGAAATAATATGGGAAATATAATAGGATAAAGCGCAATTTTACGGACGGTAAAAAAAAATATTTTGGGTAAGTAGTACACAGCGATGAAAACAGCGACATAATGTGTATTAAATAATGTGAAAGTACTGCATAGGTTATTTAAAACTTACAGTTGATGACGATATAACAAATAAAAAGTCTTATTCGCATATGCGATGAGTATCACTTATGATAATGTATTTCGAGAAAACATGAAATAATACGTAATAATTATAATGGCAATAACAACTTGTGTAGTTGCGTTTCACACAAAGAATCTGTAATTTTTCAAGAAAAATAAAATACTACCGAGAATTAGTGTTTTGGTGTCTTGCGCGGTTTTAAAATTTTCAGAATCCACATGTAGTAATATAGATTTCGTGGAATTAAACAAAGATAACGAATTATTTTGTTCGCTATTAATGAACTCAAGTTCGTAAGGAGACGAAAACAATAAAAAAAGTTCGCCCGCCGTGGTATTTCCCATTCGTAAGTATAACCCTGATTCACGCGAAAAGCAGAAACGAAGAAAACGATGTTGATGTGGTTTTAGTGGAAGAGAAATGCCAAAACTGAATGATAAGGCACGAGTTTCTTGTTCACGTGGTACAAATCAAGAACAACTCAAAGTAGGCTAGTAGAACTCTAGTTCAAGTGTGCATTTACATTATTATAGCCACATATTTATCTATTGTTACATAATTTTATTGCAAAATATTTAACCAACGAGAGTATTACTTAGATTGTTCTTTGTTTGTAATAACACAGTTACGTAGTGTGATATATTTCGGCGGTACAAACTTTTAATACGTTCTCGGTTAAAATTGCACCTCGAGTCCAGATGTCTTAATATCTCGGTGGCAATGGTATTAATAGTAAATATAAGAATGATTTGTTTTTATTCCCAACTTTCTCTTTATACATATATAACTTTTTTAGGTTTAACACGAAAAAATAATTTCCACGTTCTATTTGTAAACAGATTTTCGTGAAGGCAATAACTTTTCTTCTATTGTGCTTGATGTATAGGCAATACCTACCGATATTCATACACATATGACTAACTGTATAAATGTTTATAATTAGAGCATATCATACTTTTTCGTGAAGTTTAAAAATATTCACTTGGGATGCTATTTAATTAAACTTACCAATGTTTCCTTATTAAGTTCCACGTAATTTATGGTATTACGTTCTTCTTCTTCTCCTGTCTCCAACAACAAACAAATCACAAATAAAGAGAGTCTGTAAAAACACTAAAATAACATTCTTTACACCAAAACGTTCGATGAAAAATACTGAACAACTGAGACTCGCCGTCAGAACCTCGTGCAGATTGAATCGTAGCTGAGACGGTGGTGGGGAGCATTATATTTAGTGGGGGGAAAGAGAGATGAGGACAACACCCTCAATGACTCACCAATCAGATCAGTGACAGGTCACCTTTGTATTACGTAATGTGCCTGTGTTATGTCAAGATATTTTTCTTTAATATTTTTCGGCTTATATACGTGTATGGCTTTCAAGGTATAACACAGGAGATTACACAATAATATAATACTGTTACACAAAGGTTCGTCTGTACCGCGCTGCCCCCCTCGGACGCCCCTCTTCTACCCCGCGCGCCCCGCCAAAATCCGTATTCGTTGATCTGTGTGTAATATTTCTTTTTCTCGTATTGTCCTGAGCGTGTTATCAACGTGCTATGTAGTTGGAGTAGACAGCCACGAAAAAAAAAACAAACGCAAAAGTTATATACGCTTCAAATAAATAGACACAGGCACCATATATACAATACGCTAAATGATGCAAGCTGATAAACACATACATATTCGCGATCAAAAACATATTTTTTTCTATTACGTATTAAACTCGCTAGCTTTTGTGTTTTCTACGTGTACGCGCCATTATTATTGTTGTTATTTAATATTACTGTTTACAGGGATTAATAAAATCATCATACACTTCCGTCACAAAGTTAAGAACATTCACGAAGAATATGCTTAAAATTAAAATGATCAAGGGATTACAATTCTTACTTGACATCGTTTAGAATCTATTTTCGTCTCTTTGTCCTCTTTTTTTGGTTTCAATTACATCTTTATTTTGAATAAGTTGCAATTGCAAGTTTGTTTTCAATTTTACAAAATCAACAAAACTTCAACTGAAAAAATTCTTCGCATTATAAATCTAATTTGAAAAACGTCACTATATATTCCATTCTAGCTTTGTAATATCAATCGTCTAATAATCCGGACACGCTTCATTTAACATTCTCATTTAGACATGTAGAAGAACTATGTATTGAAAACAGAGATTCAAGTATCTATCACTAAATGGTACCCCCATTTATTCAGCCAGTGTATTCACATGCGATCTAAAAGATGAATCTTTACTGATGTCTACCGTATCCGAAAATGTAAAAGATATCGTCGGCTTACTCCCAAAACCTCCTAAAGTCACTTTTGAGGTTTTGATGTTTTTAAATTAGTTATAGTTTTTTTTTGATTTGCTATTTAGCGATATTATCTCTTATTCAACAGTCTTGGAAAAAGCTGTTGTCGAATGTGGATGAATTGCTCAAATCAAATTATGAGAGTGAGCAGCAGCGTACCTAGAGGGGGATGGGCCGCTCCGGGCGGCACATATTTTGGGGTGGCATTTTTTGTCTAAATTATATAAAAATGAATAATGTAATAAAGTTCTAATGTTGTAATTAACAGAATCAAATGAACAAATGAAAATCGAATAATAACATATAAGTTTTTTTAGGTTATTTTCACGTGTACAATATACTCCTGGAGTTTGGTCCGTTCTTTCCGAGTAATCCTGTATAAAATATGTATGAGCAAATTGCTAAACGCTTTTCTGTACAAAACAAAGAGAAGTTCAAAATATATCCTGGTATAATCTATTTTTTTTTTATTATTCTACATTGTTCCGTTTTAAAAAAATGGGAAGATTAATTAATAATTATGTTGAAATAATAGCGATATAGCCATACTATTGTTATTTAATGAATAGTAGATGTATTATTTTGAAAATGTGTATAAGATAATAATGTTATAGCGTGGCTATTTATAAATTGTAACGAACAAAGAAAACAAGTGTTAACGTTAATGACCATCACTGCAGATTATCTCTTATAAACGACTGTATACTTGAAGTTGTTACTACACAGCTATGGATAAAGGCATTTACCTATTTAACAACGCATCTCTATTACACATTTTAATAGTATGCATGCATCTACCTAATAATCTTTTGTTCTCTAACAAACATCTTGAAGCGCACTACTGACGTGTATTTTACACGTACTTTTGATCAAAAACAACATTGCAATTAACACGTAGCAGATTTATATTTATACCTGATCCTCAAAAACTATACGTACGAATATATTCCGTTGTAATTTAAATTATTTGCTATTGTTTTAAGTACATGTTCCTTTATAAAGTCTAAAAAAATTTTGGCGTGACTAAGATAAAAATGATTCATATAATAAAGAAGATATAGTGCGTATATTATTAATGTTGTTTGTTATAATGTACGATAATGAGCATAATTTAACGAACAAAGCATTATAAATCATGGTTACTACCTTCATATTCATAGCTTAAGGAGAGCCGTGTATGGTGTTCAAATTTAACCTTTTCAAAATTTGCAAATGTGTTACAATCCAAGATAATGCAAATTTTTGTTATTTGAATAGAACACACTAATATATTGCATGTGCAGAATAAGGATTGTTTTGTTTTGATATTCTGCCAATATGATGATGACAAGGATTTATTAAAACCTGATGGTTATTAAATTTATTATTAGAGCGGGCCAAGAGCGCCACGCGCCAGGTTCGCAATCAGGTTGCCGGGCGCATATATGTATGTAAACATAGGTAATTTAAATATGTAATTATTAGAACGAGGACCAAAACCACTGTCTATTACGTCGTGAAGACGCGCAAATATACACCTGCAGTTTGGGTGTTCGTTGATAAATAGGGTGTTGTTCACAGTGGGCCACTACAAAAAAAAAGTTCATTCATCGACGGCTACGAACTAACAGCGCGCTTATTCATTTACGGATGACGCGCTCTATTCATCAACAAATGACGAGTCTGCAGATGTTACGTTTGCACCACTTCGTGGCATACTAGAAACAAGCGTCGGTGTGCTCGCTTTAGTGATTATGTCTAACGTAACTATTAAAAATAAACGGCCATTACCTACGAAAGTTAATAAATTTCTTAGTGAATTTGTGGATTTACACTACAATGGTAGTACAATTTTCTGTAAAGTATGTAAAAAGAAACTACTGTGCTGGAGCAAACGTGATTGTGAAAGACATATAAATAGCGCACACCACAGAAATAAAAGAAATGGTGTGTCACAACAACGTCAATTTCAATTAGAATTGCTTTTAACGTTTATGGTATGTGGTCTACCACTTCGTATACTTGATAAAAAAGCTTTTCGAAAATTCTGGGGTACATACAATACCGAGTGGATACTACCACCTCGGACAGCGTTACGGAGAGATATTCCACGAATACGTGAGGACATTGAAAATCGAATTAAAGCCGAATTAAAAGATAAACAGCTGTGGCTATGTCTTGATGAGACGACAGATTGCAAAAAAAATTCTATTTTGAATATAATAGTGCGCGTATTAGATCCTATTAAACCAAATTTTGCAATTCTATTAGCCAGCAGAAGATTAAAACAGTGTACTAGTAAAGCAATTACGGCCGTAGTTCTCGAAACGTTACAAAAATTTCAAGTGTCAACCAGTCAACTGTTGTTGTTCATGAGCGATGGTGCAGCAACAATGTGTAGTGTAGGCCGTTCCTCTAAAGAAAAGTGTGAAGGACTTTTACATGTTACGTGTAAAGTCCATGCTTTACATCTTGTGGCACAAACTATTCGAGTGTGTTACCCGGAGGTGGATGCATTAATAGCAAACACAAAAAAAGTGTTTCTCAAAAGTCCTAAGAGGACTAGGGCATTCCACAGGTTATGCCCTGGTATTCGAGAACCACCACAGCCCATTCTTACGCGTTGGGGAACGTGGTTAAAAGCCGCTTTTTATTATAATGAACATTTTCAAGAAGTCAAATCCGTTATTTTGCAATTAGTCCCTGCCGAAGCTAGAGCTATTAGGATGAGCCAGAAGGGATTTCTCGATATTTCTATTGAAACACATCTAAAGAATATTAGCAACAATTACAAAGGGTTAGTAGACGCGATAGAAAATTTGCAAAATTCTGGATTGTCGTTGGTAGAATCAGTGCAAGTCGTGGGCGAAGTTAGTACATTGTTACACAGTATAAACGATGCAACAAGTGGACGAGTTTTAGCTAAGTTCGATAGTGTTTTAAAAAAGAATCCGGACTACACGAGATTAAGACAAATGTGCGATGGGGCATCTGCAGATTCCTTGACTAAGTCTAAAGATTATTTTAATTACGCCTGTCTTACTTCGGTAGACGTGGAACGGTCGTTTTCGAAATATAAGAACATTTTTTCGTCTCGGCGAACATTCTTCACCGAGGCAAATGTGAAAACTTATCTGATGGTGCAACTTTTTAAACAAGCCTATCCGCATTATTAAGAAGGATAGAATTTATTTATTATATCTTTATTTACAGTTACATTATTAAGTACAACAGAATAAAAAAAGCGTTCAGTTTCTCAGTTATTTCCTTATTACATCCCATTTACAACGCATACCGTTTTCAATCAAATAAAAAATCATAATGAAAATAAAAACACCTCAGCGTGTACATATATATATATATATATATATATATATATATATATATATATATATATATCCGCTCTAATTACTAAACATTATTATTGCGTCAGCTTTTATTTTTTTACTCTTGTTATTAATTTCGAAATATCACATATCTGCTGTGACTCACATATACGCTATTTACAATAAGCGGCCGTTGCGCCTGATTCCGATTCTGTTGGATGGCGCAATTTGGCCCGCTCTAATGATGATGACAAGGATTTATTAAAACCTGATGGTTATTAAATTTATTATGCCTATAACAGACATGTTACAATCGTTTATTGCACCAAGAAATAAAAAAAACAACTTACTATTATCTTTTCTTTCAGTAGTAATGTTATTTCATATGTATTTTAAAATCTTCACAAATTGTATAGAATATCAGTTGATAGCGTTCTTTGTTTTCATCTTCCACACAAAAACATTATATGTAACATACGTATAAATCATTTTTGGCAGCATTTTCAAATATTTAAACTTGTAGTTAGCAATTTTCTAGAATCCTATTTGTAAATCGTTTATTCTAGATATGTGTACTTTTGTTTTTGCTTTAAAAAGAAGGATATTGAAGAATTTATCAAGAAATTTTATCATAGCAAGTAAAAATCATTGTATTGTCTACGGATTTTGACCGAATAACGCTAGACATTGCACTTCTAAAAATATATTTTTTACACGCGTGTCATTGCGTAGTCGCAATGTTTTTCGCATAAATGTATGTATATCCATGGGAGTATATTTAGATTCTGCATCTTTTGATACTAGTCAGAGTGGGTACGATTACATGTAGCAATGACTTATTTTTCGTAATATGAAAGAGAACAAATACAGAAATGGAGGAACAAAATGGTGAGAGATAAGAATGCCACAGGCTAGTGTTATTTATTTTTTAATTCGTGCTGTTATTCGTTGTTTCTTTTTAAAAAAGAAACGTCGATATAGGCATGTATACAACTATACATATACCTGTTTTGCGAATGGAAGCAAGGTGCAGTGGCTCAAACGGAGGGTGCAAGGCCCGCAGCGGTGAAGGG
This sequence comes from Dynastes maya, assembly GCA_029619315.2. Classification (NCBI taxonomy): domain Eukaryota; kingdom Metazoa; phylum Arthropoda; class Insecta; order Coleoptera; family Scarabaeidae; genus Dynastes; species Dynastes maya. The sequence continues at coordinate 1,566,061 of JAROYE020000012.1, read as the reverse complement.
GAAGATACGTTGACGTCAGAGGAGCCGCCAATGACTAACTAAAATTTATTAAATTCGTCGCAACTGTAATTTAAAGCACGGCTTCCCTAGACTCCTTTTTTGTTAGCACCTTTAACAAACTCTGGTTCGCTATCCATTGACCCCGGTTCTGCTAATATACAGGCCTGTTCTATTATAAAAGTTACCATTTCTATTTTTATTTTTATTCATTTAAATATTATAATTCCTGTTCCTGGTTATAAATAAGAAATCATTATTAACATCAAAATTAAACACTCAATAAAATTACTACTGATGAACTAAATCTGGTACAAAGCACTTCGCGTCAAGTTAGAAGTTGCGCGGCCCACGACGCGACATATGTATACAGACGAATCGGCATAAGCTACCTCAGCGAATAAAATTATTGATTTATTGCAACAGTTTCTCCTCAACTTGTCGCAGCGTTACACATAATCATAAAGATATATAAGTATGTCTAACGTACTGGCTGATAAAGTCACTAAATTTATCAGTGAATTTCCGGATTTGAATTATAACGGAGCTAAAGTATTGTGTATTCACACACCGAGACAAATGCAGAAACAAACCTGATGGTGCAATTAAGAAGAGAACGTTCCTAACATCTTGGTCCTCGTGGAAAGGAGGCTATTCCAACAATGTAAACCAAAGAACTCCACCAAATGTATTCAAATGAATATGATTTATATGAATTATAGCCGATAGATAAATCTCCTGAAATGGTTTTTAATGTTTTTAATGTAATAGAACCACACGTCAACCCTGTCTAAAAAACTCATAATTTATTGAACAGTATTACTTCATAGCGATAATATACTTATTTACACACTACTGTTTGATTTAAATTATTTATTTTGTCTATTACCCAGCATGCTTTATATATAACACATTGGTCAAATAAAATTACACCGATTAAACACTGTATTGCATTCAGTGAATGGATTATGTTACAATTTATTTCTGCATTAGCAAAATTTATTTGTCAATGCAATTACAACAAAATTAATGTAATCTGCGTTTTATTTTTAAATAACCCCAGTTTATATATGTTTAGATATTACATTATCGAAGGAAATCATTTAAATATGATTGAGCAACCAAACAATGTTCCATATCGTTAAAAAAAAACTACATAGCTTATGTTATTTCTAGGAATCCGAATTATTGTTGTACAGTTACACAATATTACGATAAAATGAATAATCACTTGATAGTACCTGGTAACTCAATGATATTATCAATGGCTCGGTATTTTACGCAATAAATAAAGTGGAATATAATAAAGATCGATATTCCCCACCATTTAACACGTCATATTTCTTTCCAGAATTATTATAATAAAATAAACAGAAGCCGTCGCTTCCTTTTTAGCTTTTTTCAAATGAATATAAACCGGATCTAAAGTATTCAATACTTTTAAGTACATACCTAGTTAGAACAATAAAAAAAGACGGCTAGCCTATTTAAATTTAGTAACTTTTGAAATGTAATGTCATTAAGTTTGCATTTAATACAAGTTACACCACATCAAATAATGAATTTTCCAGCGTCCATTTGTCAAAAAAAAAACGTAACAAATTTAGGAAAAAAAAGCAATCTCTGAAAATTTCAATTTTTAGAATTTCGGAAAGACCTTACCATAATGTCTCATTTCACAACATTTTTTTTTTAGGATGACTAAAGGGAACAAATAATGTTCATGTCATCAATGAAGCACTTAAAGTACCAAAAGCTATCACATCGTTGTTCTTTACTGCTTGATCAAAGAACCAAGCAGCAAACTTTGTTTCGAAGACTTTCCAAGTCTGTAAGCATAAAAATCTGAAACCTAAATAGCGCTTAATTTTTATGTAAAGAACAAATATTGCTTTGTAAAATTTACGAAAATATGTTTACGGAATTAACCTTTATATTATTTTAAACTATTACACAAGCCCACAGACATTTGTTTTTAAAACTGATATGGGGAAAATGATCGTAAACACACGTATTTCATGGACTTTTAGAAAAATAAATCACATAATAGTGTGTGATTTAAACTTTATCGGACGTATTTAGCCACTAAAATTTTCAGTACAAAACAATACACTTGACAAATGTGTATGTAGGCGATCAATTTCCGATGGATAAAGCTAACGCATTCGAAGAACATGCATGGATACCTTTAGCATACGATGTTGTCATTTAGTTCTGTGTAGCGTTTAAATATTGAGGGCTCTCACAACACCACAGTACATAGTATCTAACAAGATGTTTTTTTTTTAATCCATTCTTAAATTTAAAAGGACAAAAATTTTCAAGGCGAAGATGAACCCATACTTAAATCTCCTAAGGTAAATCTTTTCATTTCCTACAACGCAATAGCATACGCAAAATTTAAAAAAATGTTTTTACCACAGCTTATTCTGATTCAAATTTCTAATTTGCTTTTCTAAGTATATGCGTAGCTTATTTGCTAAAAGCTAAAAAAAACCTGGGAATTTCCCCGTTATTAATTTTTTTTATAAAATTGTGTAATTGTAATAAAACAAGGAGATTATGCAGACTGTCTTGGATTTAATGAGCAGTGATTATAATTTTTTTAAAGATAACAGGTCAATAATATAATCTAAAAATAAAAATAATAAGGATACTGTAAAGAAACTTGCTTTGTGTACTGTACATTACTGCTTGAATCAGATTTGGTACACTACCGACCATAATTATCTGCCCACCTAAATTTTTACTTTCATTTTAGAAAATTATCTATTTAGTGTTATTTAAGGGGTATAATTATTTACCTACAAGCCAAAGAACGATATCACATTAAATAATTCCGCAAAAGACTCCTCTGATACCAATTATCCATTGAATCTCCTTAATCCGATAATTAGAGGTACAGGTAGGGCCATAAAGAGATCCGAAATGTAATGCAACTATTCTTCACTAATAAATATTTAATGTAGTTCAGGTAAAAATGACAATTCCCTATTTATCCGAACTAGAATTATGAATTTAGATTCAGAATCATATGTAGTACCTACAGTCTAGCATGGGGGCGGATCGGTAATGGTTTGAGGTTGTTTTCAAAATAATGAAATAGCCTCCTGAAAGCTCAGATGCTAATCCCGCGTGAGGAACTCGATAGGTAGGTGAATAAACCCTCCAACTTCCAAGGAATTGTTGTGGAAACAAATACAAGTCTGGCTTAAAATAGAACCCGATACTCTGACGAAATTGATAGAGAGAAATTATTAATAGTCGAGGTGGACATTTCGACGAAGATTTAATTTCTTTGTGTCAAATAAATCCTATAGTTGAATAAAGACTATCAATTTCTTTGTTTGCAAAACTACAACTTCTTTTTCACTCAACGCTTCTTTTATTTGTGCAAATTCTTTTGAGTGGGCAAATAATTATGGCCGGTAGTGTATATTTATTGTTTTCCTCTTGCATTAAAAGCATATTTATTCTTACCTTTCTCATGTGTAGCATTTCGTATCAAGACGTCTCCGTTTCCAAGTGGCCTTCTTTCAACAAGAATTCCAGAAAGAGAATTTACTGAAAATCGCTAATAATCCTATTAAAACAAAAAGAAGGGATGATATAAATTTAATAAATACAATTTGATATGGGAATTTCAACATGTCAATAGATTTTAATGCAATTAAAGCTATTTCCAGACTAAATAATTCTTAGATTAGACTGATATCTAAATTTGTTGATTAAGACTAGATATAATAAACAATTACATTTTATTTGTTTTGTTTTATTAGCTGACAATATAATTGATAATTATTATCCATTCTCGCCGTGAAAGTTTATCTGGCTTCTTTTACTTCGGTTACTACGGACAAGACCCCCAAAAATATGCATCTTATATTATTTTTGCGTTATTAAATATATGTGGTAACTGTGTAATCGTTATTACAAACAAAAATCATCATATAAACAATGCAATCTCTGCGTTAGAGAACGCGCGGACATTTTTGCAACTGACTGTATACTCTGACGAATATTAAAATTATTTTTGCAGCGTCCTTGATGCAAAAACATTAGCCTTCTAGTAAAACCTCAAAACGGAAAACAGTGCATTGACATTTGCAACATAAATATGAGATAAATACTTTTGTCGAATTGTGTCTAGACTATCAAAGGCACGAGTAAAAAATTAATATCCGTATTACAACGGCGACTAACAAAACAAAAAAAAACAACGTAGTGTCACGTCTGTCGGTTCCAGTCGATTATCGGGTCTGAGCCCAATTAATAAGCCGAAATTGCAGTTATGCATTGAAGATTACGATGATTTTAATTGAAAAATTTCTAGTGCATGTTTAACTTAAGTGATAATTGATAATTTAGATATTGTTAAGATTTTATGACGTTACAAGGAAGGAACAAGTAATCTTTTTTTCTTTGTTCGAGAAATGGTTTCGGAAAACAACAAGACCAAATATCACCTTGTGATTATAAATATCTCGGTACCACGCGTGTAAATATACGCCTGAACGTTTTGCAAAATATTTTTTTATCGTTTATACAGTCACTTGCAATTAAATTAACCCGTACCCTGAAATGTTTGTACACTGCCGGCCATAATTATTTGCCCACCCAAAGAAATACGTGTAAATAAAGGAAGCGATAACTGAAAAAGAAATTCAATCTTCGTTTCTCGACTACCAATAATTGCGGCACACACTTGCAGCATTCTTTTTATCAATTTCGCCAGAGTAGCGGATTCTATCTTAAGCCAGACTTCTTGTAGTTGTTTCCACAACGGTTCCTTGGAAATTGGTGGACTTATTTTCACCTGCCTATCGAGTTCCTCCCACAAAAGCTCTATGGGATTAGCATCTGGGCTTTGAGCAGGCTATTTTATTATTTTGATATTGCTTTAGCGTTCCACGATTCCAAAATATTTGGACTTCATAATATTTGCCCGACAATTTTGTTGAAATAACGAGCTTATATTATCAAGTACCACACCTTTGGCGTTCTATAAGTAAAAATTACATATAGGACCTGCTATGGTTAGAAAGACATCGTAAAGCTGAAAAATCTGTAATTTTAACAGACTATACACATATTGGTTTGGGATTCCTATTCGTCTTTAGATGTCAGCAATTATATTTACGCAACTCCCATTCTCTTAAATGGAATACATTAATTAATTGAAAGTTAAACTGATTAAACAATAAATTCAGTGAATTAAACCACCATTGCATATCCTCCAACAATAAAAGATAAATATTAATATTTTTTTACATGAATATCACTCGTTTCTTCGAAAACGACCACGGTTACGTGTTGTACATCATTGACTTGCTCGTGATGGTTAAAATTATGAAATAGACAATGTCAGTACTACACTTCCCAGAAGTCATTTTTGTTATTTCAATATCTTTTATATATGTACATATATTGGGATCAAAGAGTTTGAAGTAACCTCAACATTTGTAATAATAAAGTTACGATTGCGACGTTGACGCTAATGAGTAAGTTGTGAGCTTACCACCATTGTTAAGAGCGAAGAATTTATATGAATATACAGTGGAACTATTTTTGTCAGAGAAAACCTGAACGGTGGATTCTGAAAGATTCAAGATTAACGAATGTCGTTGAGTCAGCTCAAAAATGAGAAATGGTTTCTTGGAAAAATTCAGTCTCTATCCAAAAAAATATATTAAACAATGTCTTAAACAAAGAAATACAATTATTTCGTTACAAGTGTATATGTACTCCTCTTAAGCGGAGAAAGAACCGCTAACAACATTTTTTTTGATTTAAAACAGTTATTGTATTGGGAATAATTGAAACAGTATTTGTCTTGAATTAAAGCGAACAGGTTTGATACAAGTAAACATTTCTCTGCGTCTAAATTTTATTTCTTCGCATTTACAAAATATGTATTTTATGTGCTAATGCGATCAATTCTAAGTTTTGTTTTATTAATTTATCAATAATGATTTGTATTTCTCTCAAACACTACTCAAATAGTGTTGTTTTCAAGAATGTAATAGTTTCTATAACGCAATATCACAGCACACCTTGAAAAGATTACATCACCCGTAATATATACAGATCATTCTGGGTTTATTTTTTGATAACACGTTATTTACACTTATCAATAGAATGGGGCAATAAAATTACCTCTTTCTTGTTTAACCATTTCGCGATTAACAAACTGCCAATTCTAAAGAATTTCATGATTCATTCTGATATATCATCAAGGCTTTTCATCATAGTGTAATATAATTTGTATAATGATACTATTACATATAGAAACACGTACGCCATCGTAAGATATTGTTTATTTTTGTTAGTATTATTTAATTAACTCACTCTGTTATCTATAGGAAACCGACATTGAAATAAAAAAATAGGCTACGATTATCTATTGGTTACTTTCCTTTGTTGTTCCCGTCAATTTCGAAATGCACAGGAGTGGGTTATGTAAAATTCCCTTGAAATCAAAATCATTTAGTATAGTTTAATTCATTTTTTTAATATAAATTTGATCAAGAAGGTTTTTGCTCATACGTAATGAGATATATTGTCAAGAAGGATATAATTACTTATATAGTAATTATTATTACTATATAGTACTTATATAGTAACAAGATGGCGTCAAAGCAAACGTGTTGTTGTATTAGGTGCAATATAAATGTTAATTATCCCAGTGAAAAATTAACTGATAAAGTTGTAATGTGTTACAAAGAATGTGGTAAATGTATACATGTAAGTTGTAGTGCTTTTAAACCTGGTGAAATTAAAATATTGGAAACATACAAAAATAACATCAAATGGGTATGTGACGATTGTTCCTACGGAACGGCAAATAAAACATTGGATCAAACACTTGAGTTAATAACAAAACTTACGGAAATAGTTGAAAACTGCATGAAACTAATCCAAGAACAGTCTGAAAAACTAAACACACAGAATAAGTTGATATCAGAACTTCATGAACAAAAGATTGAAAAAACGCAAGAAAAGAGACCGATAACGCGCTCTTTCGTAGCGAACACAAACTTGAAACCACTAAATTCATCCCAATCGTACAAAGACGTTGTGTCTAAAGAAAAAGACTTCAATACGGAAACAGATATTTTGAAAAGAGACATCACAAATGAAAAAACCGTAAACATACCAAAGGGAAAAAGCCAGCAACAAACGCCAAGAAAAAGTACAAATGAAAACATTGCAGGTAAAAACAATTCCGATAAAGAAATCGATAATCTAAAACAAGTAAAACACAAAACAATTATGGAAGGAAAAAACATACGACATTGTCGGCACTTGAAGGCAGAAAGTGGGTATTTGTATCGCAATTCAAGCGCGATACTACGGAAGATGATGTAAAACAATATTTATTAGACAGCAATATAAACGTACTAGATTGTATAAAATTAGAAATTAAAAATACCAACATAGCGGCATTCAAAATAGCTATAAATAAGAGTAGCGCAGATCAATTGTTTAATGCGGATCTTTGGGCCATACAGAAATTTTCACCGGCAAGCAGTTTCCCTTCGAGAAACTTAGATAATGATAGTCAAATTAGTGAATTTACAGATAAAATAACAATATTACATCTAAATATTCAAAGTATAAAAAATAAGACCTATGGCATATGTACCTTTCTTGAGTCACAGCAAACGAATATTTAAATTCTGTGTTTGAACGAACATTGGCTGAAATCTGGCGAAAAAATGTTTGCAAGGATTGACGGCTATACACTAATCTCTTGTTATACTCGTCAAAGTAGGTCTCATGGAGGATCCTGTATATATGTAAAAATAGGATATCAATTTGAGAACTTTCCAGATATTGATAAAGAAAATGTTGAAATGGTAATTGAATGTAGTGCAATAATATCCTATAAACAAAAGCTTATAATCTTAAATACCTATCGTCCGCCACTAGGTGATATAAATATATTCTTTTTGAAACTTGAAAACATTCTGGAATCAACATCTTACAAGTACAGGACTTACATATTAGTATTAACAGGAGATTTTAACATAAATTTCATGAATCATGCAGATACAAATGTGAAAAGGTTTTTGGACATTATAGCATGCTTTGGTTTGCGGCAAGTGATAAATGGCCCGACAAGAATCACCGCGCAATCCTCGACGCAGATTGATAATATCTGCACAAATGCCAACATTTTTGAGGCAAAGATCTTAACAGCAGCTCTGTCAGATCACGAAGGTCAAATTATTCAAATTTTGAAAGACCTACAACTATCTGCACCCCCCAAAAGCAAATATGAAAGGAAAAGGTTTTTTAAAAAATGCAAAAGTTTGTGAAATAACGCACATATTGGGAGGACATGATTGGTCTAAGATGCTTAATATGGAAACGGTAAATGAAGCTTACACCTATTTTCACAATCAAATTATGAGCGCGATTGACACGGTATGCCCTGTGAGGTATGTTAAAATTCAAGATGAAACGAGTGATACAAAATGGATTACAGATGAGCTTAAAAGGAAATGTGGCATCAAGCGACAGTTATACGAAGAACTTCTGAAGGGAAAAATTTCCAAAAGTGAGTATGACTCTTACTGTACACATGTAACACAAGATATTAAAAACGCAAAAATAAATTATAATTCTGGTTACATAATGAACTCAAATGATAAAGTAAAGGCTACTTGGAACTTAGTATCTAAAATAACTGGTAAAACTCATACAAAAAATAGTATATTGGAACATATACAAATGGAATATAGTACAGATGATAATTTACAAAAACTGAATTATATCAACAAATACTTACTGAACGTATGCACTGACGTGAATAAGAATAAAATTAATAACTTCCCAACTACTGTATCTTCAGAGAAGTGTAATAAAACATGTTATATGCTACCAACCAACTCAAATGAGATAGTTAATATCATTGCTGAATTAAAAAACACCTCCTCTGTTGGACATGATGAAATACCAGTGACGCTACTGAAATCATCTGCTGCTTATATTGCCGAGCCACTAGCTCACATAATTAATCTTGTTTTCAAACATGTACTTTTCCAAATTATTTAAAAAAAGGAATTGTAAACCTTATACACAAGAAATGCGATAAAAAGCAGATAACAAATTATAGGCCAATAACAAATTATAGGCCAATAACTTTATTATCGAATATATCCAAAATATTCGAAAAAATTATACACAAACGGTTAATGTCATTTCTGGAAAGATATAATCCCTTGAGCAATAAGCAGAGTGGCTATCAGAAAGGAAAGTCAACAGCGACAACTATATATCAAGTTTTATCTGAAATTCTGGAAGGCGTGAATGATGGTGACCATGTGGCTGGTCTATATATAGATCTGTCAAAAGCCTTCGATAGTGTTCATCACCACACATTAATTCAAGAACTCGAGGATGCAGGAATTCGTGGACAGAGCCTCAAGCTTCTTCAGCCGTACCTTGAAGGAAGAATGCAATGTGTGAAGGCGCAGAGTAATAGCGGTGAGATACTTACATCATCCTGGGAAATAGTACGAAGAGGAGTTCCGCAAGGATCGGTCCTTGGACCTATGCTGTTCCTAATCTACCTGAACCGAATGCCGGATATACAACAAGACTTTGTGGCACTTTTCGCGGACGATGTGTCAGTTGTTCTGAGAGCCGCAGACCTGAACACCCTGGAAAAGAAGATTGTACAAGCACTAGATATAAATGAAAGGTGGTTTGAAAATCATAACCTAAAATTAAACATAAAAAAGACTAATTTAATTAAATTCACAACAACACAAACACATACACTTACCGTAAAATACAAAGACGAGGAACTCAGTTCAAGTGCTAGTACTATGTTCCTCGGGTTAAAAATTGACGACCATCTAAATTGGAAGACACACGTGGATTACATCGCTACCAGGATCGCTCCATTCAGCTACGCTCTGCGAGTGATCGCCTCCTCAGTGAACGTATTCGCGAGCTTATGTGCGTATCGGGCATATGTGGAGGCCCGCCTCCGATATGGGATAGTGTTTTGGGGAAACGGCAGTGATGCTGAGCGATTATTTGTTATCCAGAAACGTTGTATCCAAAGCATGTTTAGTCTAAAAAGTAGAGACACTTGTAAGGACCTTTTTATCAACCAGAAGATACACACACTTACCGGTTTGTATGTTATTGAGTGTGTAATGTTTGTTCGCAAGAATTACCACACCTTTTTTAAACAATTCGAACTTGCCCATGCATACCCCACTAGAGCGACAACTGTAAGTGCTTATATATCGGGACCAAGACCTAATTTGACGATAGTCCAGAAAAATGTTGTTTTGCAATTAATTAAGATTTATAATTATATACCCCTAGCATTACGCCTTTTGAATAACCGACAGTTTAAGTACAAATTAGAATTAATATTATACAAACACTCTTTTTACAGCTTAAAAGATTTTTTCAATTGTGGAATGTTATTGGAATAGCTCTCCATTATTTTATTATATTTTTTTGTTGTTGTTTTGTGGTGTACATGTATTATCTTTTTGTATATATTTGACGTGTTCTATACTATTAAGTATCATAGAAACGAATAAAGAACTAACTAACTAAATAAAGACGATAGGTGGTTAAGCTTAAGTTATTAATTTCTGTAGGTTGAGACTTGGTTTATGTGGGTTTGTATTCGTTTCACATTCAACTAAACCTATTTGTTTTATTATACATATCAAGAAAACTATTTACTATCCTTAAGAAAATATTGTTTTGTGATATAACGGCCGTTTACTTATACTAAGAATACTTTTCTTCAAACTTTCCGCAAGATTTTCTTGAATCAAGTCAACAAATGTCTTAAACAAAGAAATACAATTATTTCATTACAAGTATACGCTTCTCTTAAGCGGAGAAAAAAACGTTTAGAAAATATTTCTTTTGATTTAAAACGGTATAATTGAAAGGATAATTGTCTTGAATTGAGGCGAACAGTCTCGATACAAGAGTAAACGTTTCTCTGCCTGGAACTTCATGTTGTTTGTCCGTTTTATTCCTAAACGATGAAATTTACAATAAAAACACGTCATATATTGTATATTTGTTGTTTTCCAAATTTGTGATTGCATCTTAACGTGTTATTTTGAATTTTCGATGTATTGCGTATGGCATAGGAAGAAAATTCCAACATATTCTAACGTCTTATACATTTGAAAGCTTGTACGTTCAGTTTTACGCTATTTCCAGCTGAGATTAGATAGGTAATTCACAATCGTCGTGAAATGTTCTGAATACGTACAAAAGATTGATTAATAGATGCCCCATTCACAATTATTATAAAACACATTTCTAACAACGTTGTTCTTTATAAACTCGCTTATTTATCAATACTGCATGCTTAATGATATAATGAACTTCATGAAGTAAATTGCAAGGCCTTTTGTTGATTACACATGCCTATATAGTTCAGAGAAGCACTTACTGCTCCATGAATCATACATGAAATTGATTTTAATGATTTAATTCACCTCACCATATTAAGGCAAGAAGGATTATGTGTTCTTTGCGTTCTTTGAAAAGTACGGGCAGTACATTTAAGTGGAAAAATATCCAACCCCTCGGTACTTTTTCTATTGACCGTTTTGCCGCACTAAACGTATTTTGACAAATATGTTTCGGACATCGGACACGGACAGAGATTTGCTTTATTTCGAGTTTTAAATAGTAGATAGATTATAGTAAATAAAGATATACTTCCACGTGAATTATCCATTATTATTAACCTTTATTTTCATTAATTAAATCAATTTGCACCGAATAAATACAATAATTTCCACGTTTCCAACCACATCATTTTTTTTTCTGTTTCGTCATATATTCCCTCTATATTTCGCGCTAAAAAAAATTGTCTAATCGCTTGAATACACAAATAAACCTGGGTATTGTTGTGATGCACGCTGTATGTTGCACGTATTTTTCCCTTTAAATCGGAAAAAAAACGCCTTCAACGATGACATGTAAACAAAGCGTTAAGATTAAATTATCATAAAAATGCTTATCTCAGAAACCTTGTATGATTAAAACAATCAACTTGGAACGGAGATAAATAAAGAGTCGTTAAAAATAAATGTTTTTCTTTTTCCCGTTGGGCATTGGCATGTATGAGTTTTCTGTCATTGTACTGAATGCTTTATTGATGAAAATATTAAATTGTGTAGGTGGTGGATTCCGTTCACCAATTTGACAGGAATAAATACTATAATTATTATAATTATAAATTCCCAAGTCAAGGTCAACTGCTTCAACAAAATCATTTTGCAATTTACAAAATTCTGTTGTTACATTTACGATTACGGTACAATTCCTTTTAATAGGTCAACATGGAAACAATCAAAGTAAAATCTGTGAACCGGCACAAGCGTCAAATTTCACTCGTTTACTGTAGTTATTCAACATTAAATAGAACTTATGTCGTAGGTTATGATTGAAAAATGTTAACGTAACACTTTCATAACTGTAAAAAATTGTATAAATACGATTTGCATTAATTCTGACAACGTGTCTTATTTCACCAACGAAGAAATTCACATTTTTCCTACTCTGATTGGTTATAATATTTTGTAGCGTCGAAGAAATATGTAATTGTCCTATTTAAAGTTGATTAGAAAGTCAACAATGACAAAAATGATAGCTGGGTATGAATTATACAATTGAAAACGTAATTTAACGAAAGCTACAATTGCTTACTCTTAATTAAATATATGCATGAAAACATTATACGGTTGCAGCCAGTAAAACTTAGGCAAACCAATCCACTCTATTGTAAATAAGAGAAGATGAGATTAATATATTATTATTTTCAAATGTTTTGTAAAAAATACGGAAGACAAGTTGTTATTAAAAAGTGCAAAAAAACAGTATTACTTAATTAACAAACAGCTCTGTAAACAAGTAAGATATACATAGTGCCTTAAAACTGAAGATAAAATAAAAATGAAAAAGTGAGATATCATATCTTTAAAATAAATAATAGAAGGTGAACAATGAGATAATATAAGCCATATGAAACGAATTGCCTGACTGTAGACATTTCGAAATTGCCAAAGGTTTCTGATCTACGTACTTAGATATCATTTTCAAAAATTTGATCTCGCTGAGTTGACATGTTATGGAAGTTGTTGTGACGTCACAATTTACTAAAAATACTGAAATTCAAGAGATTTCCACAAGGTCAAGTTCAACTATTTCGATTTTGGTTGGGTTCGCAAATTTAAGTTTAATAACGCACTTGAAATTACATATAGATAATTACTTCCTAGAAAATGCAAGACTACATTGGCTTATCGAGAAAAAATACTGCAATTATGCAAGGAAAAACGTTGTATGTAACAATATTTTGCAGACGATGGTTGTTATTATCTAAATATTATCATTAAAACGTTAAAGTGAGTTGAAATTAAATCATATTCGATGACTTTTGCACTCTTGATCGGTGTCGAAATTATCTTCTATAATCTAAGGATTGTAAAACGTCTTTAGGTTATTTCCGAAACAAAAATTAATTACGTTTTAAAGGAAGATATCGAATTTCGATGCGCTTGTCAGCGGAATATTAAGCTCGATAAAATTGATGATTTGAAAATGCATGGATTGCCAATCACGACCCCAAAACTACTAATAAAGCATAACATTTAATTACATACATATTATGGAAAAATGTTTTTACGTCAATAAATAATTTGGAAATTTGGACTATCGTTCCGTTGTGTTTTAGATAAAATAGGAATTTCAAGCAGAATTCTCTTTGATAATATTCATGATCCTAAAGAGGCACCTAAGTGATTGAGAATATGTGGGCTTAATACTCCTAAATCTCCTAATAGTTTCTAAAACGTCGTTGGTGTTGGACGCCACTACAAATCTATACACACAAGCGGAATATTGGACAAACCACTTCCTGTTTCAATGTATCCCGATTGATGCTTAAGATTGACACCTTTGAATTATCACCTTTTCTAGTATCATCTGGATATATACAAACATCTATTTTCGATTTTTTATTCATTTCCTTGATAATGATATTATCTTTGATATTTATCATTAACAAACAAAAACATTTTGGTTCTCCTTTATAGCATCTATTATTTAATGTTATATGGCTTCAGCAAAGATTGTTATATCTAAAAAAAGCAATTATGGATTAATTTTTAGGCGTACTTAAATATGTTAATCCAAATTTGTGGACTTTATACCTTCAGTCTGGAATGTTCTAAAAAAAGAATTCAGATTATATTGTTACCTAATTGGCCTCTATCAATAATAAATAACTGATTTATATACTCCAATGAAAAATACGATTAAAGCATCAGATTATATCCTTAGTACCTGATACCACGCAAATAGAAATGTAATCATTTATTAAAACTAACAAGCATGTCTATTATAATCATAAATTTATTTAAATCTAATTTTGATTATATAAATTAGTGAATGGATACGAATTCCGTATCGGGCAACGGTTTTTCAATCAGAGCATAAAAGCATTCAAGATTTTGATAAAAAAATCTTTTCTAAATCATATTGCAGCTTGAGTCTTGACCAAATCAATCTCTTGATAATGTGAAAGAACCACCAAAATTATCAATAAATGCTTACAAATAGAGCTGTGATTTTTTGTCAGGGTAATAGAACCATATTAGGCGACCAGTTTCTTGTTCAAAAAACATATCATCGGGCCACCTACAAGGATATCCAATAAAAGAAAAATTGCAATATGTAATGGAAAACAAACCTAAAGTTAATAATTAAAATTAGGAGCAAGTGAATGAGCTAACGAGAAAGTTTTTTTTATAGGTTACAGTATAATTAAATTATTTCTTTAATAATGTAGTCAAATAGGGTTTATTTTTATATATTTTAGTAATTAATGAGTTAATATTTAAGTTTATTTATCCCTTTTTATTATTATTCTTTATTATATTATTTAAAAAAATTATAGTAAAATTAGTACACGTGGTAAACAGTAATAAAAAGAAAAAAATATATTACATTAACCAGTATCTTTTGAAAACGTTTATGAAACATTGTACGTTAAAGATTATATCATTGTATGGGTATGTGTGGTATCTACATTCCAGTTCCGTCGCTACTATCTAGGACGGCATGACTATAACGACTGGCACTAGGTGGCGCCAGGAAATATTTCAGTTGCTGTTTTTGAAGATTAGTGGCATAAACCGAGAGATGTAAGAGCAATGTAACCCCCGCCCTGAAGGACCTGCCACTCAAGTTGCTGGTCAACTTGACGGCTCTCTTCAACGCGGCGTTTCGGCTGACGCACTATCCGACCAGGTGCGCAAGCCTAGGAAGGACGCTGGTTCTCCGGAAAGTTATCGTCCGATATCACTACTCGGGACAATCAGTAAGGTTTTCGAATCTCTGCTGTTGGCCCGAATCAGCGATCATCTGAGCGACTTCCGGCTAATGGATGACGACCAGTTCGGGTTCAGATCCCAGCACTCGACCACACTCCAGCTGTACCGAGTCACGGATCACGTTGGCACCGCCCTGAACAGGAAACAGACCACTGTCATGGTGTCTCTGGACCTGGAAAAGGCGTTCGACAAGATCCGGCACGAAGGACTACTCCGCAAGATGCAGGGAATGAACTTCCCGCCCAGGATAGTGAAACTTCTCCGACACTACCTGGAGAAAAGACGATTCCGCACTGTGGTCAACGGGACTGAGTCCTCAGAGAAACCGATGAGGTCAGGAGTTCCACAAGGGTCTGCCCTAGGCCCCGTACTATTTACGATCTATCTCCACGACATGCCAAAGTCCGAGGATCGCAGAGTCTTCAACGCCATCTACGCTGACGACACCGCCATCCTAGCCACCTCCAGAGACGCCAAGATCGCTGTCGCCCCTGCGCAAGCGCAACTAGACAGCGTCAAAAGCTTCCTCGACGGTGCCGGACTCACCATGAATCCGCGGAAGACGCAAGCCATCGCCTTCACACGAGCCCTACGCCTGCCGGATACAGGTATCCAGGCGGACAATGTGGACATAGAGTGGAGCAACGAGATCGAGTACCTAGGCATGATCCTGGACCGAAGACTAACATTCGGTAAGCACATCCAGAAAGTCCGAAACAAAGCAGTAGGAAGACTTGCACAGCTCTATCCTATCTTCGCCTCTTCCAACCTAAAACCCAGGATAGGCGTGCTTCTTTACAAGTCGCACATCCGCCCTATCTTATCCTACGCAAGCCCAACCTGGCTAACCGCCGCCAAAACCACACCCGATCCCTCGCGAGAATACAAAATCGCAGCCTGCGATTAGCATTCAAGCTTCCTAGGGACACTTCCCGAGCAGTGATTCGAGCCCAAAGCGGCGTCGAGGACCTAACGGATTACCTCAGCAGGCTCAACAGGAACTTCTACCTGAAGACCCTAGAGAGCGACAACCCGGCGCTAGAAAACGCAAACGCCGAGAAAGAAGCGTACCCCAAGATCAAACGCAGGACCACCTCAGAAGCCCTGAGACTCCTGCGATCTTGAAAGAAAACAATCGCTAGGGAGTCCACAAGAAGACTCCGACATGCCAACTAATCAACCATTCTATTTCAGATATTATCCCAGAAAGACCTCATCAGAGAGGTGGAGCTGGATTAAAAAGAGGACAAGCCTCAGCAAACTAGTCAATGCAATGTAACCAGCTTTAATGCTTTAATGCTCTTCTCTTCTTACATTGTATTTGCCAGTAATGATTCCATCAATACCAGGAGCTACTTATTAGCATTATCTTGGTTATTGTTTCTAGACACTTTTTTCATGTGTACTTCTACATTAAGTTCACTTTTGTTTGAACATTATTCTGTAGATAACCTCTACTTTAGCCTTTTTAAAATCACAAGCAATGTGAATAATTTACTGCATTATGTACTGTTTTAAATCTGTTTGTATCGTACTGTTTTAAACAAGGTAAGCGCAATTAATAATGTGCATATAAATAATATGCATTTCAAGAATTCTAAGTAAAAGACGCGTTATTTTAACAAAATGAAACTATTGATTTATGAACATGTCCCATAAGAGTGTGGACGAAACGTCGGCAAAAACTACGACAACGACGCGGTTCCAACTCGGAAACCTTTGTTTAAAATGCCAAACAAAACGTGTTACAATATTAAAATAAACTACTTAAACAGAATTTATTTCCTTTCTAAACCGTGTTAAAGCAAAAACCGTGTAAAAAAATTGATACATAAGCAAAATTGAATGTACTACATAATCCTTCAATGGAGATATAACATTTAGATTTGTAAAATGTTACCAAAGAAAAATATGCTCCAATTAAAATCGAAGAACGCTTTTGTGCAATGATTACCCAACAAATTATACGGTAAGTGACGAAATATCGACGATTATGTTTGAAATGTCAAATATACGGGACTTGGGTAGTAAAATTATTCCGAGTTGAAGCAGATTTGTTAGTCAATTTGGCGGGAAAAACGGCGCACAATGAATCAGCTGTTCACTGACAAACTTATTTCTAACGTTACTTGGGTCAAGGTCAGCTCTGCTAAATCATTTAATGCGATAGAAATAGCGGTGAAACAGATTCTGCAACCCAGCTTGCTCAAGTTATTTATGTAATAAATATCATTACGGTAGTAATTAAACAATAAAAAAGTTATAGATGTTAGTTAAGTACTTATATATACAGTGTAAATGCTAATATAAAAAAACACAGCCTGTCAGCTTCACGAGTATTGTAGATGCGCAAATTGGGTCAAATACGATGCGTTGGTATAGGTAGAAATGTACTGGGTAACCTATTTTCTAATATCAGTATGTAGCAAGCGATGTAACATGTAAACCAAAGTAAAAGCAAAATTGTAACGTAATTTTGAAGAACGTCTATTAGTCTCATGGAAAAGTATATCGAAAGTAGAACAATGAATCCGCTTATTTAATTTTATAGTAAGTTATTTAACTATTAATTAAATTAAAGCTGCAAAAATAGAGAACAGTTTCATTTTAGACACTTTTTTATTTATATTTTAAAGCAAAATACGCCTTTTATCGTTGAAATATACAAGGCGTTTGGTTCGCCTACGTATATCTGAAAAAAGGTGGTAGATTTTTGTTACTATGAATTATAATTAAACATTATTGATGGAATCGATAAAAAACACTATTAAAATAAAAGTTGCAAGGAATTAAACACTTGCAATTGTGTCTAATTAAAATCCATAATGGCAAGAATCGTCTAATTTAGTTAAATCACTTATCTCAGAAGCCGTATCACTTTGTATCATTATACAAAAGTGATACCAAAAATACCATTGTATTTTTGGTTAAATAAGTTCCAAACTGACTCATCTACCACGTTCTTTCAAGCACCCTGTATATATTTATGTACCAATAAACAATTATAAATTTACCACGAGTCCAATATTCTTTACTTTAAATGTTTGATTATGTATTCTAAATATCTCAAAAAGTGGTACCTACATTGTTTTTCCATAGAAGAAACCCAGAAAGTAGTACCAATATTTTATTGGTACTACTTTCATTGTATTTATATTTGCTTTGTGAAGCAATAGAGAAAACTAAAAAACTTAACATCCTGCAACAAACATGTATGAAATACCTGTACATATGCTGTTTGTGGATTTCAAAAAAAAGCATACGACTCTGTGAATAGCAATGAAGTAACTAAAGCTCTGAAAAAGCTACAAATCCCAGGAACTAATAGATGCAACGAAACAACTAATAACTGCAGCTAGGAAGAAAGGGCTATACATAAATACTAAATAAAAGTAAAAAAAGAAGGATTACAGATTAAGATTAACTAAGGGGAAAATATAGAATTTAAAGAAGTAGACTATATAACATATTAAAGTCGAAAGAAGTTTTGATAAAAACGAAAATAACAGTCCTATGGCCAACTTTATCATACGGATCGGAAACATGGACGATGAACAAAAAAGTACAAACAAAGATAGAAGCATGAGAGAGAAAAGTATTACGCTGAATTTTTGGAGGGAGACGAATTTTGAAGTGGGATGGGAAAGACGAACGAATAAAGAAGTGTACGATATATTTAATGAACCAAAGGTCAGTGATGTGGTAAAGGCAAGACGATTGCAATGGGCAGGACATTTGGAAAAAACGAAAGAGGAATGGATAGTGAAAATAGTAAGTTGGAGAAAATCGGAAGGGAAAAGGAAGAAAGGGAGACCCAGAAGGGAATGGAGGGAAGCCATCTCAGAAGATTTAAAGGAGAAGCAAATAACAAAATGGAGATCTAAAGCAAGGGAAACAAAGCCTGCCACTTTGTTTAAAGGATCTTAAAAGATCCGCAAAATTAAAAAATTTCCACCTGCGTTTAATTGAAGATAAATTGAAATAACATTTCTGGTAAATAAACACTAAAGACCATCAGTTTGCTTGCTGCATATATTTTCTTTATTGTTATTTATGGCGTTTTCAATTTAATTACAAAAGTTACGAAAAAGTGTGTATTTTAATTTACGACTGATTTGACTTTGTGCAGACAAATCTGCCGCATTGATCAATCATTGTAATGCTTATTATCCTTGAACGGTTAGGGCGTTACAGTTAGAAGTTGTTACTAATTCATGTTCTCCATGGCGTGTGTATTTGAAATGAAGATAACCATTTTAATAATTCCAAATGATACAAATAAAGATGAATTCTATTTGATTAGCTGCAAACGCATATGAAATTATACTTATAAGTTATAATCATATCATACTACGATTTTTATATTTATGTACCTGTTTCCAACACGTTCTTTTCTTTTTTGCTTGTGTATATGTAAGTATACGTTTTTTACAAGCAATCTCATTTAGTGAAAGTATCTGGGTACCTAATGGGTACATCTCTTTTCCTATCATCTTAATGGCCATAAAAGAAAGTATTTTATTTACAGAAAAGTGCTTACGAAAGTCGCTAACACAATTTTTTAAACATTTTTGCGTGGATCGATTAGCCTAGAATATTGAACCATGTTTTTTTTTTGTTGTATAAAATAAATATTTTAATTTTAAATCTGAATCCTATTATAGAAGAAATGTATTATTAAAGATTATATACTGAGATAAATTGCTTTTTATAATGTTTCAATAATAATTTTAACGACGTGAACGAAATGCTATTTAAGGACCATAATTATTTATAGAATTAACCTTACAAGGATACTAAACTAACAATAAGAGTAAAACAGAAAATTTTTGAAAAATATGAAATTGACGTCTTGGTTTCCCGTATTAGATTATTGTATGCATACGCAGAGTCAAAGTAAAGCGGGTCGTCTTTGTAGTTTAACCACCCAACCATTGTACAAAAATCTCCGAACACATCCAACCGTTTTGTTGACAATAATCTGCTTTGCTGCCTATTGGAGCGTTGTCCACCATCTCATTTTTCATTCTTTCTTTTGGGAATATAAAGGCTGGTGGCATAAATGTGCCCATGGCATTCATACATCATACCACATTTAAATGCTGTCCTCATTCAGCACTGGACACCGCTCCAACTTGCTTTCGTACTTTTGTAGCGAGAATTTTGTGATCGTTTTTGTCGTGTTCTGAGACCAGATTCGTCGACGTTGTAGATATAACCTCATTGAGAGATTTGAAATATAAAGCGATATTGTCTTTATTGAAGGCTTGTGCCCGAGCAGCCGAGGTGTTTTCATGCCTTCTGAGAGATATCTGTGGATTCCGTTTTAAAAATCCCTGTATCCATTTATCACCAGTTGTTTCTTTTTCTTTGTTAAAAGGGTTTTTTTTATATCATGTTTAGTTGCAAATTCAAAAATTAACTTTTTTAAATCTTTTAGTGTCAAACCGAAGAATCTAGTTTCCATATCCTCTATATGTTGAGCAAATTCATCTTCCATCTCCCGACTAAATACTGGTCTTTTACCCCCCAAATCTCCTTTTGTACTGTTACAATTGTTTTTGAATCTTCTGCGTAGTGTTGTAGCAGGGACGTTGAAGGTTTTCGACGCTAATTGCCATCCCGTCTTTTTTTCTCGAACATTGTCATTTTCCATTATTGTAATTTTTCTTTTATTGGATATCTTTGTAGCTGGCCTAATTTCTCAATAGAACTATGTGAGATATGGATCATTTTTTCATTCCTGCCTTTAATATGAATATTTTCTTAACTTAAAACAAAATGAAAGAAAGATGGAATGGAAGAAACATTTTTCTGTCTTGGATTTTCTTGTTCTTCTAATCATAAGAAAATATTTACTTAATCCAAATAAAATTTCAAGAAAATTATTTTCTTAGATTTTTATAGTCTTGAAATAAAACTATTTTCTTGATGCAAGAAACCATTTCTCTGCGTGTATTATTAATATATATCTATCTATTTTTGATTGATTATTATCTATTATCCATACTATACAATTCTTGAACACGGCACTCCTGTTTAATAAAGTTAGATTATTAGATTTCCCAATTCACTAAGAAGATCGAACCCTATCCCATTTAACATCTCTATTGCTTTGAGAATCTGTCACCTAATTTACCGTAAAAGCTTTCTGTTCCCTGTAAGGATGACGCAAGTAATTCGAACCCGCATTTGCTTCTTAGCTTGTTGGATTTACCTTTGTGTCCACTTGTTGAACCGTGCTTTCAATTTTCAATTTTTAAGTTTTTTACTGAAATTTGACTCATGATTTTTTTTTTATAATTATTTGCCAGTATCTGCTTTTTATTATTATTATTATTAACAATGATTTGTATTCTTGAATACATCAATAAAGAACAACAACAACAACAATTACAAATATTGGTTAAAATATTTTACCAATTTATACATATATGGACTTTTAAATTATATACAGGGTTCGGCGTTAGGCTAATATCTCTGTAAATATAAAGTTTAGAAAAAAATGTTATTAACGAAATTTGTTTGACAAGTTATTTTCAGTAACATTTTTTGGCAGATTTGGAATCCTTATAAATTTCTTAATATGGATATTATCTATTGCTTTCATAGGGTTAGATAAAAAAAAGAAATAAATATTTAGCTCCACACCTTCTTATTGTTATCATACAATAATGGCAACAAAGCATTGTTAATTTTAACCGATTCTTTGTGTATTGGAGTGGATCTAATTAGATAAAACGTCTGTCAGAGAATTATTGACATATCTCAATAAAATAGTTCGCAAAAGTGTTTTTTTTTCAATAGTTTGCGTAAAAATGGGAGAATGGGTCCATATTTCTTAGAAAACACCTTAGCAGGAGACGCTTACTTAAACTTACTGGGTAACAACATTGTTCCATTTATTTCCTTTTTGGAAATAGTTTTGTAGCAGTTGACATTTGTAACATATTACTCGTACGGAATACCGATTTAAAATGTATCTCTTTCAGACATTTTGCTGTATTCAACTTCATGTACATCCCTCGTAAGACTCCAGAAATAGTCCACCTTTTCAAACGACTTCCACGCAATAGCTTCAGGTTCATTCAAAAAATAGAAATTTCTTATTCTGGATGTATCAGCCACTCAGCATATTGTAAAAATGTAATTTATAAAAATAGAAGAATTATTTAAAAAATTGGCAAAATAGAACAAGACAATTGATAGCACCAGTAGGTATCTACATTCAAGGGCAAAACTGAGATGTCGAATCATGTTACCTTAAATATAATAATAAATATAAAATTATTTGTATAAAAAAAAAGATAGAGTTTTACGTTGTTTATTAATTCATATGACATTGAATCCCTACATTAAAGTAGCAAGTAAATTACTAATAATTATCTACTTTGTTACTTATATTTGAAACGCCTTTAACTTGTTTACACACGTAATCCTTCTATCGTGTTAACACAATTCCTAGAATTCTGCCTATGTGATAAAATATGAATAAAATTTATTATTCTTATGTGTCCACGACCTTGGTGAAAGAAATTTTTATTTTTATATGTACGTTTATTCTATAATTGTTATATGCCTTATTTTGTTAAAAGTCAGCATGTATACAGGGATTGAATCATTTATTGCTAATGCAACGTTTATATTATACCGACCACTTTGTAATTAAGTAACGTTACTGCTTTATTAGAGAAAATTAATGTCAATGTTAAAAAGAATTTACGTAAAGATTATCGCAAGAGATAGTTTTAGTAACTAGAAAGGTGAAACGTTTCAACAAATGAAATTTTAAGCGGATACTTCTGCCATTCACCTTTAAAACTATTAAATGAAGAATTGAATAGATTAGAGAAAGAAAGATGTATTACATTAGTAGAAAGTTTCGAATTGGGGACACGTATAGTCCCATGATTTAAAGAAAGTGAGAAAATCAGGTCATGTGCTGATTACGGTGTTAAAAGTAAACAAATATTTTTAGATATTACAACCGCTCTTTATTTTAATACCAGTGTTATTTGCAGTATTTTTTTAACCTTTATTTTAATAAACACAAATTAAAATAGATAGAACGCATTCTCTTTTTGAATATTATGCATTTATAACATGAAAGCTGAATACCGTAATTGAAAACTTTTACTTCTTAACAAAAAAAATACTGAATCTTTATTGTAAGTAGGTTACGGTAATTTAGAGAGGGCGATTACAGAAATCGCTTCATCTATGCTTACTCATGCGGTCTATTGAATAACAGCACCAATTTAATACAGCTTTTTAGTGATAGGTGGCCCCAGGAAACTGCAACTAATGAAAGAAATTCGATAAAATTCTAGCAATCTTTTTTTGACAACAATGATCGAACATGTTGATTTATATATATTTTTTTTTTACTTACAATTTAATACCAGTTCCGGTTTGAACGGGCTAATCAAAAGCAACATCCTGTATATTTTTACAGACACGATTAAATAAGCTTTTCAGTAAACCCCCCATTTACAGGTAATTCAATGTAAATGGTTTATGAGACATTGTAAAAATTAAGTAATAATAGCTTGACTAAAATCATGCTAACCATGTCAAAATTATTTTAAGTGTTTAATAATTAATTTGCACATCTAATTAAACTAAAAATACGTTTAATTGTATAAGGAAAAATAGAAATTCCTATGATGATTGCTTTAAGAAGTACGTCTAGTATAGAAAAAATAAACTTGGAAAAATATAACAATTTTTATTTTTCAATATAACCTCCTCTAACTTCAATACATTTATTACAACGATCAATTAATTATTCTATACTCTTGTAAAAATAATCTAAAATTTTTCCCTCAAAATATTTCGCCCTTCTGGGACGAAGTTCATTGGGTCGCCGCCATTCCATCGATTCTTTTTTGGATAGAGGATCATAACACAGAACCATTGTTTCATCTCCTGTGACAATGTACTCCAAAATCAGTTTCGGGTCGTCTCCACCCACACATGTTTAAAAACAAGCGCGTGCATTCGACCCGACGTTCACGTACCCATCTTACACCAATCTTTTTGACACCAAAATGGTTATGAAGAATTCGGCAAATACTTGTTTCAGAAATGTTAGACATCATTACTAATTCCTTCACTTTCAAACGGCGATCTGCTAATACCATATCTTCAATAATTGAGATGTTATTAGTTCAATTAGCCGACCGGGGCGTTCATCATCTTGAAGGGATTTTTGCACCAAACGGAAACATTTTGCTCACTTTTTTACAGTGGAATATGAAGAAGATAAGTCACCATAAACGCCGTCTAAACGTTGTTGTTTAATGTGACTAGGCGTATGCCCTTCTTTCGTAAAAAATTTAATAACCGCACGGTCGTTACCTGAGACATTTTCATGCACTAGTCACGTTGTCTGGCTGGTTACTAAAAACTACTACTCTTCGAGCCGTAATATAAATAGTGTAGGCCTCGCACATGTGCAACTATAATGCAACGGAGTTTGAACACGCTAGAACCTGTATAAGCCTGTCAGGCCGAGAATTTATGGCGCCCACGTTGTAGTGTAGGTCAAACAATGGCAAAACCAAATTATAAACTGACGTTATAAATATATATATTTAATCTTTAAATAGATGTTAAAATGTTCTCGACTTTGTTGATAATCTAATAATGTAATTCAACACTTTCAAATATATTATTAGAGCGGGCCAAATTGCGCCATCCAACAGAATCGGAATCAGGCGCAACGGCCGCTTATTGTAAATAGCGTATATGTGAGTCACAGCAGATATGTGATATTTCGAAATTAATACACAAGAGTAAAAAAATAAAAGCTGACGCAATAATAATGTTTAGTAATTAGAGCGGATATATATATATATGTACACGCTGAGGTGTTTTTATTTTCATTATGATTTTTTATTTGATTGAAAATGGTATGCGTTGTAAATGGGATGTAATAAGGAAATAACTGAGAAACTGAACGCTTTTTTTATTCTGTTGTACTTAATAATGTAACTGTAAATAAAGATATAATAAATAAATTCTATCCTTCTTAATAATGCGGATAGGCTTGTTTAAAAAGTTGCACCATCAGATAAGTTTCCACATTTGCCTCGGTGAAGGATGTTCGCCGAGACGAAAAAATGTTCTTATATTTCGAAAACGACCGTTCCACGTCTACCGAAGTAAGACAGGCGTAAGTAAAATAATCTTTAGACTTAGTCAAGGAATCTGCAGATGCCCCATCGCACATTTGTCTTAATCTCGTGTAGTCCGGATTCTTTTTTAAACACTATCGAACTTAGCTAAAACTCGTCCACTTGTTGCATCGTTTATACTGTGTAACAATGTACTAACTTCGTCCACGACTTGCACTGATTCTACCAACGACAATCCAGAATTTTGCAAATTTTCTATCGCGTCTACTAACCCTTTGTAATTGTTGCTAATATTCTTTAGATGTGTTTCAACAGAAATATCGCGAAATCCCTTCTGGCTCATCCTAATAGCTCTAGCTTCGGCAGGGACGAATTGCAAAATAACGGATTTGACTTCTTGAAAATGTTCATTATAATAAAAAAGCGGCTTTTAACCACGTTCCCCAACGCGTAAGAATGGGCTGTGGTGGTTCTCGAATACCAGGGCATAACCTGTGGAATGCCCTAGTCCTCTTAGGACTTTTGAGAAACACTTTTTTTGTGTTTGCTATTAATGCATCCACCTCCGGGTAACACTCTCGAATAGTTTTGTGCCACAAGATGTAAAGCATGGACTTTACACGTAACATGTAAAAGTCCTTCACACTTTTCTTTAAGGGAACGGCCTACACTACACATTGTTGCTGCACCATCGCTCATGAACAACAACAGTTGACTGGTTGACACTTGAAATTTTTGTAACGTTTCGAGAACTACGGCCGTAATTGCTTTACTAGTACACTGTTTTAATCTTCTGCTGGCTAATAGAATTGCAAAATTTGGTTTAATAGGATCTAATACGCGCACTATTATATTCAAAATAGAATTTTTTTTGCAATCTGTCGTCTCATCAAGACATAGCCACAGCTGTTTATCTTTTAATTCGGCTTTAATTCGATTTTCAATGTCCTCACGTATTCGTAGAATATCTCTCCGTAACGCTGTCCGAGATGGTAGTATCCACTCGGTATTGTATGTACCCCAGAATTTTCGAAATGCTTTTTTATCAAGTATACGAAGTGGTACACCACATACCATAAACGTTAAAAGCAATTCTAATTGAAATTGACGTTGTTGTGACACACCATTTCTTTTATTTCTGTGGTGTGCGCTATTTATATGTCTTTCACAATCACGTTTGCTCCAGCACAGTAGTTTCTTTTTACAAACTTTACAGAAAATTGTACTCCCATTGTAGTGTAAATCCACAAATTCACTAAGAAATTTATTAACTTTCGTAGGTAATGGCCGTTTATTTTTAATAGTTACGTTAGACATAATCACTAAAGCGAGCACACCGACGCTTGTTTCTAGTATGCCACGAAGTGGTGCAAACGTAACATCTGCAGACTCGTCATTTGTTGATGAATAGAGCGCGTCATCCGTAAATGAATAAGCGCGCTGTTAGTTCGTAGCCGTCGATGAATGAACTTTTTTTTTGTAGTGGCCCACTGTGAACAACGCCCTATTTATCAACGAACACCCAAACTGCAGGTGTATATTTGCGCGTCTTCACGACGTAATAGACAGTGGTTTTGGTCCTCGTCCTAATAATTACATATTTAAATTACCTATGTTTACATACATATATGCGCCCAGCAGCCTGATTGCGAACCTGGCGCGTGGCGCTCTTGGCCCGCTCTAATTATCAATATATCTTATTTCCTTCCCAGTACCTGTATCCATTAATTCTTTCCAAATTGTCGAAGTAAATACAACAGAATTTCATTGATTACCTTCACTATAATCTGAGAATTGATAATGTTCTACTCCCTAACTTTATATAATTCATGCACGCCATAACAATTTAAAGTAATTAGCGATATTGATGGTAGATAAAAGCTGGACATTAGGTAAAAAAAAGTTGTTTGTATTGAAAAAAGCTTGCTCCGAAAAAACTTCTATTTTATTACATCGTTCATTTTCTTCATTGTTGATTTACCAAATTAAATTTCCTTGAATTAATAACCGAAATTATATACCCCTTATACTTTGTAGCGCATTATGTAAGCTGCTTTTCTTATCTAGTTAGTAATCGATACATGAGTACGATGAATTTAAAGAAGGAAGAAGAAGGAAATGCGAGTTTTTTAAAGATAATGTAGAAGTATATTAGGGTATTAAAGCTAATTCGTCTATAATTACTTTTTTTCTCTAGAAATATTTGTGTCTACCTTGTTTTTATCAAAAAAAAAGTATTATTGCTGTTTATTATTCTATTTCTTGTTAGATTCTTCGTTTTTAAATGTAATTCTCCGAAAGAAATGTGTTTTATCTATAAGAAATGGCTATTGAATTCTCAGAATTGGATAGCATAGCACTTCTTTCGAGTCTAAACTAACTTACCAGACTTACCACTCGATGTCGCCTCTATCGAAAGGTTCTAGTTGGAGACTAACGTATTCGTATATGACCAGCATAACACGTTCCCCATTCGAATGAGATTTTTTTTACTGTTTCATGTTTTCTTAAAATTAATATGTATCACGTATTTTATTAAATTTTCTTAAATTAAGAACTGTTTCAATTAAAAAGATTTTTGTGTAAAAATAAATCCCATCTACCCATCATCCAAATTGGGAAAGTTGTGGATGTGGGAATAAAATATCTTGCCAAACTTTATGTTAAGCACAGTAATTTACAGAAATATTTTACTGCAAATCAATAGAATATGAAAAATGTATGAATGGTAAATTTGGTTTTGGAAGACGAATTCGGGAAATACGAAAAAATGGGAGATTTTTAATCGAAACAATTTATTTTGATGACAAGGTCAGAAATATCTCCAATGCCTTCCAACTTTAAATTAAGCAAAAGGACAAAGCAGAATAAGTTCTGCAGATACTTTTCGAGTTTGAGGTAAATATAACGTAGCGCGCAAAGTGGTGCGCAAGGTGCTAACTCAAAATTTATAATTTCGAGAAAAAGTGATTTAAAGTTTTATGGCCAATGTTTTTTTGTTAAACAACTTTCTAGTATGGCAGTGGTAATATATTAAAATATATTCAAAATTATTATAGTAAGCAAATTTGCCAAAAAATGCGTTAACACCTTCTTGTAACAAGAGTTTCAATTAAAAGTCTAGTTAGGATGCCGCCTATCACTGGTATATGACTAGAGCGGGCCAAATTGCGCCATCCAACAGAATCGGAATCAGGCGCAACGGCCGCTTATTGTAAATAGCGTATATGTGAGTCACAGCAGATATGTGATATTTCGAAATTAATACACAAGAGTAAAAAAATAAAAGCTGAGGCAATAATAATGTTTAGTAATTAGAGCGGATATACATATATATATATATATATATGTACACGCTGAGGTGTTTTTATTTTCATTATGATTTTTTATTTGATTGAAAACGGTATGCGTTGTAAATGGGATGTAATAAGGAAATAACTGAGAAACTGAACGCTTTTTTTATTCTGTTGTACTTAATAATGTAACTGTAAATAAAGATATAATAAATAAATTCTATTCTTCTTAATAATGCGGATAGGCTTGTTTAAAAAGTTGCACCATCAGATAAGTTTCCACATTTGCCTCGGTGAAGGATGTTCGCCGAGACGAAAAAATGTTCTTATATTTCGAAAACGACCGAAGTAAGACAGGCGTAATTAAAATAATCTTTAGACTTAGTCAAGGAATCTGCAGATGCCCCATCGCACATTTGTCTTAATCTCGTGTAGTCCGGATACTTTTTTAAAACACTATCGAACTTAGCTAAAACTCGTCCACTGGTTGCATCGTTTATACTGTGTAACAATGTACTAACTTCGTCCACGACTTGCACTGATTCTACCAATGACAATCCAGAATTTTGCAAATTTTCTATCGCGTCTACTAACCCTTTGTAATTGTTGCTAATATTCTTTAGATGTGTTTCAACAGAAATATCGAGAAATCCCTTCTGGCTCATCCTAATAGCTCTAGCTTCGGCAGGGGCGAATTGCAAAATAACGGATTTGACTTCTTGAAAATGTGCGTAAGAATGGGCTGTGGTGGTTCTCGAATACCAGGGCATAACCTGTGGAATGCCCTAGTTCTCTTAGGACTTTTGAGAAATACTTTTTTTGTGTTTGCTATTAATGCATCCACCTCCGGGTAACTCTCTCGAATAGTTTGTGCCACAAGATGTAAAGCATGGACTTTACACGTAACATGTAAAAGTCCTTCACACTTTTCTTTAAGGGAACGGCCTACACTACACATTGTTGCTGCACCATCGCTCATGAACAACAACAGTTGACTGGTTGACACTTGAAATTTTTGTAACGTTTCGAGAACTACGGCCGTAATTGCTTTACTAGTACACTGTTTTAATCTTCTGCTGGCTAATAGAATTGCAAAATTTGGTTTAATAGGATCTAATACGCGCACTATTATATTCAAAATAGATTTTTTTTTGCAATCTGTCGTCTCATCAAGACATAGCCACAGCTGTTTATCTTTTAATTCGGCTTTAATTTGATTTTTAATGTCCTCACGTATTCGTGGAATATCTCTCCGTAACGCTGTCCGAGATGGTAGTATCCACTCGGTATTGTATGTACCCCAGAATTTTCGAAATGCTTTTTTATCAAGTATACGAAGTGGTAGACCACATACCATAAACGTTAAAAGCAATTCTAATTGAAATTGACGTTGTTGTGACACACCATTTCTTTTATTTCTGTGGTGTGCGCTATTTATATGTCTTTCACAATCACGTTTGCTCCAGCACAGTAGTTTCTTTTTACAAACTTTACAGAAAATTGTACTCCCATTGTAGTGTAAATCCATAAATTCACTAAGAAATTTATTAACTTTCGTAGGTAATGGCCGTTTATTTTTAATAGTTACGTTAGACATAATCACTAAAGCGAGCACACCGACGCTTGTTTCTAGTATGCCACGAAGTGGTGCAAACGTAACATCTGCAGACTCGTCATTTGTTGATGAATAGAGCGCGTCATCCGTAAATGAATAAGCGCGCTGTTAGTTCGTAGCCGTCGATGAATGAACTTTTTTTTTGTAGTGGCCCACTGTGAACAACGCCCTATTTATCAACGAACACCCAAACTGCAGGTGTATATTTGCGCGTCTTCACGACGTAATAGACAGTGGTTTTGGTCCTCGTCCTAATAATTACATATTTAAATTACCTATGTTTACATACATATATGCGCCCGGCAGCCTGATTGCGAACCTGGCGCGTGGCGCTCTTGGCCCGCTCTATATATGACATTTACTGTGCATTTTTTTATATTTTCGGTGACCACTTACCTGACGAAATTAGTTGTTGAAAAGGTGACGGTTAAAAAAATAAAAATACAAAAATTCCTCCAAATGTTTTTTTTTTATTTCTTTGTATCTATTAATAATACATCATTATTTGCCACTATGCTTAACAAATACAATACAATTTATTTTTATAATACTCATTTCTGAATATGAAAAATGTAAAAAGACTTTACTACACAATTGTAATTATATAATAGGTAGTGTCGAGGACCATGGGTGCATAATGTCGCTACCATTATTTCGTTTTATATTTTAATATATCACCTTTTTTCGCATATATTTATTTCGATTAAAAAAAAGACTAGATTCAGACTAGAATAAATTCGAGCGAAATCTTCAGCCATGGTCCAATATTTACAGCGGTTTTTTTTCATCGTTTGTTTCTTTTGATGGCTTTACAAACAAGAATTGTTAAATACTTAAAGAAAACAAGTATATATGGCAAATTTAAATGGCGAATAAAACTATATTCATTTATTACAGTATATTTATTTATATATATAATTAAAAAGTCTCTCGTTGCAATACGTTTGGTTCGTCATTTAAATCTGAAGCAACAATGATATAGGTGTTCTCATTTTTTTTCTATTCGAAAATCTTTTGCTAAGTTTCTTTATTTTGTTTCGATTCAATTTCATCATTCACTACTGAGGTATAATTGTTAACATCTTATAAAATATCTTTTAACAATGTATAAACTGATTCAGTTGTATATTTAAAAGGGAAGTTATTATTTTGTTTGGTTTTTGCTTTATTTCGAAAATATATAAGTACTATTGTAAAATAAAACTATATACTGGCAGTTTGAAAAGATTTCTTGTTCTTTCTTTACTTAATTTCTTTTCTGTTACTACATACACATTTAATACATAGATACAACGCAAGCTGACACTTACACAATCTATAGAATCATTCGCTTCGCGTTATTCATTTTCTTATTTATTTCATTTATTATTATATTATATTCGCAGAATAATATGAAAATAGTAATATTTATATATTAAATATCTGAGTCTCCATTGTAAATAGATATAATCTCAAGTGAAATACTCTACAAAAACATTCTATAACATACGTGTTATAGGCTAGACATACTTAAAACTAATTTTGATTTTGTGCCTCCGATACTTAATTAGTAATAACAATACGATTTTTTATATATATATACATATATCCATGGCATTCCAAATTGAATATAAAACTCGTATCACTTCTGAGAAGATCATAAGATTCGTATGTATATATTTAATGTTTATCAAAATTACTGAGAATCGGGATATTATTTGCATTTATTTAGATTTGCAACGATCAAAGTTTGAAATGTTCAAAATGTCACTCGAAATCGAAAGGAAATTGCAATTCATAATTTTACCTCTTCAAACTAACACGAGTACTATATTTTATTTGAAACGCAATGTATTAATTATACAGGGTGTTAAATTACATAGAATCTGTCACATTTTTTCACTTTAAATTACCTAAAATATTAATTTTACGAGGTATCTTTTGATAATAAACGCCATGTAATTATAATACATAATATGTAGTTATTTCTTGAACACCCTGTATATCATCAATGTATATTTTTGTATCAGTAACATTCATCCGAAAAAATTTACGCGATACTTTCGAAATTGTGCGAGAATAAGCATAGATCTAGCAACCTGGTCGTTGATAATGTCCCCTTTATAAAAAAAAAGAAAAACAACTAAAAATCAGATAGACCAACGGTCGATCTAGGTCTATGCCAGTTCCGTTTATTATTTATATTTTGAAGTGCAAAAATTCTATTTGAATGCTGCACAGGCTTTTTTTTTTGTATATCTCCTATTTATTATTTTCTCTATTGACGTAAGCTCGACAATTTTTTATCCCCAATTGATTAAAATTAAAGAAAAGGGCCGCGTGCTATTTTTACCCCGTTGTTCCAAAAAAAATCGCACCCCTATTCGTATTAGAAGTATTTATATATATGATTGGATCTGACGTAGATGCATTAGAATCGTTTGAAATGTGTAAAAAAAAGGCAATTTAATAAAAGAAACCAATCCAAACAGCAGTGCAGTAGATGCTGTGAAAGGAAGATCGAATAAAGGGAATGTCCCTTTAGAAGGATAGGGGTGGACGCGTGCAGGATTTACCTAAAACTGGAAAAGGTTGGGTAGCATTGTTACAGATTTGATGTTTGTCACGAGTTACCCCTTTTTCCGGCTAAAAATTTTTCCCCTTTTACCTAAAATCGTAACCCTCATTTTATAAATAATTACACATTTTTATATCATATCTACGCAGCTGTCAATAAATTTCAGGCAGAATAATGCATCATTGAAGCTAATCTTCCAGAATAACATTTTCTTTTCATTTAGAGATCGTAGGATTAAATTCGGCAATGTAGGGAAAAAAATAAGAGAATTAACAAACAGCAAGGGACACGTAACATCTGGCAAATTCTAAAATAAATGAGATATAATCCCTGGCAATTTCAATTAAGTAAATATGTCAGTTTTTGTTATGCAGCCAATGTTAAATTAAGTCCGTTTATATGATCAAATGATTAAAAATTATAATCTGATAACGTACACCTTTATCTATGTATATGTAAAATAAATAAAGATTATCTTACCACTCTACTACGTTTTAGCTAAAATTTAAACAGTGCTCAATATTTATTATAAATATAAAAGCTTTAGGGACTAGATTTTATGACTAGAAAAAGGTCAAAGTAGCAACAAATTAACTAACAGCTAATATTCGACTTGAAGGCTATGATAGATTATAACTTAAAACAAATTGACTAAAATAGAGGTTGTTAGACTCAGTTTCTTTGTACTAGAATATTTATTTACTAAAACTATTTTGAAATGTTTTACAAATTCGAAGAGAATCAGAAATTATTTAGACACAAAATTGTAATTAGTTGCACTATTTTTAATGGAATTTTGAAACGAAATTTACTGAACATTTTTTGATTAATAAATATAAGAAACACAAAATATTAAATAAGTTAATTAATTTCAGATTTTCTAGAATTGTAAAAAATTTCGTAAATTTGGACTTAACATAGTCTGGCTCTGGGTAAATAGAAATGGTGTCATTTTAAGCCCAAATCGAAAAAAAATGTATGTAAATTATCTGAAAATTTGGTTATAATAATTATGCAATTCAAAACCAATTCGTAATAAATGCTATAGTATCTTTTTTTTTTCTTCTGTGAAAAACGTCAGAAATTCTTAAATAAAGTCTTAAATCAAGAAATAATTGTATCGCCAAGAAAATTTGATATATTTTAAAGTCATTATTAGACATTATTGCGAAGTAGTCAAAGATGAACCCGAAGATTGAGTTTAATTTGCCAAAAAGTAATTAGATTGAAATAATCCACACTCACACAAAACTTCTAAAATAATTAATGATACCAATTCAGCGTTTTTTTTCCATATTTCTTATCAAATCCAGGAAACTCATTTAAAATGAAACAAAGAGATAATATTATTTCCTAAAACCATATCTAGCGCGCGAAAAATAAAGGTACCGAAGGAAACAAAAGGAAAATACATTTATAAATAAATGAAACGAGCAAGGCAAAAAGAAAGGCCGAAAACTCAGGAAATTCAGCTAAATTACATTAAGATCGATTGAAAAATATATTTTTTCTATATCTAAGGCACAGAAAAAGGAAAATTGAAATAAAAATTACGTTTCGTTGTTCTCCTTTTTTCTTTTGGCTTCTCTGTCGTTAGCCCGACCGTAACTTTTTTACCGAGTTAGATGGAAAAAGAAACTCCATAGGTTTGTAATGCCAAAGTTGCGAAATAAAGCTTTTCAATAAAATTGATAACCAACGGATGGAATTGAGGAATTTGTTTTCTCGTTCTTGGGTGACCGGTAAATATAATGAAAGGTTTCAATTAAAATAGTAACGAAAAATGGAAGAAGTAAAGGGGGGATGTTATTGATTTCTCGTTTTATCCTTGTCTAGAGTTAATCGTATAAATGACAGTGACGCTAAATTGAAATAAGTTTTAATTCAAAGAATATTGAAAATAAAGTGTCTACGCACGTTGTTTTTCTTTACAAGCATGCGCTATGTAATTGAATTCCCCACAGTCTCCTAGATGTGCCTACAAGATAAAGGTTTTTCTTGATAGAAAATCAATAGTATAATAATTATAGAATATTTGTTATGACAGTTATTTCTCTTACTTGTACTATTAGGGAGACAAAAAATTGTCAAGCGTAGTTCTGAAATATATGCTTCCCTTAGTGTTATGTGTCTTTCTTATTTACGCCACGTGTAATAATCGAATATTTCCAATGTCAAACAGCGTCAACGTAATCTATAAGTTTTATAATCAATTTGTGCCTCCCCGCGAATCCCCCCCTTGTTGTTATTAATTTTATATTTATTCACCCATATGGAATGTTTGGAAAAAATCGATAATCTGAGTTCTCTAATCTGAATTTCCATATAGCCGATGTATAAATACAGAAATATGTCATATTAAAATTTTGCTCACGATAATAATAAAAAATATATCTATCGGACGCAAAAAAATCTTTCAATTTCGCAAGGGTCTTGTTATGACATGTCGCAGAAAGTGTTTGCATAAGAGAAAAAAAAACCTTATATTCCAAAAATCTGCTAAAATAAACTAAATAAAAAAATATATTCTAAAAAAACTTTATAGATTACATTGATGCTTATTGAATATTACCATACTCTATAGTGGAATGCTTTATCATCAGATGTACAAGCTTAAAAAATACAAAAATGCTATGAACAGCCATTTAAAAATCTTCTAATCTTATTGTATTCAAACAACTACGATACCTCGAAAATATTAAAATAAAAACCATTCGATAATTACGGTGGAATGTATATGAAACGTTTATTTTATTATTCTAGCACCGATATTAAAAGAAAAATGAATTAAATTTATATATATATAATATTTCTCATTCATATATCATATATAATCACCGTCTTTACATGTTATTTTCTTTAAATCTATATATAAACCCAGGTAAACTATCAAAACTTCCACATTTTCGTTTAGTTTTTAACACATGCAATATATAGACTAAAACTCAAATAGAAAACTTGTATTATTTATAATTATAACACCTAAATATTACGTTGGCAAGGAAATCGCTTTTTTACAATATATTGTATATACATACTATACTAGAAACAACTTACAATTAACAAATTGTTATTGCAAAAAAACAAAATCCTTGCTTTTGATTTTTTGCTCATTTATTTTATAGTCGAACACCATAGTCCATGGAGTGAAATGTGAACCAATTGAGTGGTACAAATATCGTACCCTCGCTCTAGTTTTTTTTTTTTGTAATTTCTTGTGTTATTCTCATTTACCCCTATTACAGTTTTTAAGGTTCACATTTGGTGATTTTTTAAAATTATTTTTATAATTGGATTATTTGCTTGGCATGTATGTATATGCGTTATTTCAAAAATTTAATGTAACTGTTAGTGCACCCGTTTTCATATTTGATCTTTTTCTTGTACGAATTCTTCATTTGGACGGTAAAGGTTCTTTAACATACTTTTTTTAAGTGTGGCGACGACCCAACGGGGTATATAAGCTCTATTAAAGCTTGTCATAATATCAGGAGCCTTTAGTGTGTAAGTGTTCCATCGCTTTGTTACTATCACCCCGTCTAGCCGTAATAAAGGCGTGAGGCACAGTTAGTTGATGGACCCCAACTCGGGAGTGTACCGGACCCACTAAGAAAATTTGATTTTAGCGGGACTTAGTGCCTAATTCTGCCCAGTCAAACGCAGGCCCTCTTACCTCTAGACCACCGAACCGTTAGGATCGAATCACTTAGGACCATTAATAAAGGTCTCATTAATTGAAAGGGATAATTTGAATATTTGTTTAACAAATATGAATTTGATTTACATCTAAGTATTTTGCACAGAACAAGGTGCAAAAAATTGATTGAAGTTATGGGTAAAAATGCAGGTATCCGCATTAGAGCGGAGTTTTAGTTTTTGGTCGTAATGAAGCTTTAGAAGAAAGAATGAACAAGGGAACGTTGTCAGATTCAGAAAGTTCGTTTTCGTCGTTGTTCACAACCATATCATAATTACAAGTATAAGGTGCTTATTATAATTAAAGAATATTTTCTGGAGCTTATCAACAATGAAACAGTTGTAAATTATCCAGAGTAATTCAGGAGAATTTAGACGAAGAAACATATTTTCACACTTGTTCCAATTTTGACGTTGGTTTGCGCCAGGTGTAGCATATATGATACCTCGAGTTTGAGGAGGTTCCTTTATATTCGTTAGTATCAAAATTTGAAAATTATTGTCGATTTCATCAAACGAATTTGAGGGAATAAAAAAGACCTATCTAAAAGAACGTAAAATGAATAATACCCCTAAAAAGGGTTGCTAAAATGTTTGCTTTTTATGCTCTAAAAATGTTAAAAATTCTTTTTAATATAACTGCGTTATATGTATATCCTACGTGTATATATAAGAAATAATTGTATATTTGGTGGTCTGACGTGTATATCGATTTTTTAATGACCGCAACGACAGGAAGAGAGAAATTCTACAAAAATGAATTCTATGTCCGTTTCACCACTAATAGCATTCATACTCCATCGATTATTTCGTACACATATGAAATTCGTGAAATATTAAAATTAGCAATGCAATATTACCATACTAGGCCAACAATGATCTGAACAGATGCATAAATTTACGAAAAAAAAATAATAGTGAATTTTAGGGTGATTCGTAGGGAATCAAACGCGCGGTGGGGGTAGACGCACCAACTCGAGGCAGATGTTTACAGATTTTAGGAAACAGGGAATCGTTGTACACAATGGCACAATAACAGAAAAAAGGTATATATTCGTATATATTGGAAAAATCTAAAGAAATGATTTACATAAAAAAATAATGCAGACATTATGCATTTCAATAAAACCAGAAAAGGGAGTCAAATTCTCAGGCATTAAATTTACTGTGAAAAATCAAATTTCAAAACGAGTGCACTTCTATGTTAGTATATGTTACAATTTTCCTAATTTTCCAAACGTAAAACCAGTTTTTTTGTTGAAATTTGTTTATTTTCTTATAAATGTAAACATAGATATATTATGTAGCACCTGGCCGTTTTTTTTTCTTTAATATTTTATGATTTAGCAGGTCATTTGCAATTACTGAAGGCACACAGCTTAGTATTATAACTAGTAATTAGCAAAAGGTAGTCAGTTTGTACTATACAACAATTAAAAATATGTTTTCTTTGTTCGTGTAATACGTCCATTGCTTAAAAAAGGGATTCAAAGTATTTAAGCTTTAAATAAATATCACAGATCGTTGAAATAATTCTTTAATGTAAGCCGTTTTCATATTTTGTGAACGATTCATATCGTGCATGTTTTTCTTTTAATATCAACGAAATAGCATTCCATGGATAAATTTTATTTTAGGCAATATATCTACTAAGTAAAATACTCCGTTTTTTTTATATCGCAATATATGGATGTATTATTTTAACGTCTCTCTAGCTAGTTGCATTCCACTAGTTATTAAAATGGAGTTATTTTAGGGAAGGCATTCCGTTTTTTTTTTTTACTTTTTCGTTATGCATGTTTAATATAATAAAAAAGTATTATTTTGGGAGACAAATTTTGTTTCTGTATGGTGCATGGTTCTATTTTCAATGAATAATGAGTAAATATTCACTCTATATATATATATAGGGTAATTTAGAACCCCATTGACAGATTATCTGGGTAGAATTTACATAAAAAAATTAGGTTAAAACTCATAATAAATACCTAATCAAAAATGCCTTGTAAGATATAGAGACTTTTAATCCTCTTTTTTTTTTTTTATTTAAACTCACTCTTACTAATTTTTCGTTGGAATTCTGAAGTACATTATATATGGTGGTTGTAGAAGTAATTTTAAAGAACTTGTTAATTTATATAGTTCTGCTCCTTAAAATAAGATTAAAAGCAATAAAGTTTTGACTAGAAATGTGTTTTTTTTTAAACAATGGAGGTATTTAAATCGGTCAGGCCGATTTGAATATACTATAGTGTGATTAGATGCCGGTTTTTTTTTCTTTTTTTTGGAAGACAGTCTTCCTAGAGGAACTAAAGAGAAATTACCACATGTTGCGTAGGTATCGACGGATCTAATGATATAGTCATGTATATATATATTCTTTTTATATATTCTAATGTCCCTGAAAGTGTTGGCAGAGAACAAGGGAAGGCCCCATCTCAAGCCGTTACAATAACAGCCCACAGCGGTAAATCGTTAACGTATATGTATTTAAGATTTTCCGCTGTGGTAAACCCCGGAGCTCTGCCAGTCACATTAACTGAGGTACCATTGATATATCTTATTTCTAATCAGGAACTCAGAGAAAGGAAAGCGACATACATTATTTTGTTTGTCGCAAAGAGGTCTGATTGTACTTGTTTCAGTTAACCCTGAGTTGCAGTGGATTGGGTATGTGGTTTTTTTTTCGTTAACTGACTTTTGAGCAAGCTACATCTAACAACTCAATACATATAATATTATAGTTGTGAATTGGATAGCTATATACCGAGAGATAAAATAGGAACTTCATTTTAAACATCACCTAAAGCTTTCTACCGTACAAAAACATCAGTATCTCGATATTTTCTTATTTTTTTTTACTTTATTTTTATTTTTCATATTCTTCATATTTTTTTTTTTCATCATTTTAAAGTGAAAATCAACAGACTATATAAAATTTGACTCAGTCTTTCCGGTATTTGCGTAAAAATATGTGCTTATATGTTCCTCATAATATACGAGGGTCATTTTGCAAATATAGGAATACATTTTACTATGTATATGTATGTGTATACATTTATATACATATAGTAGTATATACATACATATACCGTCTTCTTTTAAGATTATACAAATACAAGGTAAATAAAAGTAATAATCACAGGTGTAGCTATCGCCATCATTCTTAAAAAATATATGACATATGCGTTACTACTCATAGTGTAGGAAACATGTTACTCGTTTATTCTATTTTTATTTTAGGCTGGGGTTAGAGTGAAAATTACTGTGTTGGGTGCAGAGAGTTTTTGTAGCACCGGTAGGAATACTAAAGATGGCATAAACCTACGTTCCGAACCCGACTCCTCTAAAAGAAAAGCTTGCATTACGTATGAGGGATGTGAATTTGACGAGGTCGATTCCTCGACTTGCGGTAACGCATACGTCGCAGGTAATTGCGATCTCTTAGCGACATCCTTTAGCGATGGTCCCGTTTCAGATGTTTCGACTCGGTTAGTAATTTTGCGTCTTACCTTCTTTCCCCCTTTACTTGCGCCTTGCTTGCTTGTTTCGGATCCGCCATCCTCAATCTCCTCCGCGCTTTCCGATGGTTCCTTCGAAATCTCGCCCTGTTGCGACTCCGCATTTCCATTGAAGAAAGGAGGTAGAGGTAGGAATGGATGTTGCGAGAAGATGTGATGTTGAAGTAGTTCGGATTGTAGGAACGTTTGTCCGCAAACGGGGCATTTTAAAGGACCATGTTCGCTATCTGACTGCATCGAATGCGAACGCTCATGGACAAATAAGAACGGCAGTATTGGCGTCGAAAATGGACAGTAGGAGCAATCGTACGTCTTCGTATTGTTCTCATCATCGCCGAAAATACTCGATAGAACATTTTGGATTCCAACGTTTTGATTCTCTTGACCGCCGTTTGGAATTTTCAAGGTGGGACTGATCCTTTCCCCTTGAGGACTAGCTTTTGCTCCGGTGGGTTTATGCTGGCTCATCGTGTGTTGCAATTGTTGTTCGAGTTCAGACCATTTCTCAACACCAGCTTGACCATGATCGCTCAGTAAGTGAGCTTTTAACCATTTCGTACTGCGAAATCGTCTGCTGCATATCGTGCAAACCTCCGTGAAGTGGGTGAAGTACCTGTGACTCAAATCCGCTAAATCTGTTGGTTTTAACGATGTGTCCGTTTCAGCCGGTAAATGTGTTACTGGTTCATCACCTTTTCTAGGCTGCAACAAACTAGGTCCATATTCAACGATACCGTGGGTGTTATGTTTGTGCACCCTTAAAAAATATTTACTGCAAAGCTCTTTGTTACATATATCGCATATAACTCCTCCGATTTGCGCGCCATTTTCAATTTCGATTCCGTGCATCCTTTGCATGTGCGTTTTCATGAAATACTTGTTACAAAGCTCTTTATTACATATCTCACAATAACTGCTTGTTGGTGTTAGATTCATTGAAG
Source organism: Dynastes maya (assembly GCA_029619315.2). Taxonomy (NCBI): domain Eukaryota; kingdom Metazoa; phylum Arthropoda; class Insecta; order Coleoptera; family Scarabaeidae; genus Dynastes; species Dynastes maya. The sequence continues at coordinate 1,524,901 of JAROYE020000012.1, read as the reverse complement.
CTCGTCTTTCAGGCAATTGTCCGCTGCTCACCGATCGACTGGCGGACTTTTCCGGCGTCGTAAAACCATTGAATTCTTCTTTGGTCTCGTTCGTTTGCGTTGAATGGAATTCGGACACGTGTTTTTTCATCTCGTGGATATTTTGGAAATCTTTCCCGCAGAGATCACATAATGTATTATTATTTGTATTATTATCACTTTCCAACGATTTCTCATTTTCCACGACATCGTCCGGCAACATTCCATGCTCAGTCATCATGTGACTATGTAAGAAATACCGATTTTCGTATTCTTTGTTGCAAACGTTACATACGCAGGTTGTTTTGTTATTAACATCTAAATCATTTAATTGCAGGATCATCGTTTGTAATTTTTGTAAATCTTCACTGATTGTGTCGGTGGAATTTGCGGTTTTATCGTTGCTTTCGCCGGCTCTTTCCTCCTCGGATCCGTTGGAAATCGCCTCTTGGGGAGCTTGGTTCATCTTAGGGTGCACGCTTACGTTATGTAATTGCGCCAGACTCGCATTTTGGAATTTGATCCCGCAAAGTTCGCAACTTATATCCGTTGGTGATGACGTTTTTCTTTCGTGTTGCATGTTTGAATTCGATTGCTCGGTCATGATTAAATTCAAAGGACTAGTTTGGGTATTTTGGGACGTCCATAGGATATTTCCAAAAGCATCGACTTTAACATCCCTTTCTTTGCCCTCATCCGGTATATAGATCCCATGCCTTTTCATTTTATGCGTTCTTAGGAAATATTTATTGCAATATTCCTTACAACAAATTTCGCAAAATGCTTTTGGATTCATAACACCTATTCTCCTCAAGCGGTTTGATAGATCTAATTCTCTTGCTTGCTGGTTCGGTGACATTTTACTAGGTGACGTGTAATACATGCTATCGTGTTCTACTGTTTCACTTTTGATCGGCGTAGCTTCTTGTTGGATACGTGGACTACAGGATTCTTCGGGGATTGGTTCTTCGGACACTCTTTCTTCTTGACCGTTCGGTATATGTTCGATATCTGGTTCTTTGGATATGGGTTTAGTTGCTTTCGATATAATTTTGTTAGCGAAGGGATTCGTGAATAGATCAGAGAATGGATTCAGAGGTGTGATTTGGGATTTAAGGTCGTTTTTTACTTCAATACTTGGCACAGTATTTGGGAGTTTAATGTTTCCAGCGTAAGACGGAACGTTTACGGTATTTGCGAGGTTATCGGTTGTCGGTGGATCTGAATATATACCATGTTTATTGGCTTTATGGGTTTTTAGGAAATACTTATTACAAAATTCTTTGTTGCATAGCTCGCAATAAGCGTCGGGGTTGAAAATCCTTATCGGTTGTCTAGGAGGAACTTGATCAGCTTGAGGAAATTGCGAAAGAGACATGAACATGTGATTGGCCGTCGTAAAAGGCAACATACTCGGATTCAACCAGTCTTTGTTCTGTAGATCCGTCATCCATGGCAATTCAGATCTTGGTGTTGTTAATTCTATCGGCGTATTGGATCTTTCTTGGCTTTGCGTTGGTTGATCGTCGATTTCCTTCTTACATTCGATAACGGAATGTTCGCATTTTACGTGAGATTCGAGCTTTTCATGGTTGTCAAACAATAATTGGCAAACTGGACATTTTAATTCGGGTTCTGGAGAAGAAACAGTTGGCTTACCTTCTGTTGGATTAGGATCTGAGTCGACAGCGGAGATTCTAACTGGTGTAGATTGTTTGCGTCTTTTCTTGCAGGATTCGGCAAGCGAAACAGGCAGACAACGTTTAGATGCACGAGGAGATTCGAAATCTGAATCACCTGTTGGTTCTTCAGTGACAGTAGAATATCCAGCATGCAAGGGACCAGAATTGGAGGGTAGAGAGACTGATGTCATCATTCTTTCCTTTAGGCAACATGCAATGTTACAATAGGTCCCTGCGCGAAAGAAAGGAGGTGTTAGGAAAACTAAGCGTTTTTGAAAGGCAATGGTTAATCATTAATTTGCAAAGGTCTAAATAGGCATATCCTCTACAAAATCGTTGGCAAATCAAAACAATTTCAGTGGAAACACTGCCATTGCATTTCATAAAGTGTTTCGTATATTTTTGCGCATTGTTGTACATCGCATGCAATAAAAGCGAGCAAATATCACAATAAGAATTTCCTAAGAATGATTCATCTCGCACACTTTCCCTAAATTCTTAATTCTCTCCCCCTCTTAATAGAACCGCCGTTTTGAGGAAAATCCAAGAGATATATAAGCCCGCATTTCAATAAAAACGACATTTACATTTTATTACGATACACTGTAAGTAATAGAAAATTACCATTAGTTAAATGTCAAACTGTTCAGAGGACGTCACGTTTAAAGCACCACACCACAGTTACATCCGCAGACGAAGCACGTGTGCACATGAATGACACAAAACACCAAATAGTAATATAAAGGTAAACCATTCGGTGATATCAACCCCCACCCCTTGAACGTAGGGTGTCCCCATACCGAAGCAGTGGATGGTGTAGGTATGAAAAAAATAGTAAAACATAAAGAGGAAGTATTTACTTATTGTTTTTTTTTCTTGATTTTGTTGTTGTTAAAAAGTATACGGGAGCCAAAATAACTACCTGTGGTATTCCAGGTATACATTTTTACAATATTCAAATTTGATAAATATTTAATTTCAAAATAGCATAGCGTAAAGCGGATCTGAGCGGGTTAGATTGATTCGGTTATAATAAATAAGATATCGTTAATAAATGAATGAAAAATTAAAAAGCTGCCGCATCAAAAGTGAACGAAAATACAAACATATCTATTAATTTAGATATAGAAACCAGATAGTGTTCTGTTTTAAGTTATTATATTATCGGTTATCCAATATCCCAGATTTATTAAAAAACTGTCAATTATCGAAAAATCCCATCATCAAATGCACACGACATATAAAGGTAATGTAATACAAATTTAAAAAAAAAAAAAGTTTATCGTAGTATATATCTACATATATATATATATATCGATTATGATATATTAAAAGTGTTGTGTTTAAACTGTTATCTATCAGTTGTGGTATAAGTAATCAATGATATTCCTACCATACGTATATAAAATAGGAACATATATCCGAAAATATGATAACACGCAAAGAAAGAAAAAAATATTATTATATAAGTCGTTTGAATTTAAAGGGGAAGTCGACGGTGGCTAACTATGATTTTCATATAAGAAAAAGAATTATTGATCACTATAATACAAAAGCAATATCACAGAGTAATGCCGAATAGAGCCAGAAATAAGAGTATAAAAGTTGAGGGTGTGAGAAAAACGTATATAGAAGATATATATATGTTTCTATGTGTAAGTGCGTGCTGTATATGGCGGATCAATAATCTACTCCCACAGTGCGACCACTGGTCAGAAAACGCGGCCTATTCTACGCACAAGCTAAATTTTTCAAACTAAAAGTGACACACCTAATTTTTTTATTACATATATATAACATATATAGATAGAAGGTACATAGGTACACAACGATATGCTCCGGAAAATTTCGAAAATGACCGCCGATCAAAATCCTAAAACTTTAACCGAGAGAGCTTTTTAAGGTTAATTGGACACTAAACGAAATGGAATTGTTGACAGCCCGGAACAACAGAACCTATAAAAATTATTCAAATTGATTGACCGTTCCGAATAAATTATATATATATTTTTTAACCTTAGCGAATAAAATATCTATACGCGAAATTATTATTGTATTAAGTAGAATATTACTTCGCAATATCCCAACATGATAACCTCAATTATCTAGAATTTAGAAAATTATGTTGAATTAATAACGTTGTAATCGCATTTCGTTTGTCCAACGATGATCATTGTTATGATTATTTGTTATTATTATGATATTTCGTACCAAATAATTGCCATTGCATGACTTTTAAATGTGTATTTTGCCTGTCAATCAATATAAGAAGAAATTATCATTACATTACGATGATAAAAAAATAAAGAATTCAATCGCAATTCTAATCACTTAAAAGAAAACCCAAAAATTACACCAAGCACTATTTTTCAAAATAATAACAGACGACAAACATGTTGTCTCTGACCTTTCATTTAATGAAAGAAAATGCGCAACGTTTTTCACAATGAAAATGAAAGTATTTAAACGATACATCAAGCTCATGCAGTCTATTTCTTAAATTGCAGTATATGTTATAGGTTATACTTACAAAGACCACTACCGAATTTTAGAGAAATATCATTATGAGAACCTAACAACACTAGTGGAGCTTAGCTACTGATAATTTAGTGCGAGCAACGAATTTCGTGAGTTTGTGCGCAACTCCCTTAAATTTAGATGACAAAAGCTACCATTTGCAAAAAGTATTTTAATTTAGTGCACGATTTTATTTTCTATAATTAAAATAGATTTCATTATTAATATAATTCTGTCCTAGATTATGGTTTAATATGGGATATTGCGTCGCTATCTGTATAATTGCTTTTTTAAATATAATTTTTTAAATTCTTGCCTAAATTTCGTCAAATATATTTGAAAATCAAATTAATTTTTATTTTAGGTATTTGAAGGGATGACTTCTTGATTACGTATGTATATCAGATGTCCCTGATTCAATGTTACAATGTTACATCTTCCTTATTTGTAGAGAAATAAGTTCGAGCAAGGTGTTGTTAGAAATGGTTTGCAGAATCTTAAAAGCTACACTTTTTCAATTATTTTTTTTTAAGTTGCACTCCTCATCTTTGCATTCGAGAAATATTTAATACAAAATGATCATACCAATAATAAATAACAAAGACATTGAGCAGTAAAACTGAATTCAGTTTTACTGCTGATGATGATCGCTTGGCTATCGAAACGTGCGTCCAGTACGAGTTAAGTACTGTTGTAAGGGTTTTAGTGAACTGTTTCAGTGTTCCGGTGCCACAGATTTAGAGTACCCGATTAACAGTGACATTCTTAAAACAAGTTAAATAAACATTAAATACATTGATAATTCATAAAATTAATCACTTACAGATAATATTCAAAATGACCACCATTTAACGCAACACACGCTCACTATGTAATACATGTAAATAACGTTGCCCCTAATTTACTGGTGCTAGGTGGCTCTTTATTTTCTTAATCGGGGTATCAGTGAAACAGAATGGATTATCTACGTAGCACCCAAAACGAAAAATTGTTGGATCAGATGTTTGTAATTTGAAATAACCGATTAAAATTTACAACTTTGAGTAGGAAACAATAATACCTCCTACTTCTATAATTTTTATGTTACAAAACTATTCATTAATCGATATAATTTAAACTATTAATTAACAGAATAGTAGAGATGAAAGATTATTATTAATATAGACAAATGAATGAAAAACAGGAGCAATTATCCGTCTTTAAATTGATTAAGAGGGGAATAATTAAAAATTATTACAATAACTATGTTGATAAGATGAATTTCATTTAAATTTTAACATAAATTAGAATCGGAGACAGCTAAAATTGTAGACGTATGTATATCAGTTACGGCTGTTGATAACTTTTTGAAACAGATGGTCTAAAAACGTCATCTAGATTATCAAATTACACAATTGACATCAAAATGATAAAGCATTTAAAGCAAAGATATTGATTAGTAGGATTTTGATTAGCAATAGTTATAACAATACTAAACGGGTTGTGTTTGTTGCAAAGATATCTATAGATCTATAGATAGTTGGAACAATTAGGATTCGTAACAAGGCTATCAGATGTTCTATATGTAATTTGGAATTAATATATTTCATTGTAATTTATTACACAACAAATTATATTGACGAGAAAATCATTTTTAATATTAAATATTTAAAAATTGCAAATATGCTTGTGTTTGATGACCGATTTGTGAAAGTTATTGTTATTACTACACGCAGAGAAATGGTTTCTTGCTAAAATCAGACTCTATTCAAGAAAATATTTTTATTTCGAGACTATAAAAATGTATAATATAAGAAAATAATCGTTTTAAAATTTTATTTGGATTAAATAAATATTTTCTTAGAGTTAGAAAATCAAGAAAACCCTAGACAGTTGTTTGAATATTATTCTGTAGATAAACTCTACTTTAGCCTTTTTAAAATTACAAGCAATTAGAATAATTTACTACATTGTGTACGTATATGTCGCACTGTTTTAAAGAAAGCAAGTGTAATTAATAATGTGGATGTAAATAATATGCATTTCAAGAATTCTAAGTAAAAAATGCTTTACTTTAAGAAAATGAACTATTGATTTATAAACAATATCTAAACGCTTTCTGGAATTAAGAAAGCTATTTACTATCCGCAAGAAAATATTGTTTTGTGTTATAACGGCTATTTACTTATACTAAGAATCGCTTCCTTCAAATTTTCCGAAGGATTTTCTTGAATCAAGTTAAGAAATGTCTTAACTTGTAATAGTTATAATACATAATAATTGAAACAGGAATCAAAAATTTATTTGGCTTTTTTTCCTTTTATTGCTGTACGTTGCCTTTTTCAAATTGTTCAAAGTGTCTTTTTGACGTTTATTGTGCCTTTTTTTCATATTTTTAGTGCCTAAATTTGCAGCCATTAATGGTATACGCACCATTCAGCAGGTATCACTATTTTTATAAATAGCTACACAAGGCCAGTAAGAAAGAAATAGAAGCGAATGAAAGATCTAAGACCGGAACATTTGTGAGATTGGCTGGTTGTAACTGTAATATTATATTATTTTTGTTTATTACAAATTATTACTTTTGGTTTCTGTAAATATAATGTTCCTTTTTTGATATTTACCTAATTTGATTTATTTACTAAATATTTAAAGATATGTTTTTGTCGAAAGAAAAATAATAGATCAAGATTAATGGCAAATTTAGCTATTCATGTTTCTGACTTTTTAGAAATATTTAACATTCAGACGATAAAGGACATATTCACTAATTTCTAGAGCGGGCCAAATTGCGCCATCCAACAGAATCGGAATCAGGTGCAACGGCCGCTTATTGTAAATAGCGTATATGTGAGTCACAGCAGATATGTGATATTTCGAAATTAATACACAAGAGTAAAAAAATAAAAGCTGACGCAATAATAATGTTTAGTAATTAGAGCGGATATATATATATATGTACACGCTGAGGTGTTTTTATTTCATTATGATTTTTTATTTGATTGAAAACGGTATGCGTTGTAAATGGGATGTAATAAGGAAATAACTGAGAAACTGAACGCTTTTTTTATTCTGTTGTACTTAATAATGTAACTGTAAATAAAGATATAATAAATAAATTCTATCCTTCTTAATAATGCGGATAGGCTTGTTTAAAAAGTTGCACCATCAGATAAGTTTCCACATTTGCCTCGGTGAAGGATGTTCGCCGAGACGAAAAAATGTTCTTATATTTCGAAAACGACCGTTCCACGTCTACCGAAGTAAGACAGGCGTAATTAAATTAATCTTTAGACTTAGTCAAGGAATCTGCAGATGCCCCATCGCACATTTGACTTAATCTCGTGTAGTCCGGATTCTTTTTTAAAACACTATCGAACTTAGCTAAAACTCGTCCACTTGTTGCATCGTTTATACTGTGTAACAATGTACTAACTTCGTCCACGACTTGCACTGATTCTACCAACGACAATCCAGAATTTTGCAAATTTTCTATCGCGTCTACTAACCCTTTGTAATTGTTGCTATATTTTTTAGATGTGTTTCAACAGAAATATCGAGAAATCCCTTCTGGCTCATCCTAATAGCTCTAGCTTCGGCAGGGACGAATTGCAAAATAACGGATTTGACTTCTTGAAAATGTTCATTATAATAAAAAGCGGCTTTTAACCACGTTCCCCAACGCGTAAGAATGGGCTGTGGTGGTTCTCGAATACCAGGGCATAACCTGTGGAATGCCCTAGTCCTCTTAGGACTTTTGAGAAACACTTTTTTTGTGTTTGCTATTAATGCATCCACCTCCGGGTAACACTCTCGAATAGTTTGTGCCACAAGATGTAAAGCATGGACTTTACACGTAACATGTAAAAGTCCTTCACACTTTTCTTTAAGGGAACGGCCTACACTACACATTGTTGCTGCACCATCGCTCATGAACAACAACAGTTGACTGGTTGACACTTGAAATTTTGTAACGTTTCGAGAACTACGGCCGTAATTGCTTTACTAGTACACTGTTTTAATCTTCTGCTGGCTAATAGAATTGCAAAATTTGGTTTAATAGGATCTAATACGCGCACTATTATATTCAAAATAGATTTTTTTTGCAATCTGTCGTCTCATCAAGACATAGCCACAGCTGTTTATCTTTTAATTCGGCTTTAATTCGATTTTCAATGTCCTCACGTATTCGTGGAATATCTCTCCGTAACGCTGTCCGAGATGGTAGTATCCACTCGGTATTGTATGTACCCCAGAATTTTCGAAATGCTTTTTTATCAAGTATACGAAGTAGACCACACACCATAAACGTTAAAAGCAATTCTAATTGAAATTGACGTTGTTGTGACACACCATTTCTTTTATTTCTGTGGTGTGCGCTATTTATATGTCTTTCACAATCACGTTTGCTCCAGCACAGTAGTTTCTTTTTACAAACTTTACAGAAAATTGTACTCCCATTGTAGTGTAAATCCGCAAATTCACTAAGAAATTTATTAACTTTCGTAGGTAATGGCCGTTTATTTTAATAGTTACGTTAGACATAATCACTAAAGCGAGCACACCGACGCTTGTTTCTAGTATGCCACGAAGTGGTGCAAACGTAACATCTGCAGACTCGTCATTTGTTGATGAATAGAGCGCGTCATCCGTAAATGAATAAGCGCGCTGTTAGTTCGTAGCCGTCGATGAATGAACTTTTTTTTTGTAGTGGCCCACTGTGAACAACGCCCTATTTATCAACGAACACCCAAACTGCAGGTGTATATTTGCGCGTCTTTACGACGTAATAGACAGTGGTTTTGGTCCTCGTCCTAATAATTACATATTTAAATTACCTATGTTTACATACATATATGCGCCCGGCAGCCTGATTGCGAACCTGGCGCGTGGCGCTCTTGGCCCGCTCTACTAATTTCTTATGTTACATGGAAATTTCCTACTTAAATTGTTCGCGAATTTTAACAATTTCTGTTGGGGTTACTGAAGGTAATATGTTTATTTTTTTAATATTCAAGCGTTGTAGTAGTTTTTCTTCCGTTATTTATGTATTTTAAAGCTTGTAAATAGTAAACACTTAAAAAAAATACAACAAACTATAGCGCCATCTCTGAGATAACGCTAGAATTGAAATTGTACAGGTGCGGTTAAAAGTGAATTTCCTGCGCGTACTTCTTGGAAATAGAACTTTACGACACCAGATACCGCTAGGAAACGTATTTAGGTATTCGAATTGTGTATTGGACTGAGAGTGGCACAGGGCGCTCCTCTAGTATAATGAGAACTTGAGTATGTATTGAGAATGTATTGAGATCAGTGTAGTACTCGTTATTGGTGGCTTGTTGTGCAACAGAATTTTGCTCTTTTTTTTCCGATTCTTCTAACGCAAAATGTACAGTGATATTCGATCACCACCTGGCTACCTTGAATTATCCGGCTGCTAATTAAATCATTAGTTAATCTATTTTGGGCAAAATTTTAAATAATGATAACCCTCGTGTTCGAAAAATTATTTAGTAAATATTTAGGCCTAGTGACACATTAAATTCATAATGCATCATAGAAAGTATTTGATCAATATTACCAAATAGGTAAGTAAGATAAATAAATGTCAGAGTGTGTGTCTGCTTTAGTTTACATGTTTTTGTTTTTAATGTAATTGCTTGTCAATCACGAACCCTTTATTTACATTTCTTTGGACGTAAATCATGTTTCTAAGACTATTATTATTTTGTTTATATAATAAGTAGAAGACTTTTAAATATATTTTTTTATTTATCATGCCTTAATAAACAAAAGAAAAGGAAACACATTTATGCAATCAAAAACGACTAAATTAAAACCACATTCCAGTAAATTTTGCTATTATTTATTATTATGTAAGGCTCTCAAAGGTTTATCTAAAATGAAAGTTCTACCGAAGAAAATTATTTATTTGTCAATGAGGTGAATGGCCAAAAGAATATTACAATACCCTGTTATCGACAAGCATAAGATTACATAGATAAATAAACAAATAAATAAAAAATAGCTTTTTAAAGGGGCCCAGTAATCTTCATCATTTTGTACATACATTTTTTTGAAGCGTATTCAATAAATCCCAATCAATTTCTGTTGACTCTATTGACTTAATAGAGCAAGTATGTATGTCAATTATTTGTTAACACTAGCGTATTCGTTGGATATCAAACATGTTTCTAATATGCGAAACCAAATCGACTTATCAGGAATTTGTGGTCTAAGATTTTCTAGTATCCTTCTGTAAATGAGTTTATTCATATTGAAATTCGATTTGTAGTAGTAATTGATAAACTGGGATTTGCTGTATATAAAGAGTTAAGATAAGAGTTAATTTTTTCGGTGATGATTGTGATGAATCACAATTTTAATCTGAGGAATTTTAGAAGAAAATCTTCTCGATGTTATGGAGCCTTTTATTTTATTTTTTGTCCATTCTTCCGCGAACTTTCGTCTGTTGGTTTTTTTAGCTTTTACTTTTTTGTTTTCATTTTAAACCTTTTCTTTTTAACTGAGATGTTTTATCAGTTTTATGAATTCCGTTTATTAAATTTAGTTATATTTATCATAAGTATTTTTAATTGTTTTCCTTTTTCGCACTTGTTACATTTTCTTGAAGACCATAACTTCATCCTATTAAAAAATTCTAGGCTATCTTCCAATGTTGTAACAAGAGAAAATAAACAATTTTGGCTTAAGTCTAAGATATGTAATAACGAAAATTATTCAATTTAATATTTCGTCTATTTTTGGTAATATTATGAATAATTAATGTACAGATCGATTGCAATAAGTAAAATAGGTACCCACAAATAAAGCATAATATATAATTAAAGGAAATAATAAAAACTTTTTTGATGGTTGTATATACAGTGCGATCAAAAAGTACTGATTGTGTTGAAGTTCATAGCTATTTTAGGTTTTTCATTGGTTTAAGTTATTTCATTTATTGTCTATTCTAACATAATGACAAATACAAGAGATGGAATGTTTGAAAAAATACCGCAGTAATGAAATTTTTTCCCTTGAAAAGTGAATATCTCAAAAACTGTGTACCTTAACTATATGGTGTATCATACAAATTTACTTTATTTTTTATCAACGAATCTAAAAATGTAATAATATACAAGATGTTCCATTTGAAATAACAAACTTTTACAGCGTATCGAATAAACTAACCCTGTACAATTCAAGATAATTTTCACAGATCAGTGATCACTTGATTTTAAGCAACTTTCATTCCGAGCATTTTTCCATTAAATTAGTAGATAAGCTTTAATTCATGGCGTATTGCCGCACCCGGTATTAATAGAGTAAATTCAAAACTATAAAAAAAAAGAAAAACAAGTTTCGGAATCAATCTATTGGTAATGTGCCAGAAAATACGTTAAATATTAATTTTGGAAAAACTTACATTTCGTTTAACGTAGCCAAGATATTTAAAAATTCTGTAAAGTCTTACCTTCAATAATAAAAAAAAAAAACAATAAATTGGTCGTCAGAAATTCAAAGAAATTGAGTCTCTCAAATCTATTAAAAAAAGATAACAAAAATTATCGTATAAGTGGATATTTTACGAAATAATTGTTCCAAATTAATTAAATATTGTTTGCCGTAGTATAAATGGCACAAAGTAAGTTCAACGCCAAGTTTTAATGGGAATAAAAAAAAAATCATGTGTTTCTCATTGAACCAAGTTAAATTATTATATTTTCTTATAATTTTCACACCTCAAGTTTCCGGAAATCAACTATTGTTTTAAAATTAGATGTGAAGAATTAAATAACTAAATTATACAGACGACGGTAAACTTTCCTAAATGAGAAGCTTTGACCCAAAAGTTGATGACAAACCCTATTAGTATTTTAGAAAGTTGCTGGAGAGAAGAGGGCGATGAAAGACAGCAAATTAGGCCGTAATAGATCTTTCAAAGGAAGGACGAAAGTCTGAAATTAAATAAAGTAATAAAATTAAGATGCGTGGTAAGGGCTAATTGCCACATTCACCACACCTTCGTATTTCCTAGAAATACGATCTAAAATTACACTCGTCAATTTACAAAGTGTTAAATGAGAGAACGAATGATGTAATCATTCCCTTGAAAGGGTTGTATTATGTAATTGAATTGTATTAAAAACGAAATCTTGTATTAAGACTAAAAATGTCAATGTTTTGTTTGTGTGATTCTTTAAATATCATATTTTTTTCCGAGAAGCATGGTATATTTAACGTTATAGCAAATTTATTACATCTAAAATTGTTAATTACCCATTAATCTTCAACATTGCTTCGCCTACATTCTGTTTCTATCTTACCAATTGGCAACATCTTATAAAACGAATAATTTTCTTTTGTTTTATCCGTTATGGAACAATTTTACTGCATAAAATTTGCTATAACAGCTTTATATACCGTGCGATTTTTTTTTATCTATGAATATACGAATTATATGCATTTAAAAAATGCCTATCTTCACAGATGTTCGCTTTTAGACACGTGAATTGGCAGTAGCGTTTGATACTTTTTACACTTTACAGCTTTCATAAATGTACAGTACAGAAGGAAGAAAATATCATTAAAGCGATGTAGTCGTCTCCGCGATAGATAGGCGTTTCACCGGAGTAGCGGGCTGTGTGCAAAAATCGATCCTCGCTTTGTCAGCGTCCGCTGGTTCATTTTTCGTTCAGCTTAGGAAACGAGAGCGTGCGTTGTGTTTTGTGTTACGTGTTATTCGTTATAAATGTACAAATATTAATTTAAAAGGTGTAATGTGAACAAGACTAAAAAACGACCCCTTTTATCTGTGACTTTCCGGATTTGTTTTACGGCGGTGCTAAAATAGTTTATAAAGTGTAAATACCGAAGAACACAGAAAAAGAAAAATGTGTACTGGATCCTCATAAACCGACATTTGCACAGTTACTAACTAGCAAAAGACTGGAAAAGTGTACTGGTGCAGCAATTGTGAGGGTGTCTCACCACATCAAGTGTTGATGTTTATGAGCGATGGTGCCACGACAATTCGTTCGGTAGGCCGTTCTCTTCTTGAACACGTTTGCAAGTGTTTACATGTTACGTGTAAAGTGCATGCTTTTCATCTTGTGGCAGAAACTATTCGACAATGTTCACCAAAGGTAGATGCATTAATAGCAAGTGTAAAAAAAGGGTTTCTCAAATCTTCAAAACGTCTTCGATCATTTCACGCCCAGTGTCCCAATGTTCGTGAATCACTACAGCCGATTCTTACACGTTGCGGGCAGCTCTTTATTATGCTGAATATTTCAAACAAGTAAAGCTGTTATTCTACAATTCAATTCCGCCGAAGCTCTAGCAATTAAGGAGAACCAGACAAAATTACAAGATACACTGCCACGCACTATACATGACGCAAAATATAATCGCGTTTTAGAAAAGTTCGAGAGTGTGTTAAAGACTGATTCCGATGTGATGATGCATGGATTAATCCATTAACTGACTTCAAAGAGTATTTTAATCATGCATGTATGTATTACATCCGTAGCTGCCGAACAATCTGTTTCAAAATATATACATTTTTTCACCACGGCTAACATCGTTCAACGAGACAACTGTAGAAATATGCTGTCAACCTTTTACGACTTTTATCCAGTGGGTTACTTGATAACGCTGCTTAAGACGGTGAATGGTTCACAATCTTTCAGATATTATAATTCTTGATCGGTTCTGTTATTATTATTCGATTTATTACTTATTTTTTTGTATTGTACTTACTGAAGGAAGGGCACGCCTATCCCGCGCATAGACGTTACCTCGCTTAGATTATCATTGATAGTAATAATATCGTCTGAAATTATTTACATTACAATATGCATGTAATGTTAATACATAACAAAAATAAATTTCTCTTCAAGGATGTAAGACGATCAAATATCTAAGTAGAAAGTTATATCTAAACTATGTCTCCTTTATCAAGTTTTATAATGTATGTAATAGGATCGATTCATCGAACTTGTATGATGCGTATTTGTTATCAATGAAAAACTGTTTATCATTTTTCATGTAAAACTCGAGTCCACAGGCCATGTGGCAGTTTGATTACAGCGAAAGGTAATAGGATATGTGTACTATAACTAGATATCAATTTAAAATGGATGATCTATTTAGCGTAATGTTTAAATTAAAGTTACAATAGCACTTGTTCTAAAGGCAAATTTGTTATAGGTTCTACAAGTTCATATACGTATTTGCTGAATAGTAAAAATAATTACTTTAACCTTGCAATTTGTAAGTGAATATTTGCTTTCTTATCTGCATAAGTGCTGTCATGCAAGTTATGTATTTGTATACGTCATTTATCTTCCACTTTCAATGCAAAAGTTTGTAATTACTAGAGGTAACCAAAGCTAAGTATTTTGAAGGTACTTTTCAAGAATCTGCATATCGTACCATTCAAATTTTGGTATCAAATCTTTTAATTTTCATTATAATATACAGCTAGTTACACAAGAAGGTATGCCTTATTCTCGTACAAGGCTCTGAAGGATCAAGATGTCAGATTGGTAGGTCTTTTTTGCAAATTTCCGTTTGATTTTGTAAGATTATTTGCCGAATGAATGTCATAATTTATCAATATAATGCACTGAGTTGTCGACTTTTAATTTTTTGCATGTCAATTTAAGTAATAAATAGAGCGGGCCAAGAGCGCCTCGCGCCAGGTTCGCAATCAGGCTGCCGGGCGCATATATGTATGTAAACATAGGTAATTTAAATATGTAATTATTAGGACGAGGACCAAAACCACTGTCTATTACGTCGTGAAGACGCGCAAATATACACCTGCAGTTTGGGTGTTCGTTGATAAATAGGGCGTTGTTCACAGTGGGCCACTACAAAAAAAAAGTTCATTCATCGACGGCTACGAACTAACAGCGCGCTATTCATTTACGGATGACGCACTCTATTCATCAACAAATGACGAGTCTGCAGATATTACGTTTTGCACCACTTCGTGGCATACTAGAAACAAGCGTCGGTGTGCTCGCTTTAGTGATTATGTCTAACGTAACTATTAAAAATAAACGGCCATTACCTACGAAAGTTAATAAATTTCTTAGTGAATTTGTGGATTTACACTACAATGGGAGTACAATTTTCTGTAAAGTTTGTAAAAAGAAACTACTGTGCTGGAGCAAACGTGATTGTGAAAGACATATAAATAGCGCACACCACAGAAATAAAAGAAATGGTGTGTCACAACAACGTCAATTTCAATTAGAATTGCTTTTAACGTTTATGGTATGTGGTCTACCACTTCGTATACTTGATAAAAAAGCATTTCGAAAATTCTGGGGTACATACAATACCGAGTGGATACTACCATCTCGGACAGCGTTACGGAGAGATATTCCACGAATACGTGAGGACATTGAAAATCGAATTAAAGCCGAATTAAAAGATAAACAGCTGTGGCTATGTCTTGATGAGACGACAGATTGCAAAAAAAATTCTATTTTGAATATAATAGTGCGCGTATTAGATCCTATTAAACCAAATTTTGCAATTCTATTAGCCAGCAGAAGATTAAAACAGTGTATTAGTAAAGCAATTACGGCCGTAGTTCTCGAAACGTTACAAAAATTTCAAGTGTCAACCAGTCAAACTGTTGTTGTTCATGAGCGATGGTGCAGCAACAATGTGTAGTGTAGGCCGTTCCCTTAAAGAAAAGTGTGAAGGACTTTTACATGTTACGTGTAAAGTCCATGCTTTACATCTTGTGGCACAAACTATTCGAGAGTGTTACCCGGAGGTAGATGCATTAATAGCAAACACAAAAAAAGTGTTTCTCAAAAGTCCTAAGAGGACTAGGGCATTCCACAGGTTATGCCCTGGTATTCGAGAACCACCACAGCCCATTCTTACGCGTTGGGGAACGTGGTTAAAAGCCGCTTTTTATTATAATGAACATTTTCAAGAAGTCAAATCCGTTATTTTGCAATTCGTCCCTGCCGAAGCTAGAGCTATTAGGATGAGCCAGAAGGGATTTCTCGATATTTCTGTTGAAACACATCTAAAGAATATTAGCAACAATTACAAAGGGTTAGTAGACGCGATAGAAAATTTGCAAAATTCTGGATTGTCGTTGGTAGAATCAGTGCAAGTCGTGGACGAAGTTAGTACATTGTTACACAGTATAAACGATGCAACAAGTGGACGAGTTTTAGCTAACTTCGATAGTGTTTTAAAAAAGAATCCGGACTACACGAGATTAAGACAAATGTGCGATGGGGCATCTGCAGATTCCTTGACTAAGTCTAAAGATTATTTTAATTACGCCTGTCTTACTTCGGTAGACGTGGAACGGTCGTTTTCGAAATATAAGAACATTTTTTCGTCTCGGCGAACATCCTTCACCGAGGCAAATGTGGAAACTTATCTGATGGTGCAACTTTTTAAACAAGCCTATCCGCATTATTAAGAAGGATAGAATTTATTTATTATACCTTTATTTACAGTTACATTATTAAGTACAATAGAATAAAAAAAGCGTTCAGTTTCTCAGTTATTTTCCTTATTACATCCCATTTACAACGCATACCGTTTTCAATCAATAAAAAATCATAATGAAAATAAAAACACCTCAGCGTGTACATATATATATATATATCCGCTCTAATTACTAAACATTATTATTGCGTCAGCTTTTATTTTTTTACTCTTGTGTATTAATTTCGAAATATCACATATCTGCTGTGACTCACATATACGCTATTTACAATAAGCGGCCGTTGCGCCTGATTCCGATTCTGTTGGATGGCGCAATTTGGCCCGCTCTAGTAATAAAGCATTCAGGGGACGACATATTTATGCAACCATAAAGAAATGGTCAAACGTCAAACGCACCAACATTTAATTTATCAATTACGCAATATTTAGACTTTAAAACTAATATCGAAAATATTGTTCGAATAAGTTGTGTAAGCACATTTTATCGTTTTAACCTATAGATATTTATGAATAATGCACATTTTTGTACCTATTTCACACCACGTCTAATAAGTAATAAGCATTTTAGTCCTTTAAACATTAGCAAAATTAAAAACCACACTAAAGAAAAGGGTTCCGAATCAATCTAAAGGAATGCGGAGAGGATTTTGAGAAGTATCTGAAAAGGCTGCTAACAAACGTTTTGATGTCTTTTTTGCCAAAAATGTTCGTTAATAATCCTCAAATGCAACCTTAATATATTGTCTACATCTAGTACAGATTATAGAAGTTTTTTAAGAAGCAACTACGACATAAGATTCATATAATTATAAAGTTATTAAAAATTAAATCAAATTCTTTTTAACTTGATTATATTAACAAAAAAAAATTGAAATTGTGATTTTTAAATGACCGTTAAAACACCTGTGACGTCATAATATTTATTTTATTTAAATATATGTATGTTTTAATTTCTAATAATATTGTAAATAAAAAGCGCAAATTTATTAAATATATTCAAAAAATAGACCTTAATTTTATTTATTGCGATCTAATTCATTTCTTTATACGAAAAATGAACACCTGCGTCTAATATTTCTTAGAATTTAGTCTGGCGTATTCGCAGAAATCCTTCGGGCACGTTCGTGCAAGGCCGTTACTTACTACGGCGCCGATCGACGCCTATTCCATTCATTTCTTCCATTCGTTGGTCCTCGTTTGCAATCGGATCCAAGGTCGAATCGGACGCATGGCGCCTTGTATTTCCGAGAACTCGAGCTTGTTTTCGTTGAAATTCGACAGCTGCGCGCTTTCCTGTCGTATTTCATCGGATTTTTGGTTATTTCTTTATTGTTTAATATTGTAGATGATGTGTTTAAATTTTTTATTGAATTCCCGTCTCTACGTAAATATTGAGAAAGAAGAATATAAGCGGGGGTGCGCGTCAGACGTACTCCCACACGTATTCTCTGTTTCACATATTTACGTAGCGGCTTGAACAGTACGGTAGAATATGGAAAAATCAAACTCATAAATGGGATTGTGGGAGGGAGTAGTACTGAGTGGATAGATGTTTCAAGGACGGTAATAATGCCGACAAAGTATTGTGTAAAGTGCAAGGTGTGGCAATTAAATAACCGGACTGGTGCTACACAACATTTTATTGATCACCAATTACATTACGAAGTTTATCTCCTCCAATGTATTTTCCTTGCCGATCCCTACAGCGCTCCATACGAATTTTCCACTGTCGAAAGCAGTGCTGGAAGTCCGATTCTGTCAGCTTGTTGAGAACCTCCGTCGCTTTCGTTTCCACACTGTCAAATCTTGTCCCCTTAAGCTCCGATTTTACTTTAGGAAATAAAAAAAAGTCACAGGGGGTCAGGTCGGGCGAGTACGGTGGGTGGTCCAACACGGTGATGCTGGATTTCGCAAAGAACGCCTTCACAGACAAGGCGGAATGGGCTGGCGTATTGTCTTGGTGGAGCGTCCAGCTCTTCCACAAATGGGTCTTCGTCTTCTCACTCGTTCACGAAGGGTAGTTAGAACCCCAGTTTTTCCCAGTTTCATAAGAAACTTGAGGTTAACTCGTTGCTCGACCTGAACACATTTTTTTCGACGCGACGCTAGCGTAAGGACTTGAACGGGCGATTGCTACAGCGAGACTGAGCGACGTACAACCGTGCCCATCGAGCTCAGGGTGGGGGAAGCATCTACAAGCACAGACATGTTCAAATCTGCAGTGGCGTGCTCGCTGTTTGCGGATAGTAGCACCAGTCCGGTTATTTAATTGCCAAACTTCGTATGTTATAAATTGTTGATGTGCTGGAAGGAATGGGACTGCCGTAAACACTGTAGTACATTGACAATTTAAATAAATATCAACGCTTTCCTCGAAAATTACAAAATGATAAAGAAAACTACAGAATTGACTCTTATAGAGTAACATTAAAACAATACGCTCTCTTAGTATTTTACACCTAACCGTCTATACGTCCTATAAATTTCTCCAGAATGGCTAAAGCGTATAACGAAGATTGTAAGTTGCTTTGCACTCTAGGTATATTATAATAAATTTAACACTACGTCTTCATTAAATATGCTCTTGTGTTTTAGAAGTACATTATTTATTAAACGGAATGTCTACTCGAAGTTATAATTAGAGCGGGCCAAGAGCGCCACGCGCCAGGTTCGCAATCAGCCTGCCGGGCGTATATATGTATGTAAACATAGGTAATTTAAATATGTAATTATTAGGACGAGGACCAAAACCACTGTCTATTACGTCGTGAAGACGCGCAAATATACACCTGCAGTTTGGGTGTTCGTTGATAAATAGGGCGTTTGTTCACAGTGGGCCACTACAAAAAAAAGTTTTATTCATCGACGGCTACGAACTAACAGCGCGCTTATTCATTTACGGATGACGCGCTCTATTCATCAACAAATGACGAGTCTGCAGATGTTACGTTTGCACCACTTCGTGGCATACTAGAAACAAGCGTCGGTGTGCTCGCTTTAGTGATTATGTCTAACGTAACTATTAAAAATAAACGGCCATTACACTACAATGGGAGTACAATTTTCTGTAAAGTTTGTAAAAAGAAACTACTATGCTGGAGCAAACGTGATTGTGAAAGACATATAAATAGCGCACACCACAGAAATAAAAGAAATGGTGTGTCACAACAACGTCAATTTCAATTAGAATTGCTTTTAACGTTTATGGTATGTGGTCTACCACTTCGTATACTTGATAAAAAAGCATTTCGAAAATTCTGGGGTACATACAATACCGAGTGGATACTACCATCTCGGACAGCGTTACGGAGAGATATTCCACGAATACGTGAGGACATTGAAAATCGAATTAAAGCCGAATTAAAAGATAAACAGCTGTGACTATGTCTTGATGAGACGACAGATTGCAAAAAAATTCTATTTTGAATATAATAGTGCGCGTATTAGATCCTATTAAACCAAATTTTGCAATTCTATTAGCCAGCAGAAGATTAAAACAGTGTACTAGTAAAGCAATTACGGCAGTAGTTCTCGAAACGTTGCAAAAATTTCAAGTGTCAACCAGTCAACTGTTGTTGTTCATGAGCGATGGTGCAGCAACAATGTGTAGTGTAGGCCGTTCCCTTAAAGAAAAGTGTGAAGGACTTTTACATGTTACGTGTAAAGTCCATGCTTTACATCTTGTGGCACAAACTATTCGAGAGTGTTACCCGGAGGTGGATGCATTAATAGCAAACACAAAAAAAGTGTTTCTCAAAAGTCCTAAGAGGACTAGGGCATTCCACAGGTTATGCCCTGGTATTCGAGAACCACCACAGCCCATTCTTACGCGTTGGGGAACGTGGTTAAAAGCCGCTTTTATTATAATGAACATTTTCAAGAAGTCAAATCCGTTATTTTGCAATTCGTCCCTGCCGAAGCTAGAGCTATTAGGATGAGCCAGAAGGGATTTCTCGATATTTCTGTTGAAACACATCTAAAGAATATTAGCAACAATTACAAAGGGTTAGTAGACGCGATAGAAAATTTGCAAAATTCTGGATTGTCGTTGGTAGAATCAGTGCAAGTCGTGGACGAAGTTAGTACATTGTTACACAGTATAAACGATGCACCAAGTGGACGAGTTTTAGCTAAGTTCGATAGTGTTTTAAAAAAGAATCCGGACTACACGAGATTAAGACAAATGTGCGATGGGGCATCTGCAGATTCCTTGACTAAGTCTAAAGATTATTTTAATTACGCCTGTCTTACTTCGGTAGACGTGGAACGGTCGTTTTCGAAATATAAGAACATTTTTTCGTCTCGGCGAACATCCTTCACCGAGGCAAATGTGGAAACTTATCTGATGGTGCAACTTTTTAAACAAGCCTATCCGCATTATTAAGAAGGATAGAATTTATTTATTATATCTTTATTTACAGTTACATTATTAAGTACAACAGAATAAAAAAAGCGTTCAGTTTCTCAGTTATTTCCTTATTACATCCCATTTACAACGCATACCGTTTTCAATCAAATAAAAATCATAATGAAAATAACACCTCAGCGTGTATATTATATATATATATATATATATATATATATATATATATATATATATATATATATATATATATATCCGCTCTAATTACTAAACATTATTATTGCGTCAGCTTTTATTTTTTTACTCTTGTGTATTAATTTCGAAATATCACATATCTGCTGTGACTCACATATACGCTATTTACAATAAGCGGCCGTTGCGCCTGATTCCGATTCTGTTGGATGGCGCAATTTGGCCCGCTCTAGTTATAATAATGTTAGAGAAACTGCTATATCTTTGTTGGAAACGAAATTTGCATAGGTGAATAATATTTGAATATACAGGATACGATCTCTTTTATCTGTGTAAAAAAGGTATATCTTCACTTTTAAAAAATGACACACAGATTCTCAACTTATTTAGTAGTGTAGATATCGAAATGAAGTTATATTTCATACAGTTCTATCTAACTTCCATAGTTTCCTCTAGTCGTGTATTTTCTTCAGATGAACTAACAATAAGAATTACATCGTAACAGATTCATTTAAAAATGTTTAATTAAATTGGGATTTTGATAAAAGTAAACATCTATTAACAACACCGTATCAAGTTTGAACAGTTAATAAGTTAATTAAAACAAATATTTCCCTCTGATTGTGTCAACTTTGATTAAAACTGGATAAGGTTATATACAATACTACTGCTACAGTTAGTGTACTTACAAATATCTTTGTGTTCTGCATTAGATTTTTATGTACATATTTAGCTTATTTAGTGAGCTTGGTGATTTTATGATTATATCAAACTTATGCCATAGTTTCTTCACGAAAAACTTTCGGGAAAAAACGAGTCTTGGGATACTTTTATATGTTATAAAAACACTTTTTAATTTTCCACATATCTAAAGGACTAATAGCCCGGTCTCATCAGCATGTCTTAAATTATAAGTAAAGCTGGCCACGAGCGGTACCGCGCAGTAGCGTAGAGTGGACCAGGCCTCGCGTTCCACTAGAGTTATTCTGCTAATAGAGATGTTTGCTGCCGCAAATAATTTCGCTCATCTTTTAAATAAAAATTAAATAACACGTGCTCAAACACTTACCATTTTAAGAGTCCTCCGTGAAATCACAAAGTGAATAATGTCTGTTAAATATCTGCAACATTAGATATGTTTCAACTGTTGTTTCGGCAAAACTAGTACGGCATGAGGAAAAAATGCGTTTATATGCAGAGAACGAACGTTCTACATCTAGTGACGTAATATTTGCGTAAGTAAAATAATCTTTCAAATAACTTAACGATTCTGTTGACGCACCTTCACAAATGTGTCTTAATGTGCTAAAATCAGAATTTTTCTCAAAAACACTTTCAAATTTTTCTAGAACAGAAACATTTTTTGCGTCTTCAATCGCGCATAGCTATGCGTGAACATGTTGCACTATTTGTAGAGATTCTTCTAACGGCACCGCAGGATTTTGTAATTTTTCTATTGCATCTGCTAGCCCGAAGTAATTGTCGTGAATGATTTTTAAATCCATTTTAACGTGACTATCTTGAAATTTCGACTGGCTTTTCTGGATAGCGGCAGCTTCCTTTGTATCGAATTATAAAACCACGTTCTTAATATTGTCAAAATATTTATGATGATAAAACGCGGCCTGCAACCATGTTCCCCAACGAGTTAGAATAGGTTCTGGTGGCTCTGGTATACGGGGGCACAGTCTGTGAAATTCGCGAATACGTTTCGGTGATTTGACAAATACTGCTTTGGTATGCGCTATTAAAGCGTCTACCTCAGGATAACATTTTCTGATACTATCCGCCACAAGATTGAGAGCATGAATTTTACACGTAATGTGTAACAAATTAGCAGAATGCTTTTTAAGAGACCGGCCTACAGAAAGCATGTTTGCAGCACCAT
Organism: Dynastes maya; assembly: GCA_029619315.2. Lineage (NCBI taxonomy): Eukaryota > Metazoa > Arthropoda > Insecta > Coleoptera > Scarabaeidae > Dynastes > Dynastes maya. Next base: position 1,501,758 of record JAROYE020000012.1, on the reverse strand, counting down.
CACTCACTAACATCAAGAGTTGGTTTGTTGAAAGTTCAAACTTGTCCAATGTATTTAACACTAACTTTGAAATTACTTCGGCAGTACACTGTTGTATTCGTTTGGAGACTAATAGAATTGAAGGTGCCGATTGATGAGGTTCCAATTTGCGTGCCATTACATTAAGAACAGAATGTTTCTTCCGATCTGTTTGTTTCGTCGACACATAACCACAATTTTGATCTTTCAACTCCGATTTTATTTTTTGTTCAATATGTTCGCGCGCAGATGGCACAATTCTTCGTAACGATGTTCGACTTGGTAATTTGCACTCCGAATAGTTATTCCAAAAGCAGATAAATGGTTCCTTGTCTAGTAAATTAAACGGTATATTACATGCGATAAACGTAACGCATAAATTAAATATATATTTTTCATTGTCTCGTGCGCAATTTCTTTTTGAGACATGCTTTTCACTATTTACGTGTCGTAGACAATGTTGTCTGGACCAACACATTAACGGGATTTTACAGATTACACATTTAATTTTAGCACCTTCATATATTAAGTCTGGAATTTCTGCAATAAATTTTCGAAGTTTGTCCGACCGCGGTCGTTTTGCTGACGAAATCATAATTTTTCTAGGACAGATAAACAATTGCGCAAATGACCGGCAGCGAAAATGTCCGTACTGCTCCGCAGACGAAGTAATACTACCGTTCCTCTCGGTCCGAACTGATTCTACGCCGATGCGCGGTACCGCTCGTGGCCAGCGTTAATTATAAGTAATTTTTAAAGCATTAAGTATCGCTTAAACAAGTAAATTTTATCTATGGCGCATATTTAAGGCACACTTATGCGCAACCACTTTAATGATGTCACCCTTAGATTAAGCAATACTTTTTAAAACACCATACACCTGGTTAGAAAATCAAGTTTTTCTGTAATTTAAGTATTACTAAAATTATTATAATTAAAAATTATAAGATTGGCCATAAAAAACCCAACAAACAATTGATGACGTACTATCCAGTGATATACACTACCGGCCATAATAATTTACCCACCTACATGTTTGCTTGGATTTACAAAAATTATTTATATATATAATCATTTACCCACAAGTAAAAGAAAGATATCACATTAAACAATTCCGCAGAAGACTCCTCTGATACTTAGTTATCAATTGAATCTCCTTAATCCGATAGTTAGGGGCCATAAAAAAAAACCCAAAATGTAATGCAATTATCCTTCACTAATAAATATCTAATGTAGTGCAGGTAAAGATAATAATTCCCTATTTACCCGAACTAGCATTATGAATTTAGATTTAGTGGTTATTGTTCTCTTAAACAGTGATTATCCTTAATAACATTATCGAAAATTTGTATTAAAATGCCGAAGAGAAGAAAGGTGCTTTCGGAAACCCGCACAATGATTGTTGCTTTACATAAATAATCTTGGCCGAAGTAACAGAGATATCGCAAGAAGATTGAAATTAAATCACCAAACTGTTGTCTATAACGTTAAACAATATCAAGAGGCCGGCACATTATTAAATAGAAAACGAATAGGACGGCGGAAGGTGACAACACCAGCGGAAGATCGTCGAATAATTATTACGAGTAAACGGAATGGTATGTAACCCAACTTGCATTCTTTGCAAGCTTTGGTGAATATAACTTGCAGATTAGGGCAACACATACATACGTAATATTATGAATACAGTAAATGCTTATTTCTTGTAGTTTTGTAATGTGACTAATGTGTCTACAATACCTCATATTATTCAAACTTGAAATTGCTTTTAAACCGTTTGTATATTGCTCTAAATAGATCACCCATTTTAAATTGATATGTGATAAAATCCAGATCCTTTTTCTCAATGTTTCACATGGCCTGTGGATTCGAGTGTTATATGAAAACTGATAAGAAAGTCTTTTTTGATAACAAATAGTCTCCACACATACACATCATATGAGTTCGATGAATCGATCCTATTACATTATAAAACATCAATGAAACCCGATAATGGAGCTAACAAATGTACATAATGTGGATATAACTTTCTAGTTAAATATTTGATCGACTTATACCCTCATAAATTGAACGGAAATTTACTTTTTTTTCATGATAAATATGGATATTTTAATGTAAATAACTTCTTCCGTCCACGCACTAGGTGAACACGCTATAGATTCTTATTCAATTCTCCTTATATCTTTGACCTTTTTTGTTGTATACCTGTGTAGTGTGTCTATATCTTTGTTTCATCTCCTAGTGTTTTATATAATTCCCACTTACATATGTACATACATATCCTCTACAGATCCGAGATTTTTAATGTTTTCTATAACTGTTAACACGACTTATACATCATAGTGTGCATTAACTTTCTTAGTAAATTTAAGCTCATTTATGACCTAATCAAATCCATAAAACTACGTAGTGTAGACCAGGTCTGTAGAGGATATTTCAAATCGTCCATTTTGTTTCACATTTGAATATCTTTTATGTTCCTGGCTTGTTATCGTTGGATTCCATACATTTACATTGTTCTGTAATGCCACAAAACCTCCGGTTATAATAACATCTTATCATTGCTAAAAACACATCTTTTGTAATCTACATCCTACATTTAATTGAATTTAAATTAAGAGGAGGAGGTTATTTACGCAATCAAAAATTTTGTTTAACAAAAAGCTTTCACCAATGTTAATAGTCTCAGACATGCAATTATAAAGAGAAATTTTCGTTTGTATGGTATTTCTTAAATAAAAATATAAGATATTTATATTTTCTTCAAGCTTGCTTTATTAGGGAAATTAAAAAAAACAACCAAGGCGATTTTTGCGACTATCTAAAGACATGTTACGCGCGAGAGAATGAATTAAATTTACAAAGTTTGAATTAACGTAGACTTTTATACGGGCAATAAACGTCAGAATCAAAGCATTTCATCTGAAAAAATTCTTTTCAATTTAGTAATCTGTGTACGCTGTACACAAAGTTTATATAAAAACTTTCATAGCCTGAAGCCTGTCCTCTTTGCGCTGCCAGTTACACAAGAGAACATTCCAGATATTACAGGCATGTGAGGTACAGCATTAATGCAAAGATTTTAATCATAACCTTCAAGTTTTCCCCGCGTTTGAAGACTTAGGAGGATAATGTAAATATATGTAAACTATTTCCATGCCTGAATACTGTTGCGGTTTCAATACACGTCCATGCATATAGATTTTAACGTAAACCTTCAGTGAAATAAAGTGCACGTCACGATTAAATTTAAGCTGACGATTTTACTTATTTTTCAATGTTAAATTTGCAACTTTACAATGAATTTTAGCTTCGTTTTTGTGGGTGTTAAAATATGCTATCCTTGGTTTAAATGTTCTTTTAATTTTTATTTAAAAAAATGTATTTAGAAAATAAAAAATGTATATAGGGAAAGTCAGAAATTTTGCCTATGGATGAGTAAGAAAGTCCAGTAGTTGCTGCAACCTCACGCAAAGAACTGGTTGGATCCATGCTAAAATTTCCAGCTATTTTAATCTCCGCCATTTTATCTACTACCTTATTATTACTATGCCTTTTCCTGTTCGTTACTGATCTAGATCAGCTTCAAATTTTGTGCCACGTAGGTATTTTATTTAATGTCAAATCTCAATAGCATTATTTAGTGGTCGTTTGAAAAAACTTAAGACGATGCACTCGTGTATATACATATATATATATATATAAAGGCAATATAAAATATCTTGCATATAGTCTTTATTTGTATTCGCGTAATTTTTTTAAGTAGTTTGAAACTGCGTGTCACTGTAAAGTAAATTGTTCTATTCCTTTTTGAGAGGACACGAGCAGCTTACTTAACTAAAAATAAACCTTAATTCGTAAATTGCACGTAGGCAAAATATGAAATTAATCATTATTATTGACGAAACTTGTCGCAATTTCAAAATTGTTCTTAACCGCATCCCGTAAATTAACGTAATTCATAAAGCAATATAAATCACATTCGTATGTTAGTCGAAATGATACTGTACACGCAGAGAAATGGTTTCTTGCATCGAGAAAATAGATTTTCTTGCAAAAATCGGTCTCTATTATTTAGAAAATATTTTTATTTCAAGATTATAAAAATGTATAACATAAGAAAATAATTTTCTTGAAATTTCATTTGGATTAAATGAATATTTTCTTATGGTCTAAGACAGAAAAATGTTTCTTGCAAGTAAATCATTCAGTTTTAAGTTAAGAAAATGTTCATGTTAAAGGTAGGAATAAAAAAATGATCCAGATCTCACAAGGCGATTGGTTTCGTGTTCAAAAAACGCATCACCAGGTCAGCTGCAAGGATGTCCAATAAAAGAAAAATTACAATAATGGAAAAAAAACCTAAAGTTAATAATGACAATTAGGAGCAAGTGAATGAACTAATGTTACAGTATAATTAAATTATTTCTTTAACAATGTAATTAAATAGGGATTATTTTTATGTAGTTTAATAATGAATGAGTTAATATTAAATTTATTTATCCCTTTTTTATTATTATTCTTTATTATATTACTAGGAAGGCATGACTACATTTCTTGAAAGTAGGTGGCGCCAGGAAATATTTCAGTGCTGTTTTTGAAGATTAGTGGCATAAATTGAGTGATGAATAGTAATGTTGGCAGGAACAACATTATTCTGTAGATAACCTCTACTTTAGCCTTTTTAAAATCACAAGCAATGTGAATAATTTACTGCATTATGTACGGATATGTCGTACTGTTTTAAACAAGGTAAGTACAATTAATAATGTGTATATAAATAGTATGCATTTCAAGAATTCTAATTAAAAAATGCACTATTTTAAGAAAATGAAATTATTGATTTATGAACAATACCTAAACGCTTTCTAAAATTAAGAAAACTCTTTACTATCCTTAAGAAAATATTATTTTGTGTTATAACGGCCATTTACTCATACTAAGAATCGCGTTCTTCAAATCTTCTGCAAAATGTTCACACAATTATCTTAAACAAAGAAGTACAATTATTTCATTACAAGTATATACTTCTCTTAAGCGGAGAAAAAAACGCCAAGAAAATATTTCTTTTGATTTAAAACAGTTATTGTATTGTGAATAATTGAAACAGTAATTGTCTTGAATTGAGGCGGGCAGTCTTGATACAAGTAAACGTTTCTCTGCGTGTATACTCTAAAAATACACCACTTTTTCACTTTACATGCCGCGACTTAAAAATGTTTGGGTTTGTATTAATAGGTAACAACGAGATATTTTAATTTATTGATAATAGTTTAGATGTAGATAAAAGTATAACCCAAAAATCCACTATAATATATTGGTATAACCGGCAGTGTAAATGATTCGGTTGAGCTTTAATATGTGAAGGTTTTATTTCTATAAAACGATATATAAAGGTGATTAAAAAGAATACACTTTATGTTAATATTATTATCAGACATTTTATCTATGTATAATCACATGAATTAGGTAAATAGACATTATTGATTATGTACATTTTTTTATATTCTACAGTTTTATAATCTTGAAATAAAAATCTATTTTCTTGATGCAAGAAACTATTCCTCTGCGTGTGTGTTTTATGCTCAATCATGTTTAAAAAGAATTATTAAGATTTTACGTAAATGGTACAAGGTAAAACATGCTGCGTATATATAAATGTGATTGTCAGAATTTCTACAATTGCGGTTAGAAGACAAGGTCAAGGTTCTATGACTGATCGGGGCTTGTTTATAATGTATGCGAATATCAATGTGTTACATGCATTATCAAAACAAAAACAAAACGCCTTTTAGCAGTAACATTGATGGAAGTGGTTAAAGATAATAGATTTAGAAGACTAAAAACTAGAACTTCAAAGGAAATTGATAATTTTGGATATTAATATAAATGAAAACAAATAAATATATTAATTATTTGACCGTGATCATTTTTTAAAATCATTGTTTAGAACAATAATCCTGCTTCATGGTCCTTCCATAGCAATGGAAATGCACTTTAGAATGTTGTATTTCGTCGCAGCACTCTATGCATTTTAGCAAAAAAACTTATCTGCGTAGTTTCATATTTAATTTACTACAGAACGGCACATTTTACAGGATGTTTTATTAAAAAAAATAATAAACACTGCAACGATTTCGATTGCCGTTTTGTAAACGCTTATTGACATAAAAAATATGCGGGGTGTTTTTGAAAACTTTTTCTTTAAATTAGTCACGGAAACAATTATGTATTTTCCACTCGTTCGCTAGGTGGCAACGTTGTATATAAAGTATATCATAGCAGATGCCATACATTTTAATTTACGTGCGTCCCTCTTTAAATCATCTGTTATCATCTTATCGTTACGATAAAACCGATTTTATATTAACCGTTACGACAATTACCTGAAATTTAATTTATTTTTTTGTAGTGTTTGGGCATGCACTATAATGAGTGGTGGTCGTTCCCTACTTACAAGACGAAGAGGGAATATGTGGGTCAGATCGGGGATCCTTTTGGCGGTAATCTTCTTCATCTGGATCCAGATGCACATTTTAACAGTCAACAACCCCTCAGTTCAGAATCAGGAGTATGCCAATGAATCCAGCGCCATTCTCGATATGGTTCCGCTGGTCTTGCACAAGTTCCTTACGCCGCGACCACGAAATATCACACATTCTAATGGCAGCATCATCAATACGGCCTACAAGCCACCGTTGAATATTACCGAAATAAAGAAAATCATCGCACAATATAATTTACAGCAAACTGTTTACAACGAAGATATATTCGGACCACTGCAAAATGATTCTGTTATTATTGTCGTACAGGTATGTAGACAAGTATATTTAAAAGTTGCAGTTTTATGTTAAATTTTTTAATAGACCCTTTTATCTATAAAAATGTTGCACTACCAGCATTTTCTATGCAAAATGGTGCTCCACCCCACATAGACAATAATGTAAAAACACTACCACGCAACACATTTGGCGATGTAATTAGTAGCCTTTCTTCTAGGTCGCCAGATATGAATCTGGCGGATTACCTCAAAGAAAGGGTATTTCTTAGTAGACCTACTATTCGTGATGAACTGAAACAATCGATATCACATATCATTGAGAAATGAAATTTCTTTACGAATAATTTGATGTTTTATTCTTGCAGAATCCAAAAATTTGACAATTTCAAACTGAGAAGTTATTTTTGAATAACCCTACATCGGGTGATCTAAGATGGGTGGCGAGGTACCATATATGAGGAGCTAAGAGTCGTCATAAGAAAAGTGGCCAAGAAAAAATGCTGGAAACTATTCCTACCGCTACCCATCTTGGATCACCCGGTATATTACGTACATACAGTGGCCAACTTTCGCTTATATTACAGCATTTTATGCAATTATTTCCAGGTGTGTTTTAAAAATTCGTCAAATCGTAATGTAACTCAATTCTCACGTCAATTTACTGAGATATTTTCATCCTAAAATAAACTCCGGTTTCCGTTATATGAGCTTTAGATGAATTTCTTAATTTTTTCATCTTAATACTTTATAATTTGCCATTAATTAATTAATTTTAATGCTAATCTAAATTTCTAACACTATTAAAAAGGATAGAAATAATTGCTAGAGCAAATTTCGACACTATAAATAACTTTAGTACGTGTAAATACCAATGGAACGTATTGAAATCGTATTATTTAAATATTTACTCTTTTATTATATACAAAAGGTGCATGGAGAACTGACATCTTGATATAATAAAGTCTGTTTAAATAGAATCCGAAAAGCTGGTTATTATATTTCATTTTATATTTCCACAGATATTTTTAATATTCGCCTTCTTTTCTATTACACTCATTTTTTGCGACTATATCTTTGGTGGCATGATCCAGCACAATTTTTTCTCCATTTTGCGGTTACCAGTTTGTTTTTCCGAGAAGTAATGAATGGCCAAACGATTGTTTTGACCTTTCGAACAAAACGAGTCAGCTTTGGGTATTTTTTCCTACTGAAAAATGAAAAAAAAAAAAACTCCAATTATCGAAGATGTTGAAATTGCATTATTAATGTCACGTTTACTATATAATAGCACATTTGCGGCTTCACATGTGTACATATATTTCATTGAAGCTGTATACTTTTATAGAATAGATAATTGCAAATCAAGTACTTTCTAATATGAATATTGAAACAAAAACTGTATAATTATTTATTTCCAGGTTCATGATCGTATCAAATATCTAAGGCATTTGATTGTCAGTCTAGCACAAGCTCAAGATATATCTCAAGCTCTCCTGGTCTTCTCCCATGACATCTACGATGAAGAAATTAATAGTTTGGTACAAAGCATAGATTTTTGCAAAGTCATGCAGTTCTTTTATCCGTTCTCGATACAACTCCACCCTAACGAATTCCCAGGTGCCGATCCTAACGATTGTCCGAGGGATATTAAAAGAGAAGAGTAAGTGAAGTTGAAATTTGCCAGTTACTTAAATAACTGTTGAGGGTCACATTTTAGAGCATTGATCAAGAAATGTAACAACGCGCCATTTCCTGACTTATACGGGCATTACAGAGAAGCCAAATTTACGCAAACAAAGCACCATTGGTGGTGGAAAGCTAATAGGGTTTTTAATCAACTAGAAGTTACTAAAAATCACACGGGGTTGGTGGTGTTTCTGGAGGAAGATCATTACGTTGCTGAAGATTTTATCCACGTTTTGAAGTTGATGGATAGTACATGCAAGACATCTTGCCCCCAATGTAATATCTTATCTTTGGGAACTTACTTGAAAACGTTTTCATATTATGGGGACCCTAAGAAGGTAAATATAATCGCTTCATTTTATGGTTTCGTTAAATTTTATAACATGTTTTGCTTTTTGTTCGAGTTGGCTTAACCATAGCACTCATCAATTAAATTTTGTGGTTATAGCTTTTCGTATTAATAACTACAAATATTCTGTGTTGTAAAATTTTCAAAATTTTGCCCTTGTTACATAAGTTTTTTAAGTAAGTTGTTTTTTGGACCTATTTTAAAAGTTCTTATAACAAATTTTGTTAGAGAACTATTACCCAAGCAAGTTTATATTTGCAGAAGGAAGTATTACGTACTATTAAGCAGCAAGCAGTATTAAATGCAGCCCAAATGCAACCATCTTGGACATTTCAAGTGTTGCCTTCGTTGTATCAACATTCTCAGAAGGTAGCAGATAGCTTGCCTTCATTCTGAGATATTAATCTTTTAAGTTCCCATCTTGGGATAGCATGGTTTTGTTTTGTTTGGCATGTATACTCATTAGTAGAGCGGGCCAAATTGCGCCATCCAACAGAATCAGAATCAGGCGCAACGGCCGCTTATTGTAAACAGCGTATATGTGAGTCACAGCAGATATGTGATATTTCGAAATTAATACACAAGAGTAAAAAAATAAAAGCTGACGCAATAATAATGTTTAGTAATTAGAGCGGATATATATATATATATATATATGTACACGCTGAGGTGTTTTTATTTTCATTATGATTTTTTATTTGATTGAAAACGGTATGCGTTGTAAATGGGATGTAATAAGGAAATAACTGAGAAACTGAACGCTTTTTTTATTCTGTTGTACTTAATAATGTAACTGTAAATAAAGAATAATAAATAAATTCTATCCTTCTTAATAATGCGGATAGGCTTGTTTAAAAAGTTGCACCATCAGATAAGTTTCCACATTTGCCTCGGTGAAGGATGTTCGCCGAGACGAAAAAAATGTTCTTATATTTCGAAAACGACCGTTCCACGTCTACCGAAGTAAGACAGGCGTAATTAAAATAATCTTTAGACTTAGTCAAGGAATCTGCAGATGCCCATCGCACATTTGTCTTAATCTCGTGTAGTCCGGATTCTTTTTTAAAACACTATCGAACTTAGCTAAAACTCGTCCACTTGTTGCATCGTTTATACTGTGTAACAATGTACTAACTTCGTCCATGACTTGCACTGATTCTACCAACGGCAATCCAGAATTTTGCAAATTTTCTATCGCGTCTACTAACCCTTTGTAATTGTTGTTAATATTCTTTAGATGTGTTTCAATAGAAATATCGAGAAATCCCTTCTGGCTCATCCTAATAGCTCTAGCTTCGGCAGGGACGAATTGCAAAATAACGGATTTGACTTCTTGAAAATGTTCATTATAATAAAAAGCGGCTTTTAACCACGTTCCCCAACGCGTAAGAATGGGCTGTGGTGGTTCTCTCGAATACCAGGGCATAACTGTGGAATGCCCTAGTCCTCTTAGGACTTTTGAGAAACACTTTTTTTGTGTTTGCTATTAATGCATCCACCTCCGGGTAACACTCGAATAGTTTGTGCCACAAGATGTAAAGCATGGACTTTACACGTAACATGTAAAAGTCCTTCACACTTTTCTTTAAGGGAACGGCCTACGCTACACATTGTTGCTGCACCATCGCTCACGAACAACAACAGTTGACTGGTTGACACTTGAAATTTTTGTAACGTTTCGAGAACTACGTCCGTAATTGCTTTACTATTACACTGTTTCAATCTTCTGCTGGCTAATAGAATTGCAAAATTTGGTTTAATAGGATCTAATACGCGCACTATTATATTCAAAATAGAATTTTTTTTGCAATCTGTCGTCTCATCAAGACATAGCCACAGCTGTTTATCTTTTAATTCGGCTTTAATTCGATTTTCAATGTCCTCACGTATTCGTGGAATATCTCTCCGTAACGCTGTCCGAGATGGTAGTATCCACTCGGTATTGTATGTACCCCAGAATTTTCGAAATGCTTTTTTATCAAGTATACGAAGTGGTAGACCACATACCATAACGTTAAAAGCAATTCTAACTGAAATTGACGTTGTTGTGACACACCATTTCTTTATTTCTGTGGTGTGCGCTATTTATATGTCTTTCACAATCACGTTTGCTCCAGCACAGTAGTTTCTTTTTACAAACTTTACAGAAAATTGTACTCCCATTGTAGTGTAAATCCGCAAATTCACTAAGAAATTTATTAACTTTCGTAGGTAATGGCCGTTTATTTTTAATAGTTACGTTAGACGTAATCACTAAAGCGAGCACACCGACGCTTGTTTCTAGTATGCACGAAGTGGTGCAAACGTAACATCTGCAGACTCGTCATTTGTTGATGAATAGAGCGCGTCATCCGTAAATGAATAAGCGCGCTGTTAGTTCGTAGCCGTCGATGAATGAACTTTTTTTTGTAGTGGCCCACTGTGAACACGCCCTATTTATCAACGAACACCCAAACTGCAGGTGTATATTTGCGCGTCTTCACGACGTAATAGACAGTGGTTTTGGTCCTCGTCCTAATAATTACATATTTAAATTACCTATGTTTACATACATATATGCGCCCGGCAACCTGATTGCGAACCTGGCGCGTGGCGCTCTTGGCCCGCTCTACTCATTAGCTTGATATGTTCTTTTTTTATTGTTTTATTTAGTTTCCACATATAAAAAGCTTATTTAATATTGCCAGCTAGCGTTTAAGGAACCACGATTTGCAGTATGAACGAGATATTTTTTTTTTTTGCATGTAAACCTACGTTAATTTTACATTATCCTTTTCATAGTTTAAAGATGTAATTCCAGGTTGAGGTGACACCGTGGATTAGTAGCAAACACAATATGGGCATGGCTTTTAATCGTTCAACTTGGTTTAAGATAAAGGAGTGTGCTGAATATTTTTGCAAATATGACGACTACAACTGGGATTGGTCATTACAACATGTCTCTCAGTACTGTCTAAGGGAGAAGTTGCACGCTATGGTTGTTCGAGGTCCCAGGGTATTCCACATAGGTGAATGGTAAGTCTTGTTTAACCTGACCAAATATCGTATTTCAAAGTTAAAAATACCTCGCAAAGATGTAGCCTAATTCAATTTTCATGTTTAATGTAATTTACATTAGGAATAAAATTGCTACGTGAAGGTGTATCCTTTTAGTTTTGTAATTTATCCTTTTTTTTTGTACTATATATGTATAACTAAATTTTAAAATAGTTCAATATTGCCGACGAACGAACCTTATACATATGTGCAAACAATACTTTTTGGTAACGGTGTCATTTTATACAGGAAGAATGATTTCATTTGCAACACATCCGCCACTTTAAAATGTTATTAAAATCGTTTCACTTCAAATGCTACATAAAGATATGTACAGCAACTGGCGTTATTATAGTTTTATATCATACGAGCTGGTCATCGTTCGATTTGTATTTCCACTTTCTTATCTCGCAAATTTTGTGCTTCAAAACTACTTAAAATATTCGTTTTTATATTTTCATTAATCTTATTACTGTATTATACTGTTACTTTATTGGAAGTAACTTAATCTAATGAACTATATGTTTTTCAGCGGAGTACATCACAAGAAAAACAATTGCGAGTCAACAGGAGTAATAACTAAAGTTCAAAAAGTCTTGAAATCTGCCTTAAACCACCTCTACCCCAATTATCTAACGCTAACTTACGTATCGCCACTGAAAAAGTCGAAAATCAGGAAAGGGAATGGTGGTTGGGGTGATAGACGGGATCATATGCTTTGCATTGGTATGACTTTGAGATAGTCCAATTTTTTGCTCATACGTATTTATATTTTTAAAACAACAAGGAACTGATTACAAAAAAGAAAAAATCTTGTTCGTGTTTAAGTATTATTTTCATATTGATTTTTAAAACATGTAATATCTAGTCGAACACAAACACACACACACGGTTTTCTTCATAATTCTTTTCAAAAATTGATTCATGTACAACATAGTTTTAGGATTCTCATTGCTGGGTGTTATCTAAACCGTAAACCGCAAAAGCAAAGAAAGAAATTTAATATTTTCTACTTAAACTATAAAAGCAAATATAATAGTATTTATATTGTAGATCGATCTGTAATTTTAGCTGTAGTAAATTTGTTGGCATTCCTAATTGTATAATGTGTGAAGTAAACGAATTCTAAACTAAATATAACTACATAAGTGTCCTAGTTAAGCTCGTTAATTTTGAAGAGCTGAAACCTAAGTAAGGACAACTCTTTAAAATGTTAATATTTCTGAGGTATAGTAAGTTGTTTGATAAAAACATATTTTTCTAAATTTGACAACGATTTGTATAGCATTTTTTACAAATTTAAGGTCATAACAACAAGTGGCCTCTTATTAATATTGCAACGATTTCATTTTTATATATTGTATAAAAATTAATTATTTAAACAAATTTATTCATTAGAATTAGCTGAATTACATAAATAAGATGTAAATGAAACTGGATACAATCAATTGATGACTAGAATTCTTCCTGAATTAGTGTTCGATAAATTCAATAATAATTTGGCCTAATATTAAATTACCAGCTGTGATTTTGTTGATAAACAACTATTTTTCGATAAAAAAAATAATGGCCTAATTAACATTAAACTTTACTATATCTCAGTATACATACTATCTTAAATTTAAATTTATTTTTTAGTATGTACTTAAATCAAAATAAAAAATATCTAGTAGTGATGTAGACGTTTCAAAAATGTTTCTACCACACTTTCAATTAATCGTTATTTTTCTGTTTGTTGTACTGTAAAATGCGTAGATATTACTTCGAATTGATTATAAACGAGAAAAGATTAGAAGAAACATGTTTAAAAATTGATCTTGTTTCGCTATATCGTTTTAGATAAAAAAAAGGTCTAGTCAATTTTTATTGTTTTATTGTATATATATATTCTTATAAGTTGATATTTTTATTACGTTGAAACAGCGTGTTTTAGAAGTTAATAATAATTTTAATACGAGATATCTGTTTACTATGTACTACGACTAATAAACAAAAGTAATATCTACCGTTACCTACGATACTAGAAGACCTGATGGTTCTTCGATGACGTCACGCTGTTTAGGCGATGTATCGCCATGCATGATATTAGCCTAAGCGATAAAAGAATCGTTTTTTTTTTTGCATTTCGTTTTTAAGTTTTGAAGGGCTTGTCAACTGAACCCTTTGCATGCTATTCGATTTTATTTTGGAAAAACGAAGTTTCAAAGCGAGAACCAAACACGTAAGATGTATTTGTGGTCGATATTTAATCGACTAATTATTATTATTTGTAATTGTACATGTATTTGGACGAAACTAAGGTTGAAATGATACTGTAATTGCAATTTTATTCGAAATTTTGTTCAATTTGGTGTTTTACCTAATCTATCTTTCCTATTATGTGGTGTTTTAACAAGTTATTATAATTGTTGCAATACGTCCACTGCTGTGAATATGACATTTACATATATCAGTATCCAAAATGGCTACGTTCGCTGATATAATTTAAATCTCTTCGTGTTCGAAAATAATTTTGTTAAATATAACATAAGAATATAAAACTATTTGAACAATAACATCTTCACGTTTTTTGTCAAATACAACGGACAGTTAGGGAATTGAGTTGGAATAGCATTTTTTTAAGCTTTGGATTTTTTAAGCTTACAGTTATAGTTTCCCCGGTCCTTGAATTTGTAACTGTCGACAAACAAATATCTTCTTTTATTTACAAAGTGTAACTCACACACAAAACACCTAACACCATGATAGGTTACCTCGTTATCGCTTATACAACACTAGAAAAACATTGCAGGTGTCACTGCACAGAATTTTCTTAAATACAACCAATATAATTTGGATAAACCAATTGAAAACGCAGAAATGGTCTCAGTCCGTAAACGCGTTTATATGGCCTAAATATAAATACGTCAGCGCCTGCTGACGTCAAAGCTGTGGGGCCTTCTTTATATCGTAGGTAACGCTAAAACGCATTTTCAATATCGCCGTTAGTAGACAATTCGCAGATGAAGAAACATTTTTACGGTACACTTGCCATAACTATCAAATTATTTTCGAAAAAAACACCGCGTTTTGACGTAGATATTTTTGACGTTAAACACGCCGAAAATAGAAACCCGGCGTAGTATATAAATCTTGTAAAAGTTTATCTTAATACTCCGTAAACTATATTCTAAAACAAGCTGTTTTACGATATCTATGTTAAAAGTTGTTTCTTTTTTTGCACTACAGGGAAATTATCGTTGCCACAATTTGTACTGTGCTCTAATTATAATTAATTTATGTACATATATATAACTATTAGGGTAATTTATTTGAAGATTTATAAATATATTTTTAGCTTTTTAAAACGATTCAAAAATAACGAAAAAATAAAAACAGTATAATCATAATAATAATAAGTCTACGTTTCTCGGGAATGTTTAACTCCAAGCGATTTTGCCTTCCATATTTTAAGATGTAAATGTATTTAAGCACTACGTTTTAAAACGATTTTATAGTCATTGTCATTATCATTATATTTCATTCGATACTCCCAACAGAAAAAGGAAGAAAATTACAACTTGGTGATAGAGATAATTTCATTAGTATAACATTTAAGATAATTTAAGCGTATACAGGGTGGATCAAAAATAACTTGTCATATTATCAGGGGTGACAACTACCTAGCTGCATAAGTTAATAAATAACGCACATAATGTTTCAAAATCATACCACATTAAGTCAACAATAAGTTTTACATTTTTACTGCTTCTGATGATATACTTTTCCGATTCATCCTGTATTGCATATTATTATACGGTTGCCATAAAAGCCCGTGGTATATTTATTAAATTGTAAATACATTTTTATATGTACATTGTACAATATTGAGAAAAGAAGCTTGAATTGTGATATCAGTAGAAATAGAAACAGAAAAATATGTTTATTTTGAACAGATAAAAGAAAATTACTATTCGAAACTGTTTAAATGAGAAGTCTGTGCTCGTTTTTATGTGTTTGTAAGTGTATATATTATATAGTCATATTTTATTCGATTTATCGTTATAATAATTCTTGAATATTCCAATTTTAGCACCAGCGTTAGTTACCAACAGTTTTATGCTATCAAAATATATATAAATATTTATTTTTTGTTTTTCTTTTTAATTATTGTTTGGTATAGAGGTCTTGTAAAGCGAATGCGTACAGCAAAAAAAGTGGGCGTTGCGCCGAGCAAGTGAGAGCGTACATACTTACGCGCGAGTGAGAGAGGGCGCACCGGCGTGATTGACTTGTGATCTCCAATCGCTGAGAAGGAGCAGGTGACTCACTATTTTTTGCTGTACGTATTCGCTTTACAAAACCTGTATATTTTTAAACTTTATTTACTGTTAGTTGGAATTCCAATAAAATTATATATTTTTTTAAACATTATACTAGACTTACTTTTTTTTAGTTAATTAGCCAATATTATATTTGCAAAGTGTAAAGCACGAATACTAGTTTTTCATTAGGTTATAACCAAAAGATAATCCATACCTAGATTAAACTAAATTTATGCCTTACAACCATGCAAATGATTTAGCATTTACATTTTAATTCCGTACTTAAGAAAAAAACTAAGCATGTAACACCTTTCTTTCTGTCAGTACCTAGAATTTCAATTTCAAAAATCATTTAGCAAGATCTCTAACTTTGTATCTATTTCTCTGAATGTAACTTCAAACACAAATGGTCGACATCGTGTCAAGATGGGTTCTAAATGCACCGGCGGTTCTATTTTTCAATTCTAGCGCAACTATTGGAAACAAATTCACTGGCATATCTGAAAAAATGATGTAACGTACAACAATTATTCTCCTTATCATCTTATTGCGTTTAAACATGTCTTTGGTTAAGTTTTTTTCATTGATATGTGAAAAGTTCCAGTATTTATTGTAATATTTATCATGTAATTAAATGATATTTAAAAATTGTATATTTTGTTTAGTTTTTAACGAACCCCTTATCCAATTTTTAGTTAGATCAAAAACCGTTTATGTTAGTAAAGAACACATTTTTCATTTCATCCATAACTCGAACAATGTATTTTATTCATTTCGTATTTTCATTTAACAGGTCGTGTTTCATTGACAATTGATAAATTACTTATACATCCATTATTCCGCAGTAATTATTACAGGAAACCAGATATGCCGCAATAGATTTACGAATGATCGATCCATCTTCCGGTGCCGATCGCGAAATCATAAGATCTACTGTCAAAAGGCGCTCTTTCAATCAAATATGAAATACGAGCTGTTAATACAAACTGAAATATAAGGTAAAATCACTTATCCCAATGTAATAACTCTATATTAACGGAAAAATAATTCCTTTTTTGATGCCCCCTGCCGAATTTATATTTTGCTACTTATCCCTTTGTTGCAGCGAGGTCTTCAATCGCTGTAAGATCTATGGCTTTTACTTGAAAATATGGCAATTGAAAGCACATTGGAGGGAAGTGCTGTTGTCTTGTAAAGATAGTGCAAATTTAGGAAGGCCAACACAATTTTAGGCACATAAAAACAATGCTTTTGCATTCTGAAGCTACCAAAAGCATTTCATTTTCAAATATATTACGCGTACATAGAAAATAATAAGACAAATACATACATAGATAAACACACAAAGTATATAACAAAAGGAACGATAAATAGTTCGACAAACTGTATAGATAAATTGAACAAATTAACAAATAAATAATATAGTAATATAAAGACATATATGAGTAGCATATATCGTCAAGTTAAAGTACATTAAAATGCACTCTGGCTTAACATGTTTTTTTTACCGTGGATTTAAATTGCTTTTCACCTTTCAGTATTGTTAATTATAATTCAGCGATTAGCGGCTCTATCAATTTAGAGATAAATGAACAGAAACAGTCACAATGTTTCTACTTATAATTTATTTATCAAAGTGGTAATATAACTGATATAAGCAAACATGAATAATTACTTTTTATCTCAAGTAAAAGCAAATAATTAAACATACAGATTATGCACCCAGTTGTTTATATAAAATTGAGACATAATCATCAAATTCGGCTTGGTAAAAATTGCCAGCTACTGGTTGTCCAAGATTATATTTAGCTGCAAACTTCCTTATAGAGAATTTACCACGATTATCTCCTGATCTGTAGCAAGAAAGGTGATTTGATATTCAATTGAAAAGAAATGTAAATTAAATAAGATTGATTACCTGTTAGTTAAACGTGGTTCATCAAAGCTTAACTTTCCATTTTGTTTGTAAATAAGAAAGACATAACGATGGAGTCCTATATTAAAAGGGAATTAAAACAGATGGAAAATTTAGCAGCAAAGTTTATTAAAAGATCGAATTACCTGTGCCTTGTGGTGGACCAGACCCAACATATTCAGATAATGTTTCCCCTTTAGAAACATCGTTTCCAGGAATGTTACCTACAAGCCAATGATGCCATTCTCGAAACTTGTGCTCCTTTCTGCTTGGTGCATCAGGGTCTATGAAACGTCTAATTTATTTACATAAAAATCTATATAATGTATTATTACCTGTCATGCAAAGTGTATATAAGGCACTATTATCTGCAGTCCACTTAACTGATGGAATGTCCTTGACTTGTGTTGGTGTTAATACATTTCCAAGATCCACTTTAACTCCACTTGGATAATTAACCTGCATTTAAACATATTTTAAATCATAAACGCTATAGAATTATCAAACTACTTTACTTCTAGAACTTCTCCGGGTACAGAATCAATAACGTCCGCTACTACTTCGTGTTTTTCCATATTTTTAATCACTGAAGAGAAAAAACGTAAAGATACCGGTCTTCTAATAGCAAACATTCTAGAATAACGAGCACATACGTAATATAAATAACATGAAACTTACCAAGCGATGCCCTTATCAAAGTAAATTATTAAGAAACCTTAGGCCAACATCTTAAAATTAAAATAAAAAATACAGATAAAAATAACTTACCTACAGACTAATTATCAGCTCAACGTAAAAGATTGGAAGATGGAGCAAAGTGCGTCTGCTGCTAATTTTCAAATGAAGCTGTGGTGTGATTTTATCACAGAATCGCGGGTTGAAAAGTCACGTTTTCGTGAGTAGTTTGGGTTGACTAAGGTTTAGGTTGCAAAATATTTAAAATAAACAGTGTAATTGTAAGAAAATGATATTTAAATGTTGAATTTTGAATTTAACTTTCTTATATTAATTAATTTAGAAAAGTAGGACCAGAAAATATTTTTAATTAACAATATCAGGCCAAAATTATGGACGCATCTCATTTGAGCGTATCACTGTTTCCGTAAAATGTTCATTATTTATGAAATCCCTAATTGTTTATTATTATTATTCCTATTTTTGAGTATAACATGCAACACATTTCACTGTTCACAAAATTAATTATTTTTTTCACGTTTCTTTAATTAGCGACATCTATCCATTCCATTTATTGGTACTAACTTCACGCAATTGTTAGCGGGAGTATACTCCAAAAGTGCGGTAGTGACTTATTTGAGTGAAATTAAGAAAAAATGCAGGTAAGAGCCCCTGTAAATATTAATTTCTTCATCAAACAAGAGTATTACAAGTCCTTAGTACTTTCAATTATAATTATTGCTTAAAACTTAAAATTTTTCTTCACCGAGCGCATCATAGCTTGTCAGAGAAAAATGGCGAAATTTTGAATATCATTTGTAAAACATATTGAAATTTCAGTGCACGTATTACTTTTTGAATGTCGTATTCAAATGAATTAATTGAAATATACATTTTTTGCGTTGCTGATGGTCAAAATATTCGTACATCTTGAAATTGCAGTAGCGATGGGTGATGACGTAAACGGGAGAACGCGCACTGCGACTCGATGCCCTCGTGTATTTTCCTTGCCTACTGTGTATATTGTACTATGCAACGGAAATACACGAGGATATCGAATCTTTTTGGTATATATGGTATATAGTATGGCGATTCGATGAGATGAGTTTTTATCATAATGGTTTGAAATGTGTTTCTTGTATCTCTACTTTTGTCCAAAACGCGTGTTTTTATATTAAATTTAGTTTACATCATAAAAATGTTGGTGAAGCTCGGAATATGAGGGTCTTTTTGTATTGAAAAAGCTATTGTTACCATTTTTTAAATATTGTATCTAAGTAAATTAATTGAAATATACATTCTTTGTTCAAAATATTGTGGTTCATCTTGAAATTGATGAATTAGTACGTTTCGGAAGATGTATTCAACTAAGAGATGCTATTTGTATGAATTTTTATCAAAACGAAGGCTTGAAATGTATTCACACAATTTCTATTATATTTTTGTATATTTATTTATGTTCAAAACATGTGTTTTTGTGTTAAATTTAATATATATACAAAATTTTGATGAAGGTACGAAATATGAGGGCCTTTTTATATTTAAAAAGCTATTGTTTTAGTTAAAGAAATTGAACTTATAGTTGGTATTTGCAATTGAATGCAATTAGACTCATAAACCATTGTGAAATGCACTGAAACTATATCTAACACATGTAAATCATATTTATTATGATTACTTGAGATTTTGAGGAACTATGCAGGTGGTGAAGCTGTAGAAATGTGTCTGTAAAACAGGATGTGTGTGTAACTATAGCAATGCATGTGCTAGGGAGATGTTTAACCCTCCTGGTGGAAGTGGTATACTTTTTTCCTTGTAGACCGAGCGCTGTTTAGATAAAAAACTTCCTGTTTAAATTTTATAACTTTATACATAGCATGGAATTAATTTGAAATCTATTGGCGGAAGATACTTTGCTTTGTCTACTAATTTATAGATGGCGATGTGATTTACTTTTAAAATTCTATTTAAAAATCATTTTTTTTTTCTTAATTCCTTTTACAATGTATTGTTAAAAAAGTAATTTATTATTATATACGTATTTTACAACAGTTATTCTCGAAATTAAGTAAATCTTGTTGTCATATTTACAGAGCTGCCATTTAATTAGAATCAGACTAAACACTAAACTCTTTATGCCTTTTCTTTCTTGAGTAATACAATCTCTAAAAGACATGGATGATGTCTTATAGGTTTATTTAGATTGTAGCCCTTGCCACCGTGAGGAGGAACTTGCTACCACGTGCTAGTTAAAGGATTACAAAGAGACAGTGGAAGGGCTGCAATTATGCACGTGTTTGATCAAATACATGACAAGTACAACATCCTCGGAGCTCAAGTTACGTATACATAAGTATTAAATACTTGCACGTGGACCTTAGCTTTTATAATTTATTCATTTTTTTTTTCGTTTTCAGCGTTGAAAATTCAAATTTTCAGATTGCATATAATTCAATTAGGTACTGCTTCCTTTCTTTTTCTTGATTAGCATCATTTGCAATTCAATATTTGAAATATTTTATTGCGAAATATGTCTTATAAACAGCGAATTGCATTAAAAATGTAATAGATCTCCAGTCATATCTTCGTTTGAGTAGGGGAAAAACAATTGTTCGTTCTGCTTATCGATCTGTATAAATGAGCACCTGGTTTCTAATCGTAATCAACTACTATAGGGTGGCTATCAACGACGCGTATCGCATAGCGTGCGCCAATAATAGTTTCCCTTACAATAAACGCTCCATTCTTAACAAATAGAAAGGTTAATAAACTGTTACTTTCAATAAAAATTCATTTCTTTGACGTTTTGCCATATGCAGCACATTATGGCTCCATTGTTACCTTAGTACCGATAAGAGTTGGTAATCAATGTGTACGAGACTATTGTACCCACATCTGTATAAGTCCCAATATAGGGTTTTACGTTTCACTAATATAGTTTTATTGCAAAAATTTAAGAAATTGATTTTGACTTGAATTACAATAATCTCTTGAAACTTGCAAAAATAGTGATTTTTTTTCAGATCTAAATTTGCGACATATACCCAGTACTATGTGAAAATTTTTCTATATTTTACAAATTACACTTTTTCTAGATTTTTTTGTAAATTAAGAATTTACCATATTATCTTTTTCCTTCATTCTCAAATTCTTCACTATACTTTATTGTAGACGGTCTGCTCTAATAAACACGTCATTTCGTGTTTTATGTATAGAGCGGGCCAAGAGCGCCACGCGCCAGGTTCGCAATCAGGCTGCCGGGCGCATATATGTATGTAAACATAGGTAATTTAAATATGTAATTATTAGGACGAGGACCAAAACCACTGTCTATTACGTCGTGAAGACGCGCAAATATACACCTGCAGTTTGGGTGTTCGTTGATAAATAGGGCGTTGTTCACAGTGGGCCACTACAAAAAAAAAGTTCATTCATCGACGGCTACGAACTAACAGCGCGCTTATTCATTTACGGATGACGCGCTCTATTTATCAACAAATGACGAGTCTGCAGATGTTACGTTTGCACCACTTCGTGGCATACTAGAAACAAGCGTCGGTGTGCTCGCTTTAGTGATTATGTCTAACGTAACTATTAAAAATAAACGGCCATTACCTACGAAAGTTAATAAATTTCTTAGTGAATTTGTGGATTTACACTACAATGGGAGTACAATTTTCTGTAAAGTTTGTAAAAAGAAACTACTGTGCTGGAGCAAACGTGATTGTGAAAGACATATAAATAGCACACACCACAGAAATAAAAGAAATGGTGTGTCACAACAACGTCAATTTCAATTAGAATTGCTTTTAACGTTTATGGTATGTGGTCTACCACTTCGTATACTTGATAAAAAAGCATTTCGAAAATTCTGGGGTACATACAATACCGAGTGGATACTACCATCTCGGACAGCGTTACGGAGAGATATTCCACGAATACGTGAGGACATTGAAAATCGAATTAAAGCCGAATTAAAAGATAAACAGCTGTGGCTATGTCTTGATGAGACGACAGATTGCAAAAAAAATTCTATTTTGAATATAATATTGCGCGTATTAGATCCTATTAAACCAAATTTTGCAATTCTATTAGCCAGCAGAAGATTAAAACAGTGTACTAGTAAAGCAATTACGGCCGTAGTTCTCGAAACGTTACAAAAATTTCAAGTGTCAACCAGTCAACTGTTGTTGTTCATGAGCGATGGTGCAGCAACAATGTGTAGTGTAGGCCGTTCCCTTAAAGAAAAGTGTGAAGGACTTTTACATGTTACGTGTAAAGTCCATGCTTTACATCTTGTGGCACAAACTATTCGAGAGTGTTACCCGGAGGTGGATGCATTAATAGCAAACACAAAAAAAGTGTTTCTCAAAAGTCCTAAGAGGACTAGGGCATTCCACAGGTTATGCCCTGGTATTCGAGAACCACCACAGCCCATTCTTACGCGTTGGGGAACGTGGTTAAAAGCCGCTTTTTATTATAATGAACATTTTCAAGAAGTCAAATCCGTTATTTTGCAATTCGTCCCTACCGAAGCTAGAGCTATTAGGATGAGCCAGAAGGGATTTCTCGATATTTCTGTTGAAACACATCTAAAGAATATTAGCAACAATTACAAAGGGTTAGTAGACGCGATAGAAAATTTGCAAAATTCTGGATTGTCGTTGGTAGAATCAGTGCAAGTCATGGACGAAGTTAGTACATTGTTACACAGTATAAACGATGCAACAAGTGGACGAGTTTTAGCTAAGTTCCATAGTGTTTTAAAAAAGAATCCGGACTACACGAGATTGAGACAAATGTGCGATGGGGCATCTGCAGATTCCTTGACTAAGTCTAAAGATTATTTTAATTACGCCTGTCTTACTTCGGTAGACGTGGAACGGTCGTTTTCGAAATATAAGAACATTTTTTCGTCTCGGCGAACATCCTTCACCGAGGCAAATGTGGAAACTTATCTGATGGTGCAACTTTTTAAACAAGCCTATCCGCATTATTAAGAAGGATAGAATTTATTTATTATATCTTTATTTACAGTTACATTATTAAGTACAACAGAATAAAAAAAGCGTTCAGTTTCTCAGTTATTTCCTTATTACATCCCATTTACAACGCATACCGTTTTCAATCAAATAAAAAATCATAATGAAAATAAAAACACCTCAGCGTGTACATATATATATATATATATCCGCTCTAATTACTAAACATTATTATTGCGTCAGCTTTTATTTTTTTACTCTTGTGTATTAATTTCGAAATATCACATATCTGCTGTGACTCACATATACGCTATTTACAATAAGCGGCCGTTGCGCCTGATTCCGATTCTGCTGGATGGCGCAATTTGGCCCGCTCTATTTATGTACATTCTTCTTCATTTTTTACGACTCCGTTTTATGTTAGGGGATCATGAATTTATACTTGTTTACATCTTTTGGAATAACACTATATTACGCAAGTTGCACCTCAGAGAATATTATGGAAAATTACTTGATATATTTGATGGAATTTAATGCAATATGATAATCTTGGTCGATTTGGATGGAAATGTGTTATATAGCCTATTTTACACGCCGCAATTTATTGGTTAATTAATTGATCAATAATTGATAAAACAGCAAAAATCGGTCCGATTTCTTCAACAATTTATCGTCCCAGTAACACAAAAATATCTACGAATTTTGTTTTAGTGTTTTAAAGTAAAGTGGAGTTAAATTTCAAAAATTTTCGGGGATTTTTGTAGTAGATAATTTGAATTAAACCATTGAACAAAAGCAGATTGCCAATCTATTGTTATATGCAGATGAAAATTTCCTATTTAATAATTCCCCTCTTCAACTATTAACCAAACTAAACGAGTATCTACGATCGTTAAAAACTTGTCCAATTTATTGTTGAATCTAAAACGGCATATTACCACCGATTTATTGGCCAAGAACTTGTTCAATTAATTGGCCAATAAATCGCGGCGTGTAAAAAAAGGCTTATGAAATCACTTACGTTTCTTTTTCACAAATTCCAAAACTTGAGATGGAGCTTTATTCCACTACCTAAATAATAAATCCATATTTTTGTTTTATTTCGAGAGCTTAATATCTATTTCGATAAGCTTACCTAATAAAAGATTTCGGGTCTTAAATGTAATTTCTGATACATCTGCTCTGACATATGTATAGTTTTTCTGAATAGATACTATAGTTGTTATTTATAAATATCCACGTGCCCAAGTCCTAAAGTACCGTTACATGGTGTTTCATTAATATCATTGCACCCCTAATATCTTCAGAAAACGGCTATGAATCTTAGGGTAAGAATAGGGAAAATTGTCATCTGCAGCTGCTCCGTTTTTGCTATATAAAATCCCGCAACGTACGTATGTACATACAAACATACATACATACATACATACATACATAGACGGTTATTTAAGTAAATAAATCAGTTGAAATTTTGCATACGGTAGATTATTGACTTTCTTAACTTATCAATAATAATACTAGATTTAAAATTAAGATTACGCGGACCTGTAAATGCTCCAGTATATGTTTATGTCTTGTCAACACCGTAATTGTTCAAGAAGACATAAAGGTACAACAATAATAACTTCGTTTATACAAAGCGTAGAATTGGCCTTAATAACATGTCGTAAGAGCAATGTGGTGTATACTATAGCTACATACATACATACATATACATTATAGTGTGGTATTATTTAAAAGAATAACACGGCTTGGGCTTGGTGTACCACTGGAACAATACCTTCAAGCGTCCATATCAAATGCATGTGTAGTACTGTGTAGTTACATATTTGAAAGTCCATAGGTCCATAAACGTTGTGTATGTTTTAATATTACTGGCCTCACGTCAAAGCATTTCATTTTCTCATAGTTGCGATGGCAATTGGATTATTTAACTTGTTTTGTTTCATACATATGTGTATTCTGAAATCTTATTTCAGTATGTGCTGATTGCTCCCTGAAGGCTACATATTGTTACTACAGGTGTTATTAACATTATTATTGGTGGTACGAAATTATCTTGCCTAAATAACTTTGTGTTTCAATAAATTGATTCTATTTATATCTTATGGGTATGCTTTCTTCTAAAATGAGGACGTAAAAACATGCTATCTATTTCCTGGTTCATTTACTTCACTTCTAATGCGTATCTGGTTTAGCATTTTCATTACTAACTGTATTTTTATGGCGTACTGTATTGTATATCACGAACACATGGAGCGAGTTCACTTTCCATTAAACCAGGTTCACATATGGTGCTCAACAATAGGGGAACTCGATTCTGCGGGCGTTACCCTACCCAGAATATTGATTATATATACACATATTAAGTGAGGGGGTGAATTTTCACCATACAATTACTTTTTGCGTTCGTTGAAGAGCTGCTGGTGGTGTAGCTGGCAACGGTGTGGGTTCTATGTCTATTGAATTTTGGGCACGTGCTGATACACCTTTCTCTACTTTAGTATTACCTGTTAATACTTTTTTTAATGCATTTTCGAATGAAGATGCTCTAGAAAGGTTGCAGTCAATCCTTTTGTTGATGGATGTTGAATGTAAATCGAAAAAAAATTAA
Source organism: Dynastes maya (assembly GCA_029619315.2). Lineage (NCBI taxonomy): Eukaryota > Metazoa > Arthropoda > Insecta > Coleoptera > Scarabaeidae > Dynastes > Dynastes maya. The sequence continues at coordinate 1,475,398 of JAROYE020000012.1, read as the reverse complement.
ATATTAAATCTCGTGCGCGTAAATTTATACATATTTTTATGTACTAATTTTATATAATAATATTTTATTTGAATTTGATGAATTAAACATTTCTTGCGGGCCATAATGACATAAAGCTGTTTTTGTAAAGATTCTTCTTCTTCATCTTTTTAGCCTTTTTACCGTGAAGTGTTGAAAAGGTACTGTACGAGTAAGATTTTTCTTAATAATAGAACTACAATTGCTTGTACAGTGTCATCTATAAAGTACGCAATATATGGGAAACTTCTTTATTATTGGTTTTTCGAAAAATAGTTATTCTTGATACAAGTTGCATCCCCTAAAATTAAACCAATAAAATATGGAAAATTTCTAATATTATACAGGGTATAATATTAGAAAGAAAGAAATAACGAAAAATGGTAATTGAAAAAGTTGTTTGGCATTAAAAATTGTAGGTAAATTTAAAGTTAAATTTAATTTTTTACCTATTTTTTCAAATATCGTCTTTAACAAGATGATTTTTGGCAGAAACACTTTGGCAGAAACACACTAAAATAAAAATAATGTGTTGAGAAATTGTTAATTTTTTGAAGGTTAACCAGTAGGTATTAAATGTTCTTTTCGTATTATTATATTATTATTATATATTTTTGAAGACGATATTTGAAAAAATAGGTAACGAAATAAAATTTTACTTAGGTGGCCATGACTTTAAATTTAGGTATAATAATAATAATAATAATAATAATAATAATAATAATAATAATAACAATAATGGTCTTTATTATCCAACAGAAAACAAAGTCTAATTACAGGATAATAATAATAAAGAAAAAAAAGAAAAAGGTGCACAGCACTTCTGGACATAATATACAGGATACACATATACAAACGCCAGTTATTATAAAACAAACAACTCTAATAGCAAAAAAAAAAATGAAAATAAGAACATTGATTAAGAAAAAAAAATACTGAACCAATTCAGTGCCACAGAGTTCCAGTACTTAATTAAGAAAAAAGATCACCATAAAGTTTATTAGCATTCTTCGACATGTGCGTTATTGGGGCTTTAAGTAAAATATTAGTCTTCGCTGTGGGAACAAAGAACGTTTCCGTTTGTCTAGTTTTGTACTGAGGTACAAGAAACCCAACTGCTGCAAGTATGTTCGGGGCATCAATTTTATTAGTAATTATTTTAGCGAGAAATTTAGCGCTGGCTATCTCCCGACGAGTAGTTATAGTTTGCATATTACGTTGTTCCAATAGGCTGTCATAATCTGTTCCGCGTGGTGGATACGTACCAGTGATTTTAAAGGTTAAGTATTTTAGGAACCTCTTTTGTGTCCTCTCAATTGCAAGTTGTTGGTAAAGGTATATTGGGTACCAAACAACAGAAGCATATTCCAATCTAGGGACCACCAGGCTAAAAAACAAGGTTTTAAGAGTTTGAGGATTCAAAAATCCTCGACATGTTCTTATAAGAAAACCTAGCGATCGAGAGGCAGAATTGCAAATAGTAATTATGTTCTCAGAAAATTGAAGTTGTGAATCAAATAGAACGCCCAAGTCTTTAAACTGCGTTGATCTTGATATGGCGACGTTGTCCACCGTGTAGCCAAAAAGCATAGGATTTTTGGTTTTGAAGTATGTAACAACAGCACATTTACTAACATTGAGACGAACCTTATTATTAATACACCAAGAATGGATTCTGTTCAGGTTTGTTTGTAATTTTACTGAGTCAGCGGTAGACGATATCTCCGAAAATAGTTTTAAGTCATCTGCGTATGCGAGAACACCACAATCAAGACAGGATAGGAGATCGTTAATATATATATTAAATAAAAGGGGACCCAAATTGGAACCCTGTGGAATTCCCGAAGAAGCAGTGTATACATTAGAGGTAAAGCCGTTATAGCAGACGTATGCGGATCTATTTTCCAAATAGGAAGCAATGAAATTTGTAATTTCAGATGTAAAACCAAATGAAGAAATTTTGGAGGCAAGTATGCAGTGGTCAATAGTGTCGAATGCCTTGGCAAAATCTGTGTAAATAACATCGACTTGCTGTCTACTATCAAGGGATTGGCTGATGTACTGAGTAATTTCTACCAGATTTGTCACAGTTGACCTACCAGAAATAAAGCCGTGTTGATATGGAGATATATAAGATTTTACAACGTTGTATAGCTTTGAATACAGCAAATGTTCAAACATTTTCGAGCAGGTGGAAAGAATACTAATGGGACGATAATTTGATACGTCACTTTTGTCACCATGTTTGAAAACAGGGGTTACCTTACTTAATTTCCAGAACTCAGGAAAGGTAGAGGTTTTACAACTCAAGTTAAATATGAAAGTTAATGGTGTAAACAAGACAGTTGCACAGTCTCGAATAAAAAAATTCGGAAGTCCATCATGTCCGGCAGTAGTATCGGCTCTTATATCCTTCATTGCGGACAAAACTTCCTCAGCTGAGATTTCAGGAATGCTGAAAGTAAGGGGAACGTTCTCCATGAATTGGGAGCTGATGCCTGGTATACGCGCGCGAACACATCTGCAAAAGCCTCAACAACGTCTTGAGGTTCATCCAATGTCTCTGGGCCATACTTCATTGTAGCTGGAATTCTGGTATTGCCACTTCTGTAGTGAACATACTGCCAAAACTGTTTCGGATCCGCCACAATATTAGATTCAGTACTTAACATAAACTGCCTATATGCATCTTGAGATTTAATTTTAGTGACTTTACGCAACCTAACGAACTCTTGGCGATATCTATCTGTGCGATACTGTTTCCATTTACGAAAGTAATACCACTTTAGTTTTACTGTTCGAATAAGTTTTCTATCAAACCAAATTGGAAATTTCCGAGGCGATATCGAAACTTTAGGGACGTGTTTATCAACAATAGAATAAATTACTGAGTAAAAATCATTTACAGCTAGATTAGCATTATTATACATATCTAAGAATGACCAATCAACATTTGCAAGTCCATCATGTCCGGCAGTAGTATCGGCTCTTATATCCTTCATTGCGGACAAAACTTCCTCAGCTGAGATTTCAGGAATGCTGAAAGTAAGGGGAACGTTCTCCATGAATTGGGAGCTGGGTATATCTGATGCCTGGTATAACTTTTAATGGTAAATAACTTATACAAATAGCATTTTTCGATATTTTTAAAAATAATGGTACTTTACTATTGGGACAAAATTAAGTTTTCAGGCGTACCCCGTATAATATTAGAAATTTTCCATATTTTATTAATATATGTTTAATTTTAGGGGATGCACCAACTTTTATCAATAATAGCTTTTTTCGAAATTGCTTTAGATCATATTTTTATTAATTATTGAGTTTTTGTTTGAATTTATTTATAGAATGTCGAATATAGTGTACATTGTCAACAGTTTGTCAAATACTTAAAAGCTTTTTTAAATAAATAAACAAATATTTTACACGTCAAAAATTTATTCTGCCCGCTGAGTTATTCCTGGCTACGGCCATGTATTAATCTATTGCCTAGTAATTCCCAAACACTCTGTGTTTGCAGCTATTAAAACAACCATAAAAACTTATCTGAAACACTTCAAATCATTATGTTTAAAAAACATTATAATCCATATACAAACTTATCTATGGGAAAAAAACAACTTGGTAGCGTTGCGGAGAAGTTTACCAAGTGGCAGGTATATTTTGATTATTTCAAGCTCGTTTCGTCTTTGCTTTTACCGCTTTTACCGTACATCAATGCAAAATTACACTAAATGTAGATGGCTTTTGATACGTTGAAGAAATCCACAATTAAACTCTTATTGTTGGAATTGTACAAGAAGCTGGATCCCCAAGCGCAATCTTAAGATTGTAAAATTTTAACAAACCCTACCGTCTGGGGTGCAATGTAGTACTTCACACGTGCCAATATTACAGCTGTTATGTAACTCTAATACGTCTAGTTTGGATTTTATTTAAGACACTGAGAATTCTTTCATTTCAAGAAAGAAATGGCATTTATTTTTAAAAATAATTAAATTTAACGTGTTTTCGTTGTTAATTTCTTATAAGTATATTAGGTTCCTAACCTTTCTTAACATACAAATCAACTTACTGTAGTCGAACGCTTCAATACCGGATCAATACATGCAATATTGACAGTTCCTTGAGTGGGGTGCTTCTTTATACTTACAAAGGGTGAAAATATCCAGACAAGGCTATTTCCGTTGGAATATCGGAAGTACAACTGAGCCGGCAGACGTGTCAAAAGAAAAATCAACGCACCGAATCACTATTTCTTTTCGAAATCATAGCGTACCTTTGTCGTGGGGGCAAGTGGCTTACATCTGACATGAACATGTCACTTTTGAAACGTTTTATTAACTGTTTCACACGTGAAATTGATATGAGTTTTTTTGAGGCATTTTCTTTACATGTTTGAGATGTTACAATTTTCGATGGGCAATATTTTTACCTACTGGAATTCTAGGTTTTATTATTCTACCATAAATAAATTTAATTTGCAAAATATAACTTATTTGATAGTTACCTACTCTTTTTAAAAGTAAAATAGGATTCCTTTTTCAATATAACATTTTCCTTTTTTAAAGTCACTGGACACAGCGACTCTTTCACCCAGAATTCCCAACATTTCGTCAAACGACTGAAAGAGTCGACCGGGTAGATCCTGGTGATTAACTTATCAACTTTGATGTCTAATCCTTATTTACTAAAGTTCCCATACCGGATACAGTATTCATTATTAGAGAATTCCTCATCTCCAATGACCAACCGGATGATCTGGCTGACTTGGTTGAAGCTTGTCTTTCTTCTACCTATTTTCAGTTTCTTGGTAAATACTACAAGCAAGTCTCAGCCCCAGCTATGGGATCTCCTCTGTATCCGGTTGATTGATTGATTGATTGATTGATTGATTTTCTACCAGAGCAGGGCTGGTCTTTACATCCCTAACACTGAAGCTTAGTAGCTTATTGTATTATTCCTGCTTCGGTTTTGTTTTACTTAAACAGGTTAGTTCCCGCAATCAGGCTTAACAGCCTATGTAGTAAATCTTTCTCCATTGGTAGTTCAATTGTGCTTCGCATAGCGAATCTGCGTTGAGCTAACGCTGCACATTCGAAAATAATGTGAGAGCCTGTTTCCTCCTCCTCATTGCAAAGTCTACATAAGGGCTCATCTTTGTAGATCCCCATCTTATGCAAGTGGCCTCTCAAACAGCCATGTCCTGTTAATAGACATGTTGCTGCTCTAAGCTGTATCTTGTTTAATTCAAGCAGGTCAGCAGTCAGATGTTGCGACGGTCTTCCCATCATCCGTTTGCTGTGCTTTTGTCCAGCTGCATGTTTCCAATTTAATTGGTGTTGTGTTATAATCCACTCATTAATTGCACCACGCACTGCACTCTTGGTAATACCTAGACCCGGTTCAGGGCCTATATAATTCATTTTTGAACCTTCCCTCGCTAGCTGGTCTGCAATTTCATTGCCCGCTATGCCCCTGTGCCCTGGCACCCACACCAGTGTGACCTTGTTGTGTTTAGACAGAGCCATTAGGGTTTGCAGGCACTCCCATACTAGTTTGGAGGTTATGCGATAGGATGCTAGTGGCTTTAAGGCTGCCTGACTGTCAGAGAGAATGCACATCGTCTCACACTGCGGTCGCCGACGCAGGCTCTCCCACGCGCAGGTTTGTATAGCATATATTTCTGTTTGAAATACCGTGGTGTATCGCCCAAGTGATACACATACTTTGTATCCCTGGTTTTCCTCATATACACCAACGCCAGATGTAGTGCCCGTTTTGGACCCATCTGTGTACCAGACTAGTGTTCTTGGTTTTCTCCCCTCTCCATCCCTCCATTCTTCCCAATTCAAGAAAACTTTGAAAGGTTTGTCATAGGAGATCCTAGAGATTGTTGTATCACTACCCATATCATAGATAGGGTTTGTTACTACCGCTTCTATTCTGGTGTGCCCAGATCCACTGTGGGATCTCCAGTTGCTTGTATTTTTCAGTCTGTATGCCCCCATTCTGGCTTCTCCCTTGATATAAATCTCAAGAGGAGGTAGGTTTAGCATGGTTTCCATAGCAGCTGTTGGAGTGCTTTTAATAGCTCCTGTTATACAAAGACATGCCAGTCTCTGAATTTTCGAGAGACTAGTTATCGCATGCTTCTGTGTGATCTTAGGCCACCAAACCAGGCAGCCATAAGTTATCATGGGTCTTACCACTGTAGTGTACAGCCAGTACGTCATATGTGGTTTGAGTCCCCATGTTTTCCCAACTGTTCTACGGGTTGTCATTAACACCCTCTTACATTTGTCGGTCATTTTTTGTAAATGTGAGTTCCAGTTCAGTTTAGAGTCCAAGGTTACACCTAAGAACTTAGCCTCCTGACGGATCTGTACTACTTCGTTGCAAAGAATCGGCTCCCTTAAACCGTCCAATTTCCTTCTCTTAGTGAAGGGTACAAGTGCAATTTTTCCAGGATTTACTCTAAGGTTCTCCTTCTTGCACCATACTTCTACCATTTTTAATGCTCTTTGCATTAGTTCTGAGATTATGCTGGCGTTTCTGTATCCGGTAGTCGGCAACATCTTTATGGAAACTCAATTATCTTACAACCTTAAGCCAAAGTATTGGTACAGGTACGTCGGCGACACTTTCGTCATCTGACCTCATCGACACAAATGTTTAAACAATTTCCTATCATTTCTGGACTCCCAACGTGATTCCATATGCTTCACCATGGAGATCTAATAATAATGCCGTTTACCGAAAACCAACGCATACGGATATATATCTCAATGGCCTCTCACACTTCACATCATCCAACCCAAAAACGCGGTGTTTTCAATTCTTTTATTCAAAGGGTCTTTCCATTTCTAACCGTTCCGACGCTAGGGTGTCTCGAAGTTAAGAAAAGAAGATTCCTTTTTTTAAGCTTAAAGCGGTGTAGCTCCCAAACCAAAAGAGGTAGATTGAGGTAATTTGGCTATTTTCACTAGTCAATCAACGCTATATTCTTTAAAAATTTAAATTTGGACTTAAGTATATTATTTATGGGGACCCCGTATAATAATCCTCTTGTAACGAGAAGGATCCGCGTAGGTGTTAATAGCATACGGCGTATTTTATAGGCGGTTTATCACAGTGAGAAACCTTGAATTAATAATCAAATTCTTGTAGAGTTCAGAGGAAGAGGAAATCATTAGTTCTTTTTATTATTTCTCAATAGAGATCAAAAAATCTAACGATTATTTTGCCGGTTTTAAATTGAACACGTCGATCTTCCATCAAATAATTTTACTTTCGTTTAATTAAATTATGCTTCGTATTCATGACCCGGAGGCAGGAATTTTCCTAGTGAGCTATTTCGTTTATGTCCTAGCCGAGCCATCATCAATCGGCTTGCTCACATCTACATAATCTAATTTTGTCCTCTAATTAAGGCCCCTGAACGAAATTGCATTAGCTATTCCTGAAATTGACGCGAGACAAACGAAAAATAAAAAAAAATCAGTAATAACTTTATTTTATCACGTAACGTCGAGACTTATTAAGTCGACAAGTTAAATAAAGTGAATGGTTTTTATTTAGCGCGATGATCTACCAATGATGACATTGACCGTCATTTCCCGCCAAAACATTCGACATTCTTTCAGGTAAATTGCCAGTTTTAATTCAGTGGCGTACCGCTTGGATTTTGCCTTGAATTCATGATCAGCTGTTCGCAAAACGGAAATGTATAAGTAATTTATCACTACTCGATGTGTTTTTAAAATAATATTGTGAATTTTATAACTGAGAATGTTGAACCGATATTTTATTAAATATTTGTAGATAAATGATAAAATAAAATAGCAAAAATTAATAATAATATAATTTCCATTTATAGGATAATATGAAGTTAACATATACAGTCGTATGCAAAACAACAGCAGTATTACAATATAATAATAATAATAATAATAATACTTTATTGATTAAAAGTATCCGAAAGGATAGTAAAATCAATGGTCGAATACAAAAATTCTAACAAACAAAAAAAACAAGAAAAGATCAACCAATCAAACAAAAGTAAAGGAAACAAAAACAAAATAAAGAATAATGCTAAATTAAACTAAACATGAGGATAAATACGAAACGTACCGATGGGGTGGCTTATCCCTATAGATTAGTTGCTAGGGTTGAGAAACTCTTCTACACTGTAGTAGCTTTGCTCTATTAAATACCTCTTAGTAGACTGCTTAAATCTGGCGCTAACTCTTATTTCGCGAGGTAGTTTATTGTATAATTTTTTCCCAGTGCTTGTTAATCCTTTATCAGTGATATGCAGCGTACACCTAGAAATATGGAGATCACTTCTTCGCCGGGTTTCATAGGGATGTATGTCTTTTATAACGGTATACTCCTCCTTGTGATTATGGTGGTAACACACGGCTTCAAGGATATACAAAGACGGAAGGGTTAGAACACGCAACGTTTGAAAGAGAGGTTTACATGATTCTGTAGGTTTTAGCCCGCCCAATATTCTAACAAGTTGCTTCTGTGCCACAAAGACTTTGGCAACAGTAGATGAAGATCCCCAGAGGAGTATGCCATATCCCAACCGCGACTGTATTTCAGTATAATATACAGACAGCAATGTATGTAATGATACTTGATCCTTCAGGCTGCGAAACAGAAACGTTTTGGTATTTAACATTGTCACTAGGTGGTCACAGTGAACATTCCAGAGCAAGTTATCCTGAACATGTACTCCGAGAAATTTTGTTATCTCTGTTTGGGAGATGGGTTTATCGTGAATAGTTACTGAAGCATGTATATTTTGTGTTCGCTGGCGCGTGTGAAAAAGCAAAGAGCTTGTCTTCTCCTCGTTAAGGCTTAGCTTATTGGCACAAAACCAGTCATATAGCCTATTTATGGCACTATTTGCCAATGCCTCGGTCTCAGATAGAGTTGAGCCAGTTGCGAGTACGGTGGTGTCATCCGCATACATGAAAATTAATAAATCAGAGCAGAAGTTATATATGTCATTTGTATATAGGTTGAATAGAACTGGACCCAATACAGTTCCCTGAAAAACGCCATGAGGCACAGGCAGCCAACCGGATCTAACGCTTCTAAGAGATGCCTCCTGTTTATACTGTATCCGAACGTATTGCATGCGGCCGCTAAGGTATGAGCATATCCACTCTAAAGCATTTCCTCTGATATCATAACTATTTAACTTATTCAGCAATATGGAATGTTGTAAACAGTCGAAGGCCTTGCTAAAATCACAAAAGATTGCCAACGGAGAATTTCTTTTATCGATTTGTTCTAGTATGATATCGTAGAATGACAATAGGGCGGTGGTAGTGGACTTGTTCTTCCTAAATCCATGGTGATTCGTATGTAAAATGCTATACTTATCAATAAATGATGTTAATCGTGTCAGCATACAATACTCAAATATCTTTGCTACATTTGATATTAGCGAGATTGGTCTGTAGTTGCGTATATCAGCTCTATTGCCCTTTTTAAAGACCGGGACAACTTCTGACACTTTGAAACATGCTGGAAATACACCATAGGTGAAAGATAGATTTACTAAATAAGTTAATGGTTCCAAAATAAATGTTCCAAATTCTTTCAAAATTCTAGCCGATATTCCATCCGGACCCGAGGTATTTTTGTTTTTTAGCTTGTTGATAATTTGGTTCATTTCAAAAATAGTGTAGGGAAAGAGATACATTGTGTGCGCGTTTTCTGGTATTATGCTGTCAACTGTTATGTCAGGTAAATTGTGTAAAACTTGCTCTGGAATTTGTTGAAAGAAAGCATTAAATTTATCCGCCAAAATTTGTGGATCCTCTACAATGGTCCCATCCTCCTCAATAGTAATGTTCTTGTGATCAGAGTTGGAAGGATTAAAGTTTCGAACGATACGCCACATTTCCTTGGTTTTATTTGCCGATATTTGAATGCGATGATTGTTATATTCTATCTTAGCCCGCCTAACAAGGACCTGGTGCTCTTTTAATTGATTTTTATTCAAATTCCGTAAATCAGGGTACTGTTTTTGTAGAACAAAAAGATCCTTAATTCTGTCACTGGATGTTCTTATTTCATCTGTAATGCTGCATATGTATATAGGTACTGCGCAAGGTAGCGTTTTGGGGCCTTAACTTTTTTTTAATATTGTAATTCTTTTTTTAAGCGTGTTTTCTTATTACAAAAAAAGCGAATAATACGAATGATATTTGGTGCAATTTACAGTAAATCTTGTAGAGAAATTTTTAAAACCCATAATTTATTAACTTGTAACATACATTTTCCAAAACAAAAGCACACTACCAACTCATACAGATACTCATAATTATGAAACTGGAACCTTGTTTGTATAACGCTTTTTTACTAAGCAGTGATAGTTTTCTTGGTGCTTTATTGCTCAAATTGGCTTCTATTCATCTTCTAACTATTCTAGTCATCCTAATCATTCCTACGGCTTATATTTTATGTGTATGCCAATTCCATAGCATTGATGACAATTTTGACAGAGCAACCAAGATTATTTTACTTGAATTTATAAGATTTTTACTTAGGTCCAAGTGAGCTTTATCATTCATACATCACTTTATTATAACATAAAGACTTGCGCTTTTTTAAATATTAGGCAATCCTGAAGAAAATCATTCAAATTTTTATCATTTTTTTATCTTCTAAATGTGTTTTCTCTATATCTTGTGAGTTTGAGTACGCAATTTAAGATTTATGTCATTATAATTGCTAGTATAATGGTAAAAGATAAATATTATGACGAAAAGGACATTCTTAAAGCCTGATGGCTAAATTGATTCAAGCTCCTAGAATTTTAATTAAAAAATAATCAAAAATTTGGCGTGGAAGATTCTCAAGTATCAAGTTGTCGATTACAGAATTTTTCAAGACTTTCTAAAGTGATCTTCCTTCGCAACACCATGAACGTTGCTAATTTGAAGAAATGTGGTGAGTTTCCGAGAGAATAAATGATAATAATTTATATCTATGGAAACTTATTATAAGAAAACTATTTTAAATTAAAACAAATGCGAATTTGCATTCTTAAATTTGTTTATTGTATTATAGGTACCATTAAAAAATCTAATGGATACACGCCACTGAAATAGATATTATGGACCTGCGAAGCAGGTTTATGTGAAGGGTAACGACCTGATTTTAGAATCTCGTGTTTGTCGGTTATAGAAATGCCACACGGTGGGGATTATTAAGTAAATAGAAATTGATTAAACATCTCAAAATTCATTGATATCTTGCAGACGAGGTGTAGGTATCCAATTTAAACGGGTATTTCTTCGGATTTTTTTTATAGACGGATCGGTCTTTAGTGGGGAGTTGGGAGATAAACGACTATCGCGGAGGAAGTGTAATTCTTGTGAAACGATGAAATATTTTTGCTTACATTCGAGATTCTTTCGACTTCCCAATATTTGCATATGCATCTAAAGATCTGTATGGATTTCGTGTCTCAAATCGGTGTGATTTTAATGTGAAGCATTAAATAAAAGTAATCATATTTCAACATCGCCGAGGAGGTCTAACGATTTTACTTTTTTTTATTATTTTTATTCTTTAAATACTCTATTTGATTTCGTCCTTTTTCCTGTCTCCAACAAATAAACATAGTTTCTAGGGAATTGATCTTTGCACTTCATTCTTTTGAACAAAATTTCGTGACACATGGGTACTGTGTCTAAAGGAAGTAATACATTAGTGCATGTCATGTTAATTCAATGCTTTTGTAATTTAAATTTTCTACTATTCTGACGGTTTACATACATATGTACAAGTTTAAAGCTGTTTAGGTATAAATAAGATTGGTCTGTAATAAGGGTATGGTTGAATTTTAAAGTTGTACTGAAGGCAACTGCATATCATGTATATTTCTTTGAAACAAACGTTTTATACTTAAAATATTCAATGAAGCAATTTGGTTATTGCTAAAGAAATATAGGTGGAAATATAAATTGCCGTTATAACACAAAACAATATTTTCTTAAGGATAGTAAATAGTTTTCTTAATTCCAGAAAGCCTTTAGGTATTGTTTATAAATCAATAGTTTCATTTTCTTAAAATAAAACATTTTTTACTTAGAATTCTTAACATGCATATTATTTATATGCACGTTATTAATTGCGTTTATCTTGTTTAAAACAGTACGACATATCAGTACATAATGCAGTAAATTATTCACGTTTCGTGTGATTTTAAAAAGGCTAAAGTAAAAATTATCTACGAAATAATGTTCAAACGAAGGTGAACCTAATGTAGAAGTACAGAGGAAAAAAAGTGCCTAGAAGCGATCTCAGTTTATGCCACTAATCTTCAAAAAAAGCAACTGAAATATTTCCTGGCGCCACCTAGTGCCAGTAGTGTGTGTAAAGTAACCCCTATTTAATTACATTATTAAAGAAATAATTTAATTGTACTGTAACATATAAAAAAAATCTTGTTCCTGATTTTGATTATTAATTTTAGGTTTTTCTTCCATTATTGTAATTTTTCTATTATTGGATATCCTTGTAGCTGGCCTGATGATGCGTTTTTTGAACACGAAACCAGTCGCCTAATTTCTCAATAGAACTTTGTGAGATCTGGACCATTTTTTCATTCCTACCTTTAAGTTAAAATTAAATGATTTACTTGGAAGAAGCATTTTTCTGTCTTGAATTTTCTTGATTTTTTTAACTCTAAGAAAATATTTATTTAATCTAAATAAAATTTCAAGAAAATTATTATATGAAAATTATATATAAGAGAATCTATTTTCTTGATGTAAGAAACCATTTCTCTGCGTGCAGCTTTAAAATATTTCACTACTGATTCAATCATCAAATAGTTTCTTTAGATATTTTGAGTAAATGTTAAATTAACTACACACTAAGGCGCGTTTTTTTTCTATCTCTGACAATACTAACAATAATAATTAATAATACTTCTAATTTTCGGAATCACAGTCTTGCACAATCACGCGCGAAAGAAACGATAATAACAACAATAGAGAACAAAGTTCGTTAAATTCCAATAAGGTACAGGTTACAGGTATACGGACGATGGTCGCAGTTGTAATTAATAACAAAACAGTCTTGAACAGGTTCTATTCTATTCAATATATTAATGCGAACGCAATTCTTGTATGTGCAAGGTAAGACATTGAAATTTTGTTAGATAATTTGAAATATTTACAACTTCCTATATAATGCTGTATCGGCCTTAAAGGCATCCTGGTCCATTAATGGTTACTCTTAGACTTTCTGTTCAGAGGCGTGGCTTGTTAGATATAACCGTCACTTGTTATTACGAAATTCTTTTCGACTCTATTGAGCAACAAGAATATTTTTAAACCAAACATGACTTCAGTGTTCCCACATCATTGTAATTTGAAATTTAAATAATACAAAATGGCTTATGCCGTTTGTCGCGTGATTTTTTTTTCCTTCTAGGAAAAGAAAAATGATCAGAAGGCTGCCGTAGGTTGAATGCAATAAATGATGACATACCTGTAAATTTGTAATAAATTAAGTTTTGGACTTATCAATTACATTTTAGATAAATTACTTTCAGGAATATATCTATTAATCAATAAAAATAAAATCAATTTTGTTGTAATTTATAAACATTTCTTTTATTTCTAATTAAATGCATTATTACACATTGATATGCTGTATCAAGAGGTTTTTGTTTCAATGCAAGATTCTGCCTACAAGAATGTCAATGTCTGTGTAATGTCATCCGCAACAGAGAATCCTTACATGAAAGATCATGTAAGGAATAAGCAGTTCATACGATTTAGCTTATTAAATTACATATAATGCATCTAAGAGGAAAATTACAAAAATGTGCAGTGTTATTTACTCTACATATACTTCTATTACTTCCTTTAGCAACACCTGCTCTATTTTTAATTTCATTTTATTTATTCAAAGGGAAACTACATTTTGAAATTGATATACGTAGTAATATAACAATTTTTATTTTTTTATATAATCTCCCCTAACTTCAATATATTTATTACAAGGATCAATTAATAATTCTATACCCTTGTAAAAATAAACTAAAGTTTTTCCCTCAAAATGTTGTATTAGAGCTTTTTGGGACGAGGTTCATCGGGCCGCCTCTGTTCAATTGATTCGATAGAGGATCATAATTAGAGCGGGCCAAATTGCGCCATCCAACAGAATCGGAATCAGGCGCAACGGCCGCTTATTGTAAATAGCGTATATGTGAGTCACAGCAGATATGTGATATTTCGAAATGAATACACAAGAGTAAAAAAATAAAAGCTGACGCAATAATAATGTTTAGTAATTAGAGCGGATATATATGTACACGCTGAGGTGTTTTTATTTTCATTATGATTTTTTATTTGATTGAAAACGGTATGCGTTGTAAATGGGATGTAATAAGGAAATAACTGAGAAACCGAACGCTTTTTTTATTCTGTTGTACTTAATAATCTAACTGTAAATAAAGATATAATAAATAAATTCTATCCTTCTTAATAATGCGGATAGGCTTGTTTAAAAAGTTGCACCACCAGATAAGTTTCCACATTTGCCTCGGTGAAGGATGTTCGCCGAGACGAAAAAATGTTCTTATATTTCGAAAACGACCGTTCCACGTCTACCGAAGTAAGACAGGCGTAATTAAAATAATCTTTAGACTTAGTCAAGGAATCTGCAGATGCCCCATCGCACATTTGTCTTAATCTCGTGTAGTCCGGATTCTTTTTTAAAACACTATCGAACTTAGCTAAAACTCGTCCACTTGTTGTATCGTTTATACTGTGTAACAATGTACTAACTTCGTCCACGACTTGCACTGATTCTACCAACGACAATCCAGAATTTTGCAAATTTTCTATCGCGTCTACTAACCCTTTGTAATTGTTGCTAATATTCTTTAGATGTGTTTCAACAGAAATATCGAGCAATCCCTTCTGGCTCATCCTAATAGCTCTAGCTTCGGCAGGGACGAATTGCAAAATAACGGATTTGACTTCTTGAAAATGTTCATTATAATAAAAAGCGGCTTTTAACCACGTTCCCCAACGCGTAAGAATGGGCTGTGGTGGTTCTCGAATACCAGGGCATAACCTGTGGAATGCCCTAGTCCTCTTAGGACTTTTGAGAAACACTTTTTTTGTGTTTGCTATTAATGCATCCACCTCCGGGTAACACTCTCGAATAGTTTGTGCCACAAGATGTAAAGCATGGACTTTACACGTAACATGTAAAAGTCCTTCACACTTTTCTTTAAGGGAACGGCCTACACTACACATTGTTGCTGCACCATCGCTCATGAACAACAACAGTTGACTGGTTGACACTTGAAATTTTTGTAACGTTTCGAGAACTACGGCCGTAATTGCTTTATTAGTACACTGTTTTAATCTTCTGTTGGCTAATAGAATTGCAAAATTTGGTTTAATAGGATCTAATACGCGCACTATTATATTCAAAATAGAATTTTTTTTGCAATCTGTCGTCTCATCAAGACATAGCCACAGCTGTTTATCTTTTAATTCGGCTTTAATTCGATTTTCAATGTCCTCACATATTCGTGGAATATCTCTCCGTAACGCTGTCCGAGATGGTAGTATCCACTCGGTATTGTATGTACCCCAGAATTTTCGAAATGCTTTTTTATCAAGTATACGATGTGGTAGACCACATACCATAAACGTTAAAAGCAATTCTAATTGAAATTGACGTTGTTGTGACACACCATTTCTTTTATTTCTGTGGTGTGCGCTATTTATATGTCTTTCACAATCACGTTTGCTCCAGCACAGTAGTTTCTTTTTACAAACTTTACAGAAAATTGTACTCCCATTGTAGTGTAAATCCACAAATTCACTAAGAAATTTATTAACTTTCGTAGGTAATGGCCGTTTATTTTTAATAGTTACGTTAGACATAATCACTAAAGCGAGCACACCGACGCTTGTTTCTAGTATGCCACGAAGTGGTGCAAACGTAACATCTGCAGACTCGTCATTTGTTGATGAATAGAGCGCGTCATCCGTAAATGAATAAGCGCGCTGTTAGTTCGTAGCCGTCGATGAATGAACTTTTTTTTTGTAGTGGCCCACTGTGAACAACGCCCTATTTATCAACGAACACCCAAACTGCAGGTGTATATTTGCGCGTCTTCACGACGTAATAGACAGTGGTTTTGGTCCTCGTCCTAATAATTACATATTTAAATTACCTATGTTTACATACATATATGCGCCCGGCAGCCTGATTGCGAACCTGGCGCGTGGCGCTCTTGGCCCGCTCTAATCATAATAAAGAACCATTGTTTCATCTCCTGTGATAGATAATGCAGTCCAAAATCAGCTTCCGGTCGTCTCCACACATGTTTAAAAACGAGCGCGCACATTCGATCCGACGTTCACGTTGTGTTAGACATCATTGCTAATTTCTTCACTTTCAAACGGCGATCTACTAATACCATTTCTTCAATAATTGAAATGTTTTGAGGCGTTATCAGCTCAATTGGCCAATCGGAGCGCTCATCATCATCAAGGGATTCTTGCCCCAAACAGAAACATTTTGCCCACTCTTTTACAGTGGAATATGAAGGAGATAAATCACCATAAACGCCGTCTAAACGTTGTTTAATGTGATTAGGCGTATGCCTTTCTTTTGTTAAAAATTTAATGACCACGTGGTACCCAATTTTCGTTAGCTGAGACATCTTCATGCACTAGTAAAGCGTGACAAACGGTTGCACCGGCAGAGGCGCCATTTTAAAGGAAGCGGCACAATATGAATCACTCTGTGTTTCTGAGCATCAGTAGTTTCGTCCACAGATTTGTTGATTTCTGAACTCGTCTTTTATACAGTCTTTTACTGCACTTTGCACATGTTGTAAATTGTAGCGAAATTGTCTTTTTGTTGGTAGCTTCTATGATGGAACATATTTATCCCGAAGACGAAAGTTTTCATTATCTATTGGGTGTTGTGGGATGTTGCACGTGCTCAACATGAAAATAAAGTCATACAAAAATTGCCAGTACGGAATATTGTTTCTTAAATTCAATTCATGACGTTTACTTTGAATATGACTTCATTCAAATGTCGTGCGCCTTCACATGCGATGCAATTATCATCCGTCCGCTCACTAAGTGGACACGATGTATATAAGTTAATATAAATTTGTTCATTTGCCTTATTAACAAACGTCATACGATCAATAATCTTTTTTATAAGCCTATTAACACTAACGCAAAAACAAACGTGGTTAACGTAATCATTTATTAGCTGTTAAAATTGCGATTATTGCTTTATAAATTAAACACGTATTCATATGTATCTGTTGATTTATAAATATTTATCTGAAAAATATATACCTAAACGTTGAATATCCTTGAACGTTTCAATTTTTCGTATTTCACGTCGCACTTATGCATAACTTTATAATTAAACTTGCAAGCAAGATACATAGGTTGGAATGCAATAAAACAATCTGGTTTGGGTTTGGCGGGAAACAGTTAAGAGACAGAGCTAGCCACAACAAAAAAAAAGAGAGCCGTTAAATTCTATCGGCCAAGGAGACGATGTTCCTTCTTTACCTGCATCCCACCAATGCACACAAGAAGTAAACAGAAATCAGCTGTTAAATCAGCTGTTTTGCCCATCTCTAAAATAAAATTAATTTTTGCATCCATTGAATATTACTAAATACCTCGTTTTAAATTTATCATTCATTAAATAAATTAAAAGCTGCTACTACATCTCATGTGTAAATATTACAGCTGATTTTCCCTAATAGTTGTCCACTTACGTCTACACTACGTGTGTGGTAGATAGAGACGGGGTGTTTTGACCTCCTTTTTGTATTGAATTAATACAATAATATTTTCTAGATAATCGTTTGTTTATCGTAAAGACGAAAAACCAAGACAACACTTCTTTGCATATGCGTTCAAAAACAAGGTTTAACCTTTAACTAACCCTTAACGTGAGAATACCCTGGTGGGACCTGCTGAAACCGGGTTGTTAAAAAAAACAGTACCCAGTAAGAATGTTATAGAACCTGTAACGAAAATTTGGCTATTATTTACGGTTTCTTGTTATAAGAACTTTAGGAAAATAGGTCAAGTTCTGGGAACAGTAAAGTACATAAAATAATGGTTAAATTTATTATAAATAAAGGAAATCATTATATCTTCGTGTTTTCTTAAACGCTGGTCTACAAAATTGTAAATTGGGTATCAATTTCTTTCTTAAACAATCAAAAAAGTTTTCCTCCAGTAGTTATAGAAATAATCTAAAAATTTGCGTTTTTTCTTTGCTAACAAGAAAGGAAACACTAGATTTCTTGAATTATGAGATATTTATACTCCACTTGTTCTATTTTAGATACCCCATAGTCATTGGATATTAAACACCTTTAGAAATGTTTTGAGTTCTTCAAGGAATTGTACCTAGAAACCATTAAAATTAAGCTTATCATTAAATATATTAATTTGGGAAAAACTCATTTTCAGAATTGGTTCTCCTCATTTGGATATTAGTGACATTAGTAGCATTTAATCTAGATTAACTGGTTTAGTTTGGAAGTGCATAAAGAGAGTTTCTCAAGAATTTTAACATTTTTCA
This sequence comes from Dynastes maya, assembly GCA_029619315.2. Classification (NCBI taxonomy): domain Eukaryota; kingdom Metazoa; phylum Arthropoda; class Insecta; order Coleoptera; family Scarabaeidae; genus Dynastes; species Dynastes maya. The sequence continues at coordinate 1,456,741 of JAROYE020000012.1, read as the reverse complement.
AACTCTTCATTTTCGATCTATTACTACTAAAGTTAGAAGAAGGTTTTAAATGATTTTGATATACGAAAACCAAATATTAAATTTAAACCATTTACATTTTAGTTTAGTTTTATCTAGGTTTTTATGAACTTTTAGCTAATAAGACTCTCTTTGGAAGTTAATGTTAATTAAAACATGTTTTGTAGCGTTCTTGCTTAAGATATATGAGTTTGTTTAATGCATTAATATATATAATAAATTGAGATTAAAATATAGTTTATGGAAATATCAACAAGAGCAAAGTCATCTTTCGACTATTCTTTTAATGAAAAAGAAAACTTCGAACGTAAATATATTCCGAAAAATACCTGTGGTTCCATTATTATATCGATGGATTCAGAGATCAAGGGAACAGGTTCAAAAAGGCCTAGGCAACAAAGCAAGTGAATTTTGGATTCCCGCCTTCTTACGAACCACCCACCGCCGTACCCTGCGAGACAAGTGAATTGCCTTTGATTCCATTCTGCTGTAGCGCTACTATTTTGTAGACCGGGGCTTCGGTACAATAGAGATTTTTTTCACTTGCACACGTTTCGAAGTTTGTTTTCGAAAATGCTTTATGTCTTTGTAAAAAAATGTTCGGCGCTGTTGGTTTATGATTAAATTTCCCACGAGTGTAGATAAGGACGATTCAGTAAACTCATCTAATAAACATCCATACATTTGTACAATCAACAAATATTTTATCTGCAAACACTTCTAGTTCTGCGAGCTCTTCTTGACTTGCCAACGTGAAATACCGATTCCATTCAGGCTTCTCTTCATCGATAAAATATTGAGAAAAATTCAGGAAATCTGATATGCATATCAATAAGAAGTTATTACATACAGCTTTACTATTAAATTATATTTATAAATCACTGGCATTGAAGACCTTCATCGCATTTCAAATATAATCATTATTACGTAGACTAAAAATCATTTACCTTAAAATGCCTACTTGATTTGGTAAAGTTTCTTAGCCGCTGGCGCAATTTTAAAATATCCAAAAATCTATAGCAAGCTGACATTCTTCTTTGCCAAGTCGTTGGAAATTGTCAAAAGTATGTCCCAAATTTTTATTTCATAATATCCATTTAACTTGAGACAGATTGATATTTCGAAAACGAAACATTTACGAAGAAATGTAATGCTGTTCTTATGTAATTAAATAACACCCATGTACACAAGGCTATTTAAAGCAAAATAAAAAATTATCATTTAGAAGAAGTATATGTATTACACTAGATATTTTGTTGTTTTCAGCTTTATAAGATCTCTATAGAAATTTTATAAACGAATACGATTTTACCCTGATATATTGTAACATTGCACATTACTATAAACTAAAATTCAATAAATTTTTGCATCATGTAAAGTTGTTCCAAGCTAGGTGGTTCACCTTGCACAGGTGGACACGCTGATATTTCAAATAGATTTATTATTAGTTATTGATTCCGTACTTTATTATTGCCAATTATCCCTTCTGGATATTTTGGAAACATTTTTGAATTTGTTTTGATAATTAAATTATCAAATGACAATTCATACGTTTAATCTTTTAAATGGATTATTTTAAATACAATATTACTTTTAAAGAGAATTTGTTTTGTGCAACATTTTTCGAAAGAAGGTAACAAGTGTATTGCCATGGAATTTTACGCAGACTGAAGGATCCTTTTAGTTTGCCACCCGCATAGCCGACATTTTTAAATGCCTGGGAATACTTCGGTCAGCTGATTGATATGGGTTTCTTCATTCTTGTTCTTGGAAAGGCGGGAACCGTTTCAAGGCAATTTCTCGATATTCTATGTTGTGGAGGGCTTCTCATATTACTTAAATATGTGAGCCGAGATGGGGCCTCGTACAAATAATAAAAGCAAAATAGCCACTTATCACGGTAGATAAAAGAAGCTGTGGCTGTACCTGCAGTTCTGGTCACGTCTTGAAGGTTCAATTTGTCTTCGACTGTGACTCTTATGTACTTAAAAGGGGGATTTATGTGGTTACACTTTGTATAAACATATTTCGTGTATTTCGTTTTTAATAATATTATTTTCCAATAGGGAGAAGTTGTTTTCAAAAGAAAAGGTACAGGTTTATTTATTCTATTGATTTTTGAGAAATTGATGTTAAACCATTTCTATAACCAAATATATAAAACATTGACATTTATCTGATTCAGAAATATATTTTTTTGTATAACTAAGTTATTTATTTTTGAGTTAATGCTCAGAAAACATTTTAACTGTAACTAGGTAATTAGCACATTTTTTGTTGACTTATATCTAGAGCGGGCCAAGAGCGCCACGCGCCAGGTTCGCAATCAGGCTGCCGGGCGCATATATGTATGTAAACATAGGTAATTTAAATATGTAATTATTAGGACGAGGACCAAAACCACTGTCTATTACGTCGTGAAGACGCGCAAATATACACCTGCAGTTTGGGTGTTCGTTGATAAATAGGGCGTTGTTCACAGTGGGCCACTACAAAAAAAAAGTTCATTCATCGACGGCTACGAACTAACAGCGCGCTTATTCATTTACGGATGACGCGCTCTATTCATCAACAAATGACGAGTCTGCAGATGTTACGTTTGCACCACTTCGTGGCATACTAGAAACAAGCGTCGGTGTGCTCGCTTTAGTGATTACGGCCATTACCTACGAAAGTTAATAAATTTCTTAGTGAATTTGTGGATTTACACTACAATGGGAGTACAATTTTCTGTAAAGTTTGTAAAAAGAAACTACTGTGCTGGAGCAAACGTGATTGTGAAAGACATATAAATAGCGCACACCACAGAAATAAAAGAAATGGTGTGTCACAACAACGTCAATTTCAATTAGAATTGCTTTTAACGTTTATGGTATGTGGTCTACTACTCCGTATACTTGATAAAAAAGCATTTCGAAAATTCTGGGGTACATACAATACCGAGTGGATACTACCATCTCGGACAGCGTTACGGAGAGATATTCCACGAATACGTGAGGGCATTGAAAATCGAATTAAAGCCGAATTAAAAGATAAACAGCTGTAGCTATGTCTTGATGAGACGACAGATTGCAAAAAAATTCTATTTTGAATATAATAGTGCGCGTATTAGATCCTATTAAACCAAATTTTGCAATTCTATTAGCCAGCAGAAGATTAAAACAGTGTACTAGTAAAGCAATTACGGCCGTAGTTCTCGAAACGTTACAAAAATTTCAAGTGTCAACCAGTCAACTGTTGTTGTTCATGAGCGATGGTGCAGCAACAATGTGTAGTGTAGGCCGTTCCCTTAAAGAAAAGTGTGAAGGACTTTTACATGTTACGTGTAAAGTCCATGCTTTACATCTTGTGGCACAAACTATTCGAGAGTGTTACCCGGAGGTGGATGCATTAATAGCAAACACAAAAAAAGTGTTTCTCAAAAGTCCTAAGAGGACTAGGGCATTCCACAGGTTATGCCCTGGTATTCGAGAACCACCACAGCCCATTCTTACGCGTTGGGGAACGTGGTTAAAAGCCGCTTTTTATTATAATGAACATTTTCAAGAAGTCAAATCCGTTATTTTGCAATTCGTCCCTGCCGAAGCTAGAGCTATTAGGATGAGCCAGAAGGGATTTCTCGATATTTCTGTTGAAAACACATCTAAAGAATATTAGCAACAATTACAAAGGGTTAGTAGACGGGATAGAAAATTTGCAAAATTCTGGATTGTCGTTGGTAGAATCAGTGCAAGTCGTGGACGAAGTTAGTACATTGTTACACAGTATAAACGATGCAACAAGTGGACGAGTTTTAGCTAAGTTCGATAGTGTTTTAAAAAAGAATCCGGACTACACGAGATTAAGACAAATGTGCGATGGGGCATCTGCAGATTCCTTGACTAAGTCTAAAGATTATTTTAATTACGCCTGTCTTACTTCGGTAGACGTGGAACGGTCGTTTTCGAATAAGAACATTTTTTCGTCTCGGCGAACATCCTTCACCGAGGCAAATGTGGAAACTTATCTGATGGTGCAACTTTTTAAACAAGCCTATCCGTATTATTAAGAAGGATAGAATTTATTTATTATATCTTTATTTACAGTTACATTATTAAGTACAACAGAATAAAAAAAGCGTTCAGTTTCTCAGTTATTTCCTTATTACATCCCATTTACAACGCATACCGTTTTCAATCAATAAAAAATCATAATGAAAATAAAACACCTCAGCGTGTACATATATATATATATATATCCGCTCTAATTACTAAACATTATTATTGCGTCAGCTTTTATTTTTTTACTCTTGTGTATTAATTTCGAAATATCACATATCTGCTGTGACTCACATATACGCTATTTACAATAAGCGGCCGTTGCGCCTGATTCCGATTCTGTTGGATGGCGCAATTTGGCCCGCTCTACTTATATCTAACAGTTGTTTTCTAACAATGTTGACATTTAAAATATAAAAATGAAAACATATTGAGTTATATCACCTCAATCACCAACGCTCAATTCGGGAAGTAGGGCAACGTTTAAGAAGTTGATACGTGCCGTCTTGCAGTAAGGAAAGAACTTTTTGCTCATACCCTTCACTGTCCAGGATCACCGTAGCATTTCCCTTATCAGCTTTTAGTATAGCAATTTTAGGGTCGGATTTCAGGTTTCTTAAAGCCGAAGTTACTTAGGATGGTTTGATTTCGGAGGTTTGGCACGGGCGGAATCTTTCACCCTGGTCATTACTAATGGCACCAAGATTCTCAGGAAAATGCTCAAGATGGCTGTTGTGAAAATTCAATTTTATGAACATGTTGCATCCAAGACTGTGGAAATTTAGAAGCACCGCGCGGTCATTACATTTTTAACAAAAGAAGGGCATACGCCTAATCACGTTTAGACGGCGTTTATGGTGATTCATCTCCTTCATATTCCGTTGTAAAAAAGCGGGCAAAATTTTCCGTTTGGGGCAAGAATCCCTTGAAGCTGATGAGCGCCCCGGTAAGAATTAGCAATGATGTTTAACATTTCTGAAACAAGTATTCACCGAATTCTCCATAACCATTTGGGTGTGCATAAGATTAGGGCAAGATGAGCACCGCATCTTCTTTCTGCTCTCCAACGTGAACGTCGTGTCGAATGTGCGCGCTCGTTTTTAAAGATGTGTAGAGACGACTGGAAACCGATTTTGGAGTCCATTGTAACAGGAGATGAAACAGTGGTTCTGTATTATGATCATCTATTCATAAAAGAATCGGCGACCCGATGAACCTCGTCCCAAAAAAGCGAAGTCGTTCAATCAACGAAAAAGGTGATGGCCACAACATTCTGGAATTGTGAGGGTATTTTAGTCAGTGACTTTAAAGACAGCAATACAACTGTTAACAGCACATATTATGCTTCTTTGTTGCATAAATTGTGCAAAACGTCGAGGAAAATTGACAAACGATGTTCTGCCATACCGCCGCCATTTCGCAAGCTGCCATCCGCGAATGCGGCTTTCAAGAATTGGAATATCCATCGTATAATCCGAACCTGGCTCCTGGCTCCAAGTGATTATTATTTATTTTCTCATTTAAAGAAAGACCTTAGGGGACGTCGTTTTAAGGACGATAGTAAGTTGCAAGCAGCTGTAATACAACATTTTGAGAGATTTCAATGGTATAGAATTTATAGGACGAGAATTTATTGCGCCTACCTCGTAGTTACTTGAAATATATAAAAAGAAAACTATCCAGGAGTAAGATATGTATTTCTCGTCAACAATATCTGAATTCTTCATTACTTAAAATATTCTAATGCATTTTAACTATTGAAAACCAATCAAACAACATTCCCACCGTGAGAAAAGTCCTTTATAAGCGTCATTACTAATTACAAAAGTAAAGGATCATCGTTTATAGGAAATTCCTATTATTATCGTACTCTTGTATACAATACAAAGCGAGCATTTTTATTGAATCTCTCCTGGTAGTGTCGTATGGAATATTGTGTGAACAAGAATTTGGCGCCAATTCTGTGTCAGTGACCTTGAACTGAGGATTTCTTGGAATGAATTTGTGCTGCTTTGTGAAATGTGTTTTATTCCTTCTACTTCTTCTTTTACTGGTTACAGTGCGTATTATATAATTTTAGATTATACCGATTTTTTTCTAAAATTAATTAGAGGTAACTGCTCTTAGCTGACAATCAAATCGGCCATCATTTTCATCCGGTGAAATTATCGTAAACTAAGGACCGGATGCGTTACGACACAAATGAGAAAATTCTCAAAATGATTGTAACACGTAGGTAGTATAAAACCAAATACTGTTAGATCTTCGAAGAAAAAAAACGTTCTACGTGACGACATCTATAAAAAAAAAAGCTAATTTATGCCTATATATCTGATAAACCTCCGGAAATGATTTTAAACTAGTAAGGTGTTATTTTTCTTTTTGAGGTGTAAGAAATATATAAAATTTATTTTTAAAGGAAAGCAAGACATGATATTAGCTTAATATCTTTTGTAATTATTAAAGCTGGCCACGAGCGGTACCGCGCAGTAGCGTAGAGTCGACCAGGCCTCGCGTTCAACTAGAGTTATTCTGCTAATAGAGATGTTTGCTGCCGCAAATAATTTCGCTCAACTTTTAAATAAAAATTAAATAACACGTGCTCAAACACTTACCATTTTAAGAGTCCTCCGTGAAATCACAAAGTGAATAATGTCTGTTAAATATCTGCAACATTAGATATGTTTCAACTGTTGTTTCGGCAAAACTAGTACGGCATGAGGAAAAAATGCGTTTATATGCAGAGAACGAACGTTCTACATCTAGTGACGTAATATTTGCGTAAGTAAAATAATCTTTCAAATAACTTAACGATTCTGTTGACGCACCTTCACAAATGTGTCTTAATGTGCAAAAATCAGAATTTTTCTCAAAAACACTTTCAAATTTTTCTAGAACAGAAACATTTTTTGCGTCTTCAATCGCGCATAGCTGTGCGTGAAGATGTTGCACTATTTGTAGAGATTCCTCTAACGGCACCGCAGGATTTTGTAATTTTTCTATTGCATCTGCTAGCCCGAAGTAATTGTCGTGAATGATTTTTAAATCCATTTTAACCTGACTATCTTGAAATTTCGACTGGCTTTTCTGGATAGCGGCAGCTTCCTTTGTATCGAATTGTAAAACCACGTTCTTAACATTGTCAAAATATTTATGATAATAAAACGCGGCCTGCAACCATGTTCCCCAACGAGTTAGAATAGGTTCTGGTGGCTCTGGTATACGGGGGCACAGTCTGTGAAATTCGCGAATACGTTTCGGTGATTTGACAAATACTGCTTTGGTATGCGCTATTAAAGCGTCTACCTCAGGATAACATTTTCTGATACTATCCGCCACAAGATTGAGAGCATGAATTTTACACGTAATGTGTAACAAATTAGCAGAATGCTTTTTTAAGAGACCGGCCTACAGAAAGCATGTTTGCAGCACCATCACTCACTAACATCAAGAGTTGGTTTGTTGAAAGTTCAAACTTGTCCAATGTATTTAACACTAACTTTGAGACTACTTCGGCAGTACACTGTTGTACTCGTTTGGAGACTAATAGAATTGAAGGTGCCGATTGATGAGGTTCCAATTTGCGTGCCATTACATTAAGAACAGAATGTTTCTTCCGATCTGTTGTTTCGTCGACACATAACCACAATTTTTGATCTTTCAACTCCGATTTTATTTTTTGTTCAATATGTTTCGCGCGCAGATGGCACAATTCTTCGTAACGATGTTCGACTTGGTAATTTGCACTTCGAATAGTTATTCCAAAAGCAGATAAATGGTCCCTTGTCTAGTAAATTAAACGGTATATTACATGCGATAAACGTAACGCATAAATTAAATATAAATTTTTCATTGTCTCGTGCGCAATTTCTTTTTGAGACATGCTTTTCACTATTTACGTGTCGCAGACAATGTTGTCTGGACCAACACATTAACGGGATTTTACAGATTACACATTTAATTTTAGCACCTTCATATATTAAGTCTGGAATTTCTGCAATAAATTTTCGAAGTTTGTCCGACCGCGGTCGTTTTGCTGACGAAATCATAATTTTTCTATGACAGATAAACAATTGCGCAAATGGCCGCCAGCGAAAATGTCCGTACTGGTCCGCAGACGAAGTAATACTACCGTTCCTCTTGGTCCGAACTGATTCTACGCCGATGCGCGGCACCGCTCGTGGCCAGCGTTAGTAATCATGCTTTATATTTCATGATTATATGTATTATGTCAGTATGAATATTCCGAAATGGTAAATTTATTTGCCTTTACAAGGAGAATAACCAAATTTGAAAAAATTCTAACCGACATCCTAGCTTTATAAGCCAAATGTTGTAGGATTATGTTGCAGGGAGTTTTAATTCAGAATATAAAATTACCACATCGTCCATATGTCATTGACCAAATGATATTGCGTATCTCAAAGAACACCCCATCCTATGTAACTTAATATCTTCACATAAGCGTAGTGTAAAGTTTTTAATGGTTTAATAAAGCAAATGGAAGATCTAATATCTCATTCTCACATATTAGTTAATTGCTAATCAAAAAATAAGATATAAAGTAGGTAACAAATAAATTTCACTACCACGGGAAGATATTAACGACTTTCCTTGTAGAGACTAGGAGATTTAGGAATTAAAAATATCATATCTATGTGTGAACGTGGCATGTGGCCCCCATGGGTCGATTGGGGTTCGTTATTCAGGCAACAGATTCTGCCTAGTCACAAACGTTTTAATTTCAGTGATCGTTTTCTTTTTATATTATTTACATTTCTTATCAGTTATTATTTAAATACTAATTTTATGATTGTTTTAGGTTTGTTGTGATTTATGAACACGTAATTGCTTTTATATAAAATGGTTACGTAAGCATTTAAATAAATTTCCGTTAAGAATAAGAACGTCTAGGCTCTTATCGTTTGTTTGTGTGTGCGCAAAAATACTCTGGCTGACCCAGTTTATAAAGCACCACATCCTTATTAGTATATTAATTGCGATTAATTATTTTATGTGTACAATATGGCGGAATCTAAATGAGGAAAATGATTCATCTCACTAGAAGCATGCGTAGAAAAAACAAAAAGATGTTATGAAACGCGTAAAAGCGGCAAATATTAAATAACCCTAATTTGTAACAACTGACAAACGCTAGATCTGCTGCGTGCTAATTGAAGCAATAGTTGAAAAGTCTACGAACTGTTGACCTGCATATTTTATGAAAGCACATGTGTTTGCCAGTATGACTAAACATTACAGTGAAAAAGTTGAAGAAACATTGCTAGAAATGCTTTTGCAGAACCTTTGATATTATAAAATTATTTGGATTTATATACACAACTTACGAACATAACCGACATTTTTGAATGATTTTTATCTTTTTGAAAGTCAATAATCACAAGTATATTTTAGAATTTTGGAGACTGATTTACAAGCATTATTAGGAAAATGTAACATTCCCTTCAAACCAGTAACTTTGAATGTACTATGGTCATTCTAATTAAAGACTTGAACGGGATGTAGCTGACTATGATGCTGACTTTGTGCAATAGGCATCTGAAAGATTTGAATGGGATGTAGTTGATGATCATGAATAGTTTTGTATTGTTGGATAGAAATCAAAAATACTATTGGGGCTATTGGGAATTGCGTAAACTTCTCGAATATTGAGCACCAGTGTAAGAACTACTGGTTCTATGGTTATCACAATGTTGGGTTTAATGATGTGCAGAAGAACGTGGATAAGATTGGCGAAAAATTTGCACACAAAACTTTAGCTCCACTATAATCCAAATCCGGAAATTCATTGATAAATTTAGTAACTTTATCAGCCAACGGTCGTTTATTTTCCTTGCGTACGTTAGACAAACTTATATACATATTTATCTTTATAATAGCGTGTAACGCTGCGAAAGTTTGAAGAGAAACTGTTGGAATAAATCAATAATTCCATTCGCTGAGATACGTCGCGTCGTAGGCCGGGCAACCTTACTTCTAGTAACAAATTTACTTAATTAGAAAATTGTGTAAATGTAAATAGTAACGTTAATAGCATTATTATTGTAAATTTAGATCATTTATAAGTACATTATGATTGTGTGCTTATGAGTTTACAGCGAAATAAAAGGAAATATAAAATAAAATAAGCTGCAGTACAATTTCGTAGGTTGTTCCATTCATAACTTCTCTAAATCTTCACTTCGAATGAGATATTACATATGATCTACTGCGTCGTATTCATATTACATATAAAGCACATGTACTATTTCGTCGTCTGAAGCTGGTATTGTTTATGTAAATTGTCCTTGAGCTAGAAAAACTCTTGTAAATTGTCAGTGATCATCTACCAAGAGACTCAAATGGTTGGTGCATTGCCTACAAAGGAAATAGTCTGATTGGCGTGGTCACTGAACTGCACTAACCACATCTGTTGATAATATATGTTATTGTCTCGTAACGTAAACGTACAATCTGCACTTCACACTTGATTAATAGTTGATCCTGCCTTAATATTAAATGGGCAATAATAAGGAAGAAATGTCACTTTATGTTTGCCGCGATTATAGCAATCCCATATGTAACATCTTAGGAGATTACTTTACTAAATGGCAAGATTTTTTCAGTCTCGCAACATAAACATGTCTATTTACAATGCGGAATGATGAATAAAATAAAAATTAGATGTTTTTGCGAGAATACATACAATGATGTATAAAATTTTTGGACAATAAATACAGGATTTTTGATTTTGGAGCTTATAACACTGTATGTAAATGAAATCATCCACATGAGCATCTTCTTCTTTGATACATTTCAATACCGCAATACAGCAGAATACTTGAGAATCAGTTTGCGAGCAATTTCTTTAAACAAAACATCACCTTCCCATAGTCTAACAATTTGCATCCTTTCGAACTGGGTTATTTGCTTATAATGACCTCGTTGTTAGATCTGGATAGACACTAATACTATCTTAAGCAAGATCTGTACACTTAGGAAAAGCACATGTTATAATGTTACTCTCAAAGAGGTTTTGTAGCAAGTTTTCAAATATTTTAAATGTGATGCAATTCTAATTGCAGAGAGTGTATTCTAATCTCTGCTTTCCTATTCTGACGTATTCATTCATACCTGCAAGATCTGGAAGGTATACTTTTTCCAGAAATTAACGACAAAAGCCATAATCCATGTATCACAACTTCTTAAGAATTCCTTATGTAAAGCAGCAATAAATAAACACCACGAATGAGTGCACTCTAATAGAATGTCCCAACACATAAATTTACCTTCATGTGGTATGAATATAAAAGCTTATTAATATTTGAAACAATAGATAATAGAGATACCACAGGAATTTTAGTGTCTGGCTATAGAGGGACTTTAAACAAGATGGTAAAACTGGATTTTTTAAATTGCCGAGGACTATCGTCGTAAAGGTTGTTTTTATTTAGTGGGTCATGGTTTCACCACATCCGGTATTGTTATTTCATATTCAATTTCCCACCTTCGAAGAAGGGTGCCTCTTAACTAGAAATATTTTTGTGGAGTAATTGCAGATTATGTATTTTTATCATCTTCAGTATAATGTCGGTCTATTTTTAGCACAATTAAACTATAAACATTAGTAAATAAGATAAGTTACATATCTAAAGCATACATAATTTAAAAATAACATTCTTGAAACTACCTGTATAATATGTGACGTATCAAACTTCTGGGAACGAGAATCTTGTTTTAGTAAGAGAATTACATCACCAGTTTGCTATGTGTTATTTATACGATCTTTAGCTTATATGCACTTGGAAAATTATTTTAATCATCTGTTATGTGTAGAGCGGGCCAAATTGCGCCATCCAACAGAATCGGAATCAGGCGCAACGGCCGCTTATTGTAAATAGCGTATATGTGAGTCACAGCAGATATGTGATATTTCGAAATTAATACACAAGAGTAAAAAAATAAAAGCTGACGCAATAATAATGTTTAGTAATTAGAGCGGATATATATATATATATATATATATGTACACGCTGAGGTGTTTTTATTTTCATTATGATTTTTTATTTGATTGAAAAACGGTATGCGTTGTAAATGGGATGTAATAAGGAAATAACTGAGAAACTGAACGCTTTTTTTATTCTGTTGTACTTAATAATGTAACTGTAAATAAAGATATAATAAATAAATTCTATCCTTCTTAATAATGCGGATAGGCTTGTTTAAAAAGTTGCACCATCAGATAAGTTTCCACATTTGCCTCGGTGAAGGATGTTCGCCGAGACGAAAAAATGTTCTTATATTTCGAAAACGACCGTTCCACGTCTACCGAAGTAAGACAGGCGTAATTAAAATAATCTTTAGACTTAGTCGAGGAATCTGCAGATGCCCCATCGCACATTTGTCTTAATCTCGTGTAGTCCGGATTCTTTTTTAAAACACTATCGAACTTAGCTAAAACTCGTCCACTTGTTGCATCGTTTTACTGTGTAACAATGTACTAACTTCGTCCACGACTTGCACTGATTCTACCAACGACAATCCAGAATTTTGCAAATTTTCTATCGCGTCTACTAACCCTTTGTAATTGTTGCTAATATTCTTTAGATGTGTTTCAACAGAAATATCGAGAAATCCCTTCTGGCTCATCCTAATAGCTCTAGCTTCGGCAGGGACGAATTGCAAAATAACGGATTTGACTTCTTGAAAATGTTCATTATAATAAAAAGCGGCTTTTAACCACGTTCCCCAACGCGTAAGAATGGGCTGTGGTGGTTCTCGAATACCAGGGCATAACCTGTGGAATGCCCTAGTCCTCTTAGGACTTTTGAGAAACACTTTTTTTGTGTTTGCTATTAATGCATCCACCTCCGGGTAACACTCTCGAATAGTTTTGTGCCACAAGATGTAAAGCATGGACTTTACACGTAACATGTAAAAGTCCTTCACACTTTTCTTTAAGGGAACGGCCTACACTACACATTGTTGCTGCACCATCGCTCATGAACAACAACAGTTGACTGGTTGACACTTGAAATTTTTGTAACGTTTCGAGAACTACGGCCGTAATTGCTTTACTAGTACACTGTTTTAATCTTCTGCTGGCTAATAGAATTGCAAAATTTGGTTTAATAGGATCTAATACGCGCACTATTATATTCAAAATAGAATTTTTTTTGCAATCTGTCGTCTCATCAAGACATAGCCACAGCTGTTTATCTTTTAATTCGGCTTTAATTCGATTTTCAATGTCCTCACGTATTCGTGGAATATCTCTCCGTAACGCTGTCCGAGATGGTAGTATCCACTCGGTATTGTATGTACCCCAGAATTTTCGAAATGCTTTTTTATCAAGTATACGAAGTGGTAGACCACATACCATAAACGTTAAAAGCAATTCTAATTGAAATTGACGTTGTTGTGACACACCATTTCTTTTATTTCTGTGGTGTGCGCTATTTATATGTCTTTCACAATCACGTTTGCTCCAGCACAGTAGTTTCTTTTTACAAACTTTACAGAAAATTGTACTCCCATTGTAGTGTAAATCCACAAATTCACTAAGAAATTTATTAACTTTCGTAGGTAATGGCCGTTTATTTTTAATAGTTACGTTAGACATAATCACTAAAGCGAGCACACCGACGCTTGTTTCTAGTATGCCACGAAGTGGTGCAAACGTAACATCTGCAGACTCGTCATTTGTTGATGAATAGAGCGCGTCATCCGTAAATGAATAAGCGCGCTGTTAGTTCGTAGCCGTCGATGAATGAACTTTTTTTTTGTAGTGGCCCACTGTGAACAACGCCCTATTTATCAACGAACACCCAAACTGCAGGTGTATATTTGCGCGTCTTCACGACGTAATAGACAGTGGTTTTGGTCCTCGTCCTAATAATTACATATTTAAATTACCTATGTTTACATACATATATGCGCCCGGCAGCCTGATTGCGAACCTGGCGCGTGGCGCTCTTGGCCCGCTCTAGTTATGTGTAAGCCGGGCACAATCGGTCTTCGCAACAGAATCGAATCAGTCGCATGGGCCGCGGGTTATAAACAATGCGCAGCCGACCGAAGTGATATATTGAAATCAATACCCCGGTGTAAAAATAAAAGCTGACGCAATAAAAATGTGTAAATAAAGCGAATATATGTACACCTTGAAGTGTTTTTATTGCTATTATTAGTTTTTTTCCGTTTGAAAACGGCATTTGTTGTATATGTAATGTAATAAGTAAACAAAGTAGTTTCTCCAATAATCTGTTGTACTTAGTATCGTAACAATAAATAATAATATAATAAATAAACGTAACTTCTTAACAGTGCGGATAGGATTGTTGAAAAACTTGCACCATCAGGTATGTTTCCACATTTGTCTCGGTGAAGGTTGTTCGTTGTGATGAAAAAGTATTCTTATATTTCGAGAAATATCTTTGGAGTTAGTTAATGAATTTGCAAATGCACCACCACACATTTGTCTTAATCTCGTATAATCGGATTTATTTTTTAAACACTGTCGAACTTTGGTATAACATGACCGTTTTTGCGTCGTTTATACCGTGTAGCAATGTATAAACTTCGTTCACGATTTGAACTGATTCTACTAACAACAACCTAGTATTTTACAATTTTTCTTGCGCCAAAATAACTCCAAACCATTACTGATCCGCCCCCATGCTTGACTGTAGGTACTACGCATGATTCTGCTGCTCGTTTTCCTTTCGATCTTCGAACGAACGTTTTTTCCACTCACCAACTGTTCAATGTTGATGCTCTCTAGCCCACTGCAGCCGTTTTATTTTATTTTGCTTGCGTAAGAGTGATTTACACAACGCTATTCGGCCAAATAAACCACCCTCCCTTAATTTCCTTTTCAACGCTCAATACTCATTTCAGTCGTTACTTCAGATGGAGTTTTTCGTCTATCCCGTTTACTCGTCATAATTATTCGTCGATCTTCCGCTGGTGTTGTCACTTTCCTGTCGTCCTGTTCATTTTCTATTTCATAATGTGCCAGCTTCTTAATATTTTTTAACGTTATAGTCAACAGTTTGGCGACTTAATTTTAATTTTCTTGCGATATCTCTGTTACTTGTAGGTAAATAATTATACCTCCTAAGTAACAATAAATAAATGATTTTCTAAAATCCACGCAAAAATGTAGGTGGACAAATAATTATGGATGGTAGTGTATTTCGGGGAAACTAAAAGTTAGTGTTTTCTATCTCTAACTTCTATTACCCTAGCTTCTTGTATTTATCCAGAGTTGGAATGTTAATGAGATAAACAATACGTGTATGAAATTGTTTTTTTCATTGTAGGATTAGGCATGTTGGTTTTAGAAATCAGTAAGCTAACAATAATATATCTTTTTGGAAAATCTAGCGTCGAATGGCAAGTAAACTGTTTCATTTAAGAATGTTTTTCTGTACGTGATAAAAGTATATCGAATTGAATTTGCTGTGCAGTGGAAAAGAGTGTTAATGGTGTAAAATTTAACACTTTCGTAGCTGATAGCGTTTTGTTTATTCAATGGAATACCTTTTGCGGTAATACCGAAGCAAATATTTCGTAACTCCTCCACGTATTTTATTAACAAGCTTAAAACAAAGCTCTATTTCATCGAAGCGGCGTACTTATCTTCATACATTGCCAGATATGTAATGCATTTAGCATATGAAATTATAATTCTGGTTGAGTTAGTGCGTTCTCTTTCATCTTCGTTACCTAAATAGAGAAAGGGCAACACTGGCGCATACATAACGGTGATAATTTGTTTGTTAACGTTTGCTTTGAGTTTTTTTTTTCTTCGACTACGTTGCTAAAAGCTTTGGAGGCACATGTGAACATGTGGATGTTTTAAATACGCGAATACCAATAGTGAGGCAACAAACGCAAGCGTTTTTCTAACGAATTTTAAGAAAGTCGCTGCAAATTGAATAGATGTAGAAGGTACACAGCAAATCGTTTCGAACATTGATTTTTATTACATAAAAATACGTAGAAATACATACGCGGATGTCAACAAAACGATATATGCACAAAATGTTATTGTCCTAACATGTTTTCCTATAAGGAGTGGTATATTTCTTCGCTTACCTTTCGTAATGTGGAAATTCAACAAGGAAGTGACAATTTCATCTTAAGAAGAAGAAGCTTTTGCTGTTGTCATCGATTTGACAAATAAAATGGTCTTGGTACATATCTACAAGGTCTTTAGACAATGGTAAATTCGTGTACGAGGGACTTTCAGTAAATAACGAATAACGAATAAATGGCCGTGGAAAAAAAAACAATTTATTCGATAACAATGAAATTTACACTACTCTGAAATGTAGCCTCCACCAATATTTAGGCACTTCTCCCATCGCTTTGTGGGTTTTCTAATTCCAGTGTTGAGGAATTCTTGACCTTCGTGTCCGAATTACTTGTGTACAGCTTGTTTGACCGCTTCGTTGTTAAAAACTCTGGGCGGGCCGAACAGATGAAAATCACTTTACGTTGGAGCAAGTTACAATAGTACTCACTGTTCACAGTACGTTGTCCTTCTAAATAGTCACAACAAATTGGCTAAAAGTAAATGACGAATTCGCTTTACTTCAGCAAACGAAGGACATCAACATGGTATTGATCAAATATCTTTTGGTAGCAAATACGAACAATGTTTAGAATTTAATGTCAACCAGTGGTTAATCGTCATTTCCCCTACCAAGAACGGTTTGTTTATTGACTGAGGAAATACTCGAGTATACAAATACGTACATTTTTTTAAATTAGTCCATCTATATTTCAAACAAGCATTACTATGTAAAGCCTTATCCGCCTATATGGGGGTGAATGCCCTTATGCTTTTTGATTGTGTTTTCAGGCCGGATGTTATGTTATCCGGTTAGGTAGCCACTTGTAAGGTGGTTCTTGGAGACGTAATAAGAGCCTTTCCTTATTTATTAGACCATTCAATATTATATTTCGTCATTCTGCAACAGAATGCTATACACTAGAGCAGACAAGTTGTTGTCATTGTGTAGTATAATGATGCATAGAAAGAAACTTTTATTATTAACAATAACAGGAATATGATAATTCTTTCTATGACAACCAAGGGGTGATCAAGTATTGTAAACCCGTAGATTCAGATATAAAATCCATTTCCTGCAGAAAAACGATTAATATCTCAATGAAAGATAATTGCAATTTGAGTTATATAAGCATGTGCATATCGATGAATCTGTAAAGAATTTCATATACATAACATGACCTCACCAATATAATATCTCATTGCTATAATTAATACCTTAGACGTTAAAAAATGACATCATTCCTTGAAGATTATGCAGGCACTAATTTCGAAACTCAAACACACAATTTTATCTATGTGTAACAACACAATTAAAAGATGCCTTTTCTATGATAGAGAAGATCTCCATTACTTTGCATCGTGAATTTTGTTATTTAATAAAAAATTAACACAAATACTATAAATTTTGCGCAATATTTGTTTAGCACTAGACTATTAACAGTTATATCAATGTCGGTGACAGTGGCACTTATAAATTCGTAAATATTATACATAATAAAGCACTTAATTAAACTAATTTGTATTTGTATCTTTTAGGCAAAAAGTAAACACTTGTTAAATAGAAGTACCCTTGCCTAAGATACTACTAACATTTAAAAAGTTAATAAATAGACAATACCTAAATGCTTTCTTGAATTAAAAAAACTATTTACTATCCTTCAGAAAATATTGTTTTGTATTATAGCGGCCATTTACTTATACTTTCTTGCTTTCTTCAAGATTTTCTTGAATCAAGTTAAGAAATGTCTTAAACAAATAAATACAATTATTTCATTACATGTATGTACTTCTCTTAAGCGGAAAACAAACGCTAAGAGAATGTTTCTTTTGATTTAAAACAGTTATTGTATTGTGGATAATTGAATCAGTAATTGTATTGAATTGAGGCTAACAGTCTTGGTGCAATTCATATCAAAAATAAGAATTTTGTTTTGTGATTGGTTTGAAAATTATACACCGTGATGGAAATGACACAAATCTGTACAATAATTGTTGGAAAAGAATACTAAATTCTTTATTGAAAAGCATTCCAATGTATTTGCGATAATATTGTAGCTAGTTGAAATTTTACTTCAACATAACAGCAAGTATCTCAAACATAAACCATGCCAAGCAATTACTTTTTTGTTACCATCTTAAACTGTACGACTATAAGTTGGATACTTCGCTTTTAATATATAAATAATTGAGAAATCAAGCAGCATATGCATATGTAACGTGGTGCGAAGTGTAAGTACGCTCTTATAGTTCTGAATTTACTTCACATAAGCTTCGTATAGAGATTGCTTTGCGGTTAAGAGGATAAAGCCATTCTCTATCCATCCAGCAGCCCACCACATCATTTCGTAACGTCTCCGGATCACAAGTAAACTTGCATATACACTGACACTCCCATCATGTTATGTGTAAATAACAAAAAATATTTTGTCTAATTCGAGAGTGTGGAACCCATCGTATATGGTTGGCTAACCCACGCTGAGGCAAGTGTAATAAATCAATTTAATTTTTTAGCAACGTAAACTGTACTGTGTTGAATGAAGAATTTCAAATTTTATGTTTTTGTTTGGAACAAACCAAACAACTGTAATATCTTTGCCTATCAGAACTATTACTTGATTGCAATCCAGGGAAGGAATTATGCAAATTGGTAAATTGATGTTAAAAATGCTATGTGGGTGGCTATAAAATAGTTTGATTCATAAACAAATCGCTTGAATGAGTGAATAAGTATTAAAAAAGAAAAATTCTGTGGTGCTGTTTGAATACGTGATTTGATCACATGAAGAACTTTGTAAGGATTGGCCTACAAAATCTGGTCTTTAAAATATTACAGATGTTATTTTACGTTAGCCTCCTTACAAATATGATTGCTGATGTACCTTACTTAATCTTATCTATGGTGTTTCCTAGAAGATTACTTGAAAAATTATTTGACTTGTATGCAAATGTAAATCGTGTTTTTTTGAATATCTTTAATAAATTTCCTGTTACCTTATGATAAGGCAATTACTTCTTAAGTCTCTTATATTGTACTAAAACCATTTATTCCCTTTGTGATTACCAAAGTACCCACCCTTATAAAACAATAATATTAACCAAAATTCCTTGAGAAGAGTAATATTTCCAATATTCTAGGTCAAAATGCATTATATTTATCCACGTGGAACGCAAATTACGTCATAGCTGTACTGAGCCATCCTTGAATACATCTACAATTTTTTTATTTGAGGATTACCTTTTAAGTTTTTACAAAAACAATGAAAGAACAAAAATTTTTGGTACAAATCGTTTTATTGTTTTTCAAAATATTTTCCATTACGATTTATACACTTCTCGAAAGGTTTCTCCTATTCTGAGACAGGCTTATAGAGGTTTTAGCGCGTTCAAACTCCGTCTCTCGTGGACGAGGCCTACACTATAAATAAGTATATAGCGGCTCAAAGAGTAGTAGATTTTAATAGCCAGTCAGACAACGTGACTAGTGCATGAAAATATCTTAGGTAACGAAAATGGAGTACCGCGCAGTCATTAAATTTTTAACAAAAGAAGGCCATACGCCTAATCACTAGAGCGGGCCAAGAGCGCCACGCGCCAGGTTCGCAATCAGGCTGCCGGGCGCATATATGTATGTAAACATAGGTAATTTAAATATGTAATTATTAGGACGAGGACCAAAACCACTGTCTATTACGTCGTGAAGACGCGCAAATATACACCTGCAGTTTGGGTGTTCGTTGATAAATAGGGCGTTGTTCACAGTGGGCCACTACAAAAAAAAGTTCATTCATCGACGGCTACGAACTAACAGCGCGCTTATTCATTTACGGATGACGCCCCTCTATTCATCAACAAATGACGAGTCTGCAGATGTTACGTTTGACCACTTCGTGGCATACTAGAAACAAGCGTCGGTGTGCTCGCTTTAGTGATTATGTCTAACGTAACTATTAAAATAAAGGGCCCCATTACCTACGAAAGTTAATAATTTCTTAGTGAATTTGTGGATTTACACTACAACGGGAGTACAATTTTCTGTAGAATTTGTAAAAAGAAACTACTGTGCTGGAGCAAACGTGATTGTGAAAGACATATAAATAGCGGCACACCCCCAGAAATAAAAGAAATGGGTGTGTCACAACAACGTCAATTTCAATTAGAATTGCTTTTAACGTTTATGGTATGTGGTCTACCACTTCGTATACTTGATAAAAAAGCATTTCGAAAATTCTGGGGTACATACAATACCGAGTGGATACTACCATCTCGGACAGCGTTACGGAGAGATATTCCACGAATACGTGAGGACATTGAAAATCGAATTAAAGCCGAATTAAAAAATAAACAGCTGTGGCTATGTCTTGATGAGACGACAGATTGGCAAAAAAAATTCTATTTTGAATATAATAGTGCGCGGTATTAGATCCTATTAAACCAAATTTTGCAATTCTATTAGCCAGCAGAAGTTTAAAAAACAGTGTACTAGTAAAGCAATTACGCCGTAGTTCTCGAACGTTACAAAAATTTCAAGTGTCAACCAGTCAACTGTTGTTGTTCATGAGCGATGGTGCAGCAACAATGTGTAGTGTAGGCCGTTCCCTTAAAGAAAAGTGTGAAGGACTTTTACATGTTACGTGTAAAGTCCATGCTTTACATCTTGTGGCACAAACTATTCGAGAGTGTTACCCGGAGGTGGAGGCATTAATAGCAAACACAAAAAAAGTGTTTCTCAAAAGTCCTAAGAGGACTAGGGCATTCCACAGGTTATGCCCTGGTATTCGAGAACCACCACAGCCCATTCTTACGCGTTGGGGAACGTGGTTAAAAGCCGCTTTTTATTATAATGAACATTTTCAAGAAGTCAAATCCGTTATTTTGCAATTCGTCCCTGCCGAAGCTAGAGCTATTAGGATGAGCCAGAAGGGATTTCTCGATATTTCTGTTGAAACACATCTGAAGAATATTAGCAACAATTACAAAGGGTTAGTAGACGCGATAGAAAATTTGCAAAAATTTTGGATTGTCGTTGGTAGAATCAGTGCAAGTCGTGGACGAAGTTAGTACATTGTTACACAGTAGTAACGATGCAACAAGTGGACGAGTTTTAGCTAAGTTCGATAGTGTTTTAAAAAAGAATCCGGACTACACGAGATTAAGACAAATGTGCGATGGGGCATCTGCAGATTCCTTGACTAAGTCTAAAGATTATTTTAATTACTTCGGTAGACGTTGGAACGGTCGTTTTCGAAATATAAGAACATTTTTCGTCTCGGCGAATCCTTCACCGAGGCAAATGTGGAAACTTATCTGATGGTGCAACTTTTTAAACAAGCCTATCCGCATTATTAAGAAGGATAGAATTTATTTATTATATCTTTATTTACAGTTACATTATTAAGTACAACAGAATAAAAAAAGCGTTCAGTTTCTCAGTTATTTCCTTATTACATCCCATTTACAACGCATACCGTTTTCAATCAAATAAGAAATCATAATGAAAATAAAAACACCTCAGCGTGTACATATATATATATATATATATCCGCTCTATTTACTAAACATTATTATTGCGTCAGCTTTTATTTTTTTACTCTTGTGTATTAATTTCGAAATATCACATATCTGCTGTGACTCACATATACGCTATTTACAATAAGCGGCCGTTGCGCCTGATTCCGATTCTGTTGGATGGCGCAATTTGGCCCGCTCTAATTATGATCCTCTATCCAAAAATCGATGAAATGGCGGCGACCCGATGAACCTCGTCCCAGAAAACTGTAATACAACATTTTGAGGGAAAAATTTTAGATTATTTTTACAAAGGTATAGAATTATTAATTGATCATTGTAATAAATGTATTGAATTTAAGGGAGATTATACTGAAAAATAAAAATTGTTATATTTTCTATATCAGGCTAAGAATTATGCGGAATCTGTCGGGAACAGGTCTTTTGCAGGGTTAAATGTTCATGTTGCCTCTAGCTCACATGCCGATCCTCTTCAATCATGTTGCGCACAGCATCGATGTTCTAGCATAATTCGACTTTGTCAATGGTTTGGAACTTCCAAATTGATGTTGAATTTCCAGAAATACCAAGGGCGCTATTCCTTAATTATCCATTTGTTTCAAGTAAAGCCAACTCACTGCTTTACTGGTGCAAGCTCTTATATTTTACTGGTTTTTCTTTTTTGTCAATGTATAGTATATTTGTCAATTTACAAGAAGAAAGTAGTAATACTCGAAAGCTCTTTCATCTGAGTCCATATTTACGTTCAATATCTTCATTGCATTTGTCGCTTTTGAAGAAAGGCAATGATTGTTGTGACGTGCCCTTACGGCCTCTGTGTGCGTGAATAATCTTACCGGCGACTACTGACATTGTATCCACGCCTGATATATGTACGCAATAATAAACAATTTTATTGATATTAAATTGCATAGGAACTAGCAGGAAAAACGAATGCGTTGTATACTTCATACATATACGTTCATTTCGTTTAGTAATAATTAATAGTCAAGTCAATGTTGCAAGTATGCAAATAAACGAGGAAATAACGGTTGATAACTCTTACTGGATTCGAAGAAAAAGCCAGCCAGTCACTTCATACTATCAGAAAAGATGAATGCGAGAGCGAAAAGAACAGAGACGTTTAGCGAAAGTATGCGAAATTGCATTCTATTCATAACATTAACTCCAAAACCTGCTTCCTCGGAGACGCATGCCAACATCTAACGCTTATTAATACAACAATCACTTTTTGCTTTTCTTCACTACGCAGTTTGATAATTGCGTGTTGTTAGGAATGCATACCATACCACACACATTGTTTTTGCAACTTGTGAATGTACAGTAAAAGTCTGTTGCATCTTTATTAAGTTCTTCAATGTTGTTAGACTAATGCAAACAGCAACAAACGTTAAGGAGTAATTTTAACAGATGGTATCTCAAGAAAAGGAGAAGTTATGCGTGGCAGGTGGTTGACAAACTTAAAATTCTTCGGCTAGAGCCATAAATGAATATCTAAAAGAAGGTATTGGTATTGGCTAGGGATTCAAAATTATTTTGGAATGTTTCTTATAATAAATATTTTGTTTTAATTTTATTTTTTATTATTTCGAAAATTTAAAAATTCGCTAAACTTTGTATACTATTCCTTTGGAATTCAGCTATTTTTAGATGCACTTGATGTAGCAGATTGACTGTTGATCTTGTGCGAGACAAAGGTCGTTATTTTCTTCTCTCACTGAATAGATGGACCAATGGTTTTCAGAAAATCCTGAAAATCTATCTTCGCAGAACAACTACAAGAACAAAATAATGCAGTATGTTCACCACTTTTTGTAGGTACTGATTTTGTTGGTACATCTGAAAAATGTTCATTGAAATTGACGAGTTCACTTGTACCAAAATGTATTTGCTGTATGATTTTCTTTTGGCGAAAAAGCTTTTTGCGTTAACTGTATACGAGGTAGGCGCCATAAACTCTCGGCCTGATATAGAAAAAATAAACTTGGTAAAGTATAACAATTCTTATTTTTCAATATAATCTCTCCTAACTTACATACATTTATTACAATGATCAATTAATAATTATATATCCTTGTAAAAATAATCCAAAGTTTTTCCTTCAAAATGTTGTATTTCAGCTGCTCGCAACTCACTATCGTTCTTAAAGCGATTCCTTTTTGGATAGAGGATTGTAATACAGAACCATTGTTTCATCTCCTGTGACAATGGACTCCAAAATCGGTTTCGGGTCGTCTCGACACATGTTTAAAAACAAGCGCGCACATTCGACCCGACGTTCACGTTGGAGAGCAGGGCAAATACTTGTTTCAGAAATATTAGACATCACTGCTAATTCCTTCACTTTCAAACGGCGATCTGTTAATGCCGTTTCTTCAATAATTGAAATGTTTTGAAGCGTTATTGGTTCAATTGGCCGACCCATCATCATTAAGGGATTCTTGCCCCGAACGGAAACATTTTGCCCACTTTTTACAGTGGAATATTAAGGAGTTAAATCACCATAAACGTTGTTTAATGTGATCAGGCGTGCGCCTTTTTTCTGTTAAAAAATTAATGACCGCGCGGTACTCAATTTCGTTATCTGAGACATTTTCATGCGCTAGTCACGTTCTCTGGCTGTCTAGTAAAAACTATTGATTGATTGATTGATTGATTTTCTACCAGAGCAGGGCTGGTCTTTACATCCCTAACACTGAAGCTTAGTAGCTTATTGTATTATTCCTGCTTCGGTTTTGTTTTACTTAAACAGGTTAGTTCCCGCAATCAGGCTTAACAGCCTATGTAGTAAATCTTTCTCCATTGGTAGTTCAATTATGCTTCGCATAGCGAATCTGCGTTGAGCTAACGCTGCACATCGAAAATAATATGAGAGGCTGTTTCCTCCTCCTCATTGCAAAATCTACATAAGGGCTCATCTTTGTAGATCCCCATCTTATGCAAGTGGCCTCTCAAACAGCCATGTCCTGTTAATAGACATGTTGCTGCTCTAAGCTGTATCTTGTTTAATTCAAGCAGGTCAGCAGTCAGATGTTGCGACGGTCTTCCCATCATCCGTTTGCTGTGCTTTTGTCCAGCTGCATGTTTCCAATTTAATTGGTGTTGTGTTATAATCCACTCATTAATTGCACCACGCACTGCACTCTTGGTAATACCTAGACCCGGTTCAGGGCCTATATAATTCATTTTTGAACCTTCCCTCGCTAGCTGGTCTGCAATTTCATTGCCCGCTATGCCCCTGTGCCCTGGCACCCACACCAGTGTGACCTTGTTGTGTTTAGACAGAGCCATTAGGGTTTGCAGGCACTCCCATACTAGTTTGGAGGTTATGCGATAAGATGCTAGTGCTTTTAAGGCTGCCTGACTGTCAGGGAGAATGCACATCGTCTCACCCTGCGGTCCCCGACGCAGACTCTCCCACGCGCAGGTTTGTATAGCATATATTTCTGTTTGAAATACCGTGGTGTATCGCCCAAGTGATACACATACTTTGTATCCCTGGTTTTCCTCATATACACCAACGCCAGATGTAGTGCCCGTTTTGGACCCATCTGTGTACCAGACTAGTGTTCTTGGTTTTCTCCCCTCCATCCCTCCATTCTTCCCAATTCAAGAAAACTTTGAAAGGTTTGTCATAGGAGATCCTGGAGATTGTTGTATCACTACCCATATCATAGATAGGGTTTGTTACTACCGCTTCTATTCTGGTGTGCCCAGATCCACTGTGGGATCTCCAGTTGCTTGTATTTTTCAGTCTGTATGCCCCCATTCTGGCTTCTCCCTTGATATAAATCTCAAGAGGAGGTAGGTTTAGCATGGTTTCCATAGCAGCTGTTGGAGTGCTTTTAATAGCTCCTGTTATACAAAGACAGTCTCTGAATTTTCGAGAGACTAGTTATCGCATGCTTCTGTGTGATCTTAGGCCACCAAACCAGGCAGCCATAAGTTATCATGGGTCTTACCACTGTAGTGTACAGCCAGTACGTCATATGTGGTTTGAGTCCCCATGTTTTCCCAACTGTTCTACGGGTTGTCATTAACACCCTCTTACATTTGTCGGTCATTTTTTGTAAATGTGAGTTCCAGTTCAGTTTAGAGTCCAAGGTTACACCTAAGAACTTAGTCTCCTGACTGATCTGTACTACTTCGTTGCAAAAAATCGGCTCCCTTAAACCGTCCAATTTCCTTCTCTTAGTGAAAGGTACAAGTGCAATTTTTCCAGGATTTACTCTAAGGTTCTCCTTCTTGCACCATACTTCTACCATTTTTAATGCTCTTTGCGTTAGTTCTGAGATTATGCTAGCGTTCCTCCCACTGGTGAGTATTACAATATCATCAGCATATCCCTGTGTATAGTAGCCAGCATTGTTTAGCAAGATCAGCAGTTCGTCTATCACCATATCCCACAATAGAGGTGATAATACCCCTCCCTGCGGGCATCCCCTGGCGACAGACACCTGCATTGTCTCACCTGCCAGTGCTGCCTCTACTTGTCTACCATGGAGCATGGCTCCAACCCATCTACAGACAGTGTTGTCTACTGAACATGCTCGAACCTGTATAAGCCTGTCAGGCCGAGAATTTATGGCACCTACCTCGTATCCACACCGTCTACAATATTGTCCTGGAATAATTTCGCGATGACGGATTTAACTCAGTGTATTTGCCGAGATTAGCAACAAGTGATTTTCTTGCATATTACATACGCAAATGAACATCTATTGTAAGATAAAGCATCCAAGTGTCCAATAGGATTTAATTCTGTTACAATTTCAAACATGAATAGATTTATTAACCGGATGTACGCTATCAACCCAGTCAGATCTTAAATAATCTCAATCCGAATTAATAGGAATCGTAAATTAACCTAAGTAGCAATTATAGAATAAAACACATTATTCCATTGTGGAAAGGCTGTTAGTAAATACATAAGTAATCGAGAGAAAGATGTAAGTCATCTTAAATATAAAACGAAGTGCAAAATATACATTGTTGATGTTGCATGTATTTTTTTGTGCAAAATCCACAAGCAATATGCAATTATTGACGCTGAAGAAGACGAAAACATTATGTGAAAAGGATTTATGTTGTAAGTAAGCTGTTAAGTATGAACATTTGAAAGAGTATGCCGGAAATCGTACCTAAAAAAGCGTTGAAATATAAACAACCGCAGTACTATATAGATCTTGATATCTCCGAGCTCTTCACTATCTATATTCTATTTGTATAAATCATACAGGAACAAATTATGAATGAATAACATATACTGTCAAATCACACGTTATTTTATCGAAATTTTGATGAACATAAAAGCGAAAAGTACTTAATCAGAGGAAATTTAAATACAATATTTGTCATTAAATAAAATATAACAATTTAAAAATAGATATGTGTTAGGTATACAAGGTGTACAAGTTTGGAGAATTACGAGAAAAATGTTTACTTCCATGCTATGAATATTATAAAAATTCAAAATGAATTTAATATCGTGCCTTTTGAAAAGTCTAATTACATCTTATGCCGTCATCGGTTATAGATCTCATCTGAGATTTCACCATAAAAATAAATCAGATGGAATTAGGTATGGAGACCATAGAAGCCAGGGATTTTCTGAAAATCTTCCGATCCAACTGCGGGTGCCACAAGTTTAGTGTCATATCATCAGTTTGGCTACCATCGGGATTTAATACTATACATATGTATGTACGTAATATATCAGCATCAAAGGTTTTACTTTTACTGACATATTACGGAAAATTATCGTTTTGATGTTGTTTAATGTTATCGGATAAACACTAAACGAGACATATTCGAAAACAAAAGATGCAAACGTTAGCAGCAGGTAGCATAAATCTCTATCTTTTAGCTTCAATCGTAGTTGCTTAAGCTAATTGGATAGAAACAATTTTGGACTGTTTATTGTTAGTGCCAAATCCTGTGATGGAATTTCCAACTTGAGCATATCACTAAAATTATATTCAATCGTAAACAATATTGCCATTGTAAAATCTATAGAAACAACTTTCACACACCAACAAAATTAAGTGAATATGCTTTTGAAAATTATATATGTACATATATTACATGAATGTTTCAAAATTATCCAAAAGAATAATAATGGATTACAGCAGAATATAAAAAGAGTTGCTGGGATTTCTTTTATATCTGATCGATTTGATGGACAACGCAATAAAATATAACAGATAGAGATATTGAAACTCGAACTTTATGGAGCAACGAACCTTTATGGTGTTATAATAATTTTAAACTAATAACGGCAATAGAAACGTAGATGTGATGAGAAATGATGTCAGGGAGATAATAGAAGCATAAATCAAAACTTCCTTCCTTATTTAAAGATGCTAGTTGAACTTGAGTTTCTCCAATGGGAAAAGACCTTGGTAATATTGTCTACGATGTTTTGGTGCCGTCTTTATCTTTTAAAGGAAACGTCGATGGGTATTCGAGAAAAAAGCAAGTGAATTTTTTTAAATTTGTAATATTATTTGGTTCTTGTAAATATTATTTTTTTTAACAGAGACATCGTTTTACGTTTTGTAATAATTTTAAACTAAGGTCAATAAGAGTATTAGCAGGTAAGCAACAAAGGAAAAAATTTCTAAGAACTTTTTCTACATGAAAACATGTAAATGCCACGAAACCAATGACATTGAATGCAGAGTTCTACGTTACACAAACTTGAATTTTCAAACCATCGTGGGGGAATTTAAAATTATACCTACAATATGGAATTGAAAGGTGTTAAATGAACATGTGTAAATATATCGAAGAATTGGTAGCAGATGAACGAGAATGAGATAAAATTCTTGATAAGGAATCTCGTCATAAGAAAGATATGGTAAAAGAACCAGCTGGATATCATCTAGTAGGTCAAATCGCTTAGTCGCTAAAAATGTTACAGGATTCTAACATTGCATCGTTGTGGTACGATCTAAGGAAGCGGAAATGTTGAGGAAATTATCGTAATTTATGTTTATAATATTTGAAATTAATATAGATATACACTTGCTTGTGTTAACGTAATTAAACATAGGACTGATCCAGGTTTTATTTTAAGAATATAAACATGTTTAATATAAGAAAATAATTTTCTTGAAATTCTATTTGTATTAAACAAATTTTCTTGGAGTTAGAAAATCAAAAAAATCGAAGACAGAAAAATGTTTCTTCCAAGTAAATCATTTAGTTTTAAGTTAAGAAAGTTATATCATTATATGGGTAAACATGGTATCTGCATTTCGGTTTCTGTCGCTACTTTCTAGGATGGCATGACTATGTCTCTTGGCGCCAGGAAATCGCTGAGAATCGCTTTCTTCAAATTTTCTGCAAGATTTCCTTGAATCAAGTTAACAAACGTCTTAAACAAAGAAATAGAATTATTTCATTACAAGTATATACTTCCCTTAAGCGGAGAAAATATTTCTTTTGATTTAAAACAGTTACTGTATAGTGGATAATTGAAACAGTAATTGTCATGAATTGAGGCGGACAGTCTTTATACAAGTAAACGTTTTTCTGCGTGCGTTAGAAACGGAGAAACATTTGTAAATGTAATTAAAAAGAACATGAATTAGATGGTATTCAAGATATTTCGAACAAACCTAGACAAATTACAATGATTTTGATCCTCTCTGTATTCACTTCCAGCACTAATTAAGATACCTTAACGAAACGGAAAGTAAAATGAATGCAACGACAATTGATTTAATAATCATTTCCACAAAGAGCACAGACCAACTAAATTATAAATAATTAAATGTTGTTATTTATAAACGTAATGGCGTACCGGATGAATCACACGGTATGTTGCGTGTGTCTCGATAGAAAACAAATTAAACGAAAAAAAGACCGAGGAAGAGAAGAAGGAGTTCATCTTCGCCGCGTGTATTGCCTCCTCTTGCAACGGCCCCGGTTCAAATGAATTGAATGGGGGTGCAGCAGTACCAACAGCATCTCACAACGCACTCTTGTCCAACCGCATTCCATACACAAGATGAGAAGAGAGCTAGCGCTGAGATTGCATAGCATCTTACGGCTGGCTCATGGTTTATCAGCATTATATGAAACAAAATAATATTCTTGAACTTGCTAACAATTGAAATACTTAATAGATGTATACACTGTATATATACATGCGTTGTATTTGTACTTACGTAGGCATTAAACATTCCGTGGCCAGACTCTTTTTTTTTGTGTTTCTGCTTTCTTTTTTCGTTAGATCCTTTTCTTGGAACGGAACCTTATTAGCAATTCAATGTTTCGTTAATATATGCTGCCCATATTAGCAAATCTAATGTATGTATTAGATTATACAGTTTCGTTGGAAACTTCTGAACAATACTATTATAACAAGAAAAGAGTTGTACATGCGCCATAAAAGAGAAAAAATTGGGAATTGAAGTATTTACAACGTGGCGAAGAGGATAGAAGTTCTATCTGCCAACAGATTCAACGAAAATTTCAACTTACGTATCAAAGGCCGAAATCTAGCAACTATTTCTAGAAATGCTATTCCTGTAGAAGATTCAGTAATGAAGAACTGAAAGGTTTAGAAAATCACATTATTGTTGAACACGAAGAAAAAGTAGAAGAGAAAGTAGAAATAGAAAAATAACACATGCAAAAGTGAGAGAAAAAATAATATAATCATTACCAGTTAAATTTTGTTGACGCTGTTGTTTCAGAAACATACAAGGAAGTTGTCGAAGGTGAAAAACCATACAAGCATCAGAACTATCGGAAGACAATGCAACCTGGGAAATACTGTTTTAAATCAAAAGAAATATTTTCTTAGCGTTTCTTCCTCCGCTTAAGAGAAGTGTATATTTGTAATGAAATAACTATATTTCTTTGCTTAAGACATTTGTTAACTTGATTCAAAAAAATCTTGCAGAAAATTTGAAGAAAGCGCGAGTAAATGGCCATTATGACACAAAACAATATTTTATTAAAGATAGTAAATAGTGTTCTTAATTCCAGAAAGCGTTTCGGTATTGTTCATAAATCAATAATTTCATTTTCTTAAAATAAAGCATTTATTTACGTAGAATTCTTGAAATGCATATTATTTATATCCACGTTATTAATTGCACTTACCATGTTTAAAACAGTACGACATACCCGTACATAATGCAGTAAATTATTCTCGTTGTTTGTAGTTTTAAAAAGGCTAAGGTGGAGGTTATCTACAGATAAATGTTCAAACAAAAGTGAACTTAATGTAGAAATACACATGAAAAAAGTGTATAGAAACAATAACCAAGATAATGCTAATATAAATAGCTCATGGTATTGGTGGAATCGCTCCGGGCAAAAACAATGTGAGAAGAAAGAAACACTAACGCTTTTTTGCTCCTCCATATTATTGTTTATCTCTCAGATCAATTTAGAATATCGGTTTGGCGGAACATTATTTTGCATTTGAATTGAATCTATAGTCAAACAGTTGGTTCTATGTAGAAGATATGCAGTTGATGTACCCTTAGATTCTGTGACCATTAAAAAAAAATATTAATTCTATTTTTGATGTCAATCACATCATTTCAGCGTGAAAACAATTGTTTTAATATTGCCGTATAGTGTTACGATTTTTTTAATGCACCTTGTATACCATCCTATTGATTTATTTGTGTTTCTTTATTGCTATCTGAGTTAATTTAAATAAGATTAAACGCATAATAATATAATTTCATCGGATTTATTAGAATAATCTTACTAGAATATAAATGAACTTTAGGAGTAGCCTGTTGTATCAGCATCGCATTGATACCTACACTGCTCGTCCGTTATAAAAAGTTAAAAACTATTAAGCAAGCGTACAAAAAAATAACAATAACAATTTTCTCTTTTTCCATGTGTGGGTTGTATCTTGGCTAAAAGGAAGTTACTGATGCCTACGTAGTTAATGGTTTTGGTTGATTATTTATATCTGACACTGCGTGTGAGGTTTTAAGCTTAGGTTTAACGTAACATAACAACTCTAAATAGCGTTTCTTTGATGCTTAAAAAATAATACAGTAATCACAACGCAACGGCGCAGTTGCTTCTTCTCTAAGATAGAAAAAAAAAACTGTGGTGTTTACGAAATTAACTCCTTTTTCCTGTAATAAATGATGCAATTGCAACATAGGTTTAATCTATGCATGGGTGGATATTACAGTTAGATTAGAAAAAAAGCTTTAAAATCTTCCATTGAGTCGTACGGGATGTGTTAAAAAATATTAATTTATCAATATCTGCATATATTTAGTTATTATTCTTATATCAACATAACAATATTACATGTGTAATTAATTTACAACACTAGTTCTATTCCTATTGTTGGGGATTTGTAGTAAACTTCAAGTTTAGCAAATTTTTACATATATCTTATCTCATTCTATCTTATTCATTACTAGAGCGGGCCAAGAGCGCCACGCGCCAGGTTCGCAATCAGGCTGCCGGGCGCATATATGTATGTAAACATAGGTAATTTAAATATGTAATTATTAGGACGAGGACCAAAACCACTGTCTATTACGTCGTGAAGACGCGCAAATATACACCTGCAGTTTGGGTGTTCGTTGATAATTAGGGCGTTGTTTCACAGTGGGCCACTACAAAAAAAAAGTTCATTCATCGACGGCTACGAACTAACAGCGCGCTTATTCATTTACGGATGACGCGCTCTATTCATCACAAATGACGAGTCTGCAGATGTTACGTTTGCACCACTTCGTGGCATACTAGAAACAAGCGTCGGTGTGCTCGCTTTAGTGATTATGTCTAACGTAACTATAAAAAATAAACGGCCATTACCTACGAAAGTTTAATAAATTTCTTAGTGAATTTGTGGATTTACACTACAATGGGAGTACAATTTTCTGTAAAGTTTGTAAAAAGAAACTACTGTGCTGGAGCAAACGTGATTGTGAAAGACATATAAATAGCGCACGCCACAGAAATAAAAGAAATGGTGTGTCACAACAACGTCAATTTCAATTAGAATTGCTTTTAACGTTTATGGTATGTGGTCTACCACTTCGTATACTTGATAAAAAAGCATTTCGAAAATTCTGGGTACATACAATACCGAGTGGATACTACCATCTCGGACAGCGTTACGGAGAGATATTCCACGAATCGGTGAGGACATTGAAAATCGAATTAAAGCCGAATTAAAAGATAAACAGCTGTGGCTATGTCTTGATGAGACGACAGATTGCAAAAAAAATTCTATTTTGAATATAATAGTGCGCGTATTAGATCCTATTAAACCAAATTTTGCAATTCTATTAGCCAGCAGAAATTAAAACAGTGTACTAGTAAAGCAATTACGGCCGTAGTTCTCGAACGTTACAAAAATTTCAAGTGTCAACCAGTCAACTGTTGTTGTTCATGAGCGATGGTGCAGCAACAATGTGTAGTGTAGGCCGTTCCCTTAAAGAAAAGTGTGAAGGACTTTTACATGTTACGTGTAAAGTCCATGCTTTACATCTTGTGGCACAAACTATTCAAGAGTGTTACCCGGAGGTGGATGCATTAATAGCAAACACAAAAAAAGTGTTTCTTAAAAGTCCTAAGAGGACTAGGGCATTCTACAGGTTATGCCCTGGTATTCGAGAACCACCACAGCCCATTCTTACGCGTTGGGGAACGTGGTTAAAAGCCGCTTTTTATTATAATGAACATTTTCAAGAAGTCAAATCCGTTATTTGCAATTCGTCCCTGCCGAAGCTAGAGCTATTAGGATGAGCCAGAAGGGATTTCTCGATATTTCTGTTGAAACACATCTAAAGAATATTAGCAACAATTACAAAGGGTTAGCAGACGCGATAGAAAATTTGCAAAATTCTGGATTGTCGTTGGTAGAATCAGTGCAAGTCGTGGACGAAGTTAGTACATTGTTACACAGTATAAACGATGCAACAAGTGGACGAGTTTTAGCTAAGTTCGATAGTGTTTTAAAAAAGAATCCGGACTACACGAGATTAAGACAAATGTGCGATGGGGCATCTGCAGATTCCTTGACTAAGTCTAAAGATTATTTTAATTACGCCTGTCTTACTTCGGTAGACGTGGAACGGTCGTTTTCGAAATATAAGAACATTTTTTCGTCTCGGCGAACATCCTTCACCGAGGCAAATGTGGAAACTTATCTGATGGTGCAACTTTTTAAACAAGCCTATCCGCATTATTAAGAAGGATAGAATTTATTTATTATATCTTTATTTACAGTTACATTATTAAGTACAACAGAATAAAAAAAGCGTTCAGTTTCTCAGTTATTTCCTTATTACATCCCATTTACAACGCATACCGTTTTCAATCAAATAAAAAATCATAATGAAAATAAAAACACCTCAGCGTGTACATATATATATATATATATATATATATATATATATATATATATATATATATATATATCCGCTCTAATTACTAAACATTATTATTGCGTCAGCTTTTATTTTTTTAGTCTTGTGTATTAATTTCGAAATATCACATATCTGCTGTGACTCACATATACGCTATTTACAATAAGCGGCCGTTGCGCCTGATTCCGATTCTGTTGGATGGCGCAATTTGGCCCGCTCTATTCATTACAAAGCATAGTTTATGCAACGTAATAATAAAAGAAATTAGAATTTGTAATCACACATCAAACATAAACAATTTTATTTGTGAATTACTAAATTAGAACAATATGTCATACATGTATAAACTTCCGTAACAGTTTCTTAGAACAACATAATCAGTCCAAATCCGTTATTACAAGTTCAATAGATGTCATGCCCTGTTCTAGTCTATTATCAAAAGCTAAAAGCACATACTTAACGTCCTTAGCATATTTATCACGTTTTGTTCACTACCTATTAACTAATTAACCTATTTAGATATATACCGGAATAATCATACATTACTATCAATGTAAGTTCGTGAGTACCAAAAAAATTGCCAAGGAATCATTACAATGGTCTGTTATTTTTTAGCTAATATTTGTACAGCTGTATTTATCAATAGTCTGCTAACGACTTTGAATAAATACATGGTACAGAGGTTCAATGTTATAAGTTATAACTCAAATTCCTTTGAGAATTAGTTTTATACCACGGATAATATCTTATTCATTTCGTGTAATACAAAGTGTTTATTAAATTCTAAAATTTTGATAGTTACTAAAGTGAAATCATGCGATACGTGTTTCATTTTAATGTTTCATAATCTGTGGCGTATCACCGATAATCCACGTGAATAACACCGGTGATGCACATCTCTACAAACGAGTTAATCTCTCTTAATCCTGAAAGAATTTCAGTTATTTTACCGAAACTAAATTAAATATTTGTCATTTTCAATTTATGGAGTTGTTATTTGCATTTTAATTAATTCCCGATAATTATTTTATAGGAAAAGTATCAATAAAATGTTGAATTCATTATTGACCTTTTATCTATTGTGGGAAGCTGATTTCTCACATCTTAGAAATCAGCCAATGTAAATGTAACATAGGAGGTAGGCGCCATAAATTCCCGGTCTGCTTTAGAAAAAATAAAATTGGTAAAATATGACAATTTTTATTTTTATATAATTTCCCCTAACTTCAATATATTTATTACAACGATCAATTAATAATCCTGTACTCTTGTAAAAATTATCTACAGTTTTGCCCTCAAAATGTTGTATTACAGCTGCTTGCAACTCACTATCGTCCTTAAAATGACGTCCATCGATTCTTTTTTGGATAGAGGATCATAGTACAGTACAATTGTTTCATTCCCTGTGACAATGGACTCCAAAATCGGTTTTGGGTCGTCTCCACACAGTTTAAAAAGAAGCACGCAGATTCGACCCGACGTTCACGTTGGAGAGCAAAGCGAATACTTGTTTCAGGAATGTTAGACATCACTGCTAATTCCTTCACTTTCAAACGGTGATCTGCTAACTGGATCTACCATTTTTTCAATAATTGATTGTTTTGAGGCGTTATCAGTTCAATTGACCGACCGACGCGCTCATCATCTTGAAGGGATTCTTACCCCAAACGGAAACATTTTGCCCACTTTTTACAGTGGAATATTAAGGAGCTAAATCACCATAAACGTTGTTTAATGTGATTAGGCGTACGCCCTTTCTTGTTAAAAAATTAATGACCGCGCGGTACTCAATTTTCTTTTGAAAAGTTTATTTTTTATATAAATTTTTACAATACATCTTAACGTTAGTTTAAAGCCACACTTTATTTTCTCTCAACCTGTTTCCCAACCATTTTTGATGATCTATTACTGTCCATCGTAGTAGGCGTTCGAATTTTTTCTTAGCAACTATTTGGAGAGCATTTCGGGCCTATTTTAACTCTTTTTTTTCTGCTTCTATATTTAGAACGTATTATTATTTTGAAAGATTACGCCTTAGGCTTGGTAATTTATCTCTTTTCACCGACGGCAATCATTCTCTAGTTGTTATAAAAAAAACTATTATCATTTGTGGTAATCAGAGGAAATAACGTAATGATCTTCGGTTTCGGTAAACGTTTCTGTGAGGAATTGTAAATTATCGGAATAAAAAAGATACGGTAAATGGGGTAAAAAGTGTAATTTGAATTTTACTTTTGACTAATTATTTTTTTAAACTGTACATTATTTTCACGAATTCTTTGATTAGTGCGTTAAGAAAGGGGGTCTTCTTACAAAAAAAAATGATCTCAAACTGGTATTGCGATTGATATGTGCAAGTTTCCAGCAGATGATTCGAAATACAATTTTTGGTAATATGTATACCTTTTTGATTAAATGCTTATAATATTATTTGTATTCTTTTGAGTAGCGCGAATCGCCCTATTAATATGTTAAATTGCATGAATTACGAGGATGTTCTCAATTTATATAACTAGCATTGAAAAATATCATGGCTAATAAAAAATATTACCTATGTAGGTAAGTTAATTTACATACTGTTATACAAAACTACGGTTACCGGCTGAACTTTTATTAAACGATTATAGTTGATCCAGAAACGTTGTGTTTTGTAACAAAAGAAGCAAGCTCGTGCCTTATTGTTAAGGAAGTACCCCTTGGTTGTATCTTGAACGTTACTAGAGCAGATGTACTTATGTTATATAACTTTCTTCCATATAAATCGTTATCAAACATTATTCCGAGATCAGGTACACATCCTAACGTTTGATTCTTTCTTCTATCCTCTCGTTGTTGCCCGCCAAAACTTCCGACCTCAGGTAGTTCCGGATGCAGGAACCTAAAGGAAAAGGAAAGTGAACCAACGTACGGATTCTGCTCCAGACACCGCTTGTTGAGGGGATTTCTCGAGTAACAGTTACGTGGAACAGGTGTATATTAACGTAAAGG
The DNA here is from genome assembly GCA_029619315.2 of Dynastes maya. Classification (NCBI taxonomy): domain Eukaryota; kingdom Metazoa; phylum Arthropoda; class Insecta; order Coleoptera; family Scarabaeidae; genus Dynastes; species Dynastes maya. Next base: position 1,419,713 of record JAROYE020000012.1, on the reverse strand, counting down.
GAATAATCCTCAAATCCGTATCGATCTGGCTTGATGGTTAAGATTTTATGGCACTATAACGTTTAATAGTCAATAATAAATGTCAATATTATAAGGAAATATAATACTTATTGAAGTTCTTGTTTAATTACATCATTGTGTAGTGGGAACAACATTTTTATAGCTCAAAGTACATACTTCTGGAACACTTCATGAAGCATTTAAATATACAGAGTGTCCATAAAACAATTTGTCCTAATCTATCAATGCCAATGGCTTTAGTGAAACCTGCTACTTTTGTGGGAGTTGATGAAATGGTATTGCATAATTTGCTGATGAATTATATATAAACTTTTACAATTCCAAATGACAATTCTTCCTAACGACCGGTTGTTTTTCTTTCTAAGAGAACACCTGTTTATCGTATTACGTATGAATGTTGTCCTCTTGTAATAGATGTGACATTGAACCGTATAGCTAAGCCATTTAACGTAACAGGTTATATACTCCTTTTCTGCAATTTTTATCTCGAATTACAGCAATCTTTACATAATATTTGTTGCCTTCCTCTTCTGTCGCATCCGATGGCAATTATTAGATTTCACAAGGAAGAGACATTTTATGAATTAAATGCTGAGAGGTTCTTCCTTCTGTACCTTGCTGGATTCCCTCTCGTAAATAGTAGCGAAGAAGTTGAACGTACTTGTATTGCTTCACGGAAGCAAACATCGTTGAGATAAATTGTGCAAATAGACTGTGTGTTATGTGATTTACGCTACGACTTAATGGGTTTCATCTGTTTGATGCAACATGTCGCGCTATGCACTGAACCATTGCAACAGTTTTTAGATGAAAAAAAGCGTAAAATACAGGCGAACCAATTTAAATCCTACAATTGCCCTGAAATTATATGTTTTATTCTATTTCTTATGTCATTTGCTTCCTAATAAAAATAGCTGTGAGAATAATTTAACTAAAAAATTCCCATTATTGTTTTACCGACATCGTAGATGTCAAAAAATGTTGTAAAGGATAAAATTAAACGTAATTTATTTTTTCTATCATTATTACTTTTATACATATTTATATTCTAAATTGTATTGTAATACTTTACTTGAGATATTTATCTACAAAAGTTTTGGCTAGAATATTAAAAGGTTAATATATCTTTTCTATAGCTCTAGCTATTTTATCAATTTTAACATTTATCAACGACTCGATAGTGTTCTTGGTAATGATAGAATAAAGAGATATATCCAGTTTGGATCGATGGATGCAAAAAGCTTAAATTTGACATTAATATAATGAAAACATTTTTTTCCTACTTTTGAGATGGCATAATATTTTCTAATGTCTTGATTCCAATGATTTTATTCCAATTAGTTATAGTTTTAATGATCACTACAAAATAAGTTATAGGTCTAAATATTACAACTTATCGCAAAATTTGCCATTAAAGAATGTTTTTTCGCTTTTAGAATTGTTCATCTTTGATCCCTAACAAGCAGTACACTTCCTGTTAATTTTCTTTTGATCGCCGTGGTATCTGGTCATTAAAATTTTATAAGAAATGCTGTCAACGAAGATGCAACATCTGGTTAGCTCTTGTGTGAGAGTATCACTTTTATGCATTCGATACCTCTTTAAACTCTTAAATTAGTAGACGGTAAATAGACGAAGCCTGTTGCCTTTACATTTAGAACAAGTTTTGTAATAGTAAAGAACATGCAGATATATTCTAGATGCTTCCTACTTCTTATAACGTATTCCGCTTGAAGACGTTAGTAACTCTAGCGCTATACCGAAAATCACACAGCTGATCACCTTAGGGTACCTAACCCCAATCTATCGCACGTGTATAAGAACTTGCTTTACTATACCTTGCATGCATTTTGCTTGAAACAAACGCACAATAATCCTTTAGCTCAATTTTCGATTTACGTTTGTGAGTTTTGCCGAGTAAAAAGTAATTAATATGTCTTTGGTAATAAATTGATAATAAATTGTCCCGAATCACTTAGAATAGAAAATTTATTGAATCTTGTTTAGACCAGCACATCCACCAACATTTTGTTATTATCAAATGAAAATTTTACAGATTACTATTTTGACAGCTGGTTGATGTAGGTACACAGAGAAAAGAAAAGTTCTCAAACAAATATATATCTTTGAAATTATTTATTTAATTCAACAAAGGTTTATTTGAATGAAAGCGCATTTTTTAAGAACAACGGACTGAATTTGTTTGAATGTACAAATGTTTTTATTTGACATAATTTTGTTGAGTCAAACAAATTTGTTCGCCATTAAAAGATGAAGTCAGATAAATGATAAAGAAAAATATATTTATTTCAAATTGATGAAGTTCTTTCAAAGAAAGAACTGTAGATATTGTTGAATCAAACATATTACGTATATTAAATCAAACGGATATATTTTCAAGTTCATGTTATTTGTTTAGAGAGATCATATGTTTGAAACAAATAACGATGTCAACGAAATTATTTCTTTAAATTAAAAAAATATAACTTTGCCGCCATTTAAAATTACGATTTGATTGACTGAATGCATGTTTTTTTCTTTGTGTACTCGAAATCTTTCTTCCACGTGGCCACTAACAGATTAACAGGTTCTCATAAACACAAGTCCCAATGAAATTTCTGAATAATTTCACAAAAAATGATCTCAAAGTGTTTGTTTAGATTTAGCGGTTATATCAAGAAACTACTTTCAAATCATTATTTCCACGAGGCACTTATGCTTATAAATTACTTATTTACAATACCTTGTAATGTATCTTGATATCAAGCAGATTTTTATTCAAGTAATCCGTTGAGTTTAACGCTAAAGATAGGGCGAAGAACTAAGTGCACATTGTGCAAGTTTGTCTTGTTTATATTTAGATCGCGTTCACCGAGGAATTGTCACCCCTAACTAGTCTGGGGTGGGTTTTTCAGACAGCTGCAAGGACGCCGTCGTTGCGAAGTGGGGCCATATAATTACTCTTACGTTGATTTTCTTATAGCAGCTGATTCTTCGTCTTATAGACCCTACTGTGCGGCTTATATATTGTATAGGTGCGTTACTGCTAGCACGTAGTATAGTGTCTCCGAATGGCGCCAAAAATATTACCATTATTATTATTGTTATTTTTGAAATGAGAGTTAATTGAAAATTATCGTTATAGCTACAATATTAAGTATAAATTTGCTTTTGTACTTACAGAGCTACTCTAGAAGGGCTCCAGTTCTAAATGGAATGGCCAAATACCAAAAAACTGAAGAGGAAAGGAAGGATTGCAAAGAAATTGTGAAGAAGCGCAGTAAGTAAAACTCTGGAAAGCTGGAAGGCTTTATCCATTACAAAAAAATCTTTTCTTAATTGTCGTGGCAAAAACTATAAACATATATTTCTTAATAGGTCCCCTGTTCATGACGATACTTCACAGCATCAGGTATGTGATTTTGTATTTATTGTTAGAACCATATAAAACAGTTGAAATAATGCGAAAGCCATTGAAAATAATAAAAAAATTGTTGCATTAAGCATTAAGAAGATGGATTATGATTAGGCCAGGCACAGAGCGCTTCGCGCCAGGTTTCCGCGTCCACGACGACGTACGTATGTCGATAAATCGGCACGGGCTACCTCAGCGAATCAAATTATTGATTTATTGCAACAGTTTCTTTCGAAGACACATGTTGACCTATGTGTGTTCGAAACAGCCTTCCCGAGATAATTAATAATTTATGTGGTGCGGAGTGTGCCGTGAATATTTTGTTTGCCATACTACAGTCCTTGCTATTATTATTGCTCCTAAACGGATTCGAGCATTTTATAGGTTTTGTTTCGATATTCGCGAACAACCGCAGCCGCGATTTTTACGCGTTGGGGAACATGGTTGCAAGCGGTTTTTTATTATTCTGAACATTTCCAACGAATTTGACCCTGACGAAGCTACAGCTATTAAGGAGAGTCACAAACACACTATTTATAATCGGCCACCCATGCAACCGATTCGATTCTGTTGCGAAGACCGATTGTGCCCGGCTTAATTATGATATAACATTTAAGTACGTATCCCAAAAAATTAATTAACTAATTTTGGATTTAAAATTTAAAATAAATTTAAAATAAATGTATTCTACTTTCTTTTCCGTACCATTCTTTACATAATTCAGTGATTATGGGTTATCTTTGGACAACAAACTGGATAACATCCTCGTTTTTAATGTTTTTGGGAAAGCAACACTAAGAATTATCACTGGACTAATATTAGTTGGCATTGAAGAAACGTTATAGTCCAAAGAAAACAATATTATAAACAATAATCTTGGTACTCTTGTATATTAAGCTGGAATTTATGAAAGAACTTGGGAAGGCTTTGATTTTCTTATAAAGTTGGGCCTAGTGCTTGGTATTCATTTGTTTGCTTTCCAGCTTTAATAAGTTTATTTGTAACATGAACATTAAGGTGCAACACCATTTAAATCGTTTCTCAAAAAACGATTCTAAAGTAAATTCAATGACTAACAAGAATATTTTTATCAAAAAAAAACCATCGTCGTTTAGCTAAAGTCAAAAGAGAAACAATAAAAGTAATGAAACCGCTAGGTCAATCTGAAGATAAATCAGCCTTAAACATAAAATTCAACAGTTCTTTCATTAGTTGAAATGAAAAAATCATACGCACATGAGATTAAACTTAATTATCAAGCGCGAACTTATAACAAGGTCGCGTTGATATTAAAGAACGCAAATTTTATTTATAAACAGTCCACCATAAGCATATAACATAAAACGGAAGCTACGAAAAGTAGCCAGCATATACGGTGGTTTTATAAAATATATAGTACGGTGTATTCTAAAAATGGGTAAATATCTATTTCCCGGAAATGCGAAGTAGTTGCGATGTTTATACAACGATTCACCTGAAAAAGAAGGGTGATCTTGCTGCTTCAGGTATGTGCTATTTTCTACGCAATTTAAATGTTTCCTTATAATTTAAGGAATGCTGAATGATAATAATAATAATAATAATAATAATAAATTATTATTTTCTTATTATAGAATTACGTACCAATACCTTATGTAACTTGTAATTTGATTAGTAAACCCTGGAGAATTGAAGAGATTCAAACCATCATACGTTGAGAAGTGGATTGTTATACTATTTCTGTATATATACGTAAGTAAATCTATATGCTACCAAAATTCAGCTTCTTTAATATTTTATATTGAAAAATTAAAGTTAAAATTTTGTTGACTACAATTAAATTTGTAGTGTAACATTGTAACATTTTTATAACCACACCATTAAATCACACAAATATCTTATCATATTTACTTCCTTGACAGAGAGACTTCATACTCAAACACCTTATCTTTCTATTATTATACTTCCAATAAAATTTCTAGAAGGAAAACATTTCTAGTATTTGCTGTAAGTACCTTAGATATTTGCATTTTTAACATATTTTAATATTTGAGTATTAAATCTAAAGTAACAATCAATTACTAGTTTCTTAGTCTCGTTAACCACGGGTAAGGGGATACCATAAATGGAAAGCTTAATAGTATTAAAAAGTAAGCGATAATTATTTCTGTCAGAGAAAACCTGAACGGTGTAGTTTGAAGGATTCAAGATCAACAAATGTCGTTGAGCCAACTCAAAAATGCTGTTGAAATCAGCTCTTTATTAGAAATGTTGAATGTACGCCAAAGCAAGAGAACGGTGTAAATAATGATAGTCCTATATAACCTAAAATGGACAAAAGAATTTGATGGTCCAAAGTGTCGAAAGCCTTACTGAAATCTAGTAAGACGGCGTAAGCGGAGAAAGAAACGCTAAGAAAATATTTCTTTTGATTCAGTTATTGCGTTGCGGTTAATTGAAGTAAAAGTAAACGTTTCTCTGCGTGCAATGAAGACCAACTGATTCTTAGCTAAGCTTAGGTTAAACTTGAAGGAATCCTCAATGGAATATTTGTGTTTGTTTGGTAGAACAAAGAAATTCAAAATTTGGTTCGATGTGTGGAAGTTTGAGTCTTAGATCTGCGTTTTAACCTGTTTCTGTATTTATTTTTTCTCCGAGCAAATGTTGTATTTTAAAATTTCACGAACCCCCATTATAAAACCTGCGAATACATGGTTGGAAAACATTGCCCAATTTGCGGGTATATTTTCACAATATACCATCGATAACACTGTACATATTCTAATAAATATTCTTTCATAAGTTAATCCTTTTAGTGTTATTGTTTTCCTTTGCGTGGTAATTTCACCCCAATTCGCCTTACGTTATTTCCGTTGCACCACCTTACAGTTCTACTTCATGCTCCTCGCGTATGGAACGAAATTTGTTCCTAGTTGCAGCAGCAGTTGTGGATATTTGTCGTTAACAATGAGGGTGTTGCGGTCTAGGAATCAAGCAATCGATGCGCAACGTTAAATGTCCACGCATATGACGCTAGTTGACCTACGTACAGCATATCTATGACGACGCGATACTACTCTGCATATAGGTTTTAATTATCCAATCCACGAGTGCTTCTGAATGCAAAAAGACGTTAGATATAATTAGGAAAATAATACAATACATCTATTCGTATAGAGATAGTTCTAACTTGCTTCTTAATCTAGCAAATAAATCTTAAAATGTTTTTCTAGAAAGTATATTTTCACAATTGATCATATTTAAAATTAAAATCTGCTTTTCGGCTCCTATTCTCCTTTAGTTTACCCACTAAATGGTACACGTTTATATTTATTAATAAATATAAATTCAATTTGCTTATTTCTATAGTTTTTACTGTAATGATAAATCGGGAAAAATAAGGTGTATTATAATATGGAAAAATATACACGCTGTCCTATTTAAATAAAAAATGTTGAGGGTACTTCCGGCTAAGCTGGAAATATGATAACAGCAAAGTTGCATCAATATCATCGTTTCCCCTGGTTCCGTTCTTTATTCCAACCCTGTATATACTCTTGAATTCTATGTATTATGAGATTCCTTTCCACCTTCCTTTTATAATCCACCTATTTCCTCTTATTTTGTAAGATAGGTATTTCGTAGTTCAAACCAGTTCACATTTTGAAAATGCCAACTGTTAACACTACAATTAACTCAAGTTGCAAAAAACGCCGTGCGAAAATATTGGTCCGAAAACGTTACCATGAATATACTGAAAGTAATCTTAGTGCCGTTCATTTTATTACTGATGTCAAACGTCACTCAAACAACCTATCAGAGGTGGTAAAAATACAAGCAGAACGTGTTTGGATACATCAAGACCAGGAGACGTGTGGGAAATATTACCATTGTCATATATTTTGGCAATACAAGTTACATATTTAGATTTTTTAAGCAGTTCGTTTTTGAAAAGAGAAAGTTGTATTAACGTGGAAATTTATTTATTTTTAATATATTCTCAATAATCGGATTATGACAGTATTATTAATCCTTTTATCATTATCTACTAAGGACATTTAAATATCATATAGATATTCTCGAATAGCAGTATATACATAGTTTTAATTTTGTAAGTAACTTGAATAAATAAGCACAATAAATAGTTTAAATAAATAAAAAGTTCAAATTATAAAGTACATAAAAGGTTTAACTAAATAAGTTCGACGAAACAAAATAATAACTAACAGTGAAACTGAGTAACTGTTTTCAAACTACAATGCATTGCTAAGTTAGACTAACAAGTATTATACAATTCTTTCTTAATAATTGGTATATATGTATGTATGTATATGCTAGCACTTCTTCTCTACAAACATTTTTTCAATAAGCGAAAGATTCCACGAGAGAAATCAAACGAGAAAGAACCGATATGTTACTGTTTTAAAGTTATAAATATTTTTTCATTTATTTTTGCGTATTTTGTAAAGATACATTAAATTAACATGGAAGATTATCGTCAGTTGCATTTATTTTTTAAACAGTAACGGTAAAATAATCCTTCTTTTTTTTTGATTATTAAAATGATGGAGGTATATATACATCAAACCTTTACTCTTGTGGTCAAAAGATGTAAGTCGGCATTGTTAACGTAAAATGTAAGGGATCTACGTGAGAATCTGGAACATAAATTCGATTCTATGGGAACCAAGAGGTGAAAATCTGAGGTGCAGCAACAGACGGAACTGTGCGGACGTTTCTGTTAAATCACACGTGAATTGCTGACCATCTCACGGCAAATTATGCAAATTCCTTCATAAATTGTGTATAACATATGTCCAAACATTAGTAATATACAAATTTATTTATCTTTAAAGTTCATAAAATTCAATTAGTAGTAGCAAGCTTTAAGACAACAACTGAAGATGTGTGAGAACTACTTGGATTACTGAGAGAGTAATCAATCTCATTTAAAAAGTATTATAAGGGATAACAGTCGTGAGAAATTGATACTAAATGCTTTAATGACTATAACAATTTTTGTTTTTTTTTTTTAAGTGTTATTAAGTGTATTGAAACCCACAGGATGTCTCATAAGTTCGTAGCTACTTAAAGTGCATTTTTTTTTTAATCATTTTTCTTTTCATTACTATTTCCACGTGTATTAATTTAACGATAGCGTTTTTAAATATATAATTAATAATAATAATAATAATAATAATAATAATAATAATAATAATAATGGACTAATAAAGTTAAATAGTAACTTATTTACTTGGAAGAAACATTTTTCTATCTTGGATTTTCTTGATTTTCTAACCCTAAGAAAATATTTATTTAGTCCAAATAAAATTTCGAGAAAATTATTTTCTTATATTATACATATTTATAATCTCGAAATAAAAATATGTTCTGATTTTTGTAAGAAAATCTATTTTCTTGATGCAAGAAACCATTTCTCTGCGTGTATCAAAATATATAAAAAAGACGTATCAAATTAATTAACTCTTAACTATCAAAATCTTTTATTCAGTATTAATTAGCCAACTATATCACTGTTTATAGTTTTCTATTAATATCAAAAATGTTTCGAAAACCTAATCCACACTTCCTATATTTGAATTTACTCGTTTCTGAGTTATATTTAATATTTTGATATTCAAGTTAATAGGAATAAACGCAGGAAATTCGAAAATTTATTAAAACAAATCACCAAATCTAACAAACGTTCTGTATGTTATAATCATTTGTAAAATTGTGCTTTACTATATCAAAATACAACAGGAAATGTGCAAAGATCTTAATCTTTTCTTGTAAGTTAATTTCTAGTACAGATTCAATGTCCACTGCAGAAAAAATATAAAATTTAGTACATTTTCATTGTCTTGGTTGGCAGCTTAGTGCACTCTGAAAAAGTTGAACGGCATTGCTGATAAGAATCAAGATTTTTTCTGTCGTCATCTTTTGTTTATTTGTGAACGGCGATTTGCTATGCATGCGTTAGTGTTCATCCAGTTTCGCTTAAAAGCAAATATTTCGGTTGTTAGAATTCAATATTCTGCGTTCGATTTTTATTGGACCTAATATTGAAATTGTCGAGTTTTGTGTTTTTCTACGACGTGTTTTAGTTTTAATAATGGAAAGCCTACTTATGGATCAGTTATTGTTTGAATTGTTCCTTTATTTCAAAGGGAGGTGAGCATTTTATATCTTTATCTGAAAACGTTTTAAAGTTTAATGAAGATACTGTAATTAATACTATTGATAAGTGACTTAACCTCATTTGGGGGGTGGTCGAAATGAACTTGATTTACTTGAATTAAGCTGTAATTTCTCTACACTTTTTACAGAGATCGTAATTGTATTTTTTATATATTAGCAAATTAAAAGTATGTCTAGTCGTTCGTGTTCACGAAACAAGTTATAACGACTGCAGCAAATATTCCCGCCAAACAAACATTACGGTATATGGTGCATTCAAGTTTTCGACTTACGAGCTTCTTTGCGGCAACAAGTACATAGCTGACTAATTTTTTTTAATAAAAATTCTAAGTACTGTTGCATAAAACGCTTATTTGTTTGTTCGATGGAACGTAATTTTTTTGCATATAACAACAGCTATAAATATAATTGAATACTCGAAAGAGATGTTAGATTATTAAAACATTCCTCGTTGTAATCCTAATCAGAATCGCTCATGTTTCAAGTATTTCTTTAATTATCATCGACTTCTGACAGCAATTAGTTTGGGAAAAGTTGGATTTGAAATTGTTGCAAATAATTGTTCTTTTATGGGGAAGGCGAGATTATTAGTACATATTATTACTTTTGTAATATATAATTTTATATATTACGTTCAAAGAAAATGTTTTTTACATAAGGCGGGATTCGTAATTTCCCATGTATTCGCACCCTCATGTCAGTTTACCCCATAAGAAGAATGGAAGGCACTGCCCTTCCGAAAGTAGTGGGGAGAAGTTAGGGTAAATTTATAAACGACCTCCGCGCATTCCTTACTTCAGTTGCTTACGATACTTCGTTGAAGTGTGTATGTTGTCCACTTGATATAGAAATCGTGTGTACTTTCGTAATTTGTTTGTTTATAAACTAATCTTCTTGGAAAGAGATTCTTTTAGTGTTCAACATGCTGTGGGATTTAACTGAAGGGTGTAGTGTTTGTGAGAGCTCAAGGTAAATTTGGATTTCTTACCATCTTTCTTGCATTTACGCCGTGACGAGCTTAAACGCATTTTTTTTCGTTAGAAAAAGTGATAGTGGATCTGCCAAAAAGGATTCATAATAGAGATTTATTTTATATAGTTGAAATGAAATGTATAAAATTAGATCAAGTTGGCGGGAGTACTTAGTCGTTTAAACCGGTTACACATACCACTGTATAGTCTCCTTTTTTTGCATACTACATTGGATGATATCACGAATGTTTGAGCCATCCACGTCTCTTATAAACCGTAAATCATAAACTTTTCTATTTATCTCCTTTTTTGTATATATACGAAATTTGTAATGGGATTTTTATTTACAGCAACAGTGTCTTTAAATCCGGACGCTGTTGTGGTTATAACGAGGAAAGTTTCGAAAAGGAAAATATAGAATGCATAGAAGATAGTCCCGATATGAAGCAGGAAAACGAAGAAAATGATTTGTCTCTATACGAGAATTCGGCTACAGTAACTGACGTATGTGATGGTTCACCATCACATTGTTTACATCAACATAAAAGGCGCAGACCACTGGAAGATCTAGATAATAATTCTCAGGATTCTGGATATGGTGCTAGTAGTTGTTTCAGTCACGGTATCAAGTTTTTCTCGCCGAGAAAATCGTTTAATTCCCCTACTTCTTTGTACGACGACTTTTTCGATATATGCGGCTTGGAGGATGATGACGAAAACGCTCAATTGCCCGGTGATTTTAATAAACTCATCTCAGCCTCTCTTTTGGCCGCTTGTAATTCGAAAAAGTCTCCGGATAATATCTTCGTGCGCCCAGTGCTAAAACATTCAGTGTCCTTGAACGAATCTACATCCACGTCTAACATACATAGGATTAGATCATGTTTATTCAAGAAAGACGACGAAGTGAAATGCTTCAAACGCCCTGAACCGCCAACGGAAATTCAAAGTCCGAAGAGTACCAAGAGGTCTAAGAACGAGGTCGATAAATTTAAACCGCGCCATTTGGTGAGGAGTATTTCCTTACCAGCGAGTGAAGATAGTATCAAATCCGCTCTGCAACGTTCCTCCGATGTACCAGATCTAATTGGTGATTTCAGCAAGCAATTTTGCTTACCGTTGACTTCCGGAAAGCATCCAGACTTGAAATCGATAACACCCGCAACTTTAGCTTTGCTGGTAAAAGGGCAAGGGCATTTTGAGGAAAATATCGCAAGTTACCAGATTATAGATTGCCGTTACCCATATGAATATAATGGTGGTCATATTCGTGGTGCTCTAAATTTGTACACCAAGGAACAAATTATGGATGAACTCCTCAACGCCAAAATTAAGATTTGCGGTGAAGCTCAGGAACAGGAAGAGAATAAAAGAGATATTTTGATATTCCATTGCGAATTCTCGAGTGAAAGAGGACCTAATTTGTAAGTCATCTTATTTCCTGTCTACTTGAAATATTGCTAAATTAAATTTTTTTGCAGATCCCGATTTCTACGTCAAGTTGACAGGAGACATAATAAGAACGTCTATCCCTACTTGCATTATCCCGAAGTTTACCTTCTGGATGGCGGTTATAAAGATTTCTATAAACATTTCTCTGAACTCTGCATCCCAGAAGCGTATTTACCAATGTTACACCCGAATTATGAAGAAGATCTGAAACATTTTCGCATAAAATCGAAGACTTTCAACGTTGATACGCGTTCTAAAAGCAACTCCCGCTCTTTGTCATTTAGACGCTTGTAAAATCCCCCCTCCCCCCCTTTAACTTTTTTTTTTTCATATGTCAAAGAAGAACGTCAGATTTGACGTCGAACTAGTAGTACAAATTTTTAGTTTAAAAGACCCGATTGTAAATTCTGTATATTATTTCTTTATTAACGTTATGGATATAGTTTTTATATATATTATATAAATATATTATTTTGTACAAATCTCGTTCCATGTAAAATATAACTTAGTTTTTAAAAAGTAATTTCTTACATTGCAAATATGATATCCTACATTTTTTACGCTTTTGCAATGTGTCTTACACCAAAGTTTATTTTGTTTTGTTTATGTTTCTTATATTTACACATTTGACTTCAGTTGTGAAAATCTGTCAAGTGCAATTATTTTAATTTACTTAGCAATCTTTAACTATCATCTCCAGATATCGTTTCTGGTCAATTATGATTTTGTTACTGTGTTCTTTTTATTTTTCTAGTACTCCTATTTTATATTATTTAACTAAAACATAGGAAAATGTTCCCCTAGATGTTAGTGTATATCTGTGTTCTACGATAGTTGCTTAGTTGTAATTATTATTTAAAGAAAAATGATAACAAAGTGGGGTGTTCTTGCAAAGGAAGACGAGTTCTATTACTTCTTTGCAATAATGTGATTCTCTCCTTTTTATTAGACTGATAATTAAACTTAGGCTCTTCCTTTGCAATTTTTTTGTATATGTATATTTTTTTTATAAGATTAATAAATATATTTTTTCCTATTTACTTTTGTCTTTTGTTTTTTATTTGTATCTAAAATTTTTAAAATCAAACTGTTCGATTTAGACCTTTCAGTATGTAAGGCACGGTACAAAATTAATTAAAATTGATTTTACGTATCCAACAATATATGAATTTTAATTTTCTATATTAAGACTTTATTATAATTATAAATTAAATTATATGGCACTATTATAAGTGTCATCTGTTTCCTAATAGCTATATTGTACATTATAGAACCATTAAGTCACATTTTTTCCCCAGCATTAAAGTAGGCTTCTACTCTATTGCACTGAAAACTACTTTCCAAAGAAATTATTTCCTCCTTTATTAAAAAGATAACTTTTTAGTGCCTGCCTAAATATTTTGTCATTTCATTTATAGATGGAGCTTATATCAATGGAATTATAAAGTAAATTATATTCTAATATAATTAATAATAAATAAATATTTTTCTCGTTTTATCATTTTTATACCAACCGGGTGTCCTAGATCCAATGTCACAAGCGATGTCTTTCTTATTTGTCGAGATATGAGATCGAAAATGGTCGCAAAATCCTAAAAGATTCGCCCCTAGTAAACCACCCTCTCAGAAACCTCCCCTAAACCAATTTTTTTAAATTGTGCCCCTCATCTTTTTAACTTTATAATTGGAGTGCTAAAAGTTAAGAATACAACGGTACAAACAAATTTTCATTTAACAAATACAGACATACATATGTAGATAGATAAATTAAATTTGGTTGTACGTTCAGATATTTAATAATAATAATATTTATTTGCTTCATTTTACAAATATTTATTTCGATTTGGGAAAATAATTCACGTATAGATTAGTATTCTACTCCGTCTACGAACTTAGTCGATTTGAAACTTAAGATTCGACATGGATGTATGTAATTCCGTTGCAATGAATATGATCACAGCAGCAGATTTTTGTATCTGTAAATAATCAGAAATTAGTAAGCTCCGGATATAAATCTTTAAAACGTTGTTCGTATAGCTGTAAGCAAATATTTGAAATAATCCTATTTGGGGAATTATAAAATATAGATAAAGTGTAAGTTTGGAAGCTAGTCCTGTAAACTAAACAAACATATGTATGAACAACATACATGACGCCCATTAACAATGGAAATTTTAATAATTCAAGACGTATGTATACCTTTCTCTGCGTAGTTATTACAGATGGAATTGATGAAGCAGGCGGCAAAGTTGTTATGTTGAAATAGAATTTAGTAATCTAGATCAATGATTCCTAACCGGTAGAATTAAATTCAGATAAATATATTCACTACACTCTTAATAATACAATGGCTATTTGGAAAAAAAAAATGGAATAAACGTGTTTTTATTTGTCTGTTCTGAATTGAATGTACACGTTGTTCAATTATTGAAGCATTTCTTCTTGATTATCAATTTCGTTTGTAATCTTGTATATTCAATATTCTTTAACTGCAAGAACTTGCATACTTAGCTGACAGTTTTTCCAAATTATATGATTTAAATATACCTTTACAAGACCCAGGCGTCCCCATTTTCACGGTACATGATAGAATAGAAGCCATGTTAAAGAAATTCAACTTTTGGTTCTTCAATGAGCATTTTATCAGAATATAGAATTCAGCTGAAACAACTTCAATTAATTTTGAAGAACTATTTTCCTCATAGAACTAATACATATATTTGTGTATCTAAGATATAAGTCCAAATATTTCTTTAATTTTATTGACAGTTCCCTAAATGCTGTTTTTAGATAAGATTTGATTGATTTTTAGTTCAATGTAAGAAATGAATATCCTGTTTCCTCAAATTCTTTTGAGTAACTTTGTCTATAAATGTGTTATAATTATTTTTCGTTACGAAATTAAATTTTAATGACAACCCAATTTTATTTTGGTTTTTAAAAGCGGTCCGTAATAATATAAAATTCACTTATTAATAATTCACCAGATTAGAGTTGCTGGAAATTTATGACGTTGAAGTTTAGAAATTTAGTTTTATAGATCATTCAATCATATTTCCATTCATTCATTTACTGTTGCTTCTTTATTTACGGAAAAGTGTACCAAAAAGCGAGATATATACAATTACGATAAACATATGAGATATACATTATTACGATATCGATTTCTTATATTAGAAATTATTATTAATTAGAAATTGATTAGACCTTATTAAATTTGAAAACGTTTCATGGTAAAATATCATCAATATTTATATTAGCCGTTATTTCAGGTGCAGTTTTTCGTCTATTCCCTTTACTCGTTATAATTATTCGACGATCTTCCGCTGGTGTTGCCGTCGTCCTGTTCGTTTTCTACTTAATAATGTGCCGCCTTCTGATATTTTTTAACGTTATAGTCAACAGTTCGGCGACTTAATTTCAATTTTCTTGCGATATCTCTGTTACTTCGGCCCAGATTGTGTAAAGCAACAATCATTGCGCGAATTTCGAAAGGCAACTCTCTTGTTTTCGGCATTTTAATACTAATTTAGGTAATTTTACTAAGGATATTCATTGTTTAGAAGAACAAAAATAAATGGGGAATTGTGATCCTTACCTGCTCGTATTAACTATTTATTAGTGGAGGATAATTGTATTACATTTCGTCTGGTCTTTTTATGGCCCTACCTGGACCCCTAATTATCGGATTAACGAGATTTAATCAATAATTAAGTATCAGAGGAGTCTTTTGAGGAATTATTTTATGGGATATCTTTCTTTTACTTCTAGGTAAATAATTATACCCCCCAAAATAACAATAAATAAATAATTTTCTAAAATCCAAGGAATAATGTAGGCGGGCAAATAATTATGGTCGGTAGTGTATATGGATTGCAAGGGTATTGTTGCCTAGTATTGCCTATCTAAATACGCCATCTATGAGACGAAGGTGCACCGGATTTATTTGTTGCGTGCATACTAGATGGCTCTGTTGATCTCTCAGTCGAATCTTTTACTAATTAAAATTAGTGATTATTTATTTTTTTTTATCGTAATACTTGTCTTAAACGAAAATCAACTCGAAGAGTGAGATTCAGCGTCGTTATCGTTCTAGTATTATCTTTGATATATACTTTAGAGTATTGGCATAATATTACGTTTAGGTATTATGTGAATGTTGAATTAGGAAACAAACTTGGAGTAATTCAACTTGCTAAAGTCAATAGAAGACTTTTAATTGCTGAAGAATAATTTGTTAATATTATACAAAAGAAACATTAACTGAAATAATGGATTCCGTTTTCTTTTATTTACGTTAAGTTTTGGTTTGTTACTCGTGTAATTTTACCATACGTTTTGTTTTATTTTTTACAAAAAAATTAAGCACTGTTATAATAAAGCTATAATTGCATTCTTGGTTGAAAAAATCTTGAATATAAATCTACGTTCGTAGTTTTTCTTTTCCTTAGCACATTGTTTGCATCTTACAATGAAGATGCTTCCCTTGTGAGGACACATGGATTTATATGATCACATAACAGTGCATTGCACGGCTGCTACGATAGTGCTGTCCCAAGGCAACTTAAAACATAGAGCGGTTGTGGCCAGCGTCCTCGTTTACGAAGCCATCAAAATAACGTATGTGTGCATCAATGACTACGTTGAATTTTGTCTTGTGAGATGCATTCTCGGATTGAAATAAAACAGAAAAATCTTATTTTCATTTAATATAATTACTTTAGTTTTGTCTGGACCTATTATTACTTTATAATTATTCCCAGATTTACCAACGCCATCCTAAAAGTAACAACATAAAAAGCCTGAAAAATAGACATATTATCTATCAAAAGCTAATAATTTAAAACAAACGTATCATAATTAGGCAACCATAGGTGAGTCAACAACATATGAATAGGTTATTTGAAAAGATAAATGTTGATGTTGTAGATAAGGGAAACATTGGAAGAAAATGGCTGAAGCATGGAACGAGGAGCTGCAAAATCCCGCAGCAAGGAATGAAAATAGGAAAATCGTTTGATGAAGAGCGTAGGGGTGAAATAAAAACAAAGAGGACCGTTATACCAGTGAGTTAAAAACGAAGAAACCCTGGCTAGTTGCTGAACGAAAAGGACGTGGTATAAAATGAAGAAGAGAAAATATTACCAGGAGCTTATATTGTGATAAGTTTCTTGATGCTTTCTCGGGGAAAATTGAAATACTGGAAATATGATTATTACATCAAAGAAATAATTATATCGCTTTTACAATATTTTGATTTTTTAATTTAAACCCCACCAATAGCCAAATTTTAACATTATTATATTAAATATCTTTCAAAATTTTTAATTATTGATCATAAACGTTTATGTTTTCTATTCACAATAAGAGTAGACTTTTCAAAATAATTTTGCCGAAAGAGATTCTTTCCGAACCCGAATCCTGGGGATATCGCGAAATCTGCTCCAAATTTGTGTATTTTCTTAAAATTTCTTCGCTGTTAATAATTTTTAAATAAAGATGCTCCGAAAACACTTGCGTTTCAATTTTATATTACATTTAATCACATTATTCAGTTGAATAAAGTGATTACCATAACGTTTCCAATTTGAAAACAAAAAAAACCTGACGTTTTCGAAATTTCCATTTTATTTTAGACGTCCAAACAATGTATGTGAATAGCATACATGCAATGCAATGCACAAACATTAAATGTATTTAATAAATTTTATTGAAAGTAATATAATTACGTTGAACAACAGTAAAATTTTGACTTTCCCGATATTGGATTAAATTCATTTAAAGATTTGTCTAAATTACTAAAAACAATATTAAAGCATTAACAACCGCTTTCAACTTTTGAAACAGTGCTAGGAAGGTATTTCTTTCACTAACATTTTAAGTTCGTATGATTAGCATTTTCCGCACATTTAGGCACAATTCCATCCCTCAATTCTTTCTGGGCGGCGAAATTTTTTTCGGAACAAATCCACCGGAAACAATAGGTGACTATTTTTTTGAGAAAAGGAAAAAAAAGAAACAACAAATGCAAATAAATGAACTGATATTAAATCCTTTAGTACGCAGACTTAATTATTTCTATTTCGGGCGATATTTAGCAAATCGATTGGGAAGGAATCTCATCGAATAGATATTTGAAATCTTTGAAGTACATGGGAAAGGTTTAAATTGTAGAAAGAGGGCAACAAACAAAAAGGAGGTATGTAAATTGCTGGTAATTTATTAGTAATTCCAATTTCGTTTCTGATACTTTCGCAACATCAAAAGCATAAAAGAACTCTATTTCGGCCGACGAAATTGAAACTTTCGGGTGAAAATTCTTAGTCCATGAAATAAATTGAATTTGATATATCCGTAGTAGTATGAAATGTGTCCGATTCCCCTTGTTTCACATAAACATCAGAGCGGCAAACTTAATTTTATATAAGTATCTGGGAAAATGACCACTTGTTCACGTGTTTCTTTCTAAATGATATTTTTTGCAATCCGTTGAATAAGATAAGAAACGTTGGCGATGAGATAGGAAATTTATGTGAAACGATTTTTCCGTCATCAACTTGCTACTCCTTGTACCTGTAATATAAACCGATTCTCTACCTCCTCTAAATTGCTACACGCTTAGTTTTAGCTGCTGGATAGATTACGATTAATTTTAAAGGAGATTACTTGAAGTTTCAATTCCGTTTTAAAATTCTTTCGGGATACATTATTTTCTAACGTTTTAGCCTGTTTTAGTAAAATGTATTAACTTATTTAATGCTTAATTAGCTAGAATCTTTATTTTAAAGCAATTACCAATAAAAATATATTACTCCCTTAAAGATAGCTTACATCATATCTCTTTACCTCCCAAAAAACGCGAGCAAACATCTTCTTCTCACCACTGTTCCATCATCGCTTAAGATTTCAGTCTACTGTCAACGTTTAATATTACGTCTTCCTATCTACTTTCTAATAAACAATGTATTGCAACTGGTGGGCCCTCCAAAGCTGGCTTAATAATTATACAATGATCTCTAATTTCAATTCCAACCCATATTTATAACAAAAAATAAGTTAATACAAAAGATTAAATCAGGTTGTGCTATTACATAAATTATTGGTGTCTGGGAAAAGGATATGTTACAATTCCATTCCCAGACAAAACATCTTGAAGTACAGGTACGTACGATCCCACAGTGGATCTGGGCACACCAGAATAGAAGCGGTAGTAACAAACCCTATCTATGATATGGGTAGTGATACAACAATCTCCAGGATCTCCTATGACAAACCTTTCAAAGTTTTCTTGAATTGGGAAGAATGGAGGGATGGAGAGGGAGAAAACCAAGAACACTAGTCTGGTACACAGATGGGTCCAAAACGGGCACTACATCTGGCGTTGGTGTATATGAGGAAAACCAGGGATACAAAGTATGTGTATCACTTGGGCGATACACCACGGTATTTCAAACAGAAATATATGCTATACAAACCTGCGCGTGGGAGAGTCTGCGTCGGCGACCGCAGGGTGAGACGATGTGCATTCTCTCTGACAGTCAGGCAGCCTTAAAGGCACTAGCATCTTATCGCATAACCTCCAAACTAGTATGGGAGTGCCTGCAAACCCTAATGACTCTGTCTAAACACAACAAGGTCACACTGGTGTGGGTGCCAGGGCACAGGGGCATAGCGGGCAATGAAATTGCAGACCAGCTAGCGAGGGAAGGTTCAAAAATGAATTATATAGGCCCTGAACCGGGTCTAGGTATTACCAAGAGTGCAGTGCGTGGTGCAATTAATGAGTGGATTATAACACAACACCAATTAAATTGGAAACATGCAGCTGGACAAAAGCACAGCAAACGGATGATGGGAAGACCGTCGCAACATCTGACTGCTGACCTGCTTGAATTAAACAAGATACAGCTTAGAGCAGCAACATGTCTATTAACAGGACATGGCTGTTTGAGAGGCCACTTGCATAAGATGGGGATCTACAAAGATGAGCCCTTATGTAGACTTTGCAATGAGGAGGAGGAAACAGCCTCTCACATTATTTTCGAATGTGCAGCGTTAGCTCAACGCAGATTCGCTATGCGAAGCACAATTGAACTACCAATGGAGAAAGATTTACTACATAGACTGTTAAACCTGATTGCGGGAACTAACCTGTTTAAGTAAAACAAAACCGAAGCAGGAATAATACAATAAGCTACTAAGCTTCAGTGTTAGGGATGTAAAGACCAGTCCTGCTCTGGTAGAAAATCAATCAATCAATCACAGGTACGTAGGTTTCCGCGATCGTCAATAACACTATACCCTTGGTTTCCGGCTTGGAACCGCATCCTTGTCGTAACTTCTGCCGAGCATGAGGATGTCCCATAAGAGTGCGGATGAAACGTCGGCAGAAGCTACGGCAACGACGCGGTTCCAACCCGGATGCCAAGAATACAGTATTTAAAATACAGTCGTGAGTTGCCCAAATTACATCATTATTGGATTAATTATGCACAGCTTCTTGAAAGTGAAGTAGTAATTTAGAAGACGAGAGCTTTCGCCATACCTACTAACGTGTATATGTATATAGTCGAAATTTGCTTCGAAAGCTATTCCTGCCTTTTGCAAATATAATTGATACATCGCAAAATTAGGAAATGTATCCACCCTACAAACAGAATTTAATTCTAGGCGTATGGGGAAGCTGCCTGGCTTCTAGAGTGGATGTTGTGTTGAAGAATTAATGTATTCAAACGTTGATTTAGAAATTGTTAGCTAAAGTACAAATGGCATGGCGTTAATTCGAAATTTGCATATGTGTACGTAGGCGAATATAATGTCGAGTGATAAACAAATTCAATCTGGCAATATTGGTAGACAAAAAAATAGTTGAAGTAAAACACCATTCTGAATTCTGCATAGAAGGATGTGTATGCTATTATAAATATCACAATTTTAATACAAGCAGTTAACCAAATGTACGAAAGTGCTGTCCGATGAATAATTTATTTTTTGTCAATAGCACCAAATATATTTCTCTGAAATGATTTAGGCGTATGCGTGTTATTTACCTCCCTTCAGAGCTATGGTTTCGCTTTGTGTGCACAATATCGAAGAATGAATGCATAAAGACATATCCAAACAATATTGAAGGGCCGTTATTTTTTTATCATGCTTCCTATAAAGCTTTTACGGAAATTTTAAAGGATCACTTGCTAAAATCCGTCCTACGTAATCTCCTCCATAGAGGCCGCGCCGCGTAACTAAAAATAAAATCTACCATTCGTATCAGGCGGTAGATTTTAAACTTAAAAAATGTCACGATTTGGAATCTATTTAGGGCAATTCTTGCAACCCATGGGGTTTTTATAAAAAGTCCATCTGCTTTATTACGCAATTCGCCCGTTATAAAAATAGCCCGCCAACTTTTCTAGGTGTTTAGTTGAAATAGAACCGAATCAATACGACCTACACTAGAGTAGCACTTTGCACTTCATTAAGCCGTAACGTTCAGTGCCAAATCCCTTTGGTAAAATGATATGATTATAATGACGATGTTTTAATAGCGTCAATCAATTATAATGATATTGTTTTTCATTTCAAAGCCACCGAATTAAAAAGGGGGATAGGATTTATAGGTACTAAGTATACAACAACATACTGAAGATGTATGGCATAATAGCGACGAATTTAAAAAAACAATAAAAAGCTGCATTTGGGGAAACAATAAAACACAGAGGAGCAACAAGCAAATATTAGTAAATACATCTTCAAATTATATTTACTTGCATGTTATGTCTTTAAATAATAATATTGCCAACATTCCCGTTCTTTTTTTAAATTTTACGCCAAAATCATATCTTTAAGTAGTCCTAATGCGATGGCCAGAGACTGTATGTTACGCACTGGAACCCTGCGTATTCTTAAACCATCAACTTCACTTTTACTTCGTTTTTATGGTAGAATTTAAACGGTGAACGCGCAAAAATAGAAACACAGTCAAACACGTGTTACCTGGATGAATATTTTGACAAAAGTGAGAATATCATAATGCATGCCATGCAAGGACGCAACTGGCAAACTGAATCTATGCTACTCTATGACAGTTAACACCGCCAACTATTGTACAATATTCAAATTATCTGACAAACAAGATAGAACTGAATGTATGCTGTCAATTGTTGTGCTCCAGCGATAGGAGGCCATAGAAGGAATTGCAGCTGATAAGATAATTTTGCGCCAATAATAACATTGAAGTTGGGATATCGAAATAACATTTTAGTTTTGTTCTCCTTACCAGTTGTGGAAATATCTCAAGACATAAAACAATATTTAAGATTAGTATTAAACTTTGTGAACATCCCTCGTACATTTGAAACAGAAAAATACATATATCATCCGATAAGTGTACATGTAACTAATCAGTTTTTCCGTTTTTATCACGTCGCTGTCAAAAATACGGAGAGATGTGTATTTTTAAGAAACTTTCCTGACTTCCCGTTAAAAATTCGTGCTCTCTGAACTTACATAAATTTCTTTTCCAATTACTTCAGAATTTGGACACCACCTTTTTCCTCTATTTTATTTTACTGCAGATTCAATATTTTAGGGACTTCTCGGATTCGATATATCCAGGCAATTTCCGAGGCACACTATTGCACTCCATTTATTTCGATTGATGACACATCAAATACAATTACTTCTACGATGTACGCTCATTTTAAAATAAATTACTACAATACCGGAAATGGTTAATGAAAAATAAGAACGAAAACCTTACAGATACGGTAGATTGTTTTTCCTTTATACAAACCGTGATAAGTTAGGAGAGATTTCGTATACTATAAAATATATCGGGAATTATTTTGAACATAAACCCATAACCCATTTTCTTGTTTACTTTTTCATTCTTAGGTCCAATGCAAAATTACAGATAGTCTTCGATAGTTTCTAACATTTATTTCATATACCCGGTGTCGCAAATTCAATGTTATAATCGATATCTTCCTTGTTTGTAGAGATATAAGATCGAGTAAAGTGTCGTCGAAAATGGTTTGCAGAATCCTAAAAGATATACTTATTAAGACTACCCCTAGGAAACAATTCCCTAAGAAACTTCCCCCAAATCAATTTTTTTAAATAGCACTTCTCATCTTTTTGACTTTATGATAGAGCACCGCAAACTGCGCTGAAAGCCAGTGGCTGACGCATAAAAGTTTACACAAAATAAACACGGCCGGAACAATTCGGTAGAAGCGTCAGTATAAGTGCGACTCGAAAGCCGATCTGTTGTGTATGCATCTACGCTGTCGTATACTATATCGTAGTTCTACGTTTGTTTTGAAAATGTTTCCTACGTCGCGAAAACGACCAAAGTTGGACACAATAAGAGAATTTATTGCAGAAATGCCTGATTTAAAGTGTGATGGCGCTAAAATTCAATGTGTAGTGTGTAAAATAGATTTAATGTGTTGGTCGAAAAGTGATTGTCTACGGCACGTAAATAGTGCAGGGCATGTTTCAAAAAAAAATTCCACACGAAATTATGTCAAATTTTAATTTAATTTATGTGTTTATTGCATGTAATTTACCATTTCATTTACTAAGGAAGAAAGCATACGTCTCGTTTTGGAATGAATATTCGGACTTTAAGTTACCACGAGAGAGAACATTACAGAGAGTTGTGCCGTCTGCTCGTGAGCATGTCGAGAAAAGAATTAAATCGGAGTTGCGAGATAAGAAGCTGTGGTTATGTGTGGACGAAACAACAGATCGCAAAAAACATTCTGTGGTTAATGTAATGGTACGCACAATGGAATCACATCGACCGTCACCCTCAATTTGACTAGCTTCCAGACGAATACAACAATGCACTGCCGAAGTAATTTCAATGTTGGTGTTAAATACATTGGAAAAGTTTGAACTTTCAACAAATCAACTGTTGATGTTTATGAGTGATGGTGCCGCAAACATGCTTGCTGTAGGTTGATCTCTTAAAAAAACATTGTGCTAACTTGTTGCATATTACATGTAAAATTCCTACTCTCAGTCTCGTAGCAGATAGTATCAGAAAATGTTATCCCGAGGTAGACGCTCTAATAGCACATACAAAAGCTGTGTTTGTAAAATCCCCAAAACGTATTCGGGAATTTCATAGACTATGCCCCGGTATTCCTGAACCACTCTACCTATTCTTACTCGTTGGGGAACATGGTTAGAGGCTGCATTTTATTATCTTAAATGTTTTGAGAATATAAAGAACGTGATTTTAGAATTCGACCCAAAGGAAGCTGCGGCTGTCAAGGTAAGCCGCTTGAAATTTCAGGATAGTCAAGTTAAAACAGATTTGGAAATTATTCAGAACAATTACGTGGGACTAGCGGATGCGATAGAAAAACTACAAAATTCTTCGGTGTCGTTAGCGGAATCTTTGCAAATAGTGCAACATGTTCAGGCACAGCTATGCGCGATAGAAGACGCAAGAAATGTTTGTGTTTTTGAAAGGTTTGAAAGTGTTTAAATAAAGACTTTGATTTTGGCACATTAAGACAAGTTTGTGAAGGTGCGTCAACAGAACCGTTAAGTTATTTGAAAGATTATTTTACTTACGCAAATATAACGTCATTAGATGTAGAACGTTCGTTTTCGGCATACAAAAACACTTTTTCTTCACGCCGCACTCACTTTGCCGAAACAACTTTGGAAACATATCTAATGTTACAAATATTAAATAGACATTCTCCACTTTGTGATTTCACGGAGGACTCTTAAAACGGTAAGTGTTTGAGCACGTATCACATTTAATTTATTTTGAGTAAACTTTTATGCGTCCGCCACTGGCTTTCAGCGCAGTTGCGTTGCTCTACTTTATGACTACAGTACAAAGAGTTTGGAATACATCGGAATAAACGAGAATTGCATTCAAGATATATTTAATAACAAAATGATCATATCAGTAATAAATAACAAAAACATTAATTTACATAGAATGTGTCCTGCCGTCTTCATATTTTCTTGGCATAGACGACAAATCTTCATCTTTTCCTAGTTTAAATAAATGATATTTCAGGGCTACATGACCTGTCAAAAATCCTGCCAGTATTCTAAGGTACCGTTTGCTGAACGATAGCGCTATTTTTGCTGTCTTTGGCGAGTCTGATATGAGTGCTTTCATTTGTTTTTGTCCTGGAACACTTTCCCAGTACGAGACCTTTTGATTATCCTTCCATGTCTTAATTGCTTGTTTTATGTGGCTCTTTTAGAGACCACAAAAGGGGTTAGGACCAATGAAAAGCATGTTCGCTGTTTCTTTGGCCGGCTTATCTGCTTTTTCATTTCCTTAGATTCCTTGGCGGTTTGGGACCCACCGTGATTATTGTGTTCCAATTGCCTTGGATTGGTCTTCACAGCCTGACTATCGATGAATATATTTGTAATTGCGCCGGTAGATCTATTCGCTATTCAAAATCATACTTCAAATTTGAAGCTTCGTGTAGTGGATTTTGGTGTTAAATCATGAAATGAAAAATTTGGTGTGACACCTTTATCCACTTACTTCTCCAAGGATGTAGATATTATTCAAATTTTAAAATTTCAAGTACTCTTCTAAAAACCCTAGCCTGTAGATTTCTCTTATCTAATAATAATACCAATTGGGAAAATATGAAATTGTGGAAGATTGGAGATGTCGGGGAAGTGGTCCATCTTCGTCAAGATATCAAGGATTCACTTAAACGTTATTTATAAAAGGCGATAACATGTTTTAAAATATTTCCCATCCAATCCAATTTAATGTATTAAATTCAATCTAGGGTACAGAATAGAGATGCCAATAAAATAAAACGCCGTGTCTCCAATGTCATATTACAAAGAAATAGAATAAGTATAGTCTTTAAACGACGTTGATAGCATTTCTCTTCGAACTTGTTAGTAACGAAACACTTAGTTGCATTTCACAAAAAAGAAAAGTAATATGAATAAAGAATAAAACCGAAGACGTTAAATCGATAACACAATTGCTTTACGTGTATACAATTCAAATAAACAGATTATTTATACCTACGATATTGTAATCAAGTTAATTTCGATAAAGTACATTATTTCTTCCATTTACCATTCGATTTATTAAGTAATTTGTTGAGTTTGTCCGCTAATGCATTCTAATTAGACGAATTCTATTATCTACCATACATATATATAGTAGATAGTTATGTATAATGTCGAAGACAGTCTGGAACATATAGAGGACTGCGTTAAACTCAGAACTTTGAAACTAGTCGAAGAAAAACAGCTCTATTTCAATACCAACAGTTTTATTCTGTAATAACTAACGCTGGCCACGAGCGGTACCGCGCATCGGCGTAGAATCAGTTCGGACCGAGAGGAACGGTAGTATTACTTCGTCTGCGGAGCAGTACGGACATTTTCGCTGCCGGTCATTTGCGCAATTGTTTATCTGTCCTAGAAAAATTATGATTTCGTCAGCAAAACGACCGCGGTCGGACAAACTTCGACAATTTATTGCAGAAATTCCAGACTTAATATATGAAGGTGCTAAAATTAAATGTGTAATCTGTAAAATCCCGTTAATGTGTTGGTCCAGACAACATTGTCTACGACACGTAAATAGTGAAAAGCATGTCTCAAAAAGAAATTACGCACGAGACAATGAAAAATTTATATTTAATTTATGCGTTACGTTTATCGCATGTAATATACCGTTTAATTTACTAGACAAGGAACCATTTATCTGCTTTTGGAATAACTATTCGGAGTGCAAATTACCAAGTCGAACATCGTTACGAAGAATTGTGCCATCTGCGCGCGAACATATTGAACAAAAAATAAAATCGGAGTTGAAAGATCAAAAATTGTGGTTATGTGTCGACGAAACAACAGATCGGAAGAAACATTCTGTTCTTAATGTAATGGCTCGCAAATTGGAACCTCATCAATCGGCACCTTCAATTCTATTAGTCTCCAAACGAATACAACAGTGTACTGCCGAAGTAATTTCAAAGTTAGTGTTAAATACATTGGACAAGTTTGAATTTTCAACAAACCAACTCTTGATGTTAGTGCTTTCTGTAGGCCGGTCTCTTAAAAAGCATTCTGCTAATTTGTTACACATTACGTGTAAAATTCATGCTCTCAATCTTGTGGCGGATAGTATCAGGAAATGTTATCCTGAGGTAGACGCTTTAATAGCGCATATCAAAGCAGTATTTGTCAAATCACCGAAACGTATTCGCGAATTTCACAGACTGTGCCCCCGTATACCAGAGCCCCCAGAACCTATTCTAACTCGTTGGGGAACATGGTTGCAGGCCGCGTTTTATTATCATAAATATTTTGACAATATTAAGAACGTGATTTTACAATTCGATACAAAGGAAGCTGCCGCTATCCAGAAAAGCCAGTCGAAATTTCAAGATAGTCAGGTTAAAATGGATTTAAAATCATTCACGACAATTACTTCGGGCTAGCAGATGCAATAGAAAAATTACAAAATCCTGCGGTGCCGTTAGAAGAATCTCTACAAATAGTGCAACATGTTCACGCACAGCTATGCGCGATTGAAGACGCAAAAAATGTTTCTGTTCTAGAAAAATTTGAAAGTGTTTTTTGAGAAAATTCTGATTTCGGCACATTAAGGCACATTTGTGAAGGTGCGTCAACAGAATCGTTAAGTTATTTGAAAGATTATTTTACTTACGCAAATATTACGTCACTAGATGTAGAACGTTCGTTCTCTGCATATAAACGCATTTTTTCCTCATGCCGTACTAGTTTTGCCGAAACAACAGTTGAAACATATCTAATGTTGCAGATATTTAACAGACATTATTCACTTTGTGATTTCACGGAGGACTCTTAAAATGGTAAGTGTTTGAGCACGTGTTATTTAATTTTTATTTAAAAGATGAGCGAAATTATTTGCGGCAGCAAACATCTCTATTAGCAGAATAACTCTAGTGGAACGCGAGACCTGGTCGACTCTACGCTACTGCGCGGTACCGCTCGTGGCCAGCTTTAGTAATAACTACAGCGTATTTAAACTTCTTTTCAACTAAAAACATATGAATAAACATTTTAACACTTTATATTTTATCGTGTTTTTTTTTTAAATTACATTATTTAGATGTAGGATTGACGTATCAAATCAACCGGTTATAATTAGAAAAAATAACTTTATCAAACAGCTAGAAAGATCTACATCGTTCTATTTAAAAAAAAATACATCGTGCCAGTGATGGTGCGTATCTTTTTGATGGTGGACGGGGATTATAAAAAATTATCATAAAATTTTACCTTTAGCTTACAAAATTCCCTCATCCTTAGATTGTATTTCACAATTTACTTCTTACTTGCTTCGGCAAACTTTTCGTATAATCTTTGAAGTAATAATTGTTTAATTACATTCAAAACCAAACTATTCGTTAAGATATGACTAATAAATCTTTAAACATAACTTAGAAATAGCACTTTTTAAATTGACTTTTAGGTACACGCACAGAAATGGTTTCTTGCATTAAGAAGATAGATTTTCTTGCAAAATTTTGTCTTGTTTAACTCAAAAAAATTTTAACATCTCTTTTATATAAAACAACTGAATAAGCATTATTCTATATAATTTGAACACGCTGTACATACTAAGATGTTATACAGTGATTTAGTGAGGTATTCCAGTCAGACAGTTCACTACACGATGGGGCAGGATGCCAAGAATTTTGAGATACCATGTAAAATCCCCTTGAAACACTTACATGCAATTATATATGCGCCTAAGAAAAACCTAGTAGATTTATTTTCCCAAACACACGCACCGGTCCTTCTTTGTGTCCGCGTCATTGTTTAGAGATTAATAAGGCACACATTAGCGGCTATTTTTTCTTGAAATATTGATTTTATAATCATGCCTAAACTACAGAAAGTAATTATGATAATATATCATTTTTGCAGATTTTTCATAAACAGACATAAAGTCCAACATGATTGATTAAAGTGGAAGTGAAAAAAAGAAGACAAGAAGTTTTCAAGTTGACTACAAAACTAAAACGCGAAACCTAAATATATTTTCAGGCTTAAAGACCTTTTTTACATATACACTGTCACTCATAGAAATCGTAATACATAATTACATTACATTTTTCATATTTAACTCGATAATAAACGTAATAATGTGTGTAAGAATTAAGCAGGAAGAAGGTTGATTCAGCACAGTCTTACCACCTTCCGGTTGTAACGAATTCGGTAGATGTTTCGTAAGAAATCGGTAGATTTCAACAATTTTCGGAAGAATTTTTAAAATTAGTATATTATTCACTGCAACCTGTAGCTAACATTTTATTTTAGATATCGTGGAAAACACGAGGATTTATTTTTTAAATAAAACACAATTGAATAGGAAAATCTTCATTAAAAAACTTTTTCCTTTTAGATTAGCATCATTTATCTTTGACATGAGATTTCTTTTCAACTGGTAAATTATGGCACCCTTTTTTTGCACGTAAACTAGAGATTGTTGTCGTTTCCAAACGATTTCTCCGTTTCATTTTCAACAAATTGTAAGTTGAAAAAACTCTCTCGCAATTTGCCGATGAATAAACGGATACTCTAAAACTGTGGCACTGGAACACTGAAACAGTTCACAAAAACCCTTACCACAACACAGTGTTGTGGTAAGGGTTTTAGTGAACTGTTTCAGTGCCGATGAATGTTATAAACATAGGAGATTTTCCGCAAAATTACATAATGATGGAAATACCGGAGCTTCGTCTTCTAACGTTATTTGTGTCACTGACCGCCAAAATGACTCTACGTTGTTGATGAAGCTCTGCATTTCCTTAGTTTCTCAATAATCTGGATTCATACACATTTTTGTAGTTCATTCTCATTAACGATATGGGGAAATGACAGAGCAACATCAACTATTGATGAAATACCTCCTTGTTTAATTGTTTTCTGTTCTATAATACCCACTGAAACAGTTCACTAAAACCCTTACCACAACACTTAATTCGTACTGGACGCACGTTTCGATAGCCAAGCTATCATCATCAGCAGCAAGACTGAACTAACAAGCTAAGTGAAAAAGTAACCTTATAAGGCAAATAAATTATGCAATATGTAAATTTAAAATCGTAAAATTTAATGAGCCGCTTCATTGCACAGGACTAAAGCCTAAAGGTAAATGAGCCGAATGACGTGAGTTATTAAATCCTGGATTACAATGAAGCGGTTCATTGCACATGGTTAAAATTACAACTATAAATGATTAAACATGATGTAACAAAGGATAAAGGCTGGAATTTAGTGGTTCTAAATCTGAATTCATTAAGTGAGTTTTGTTTTTGTAAACTTCCATGCCTTCATAACAATTTAATTGAGAAGTACTCCTTACGTTTTTGATTAACTTTATATTATCAACATTATGGTTATTTTCAAGCATATGTAGGGCAACGCTAGATTTATCAAACCTTCTGAATTTGAGATGAGCCAAATGTTCTTTGTACCTAATTTAAAATCTTTTCTAGGATTGACCGCAAGATTGTTTTCTCTTCGAGCAATAACCTTAAAAACCTTTTAGGAAATTCCAAAGACCCAGTGGATAACATGGATAAATCAGGAATTTACAAAATTTCATGTAAAGATTGTGATCAAGTGTATATTGGGCAGACAAAAAGATCAATCAAAATTAGGTACAAAGAACATTTGGCTCATCTCAAATTCAGAAGGTTTGATAAATCTAGCGTTGCCCTACATATGCTTGAAAATAACCATAATGTTGATAATATAAAGTTAATTAAAAAACGTAAGGAGTACTTCTCAATTAAATTGTTATGAAGGCATGGAAATTTACAAAAACAAAACTCACTTAATGAATTCAGATTTAGGACCACTAAATTCCAGCCTTTATCCTTTGTTACATCATGTTTAATCATTTATAGTTGTAATTTTAACCATGTGCAATGAACCGCTTCGTTGTAATCTAGGATTTAATAACTCACGTCATTCGGCTCACTTACCTTTAGGCTATTTATAGTCCTGTGCAATGAAGCGGCTCATTAAATTTTACGATTTTAAATTTACATATTGCATAATTTATTTGCCTTATAAGGTTAGTTTTTCACTTAGCTTGTTAGCTCAGTCTTGCTGCTGATGATGATAGCTTGGCTATTGAAACGTGCGTCCAGTACGAATTAAGTGTTGTGGTAAGGGTTTTAGTGAACTGTTTCAGTGTTCCAGTGCCACAGGTTTAGAGTATCCGTTTACTATAATACCCAATTTTTGTAAAATATTGTTGCTAAGTTCTTTCGACGAAGAAGGAAAATTGTTTTAAGAAGATTTCGTATCAGAAAACTTGTAGGAATAAAAATATTTAAAAAATATTCAATTTATTTCCACAAAAAATATTTTTTATTTTAATACATAGTGTTTATTTCCTGAACAGACGGTGTTTATTGATCTGTCGTCAATAGAGCGGGCCAAGAGCGCCACGCGCCAGGTTCGCAATCAGGCTGCCGGGCGCATATGTGTATGTAAACATAGGTAATTTAAATATGTAATTATTAGGACGAGGACCAAAACCACTGTCTATTACGTCGTGAAGACGCGCAAATATACACCTGCAGTTTGGGTGTTCGTTGATAAATAGGGCGTTGTTCACAGTGGGCCACTACAAAAAAAAAGTTCATTCATCGACGGCTACGAACTAACAGCGCGCTTATTCATTTACGGATGACGCGCTCTATTCATCAACAAATGACGAGTCTGCAGATGTTACGTTTGCACCACTTCGTGGCATACTAGAAACAAGCGTCGGTGTGCTCGCTTTAGTGATTATGTCTAACGTAACTATTAAAAATAAACGGCCATTACCTACGAAAGTTAATAAATTTCTTAGTGAATTTGTGGATTTACACTACAACGGGAGTACAATTTTCTGTAGAGTTTGTAAAAAGAAACTACTGTGCTGGAGCAAACGTGATTGTGAAAGACATATAAATAGCGCACACCACAGAAATAAAAGAAATGGTGTGTCACAACAACGTCAATTTCAATTAGAATTGCTTTTAACGTTTATGGTATGTGGTCTACCACTTCGTATACTTGATAAAAAAGCATTTCGAAAATTCTGGGGTACATACAATACCGAGTGGATACTACCATCTCGGACAGCGTTACGGAGAGATATTCCACGAATACGTGAGGACATTGAAAATCGAATTAAAGCCGAATTAAAAGATAAACAGCTGTGGCTATGTCTTGATGAGACGACAGATTGCAAAAAAAATTCTATTTTGAATATAATAGTGCGCGTATTAGATCCTATTGAACCAAATTTTGCAATTCTATTAGCCAGCAGAAGATTAAAACAGTGTACTAGTAAAGCAATTACGGCCGTAGTTCTCGAAACGTTACAAAAATTTCAAGTGTCAACCAGTCAACTGTTGTTGTTCATGAGCGATGGTGCAGCAACAATGTGTAGTGTAGGCCGTTCCCTTAAAGAAAAGTGTGAAGGACTTTTACATGTTACGTGTAAAGTCCATGCTTTACCTCTTGTGGCACAAACTATTCGAGAGTGTTACCCGGAGGTGGATGCATTAATAGCAAATACAAAAAAAGTGTTTCTCAAAAGTCCTAAGAGGACTAGGGCATTCCACAGGTTATGCCCTGGTATTCGAGAACCACCACAGCCCATTCTTACGCGTTGGGGAACGTGGTTAAAAGCCGCTTTTTATTATAATGAACATTTTCAAGAAGTCAAATCCGTTATTTTGCAATTCGTCCCTGCCGAAGCTAGAGCTATTAGGATGAGCCAGAAGGGATTTCTCGATATTTCTGTTGAAACACATCTAAAGAATATTAGCAACAATTACAAAGGGTTAGTAGACGCGATAGAAAATTTGCAAAATTCTGGATTGTCGTTGGTAGAATCAGTGCAAGTCGTGGACGAAGTTAGTACATTGTTACACAGTATAAACGATGCAACAAGTGGACGAGTTTTAGCTAAGTTCGATAGTGTTTTAAAAAAGAATCCGGACTACACGAGATTAAGACAAATGTGCGATGGGGCATCTGCAGATTCCTTGACTAAGTCTAAAGATTATTTTAATTACGCCTGTCTTACTTCGGTAGACGTGGAACGGTCGTTTTCGAAATATAAGAACATTTTTTCGTCTCGGCGAACATCCTTCACCGAGGCAAATGTGGAAACTTATCTGATGGTGCAACTTTTTAAACAAGCCTATCCGCATTATTAAGAAGGATAGAATTTATTTATTATATCTTTATTTACAGTTACATTATTAAGTACAACAGAATAAAAAAAGCGTTCAGTTTCTCAGTTATTTCCTTATTACATCCCATTTACAACGCATACCGTTTTCAATCAAATAAAAAATCATAATGAAAATAAAAACACCTCAGCGTGTACATATCCGCTCTAATTACTAAACATTATTATTGCGTCAGCTTTTATTTTTTTACTCTTGTGTATTAATTTCGAAATATCACATATCTGCTGTGACTCACATATACGCTATTTACAATAAGCGGCCGTTGCGCCTGATTCCGATTCTGTTGGATGGCGCAATTTGGCCCGCTCTAGTCGTCAATATGTGAAGAAGAAAAATGAGTTCGGTTTTTATTTGATTTAAGAATATCACAAACTTCTTTTAAAACTTTTGTATTTAAGAGTACGCTATACTTCTGTTAACACTATCTAACTCTTAAATTCCAAGAATACCGTATTCTTGCAATAATCTTGTGATATACCTCTATTTTATACTGTATGAAATTTTCAATCGATTTTTTACAGTGTAGTTATTGAAATCAAATCGAATTGCAATCTATATAAACAGTAATACCACCGTCACCTGCACTTTCTATGTAAGTATCTAGAAATTCCGTTAATAAACGAGTTGCGAGTGTGCAAACGACCTTCAAGGGTCATTCTATTTGTGTTTAGTTATAAAGTAGGATAACATTTATTTTATGTGCCGTTCAACTATATTTTAGTGGGTGGTCTCAAACTCATAAGTGGTAGCGGTAATGCACACATCTTACATCGCTGATGTAATTACTAAGTTGAAATTTCTGATAATCAATATAGTAATGGTTTTATTAGTAATTATACGATAGCCACTTTCGCAATGCAAACATTACACTAACGCATATCGCCAGTTTCACCTTTCAGACAATGCGTTCCTTACATCATAGAAAATGTGTGTTCCTTTAGCAGCACGTAAAAGTAACATTCAATCGAATTGCGCAACGCAACAGCATTCGCATTTCTTGACCTGCTTGATTTGTTTAAGGTTTGGCGCAGATAGACGTTCCACTGCTATTTATACAAGCTTGCGGAAAAGAAAAAGGCACAAGCCGAGGCGATTAGAATCCGATTAGAATTAATTAACACGTTTTAATTGTGAATAACGATCTAGTTAAATTAAAGACACGTGAAAACCGTAATAGAAAATCCGCATATTAAAGTACCGTGCTGTTAAAATCCCGTTTATGAACTATAAAAACGTAACCGTAAAAGATGAGACAGTCATAAAAAAAGAACGGGGTCTATACATCACAATAAAATTGCATTATCGGTGAAAAAATTTGAAGCACATTTTAT
This sequence comes from Dynastes maya, assembly GCA_029619315.2. Lineage (NCBI taxonomy): Eukaryota > Metazoa > Arthropoda > Insecta > Coleoptera > Scarabaeidae > Dynastes > Dynastes maya. The sequence continues at coordinate 1,385,062 of JAROYE020000012.1, read as the reverse complement.
GTGCCCCCTATTACTGTGTATTTCTCATGTTGCTCTGATTGTATTATTAAAAACACAGAGATACAAATAGCATTTCATTTGAAAGATCTATACTTAAATCAATTGCTTTAATAGTTTGAACAAACTCATATATAGAGCGGGCCAAATTGCGCCATCCAACAGAATCGGAATCAAGCGCAACGGCCGCTTATTGTAAATAGCGTATATGTGAGTCACAGCAGATATGTGATATTTCGAAATTAATACACAAGAGTAAAAAAATAAAAGCTGACGTAATAATAATGTTTAGCAATTAGAGCGGATATATATATATATATATATATGTACACGCTGAGGTGTTTTTATTTTCATTATGATTTTTTATTTGATTGAAAACGGTATGCGTTGTAAATGGGATGTAATAAGGAAATAACTGAGAAACTGAACGCTTTTTTTATTCTGTTGTACTTAATAATGTAACTGTAAATAAAGATATAATAAATAAATTCTATCCTTCTTAATAATGCGGATAGGCTTGTTTAAAAAGTTGCACCATCAGATAAGTTTCCACATTTGCCTCGGTGAAGGATGTTCGCCGAGACGAAAAAATGTCCTTATATTTCGAAAACGACCGTTCCACGTCTACCGAAGTAAGACAGGCGTAATTAAAATAATCTTTAGACTTAGTCAAGGAATCTGCAGATGCCCCATCGCACATTTGTCTTAATCTCGTGTAGTCCGGATTCTTTTTTAAAACACTATCGAACTTAGCTAAAACTCGTCCACTTGTTGCATCGTTTATACTGTGTAACAATGTACTAACTTCGTCCACGACTTGCACTGATTCTACCAACGACAATCCAGAATTTTGCAAATTTTCTATCGCGTCTACTAACCCTTTGTAATTGTTGCTAATATTCTTTAGATGTGTTTCAACAGAAATATCGAGAAATCCCTTCTGGCTCATCCTAATAGCTCTAGCTTCGGCAGGGACGAATTGCAAAATAACGGATTTGACTTCTTGAAAATGTTCATTATAATAAAAAGCGGCTTTTAACCACGTTCCCCAACGCGTAAGAATGGGCTGTGGTGGTTCTCGAATACCAGGGCATAACCTGTGGAATGCCCTAGTCCTCTTAGGACTTTTGAGAAACATTTTTTTTTGTGTTTGCTATTAATGCATCCACCTCCGGGTAACACTCTCGAATAGTTTGTGCCACAAGATGTAAAGCATGGACTTTACACGTAACATGTAAAAGTCCTTCACACTTTTCTTTAAGGGAACGGCCTAACTACACATTGTTGCTGCACCATCGCTCATGAACAACAACAGTTGACTGGTTGACACTTGAAATTTTTGTAACGTTTCGAGAACTACGGCCGTAATTGCTTTACTAGAACATTGTTTTAATCTTCTGCTGGCTAATAGAATTGCAAAATTTGGTTTAATAGGATCTAATACGCGCACTATTATATTCAAAATAGAATTTTTTTTGCAATCTGTCGTCTCATCAAGACATAGCCACAGCTGTTTATCTTTTAATTCGGCTTTAATTCGATTTTCAATGTCCTCACGTATTCGTAGAATATCTCTTCGTAACGCTGTCCGAGATGGTAGTATCCACTCGGTATTGTATGTACCCCAGAATTTTCGAAATGCTTTTTATCAAGTATACGAAGTGGTAGACCACATACCATAAACGTTAAAAGCAATTCTAATTGAAATTGACGTTGTTGTGACACACCATTTCTTTTATTTCTGTGGTGTGCGCTATTTATATGTCTTTCACAATCACGTTTGCTCCAGCACAGTAGTTTCTTTTTACAAACTTTACAGAAAATTGTACTCCCATTGTAGTGTAAATCCACAAATTCACTAAGAAATTTATTAACTTTCGTAGGTGACGACCACGAAGTGGTGCAAACGTAACATCTGCAGACTCGTCATTTGTTGATGAATAGAGCGCGTCATCCGTAAATGAATAAGCGCGCTGTTAGTTCGTAGCCGTCGATGAATGAACTTTTTTTTTGTAGTGGCCCACTGTGAACAACGCCCTAATTATCAACGAACACCCAAACTGCAGGTGTATATTTGCGCGTCTTCACGACGTAATAGACAGTGGTTTTGGTCCTCGTCCTAATAATTACATATTTAAATTACCTATGTTTACATATATACATATATACATATATGCGCCCGGCAGCCTGATTGCGAACCTGGCGCGTGGCGCTCTTGGCCCGCTCTATATATATATATATATGTTTATCATAGATTGCGCAAGTACGTAAGCTTATTCCCAGAAATCTAGGTGTAAATATTATTTGAACTGTAATATGCTCACTGCGAATGATTTCTTAGAATCACCTATAATTACCTGCTTATTTCAAGTACCTATTAACAATTCTGTCCTTTTGGAACATGTAGAATGTTTAATTTTGCCTTAATTCAATAGTTACTTTGCGTAGGAGTAATTTTTTTAAAAGCAAACTGCAATCATTTAAAACAACAAAGGCAGATCAAGTGAGGTTTTCATTTCAATTAAATGAAAGGTGTCCAAAGGTAGATACGATTCTTTTTCAGTAATTGCGGATCTTCACGGGGATGTAAGGAATTTGAATTGCTCGGTTTCAGGGAGCCCTAGGCCAACTACAAGTGATGTAGACCAGCAAATTGTGTTAATTAGCAAACAAAACCGCCGGTTTACGGCATGTGATATTTGTGAGGAAATCAATAAGGGCTGCTGAATTACGAATCTACGCTGGAGCGAATATTAGGTGCGGTTGGATAAAAAGGAAACACAGACCCTAGAAAACTACGAGAGGACGTAATTGAACATTGCTAACATCAACAATACCTTGATGAAGGTTACCGAAATCTTCTTTGGAGTTGTAGATTTAAATCTGTGATAAATAACAAATCTTTTCTGTTCGAAACGGGTAGAAAAATGTTATGTGAAGTTATCAGCGGATAGTGGATGCATAAAATATGCCAATTAAGTTTTCCAAATTTTAATATATTCTTGGGAATACTGTAACAAGTAAAAAAAATGTTTAAATAAATGTTTTACTTTCAAATGGGAAATATACTTTTGAAAGTAGGACATGAACCTATTGATATTTCTTCTTATAATTAAAGTTATCCTTTCAAACACTTTTTATATTTGGATGAATTAAGAAAAACTGTAGTGGATTTATGAAATGGTTGACATGGTATATAAAAATTTGTTAGAAATATATTATAGTCTCTAATCTCTTCTAATCGCGTTGATGTTCATTTTTGTTTTAGTATTTAAGTACAACTTGACTGTAGCTCCTGTATACATAACAAGAAACAGTTAAAGTTCATATACGTAAAACATAATTTTTGATGAATTAAAAAGAAGTATGTTGTTTTAACTTAAATATAAATGTTGATTTTTGTAATTTTGAAAAGCTCAACCAACTGTAAGATTCTCTATCAACTAATTCTATTTCCTTTTTAACAACCACATAGCTTTCCTATAACACGCCGAGAAATGGTTCCTTGCAGCTATTCACAACCAATCTTAAACGAACACGTTTTTGTAATTATATCTACATATGCAGACCTAAACTCAAAAACAGACAATGGAATTGCTAAAAAGAATCTTGAATATTATCTGTATTCTCTTCGTTGAATTATTAACTAAATGCATAAACTTTACTTTTAAGTGGACGATTTCGTGAAAGGTACTAAGAATATGAAAAAATGCCGCCAAATTTATATTATGGATTACTTTTCCTTATGGTGTCACTTATCCTACTAACGCTATTTTTCACTTACGATTCATTTTTAACGCATTTAACTGCGGAAATGTTTTATCAGGAGATCGATCGATCTTTTTGAATATGAATTAGATAGATACAATGCGATGAATGGCTTGCAATGACTAACGTTTATAATTGATTATGAACACTTGGGACAAAGAATCAAATAGAATGGTAAAACGAAGTTTTAACTGGTAAATTTTTTATTACAACCAAGGTTATGCTGTAAGGGAAATACTCAAAGTAATTAGCATTCGAATATATTTAAATTAGCAAGTGTGTACTTGCGAGAGATATAGGCTTTATTATTAAACGGTGTTATTGAAGCAGACATTACATATGTATATTGATTCAATTCAATGGGGAGAAGACACGTTTCTTGTCGACTGCACTATTATGAATACATAAGTGGAAATTCTACTTCAAATGTTGTGCTTAAGTTTTGTGCGAAATGTAAAATTAAGTCTGTTATACCGAGTTCATTTTAGCAAGGCACTAAAACAATAACAGTTTGTCTATACGTACGCTATTAGTGTTATACATTAATCTTCTACATTTCATTCGAAATTAAGAATCTAATTGTTAATATTACAAGCAATATCTTCCTTATTTGTAGAGATAAGATTGAACAAGGCGTTGTCGAAAATGGTTTGCAGGTTCCTAAAAAATATTTCTTAATCTACCCTCATCTTTTTTTAGTTAGAAATACAATGTTATAGACAAAAATGTCATTTAACAAATAGCAACTTAAAATAGTTAAATACGTAGTGAAGTAGTGTTATAAAATCTTTAAAATGCTTTCTAATAATTGTACACATTGTGTAATTAGCAGGCATTTTCCGAACAGTTGGCCTTCTGGATCAACAGATTTGAATTTGGCTGATTATTGGTTAAGAGGTTACTTCACAGAAACGGCATTCGTTAGTGGATCTACTACTTGTGAGGAACTAAAGCAATCGATATCATATATTATCGAGAACATTCCTGGGAATGTTCTTACTAATACCGTTAATAATTAAGAAGAACGACTATTTTCAATTGAACGTCATGGTGGTGGTCTTTTTCGTCATGATTCATTGGCCAATTAATTGAACAAGTTCTTGGCCAAATCGGTAGAACTATGCTGCCTCTACATGCTGCAGTAAATTGAAGAACTTTTTAGCGATCGTTAATACTCGTTTAGTTTCGTTAAAAGTTGAACGGGCTAATTATAATTATTAAGTAGGAAATTTTCATCTGCTTATAGAAATAAATTGGCAATCTGCCTTTGTCAAATGTTTTGGCAGTTTTGGTAAATGGACAGATGCACAGCTTAGGTTTCAGTTACTTAATTCAATTTATCCATTACATCATAATCGCCGTAAATTTCCGAAATTTATCCTCATTTTACTTTAAAAACACTAAACAAACTGTAGGTACTTTTCTGTTACTTGGCAAAAATAGAGCATGTTCTATTCAATTCAATTAATTGTACGATAAATCGTTCGAGAAATCGTACCGATTTTTGCTGTTTTACACGGTACGGTAAAATCAAAGATCAACTTGTTCAATTAATTGACTAATAAATTGAGACGTGTAAAATAGGCTTTAAAAATAAAATCTCACTTCTTTACGAACAGTTTGCGGCTTTTATATTTGCGGAAACTAAAAATTTCGTAAAGTAACCATCATTTGAAACTGGGATGGATTATATAATACGAGGGGAATTTGAATTTTATAATTTAATAATAATAATAATAGTAATAATAATAATAATAATCCATTATTTCAAATTGCCAGTTTCATCTCATAAAAGGAAGCCAGCTAGAACAATTCGATGAAATAGATTAAGCTTGTCATTAAACAAAGACTTATTATTAGAGCGGGCCAAATTGCGCCATCCAACAGAATCGGAATCAGGCGCAACGGCCGCTTATTGTAAATAGCGTATATGTGAGTCACAGCAGATATGTGATATTTCGAAATTAATACACAAGAGTAAAAAATAAAAGCTGACGCAATAATAATGTTTAGTAATTAGAGCGGATATATATATATATATGTACACGCTGAGGTGTTTTTATTTTCATTATGATTTTTTATTTGATTGAAAACGGTATGCGTTGTAAATGGGATGTAATAAGGAAATAACTGAGAAACTGAACGCTTTTTTTATTCTGTTGTACTTAATAATGTAACTGTAAATAAAGATATAATAAATAAATTCTATCCTTCTTAATAATGCGGATAGGCTTGTTTTAAAAAGTTGCACCATCAGATAAGTTTCCACATTTGCCTCGGTGAAGGATGTTCGCCGAGACGAAAAAATGTTCTTATATTTCGAAAACGACCGTTCCACGTCTACCGAAGTAAGACAGGCGTAATTAAAATAATCTTTAGACTTAGTCAAGGAATCTGCAGATGCCCCATCGCACATTTGTCTTAATCTCGTGTAGTCCGGATTCTTTTTTAAAACACTATCGAACTTAGTTAAAACTCGTCCACTTGTTGCATCGTTTATACTGTGTAACAATGTACTAACTTCGTCCACGACTTGCACTGATTCTACCAACGACAATCCAGAATTTTGCAAATTTTCTATCGCGTCTACTAACCCTTTGTAATTGTTGCTAATATTCTTTAGATGTGTTTCAACAGAAATATCGAGAAATCCCTTCTGGCTCATCCTAATAGCTCTAGTTTCGGCAGGGACGAATTGCAAAATAATGGATTTGACTTCTTGAAAATGTTCATTATAATAAAAAGCGGCTTTTAACCACGTTCCCCAACGCGTAAGAATGGGCTGTGGTGGTTCTCGAATACCAGGGCATAACCTGTGGAATGCCCTAGTCCCCTTAGGACTTTTGAGAAACACTTTTTTTTTTGTGTTTGCTATTAATGCATCCACCTCCGGGTAACACTCTCGAATAGTTTGTGCTACAAGATGTAAAGCATGGACTTTACACGTAACATGTAAAAGTCCTTCACACTTTTCTTTAAGGGAACGGCCTACACTACACATTGTTGCTGCACCATCGCTCATGAACAACAACAGTTGACTGGTTGACACTTGAAATTTTTGTAACGTTTCGAGAACTACGGCCGTAATTGCTTTACTAGTACACTGTTTTAATCTTCTGCTGGCTAATAGAATTGCAAAATTTGGTTTAATAGGATCTAATACGCGCACTATTATATTCAAAATAGAATTTTTTTTGCAATCTGTCGTCTCATCAAGACATAGCCACAGCTGTTTATCTTTTAACTCGGCTTTAATTCGATTTTCAATGTCCTCACGTATTCGTGGAATATCTCTCCGTAACGCTGTCCGAGATGGTAGTATCCACTCGGTATTGTATGTACCCCAGAGTTTTCGAAATGCTTTTTTATCAAGTATACGAAGTGGTAGACCACATACCATAAACGTTAAAAGCAATTCTAATTGAAATTGACGTTGTTGTGACACACCATTTCTTTTATTTCTGTGGTGTGCGCTATTTATATGTCTTTCACAATCACGTTTGCTCCAGCACAGTAGTTTCTTTTTACAAACTTTACAGAAAATTGTACTCCCATTGTAGTGTAAATCCACAAATTCACTAAGAAATTTATTAACTTTCGTAGGTAATGGCCGTTTATTTTTAATAGTTACGTTAGACATAATCACTAAAGCGAGCACACCGACGCTTGTTTCTAGTATGCCACGAAGTGGTGCAAACGTAACATCTGCAGACTCGTCATTTGTTGATGAATAGAGCGCGTCATCCGTAAATGAATAAGCGCGTTGTTAGTTCGTAGCCGTCGATGAATGAACTTTTTTTTTGTAGTGGCCCACTGTGAACAACGCCCTATTTATCAATGAACACCCAAACTGCAGGTGTATATTTGCGCGTCTTCACGACGTAATAGACAGTGGTTTTGGTCCTCGTCCTAATAATTACATATTTAAATTACCTATGTTTACATACATATATGCGCCCGGTAGCCTGATTGCGAACCTGGCGCGTGGCGCTCTTGGCCCGCTCTACTTATTATTTTACAATACGACAGGTATAATTTTGAAGCTCATAAACTATGCAAGTTAGTTTCTAAACTCTATACAAAGCAAACATTGCAATGTAGCAAATGGATTATAGCTCCTATGTTCCTATCAACAACACTTTTGGCAGTTATAAAAAGTATTGGATAAAAAAGTAATCCGATTTACTAGAATATGCCTCCATGACATGCGTATGTAATGTAACATATTTATGTCCTGTTAAAAGTTTTGGGTTTGTCACCATAACGTAATTTTGAAACCCCTTTTTTAAGGAAAATATAATTGACTTGTTAGCAAGTTCGGGGATTATGTGAAGTTTACACGACATTCGTAAAAGCTAATACAGTTCCTTGCTTTCTCGGATATTTTCAGTTGGAAAAAAAAGTTTACATTATTAACAATAAGGATATCTTCACCGCTGACAGCTTTGACGACAAGATGTCCATTTCCCCAATCAACAGGGACTTTCTTATTTCTTAGAAATACAACTTTGTCGTGCTTAAATAAAAAAGTTTAGGCGAACTGAAGCGGTGTTACTTCATTTCATTTCGTTTCGAGGAATTTGATATACGGGGATACATCATTTTGTATTAAATATTTCTTGAATGAAATTTTCGTTTATACCGTTGTATTACAAACTCTTCGTGCTTCACTCATAAGATCAAAAGGATGAGGGGTGCAATTAAGAAAAAATGGTTTGGGGGAGGTTTCTTAGAGGGTGATTTACTAGGGGTAGTTTTAAAAAGTATATCTTTATCTAGAATTCCAGAAATCATTTTCGACAACACCTTGCTCGATCTTATATCTCTACAACCAAGGAAGATATCGCTTGTAACATTGAATCTGGGACACTCGGTATTCTTATTGTTAGAGTAAATTTTATCGGTTAAATAGTAAATAAGGTTTTGATAAGCTGTTTATTAGAATGATTATTTTTATGATTTATATAAAATTATAACTACTGTAAGCAATTTCTTCAGTTCTACAGTTTTGATTAATTCGGTGTAATTTAATTTAATTAATTTAATTAATTCTTGACCAGATAGATGCTTTGAATACTACCTCTTATTGTTCAATTGAGTAAGTGGAATTTATTACGTATTGTTCCTCAATCTAATATTGACGTATGTAGCTGCATTATGCAATCTCAAGTAATTACGAAACTTTTTATTACACCCGAACTATTCGAACACTATTAAATCGCTTCGAAATAACCCCTCTATATACGAGAATTATGAGGAAACTATTAATAAATAACCCAATTTGAGGAGAAATGCATCGAATTAATCACATCGTACCTACATCCGAAGGACATAAAAAAGGGTATTAGGATAGTAAAGTTCGAAGAAAAGATAAAGACAAAGAGTGAGAAGGAAATGTGGTAGAAAGAGTTGGGAAATAGTTGTGAGAAACCGAAGTGGACATTATTTGCGTGTTCTAGTGTATAAACATGTTTACTGCATTGTGTTGTGTTCTACTCTTCCAGGGATTCAATTATCTGCGCATGCCCAACAGGTTAACTTGTATCATTGATGTGTTCATTAACATTTTTACTAGCCTAATTACTTTATATTGTCCCCGGCATTTTCTTAACGGCGATATCGTTCTGCCATTTTTGGTACGAGTCTTCATACTTGTTCAAATATTTTAATACGAACTGGTATTTTTATTTTTCCCACCGCATCGTTCGCAGAATTTCAATGTGGGTGTTTTCTACACTAGCTGTGCATTTTCAAAATATATTATCTTTAATTTGCTACACTTTTTTAACCCAGTAAATGGTCCGGAGAAAAAACAAAACGATTCTAATTAATCTATTTTCATTCTTCCTCCATTTTCTCTGCTATACACTAGCCGACAAAAGTTTACTGCCTAAGGCAAGTCTAATGGCTTCGGAATGAAATATTTACAACGGAAAGTACCTTTAAAGAATAAAAATCTGCATGTTCGAATCGTATATTTTTGTGGTTTTGCTGGTTAGTATTGTATATCGTGAACTGGAGTGCTTCAAGGTTCCGTGGTAGGCCCGTTCTATTCGTTAAATGTATACACATATATTTTTTATGATTGATATTCAGTTACAGAGTTTAATTATAATTCCTCTTTCAGAAGATGTGATTTCATCATACCGAAAGAAAAACAATAATCTAAACACTGTCTTTTCCATCTGTAGAAAAAGTAATAGCTTCCATTTTTGACATATCAAAAGTATTCCGTTGATTGATTATTTTCCAAAAGCCCAAAATCAAATTCTACACATTTTTCAGCTCATCCTCGTACATTAGCGAAGAAATGAATTACTCAGGCAATAACGTTATAATTCTGACTTATGTAAATGTTACTTTTTTCATTATTATTCGTATAATGTCGCTAACAAACATGCAGTGGAAGTTTAGAAAGATTACTTCAAACTATGTGAAACTTTGCAGTAAATGTACAAGTATGTGAGGATATTCCTAACTGTTCCTTATATGCGAATAGGTTGATAAGGTTGCTATTTAACGGTATAGTAACTTTAGACGATAATATGTGGAATAAAATCTAGCCGTATCTTATAACGTGGTACTGAAATGAGGATCTCAGTTTGCGACAGATGTTCTTGTGGCTCGTAGTCTACTATTAATTATAAACAAAACTTGATACCGGCAACGTCTTCAAGTTATAAATAAGACACGTATATTACTAAGACAAAACGTAATAGTTTTGATATTCACATTCGCAATTTGTCATAAACACCTACATACATATTTGGAAGAACTTTAAATACCTACTGTCTCTGGTAATGAATCTAAAGCTGCGTGCACATTTGAACCTGTATCGTATTTGAAAGACTAGATTAAATTTCAGCTGCTTATTCGATTTAAAGTGTAGAATTAGTATACTGAGAGAGAGGATAATTTTGAGCTAATAGTTTTGAGACATTTTTTTCTCTTAGTGCAATGATTAACTATTGGATTTAGTGGCTGTCCACTACTGCGACAATGTCTTCCAGATGTTACTGTGTGGTGCTTGAATCAAATTGACATTCAATTACCACAGAGTTGAATCTCTGAAACAGACAATATCAATACGATATAGTTGTAGGTGTTTTCTTAATTGAGCATGATTGGTGAAGATTGCGGTTAGAGCCCTAACAGATTTTTTGTCAAGTTTTATGAGTTTCCTGGTTCTTTCTCGGATGAATTAAACCAGTAGACTTATCCCAGGCTAGCAAGACTTCTTATTTGGTCCTTAAGAGGAGCTCCGGCTTTGTTTCAGTGTGTCGTTTTGTGTTTTCGTAAAGTCGTAGATGGGCTCTCAATTGAATTTCGTATTAGAACGTGTCGTAAACGTAGTAAACTTTATAAAAGCTAGGCTACTGAAGGCCTAGTTTGTTATTTCTTGACATAAATTCCACGAAAACAATGATAAAAAAATTTATTTTAAATTTAAAATTCGGTGTAATTCAATGTTATTTCTGTACATCGGTAAACTGAAGAGAATATCCGTAGATCAACCGAAAATCGGTAGAGGTGGCAACGCTGATATGTATCTGTTGAAATAATACGGAATTCAAAAAAATAATCAAATAAAATTTACGCAAATGGACACCCTCTTTCGAAAGGAAACAGGACAATTCTTAGAATAGCGATCGGAGGTTCAATAAATACCACAGCGAAAATGATCTTTCAAATAAAGTACTTTTTATGAAATGGCGTCGTGATAAAGCGAATGTTACATTAACACTGTGCGCATCCGAAAGGAAACAAATTTTTCTTCGCGGCATTCACCAAACTGAGTTCCCCATTTCATTATGATCGATGGAATTACCCCATTCGTGGAATATCGCAATTATAATTGTCAATAAAAAGCAAGATTGAAGTCTTAGAAACGATCGAATCGAAAGAAAAGGAGAAAAACAAATACATTCAGATGGATCCGTGCGAAATTGTACGAAGTGTGACATAAATCCAAACAGAATTAAAAAAAAATTAACTAAAAAAATACACTTCTGCGCCTTACCAATTTAGAAAGCTTTCTGTTACATTAACTTGTTTATTCTGTAAACATCACTGATTGTGAAAAAATTTAAACAAACAACAACTGTGACCTTCCTCCATTGAATGTTTTCATCCAAGGTTTAAGTACAGTTACAGTTACACGCAGAGAAATCGTTTCTTGTACCAAGGAATTAGATTTTCTTGCAAAAATAAGTTTCTACTCAAGAAAATATTTCTATTTCAAGACTATAAAAATGTTTAATATAAGAAAATAATTTTCTTGAAATTTTATTTGTATTAAATAAATATTTTCTTGGGATTAGAAAATCAAAAAAAAATCCAAGGCAGAAAAATGTTTCTTACAAGTAAATCATTTAGTTTTAAGTTAAGAAAATATTCATATTACATTAACCGGTACCTTTTGAAAATGTTTATAAAACGTTGTACGTTAAAGGTTATATCACTGTACGACTAAGTATGGCATCTGTATTCCGATTTCTGTCGCTACTTTCTAGGACGGCATGCCTATATCTCTTGATAGTTGGGTGGCGCCAGGACATATTTCAGTGCTATTTTTGAAGTGGCGTTAACTGAGAGACGAACAGTAACGTGGGCAGGGGCAAAAAGCGTTAGTGCTTTTTTCATGTGTACCTCTACATTAAAGTTCACTTTTGTTTGAATATTATTCTGTGGATAACCTATCTTAGCCTTTTTAAAATCACAAGCAGTGAGAACAATTTACAGCATTATGTATGGATATGTCGTACTGTTTTAAACAAGGTAAGTGCAATTAATAATGTGGATATAAACAATAAGCATTTCAAGAATTTTAAGTAAATGTTTATTTTAAGGCAACAATTTGCTATTCTTAAGAAAATATTGTTTCGAAATAGCCATTTACTTATTTTAAGAAACCCTTTCTTCAAATTTTCTGCAAGATTTTCATGAATCAATTTAACAAATGTCTTAAACAAAGAAATACAATTATTTCATTAAAGTATATACTTCCCTTAAGCGGAGAAAAATCGAAGAAACGATAAGAACATATTTCTTTTGATTTAAAACAGTAATTGTATTGTGGATAATTGAAACGGCAATTGTCTTGAATTGCGGCGGGCAGTCCTGATATAAGTAAACGTTTCTCTGCGTGTAGAATACATTGTCTTCTATCTGATAAATACGATTTAATATAATCAAGTGCGCCTCTCCGAAATCCAAATTTTTCAATTTTAGAACATAATATCTCATCATGTCATTGACAAGTCTTTGTGAAAATGAATATGTGAAGTTAATTGTATTAATTTGGCTCCGACAACATGAAATAACGTCCCATATCACCACCATTAATATTATAAAATACACACATATTGAATTCACAAATCAGTGCTCGGTTACGTCTGTTACTAACTAACTAACATTCAAAAAGTCTCATTTCTTTTAACATTCATCCTACGACTTAGATGAAATATTATATTAGCTCTTGGTGTATATTAAAACCTTTTGTTGTACGAATTTCCACTCGTGTAATAAATTTCCAACCGAATATTGGGGATTTAATATGGAAGCGCCGTATTACGACATCATTTTAATCTTGGAAAGTCTACAAATGTACAAGACGCAGTGAATATTGGAACCACATTCGCGGAGCCAACATCGATATTACTAGATTAATATGGTGGAGTTCTAAAATGGTAATTTGAAGATGGAAGCAGCTTGGCTGAAACCAAGTGACAATATGATCTATCAAACGTCTTTATGCGTAAGTAAAATTAATTTAATACTTGAAACTTGAACGCTTTGGATTTCGAGATTCCTTTAATCGTTGTAAAATATAATATTATCTCGAACACTTTCGAAGTAAACGAGATTTTCTTTCTAAGATTGTCACAGGTGACGAAGGTTGGGTTTATGGATACGACCCAGAAACCAAACAATAATTATCACAATAGAAGAGTATATGTTTACCTCGCCCAAAGAAAATCCGTCAAGTCAAAAGCAATATCGTGACGTCCTAAGTTAATTTTGAATCTTTGGATTATGTCTAAAGTATTTGGACTCTTACGCAAATGGATATAAACTATCCTGTTTTCTTTTTTTGTTAAATAACTTTGCAATTTCAAACTAAACCATCAAATTATCCAACGAAAGTCTTTCAAATACCCGATAACTTATATAAAATCAGTTTGATTCCATTTTTATCAGTAAATCTTCTTTATTAAAACTTTTATGTCTCTAGGCGAACAACTTTTGGTATTGTTTGCGCCTTGATTCATTTCATTTGTAATTAAATATCGGAAGTTAGTTTTAATTACCTAGTAAAATAAGGATATTTTGTTGAGATAAAAATGTTCCATTTGAGATTATTGTTGGTGCAGCGGATATAGTGTTCAGCTTCATGACAATCAAAACACTGCACTAAACCCGCAAGTGCTAGTAAAGTTTAGAATGCATTCATTCTTGCTGTTCTTTTCCCGTAGCAAAGTATCGATTATAGACTTTTGCATTCTACTGTATTTGCTATTCGCAAAGGAGATCCCTAGTTTGCCTCGAATTCTCTGTGATTGATAAGATTCCATGGATACCGATCATTTAAATATTTCAACTATGCAAACCATGCACCTTATAATAATACCGCAGTCCTGGGAATTGGCTGCCGTATTACTAGTCCTACGCGTCTAATGTTGTATTACCGTGAACTAACGTAATTCTCCATTTCGCTAGCTGCTAGATCTATTGATCACTTCCCGAATATAAGAAATATTAAGCAAGGAAGACTAAATAACTCCATAATGAAATGAATCATTGAATATTCTAGCTGTTCCGGCAAATTGATCTCGTGACATGGAGTGGTGATATTTGTCGCATATTTCAGGATTATGTTCAGGATATTTTTAGGGTAACGACTATTAGGGGCATATCGGTATTTTCTAATAAATTTTTATTAAAGAATAATATGCATAATTATGACTAGAGCTGGGCATTTTTATCCAGCTACACGCAGAGAAACGTTTACTTATATCAAGACTGTTCGCTTCAATTCAATTTGCGATATTATTATTTTCAACATAAAACTATATCCTTATGTCTTTGTAAATCTATTCTTTTTGGCCATTAAACACAAGATGTAAGGAAAATACCAAGGCAGGCAAGTGAAAATTTAAACCAGATTTTAACTGTTTAAAGATCGGAGCAATGCGGATACATATATAGAGCTTTCTCTCGCTGATATTAAACTAAATAAACTAATTAAAACTACTACATCACTTCTCGCGTAACTCCATAGAGGGCCTCTATCTTTTAGCAACTTAATTATACCCTTCTAATAGAAAATTTCTGATTGCCAGTGAAGTTAGTTTTATACAAATTAGTTAACTCTATTAGTGTATTAAAATGCTTAATGCAACAGCTACACAAAATGCTATTAAACAGAACGCTTTAAGTAGTGCACGTGCACAGCAATGCATCATTTACACTGTGGAATAACAGTCTATACACACTAGGTTAAAAAGTTTTCATGCGCATGCTTTCAAAGTTGTATAGGTATTTTCCATCATAGTCGGCAAGAAAGTGTAAAATAATTTATTTATACAAAGAATAAACTTTAATCAATCATATATTTTCCATTTTGTTCAATGTTATTTTGCCATCTTTCTTGCAGCTTCATGGTTTCGCGCTCATAGAAATTTTGGCCCTCATCGGCAAAAAACTAAACCAAGGCGATTTAAGGTCATCATCATTTGTGAAAGTTTTACCATTCAAAGATTGCAAACTTCGAAATAGCTGGTAATCAGGTGGTGCCAGGTCAGGGCTGTATGGGGGATACGACATCACTTCCCAACTAAGCTCCAATAATTTCCCATGAGTTACTAAAGATGTGCGAGGCTTTAATTATCATGATTCTTTACGATTTTCCAATTCTGGCCGTATTTCTTTGATTCTGTGATACATTTAACCTCCCTGCAATCTCTCGAACAGTTGTATGACGATTCTCTTCAATTACGGTGTTGATTTGGTCATCATCAACTTCAGTAAGTCGACCAGAACGGAATTTTTTAAACCAATTTACACATCACAAACTTCACATATCTCGTTATGCGCCTCAGCGGCTTTTTTTTCCTTACGGAAATAAAAAAGGAAAATATGCCGAAAATGTTTGTCTCTGCACTCTATATTGAAATTGACCCTAAACTAAGAGCTACAAACAAAATTACGCACAACTTGCTTCTAAAGTAACCTGTGTGGGTGCCAGGGCACAGGGGCATAGCGGGCAATGAAATTGCAGACCAGCTAGCGAGGGAAGGTTCAAAAATGAATTATATAGGCCCTGAACCGGGTCTAGGTATTACCAAGAGTGCAGTGCGTGGTGCAATTAATGAGTGGATTATAACACAACACCAATTAAATTGGAAACATGCAGCTGGACAAAAGCACAGCAAACGGATGATGGGAAGACCGTCGCAACATCTGACTGCTGACCTGCTTGAATTAAACAAGATACAGCTTAGAGCAGCAACATGTCTATTAACAGGACATGGCTGTTTGAGAGGCCACTTGCATAAGATGGGGATCTACAAAGATGAGCCCTTATGTAGACTTTGCAATGAGGAGGAGGAAACAGCCTCTCACATTATTTTCGAATGTGCAGCGTTAGCTCAACGCAGATTCGCTATGCGAAGCACAATTGAACTACCAATGGAGAAAGATTTACTACTAGGCTGTTAAACCTGATTGCGGGAACTAACCTGTTTAAGTAAAACAAAACCGAAGCAGGAATAATACAATAAGCTACTAAGCTTCAGTGTTAGGGATGTAAAGACCAGCCCTGCTCTGGTAGAAAATCAATCAATCAATCAAAGTAACCTAAATAAATGTAACTGATATCAAATGCCAAAAGGGAAAAAAACCATAACACTGACAGATGTCCTTCAAAATAATTACAATGCTCTCTATGTGTGACAACCGAAAATACTTCCTTGTCAACCCAATATGTAAAACCCACGGGTGCGAATAAGATTTCTTCTTAAAGAAAGTATTAATTAAAGTGAGAAAGAATATCGTCACACAAAGAATTATCTACATATGAACCATTTTTTTCTATTGGAAAATGAACACCTATTACGTCTTCTTTTCGCAATTACCAATATCGAAAATGTTCATCAAATGATGTTGTGCGATCGTGGAATTAAGGACTGGTTTTTAAAGGTGCCTTTGGAGAGATTTAAACAGGATGGATTGGATTTTTAACCTCGATTCTTCCGAAACGAAGAAGTAATCTAAACAATGGAAATTTAACAACATTTTTGAGTAGAGGTTCGAATTAATTGGCCATATTCGCCAAATTTGACTTCTAAAGGCCTTTCTTTGTTTCCTATAACTCTAGATTGGTTGGAGGAGTGTTTTTTCATTGAATGAAAATATCTAAACGCTCATACAATCCTCAAGTCATTTATCAGAATCCATAGTATTATTATTCATATCTGCCTGGTTAAAATTACTTAAAGACTTCATTAGAATCGTATGTAAGGTGAAAGTTTTGATCCTAAAAGATTATTTTTCCGTTGCTTTATGATAAGTAGAGCGGGCCAAATTGCGCCATCCAACAGAATCGGAATCAGGCGCAACGGCCGCTTATTGTAAATAGCGTATATGTGAGTCACAGCAGATATGTGATATTTCGAAATTAATACACAAGAGTAAAAAAATAAAAGCTGACGCAATAATAATGTTTAGTAATTAGAGCGGATATATATATATATATATATATATATATATATATATATATATATATGTACACGCTGAGGTGTTTTTATTTTCATTATGATTTTTTATTTGATTGAAAACGGTATGCGTTGTAAATGGGATGTAATAAGGAAATAACTGAGAAACTGAACGCTTTTTTTATTCTGTTGTACTTAATAATGTAACTGTAAATAAAGATATAATAAATAAATTCTATCCTTCTTAATAATGCGGATAGGCTTGTTTAAAAAGTTGCACCCATCAGATAAGTTTCCACATTTGCCTCGGTGAAGGATGTTCGCCGAGACGAAAAAATGTTCTTATATTTCGAAAACGACCGTTCCACGTCTACCGAAGTAAGACAGGCGTAATTAAAATAATCTTTAGACTTAGTCAAGGAATCTGCAGATGCCCCATCGCACATTTTGTCTTAATCTCGTGTAGTCCGGATTCTTTTTTAAAACACTATCGAACTTAGCTAAAACTCGTCCACTTGTTGCATCGTTTATACTGTGTAACAATGTACTAACTTCGTCCACGACTTGCACTGATTCTACCAACGACAATCCAGAATTTTGCAAATTTTCTATCGCGTCTACTAACCCTTTGTAATTGTTGCTAATATTCTTTAGATGTGTTTCAACAGAAATATCGAAAAATCCCTTCTGGCTCATCCTAATAGCTCTAGCTTCGGCAGGGACGAATTGCAAAATAACGGATTTGACTTCTTGAAATGTTCATTATAATAAAAAGCGGCTTTTAACCACGTTCTCCAACGCGTAAGAATGGGCTGTGGTAGTTCTCGAATACCAGGGCATAACCTGTGGAATGCCCTAGTCCTCTTAGGACTTTTGAGAAACACTTTTTTTGTGTTTGGTATTAATGCATCCACCTCCGGGTAACACTCTCGAATAGTTTGTGCCACAAGATGTAAAGCATGGACTTTACACGTAACATGTAAAAGTCCTTCACACTTTTCTTTAAGGGAACGGCCTACACTACACATTGTTGCTGCACCATCGCTCATGAACAACAACAGTTGACTGGTTGACACTTGAAATTTTTGTAACGTTTCGAGAACTACGGCCGTAATTGCTTTACTAGTACACTGTTTTAATCTTCTGCTGGCTAATAGAATTGCAAAATTTGGTTTAATAGGATCTAATACGCGCACTATTATATTCAAAATAGAATTTTTTTTGCAATCTGTCGTCTCATCAAGACATAGCCACAGCTGTTTATCTTTTAATTCGGCTTTAATTCGATTTTCAATGTCCTCACGTATTCGTGGAATATCTCTCCGTAACGCTGTCCGAGATGGTAGTATCCACTCGGTATTGTATGTACCCCAGAATTTTCGAAATGCTTTTTTATCAAGTATACGAAGTGGTAGACCACATACCATAAACGTTAAAAGCAATTCTAATTGAAATTGACGTTGTTGTGACACACCATTTCTTTTATTTCTGTGGTGTGCGCTATTTATATGTCTTTCACAATCACGTTTGCTCCAGCACAGTAGTTTCTTTTTACAAACTTTACAGAAAATTGTACTCCCATTGTAGTGTAAATCCACAAATTCACTAAGAAATTTATTAACTTTCGTAGGTAATGGCCGTTTATTTTTAATAGTTACGTTAGACATAATCACTAAAGCGAGCACACCGACGCTTGTTTCTAGTATGCCACGAAGTGGTGCAAACGTAACATCTGCAGACTCGTCATTTGTTGATGAATAGAGCGCGTCATCCGTAAATGAATAAGCGCGCTGTTAGTTCGTAGCCGTCGATGAATGAACTTTTTTTTTGTAGTGGCCCACTGTGAACAACGCCCTATTTATCAACGAACACCCAAACTGCAGGTGTATATTTGCGCGTCTTCACGACGTAATAGACAGTGGTTTTGGTCCTCGTCCTAATAATTACATATTTAAATTACCTATGTTTACATACATATATGCGCACGGCAGCCTGATTGCGAACCTGGCGCGTGGCGCTCTTGGCCCGCTCTAATGATAAGATGGTTTTGCAAATTGGTTGCTATGCTAACTTTAAGTTATTAGAGTGGTGATTAATGAATTCTCCACTTTAAAACTATCTGATCAGTGCTGTGTGTCACATTTTCCTTATGAGTTAAATTAAATATAATACACGTCTTAAAATATAGTTTAAAATTAATTTAATAAATAGATTGGTTCAATCCAACATCATATTTCATGATAAATTTCCTTAAATCTTCGTAAATATTTAAAATATTTCAAGAATTCATCTTAATATTGGCAAAACAAATACCGTCAGCGTATAATAAATTTACTCAATTATTTGCACTTCTAACAAATCGAGAAAAAAATCTTTTTCCTCACAAGGCAGGTAATTTAAATTAAGTTACTTCGGCATTTCTCGAACTCCATTTGAAAATTTATTCTTATTATAATATTACCCAGTATTAAGAGGGGAAAATTTTATTTACAAGTGTCTACTTATACAAAATATTGAATAAACATGTATTTTTCTTACAAGTTGTAAAGTATTGTATTGTGTACAGCGTTCATTCACATGAGATTGAAATTAGAAGAACAAGGTTTCCCTTGCTTGAAAGTGAAAAGTTTTTCGACTTTCTAGACACAGAATTAAATTTCAACTTTAATTAACTTTAAAATGGGAGATTTTGACTTTGCTTGACCTCAAAGTGAACCACCTCAATACAAACGCAAACAACAAATTATAATTGAATCAATTAATTTTTTCAAAGCGATTAATTTTAATTAATACACAGGGTGGTAAATTAGGACAACACAAAAGTTCTAGGAGGTAAACAAAATGCTGACATAGTTTCAGTACAAATGGTAAAAAGTATTATACGTATATCGGGTGTCCCAGATTCAATGTTAACAGCGATATCTTTGGGTGTCGTCGAAAATGGTTTGCAGAATCTTAAAAGATATACTTTTTAAATCTACCCCCACCCTCTAAGAAACCTCTCCCAAACAAATAGCTGCTAATAGAAACATATTATAAATTGTTAGTTTAAATTTGGTTGTACGTATACAATCGTATAGGTTGTTCAAATATTTATTTCGATTTGCAAAAAATGTTTATGTACCTATAGTTAAATACATAGTGAAATAGTGTTGTTATAAAATCTTTAAAATGCCTTCTAATTTTTCTTCAAATGAATGTGTCGATATGTTATTAATTAATGGCGAGTGTTATAAAAATTCTCGTGAATGAGATTGATTTCCAAACAGAATCAAATTTAAAATATTCTCATCATGTAACACCAGCTAGAACAGAAGAAGTGCAAATAAATGTACTGGCTTATGTTGGATTGAACCCACATATTTCAGTTAGAACTATGGCAGAAGATATGGGAATAAGTAAATCAACAGTACAGGGGATACTAAGGACTAAGATTTCACAAATATCATCCTTGAAAAATTCGGTTGCTGCAAGCATTAAGGCCTACAGATTTTGAACGGAGACTAGAATTCATTGCTGTAATGCAAGTAATGTATCTAAACGACGATCCACGATTACCAATAACATTTTGTGGCCTGACGAGGCACGATTTTATAACAATGAAGTGGTGAATCGTCATAACTGCCATTACTGGGCTCCAGAAAATCCTCATTGGATACGTGAGACTCCTTTTCAGGTAATGTGGGTTATCAACGTTTGGTGCGGATTATTTAATGAACATATCATTGATCCGCACATCTTTGAAGGAACTTTGACAGGGCAACGTTATTTACATTTTGTACATAATGATCTTCCCGAGGGCGCAATGGTTTACGGTAGCAAACAGGATGGCGCTCCGCCTCATAACATAAATTTCAATAAAATTTATTTGTATTAAGTTATTCGTTATATGTTCTTCCAAGAAAAAATATTATTGAAAACTGAAATTGTTAAACTGACTAATCTCGTTGTTGATGCAAGCGAAAAATCTCAGTAAACTTTTTGTACAAAATAAATTATAATCAGACGCAATAGAGCATAATAGAAAGAAGTTTTCAACATCAATTTACAGAACATTTTGTGTAGGAATGGTGTTAATTAATATAATGAACTTGCTAGGAGATTCTTTTTTCACAATTTTACCTGTAACGCATTACATAGTTGTTCCTAAACCGCTATAGATAAATTCGCTGTTATTATGTTTCTCCGGTAAGACAACATATTTATTTTCACCTGTAGTATATCATGTGCCCGGGTATTATCGTAAAAAAGGAAGAAAATCGTTCAGGTTAATATCAATCCTTATTTATTACGAAGACAGAAGTAAATTAAATATATCTTAAGTACACACATAAAAAAAGTTAATAGATCGTAAAAAATATCTGAGCATATAAAAAATACGAGCGTGTTACTTATATAGATCAATATTTATTATATCCCCTAGAAAACATAGGGTGCCGTGGCTTTATTTTTTTCTCATTCGCTGAAATCGAACGATAGCTTCCATCAGAAAAACTTCAAAATACGTCATAATTTGAAAACAGTAGCTGTATATCAAGTCTTGCGCCGCAGATGTCACTAACACATCTGCACGGGATGAAAAGGTCAAGGGTTGTGGTAGAGACGCACCGTGAGGTATAAAGAAGTGAATAAGTGGTGGGGATTATACAGTTACGCTCACAATTGAAAGAAACCTTCGCGGTCGGTCAATTTTTTCACAAAAACGAACCATCATAATCCACCTTGACAGTACATCTTTAGAAAATTTGCTAATTACTGTACCTAGCATCATTTCATCTCATTAGGAAGAAATGAAATAATAGGCAAGCTTTATTTCGTAATAATAAAAAGGACATTCTATTACAAGCAATGCTGTAAGAACTTCGTATTGAGTTAAATAAGAGACATAATGAGAATGGTATGTTTCAGAAAACCATTTGTGGAAAAAACATAAATTGTAATATGCTGGTGTATCAGAGAATGTTGTATTGCAACAGAAATGATTTTCTTAAGATAATAACACTGATTTCAGAATTAAATGGTCTCAAAATTATTTCATCATTTAAGCGTTTTCAATAGTAAATTGAAAGTTGTAGAAACATTTTACATTTTTAATAAATATAATTTCAAAATATTTTTTCGATCAATGACATTTTAACATATGTTGGGGGGTTTCAATTTAACTCCAAAGTAAAACATTTTTGGGAAAAAATCTAACATCTGAAATAATTTTCAGATACTGATGTAATTTTCAATATCTTCTGTTGTTTCCTAATGGTCATAACTAACTTGGATATCTCCAAAGTTGTATGACATTTAAAAAAACTAGGTAAGTTACATTTCATTGCTGGGTACTCTTCTTTTTTGGAAAAAAATAGTTACAATGCACATTTTCCAAAACATATTGAAAAGTATCCTTTTTAGATACGTTTTGATGGATTGATTGATTATCATAAGCAGGATGTCTTTACATCCTTAACACTGCGGCTCAATAGGCCTATTGTATTATTCCCGCTTTGGTTCCGTTTTGCTTAAACAAAGCTAAGAGCCTATGTAGTAAATCTTTCTCCAACGGTAAATCAATTCTTCTATACCTTTGTGTCCTGGCACTCACATCGAGGTAATCTTGTTATGTGTAGATAGAACCATTAGGTTTTGCAGTCACTCCCACACTAGTTTGGGGGCTATATGATGAAACTCTTTGCATTTGAAAGTTTAACCGTAATTTTCTGATACGCTCTATAATGTCTTCGGAAAATTAATTCGGTTCCTAATTCTATCCTATACGGTCAACAGTTCTGCAAAATGTCAATTTTCCAAGTTAAACACCTTCAAAGTTATAAAAGTTTAGAGGCACTCATCTATCTAGCAAACATTTTTTAAAAATGCAAATATTTCAAATATGGTTAGAAATCGCAGCGCAGTTGTTTTATCAAATAAATCTTAAAATTGAATTAGGAATTCAAAAATGTAATGACAGCTACTCCCGATATAACCGGATGTGTAATTTTTTTGTTGTCAAGCTTTCAGAATGCTCTAATGTATACTCTTTCATATACTAATCGATGCAGTCCCTCATGAGATACCTTATGTAACAACGTCATTTCAAATTTAAAAACTCAAATTGTTTCTGTATTTCAAACTAAATATAAATAAGGTTGACAATATCGAGAACATTATCGTTCGTATTCACGTCAGGAAACTAAAAAGTTTTAAGTAGACCTTGCACGAGCAAGCCTGCTATTACAATTGAAAAGAAATTTAACTTCAAAACTTGTAATAATAAAAGAAATTTGCAGTGTACTCTTGAGCACAAAGGATGTTATTTTTACCCATGGAAATCATGCGCAATAGCAAGATAGATTAGGAACAATCAAATAGTTGGAGAGATGTCTAAACAGTTGCGAATATGGCTGTATTAAATGAAAGATGGGTATACGAAGTAGACAAAGACGAAAAGAAAGGGAGAATAAATTAGAGGAATAGGATCGCAAATTCTAGGTGCATCGAAAATTCAAAAGAACTTGAGAAGTATCGGTGGTTGAAAGATATAGTAAACCCGGGCTGGCGTGCTCCGTTCTCTTACTAGTAGTTAAAACGTTCGGACCGGTTTTAGTCACTTCAATAAAATGAAAACATAACGATAGAACTCACTCAGAATTCCTGAATGCGAGAAAAAGACCGAAACATTCTCAGACCATCACTGTCTTCGGACCGTAACTGATTTTTATATGAGCCATTGGTATTTGTTCTATTGCTGTTCGACATTTTAGTGTTATTTCACGAAAAATTCGTGTATTACATACACACACACACACATGCGTACACACACGACAGAACACGTCACGGAAGCATTATGGGGTGTAGCGTGTGGATAAGCCAGTGGCGTGCATGTCTAATTATGTCTCTCATTTTAATACGCTCAATGGCTACAACGAAATTACACGTCGTATTAAGGGATTTACATTTTCACAGAAAGAATACGTTAAACTGAAAAAAAAAATGATTCTATTGAGGTGGAAATTATTAAGTAAATCGAGCTTATTCTCTTCTTAATGCAGTTTTATTATTTTTTTTTTTCATTCATCAGCTAATTTTTAAAATAAGATTTGTTAACCCGTGCCTAAATATAACAATTTTGTTTCTGTAATTCAAATTATTTTGTCTGTGGAATAACAAGCAATTTATTTTTTAATGCTCTAAAGTTGCATTCGTAGTAAATTGATTCTAGTTGAAATTCTTGAAGTCTTTTCTTGTAGAAGTGATCATTGGCAAAAATTGCCATAATGTTTAATATTTTGTTTCAATGTTAATTATTTTGTGAATTTCCAAATAGTCCTTAGAAATTCTTTCTTTAATAAGACGGTGCTGTGAGGATTGCTATATATTTAAAAGTTGGCAATATTTATTAATTATTAAACTACACAAAAATAATCCCTATTTAATTACTTTATTAAAGAAATAATTTAATTATACTGTAACATACAAAAAAAAAACTTTTTCATTAGTTTATTCATTTGTTCCTAATTTTAATTATAAACTTTATGTTTTTTCTTCCATTATTGTAATTTTTCTTTTATTGGATATCCTTGTAGTATCCTTGTAGCTTGATGAAGTGTTTTTTGGAATCGGTTTAAGGAAGAACTTTAGATTTACAATGGTATAGAATTATTAACTGATCGTCGTAATAAATGTATTGAAGTTAGGGGAAATTATATTGAAAAATAAAAACTGTTATATTTTATCAAGTTTATTTTTTCTACATCAGGCCAAGAATTTATGGCGGCTACCTTGTAGATGGAAACAATGTGATGAATGATGAAATAATCACGTATCACTTTCAGTTACGGTTGTTTGAAACTTTATTTGAAACAACCGGCAATAAATACGGTATGTTTGCGAATGCCATATTAAACTATTGGAAGGACAAACATGACAAATCGACTTATAGCAGTAATGTTTTGATAACAATGAGGCTTGCGTTGCAGGGCGAGTTTACTTAACATTTTGCTATCTATTTATTTATCTTAACCGTTTATCAAAATACGAAGGCAATTGAAAATATGTATTGTGAAGTATACATTTTCACGGAATGTATGTATAGAACGAGTAAGATAAATATGAAAATAATAGAGAACTGTTTTGTAATATTTATGAATTTATGATATTGCAAAGGGAAAGAAGAATCTAAATTGATTTTAATTTTTACTTTTAAGAACATGATTTTATCTATGAAGTTCTAATATGACTATTCTAGCTGGTGGCGTAAAATGAAATTGGTCCTAGAGTGCATTCTAAATAAATTTGCAAAGAGCAAAGAGGAGTTCTATTTTTATCTACAGGGTGAGTCGGGAGGAACGGACCAAACTCCAGAAGTGTGAAAATAATGTAAATAAACTCATATCTTCATATCTTTCGCTCGTCAAGTCAAGTAAATTTGGGCAATAGGTTTCCAGGGCTTTGGAATGGTCGCGATGGTCCTATTAGTTGGTTTCCAAGATCTCCAGACTTCAAGACACTAGACACTTGTTTATGGGGGTTTATGGGGCTGGTTCAGGAATGAAGTTTACAAGGTAAAAGTCTAATTCAACGTATTAGAAATACTGCAGCCAATATTAAAGAAGATATGAATCGATCAGGAGAGCAACAGGTGCCCTTCGTAGACGAAGCATAAAATGGTTAGAGGTCAATGGCGGTACTTTTGAACATTTACTGAACGAACGTTATGACTAAAAAGATGTTCATGTATGAAATTAAAAACATATGAGTTTTTTTACATTACTTTCACGTATACAATATACTTCTGGAGTTTGGTCCGTTCCTCCCGATTCAACCTGAATACAGTGTGAAAGTAGCTCTTAAGAATATTATTTTTTACTCGATATTATTTATGATTCATTCTGTATGCGATATAATAAAAATTTTTGTACTCATGAATCCATACATGAGTACAGTCTTCGATATATTGCGGCCTCATAACAAACAAAAAGTATGCATGCCTCAGTCAGAAAAAAAGTAAAGGTGGCTTTTGTCCGCGGTAAGTTTTTCTTTTTTTTTAAATTAGTATGTGTAATACATTTTCCGGATATATAGAATTTCAAGCACGCATTGAATGCCCTCGGTATTCACGATATACTTCATTACATAAATGCGGATTATAACGCTTCGTAGCATTCGCTAGTGAATTCTTTTAACGTCGTCTACATTTAAAACAATTATAATTACTTCCTAATTATTATTTGTCATCGCTCTCTCGGCTTCACAGCGCCTGCCGGTGATGTCAGAGGCTCGATATTATTTCATTAATTAATTTTTATATTCTAACAACTTTCAGTATATTATTTAGCTATTAATTGATGTCTTAAATTTGACGTATATACTTATATATACAACTGAGGGTTCAACGTACTATACACACAACTAAGAATTAACTCACTTTTTTTACTTCAAAGAAGATATAAAATGCAGTTCTATGCCCGGGTACAGTGACTAATTAGATTATAGCGACGAAACCTTTTTTATGGTTTAAATTACATACAAACATTTCTTTTAAGTGTCTAATTTTACTTTATTAAATATATTGTATTACTAATAACTATTAGTAATACAATATATTTGTAAATTCAGTCACTGCAACCTAAACAAAATCCATTGCAATAATGCCCTTATGCGTATTAAAATAGTTAGAAGCTTTTAATGAACTTTAATACTAATCTAGACCCTTAATTCAGTGGGTGCTAGGAATGGCTTACTGAAATGCTGATGTCGTTTCAAGATTTTCTTGGCGTAGAGGACGGAATTGATTACGTACACAGAGAAAAAAAACTTTTTGACTCAGAGAAATAAATATACAATCCGCCAAATCTTAATTTTAAATGGCGGCAAAGATATATTTAAAGACAATCACGGAACTGTACTATGCTGATTTATTATTAGAGCGGGCCAAATTGCGCCATCCAACAGAATCGGAATCAGGCGCAACGGCCACTTATTGTAAATAGCGTATATGTGAGTCATAGCAGATATGTGATGTTTCGAAATTAACATTACACAAAAGTAAAAAAATAAAAGCTGACGCAATAATAATGTTTAGTAATTAGAGCGGATATATATATATATATATATATGTACACGCTGAGGTGTTTTTATTTTCATTATGATTTTTTATTTGATTGAAAACGGTATGCGTTGTAAATGGGATGTAATAAGGAAATAACTGGGAAACTGAACGCTTTTTTTATTCTGTTGTACTTAATAATGTAACTGTAAATAAAGATAAATAAATAAATTCTATCCTTCTTAATAATGCGGATAGGCTTGTTTAAAAAGTTGCACCATCAGATAAGTTTTTCCACATTTGCCTCGGTGAAGGATGTTCGCCGAGACGAAAAAATGTTCTTATATTTCGAAAGCGACCGTTCCACGTCTACCGAAGTAAGACAGGCGTAATTAAAATAATCTTTAGACTTAGTCAAGGAATCTGCAGATGCCCCATCGCACATTTGTCTTAATCTCGTGTAGTCCGGATTCTTTTTTAAAACACTATCGAACTTAGCTAAAACTCGTCCACTTGTTGCATCGTTTATACTGTGTAACAATGTACTAACTTCGTCCCACGACTTGCACTGATTCTACCAACGACAATCCAGAATTTTGCAAATTTTCTATCGCGTCTACTAACCCTTTGTAATTGTTGCTAATATTCTTTAGATGTGTTTCACAGAAATATCGAGAAATCCCTTCTGGCTCATCCTAATAGCTCTAGCTTCGGCAGGGACGAATTGCAAAATAACGGATTTGACTTCTTGAAAATGTTCATTATAATAAAAAGCGGCTTTTAATCACGTTCCCCAACGCGTAAGAATGGCTGTGGTGGTTCTCGAATACCAGGGCATAACCTGTGGAATGCCCTAGTCCTCTTAGACTTTTGAGAAACCTTTTTTTGTGTTTGCTATTAATGCATCCACCTCCGGGTAACACTCTCGAATAGTTTGTGCCACAAGATGTAAAGCATGGACTTTACACGTAACATGTAAAAGTCCTTCACACTTTTCTTTAAGGGAACGGCCTACACTACACATTGTTGCTGCACCATCGCTCATGAACAACAACAGTTTGACTGGTTGACACTTGAAATTTTTGTAACGTTTCGAGAACTACGGCCGTAATTGCCTACTAGTACACTGTTTTTTAATCTTCTGCTGGCTAATAGAATTGCAAAATTTGGTTTAATAGGATCTAATACGCGCACTATTATATTCAAAATAGAATTTTTTTTGCAATCTGTCGTCTCATCAGCCACAGCTGTTTATCTTTTAATTCGGCTTTAATTCGATTTTCAATGTCCTCACGTATTCGTGGAATATCTCTCCGTAACGCTGTCCGAGATGGTAGTATCCACTCGGTATTGTATGTAGCCCAGAATTTTCGAAATGCTTTTTTATCAAGTATACGAAGTGGTAGACCACATACCATAAACGTTAAAGCAATTCTAATTGAAATTGACGTTGTTGTGACACACCATTTCTTTATTTCTGTGTGTTGCGCTATTTATATGTCTTTCACAATCACGTTTGCTCCAGCACAGTAGTTTCTTTTTACAAACTTTACAGAAAATTGTACTCCCATTGTAGTGTAAATCCACAAATTCATTAAGAATTTATTAACTTTCGTAGGTAATGGCCGTTTATTTTTATAGTTACTTAGACATAATCACTAAAGCGAGCACACCGACGCTTGTTTCTAGTATGCCACGAAGTGTGCAAACGTAACATCTGCAGACTCGTCATTTGTTGATGAATAGAGCGCGTCATCCGTAAATGAATAAGCGCGCTGTTAGTTCGTAGTCGTCGATGAATGAATTTTTTTTTTGTAGTGGCCCACTGTGAACAACGCCCTATTTATCAACGAACACCCAACTGCAGATGTATATTTGCGCGTCCTCACGACTTAATAGACAGTGGTTTTGGTCCTCGTCCTAATAATTACATATTTAAATTACCTATGTTTACATACATATATGCGCCCGGCAGCCTGATTGCGAACCTGGCGCGTGGGGCTCTTGGCCCGCTCTATTTATTATGCTGAACTAAAGAGAAAAAGGCCCCACCTAACGAAGAAAAAAATTCTCTACAGTCATAATAACCCTCGGCCCACTTATCAGCAATTTCGACAGCAAAACTATTCCAGCTACGATACGAATTGGTGCCGCATCCACCATATTCGCCAGATTTGACCCCGTGTGAAACATCGCTTGACCAAGCGTATAGAGCTACAAAGAGATTATATGGAGAAATAAATTTACTAAATTCAAAACGATTGCGTAACACGGATGTTTATCCCGGTAATGTGCTTTAGAAAATAAATATGTAATATTGTTAAAGACGTCTTATTCTATTATGTTTGACGTGTTGTTCTTAGTTTTTGACATGGCCTCGTATTGGTGTTACAAAGTATAGGTTTAATGTGAATTCTTGTTTTACCATATATTAAGATTAAGTTTCCCTAAGGCAAATAGAACTCTGTAGTTAATGCGAGTTCATATTTTATTAAATAGCGGTTAAAAGCATAAATTTAATAGCACTTATCGTTTTGTTTTAATTATAAACTTGCCCGTATATAATCGACCACTAAAAATATCGTAAAATTTTCAACACGTCCTAACCTAGAATAATCATTTCGGTAAACACCAGACCAAATATTGAAGCTCGATATATTTACACGAAAAATATAGTCACTGTAAGTGTCTAGCTGTATACGCCGTTAAACCCAGGGTTCAAGATGAACATCAGACGAAAAAATAATAAATTTTTCACTGGCATTTGTTTATTTTAACGTAAATATAATTTACTTGTGTTTATTAGTGTTTATGGTAAATTTAAACTCATAATGAAATATTTAAACAGTATATACACATTCTTTGAGACGTCGGTATCATAAAATGTAACGTGTGTTTTTTGAAAGGGAACAAAATCATAACTGCATTAATAAAATTATATTTCATTGGATAATTACTGTGTTACAAAGTATATGTCTATATATTTGATTATGTAAGCTATAAAACTAAGAAAAAAGTTTTACACAAATTAATTAACACATTCTCACTATATACGGTAATCAAATTACATATATTGTATGCTTTGAAATGTTTATAAATGTAGAATATTTTGTTTTTTCGAAGCAGTTTGCCTGAACAAAGTTGGAAGTGACGGGTTCCAAACACATATTCAAAAGTTAATATTACGTTATTTTATCCGTTTGAAAGTCTACACTCAACTATCACACAGGATATTCAAATTGTATGGAAAAAAGGTGTTTTGTTTGTTTTTTTTTGGATTAGCAAGAAAACACAGAAAAATGTTTTTATCCAAGTAAATCATTTAGTTTTAAGTTAAGAAAATATTCATATTAAAGGTAGGAATGAAAAAAACGGTCCAGATCTCACAAAGCTCTATTGAGAAATAAATAGGGATTATTTTTATCCGGTTTAATAATTAATGAGTTAATATTTAAGTTTATTTATCCATTATTATTATTATTATTTATTATATATTTTAAAAAAGCTATAGTTAAAATAGTACACGTAGTAAAAGTTAAAAGTTAAAGGTTATATCATTGTATGGGTAAGTATGGCATCTGTATTCCGGTTTCTGTCGCTATTATCTAGGACAGCATGACTATATCTTTTGGCAGTAGGTGGCACCGGGAAATATTTCAGTGCTGTTTTTGAAGATTAGTGACATAAACTGAGAGATGAACAATAATGTGGGCGGGGGCAAAAAGCGTTAGTGATTTTCTCTTCTCACATCATTTTTGCCGGGAGTGATTCCATCAATACCATGTGCTATTTATTAGCATTTTTCATGTGTACTTCCACATTAAGTTCGCATCTGTTTGAATATTATTCTGTAGATAACCTTTGCTCTAGCCTTTTCAAAATCAAGCAATGAGAGTAATTTACTGCATTATGTACGGTTATGTCGTATTGTTTTAATTAATGTTGATATAAATTATACGCATTTCAAGAATTTTAAGAAAATAAAACTACTGATTTATGAACAATAACTGAACGCATTCTGGAATTAAGGAAACTATTTACTATCCTTAAGAAAACATTGGCCATTTATTTATACTAAGAATCACTTTCTGTAAGATTTTCTTGGATCAAGTTAACAAATGTCTTAAAGAAAGGAATGCAATTATTTCATTGCAAGTATATACTTCTCTTGAGCGGAGAAAGAAACGCTAAGAAAATATTTCTTTTTATTTAAAGCAGTTATTGTATTGAAACGGTAATTGTCTTGAATTAAGGCTGACAGTCTTGACACAAGTAAACGTTTCTCTGCGTGCACCAGTGACGATATACAACAAATGTGTAGAGATATTTATTACTAGAGCGGGCCAAATTGCGCCATCCAACAGAATCGGAATCAGGCGCAACGGCCGCTTATTGTAAATAGCGTATATGTGAGTCACAGCAGATATGTGATATTTCGAAATTAATACACAAGAGTAGAAAAATAAAAGCTGACGCAATAATAATGTTTAGTAATTAGAGCGGATATATATATATATATATATATATGTACACGCTGAGGTGTTTTTATTTTCATTATGATTTTTTATTTGATTGAAAAACGGTATGCGTTGTAAATGGGATGTAATAAGGAAATAACTGAGAAACTGAACGCTTTTTTATTCTGTTGTACTTAATAATGTAACTGTAAATAAAGATATAATAAATAAATTCTATCCTTCTTAATAATGCGGATAGGCTTGTTTAAAAGGTTGCACCATCAGATAAGTTTCCACATTTGCCTCGGTGAAGGATGTTCGCCGAGACGAAAAAATGTTCTTATATTTCGAAAACGACCGTTCCACGTCTACCGAAGTAAGACAGGCGTAATTAAAATAATCTTTAGACTTAGTCAAGGAATCTGCAGATGCCCCATCGCACATTTGTCTTAATCTCGTGTAGTCCGGATTCTTTTTTAAAACACTATCGAACTTAGCTAAAACTCGTCCACTTGTTGCATCGTTTATACTGTGTAACAATGTACTAACTTCGTCCACGACTTGCACTGATTCTACCAACGACAATCCAGAATTTTGCAAATTTTCTATCGCGTCTACTACCCTTTGTAATTGTTGCTAATATTCTTTAGATGTGTTTCAACAGAAATATCGAGAAATCCCTTCTGGCTCATCCTAATAGCTCTAGCTTCGGCAGGGACGAATTGCAAAATAACGGATTTGACTTCTTGAAAATGTTCATTATAATAAAAAGCGGCTTTTAACCACGTTCTCCAACGCGTAAGAATGGGCTGTGGTGGTTCTCGAATACCAGGGCATAACCTGTGGAATGCCCTAGTCCTCTTGGGACTTTTGAGAAACACTTTTTTTGTGTTTGCTATTAATGCATCCACCTCCGGGTAACACTCTCGAATAGTTTGTGCCACAAGATGTAAAGCATGGACTTTACACGTAACATGTAAAAGTCCTTCACACTTTTCTTTAAGGGAACGGCCTACACTACACATTGTTGCTGCACCATCGCTCATGAACAACAACAGTTGACTGGTTGACACTTGAAATTTTTGTAACGTTTCGAGAACTACGGCCGTAATTGCTTTACTAGTACACTGTTTTAATCTTCTGCTGGCTAATAGAATTGCAAAATTTGATTTAATAGGATCTAATACGCGCACTATTATATTCAAAATAGAATTTTTTTTGCAATCTGTCGTCTCATCAAGACATAGCCACAGCTGTTTATCTTTTAATTCGGCTTTAATTTGATTTTCAATGTCCTCACGTATTCGTGGAATATCTCTCCGTAACGCTGTCCGAGATGGTAGTATCCACTCGGTATTGTATGTACCCCAGAATTTTCGAAATGCTTTTTTATCAAGTATACGAAGTGGTAGACCACATACCATAAACGTTAAAAGCAATTCTAATTGAAATTGACGTTGTTGTGACACACCATTTCTTTTATTTCTGTGGTGTGCGCTATTTATATGTCTTTCACAATCACGTTTGCTCCAGCACAGTAGTTTCTTTTTTACAAACTTTACAGAAAATTGTACTCCCATTGTAGTGTAAATCCACAAATTCACTAAGAAATTTATTAACTTTCGTAGGTAATGGCCGTTTATTTTTAATAGTTACGTTAGACATAATCACTAAAGCGAGCACACCGACGCTTGTTTCTAGTATGCCACGAAGTGGTGCAAACGTAACATCTGCAGACTCGTCATTTGTTGATGAATAGAGCGCGTCATCCGTAAATGAATAAGCGCGCTGTTAGTTCGTAGCCGTCGATGAATGAACTTTTTTTTTGTAGTGGCCCACTGTGAACAACGCCCTATTTATCAACGAACACCCAAACTGCAGGTGTATATTTGCGCGTCTTCACGACGTAATAGACAGTGGTTTTGGTCCTCGTCCTAATAATTACATATTTAAATTACCTATGTTTACATACATATATGCGCCCGGCAGCCTGATTGCGAACCTGGCGCGTGGCGCTCTTGGCCCGCTCTATTTATTACGTACCAAACGAAATTATTAGGATTTTCCTAATTTTACGCAACATGATAATTAAATTAGTTTACTTTTATTGCACTCGCTACTTCGGGGCTGCCGTGTTGTCAACTCAAAGATATGAAACCCACTAAACGGGTATTTATCCGCCAAAATTTCACTACATTTACATCAATATTTTTTTTTGCGCCAGAATGGTTTATGGAATACTACTAACGAGGATGCCGTATATATAAACGATAGCTTGGCTATATCCATTGTATGATATACTAAGAAAAAGATAACTTGTTATGTAGGTACGTGGAAAATCAAACGATATGCTTATAGCCAGCATTGTTATAAGAGAAATTTCGATATAAAGGAAAACAAGTTATGTGTACATAATCCTCCAATTTGGCATGAGAATTCAGTTCACAAAAAATATACCGAGGAAACAGCAAGATGTAACGGAAGACTCGGAAACTCCCACACAACGTATTCGTACGACTATGTACATATGTACAAGTTTTAGAGAAAAAAAATTGTAAAGAAATATTGACTTTATATTTTATTAAGGATTATTTTCTGCGAGAAAACAAACGAGGCTTATGTACACACTTTCAAAAATTGATAAACATATGTCGATTAAAATCGGAGAATATTCTTAACAAATATATTTGTTGCTGCGGGCCATTTTATAAAAATCGAACAACTTCCGTTTGACGAAAACGCCTTAAGAGCGGTCTCGATTGTATCTTCCTGCGAAATAATATAGACGTAATGTAAATTGCCAGGGTAAATTTGAACATCTCAAATATCTTCTCGATGTAACGGTTTTAAAAAAAATCCAATATTTTCGTTGTTGTGTGAAAGCTTACGTTATATCGATGATTCCTGCGAACTGAATTTGTTGCTTTAAAAGCTTCCTTATATCTAAAAAGATTACATTAGTGTCTGGTTTATTTATGAATTTTTAAATTTTGATAGGCATATGTATGGACATACCATTTTTTCTTGTCTTGTAATGCAATAATTGTATTTCTTTGTTTAAGACATTTGTTAACTTGATTCAAAAACATCTTGAAGAAAGCGATTCTTAGTGTAACACAAAACAATATTTTCTTAAGGATAGTAAATGTTTTTTTTCAATTCCAGAAAGCGTTTTAAACTACATAAAAATAATCCCTATTTAAGTACATTATTAAGGATATACTGTAACCTAAAAAAAACTTTTTCATTAGCTCATTCACTTGTTCCTAATTTTAATTAATAACTTTAGGTTTTTTTGCAATAATGTAATTTTTCTTTTATTGGATATCCTTGTAGCTGGCCTAATGATGTGTTTTTTGAACACGAAATCCCACCAAAGAGGACCTAAAAACATTTTGATTTCAGCTTAAACTGGAATATTTACATTTATAGATAGGCTTCTTTTTTTTATCAAAACCACTTGGAGAAGACCATTTATTCTTTGAGATGCCTCTACAAGTCGACCACAATAGTTATTTCAACTTGATCCTCTAGCTTAAATACGCAAATTAGTTCTGGACCGGTTATTTAGCTTGTTGAAAAGTTATTATTAATCTTCCAGAAGATAAAATTAGTTGCTCTGCTGGAGAATCGTCCCGTTAAATATACAGCCTATGCCTTTATTGGGCTTGTGATAAGATAGACTGACACCATATATGTGGGCATATAATATGGAAAATAAATATCAAATCCAGACTGTATTTATAAATGGAATTACTTGTAATAATACTGGTGTTAAGAACACTATGCAAACCTTTACATAGAACCGAAATGCGGATCTGTGAGTGTGTTGTATTTAAACAAAAGATTTATCGTCAGTTTACATAAATGTATGCTAATATGACGAAATTTCTCAATTTGCTTTGGAAATTAAATTATTAATAGTGTTTAACCCTTCACTAAAATGAATTAAAACGCAAATACAGGAGTTTGATTGATTTTCATTTGTCAAATGCCTTGAAAAACTGTGTTTAATTAAGGCAAACAAATACTTCGACTTTTTGATCGTAACTCTTTTATACTGCGTCTAAGGGAAATGATACGGTTTCAATGGAAATATTTCGACAATCTTCTTACTATTCACTATTCGATTGGCTGCTTAAAAAATGTATATTAGCGACATCGTTTTTGTAGTGTAAACGTTTATAAGTAGAGCGGGCCAAATTGCGCCATCCAACAGAATCGGAATCAGGCGCAACGGCCGCTTATTGCAAATAGCGTATATGTGAGTCACAGCAGATATGTGATATTTCGAAATTAATACACAAGAGTAAAAAAATAAAAGCTGACGCAATAATAATGTTTAGTAATTAGAGCGGATTATAATATATATATATATATATATATATGTACACGCTGAGGTGTTTTTATTTTCATTATGATTTTTTATTTGATTGAAAACGGTATGCGTTGTAAATGGGATGTAATAAGGAAATAACTGAGAAACTGAACGCTTTTTTTATTCTGTTGTACTTAATAATGTAACTGTAAATAAAGATATAATAAATAAATTCTATCCTTCTTAATAATGCGGATAGGTTTGTTTAAAAAGTTGCACCATCAGATAAGTTTCCACATTTGCCTCGGTGAAGGATGTTCGCCGAGACGAAAAAATGTTCTTATATTTCGAAAACGACCGTTCCACGTCTACCGAAGTAAGACAGGCGTAATTAAAATAATCTTTAGACTTAGTCAAGGAATCTGCAGATGCCCCATCGCACATTTGTCTTAATCTCGTGTAGTCCGGATTCTTTTTTAAAACACTATCGAACTTAGCTAAAACTCGTCCACTTGTTGCATCGTTTATACTGTGTAACAATGTACTAACTTCGTCCACGACTTGCACTGATTCTACCAACGACAATTCAGAATTTTGCAAATTTTCTATCGCGTCTACTAACCCTTTGTAATTGTTGCTAATATTCTTTAGATGTGTTTCAACAGAAATATCGAGAAATCCCTTCTGGCTCATCCTAATAGCTCTAGCTTCGGCAGGGACGAATTGCAAAATAACGGATTTGACTTCTTGAAAATGTTCATTATAACAAAAAGCGGCTTTTAACCACGTTCCCCAACGCGTAAGAATGGGCTGTGGTGGTTCTCGAATACCAGGGTATAACCTGTGGAATGCCCTAGTCCTCTTAGGACTTTTGAGAAACACTTTTTTTGTGTTTGCTATTAATGCATCCACCTCCGGGTAACACTCTCGAATAGTTTGTGCCACAAGATGTAAAGCATGGACTTTACACGTAACATGTAAAAGTCCTTCACACTTTTCTTTAAGGGAACGGCCTACACTACACATTGTTGCTGCACCATCGCTCATGAACAACAACAGTTGACTGGTTGACACTTGAAATTTTTGTAACGTTTCGAGAACTACGGCCGTAATTGCTTTACTAGTACACTGTTTTAATCTTCTGCTGGCTAATAGAATTGCAAAATTTGGTTTAATAGGATCTAATACGCGCACTATTATATTCAAAATAGAATTTTTTTTGCAATCTGTCGTCTCATCAAGACATAGCCACAGCTGTTTATCTTTTAATTCGGCTTTAATTCGATTTTCAATGTCCTCACGTATTCGTGGAATATCTCTCCGTAACGCTGTCCGAGATGATAGTATCCACTCGGTATTGTATGTACCCCAGAATTTTCGAAATGCTTTTTTATCAAGTATACGAAGTGGTAGACCACATACCATAAACGTTTAAAAGCAATTCTAATTGAAATTGACGTTGTTGTGACACACCATTTCTTTTATTTCTGTGGTGTGCGCTATTTATATGTCTTTCACAATCACGTTTGCTCCAGCACAGTAGTTTCTTTTTACAAACTTTACAGAAAATTGTACTCCCATTGTAGTGTAAATCCACAAATTCACTAAGAAATTTATTAACTTTCGTAGGTAATGGCCGTTTATTTTTAATAGTTACGTTAGACATAATCACTAAAGCGAGCACACCGACGCTTGTTTCTAGTATGCCACGAAGTGGTGCAAACATCTGCAGACTCGTCATTTGTTGATGAATAGAGCGCGTCATCCGTAAATGAATAAGCGCGCTGTTAGTTCGTAGCCGTCGATGAATGAACTTTCTTTTTGTAGTGGCCCACTGTGAACAACGCCCTATTTATCAACGAACACCCAAACTGCAGGTGTATATTTGCGCGTCTTCACGACGTAATAGACAGTGGTTTTGGTCCTCGTCCTAATAATTACATATTTAAATTACCTATGTTTATATACATATATGCGCCCGGCAGCCTGATTGCGAACCTGGCGCGTGGCGCTCTTGGCCCGCTCTATTTATAAGTTTTGTACATAAGATACCTGAACTTATTTACCCTTTTGAAGTGAGGTTGCCGCGCCCACGCCGCGACGTATGTATGCAGATGAATCAGCACGGGCTGCTTCAGCGAATGATGTTATTGATTTATTGCAACAGTTTCTCATCAACCCTTCCCACCGTTAGTCGTATCCATAGAGATAAATATAGGTATGTAAGTATGTCTGACGTACGCAAGGAAAATAAAAGACCATTGGTTAATAAAGTCACTAAATTTATCAGTGAATTTCCGGATTTTACAATTCGACCCTGACGAAGCTACAGCTATTAAGGAGAGCCAGAAAGGATTTCTAAATACTTCTGTTGAAACAAATTTAAAAAGTATTAGCAACAATTATAAACGATTACTAGACGCTATATAAAAATTGCAAAATACTGGGTTGTCGTTAGTAGAATCAGCGCAAATCGTGGACGAAGTTAATACATTGCTATACGGTATAAACGACGCGAAAAATGGTTGCGTTATAGGGAAGTTCGATAGTTTAAAAAAAAAATTCCGATTATACGAGATTAAGACAAATATGTGGCGGTGCGCCTGCAGATTCATTAACCAACTCTTAGGGATTATTTTAATTATGTCTGCGCTGCTTCCGTAGATGTTGAACGGTCTTTCTCGAAATATGAGAACATTTTTTCATCACAGCGAACAGATATGGAAACATACTTAATGGTGCAAGCTTTTCAACAATCTTGTCCACACTGTTAAGAAGCTACGTTTGTTTATTATATTACTATTTTTTGTTAAGGTATTAAATACAACAGATTGTTGAAGTAACTACTTTTTACGGTTATTACATTACATATACAACAAATACCGTTTTCAAACAAAAAAAAACGAATAATGGCAATAAAGCACTTCAACCAGTTCATATATTCGCTTTATTTACCAAACATTTTTATTGCGTCAGCTTTCATTTTTTACACTGGAGTATTGATTTCAAAATATCACTTCTGTCATATACTATTTATAATCCGCGACCCATACGACTGATCCGATTCTGTCGTGAAGACCGATTGTACTCGGCTTATACATGAATATTTGCTCTAAGCATGTTTACTCCGAAAGACGTGCCTTTAAGTCCCGTAAAGTTATTTATTTTTCAAGAAACAGGGGTTTTGGTGGGTTAATTTGTTTAAAAATGAAAAATGAAGGTAATTCTAGTAAAATTAAGAAAAGAAACTGTACTGCAATTCTTTTGACCATAACTGTATGCAGATTGTAGATTGCTTCCTTTTTATATTAGTAATAAAAACGTGACTAAATATTTGAGCAAATATAATAGATATCAGTATCAATTTTCCATTTGCTGTACAACAATTATTTGATATTTTTTTTACTTACACATTGAACACTTCCGCATCGTAGTAATCTATGGAATGCAAAACTAAATTTCCTGCTTTAATGCAACGGATAACAAAAGTGACAATTAACACAATGTACATTTGTGTTATCTTCTACACTTGATGAGATAAAAAAATACATATTGAAGCAAAGCATTATTAACCTTGTAACATAAAATCGAATGTAATTTTTGCTTTTTTCACTTCCCAATATCCTCAATTTCAGCATGAAAGCATTCGGTCAAAAGCAAAGCGCTTACATCAAAAGAACCAAATGAGAAATTGTATTGGATCGACAGTCAAATGCAGAGAAGGTTTGGGTTGGTGTTGACATGGGTATGGAGTTGTTTTCCCCATAACACGATAGGTCAGTTAATTCGACTCATCAAAGTAACTTTTTTGTTGAAATTTTAATTTACTCGTTTTAAATACAAAATACGATGAGCGGAATATTTTAAGTAAAAGAAAATAATTTTTAACTTCGACAGTTTATGAAAAGTGCTATCATGGTATAAGAACAACATAATTTTCTTTAACAGCTGAATCGAATGTTTTCGGTTTTGCAAAAAATTGCACGGTTTTTTAATTTTTGTGAGTATCCCGCAATCTATAACAGATACAGTTTTTTTTAGAACATAATTCAAAGTACATCATGCTGAATGTCCCAGATTCAATGTTACAAGCCATATCTTTCTTATTTGTAGCGATATAAGATCGAGTAAGGTGTCGTTGAAAATGGTTTGCAGAATCCTAAAATATATACTTTTTAAATTTACTCCTACTAAACCACCCTCTGAGAAACCTACCCCAAACCAATTTCTATAAATTGCACCCCTTACCGTTGCTGTATAACAAATTAATCGTACGATTCAGCCGCTAAAAGGATTGCTCTTTCAGTCTCCAGAGTTTCATCAAAATCTGAAGTTTTGAGTAACATGTTCACTTGTAAGTTCCATTCATTTCGGTGAATCTAATTTATTAATCGAAATTCTAAGATCAAATAGATTTGAATTGCATTCTATTCTAAATTTCAACAGATTTTAATAGAATCTAAGTGAGCTATCAAATTACGTTTTGGTTTGTTTATTTAATTAGTAATAAATTCGTAGGGAGTATTTTTCGGCTAATTAACTATAACTTCATGTTTATAAATAAGTTATGTTTGCTGGTAATTTTGTATTACTAATACCGTTTCATTAGAAAGAATTTGTTTACACAACAGAGCTTATCTTAGCATGAATATTTACCTAATTAGCGTCCTAATATTTCCAAGGCGAAGCCACCGTACTCTCTGAATTTCTTCGGCCAGCATAAGCGAGGCGTCAATTATATAAAATGACTAACCAACAGCTCCCCAAAATGTATTGTATAACGTATGTATCCACATTCGTAACGCAGATTAAAAAACAATAAAGTCAAGTATAGGGAAAATCATTAGGGAAAGCTTTGTTCGTAATTCACGTACGGCATTATTCACCGAAATTTCCTAGTATACAATAATTTCATTTAGTCAGTGGGCTTATCAGGATCTGAGGTCAGGTTATCAGAAAAGGCTTCACGTGTAAGTTAATAACACCTTAACGGAATTCCGTTAAAAAATATACAATTACAAGGCAATTAAGAAAAAAAAAGCATGAAAGTGATTAATTAATATAAAATATACGATTACTGTTGTTTTCTTTTTTTTTGTTATATGTTTTTATTATTATTGTTTTATTGATAACGCAGGAATTTTCGTGTTGTGCAATTCGTTCGTCGACGTCCTTCGAAGCGTTATAAAGAAGCATGAACGACCAAATCTATTAAACACCCCCTACATCGAAATATAGTGGTCCCGGCCCGTCTTTCGTAAGACAGAAGGACCGAGACCACTATATTTCGTAAATGGAACAATGGAACAAAAACAAGATAAAAAAGTTTTACAAAAATATTTAATACCTTATATTGATTCAATGGATCTGATTCAAGGACTATATACTTTCATTCAAGACAATACGTCGTGTCATAAGGCAAAAAGAATCATGCGATACCCTGAATCTAAAAATCTGCGTGTACTACCTTGACCAGGAAATTTACCAGGCATAAACCCAATTGGAAATGTGTGGAATGTCTTGAAAAACATCGTAGAACTTAAAACATTAGCTATAATCCAAACCCTTCGTTTAATTTTCAAGCTATCTAACATTTTCTGTCCAATGAACAAGTGACGTTCTTTGTTTTCTTTTTGATTATTATTTTGGTTTAAACTTATCTCATACTCAATCAAAAGGCAATGAGTAAAACCTTGAAATCTTTATACTATCGGAAAATATAATCTCCCTATGCTTTTGGTTAATATTTTTCCTGGCTAAGCTTAATTGCTACTATAACAATCTTTTCGTCTTGCAATTAGTTAATTTCCTTCATATTAGAATTTAAATCGTAGGACCCTTGTTCATATTATTCCTTAATTTTTTATTACGCATGTAAAACCCTTGTCAATTTAATATTATATTAAATGGGGAATGGTAAACAGTTGCATAGTCAGGTCGTTATTGCTATTCTTAGCGTTTGAGGGTTGGTTTAATTTGGTCTTATGTTTTATTAACGATTGAAAGATGTGTCCATATTTGCTGCAACTTCTTCGTCAAACACGGCAGGCTAGCCACCTAGAAAAACAGTTTTGAACTAAACAAAACAAATACGAATTTCACTTCGTATGGGATTGTCGGTATGCGAAATTTGCTTTTTGATCTTTAATAAAACATAGCATGGGATTTGAAACCGAACTCATATATGTACAACACGCATAAAGTAGGGACAGAGAGGTTTTGACGTAAACCATATTCTATTTACTACAAAATTAATCGCACCGTCTATCTGCAAAAGGTAAATGTATACATAGGTGCTGAGTACCCTTTGATAAAAAATTTAAAACCTGAGATCTTATTAATTATTTATTGTATTTTTCGAGTAACTAATTATTAATAGCAAGGTATTTATAATGTTGTGTATTTGCATTTTTTATTGGGATGGTCATTCGTTTTCCCGTCCTTTATAACTTTTTTAACGTTTTTCATTCAATTAAAACAGTAATTTAAAAAACGCCGACAGGCCACACGTAGTTGACTGACCATGTATTGTGCACTCGGCTAGAATCTCCTTCAAAATCGATATCCCCTTTTTTAACCCTTGCTGTCGTAAAATTTTGTATTCGCAGTGAATTTTAAGTCTAATATTATTTTTGAAGAATTGAAAATTTCACTAATATATGGCGGAAAATCGGATTTATGCCAAGAGTCCAAAATCGGGTTAATGCTACGTACTTTTGTATATTTTCGATTGAAAAATGGTGCAGATACATTAAATGCATAGCACGTCTGTGTACCTATAAAGAAAGCTGACTCGTGTTAGTTATCGGGAGTTGACAAAATTGCATGCGGTATTTTCGACATTTGTACAGGAGCTATTGTATTCTTTATTGAATTCTATAGCATTTATTTATTGAAAATTATTAAAGTAAGATTTTCAGTGTCTATTTTTTAGATTTTTTACTTTCCTTAAATGTTTATGAAATCTTCTGCATACATATAAATGTCATGGATAAATGGAAAAGGCAGAAATTGTATTTTAATAACAGGGTATTCATAAAAAGAATTCGTATTACGATTTCTTTTTTTAGAACGGGACAAAACTCTTTTAATTGCGAAATTGTCCTGACAATATTTTTTAATATTTTCGGCAGACGTTTCATTTTTAATTAATTAAATTCCCCGTTTCTTCATATTCTGGAGGCAAAATCAAAAAGAATGGCATTTAAATATTTATTAAAAGTGTACGATTTGTTTTTTATCTTCTGTGCAATTACGGAAATTTTGAAGAAAATAAGTTGTCTTGATGAAAATATTTACAGTAAAATAAAAGATGTAATAAGGCTTGAGATTTCTTTTCTGTTATCGGTACACAAAAGTATAACCTTCCAGATACGCTTCTTTGTCAATAAGTGTTGTACATCCTTCTGTCTCCTATGAATACAAAAAAAAAAATTAGAGAAAGGAAGATATACCTTCTGAATTTATGTAAAATTTATGGATCGTTTCTCGAACCTTTTGTTAACGAGATTGAATCAAGATTTTTTATCATTGGTGCAATATTCAGTAGTTAAAATCATGGGCGAAAATATTATTTGAATAAGTTGTAGAATATTTTATCAATAAAACCTATATACATATGTGTTGGTAAATAGCATACATTTATATGTATGTATGTATTGCTTTGTATCTATTGACCACCACATAACAAGTATTTGTGTTGCTCAAGTGTTATTTCTAATATAGTGATCAAAAACACGTTTGTACAAGCTGTTTTATTATTACCTTAGAATCTTAATCTGCGTATTCTTTAATATAATTTTAATTATACAAGCTGATTCATTTTCGACCCTGACCATAGGAATCTTGCTTATTATTGGACAGAGATACTACGTTTAAATTTGGCAAAGTTGCTATGTTTTGTGTTTGTTATGAACTCGAAGAGAAAATGGACCTGTGACGAATGACGTTCGACTTCTTTTACCTCTAGCACGTTTATTTGGAATTGTAGAGAAAAACTAAAAACGAATTCTCAAGGCCAATTTCGACCTTATCTATCTAATGGCGCACTCAGCATTTTTATATGATGTTTCGGTTCTTTCTAGCCATCATCAACTTTCTTATTTCTTATCGGCGCGCCATATAGAATACTTAGATTTCAACTATGTATAACATGTTGACAAAAGTTTTTAATATTTTGCTTGAATTGACGAAAAATATATTTTAAGATTAAGTAAGGTAGTAAGCCATAAAATTTAAAACTGCCAAACATTTGAATTATCGTTCATTAGTAACGCTGGCCACGAGCGGTACCGCGCATCGGCGTAGAATCAGTTCGGACCGAGAGGAACGGTAGTATTACTTCGTCTGCGGAGCAGTACGAACATTTTCGCTGCCGGTCATTTGCGCAATTGTTTATCGGTCTTAGGAAAATTATGATTTCGTCAGCAAAACGACCGCGGTCGGACAAACTTCGAAAATTTATTGGAGAAATTCCAGACTTAATATATGAAGGTGCTAAAATTAAATGTGTAATCTGTAAAATCCCGTTAATGTGTTGGTCCAGACAACATTGTCTACGACACCTAAATAGTGAAAAGCATGTCTCAAAAAGAAATTGCGCACGAGACAATGAAAAATTTATATTTAATTTATGCGTTACGTTTATCGCATGTAATCTACCGTTTA
Source organism: Dynastes maya (assembly GCA_029619315.2). Lineage (NCBI taxonomy): Eukaryota > Metazoa > Arthropoda > Insecta > Coleoptera > Scarabaeidae > Dynastes > Dynastes maya. The sequence continues at coordinate 1,340,104 of JAROYE020000012.1, read as the reverse complement.
ATTTACTAGACAAGGAACCATTTATCTGCTTTTGGAATAACTATTCGGAGTGCAAATTACCAAGTCGAACATCGTTACGAAGAATTGTGCCATCTGCGCGCGAACATTTTGAACAAAAAATAAAATCGGAGTTGAAAGATCAAAAATTGTGGTTATGTGTCGACGAAACAACAGATCGGAAGAAATATTCTGTTCTTAATGTAATGGCACGCAAATTGGAACCTCATCAATCGGCACCTTCAATTCTATTAGTCTCCAAACGAATACAACAGTGTACTGCTGAAGTAATTTCAAAGTTAGTGTTAAATACATTAGACAAGTTTGAACTTTCAACAAACCAACTCTTGATGTAAGTGAGTGATGGTGCTGCAAATATGCTTTCTATAGGCCGGTCTCTTAAAAAGCATTCTGCTAATTTGTCACACATTACGTGTAAAATTCATGCTCTCAATCTTGTGGCGGATAGTATCAGAAAATGTTATCCTGAGGTAGACGCTTTAATAGCGCATACCAAAGCAGTATTTGTTAAATCACCGAAACGTATTCGCGAATTTCACAGACTCTGCCCCCGTATACCAGAGCCACCAGAATCTATTCTAACTCGTTGGGGAACATGGTTGCAGGGCGCGTTTTATTATCATAAATATTTTGACAATATTAAGAACGTGGTTTCACAATTCGATACAAAGGAAGCTGCCGCTATCCAGAAAAGCCAGTCGAAACTTCAAGATAGTCACGTTAAAATGGATTTAAAAATCATTCACGACAATTACTTCGGGCTAGCAGATGCAATAGAAAAATTACAAAATCCTGCGGTGCCGTTAGAAGAATCTCTACAAATAGTGCAACATGTTCACGCACAGCTATGCGCGATTGGAGACGCAAAAATGTTTCTGTTCTAGAAAAATTTGAAAGTGTTTTTGAGAAAAATTCTGATTTTGGCACATTAAGACACATTTGTGAAGGTGCGTCAACAGAATCGTTAAGTTATTTGAAAGATTATTTTACTTACGCAAATATTACGTCACTAGATGTAGAACGTTCGTTCTCTGCATATAAACGCATTTTTTCCTCATGCCGTACTAGTTTTGCCGAAACGACAGTTGAAACATATCTAATGTTGCAGATATTTAACAAACATTATTCACTTTGTGATTTCATGGACTCTTAAAATGGTAAGTGTTTGAGCTCGTGTTATTTAATTTTTATTTAAAAAATGAGCGAAATTATTTGCGGCAGCAAACATCTCTATTAGCAGAATAACTCTAGTGGAACGCGAGGCCTGGTCGACTCTACGCTACTGCGCGGTACCGCTCGTGGCCAGCTTTATTCATTAGTAATGGAAGAATGTACACCAACGAAACGAGATATGTTAAGTATTTTTTATTCATCGAACCAAAATACAATAATAGCGAGTACAAGATATTCACAATTGTATCCAGAATGACAACAGCCGTATTGTACCATTGCACCGGAGCGCCATCCTGTTGCCACCACAAATCATTGCGCTCTGCTAACGGAATATCTTCCATTTACTGGGGAAGGTCATTATGTAAACAAATATAAATAACGTTGCCCTGTAATAGTTTCTCGGACCGATGATACGTCTATTAATCCGTATACATCTAAATAATCCGCACCAAACATTGACACCCCATATTACCTAAAAATAAGTCTCAAGCATCCAATGAGGATTTTCTGGAACCCAGTAATGGCAGTTATGTCGATTCACCACTCCATTGCTATGAAATTGTGCCACAAAATGTTATTGGTAATCGTGGAATCATCGTTTAACATTACTTGCGTTACAGCAATGAATTCTAGTTTCCGTTCAAAATCTATAGGCCTTAATGTTTGCAGCAACTGAATTTTAAAAGGATGATGTTTGTGAAACTTTAGTATCCTCTGTACTGTTGATTTGCTTATTCCCATATCAAAGTCAAAAAGATGAGTGGTACAATTTAAAGAAATTGGTTTGGGGAAGGTTTCTTAGAGGGTGGTTTAATAAAACCTTCTGCAAACCATTTTCGACGACACCTTGCTCGTTCTTATATCTTTACAAAAATGAAGATATCGCTTGTAACATTGAATTTGAAACACCAGGTATATCAATTCCTCGAAACCAAATGAAATATTCAAGCACGACGAAGTTGTATTTCTAAGAAGTAGGAAAGACCCTATTGACATCTCGTCGCCGCTATAACATTGAATCTGTACCTAAACAAGTTTTTACGGTGAAATCATTGTTGATTTCTATTAAATAAATAAATATAGTTTCGAAAACGCTGATTTGTAAGTAACAATTATTTTAATGTTTTAATCAATAAAAAAACAACGCTCTAAACTTATGTTACACATTAATATTTGTAATTATACACTGAATCATGTAATTGTACATTAAAATTCGTAAATAACGTGTCAAAATTGCCAGTTATATTCTGAATGGTTTACTGTTCTTTTACGTGATCTACGGTAAGGCCTATACAGCAACGATCTTATCAATGTAGCAATGTAAATTTTCGTGTTGTATGGAACGTTCGTGTGTATACGGTATACATATAGTAGGGGTGCGGTATAAAATAAATCTAGTAAGTTATGGTGTAGAGTGCGAGCTTTCTTCGTTTTATTTTACTGATATTAGACGTTCTTTTTTGGAAATCCGGCTGGAGGTGGAAGGTGGAAGATAGGTTTTACGCGGTAGCATTCACGATTACCTATGTAAACAGTTTCAGCCCCCGCGTGCATAATGTTCGGGCCAATAAATTTATGCACCTCTACACTCCTATTTTGGAGTAGTTTCTTCCCCATCTAATGGCGAGATGAAAGGGGATGAGTTGGCCCGAACGAGAGAGAGATTTCTACTATGAGAGATAAATCAATACCAACGCATCACTTTACAGATGGTAGCCAGTGTACATTGGCGTTAGTTGTCGCGGTAGCAAGAGCAATAAGCTAACGGTTCAATTATTCTTTCCCCATCCGACTTAAAACTCATAAACACCATTAAACGATGTAAATTTAGCGCCGTAACCGTATTATGTACACTTAAATAGTTTTAAAAATTATTAGTGTAATTCGAACAAGACGAAACTAGACAAATTTCAATGTTAATTTTGAATAATAATAGTTACTCGATTGGTATACAAACTAAAATATAGTCACTTGATTACCGCTATTGCGTTGTAATTTTTAAATTACAATATTCCTAGATTATAGCTTATTTTAACGCCCGATTGCATTTTTCCTTCAAACGAACCACACCTGGGTTTGTGTGTTGAATAAAATTACTGTCAATATTAGTCTAATAATAAATGTCAAGCTGCTATTCTTTTATGTGATAAATTTACAATTAATGTTGTCAGATGGGGTGAAATTATAGTCGCTAAGGACTACTTCAACTTTTATCAATTACGCTAGCGTACACGAATTTCGAAAAATTAACGGGAAGGGTGGAAAGTGCTCCACAGCCATAACCCACTGCTGCTGTTACATTTTAAAGCTAACGAGTAATATATTTCTCGCGTTAAATTATTAACTGAGTTTTATCACTCTATGACATAGCTTTAGTGTCTCGTTTTTATTACGAATGAAGTGAACAAAATGAAAATGTCATAGTGCCGGCAAGGTGGAACTAGAATTTTCACGAAATTGACATAATTTTAATAATAACAGCATTTAGGGGGGTCACCATCCCAAAATGTACGATATTTGATGATATCATATATTTTAAATGGAATCCTATAATTTCCCATTCCATTTTTAAAATCAGTGTTGCTCGCTTTCTATTCTATATCTCGTATGAATTCGTCACTATAGACTTTCAAAATATACATTTACAAGTAACATTTTAAATCGCTATTTTAATCATTGGCGTCCCAGATTCAATGTTGCAGGGTTGTTACTGCACACAGCAAATGTTATTCATAAAATTCGTTCTTTAATTAATGAATAGAGCGGGCCAAATTGCGCCATCCAACAGAATCGGAATCAGGCGCAACGGCCGCTTATTGTAAATAGCGTATATGTGAGTCACAGCAGATAGTGTATATTCGAAATTAATACACAAGAGTAAAAAAATAAAAGCTGACGGAATAATAATGTTTAGTAATTAGAGCGGATATATATATATATATATATATATATATATATATATATATATATATATATGTACACGCTGAGGTGTTTTTATTTCATTATGATTTTTTATTTGATTGAAAACGGTATGCGTTGTAAATGGGATGTAATAAGGAAATAACTGAGAAACTGAACGCTTTTTTATTCTGTTGTACTTAATAATGTAACTGTAAATAAAGATATAATAAATAAATTCTATCCTTCTTAATAATGCGGATAGGCTTGTTTAAAAAGTTGCACCATCAGATAAGCTTCCACATTTGCCTCGGTGAAGGATGTTCGCCGAGACGAAAAAATGTTCTTATATTTCGAAAACGACCGTTCCATCTACCGAAGTAAGATAGGCGTAATTAAAATAATCTTTAGACTTAGTCAAGGAATCTGCAGATGCCCCATCGCACATTTGTCTTAATCTCGTGTAGTCCGGATTCTTTATAAAACACTATCGAACTTAGCTAAAACTCGTCCACTTGTTGCATCGTTTATACTGTGTAACAATGTACTAACTTCGTCCACGACTTGCACTGATTCTACCAACGACAATCCAGAATTTTGCAAATTTTCTATCGCGTCTACTAACCCTTTGTAATTGTTGCTAATATTCTTTAGATGTGTTTCAACAGAAATATCGAGAAATCCCTTCTGGCTCATCCTAATAGCTCTAGCTTCGGCAGGGACGAATTGCAAAATAACGGATTTGACTTCTTGAAAATGTTCATTATAATAAAAAGCGGCTTTTAACCACGTTCCCCAACGCGTAAGAATGGGCTGTGGTGTTTCTCGAATACCAGGGCATAACCTGTGGAATGCCCTAGTCCTCTTAGGACTTTTGAGAAACACTTTTTTTGTGTTTGCTATTAATGCATCCACCTCCGGGTAACACTCTCGAATAGTTTGTGCCACAAGATGTAAAGCATGGACTTTACACGTAACATGTAAAAGTCCTTCACACTTTTCTTTAAGGGAACGGCCTACACTACACATTGTTGCTGCACCATCGCTCATGAACAACAACAGTTGACTGGTTGACACTTGAAATTTTTGTAACGTTTCGAGAACTACGGCCGTAATTGGTTTACTAGTACACTGTTTTAATCTTCTGCTGGCTAATAGAATTGCAAAATTTGGTTTAATAGGATCTAATACGCGCACTATTATATTCAAAATAGAATTTTTTTTGCAATCTGTCGTCTCATCAAGACATAGCCACAGCTGTTTATCTTTTAATTCGGCTTTAATTCGATTTTCAATGTCCTCACGTATTCGTGGAATATCTCTCCGTAACGCTGTCCGAGATGGTAGTATCCACTCGGTATTGTATGTACCCCAGAATTTTCGAAATGCTTTTTTATCAAGTATACGAAGTGGTAGACCACATACCATAAACGTTAAAAGCAATTCTAATTGAAATTGACGTTGTTCTGACACACCATTTCTTTTATTTCTGTGGTGTGCGCTATTTATATGTCTTTCACAATCACGTTTGCTCCAGCACAGTAGTTTCTTTTTACAAACTTTACAGAAAATTGTACTCCCATTGTAGTGTAAATCCACAAATTCACTAAGAAATTTATTAACTTTCGCAGGTAATGGCCGTTTATTTTTAATAGTTACGTTAGACATAATCACTAAAGCGAGCACACCGACGCTTGTTTCTAGTATGCCACGAAGTGGTGCAAACGTAACATCTGCAGACTCGTCATTTGTTGATGAATAGAGCGCGTCATCCGTAAAGGAATAAGCGCGCTGTTAGTTCGTAGCCGTCGATGAATGAACTTTTTTTTTGTAGTGGCCCACTGTGAACAACGCCCTATTTATCAACGAACACCCAAACTGCAGGTGTATATTTGCGCGTCTTCACGACGTAATAGACAGTGGTTTTGGTCCTCGTCCTAATAATTACATATTTAAATTACCTATGTTTACATACATATATGCGCCCGGCAGCCTGATTGCGAACCTGGCGCGTGGCGCTCTTGGCCCGCTCTATTAATGAACATAACTAAAAAAGAAGAAAATGATAATATAAGATATAATAATGTTCAGAAAAAACAACATTTAAATATCGATATCTCAAGTACATTTCCAAAAATTTTTTTTTAAAACCTTTGATATCGCAATATTTTCCAAATTTTATCTTATATTGTATTTCCCCCAAACAGAAGAAGTAGAGGGCCATATTTTACATACTTTTTTATTGTTTTCTCATTATTCTTGGGTTGTAAGTTCAAAATTAAATGAGTTAAGCTATTGGAGATGTTTGAAATTGATTCTCCGGGACAAAATTAATCTAAATACTTACCACTTAAAGTGTCATTGGTTTTAGGAAAGTCGATTGAAAGTATCGAAAATAAAGTCAGAGAAAGGAATTCGTTTTTGAGTGGAAATTGGCAAAAGACTATCCGAAGATATTTGAGAGTTGAACAATAAAAATGTGTGGTTTAGAGAAAATTTGATTAGAAAATTATCAAAATTGTTGTTGGTAAAAATGAGCTTTTTTAGGCTTTTGAATTCATATTTTTATGTGATAAAGACACTGGCGATTTAATTATATTGATTAAAGCAAGTGGTATAAGGTACTTTATAACAAGTTTTCTACGTGTTAAATTATTGCAATGATTTTAAAAACATTTGTTATAAATAAATTTATACCTGCTTTTTGAATTCAAAGACTTTTGTCCGTAAGTGTAAAATATTAACGGATATACTAGAAAATGACTTACTATTAGTATAGATGCCATATACATTGTACCAGCGAGATACCAAACGTTACACAAATACCTAGCATGAATTAAATTCCTTTATACGTATTAATAGATCGACGATATATTTAGGTATCCTGGGTAATAGAAAATTTCAGTCAAATATTTGCATAGCTTTTAGAGAAGTGAGAAATGCGATATTCCGGTAAAGGTACAAGTATAGCTAGTATTTGTACATTTCCCCCACATAAATGCACATGCAAATATGAATGAGGTAGACTTGCCGAAGTAAATTAATTCTTTTGTTGTTCTATTGCGTTGAATGAATTTAATACACCACACGCTGGCTGGTCCTCGGAAAATACTAGTGGCAAACTTTAGTTTTGTCGGCACTTTGAATTACCGCATTCAACGGGACATGCAGGGTTCCAAATTCATAAAAGCCGATAACTTTCTCAAAATTGGCAAAATTGTTGCATACAGACCCACAAAGGTATATTGCTGATCTTTAGAACAATATGAAATAGTGACTTATTGTGAATAGTGTAGAATTACTTTGAAAATATAGTACTCTTTATAGTGTAATTAAATATTGTTGCTGACAGTTACAAATACAAAATATGTTTGAAATAAAAGGATAATTACAATGAATACAATCCATTTTTTATCGTTGTCTGACTAACGTGTGCTTATATTTAATTGCAATAATTAACACGATTGAAAAACATACATAAGCAGCGAGGTCATCCAACCGCATACCTTATGAAGGCAGGTGCGAATATCTAGGTTTTAGCCAGATTGAAAGCGCACTTATATCGCCCTTACCCGTATAAACTCGTGCAGTGTGAAATATCTGGAGAGTACTCCTTATTTATTGCGTAAATTTGCAAGTATTTCTTTGTGATAGCAATGCGTTTCCTTCGATCAAGGATACTTCTTAAAATTTATGCATCCTGTTTTGTTTTATCTCGTTTTCGTGGAAAGACGAATAAAGACGTCACACAGTGTAATTGTCACCGTCACCGTCCCCCCGTTCCCGAAAAAAAACGTAATAATTTATACAACTTTCGCGGCATTCCTACAATTTCTGGTCGTATTTTTAGAAAAGAAAGAGGAACAAAAGGAGGAAAAGGAAAGAAAAGGGAAAGAACGCAGGGAAAAAGTGCTTTTTTTAAATATATTACCGCTTCGAGTGGCGTTAAAAAATGAACGAAAATTTTAAGAGAAAGAAACTTTATCTCATCCATCTTCACCATTATTTTATAAACATGCAGGGGACATGAACAGCAAAAATTTTTATCAAGGATTTTTTATAGTTTATTTCGAAACCTCACAAAGTACACGAAAAATTCTCTATAATTCCGTTTTCATCAGGTATTAATAATAAATTAAAAGAAATCAAGAAAATTTATATTTAAATGAAGTTGTACTCAGGATGTATCTAAAAATACAATACTAAATCCTTATCCAAATTAAAACCAAATGGAAAACAACTAAACGATTAAACAACACCATACATACAAAGCAGACAAAACAATCGATGAGTATGAAGTTATCGATCCAATCAAAAACCTAAAAAATACAAATACAACAGGTTTCAACAAAATTTCAACATCCTTGCTTAAGCACCGTGCAGATAGTGTGCCAATTCCTTTAACATGCATTATAAACAACTTGTTTCAAACTGGTATTTTACCAGAAATATAATATATTTGAAGAATATTATGATACATCGTGAAAATAATCTACAAATTCTTTTTACCTAACTCATTTGCGCAGTTGTATATTATAACATAACCTTAATCTCCAATTGAGATTATTGTTTCAGAAATTTAAGTAGGTTTTTAATATAAATAAATGTTTTTAGAATAAAAATTGTTGTCATCATATTTCCAGTATTGAAATATGGAGCAATTAGCTTGACCAATGCATTATTTATAAGCAACAGAATATTATTTATATTACTCCAAACATTGATTCAGTTGTTTTATAAATATTTATTGTTAATTATGCTACATGAACGCATTATTGTACCTCTGGGGCAAATAAAAATGGCCCTTTCATTACACAGTTAGCGTAAATCCCTTAATAAAGTCGGAATTCGCGAATATCTGTGCAGAGAAAAAGAATAGGAAAAAAGGGGGAAAAGCAGACGAATATTTTCCTTAATCAGCGTGTAAAAAGTTCGAGAAAAGGAAATTGACAGGGTGTAACTAATCTTAAAATCTAAGGGATGCGAACTCAGTCAGTATAATCGCTATGGTCCTTTTACGATAACTCAATAAAGCAATAACATTTTATTAGTCCCAGTTGGCCCTGCATAACGTTTTGCCATAACCCCAGAAAGGCTTTTCAACATACTACCAATTCCACCTATAGGTGATAATTTACAATGAAAATATAACTTGAGTTTAATCGCCTAGATTGTTACACAGACGATCTTTATAGTTTAATTAATCGTTAATTAATTGTACACGATAAATTAGCTTCGCTATTTTTACTACGAGACCACGAGACCTCGTGGTGGTCTATACTATGGTACATAAACAATTTTCCCAAATCGAAATAAATATCTGAATCTTTCTGACTTCTAGTACTTCAATCATAAAGTCAAAAAGATGAGGGATGCAATTTAAAAAAAATAGTTTAGGGGAGGTTTCTTAGAGGGTGGTTTATTAGGAGTAATTTTAAAAAGCGTATCTTTTAGAATTCTGCAAACCATTTTCTACGACATCTTGTTCGATCTTATATATAATATAAATGCATGTACGTACATACGTAGCTACCAAATCCCTAAACTACAAGGACCTACACAGAGACCTTTTTTGGTGCCACTTACACACTGAGGATATAAAGCTATTTCCTCTGCAAATAACCAGCTATTTGCCAACTAAGGTATCGTAGTTTAGAATATTTGCTTTTCAAATGGATTGAATTGTTGAACCCATGTCTTTGATTAATTTGATCCTGCCTTTTCGTGTAGCTTTTACAATATTTACATTGGCAAATTCGAACTAATTTGTTTCATAGAAATTATGAAATTTCCCTTATTTCATTTAAAAATTTATATGAGCTGAGGAATAAGCATTAAAAGGAAAAAATTTTAAATAGCTAAGTAATGAACAGCAACGTATTAAAAGAGCCAATTTAATTCCATTAATAAATATTCAACTGCTTCGAAATCGTATCAATGCCAAAGCAATTCATAATAAATTGATGAGATATTATCAAGTTACTTCTGGAAAATGAAAATTGAAGACCAATTTGTTTGGATTTCTTCGCAATAAAAAGCAATTTACTCGCTCAAAGGTTATAGCATGAACAAAGAGTTTTTTTATGTGCTATCACTACGGTTGAAGACTCCTTAAAAGGACAATATAAAGGGTAATAAATTGCTGTTTATGTTCAAAGGTATATACATATGTACGTGTAATTTTAATGCAGTTTTCTATTTTAATCTCTGTGCATATACCTACGCCATTATATAGTACCGTTTTTAAAGCATTTTAAGTAACCGTAAGTGTATTGATGTAAGTGTATTGAATACGATGCAATATTATTTCTTTCAACGCTTTAAATGGCGTATTACTTTTAAAAGCATATAAAACGATCTATAATGTTTAGTTTAGTTTGGCTGAAAGCTTTAATAAACATAACAGTCTCGCTTATATTACATCGTTTTCCTAATTATTTTTATTGAATTTATGTGTGTAACAAAATCGTAATTTGAAATAACTATGATCCATATAAGCATCAACAATGAACATTGGCAGACCACATTGTATTCGTTGTAAACCCATTAAAATCTCCCTCCGAATCCAGGCTTTCCCACAATGTTTGGCTTTGGAGAACATTATGAAATAATGAAATATAATTTAATAATAATAATAATAATAATAATAATAATAATAATAATAATAATATAATAATGTATTTATTTTTGTAATTACACCATTACAGAAAATTGTCAGTCTTTGTTATGTGTGTAAAGAGCACAATAGTCAATTAAATATAAATGGAATAAAAAAGATAAAAATCAATTATAAAAATTAAAATATCAAACAGTCCGGAAGTTCACTGGTATAAATGACGAAGAGTAGAGGACCAACAATGGAACCTGATGAACGCCAACGTTTATGCTCATCGGCTGAGACTGCAAGTTGTTCCATTCCGTTAATTGCAATCTACATGTCAGGAAAGATCTCAGTAAATCAAGTAGTACGCCTCTTATTCCATAATATTCCACCTTATTTATTAGAATTTTGTGGTTCACCGAGTCAAAAGTCTTTGTTAGGTCTAACATGTTCAATTCACCGTACTGTCCTGTATCGAATACTCTACAAATGTGCTCGACTATGCCCAAGGTGCCAGCGGTCGTAGAATAGCCGATTCTATATCCATGTTGATTTGTACTTAGACATTGCTGCTTTTTGAAGTACCTGGCCAGTCTCCATGCAGTCGTTTGCTCGAAAATCTTCGATATCGCTGGTAGAATGCCAATAGGCCGATAATTCTTGCAGGTATTTTCATTTTCCTGTTTGAGCACCGGAACAATTCTACCTATAGAAAATGATCGCTAAAGGTATCCCTTTCAGTAGCGAAGTAGAAATATTGTATACATCACTCGTATTCTTTCCTTTTATTCCTTTTAATATTTATTTATTTACACTAATGATACAAATCACCCTGAGCAACAAAATATTCCTCAGGGTGATTTGTCGTTAGAGGAATTAAGTAAGGCAACTTAAAACCTACATAGATTTCTTGTGCTGACATCCTTACAGGACCCAATATAAAATTTCAGGAAATAAACGTAATAACTACGATTTGGCGATTTAAGAAACCAAAAGGTAAAAGAGAATTCCCACAGTGAAGGTTCAGTTGTATGGTAAACGTGAACCCCTGAGATAAAATTACATGCCTTGTAATAAAAAAAGTCTTATCCTTTTTATGTCAATATTCGACTTCCGTTTCAGAGATATTCTATGATGTAATATGGATGCGTAAGAGGTGTCAGTATACTCTTATTGGTCGAAGGTAGAGCTCTGAAGAACAATTGAAAAGTGTAAGAAAGGGGAAAAAGGAGAATTACGGAAAATAAAAGGTTTAAATTACAATGCGTCACTTATAGGTACATATATACAGTTGCGTGCAAAATAATAGCAGGAGATGCGAAAATATTAAAAAAATTATTCAATTTTGAATTTAGCAAGATTTGCTTTCAAAGATGCAATCAGATGTCATTAACATATCTGATTCAAATCAGTGGAAAATACGTCAAAATAGTTTAAACACTTTCACATTTGTCTATAAAGAAGTTATTCATCTTGCGAACCCCTTCTAAAAACCGAAATAAATTGGCGAACCCCATGTGTAATCAGTCAACAGTAATAGTAAATAAACAGTAAAGTTGTTAGGTTATTAAAGTTTATTTTCCCTATTGAATAATACTTAAAAATATAAAGCTGGTCTGAAAAGTTTCAAAGATGGTGTTACTCACATTACGACCTCTGACCTCTGCTTCCCGTTTAACAAATTTTGGTCTAAAACATTACAAGCGTGCTTTATTAATTCGATTCCTCCAAAGGGGCTTTCCTTTTGTATTATTTAGTGAGAATTTAAATTATAAATACAAAGTTGTTTTGACGTTTCCTTGTTAGAATTCCTAAAAGCGCATTATTTATGAGACAAACTGATATTTCATTTGAAGGTAGTTAATGTCACATCAACTTAAAACAGTGTTAATTATGTGTGCACTTTAGAATAAGTTAAGATATATGTTTAGACGTATGATAATGCCGGCGAAAAAACAATGAAGAAAAGCAAGAAAAATCAATTAAATATGGTGTAGCGGAACCAGCAACGCCCGGTGCTATTTTTAATATTTGTTTTATTTATGGGGTGACATACAAAGCACGCAGTTTATATATAATGGCTACACGGTGTTTAACATAGATTAAATTTTATCTATCCTGTTATAAGCTAGCATTCACGTGGTCAATTTCCATTCTGTGATTCGGCAATTAGTCAATGTCAGTGATTCACCTCGTTTGCTGCACAAAAATTCTTAGGCAGGCGTTATAAATACGTTTTTATACCGTCGAAATGTGGGAAAACCTTCTTTTTAAAATTTATTTACGTCGCTGTATTTCACGCAATTAAGATAAAGTAACACGTCTGATTTCCAGAAGGAGCGAATACTGTAGCACTGCTTGTAAATACATATTTTTATATATTTGATAAAAATGTGATGGTGTTGTGTTTACACAGCTATTGGGTTTTGCGGGTATTCCCATACTAGTTTAGAGGCTATGTGATAAGGTGCCTAGTGTCCTCCTAACTAGTCGCTAATGCAAATAGACTCGCCCTGAGTTATCAGCGCAGACTATCACAAGCGCAAATTGAAATTTCTCAAACATTATGTTTTCAACTCAGACTTGTTTATCGACATTTCGAATAAGTTTTGAGATCATCCGGCTTTGCATTTTTACAAAAAGAGACCTGATGGTAATAAGCTTTTCAATGGAAATCAATATCGATCTGATTAAATGTTATATATCCTTACGATTGTTTATAGTTTTAGTTAATCTAAACGCTATAATCAATACATTAACTGGTTGCGATAGCATTTCAATTTCGTTCGAAAAAGGAAAACATAAAATGAAGGGAAAAGCCGATCTCCCCTTGTAATTAGGGCAACAGATAATTAGAATCGTTTTATTTGGAGCAAAATTTCACGATCGCAATAGATCCCAATTAAACGAAATGTGGTGTTTAATTTCCTACCGAAATCGCAAATTGGTACAATTTATATTTATACTAAAAAATACCTCCACGGGTATTTTTTGCTATCGAATATCTAAGATACTAAGTGAACTTTAATTCCAGATATCATGCTCGCAAAATATACAGTTGCGTGTAAAATTAAAACAGTATTGAAAACAATGAGGGTTCGCGAGAAAATATTGTAATGGCGTTTTCTCTAAATTAAATGAATTAAATCTGTCTTTACAAGGCCGGGCTGTCACAATTTTCACTGTACATGATAGAGTAGATACCATGTTAAAGAAATGATCAATAGCATGTTGTTAGAATATGGAAATCAATGTAACTAAAATGTTAAAAGGAATATCTCATCATCTCAAGCAGCTTTGAAGGGAAGCAGCTTTGAAGGGATATTTTCTTAATAGACCAAATATATCTTTTTCAAGGAGATATAAGTTCAGATACTTTAACTTTAACTTTACTGAACTGACAGTACAATAAACGCCGTTTTTAAAGATCACTCTTTAATTGACTTGTGTAAGTGTAAGAAATGAATATCCTGTTTTATCAGAAAAAAAAAACATTAAAGTTTTATTACCTTTTTATGCAACATATCACTGTACAGAGAAAAATGTTAAAATAAAGATAAATATTGTTTTTTTTTTACAATATTTTCTAATACTATATGTGACAGCAACACTATGTTGTAATCAGTACAAGAAAATTGTTGTGTTTAATTCTTTCATAACATAATACTACATAAAACATACACTGTAAAATCTTATAATTAACAACTTCATATAGTACGCAGTAGTAAGGTGTTTACGAAAACGTACTAAAATTGTATTGTTAAATGTATTAGATGGTATTTTAAAATTTAAAGGCGCGATGTATAGGAAAACAAGTAAAGCTCTAGTTCTAGTTAGTAGCGGCCGGTGGCGACATAAATGGGATGTCAAGGACAACGCTTCGGTTTCCTCGTGCCTTTTTTTTTTCAAGTACGATGTACACGATATGCAACGGAAATATACGAGGGAATAGAAGTCTCGTCCTTGATCTTCCATTTACGTCACCACCATCCGCGTTTGATTATAGCGATCCACGATATACCTTTCCAGTTGCTAGCATTTACGCTTTGTAGTTACATCAGAACAAATAACACATGGGCTGAAAAGTTCCGGGCCTGACAAAGAAAACACGTTTTTTTTTGTTCAAAATTAGCTTTATTCATCAACGTAATTTCCATCAAGAACAACGCAAGCATTCCAGCGCCGCTCTAACATTTCAATACCACTTTTGTAAAACGATTTATCTTTTGCCTCAAAATATGCCTCAGTTTCAGCGATAACCTCTTCATTCGAGCGAAATTTCTTACCGGCGAGCATTTTTTTTAGGTCTGCGAACAGCCAGTAGTCGCTGGGAGCCAAATCTGGCGAATACGGTGGATGTGGGAGCAATTCGACGTTCAATTCATGTAGTTTTGCCATTGTTTCGATTGACTTGTGACACGGTGCGTTGTCTTGATGAAACAAAATTTTTTTCTTCGCCATATGCGGACGTTGCTTTGCAATTTCGGCCTTCAGACGCTCCAGTAACGCTATATAATATTCACTGTTGATGGTATTTCCCTTCTCAAGATCGTCGATGAATATTACACCACGCACATCCCAAAATACCGAGGCCATAACCTTTCCAGCCGATTGTTGTGCTTTCGGGCGCTTTGGACGAGGTTCACCAGTTGCTGTCCACTCAGATGACGATCGTTTTAATTCCGGAGTGAAGTGATGGATCCATGTTTCATCCATTGTCACATATCGACGCAAAAATTCCGGTTTGTTACGTTTAAACATGGCCAAACACTGCTCAGAAACATCAACACGTTCTTGTTTTTGGTCAACAGTGAGCAAACGCGGCACCCATTTTGAACAGAGCTTTCTCATAGTCAAATGCTCATGCAATATAAAGCCAACACGTTGTTTTGATATCTTTACGATGTCAGCTAACTCACGCAACTTCACTTCTCGATCATTCAAAACGATTTTGTGGATTTTTTTGATGTTTTCTGGTGTTACCGCCTCATTTGGACATCCACTGCGTTCTGCATCATCGGTGTCTCTACGACCACGTTTGAAGTCAGCAAACCAACGTTTTATTGTTGTTTCTGATGGAGCGGAGTCCCCATAACACTTTTCAAGCCATTGCTTCGCTTGAACGGTATTTTTTCCCATCAAGAAGCAGTGTAAAATTAAAACACGAAATTGTTTTTGATCCATTGTTTTGGAAATAACAAAAGTAGCGTCACTCTTGGCACAATAACTCACAAACTAATGAATAGAATATCATGAAATTTTACCAGCTGTCTTTTTAAGGTTAGTACTAACTGCAAAACAGGTGAATGCAATAAAACTAGCGCCATCTATGTGTTAGGCCCGGGACTTTTCAGCCCATGTGTTACCTGTAGTCATAAGTAAAGCTGGCCACGAGCGGTACTGCGCAGTAGCGTAGAGTCAACCAGGCCTCGCGTTCCACTAGTTATTCTGCTAATAGAGATGTTTGCTGCCGCAAATAATTTCGCTCATCTTTTAAATAAAAATTAAATAACACGTGCTCAAACACTTACCATTTTAAGAGTCCTCCGTGAAATCACAAAGCGAATAATGTCTGTTAAATATCTGCAACATTAGATATGTTTCAACTGTTGTTTCGGCAAAACTAGTACGGCATGAGGAAAAAATGCGTTTATATGCAGAGAACGAACGTTCTACATCTAGTGACGTAATATTTGCGTAAGTAAAATAATCTTTCAAATAACTTAACGATTACGTTGACGCACCTTCATAAATGTGTCTTAATGTGCCAAAATCAGAATTTTTCTCAAAAGCACATTCAAATTTTTCTAGAACAGAAACATTTTTTGCGTCTTCAATCGCGCATAGCTGTGCGTGAACATGTTGCACTATTTGTAGAGATTCTTCTAACGGCACCGCAGGATTTTGTAATTTTTCTATTGCATCTGCTAGCCTGAAGTAATTGTCGTGAATGATTTTTAAATCCATTTTAACTTGACTATCTTGAAATTTCGACTGGCTTTTCTGGATAGCGGCAGCTTCCTTTGTATCGAATTGTAAAACCACGTTCTTAATATTGTCAAAATATTTATGATAATAAATGTACCCCAACGAGAATAGGTTTTGGTGGCTCTGGTATACGGGGGCACAGTCTGTGAGATTCGCGAATACGTTTCGGTGATTTGACAAATACTGCTTTGGTATGCGCTATTAAAGCGTCTACCTCAGGATAACATTTTCTGATACTATCCGCCACAAGATTGAGAGCATGAATTTTACACGTAATGTGTAACAAATTAGCAGAATGCTTTTTAAGAGACCGGCCTACAGAAAGCATGTTTGCAGCACCATCACTAACTAACATCAAGAGTCGAACATCGTTACGAAGAATTGTGCCATCTGCGCGCGAACATATTGAACAAAAAATAAAATCGGAGTTGAAAGATCAAAAATTGTGGTTATGTGTCGACGAAACAACAGATCGGAAGAAACATTCTGTTCTTAATGTAATGGCACGCAAATTGGAACCTCATCAATCGGCACCTTCAATTGTATTAGTCTCCAAACGAATACAACAGTGTACTGCCGAAGTAATTTCAAAGTTAGTGTTAAATACATTGGACAAGTTTGAACTTTCAACAAACCAACTCTTGATGTTAGTGAGTGATGGTGCTGCAAACATGCTTTCTGTAGGCCGGTCTCTTAAAAAGCATTCTGCTAATTTGTTACACATTACGTGTAAAATTCATGCTCTCAATCTTGTGGCGGATAGTATCAGAAAATGTTATCCTGAGGTAGACGCTTTAATAGCGCATACCAAAGCAGTATTTGTCAAATCAGCGAAACGTATTCACGAATTTCACAGACTGTGCCCCCGTATACCAGAGCCACCAGAACCTATTCTAACTCGTTGGGGAACATGGTTGCAGGCCGCGTTTTATTATCATAAATATTTTGACAATATTAAGAACGTGGTTTTACAATTCGATACAAAGGAAGCTGCCGCTATCGAGAAAAGCCAGTCGAAATTTCAAGATAGTCAGGTTAAAATGGATTTAAAAATCATTCACGACAATTACTTCGGGCTAACAGATGCAATAGAAAAATTACAAAATCCTGCGGTGCCGTTAGAAGAATCTCTACAAATAGTGCAACATGTTCACGCACAGCTATACGCGATTGAAGACGCAAAAAATGTTTCTGTTCTAGAAAAATTTGAAAGTGTTTTTGAGAAAAATTCTGATTTTGGCACATTAAGACACATTTGTGAAGGTGCGTCAACAGAATCGTTAAGTTATTTGAAAGATTATTTTACTTACGCAAATATTACGTCACTAGATGTAGAACGTTCGTTCTCTGCATATAAACGCATTTTTTCCTCATGCCGTACTAGTTTTGCCGAAACAACAGTTGAAACATATCAAATGTTGCAGATATTTAACAGACATTATTCACTTTGTGATTTCACGGAGGACTCTTAAAATGGTAAGTGTTTGAGCACGTGTTATTTAATTTTTATTTAAAAGATGAGCGAAATTATTTGCGGCAGCAAACATCTCTATTAGCAGAATAACTCTAGGGGAACGCGAGGCCTGGTCGACTCTACGCTACTGCGCGGTACCGCTCGTGGCCAGCTTTAGTCATAAGCTACTTACCGAGTAGTAAAACACTGACTATATTCACTTGATGTGGAAATATCCTGTTTCTAAGTTTAGTACTAAATGGGGATTATGCTACCAATAGAAACAAATTAAAAACAAAATAATCAAAGATGTATGTTTTAATAATAAATACAAACGATATAAGTAAAAATATAAAGTTGATTTAGTTGAAATTTTTCGTAAATTTAAAAGCGTTTAAGTTTCAAAATATTTGCTCTTTTCGTGGAAAAGATCAATGAAAGGATTTTACAACATTTTTCCAATACTTCCCTTTCGGTTATACTTACACCTTAATTTTTGGCGATTTTATGGTGACTTTACCTCTGCGTTTCATGTTGCGCATTGCAAATGTTTCAAAAGCAAGCAGGACGTCAAATATGTTTTTAATTGGACTCTTTTTACTTTGTGATTACAAGTGTACACATTTTATTTGTGCTTTTTGCTTCGCAAATATTTCCAGAGCTTTGTTTTATCCTTGTCATGTCACCGATGACGATACAAAGCAACACATGGAAAACAACAAAGAAATGTTAAGCTTTCTCTCACTTTATTATTTACCACTGAAGGCATTTTGTGTGGCACGTATTGCAGTTGATGTAAATTGTTTCACCAAAGGATTATAGAGATATCATTGATTGGAAATTACGTTGATGTCGGTTCCGTATTTGGAATTTTTTGGACTCAAAGTTATTAAAAAAAAAGTCTACAGTATTTGAATTTGACGTGGACTTAATTTATATTAAATTTTATATGCATATTATTACATCATCCGGTTTAAACCGGTCATGTGTTAGACAGTTTCATGAATAATCTTGCTTTAATTTGTTCTACAAAAGATCCACGGTTCATGTAAATAAACAATGTTAGGAAACTATAAGAAGACTATTGGTCCTCCATTCGCTTATTCTATTATTTCAATTTGAATATTTCCATGTTCATTTTTATTACTTGACCGATCCTTGTACATATGTATGTATATTCGAACGTAAGAAACAACGGTTAAGAAATTAACGTCATAGACCAGGAATGTATTGAGAAACAGTCCGCAAAAACACTTAAACAAATGTATTCATTATTTTAGCTTTAATTGTATTGAATTGTAACGAAATGAGTATCCAGTCGATGAACTTTCAATTAATGTAAAGGGAACAGAAGCATTAAATAAATACGTTTGGTGCTTTTCATACAGCGAATCTAATATTTTGTAAACTATCCAAGGCACTGTTTAACATTCAAAAAGATCGCTATGAATGGAAAAGCAATTTATATTAAATATTGACTTTGCATCCATAATAGTATTCATATTCAAATTAATTAGAAGATTAGAAAACCACTATAGACTAAAATCGACTAATTGAAAATGAAAATTGATTAATAGATTATATTCATTACGGAATATTGTACAATTATTCTCAATGAATCAAACATAGACGCCGGTTTGGTTACATTAACGTAATAGTTAATCAAATGTTATAAAAATGGTTCCTTTATATTAGTATATTGAATAAACGAGCAACAGACTATCCAATTATGTTGGTATTACCTCCTTCCATTAGATATTGTCGATTACAGCAGCTTAGAATGGTGAAAAAAGCGCAGAAGGTCATATTGTGTAACAAAAATCGTGAATATGTTTTATTATGCCTCTATGTTTTAATATTGAAATGCGCCTATGTGTTTCTATCTCTGTAAATTGTTCTCTACATACATATATAGGCAACTTGATGCAAAATTACGACTTGTAACACTTATGCAACATATCTTACCACACCTGCAAATTATAATTAATTATTTTTCTGTGAGAGTTTGAGTGTAACTTCAATGAAAAAAATAAATAACAACAGTCATGTATTAAATATTTTCATGCTTCATTATTTTTATAACCATATGGTCACTTAGGTCTTCTAGATGTATTTTCTTCATTTCGCAACTATCGATATCTGAAAAAGTGTGAATTAGAAATATCAGAATATTCTAACACAGGTGGAACCAACTCGTCTAAAATGTAATCTGTAGCTACAATCCCTTCATAACCTCCCACATGTACTTCCTCATCATTATTGACTTGGTGGGTTTGTGGCCAGAATTAGTGCTAGTCAACGGTAGACCTAGACATCCGCAGAGCCAAGGCTCAGTAAAACCAAGCAATCAAACATTAAAAGATTCTTTAACCGCTTGGTTGCGCGATAATAATACATCATTTTGGACTACAGGACTAGGGTTTGTACAGTGGGGAATTAATACAAGTTCATCTAGCTGTTGAAAGTGAACCCTTGCCAGAAACAGCTTCTTTCGAGGTGCCTCCTAGCATCTCTGCAACTGAAGAAGTTCATCAAGCTGTTTTATGTAGAAATATAGCACCTGAAAACATGCTACTTCAAGCACAGAAGATAGTTGAAAGATCTAATTATTTTAGGATAACAATTTTGGAAATACACCAAAATGATACATGCAATGAAAATGAATTAGGGAATATTATTTAATTAAAGAGAACGTGAGTGATGGCATTTAACATTGTTCAAATTGAGACGACAAAATTGTAGCGAGGAATAAGAAGAAAATTAAGCAAACAAATTTACAATGAAAATTAGTATTTAGAATGTAGATACGTAAATAGAAACGTAAGGTGGAACAAATACGAAAGCGGAGGCATTATTTCGTTTGGGTTGTTCCTCCCTTAATATAATATAGGTACCTTCTATATGTCTCGCTGTGAAGAATCTTCAAAATTGTATTTGCTCAAATTAACTTATGTAACCTTATAGCATGTTAGATGAAGTTCTCCTAAAGTAATTATTTAGGAAATAGATTCTCGTTATAATGTTGACTGAAGTTAAGTATCGGTCCCATATGTTCGATATTGCGGCTAGACAACCGACGGATAAACACATCATGCTCTTATATATCTACCCCTCTTTCAGTTGCATGACTAACACTATGATATGTAGTTTAATAATTTTGACGATATACAGCGCGGATAAATTCTCATCTTGGGGTATATACATGCTGGATATTACTACTACAAGACAAGACGATTCAATATTATGTGGATCCGTGTTGTCTAGTTGATCTTGAAGATTTCCAAAATGTTATTTGACGAGAAAACAATTTTGAAATCAACTTTACAAAAGATTTTCGAAGACCTTTCGTGTATTACTACTGTAAATACATTCTAGTGTGCTTATATTTATATTTCTTATTCTATTCTTATGTTTCCTAATGGTGTTACAAACTACATCGTCAGGATATCCATTGCAGGTTATAATTTTCAGAAGTTCTTTTTGGTATCTATCTTTAGTCAATGAGAAATTAAGCGAACGGTGTACCAAACAAAATTGTCGGAAAATCCATATTCCCAGAGAGTGAGTTAGAATCCTGTGAGGTGTTTGTATTAATACTAGTGGATTCACATTTTGGGAACGTTCGTCGTTAAAAGGTTAAATAAAAATGTTTTTGCTTAACAAAATATTTTTGTGGTTTAAAGTATGCTGTTACTTTGACAAGTATATTATTCTGTTGGTATTATTACTCACTGAAATGGTTAGTACGATAGATGCTCTCTTCTTTTTAGAGAAGAAAGCATCCATTTATGAGCACATAGGGTGCGGCAATTAAATAACCGGACTGGTACTACAAAACATTTTATTCATCACCAATTACATATATTTGTTTGACTCAACAAAATTATGTCAAATAAATCGGTTTGTACTTTCAAACAAATTCAATCTGTTGTTTTTAAAAAATGTGCTTTCACTCAAAGAAACCTTTGTTGGATTAAATAAATAATGTCGAAGATAAATATTTGTTTGATTCAAGAACTCATTAAACTTTAGGTCGTATTTTAAACCTTTTTTTATATCTTAAATATGTTATAAAATTACGTAGAAATAAAATTTAAATTCAGATGATGATTCAAAATATATCAAATTATTTTTGACCTTTAGTTACGCTTCAATCCCTAGTTGAAACAATGAGAAAAGCTTTTCTATATTTTAGGATATATTAAGCTCAAAAAGGAGCCATTTTACACCAGAAAGTTTAACAATAGTTAATTTAGTTTTTCTTTTTTAAGGGTGAAAATCACCGACTTTAATTACAATACCTTCTATTGGTTTTAAATTGATAAGCATTTTGCATATTTTTATCTGTACTTGGTGTTACTATAATTTTTTGATGTTTTAAGTAAGAAATTTGAACTTTACCCTATTTGAACTTACAATTAGTTAGAAACGTAATTTCCTGATATAAACTGCCACCAGAGGTTAAATTATTTTTCGACATTCACGAAAAAATATTCTGGAATTTACTAAACATTAAAAAATTCTCATTTCATTTTGACTATCATGGTAATGGTTCTAAAAATGCTATAGCTTGATTTTCATAGAATGAACTCCTTTTGGGATGGGAAAAAAATTAATTAACTAGGCGTTGATTTGATTATTTTAACAAATAATTCTTGTAGCTTAGTTGTTGAATATTACAACATTTACAGTCAATATACGATCTTTCCTGTCCTGTATATATGTGTATGTGCGTGCTACTATAAGGGTAAATACAAGCGGGGATTGATATCTGTACCTACTCTCTGGTAATTTTTGCGTAAATCGTCGCCTTTCAAGCAACAGCCGCTTAAGGCGGCAGGCACAGTTCGACACACACGCCGACTAACATTGTTATGCGAATAATAACCACTCAACCCTAGAGATGCATTCTCTTTCACGAATAGTTCACCCCAGTGCTCTTTCTGGGCTGTTTCGCATTGATAAACTAGATACCCGAAATGAGAGGGACATTTTATTTCCTAGCTACATATTTGAATTCAATCTCTTTTTGTATACATTTTGAATTTGCAGTATATACATATACATAGTCGTTTTAAATTTATTTCTTGTTTGATTCCTTGTATTAACGGCACGCCCTGTGTGCTTTTTAATTCTAATTTATTACTTCTGTTATCGGATTTTTTGATGCCAGTTCTTTTTAACTGTCAACGGCGCAATGAATAATTTCCTTATGGTACTATCAAATTACTTGTGACAATGGATTCTTTCAAATATTACACGAAACTGATATATGTAATTATTAAAAATTCCTTTAAAAAATATAGAAACATACAACAAAATCGATATCTGCGCAGTTGGAAGGTTGTCAAAAATAAGCATATTTTGTAGTAAACGATTTATACATCTACACGAGGTAATATCTAGAGCGGGCCAAGAGCGCCACGCGCCAGGTTCGCAATCAGGCTGCCGGGCGCATATATGTATGTAAACATAGGTAATTTAAATATGTAATTATTAGGACGAGGACCAAAATCACTGTCTATTACGTCGTGAAGACGCGCAAATATACACCTGCAGTTTGGGTGTTCGTTGATAAATAGGGCGTTGTTCACAGTGGGCCACTACAAAAAAAAAGTTCATTCATCGACGGCTACGAACTAACAGCGCGCTTATTCATTTACGGATGACGCACTCTATTCATCAACAAATGACGAGTCTGCAGATGTTACGTTTGCACCACTTCGTGGCATACTAGAAACAAGCGTCGGTGTGCTCGCTTTAGTGATTATGTCTAACGTAACTATTAAAAATAAACGGCCATTACCTACGAAAGTTAATAAATTTCTTAGTGAATTTGTGGATTTACACTACAATGGGAGTACAATTTTCTGTAAAGTTTGTAAAAAGAAACTACTGTGCTGGAGCAAACGTGATTGTGAAAGACATATAAATAGCGCACACCACAGAAATAAAAGAAATGGTGTGTCACAACAACGTCAATTTCAATTAGAATTGCTTTTAACGTTTATGGTATGTGGTCTACCACTTCGTATACTTGATAAAAAAGCATTTCGAAAATTCTGGGGTACATACAATACCGAGTGGATACTACCATCTCGGACAGCGTTACGGAGAGATATTCCACGAATACGTGAGGACATTGAAAATCGAATTAAAGCCGAATTAAAAGATAAACAGCTGTGGCTATGTCTTGATGAGGCGACAGATTGCAAAAAAAATTCTATTTTGAATATAATAGTGCGCGTATTAGATCCTATTAAACCAAATTTTGCAATTCTATTAGCCAGCAAGAAGATTAAAACAGTGTACTAGTAAAGCAATTACGGCCGTAGTTCTCGAAACGTTACAAAAATTTCAAGTGTCAACCAGTCAACTGTTGTTGTTCACGAGCGATGGTGCAGCAACAATGTGTAGTGTAGGCCGTTCCCTTAAAGAAAAGTGTGAAGGACTTTTACATGTTACGTGTAAAGTCCATGCTTTACATCTTGTGGCACAAACTATTCGAGAGTGTTACCCGGAGGTGGATGCATTAATAGCAAACACAAAAAAAGTGTTTCTCAAAAGTCCTAAGAGGACTAGGGCATTCCACAGGTTATGCCCTGGTATTCGAGAACCACCACAGCCCATTCTTACGCGTTGGAGAACGTGGTTAAAAGCCGCTTTTTATTATAATGAACATTTTCAAGAAGTCAAATCCGTTATTTTGCAATTCGTCCCTGCCGAAGCTAGAGCTATTAGGATGAGCCAGAAGGGATTTCTCGATATTTCTGTTGAAACACATCTAAAGAATATTAGCAACAATTAAAAAGGGTTAGTAGACGCGATAGAAAATTTGCAAAATTCTGGATTGTCGTTGGTAGAATCAGTGCAAGTCGTGGACGAAGTTAGTACATTGTTACACAGTATAAACGATGCAACAAGTGGACGAGTTTTAGCTAAGTTCGATAGTGTTTTAAAAAAGAATCCGGACTACACGAGATTAAGACAAATGTGCGATGGGGCATCTGCAGATTCCTTGACTAAGTCTAAAGATTATTTTAATTACGCCTGTCTTACTTCGGTAGACGTGGAACGGTCGTTTTCGAAATATAAGAACATTTTTTCGTCTCGGCGAACATCCTTTACCAAGGCAAAAGTGGAAACTTATCTGATGGTGCAACTTTTTAAACAAGCCTATCCGCATTATTAAGAAGGATAGAATTTATTTATTATATCTTTATTTACAGTTACATTATTAAGTACAACAGAATAAAAAAAGCGTTCAGTTTCTCAGCTATTTCCTTATTACATCCCATTTACAACGCATACCGTTTTCAATCAAATAAAAAATCATAATGAAAATAAAAACACACCTGAGCGTGTACATATATATATATATATATATATATATATATATATATATATATATCCGCTCTAATTACTAAACATTATTATTGCGTCAGCTTTTATTTTTTTACTCTTGTGTATTAATTTCGAAATATCACATATCTGCCGTTGCGCCTGATTCCGATTCTGTTGGATGGCGCAATTTGGCCCGCTCTAGTAATATCTCTGCGCGGCATAGGCGTGCGCTTCCTTGAGTAAGTAGAATACCGAAAAACAATTACTAAATCGAATAATAATAACAGAACTAATCAAGAATTATAATATCTGGAAAGTTGCGAAACACTCAACGTCTTAAGCAGCGTTATCAAGTAGGTTGGCGGGCTGCATCGGAATTACCAAACATTAAAAGTAGAAGTACCATTATTATTAAAAAGTTGACAGCATGCATGATTAAAACACTCTTTGAATTCAGTTAATGGATTAGACGATGTACCATCACAAATTTGTTTTAATGTGATAAAATTGGAATCTTTCATTAACACACTCTCGAACTTTTCTAAAACCCGATTATATTTGACGTCATGTATACTCCGTCGCAGTGTATGTACTTCGTCCACTATTTGCAGTGACTCCACTAACGACAATGCCTTATTTTGTAATT
This sequence comes from Dynastes maya, assembly GCA_029619315.2. Lineage (NCBI taxonomy): Eukaryota > Metazoa > Arthropoda > Insecta > Coleoptera > Scarabaeidae > Dynastes > Dynastes maya. The sequence continues at coordinate 1,313,983 of JAROYE020000012.1, read as the reverse complement.
GTTCTATTGCGTCATGTAATCCTTTATAGTTGTTACGAATAGTTTGTAACTCTGTTTCAATGGAAATATCTTGAAATTTTGTTTAGCTCTCGTTAATAAATCTGCAGCTTCGGCAGGATTGAGTTGTAGAATAACATCTTTTACTTGTTTGAAATATTCAGCATGATAAAGAGCTGCCTGTAACCATGTTCCCCGACGTGTAAAGCCTGTCTTACATTATACTAGATTCGTCTTTTTTTCATGCTTATTTTAAGTATCTAGAATTTACCCTTCAATATAGTAACTATAAATGTAGAGTGCAATGAAGGTATCAACAAGTCGCATTACATATACTTCAGAAGGCTATTCATAACGTCTGCCAACACAAATAAACATAGATAAACACAGATGATGGATACAAACAAAGTAGGTATGTCGGTGGGCATGTTACTGGACACTTGTGCTCATGAATAGTTCATTTCTAGTACGAAAAATAGTTTCGGAATAGGACATGTTCTAGTTTTGAAACTAGTATAGTGTAATACAGGCTTAAGAATCGGCTGTGGTGGTTCACGAATATCAGAACACTGTGCGTGAAATGATCGAATACGTTTTGGAGATTTGAAAAATACTGCATCTACCTCGGGTGAAAATTGTCGAATAGTTTCTGTCACAAGATGTAAAGCATACACCTGTAAGCACTTGCAACCGCGTTCAAGAAGAGAACGGCCTACCGAACGTATTGTCGCGGCACAATCGCTCATAAACATCAACACTTGACGTGGTGTGACACCCTCACAATTGCTGCACCAGTACACTTTTCCAGTCTTTTGCTAGCTAGAAACAGTGGAAATGTCGGTTTATGAGGGTCTAGTACACGTACTATAATATTTAGAACAGAATTTCTTTTACAATCTGTTGCCTCGTCAACACATAACCACAGCAACTGATTCTTTAGTGTAGATTTGATTTTCTTTTTCACGTCTTTGCGTACAAATAAAACATGCTTACGTGCCGTTTTCATAGTTGGCAACTTCAACTCGGAGTTGTACTTATAGCAAAAGATTTGAAACGGTTCTTTTTCGAGTAAGCGAAGTGACAAATTACAGGTTATCATCATAACAAGTAAATCGAAAATAAAGGCAGTTCTCGTGCATTTTAAAAGGTTTATAACAACACCACTTCGTCACGTATTTAACTATAGGTACCTAAACCATTTTCGCAAATCGAAATAAATATCTGATGATTTATTTCTACAAAACTATGCAAGATTTTATGTTAAAAATAAAGGATTTATTGATCTAATGCCAAAGGTGTGTTACAATTCAAAGTGTATTTCTATGTAGAAATTATGCAATACCGATTTAGAAATATTCACGCAGCCTTAAAAGGACATCAGACCATCCGTAATGTAAACGATTGTACCTATATAGCCGAAAGAATCTCGAGTAGGGATTAATGAATATGCATCAAAAAAAGAGGGGTTCACATACATGTTTTTGATTTCCACCGCAAATGTCGTACGGAGAAAATAGGGCAATGCTGGGAAAATTAAAATTTATACATTTTTTTTTGCAAAAATCGCGCAGGAGGATTAAAATTTACGATAGCGAGGTGTATTAAAATGTCTTCTGTTATAATTAAATTCGCCTCGTGGGGTATAATCGTTTATCAAGAATTTAACGGAAATACAATGCACGTATTACGTACACATAAGTCTGTATATACATATATAAATAAACCGGGCACAATCGGTCTTCGCAACAGAATCGAATCAGTCGCATGGGCCGCGGATCATAAATAATGCACAACCGACCGAAATGGTATTTTAAAACCAATACCCCAGTGTAAAAAATGAAAGCTGACGCAATAAAAGTGTTTGTTGATGAAAATTTCAAATTTGTAAAAGCAGTACCACCAGTACTTAAAATTTTCTTTTATTATTTTAAATGATTTTCAAATTTTTAATAATCGACCAAAACAAGCTATTACCTCTACTCAAAGTAGTTTAATTTTCAACAAAAAGAATCATATTTAACAGAGAAATGAATAATAAAAGAATAAAACTTAAATTTCTTCTTTTTTGGCTTCAATAAACTTTAGTCATTCTATTATTTGCAAATTTCTAAGGTCCTACTAATATTGTATTTCGATTTTTCCCCAAGAGAGACTCATTTTGCCATTACAATTTATTGTACTACACCTTGAAATTTAGATCTTTAAATTATTCTTATCCTAATGAAAAACTTCTGTACAAACTGTTACTTGTACCTTACCTTTCATTAGAATGAAACGAGGAATTTGATATTTAAAACGTGCTGAGAAATACCAGCGTGCTGAATAATTTGGGAAAAGAGTCGTACAGCATCAAATAATATGAAATTATACCTGAACTCATCTCAATACTTTCAAAGGCTTCAAAGACATTCCTCAAACGAAAAATATTTTAGTAAGTTTCGCAAAGAATCAGAGAAAATGGAAAAAGTTGCTCTTCCCCTTTGTTACAGCATCCTACGCGATTCTGGAAATATTTAACGAAAAAAATTAACATTGTCCGTGGCGATAGAAGATAATTTCGTATTCGGTATCTCATTTATGCCTTGAATTTTTGACTTTATCAACTGTTTAACTTACGCGCTGTTTCTTGTAAGGAAAAGAGTGTATAATAATGGAATTTGAACTTGAGAATGTTTACTTATTGGATATAAACTTCCTGTTTTCATAACTAAAATAGAACTAGGGATATATGAAAATTTCTCCACTCCATGCCAGCCCTTAAATCATCTAAATCTCCTTGAATTGTGTCTCTAATAACACTAATACCGTAATTAAATTCAGCGCTGTATATTACGAAGGGTGAAAGTGTACATCCTCCTTCATAAGTTTCAGATCACCTATCAAGACTTGATTGAATTTTGCATAAATTAAAAGTTATTTCGATATGTCCCAATAGCTTCTGCATAACAGAAAGTTTAAATGGAGACAGATACGTTGGAGACCGAATTCTGAGAAATCTCACTAAATAAAATCATTCTGGAGGATTCTGTGTTTACAAACGTGTTCCTGGCATTAAAAATTCTCCACTTTGTATTTCTAAACATAACTGAGCTGGATCTAAGTTTGATATTTGATGTTTTTAAAACAAAACTAAAATAAGGGGACCCAACAATTCGGCAATCATCATTCTTTAAGACTTGAGGTAAGTGTAAGTCGTAAATTTTGTTTGCTAGTAAAGAATTCGATGACACCTGAATTTTGAGTCAAAATCAATAGAAGCCACAAAAATGTTATACCTGCAATCGAAGAATAATTAGAAGATGCAGATGTGAGCCCTAAAACTAATGTTACAGCCGAGCTTTATCTACTTTTTCTGAAAAATGAAATGATCCTTTTGTTGTGTACAAGGAAACAATAATACGTAAAGATAATGATGTGTAGGTATTGCAATTGTAGTAATCATATTTCAATAAAGACAAAGATCGTGCGATTTAAAAAAGGCGACGTAATTTGGAATTTCTATTGTACTTGTACATATTTATTTGCTCCACACCTTCAATATTTGCCACTAAAAAATATATATGAAACACAAGTTTAGAGTTAATATCGCACACGACGCAAAAAGCTATACCTTTTCGGAAAATATTGACATCATCCTTACGAGTTTCACTTCGATGCTTTTTTCTTAAATATCGGAGACATTTCGAAAGTAAGTGAGGTAGGCATGCGGATATTTTTTAATACCACATTTAATATGTTTCGCAGAAAAGAAGATTAACTTCCTGAAATAAAAGTATTACATTATTTACATCCGATTGGAGCAAAAGAAGTAAGTGTGTCCCCGGGGTAGAAAAAAATGAGAAAAGCAATATTTCGCGAACAAGGAAAAAGACAGCAGACAGAGCATATCAGGACATCGAATCGTACACTGTAAAAGCGAGGCAACTTTTGACATTTATGTGTTCACCTTTGTTAATAAAGGAAATTGAAATTTTGGCGAAGATGACTCATAAAAAGTTGTTAAAAAAAAAAGAAATGCGAGGACGTGTGGTTATATTTGATTTTTCTTTTATTAAATTGATATCTGTGTAGATCTCGCGGAATCTATCAGTCCCATATAAATTGTTAATGGAAAGATTTTGCTTATCGCATTCTTTTCCAGGATTAAACTTATTTTTTCCTAAACAGATGTTTTTCCTACACGCAGAGAAGTGGTTTCTTGCATCAAGAAAATGGATTTTCTTGCAAAAATCCGTCTCTCTTCAAGAAAATATTTTTATTTCAAGACTATAAAAAATGTATAATATAAGAAAATAATTTTCTTGAAATTTTATTTGGATTTCGTTACAAGTATATACTTCTCTTAAGCGGAGAAAGAACCGCTAAGAAAATATTTCTTTCGATTTAAAACAGTTATTGTATTGCGAATAATTGAAACAGTAATTGTCTTGAATTAAGGCAGACAGCTTTGGTAAGCGTTTCTCTGCGTGTATAATTCTCGATTAGAATATGAAATCTTATTTTCAGCAACTGTGAAAACACGAAGTTTCAAAACTTTCAAATAAGATACTTGAATCTCAATCTGTTCAGAATGGTCTTCCATTAATTGATCTTCAATAAAATAAAAAAGAACTTTGGATATAACGCATTAAATGTGTAGTTACCTGATGCAGAGAATTTGAAGAAAACGAAAATTGGAAATCGACAAACAAAATGGATTTGGATTCTTCGGCCTCTTAAATATAATCAATAAATTGATTTAGGCAATATTCTCTTCTGCGTTTGTATCTCCGTAATATAAAAGATTAATTCAAGACCGAAAGGCAATTGTGTAATATTGCTTTTAATGTGTGTCGATTGCTTTTAGCTATCTACTTGTGAGAAGTAATATATTATTTATAAAAGTCCGACCGCGTCCACGTAAGAACATGTATATCATTTCAATTATTTTCTTCCAAAGCTGTTTTTCATGTTATCGCGTAATGCGTTTGATTGAATCTCGAATATATGTATAATATTGCTGTCCACAGATTGTGTGGGTGTACCATCCTTTCTCTCTAGACGTTCTTTTTTATCTCTGGTTCGAATAGCGAAGAGCTTCAAGTATTTAGATATTTACGGTTCACATTGTTGTGTTCTCTCGAGAAAGTATAATTCTACATGCTCTGTCGACCTAGTTCTATCGTGAAAAAGCGACCTTTGTCATAACAACCATATGTATCCTTATTTATTAGTAAATTAACGCTATGAGTCAGTATTTTTTTCTTAAGCAAGAAAATTTCTGCCACTTATAAATTATTAAGCCAGATACCACACACCGAAGCAGAATGGCAGCTAATGAATAGCCTAATTTTTATAATTGCTATGTAATCTCTTACGTTTTTAGCACCAAGCATTAATTTCTCAGTTAGTATATTTTATATTCGCAAATTATTTGAAATAAGGAGCATTTATAAACATTCGTCCAACTTCAACATAGATTTGAACAGCTACAATTCCTCATATTTTGAGAACCAAAAGTGTGGGAACACCAACAGGAAATAGTTTTAACAAAGTGGAAGGAAGTTATGGATAATGCAAATACCGGCTGTCCCAGATTCAATGTTATAAGTAGAGCGGGCCAAATTGCGCCATCCAACAGAATCGGAATCAGGCGCAACGGCCGCTTATTGTAAATAGCGTATATGTGAGTCACAGCAGATATGTGATATTTCGAAATTAATACACAAGAGTAAAAAAATAAAAGCTGACGCAATAATAATGTTTAGTAATTAGAGCGGATATATATATATATATATATATATATATATATATATATATATATATATATATATATATACACGCTGAGGTGTTTTTATTTTCATTATGATTTTTTATTTGATTGAAAACGGTATGCGTTGTAAATGGGATGTAATAAGGAAATAACTGAGAAACTGAGCGCTTTTTTTATTCTGTTGTACTTGATAATGTAACTGTAAATAAAGATATAATAAATAAATTCTATCCTTCTTAATAATGCGGATAGGCTTGTTTAAAAAGTTGCACCATCAGATAAGTTTCCACATTTGCCTCGGTGAAGGATGTTCGCCGAGACGAAAAAATGTTCTTATATTTCGAAAACGACCGTTCCACGTCTACCGAAGTAAGACAGGCGTAATTAAAATAATCTTTAGACTTAGTCAAGGAATCTGCAGATGCCCCATCGCACATTTGTCTTAATCTCGTGTAGTCCGGATTCTTTTTTAAAACACTATCGAACTTAGCTAAAACTCGTCCACTTGTTGCATCGTTTATACTGTGTAACAATGTACTAACTTCGTCCACGACTTGCACTGATTCTACCAACGACAATCCAGAATTTTGCCAATTTTCTATCGCGTCTACTAACCCTTTGTAATTGTTGCTAATATTCTTTAGATGTGTTTCAAGAGAAATATCGAGAAATCCCTTCTGGCTCATCCTTATAGCTCTAGCTTCGGCAGGGACGAATTGCAAAATAACGGATTTGACTTCTTGAAAATGTTCATTATAATAAAAAGCGGCTTTTAACCACGTTCCCCAACGCGTAAGAATGGGCTGTGGTGGTTCTCGAATACCAGGGCATAACCTGTGGAATGCCCTAGTCCTCTTAGGACTTTTGAGAAACACTTTTTTTGTGTTTGCTATTAATGCGTCCACCTCCGGGTAACACTCTCGAATAGTTTGTGCCACAAGATGTAAAGCATGGACTTTACACGTAACATGTAAAAGTCCTTCACACTTTTCTTTAAGGGAACGGCCTACACTACACATTGTTGCTGCACCATCGCTCATGAACAACAACAGTTGACTGGTTGACACTTGAAATTTTTGTAACGTTTCGAGAACTACGGCCGTAATTGCTTTACTAGTACACTGTTTTAATCTTCTGTTGGCTAATAGAATTGCAAAATTTGGTTTAATAGGATCTAATACGCGCACTATTATATTCAAAATAGAATTTTTTTTGAAATCTGTCGTCTCATCAAGACATAGCCACAGCTGTTTATCTTTTAATTCGGCTTTAATTCGATTTTCAATGTCCTCACGTATTCGTGGAATATCTCTCCGTAACGCTGTCCGAGATGGTAGTATCCACTCGGTATTGTATGTACCCCAGAATTTTCGAAATGCTTTTTTATCAAGTATACGAAGTGGTAGACCACATACCATAAACGTTAAAAGCAATTCTAATTGAAATTGACGTTGTTGTGACACACCATTTCTTTTATTTTTGTGGTGTGCGCTATTTATATGTCTTTCACAATCACGTTTGCTCCAGCACAGTAGTTTCTTTTTACAAACTTTACAGAAAATTGTACTCCCATTGTAGTGTAAATCCACAAATTCACTAAGAAATTTATTAACTTTCGTAGGTAATGGCCGTTTATTTTTAATAGTTACGTTAGACATAATCGCTAAAGCGAGCACACCGACGCTTGTTTCTAGTATGCCACGAAGTGGTGCAAACGTAACATCTGCAGACTCGTCATTTGTTGATGAATAGAGCGCGTCATCCGTAAATGAATAAGCGCGCTGTTAGTTCGTAGCCGTCGATGAATGAACTTTTTTTTTGTAGTGGCCCACTGTGAACAACGCCCTATTTATCAACGAACACCCAAACTGCAGGTATATATTTGCGCGTCTTCACGACGTAATAGACAGTGGGTTTGGTCCTCGTCCTAATAATTACATATTTAAATTACCTATGTTTACATACATATATGCGCCCGGCAGCCTGATTGCGAACCTGGCGCGTGGCGCTCTTGGCCCGCTCTAGTTATAAGCGATATGTTCCTTATTTGTAGAGATATAACATTGAGCAAGGTGTTGTCGAAGAAATCTCCCCAAAACTAATGTATTTAAATTGCACTCGTCACAATTACAATAACTTGTTCTACAAATACCCTCCTTAAAAATTATTGTGGGAAAAGTAATGATAAATTAGGTAAAACACCACATAATAGGAAATTAAACACCCTGGTTAAATAGCATGTCTGTCAATTTTCTCGCGAAATTGAACAAAATCTGATATAAAATTGCAATTATTATATCATTTCAACCTTAGTTTCGTCCAAATACATGTACAATTACAAATAATAATAGTCGATTAAATATCAACCACAAATACATCTTTCACGAAAACGGCGCTCGGTTACGTCTTTGGTATTTGCTTTGAAACTTCGTTTTTCTAAAATAAAAGGAGAAGGACTCGCTTGACGACTGGTATCCTGTTTAAACTGGAAGCCCTTCAAAACTTAAAAAAGAAATGCTACCTAAACAGCGTGACGTCATCGAAGAGCGTTGAGGCCTTGTTATATCGGCGGTAACGGCTTAAGACTGGCCCATTGAACAGGACTGTTAGTCTCAATCCACTTGTACGTCCACTATGTATAAGTAAATATACATCCGTAAGTGCTATGTTGGAAACGTTTTATGACTATCTATGAACAAACATTAGCAGTGCTAAATATGTTGTATATTAATTATACCCCATAGAATAAGTTGAAATAAAATATGTTGCTAGAGCAAATGCTGGATCAAGCAAACAATCACAATCGAACAGGTAGAAATACGTCACGGGCGCATACTTTTTGCGGCCAGTCTTCTTGTAGTTACGGGTCAGAGTGGCGTTATTTGGTAGTTTGTTTTTATACAGCGACGAGTGCATGTGTTTATCATAAACTTAAGGCGTAGCATAGACAATAGACTATTTTTCTGGCCGATATTCCGGTCGGCGAAAAATATAGTTACAGGTTTAATCTATTTTGTAGTGTAGATTGTGACACCGACCGTCTATCTGAGCTGCGCCTTAAAATTACAAGAAATATACATTAATCGTGTACGCGCGCGTGTGTGTAATGTTTTTATAAAACGATGATAGTGAAGTAAACCTTCAAGGATCATCGTAAGCTAAAAGGTAAGCTTTTATCATATTTTTTAACCGCTTCCTCGTCAAAAATTGTATCTTGATACTGTAAATTATTATCTAATACACAACAATATTTAGAAATGCTCAAACATATACCAAAACAATTATTTGCTAGGTGCCTAAATTGTGTTGCAAACACGCTTACATTTGATATCCTAAAGCTATTGCTTTAGTCTTTACACTGGATTAATATATTTTCCTTTTTTCCAAGCGTTGAATTTTTACTTTATAATGGTTTATTAATTTTGTTTAGCTGTCCATCATCCACAGGATATTCTCTTCAGTCAAAACCGTTCCCTCCATTTAAACAACAAACAGTATAATTCCTCTGAAATGTAGGATGCTATCTTCCTTTAACGTTCAAAATTCTCTACGTATCTACATGTATCTAATGTTTTAATAAACCAATAAACTGATTCCTTTGATACGAACCATTTCAGACGTGCTGAACAAATATATGCAGCCCCAATTTTTGCCGTCCATTTCCAACCAATTTTCGCTTGTATATTATTACGTTAAAAGCGTTTCGTATTTAATAAAGCATAACAAGCGACTTGATCAAATATTGAATATTTATGCCTGTGACAGATCAAAAACCGAAAAGCCAATTGCGACTTCGCGTAATGAATTTTCTGTAAATTCATATCGCGGACGCGTTTGCAAAAAGTGATGTAACTGATGTATTTTATTGAATATATGACAGAAATATTATACTTAAGCGTGCATAAACCTACTTTACAGATTGAGATTACAAAAAGTGTATAAATTGGGTATTTTCGTATTCCAATTGGTTTTATGACTATTAATAATAATAGAATATTCGAAAAATATAATTCTAAAAGTGAAATAGGATTTGGTAAGTGGTAAAGTGATTGGCCAAAGAATTTACTATTTTTGCATCGATTCAATTTTATGCTTTGTTGAAAGTGATTGCCTCTTCGGCAAAATACAGCCGCTTTATTTCAAAACAATTACTGCTTCAATACAATACGGAATACAATAACTGTTTTAAATCAAAAGAAATATTTCCTTAGCGTTTCTTTCCCGCATAAGAGAAGTATATACTTGTAATGAAATAATTGTGTTTCTTCGTTTAAAACGTTTGTTAACTTGATTCAAGAAAATCTTGCAGGAAATGTGAAGAAAGCAATTCTCAGTATCACTATAATATAAAACAATATTTTCTTAAAGAGAGTAAATAGTTTTCTTAATTCCAGAAAGTGTTTAGGTATTGTTCATAAATCAATAGTTTCATTTTCTTAAAATAAAGCATTTCTTACTTAGAATTTCTGAAATGCATATTATTTATATGTACATTATTAATTAAGTCGAAAGTCGCCTCTTTATGAGTACTCTATAAAATGTTGATATCCGCTGTTATAATAAATTTTTTTATATTTTTTTTTTGTTGATAGTCTCTTGACATTATAGTGTTGTTTTGATGTCCTAGATTGAAAGAGAACTGTCAATATTTAGTTATTTACGGTATTAATATCTACGTACTTACGGTGATGTATTGATGGAAAACCCCACACCTCCTGACAACCTTACGGGGAAAGTCCTTAGGTGTTTCCACTGGCATTCGCATTCTTTTGTTATTACTTTGGACTGTACTTTAATTTGCTGTTATCAGATCAGTCATATGTAACGCTGGCCACGAGCGGTACCGCGCATCGGCGTAGAATCAGTTCGGACCGAGAGGAACGGTAGTATTACTTCGTCTGCGGTGCAGTACGGACATTTTCGCTGCCGGTCATTTGCGCAATTGTTTATCTGTCCTAGAAAAATTATGATTTCGTCAGCAAAACGACCGCGGTCGGACAAACTTCGAAAATTTATTGCAGAAATTCCAGACTTAATATATGAAGGTGCTAAAATTAAATGTGTAATCTGTAAAATCCCGTTAATGTGTTGGTCCAGACAACATTGTCTACGACACGTAAATAGTGAAAAGCATGTCTCAAAAGAAATTGCGCACGAGACAATGAAAAATTTATATTTAATTTATGCGTTACGTTTATCGCATGTAATATACCGTTTAATTTACTAGACAAGGAACCGTTTATCTGCTTTTGGAATAATTATTCGGAGTGCAAATTACCAAGTCGAACATCGTTACGAAGAATTGTGCCATCTGCGCGCGAACATATTGAACAAAAAATAAAATCGGAGTTGAAAGATCAAAAATTGTGGTTATGTGTCGACGAAACAACAGATCGGAAGAAACATTCTGTTCTTAATGTAATGGCACGCAAATTGGAACCTCATCAATCGACACCTTCAATTCTATTGGTTTCCAAACGAATACAACAGTGTACTGCCGAAGTAATTTCAAGGTTAGTGTTAAATACATTGGACAAGTTTGAACTTTCGACAAACCAACTCTTGATGTTAGTGAGTGATGGTGCTGCAAACATGCTTTCTGTAGGCCGGTCTCTTAAAAAGGATTCTGCTAATTTCTTACACATTACGTGTAAAATTCATGCTCTCAATCTTGTGGCGGATAGTATCAGAAAATGTTATCCTGAGGTAGACGCTTTAATAGCGCATACCAAACCAGTATTTGTCAAATCACCGAAACGTATTCGCGAATTTCACAGACTGTGCCCCCGTATACCAGAGCCACCAGAACCTATTCTAACTCGTTGGGGAACATGGTTGCAGGCCGCGTTTTATTATCATAAATATTTTGACAATATTAAGAACGTGGTTTTACAATTCGATACAAAGGAAGCTGCCGCTATCCAGAAAAGCCAGTCGAAATTTCGAGATAGTCAGGTTAAAATGGATTTAAAAATCATTCACGACAATTACTTCGGGCTAGCAGATGCAATAGAAAAATTACAAAATCCTGCGGTGCCGTTAGAAGAATCTCTACAAATAGTGCAACATGCTCACGCACAGCTATGTGCGATTGAAGACGCAAAAAATGTTTCTGTTCTAGAAAAATTTGAAAGTGTTTTTGAGAAAAATTCTAATTTTGGCACATTAAGACACATTTGTGAAGGTGCGTCAACAGAATCGTTAAGTTATTTGAAAGATTATTTTACTTACGCAAATATTACGTCACTAGATGTAGAACGTTCGTTCTCTGCATATAAACGCTTTTTTTCCTCATGCCGTACTAGTTTTGCCGAAACAACAGCTGAAGCATATCTAATGTTGCAGATATTTAACAGACATTATTCACTTTGTGATTTCACGGAGGACTCTTAAAATGGTAAGTGTTTGAGCACGTGTTATTTAATTTTTATTTAAAAGATGAGCGAAATTATTTGCGGCACCAAACATCTCTATTAGCAGAATAACTCTAGTGGAACGCGAGGCCTGGTCGACTCTACGCTACTGCGCGGTACCGCTCGTGGCCAGCTTTAATTATTAGTATTTTTGTTGTTCACAGATCCCCAATTTTATTTAAGAAAAATTAAAAGATGATTTTCAGTTTGGGTCTGTTTATTTTATTCTTTATGACAATAAAACCATATAGACGTGGCTAATAAAATGTAAATGAAGTATAAATTGAGTAAACCACGTAATTTTATGTACGAATATTTTATCACCAACGGCCAAAAAGGGTCAGTATTTGAAAATTCTCACAGGACAACATTTATAACTCTTCACGCATAAATTTTTTTCTTATCACCGATATAATGTCCCTCTTTTTTTATTAAATAGGGCTTATTTAATGAATTTTTTTACCCGTTTCCAGCTAATAACAAGCAAATCTTCCAAAAGTAGAATTATGATATTATTTTTGTTCAGACGTATTTGATGGTATTTTCTCCAAAAAGATACGAATGTACTATAATATTACAATTATTGAATATTACATATATGTATGCACAACATACTTTGGCTGAAGGTGATGATTATAATAGTACGGGATTTCAAAAGACTTTCACGCTATTACGCGCGTCTAAATACTATTGCAATATTGAATGATTTCTTCGGCGCTTATAACAACGCCCAATTCGGTTTCAAACGGTCCGCTGGAATATAATACTAATTGATAACGCATATTAATCAAGCTGGCTTTGAACCACACCTTTCCGAGCGTTCTAGCAGAATGTTTAATAATAATCAAATTTTTTACATGTCAATTAATTCAATGGATTTTCCACAGGAGATGTTTACGAAAGAAATTGTGTGAATTAAATACATCAGTTGTTTTGCAAAATTGATTAATTTTCAATTATGTCATCTTAATGAATTATAAAGCGTAATAAATATAACGATTCTACAGGGTAGGTAATGTACCCCGCGGCACGGTAAATTCACGAGATAAGTTTAAGCATGGATTTTGGTAGATAATGCTTATATATATAGTAAACAGTAATAATATACTTTCCTTATATAACATAAACCACAAATAATGTTGTTGTCATTCAATCGTAAACGTACACATAGACATTTATTCTTAAGAAAAGCTCCCGTGCTTCTTTAATCATTTGTGGCATCGTTTTCATCCCCACAAAAGATTATAGTTGAATTTTATTTGACCCCCAAAAAAAGAGAACTTGATAGTGGGGTTTTAAAACTCACTCACATTATTTACATTGAAGAAGCTGCTTTGCAAAAGGTGGAAAATCATCCATGGATTAGTGTCACCTGGCAAGTCCTCGTACCATTTGAGCATTTATTAAATAGAAGTTAATAATGGAGTTCAAAGAACTACTCCTACTGTTAATATTGAAGAAGCTACTTTGCAACAGAACTTACTTTGAAAATAATCCAAGGACTAATGCCAAAATGTAAACCATGAGCAAACGCAATATGATAAACACGATTAGAAGAAAAAGAATCCAGATATATTCGAAAGACATCAATGACCATAAAGTTGGAACTGTATGTATCCAACGAAATAGGTTAAAGAATGGTATTAATATTTTGGACATATTTTTTCATATAATGAATTTATTCCATTAGAAATTACATTTTGGATAAAAATTTTGATAATTGTTCTTTAATCGTAGTTAGTTAAAATATTTTGTTGAATTTTTCACTATAGTGCACAATATTTTTGTTCAAATGTACATCGGAATATGCAAGAGAAGCACCAGGATATCAAATATGAACTAATCCTCACATGTATAACCCAACAGAAAATGAGTAGGCAACAGAAAGTTTTCCTGAAAATTCTTTCTCGACTAAGTTGAGTAGGTCAAAGTCGAAATATTTTGTGCGATGACTAAAATCGATAGCAATAAAATTAATTGTAGTGTAGGTGAGCCTACTTTGAACTATTTTTGATCAACTGAAAGGAAGTTTAGTTAAGAAAAAATAAGGAAACAAAATTAGGTAATTATTTCGTATATCTAACATGCGATAAGCAAAGTTTCTGACGCAATTCGTACGTATTTAAACAGCCAAATATGGACGAAATTGAAACGTATATGGCATACTTAGTATGGGAAGAGAAATTGTTAATTTTGCGTATGAATTATAGAAAATACGATATCATATATAAGCAGAAATACGAGGTTTCAAACGTGTAACATCTTTATTTCCCTTTGAGGTGATGCATTATCGTAAGCCCTGAGACCTGTGTTTTCGCCGTAGGTACCTTTACCTAAATTTACATATCATATTACGCACTTGCACGCATTTGATCTTTTTAGCTTCATAATCGAATTCATTTATTATTCATTACAACTTTAACTGTTGCTGATATACCTCAATTCCAGCGTAAAATCCGAGCTGAAAATTGGTATTATTAAGTTATTATTTTAAGCCAACCCAAAGATTGTTTATTTTAACACCTATAGAAGATAAATGACCTTTGATTTTATTGAATGGAACAATTTTTAGGGTTTAATAGAAGTAGTAATTTAAATTGCAAATAGAAAATAGATTTTCTTGCAAAAATCGGTCTCTAAGAAAATATTTTTATTTCAAGGCTATAAAAATTTTGTAATTTATATAAGAATGAAATACAATTATTTCATGACAAGTGTAAGCGGAGAAAAGAACCCTAAGAAAATATTTCTCTTGATTTAAAACAGCTATTGTGTTGTGGATAATTGAAATAGTAATTGTCTTGAATTGAGGCGGACAAGTAAACATTTCTGTGTGTGTAAAAGTACCAATCTAAGAAGTTAAACAGAAATACAATTTTCGATTTTGAAAGATTATCAACAATCTACAAGTGTATGTATAATTAGTTTCATTTAGAAGGGAAAACATCATTAACTATGAAAGCATAGGAACTTTCGCAATTTTAGAAATTATTCATAACAATGAAATCCTCTCCCTATCAATCTCGAAAACATATCCACCATTAAGTTTACTAAAATTTCTAAAACTTTCTAAAAGTTTCCTACTCTCTCGCAAAGTTCAACATTTGTTTAAGTTTAATTACAATCTCTCCTAATCTCGATGTTTGAAAATAGAGGCTCGGCAGGCTTTAAAGGGGGATTTTAACCATCCTTTGTAAATAGCCAAACACATACTACGGTTCGCCATATTTTCTTATCTTATTGTATGTACATATGGTTTGAGGTAAACGGAAATGTATTATCAATATTGCGAACTTGTAATGAGTTTCTGTATCATTATTAGCTCTTCTTTCAGGAATGAGAATTAAAAATTATTTTACATCTTGACATTTTACATACTATAGCAAAAGTTATTGTACATGCTGGGGCACCATTACTGTAGGTAATACAGAAACATCTTTATACAAGAGATAATTAGTGAGCACAAAAATTATTGTTTTGTCTCAAGTAAAAGTACAGACACTGCTCGCTTCAATTTTGTCTAGGCTCTTCGACTAAGTTAATCACAGCTATCTTTTATATAAGCTGCAGAGAATGATTATTTGTGGAACAATTAGACAATGGCACGCAGTTGAGTACAGTCAATCATGCAGATGACGTTGGCATAGTTATGTAATTGGTTTTCAGTTCACGATACTTTACTCAAAGTATTCTATCACCCTGTATATTCAGGTGAAAATAAGAGGCTTTTAGAAGTTCGACATTTTGGCTGATCCACCGAATATATCTACTGGGTAAACTAATAAATAAAGAGGCTGAGAATTAGCAATTTTCTTGATTTTGAATTCTGATCACGTACGAAAGTGCCAGTCAATTAATGTTAAAACCTCTCTCAGTTGAAGCTTATTTTCCTTGCTTCCTGTCTTTGTAATAATTTTATGGATTAAATTTGGTAAAGAGAAAAACCGAATTTGAATATTTCAGATTGTAAGACGACACCGCGGTAAAATATATGTATCACTGAATATTATAATATTCAAGGTGAATATATATATATAATATATTTAGAAAGAGGGGAGTAGCTTGGAGGCGATGAAGGGTGAATTTATTGAATACATTTTCTTCTGGATGTCAGTAGGATTAAATAGAAGCTTAAGAAATCCAACCTTAACTTAAAAAAAATTAAATAGGCTTTGATATTTGCATCTTCTTTGAATATATATTGAGAGAAATATATTTCGTATATAAGTTTCTAGTGTTAAATGAATATAATTGAATTAGATATTAAGCTAGGTAGTATACCTACTATAGTAGTTGCTTTAATTATTTCATATTATTTAAATAAACTACTAAATACGTTAACAGAATAAAAAAATCCAGATACAATAATACTTTTAAAAGCTTATTTTGCCACTATTGATTAATGTAGCAATGGTAGGTATAAGATTTTAAATCAAAACAAATATTTTCTTAGCGTTCTTTTCTCCGCTTAAGAGAAGTATATACTTGTAATGAAATAGCTTTCCTAATTCCAGAAAGCGTATAGGTATATTGCTCATAAATAGAGCGGGCCAAATTGCGCCATCCAACAGAATCGGAATCAGGCGCAACGGCCGCTTATTGTAAATAGCGTATATGTGAGTCACAGCAGATATGTGATATTTCGAAATTAATACACAAGAGTAAAAAAATAAAAGCTGACGCAATAATAATGTTTAGTAATTAGAGCGGATATATATATATATATATATATATATATATATGTACACGCTGAGGTGTTTTTATTTTCATTATGATTTTTTATTTGATTGAAAACGGTATGCGTTGTAAATGGGATGTAATAAGGAAATAACAGAGAAACTGAACGCTTTTTTTATTCTGTTGTACTTAATAATGTAACTGTAAATAAAGATATAATAAATAAATTCTATCCTTCTTAATAATGCGGATAGGCTTGTTTAAAAAGTTGCACCATCAGATAAGTTTCCACATTTGCCTCGGTGAAGGATGTTCGCCGAGACGAAAAAATGTTCTTATATTTCGAAAACGACCGTTCCACGTCTACCGAAGTAAGACAGGCGTAATTAAAATAATCTTTAGACTTAGTCAAGGAATCTGCAGATGCCCCATCGCACATTTGTCTTAATCTCGTGTAGTCCGGATTCTTTTTTAAAAACACTATCGAACTTAGCTAAAACTCGTCCACTTGTTGCATCGTTTATACTGTGTAACAATGTACTAACTTCGTCCACGACTTGCACTGATTCTACCAACGACAATCCAGAATTTTGCAAATTTTCTATCGCGTCTACTAACCCTTTGTAATTGTTGCTAATATTCTTTAGATGTGTTTCAACAGAAATATCGAGAAATCCCTTCTGGCTCATCCTAATAGCTCTAGCTTCGGCAGGGACGAATTGCAAAATAACGGATTTGACTTCTTGAAAATGTTCATTATAATAAAAAGCGGCTTTTAACCACGTTCCCCAACGCGTAAGAATGGGCTGTGGTGGTTCTCGAATACCAGGGCATAACCCGTGGAATGCCCTAGTCCTCTTAGGACTTTTGAGAAACACTTTTTTTGTGTTTGCTATTAATGCATCCACCTCCTGGTAACACTCTCGAATAGTTTGTGCCACAAGTTGTAAAGCATGGACTTTACACGTAATATGTAAAAGTCCTTCACACTTTTCTTTAAGGGAACGGCCTACACTACACATTGTTGCTGCACCATCGCTTATGAACAACAACAGTTGACTGGTTGACACTTGAAATTTTTGTAACGTTTCGAGAACTACGGCCGTAATTGCTTTACTAGTACACTGTTTTAATCTTCTGCTGGCTAATAGAATTGCAAAATTTGGTTTAATAGGATCTAATACGCGCACTATTATATTCAAAATAGATTTTTTTTTGCAATCTGTCGTCTCATCAAGACATAGCCACAGCTGTTTATCTTTTAATTCGGCTTTAATTCGATTTTCAATGTCCTCACGTATTCGTGGAATATCTCTCCGTAACGCTGTCCGAGATGGTAGTATCCACTCGGTATTGTATGTACCCCAGAATTTTCGAAATGCTTTTTTATCAAGTATACGAAGTGGTAGACCACATACCATAAACGTTAAAAGCAATTCTAATTGAAATTGACGTTGTTGTGACACACCATTTCTTTTATTTCTGTGGTGTGCGCTATTTATATGTCTTTCACAATCACGTTTGCTCTAGCACAGTAGTTTCTTTTTACAAACTTTACAGAAAATTGTACTCCCATTGTAGTGTAAATCCACAAATTCACTAAGAAATTTATTAACTTTCGTAGGTAATGGCCGTTTATTTTTAATAGTTACGTTAGACATAATCACTAAAGCGAGCACACCGACGCTTGTTTCTAGTATGCCACGAAGTGGTGCAAACGTAACATCTGCAGACTCGTCATTTGGTGATGAATAGAGCGCGTCATCCGTAAATGAATAAGCGCGCTGTTAGTTCGTAGCCGTCGATGAATGAACTTTTTTTTGTAGTGGCCCACTGTGAACAACGCCCTATTTATCAACGAACACCCAAACTGCAGGTGTATATTTGCGCGTCTTCACGACGTAATAGACAGTGGTTTTGGTCCTCGTCCTAATAATTACATATTTAAATTACCTATGTTTACATACATATATGCGCCCGGCAGCCTGATTGCGAACCTGGCGCGTGGCGCCCTTGGCCCGTTCTACTCATAAGTCAATAGTCTCATTTTCTTAAAATAGAGTATTTATTTACTTAGAATTCTCGAAATGCATATTATTTATATGCACATTATTAATTGCACTTATCTTGTTTAAAACAGTACGACATATCCGTACATAATGCAGTAAATTATTCTAACTGCTTGTTGATTTTTAAAAGGCTAAAGTAGCGGTTATCTACAGAATAATGTTCAAACAAAGGTGAACTTAATGCAGAAGCACACAGGATAAAAGTGCCCGGAAACAATAACCAAGATAATGATATTTTAGTTCATGGTATTGATGGAATCACTCTCGGCAAAAACCATATGAGAAGAGAAAAGCACTAACGCTTTTTTGCTTCTGCCCACATTGTTGTTCATCTCTTGCAAGAGATATAGTCACTTTAGGTTTTTTTCCATTTTTCTGGTTTTTCTTTTATTAGATATCGTTGTTGTGTTGTTTTGAACACGAAACCGGTCGCCTAATTCCTCAATAGAACTCAATAGAAACATTTTTCTGTCTTGGATTTTCTTGATTTCCTAACCCTAAGAAAATATTTATTTAATGCAAATAAAAAACCATTTCTCCGCATGTAGGTAAGATATCATAAATATGAAATCAGTTCACAATTTCGCTACGAACTGTATGGATTATGGTAGATAAACCAAATAGATACAATGTTTGATCTTGTAGACTGGTTATCATGACAATAATAAGCCGTTTTATGGATGTGTGGAAATTGGACTTTTTCAACAAAATTCTTTTAACTTGACAAATATATCATTTTGTGTAAACACTTAACTGTACGTATAGATATATCATCTACAATACTCAGGGCTTTTTCAAGATACGCAAATATTATTCTTAACAATTATACCTTCACCATAAACGAATTCTCATCATAATATAATGGTTGTGTTTGCTGTTCTAATTACAATCATATAGCGACTTCTTACTTTAATAAAACTCCATACCGTATTAGAGATTAACGTAGGCTTGCATAAGATTATACATTTCCTATGAGTTCTGTCGAAATTCTTAGAATATCTTTTTTTTTTGTTTTTTTCACAGTTTTATTGGGAGTTTTTCTTTCTATATTAATTCAATTTTTTCTTTAGTTGGCAGTAGACCTGCAATTGTAAGATTTACCTTAGGGTATTTCTTTGAGAATATGATAAACTATTAAGAGTTCGGAAACTTCTTTATTATGGGTTTTTCGAAAAAGGAAAAAGTATCAAGAAATGCTATTCGAGGAAGTTGTTCTTGTGCTGTGTTAACTCAAGTCAATTTTTTTAAAAGAATTTTTTTAGTGCAAAGTTCTTTTTATTTTTGTTAACACCTAAAATTGCTCAAAATAATAAGCTCGTAATAAGAAAAGAACATTTATTAATATCAACTGGTTAAACTTAAAAAAATTATCAATTTCTCGTAACTAATTATTTTTATTTTATGGCAGTGTTTCTGCCAAAAATCATCTTTAAAAGTTGACTTTGAGAACATTTCATTATTATTTCATGCGCAAATAATTAAAACAGGAATGCCGATTAATTTAAATGGGGATTGTTGAACGTATTGCGCAATAATTTAAAGTTGATTAATCGATTCTATAAATTCTTTATTTTTTAAGCAATTTGATATACCGATATGCATTTTACAACACCGTCAATACCTGCATACGTGTAACTGATCTTGCAAACTTTCACAATATACCTGAGTATCGGACAGCATTTAGAATCAATACTTTCAATCACAGACTAAAATGCAACATTTAATATTGAAGGGTTGATACGTAGACCGCTGTGCAGCTTTGTAGTATAAGTATTGCGCGTTGGAATTCCTCAGGAATGTTGGTTTTAGGCTTGGCGTTCTAATTTGAAGGAAACGATTTGTTAGACGAGTTAAAAGAAAGAATTATTAATGATATTATTTCTATCATAGTAACATCGAATCCTATAGGTTGATAGGTTGAAACTATTTAAAGAGAATACGATTTAAATTGGCTTCTAAGCCAAACCCCTGTTAGGGTTTAAACCTAGTTTTGTTGGTTTTCAAAAACCGGGTTTTGAAAACAGATTTTTTTTTTAGTGAAATTATAAAATTCTAGACCACTTTTTAAATTTAAAAAGCCAGTTCTATATACTAAAATTAATGTGCGAAAAGACCAATGAATTATTTAGTTAAAAGTGTTACCATGTTGTAGTAAAATTAATTATGCCAAAAAAGCCCAAAAGATCATTTTCTATTATATCTATGCTATTCTTTGGAGCGGCACAAATATTAGTTATTTTATTTTTTATTAGGTTGTGTAAGGAGTATATTTTAGAGCCTTTTAGCTCCTTTAAATTGGGAGGCACGGCCCTTCAAAGTTAAAAAAAGGACTTTTCCTAACTTTGATACGCGTTACCGTCGCAACGGTTAGAGCATTTTTTTTAGTTTTAAAGCTTTCCCTGAGAGCTTTTCAACGGACCCATATTTGACCTTCTAGCTCGTTCAGCCGAACCTGAATTGCGCCTCGTTTAGTGACAATTCTAGCAGTCTAAAATTAAATAATAAATCCAAAATCAATTCTGACGACCAGTTTATCACCTAAATTGCGCTTCAAACAAATTAGAAATTTAGAAGGAAATAATTACTTTATTAAAACATATTTCTGTCTGTACAAACATCTAGATATATTTATAATTTACGAAAATATACGAGCAATATTCATAAAAGTAGGTATTGAACACGTAGATCTTTAAAAATATTAAATAACATATTTACTTTATTCATTGACAGCGCATACTTATAAGAAACACAATTTTTTCTTCTATGCTGTTCCCTCTGTTTTATTTTTCCAGTATTTCTTCGCATGGTTTTTTTGAAATTTTTCCCTTATCTCTTGCTATCTCAGTTTGTGGCATTTTATTTTTGTGTTTATTATTTTTCTCTACGACTTCTTTTTTCCTTTGTTTTAAAATCATTTTCAAAAGAAAGCGTTTTCCTAATTCTGGTCCTCATTTTACTTTATATCTCTGACTTTTCTCCACATGGAACTTTCATTTTTAGATCGTACTTGTCTTTCTTCTTAAAATGCGCATTTCCTATTTTTATTATTATTTCCATCGTTTTCGTTTCCCATTCTCCCATTGAGATCTCCCGTGATTATTATTTTGTTATTTGTCCTAACTATTTCTTCTCGTAGATCATTAAAGTTTTATTTATAACTCAAAAACAAAAGATGATAGCTAATTTTTCTTTTGACTAATGAATTTATCTTGAAATAAGACATCGAGTATGTGTTATACATACATTTTTTTCTATATCTAATAATTACCGAGGGTACCGAGCAGAGGGTCGAAATTTAGCCAGCTTGTACATACATGTGTAAGAATTGTTTTACAAGTTACTTTTGTACGTTAAGAATACTTTCGAAAGAAATATGTATGGTTCTTGTAAAATATGCGTAAGGTTCTTATGAAACGTCAGTTTTATTGTTAGATAAAGTGTACGCGTGTTAAAGCGGGAAAATAAAATGTACATATATAAAAGTGTATTAAACAAAAGGATATATATTAACTACCTGCCTATGTATGTAATGCAGTTAAGAATCTGTCCCTGGGTGAAATTTAACCAACTACTAAATGTACAAGTTTCTTTTAACGCATGCGCTCCTGCAGAGGACTCAGATATGCACCAACAATCAAGTATATCCAGTTAGTTTACTAAATGTTACGGACGCGTTCAGTGTGTTGCGGACATTTTTAAAATGTGTCATACAGTGTGTGCCGTTTGTTACGTCTAAGTCTAAGAAAAAAAATATCACACAAGAAACAGGTATACGACCGCGAACAACTTTTTTTAATTGATAAAATTCATCGCAGAGCAAAGAATTTTGTGTTGTCTCATCGTAGCCGTATGTATTTTACTCATACATAATGTGGCGTTGTTATTTATGTTTTTGTTTATGATGTGAGAGGTCCCCGAAAAAAAAAGTTCCTTCGGATCATAACTATGTCTGTAGAAAAAGTACCGTTAGCCGGTAATAAGTGCAAAGTACAAGGAAAGTTGAAAACGGCCAGTAATCATATTTTACACGGAGACTTGAAAGCCCTGCTGTATACCTTTTCTTAGCTTACCTCCACGCTCTCGTCGCCTTCTTCTTCTTGTCCTCCTGTACTACTCTACTCTCATATTTTTCAGCTTTAATTTGAATTTACAACTCCTTTTTCCCCCTTTACTTTTGCCATATGTTTTTATGAACCCAAAAATCTCAAAGAAAGGACACGTCTCAGCAGGTATCTATGTTTTTTTTTAATCTATAGTTTTTATTGTTTTCTTTTTTGTTCTTCATTGCGCTCTACCTTACCTACAATCATTAAGCGTTTATTTAGGAAAATATTATTGTTATTTTGTTTTAAGTTAATATATTTTATGTTATTTAAACAACATTTTAAACGATCCACTTCGCAACCCGTCGGATAATGCATGCCCGTTCCAAACTGTTTTCAAACTGTTCTAACTTTTTGTTGCGCTAGTATTTCAATATAAATTG
Organism: Dynastes maya; assembly: GCA_029619315.2. Lineage (NCBI taxonomy): Eukaryota > Metazoa > Arthropoda > Insecta > Coleoptera > Scarabaeidae > Dynastes > Dynastes maya. The sequence continues at coordinate 1,290,589 of JAROYE020000012.1, read as the reverse complement.
ATAACCAGAAGTCTCGCGTACGTATTTTTTCTGTTGATGTGTTATTTTTAGATACGATGATTTATTTTTAAGACGAACCAAATCATATTTCATAATACCCTGACAGTTGGGAAAACTAATACGTAATGGATTACAGCCAAATGCAGCTCTAATTAATCTATTTTTAGGTAGAATAATTTACTTTCTATTCTTAAACTGGTACATCTATAAATGGTTTTAAATAATTAAATTATCGCTTCTTGAATAATGTATACGTATCAGCGGTTGAAACGGCGGTTTGAAACCGAAATTGTATCCCTAGAGCTAATGTATGTTTCCAAACTTTTAAAATCAGATTGCGGACTTGTAAAAGTCATCGGAATAGAATTTGTAATGATATTAATAGTTCTGTTAGTAGATTGCACCGAATTCCCATTACGAATCTGTGTGTGGACTTTGCTAGGGCGCTCATTTTGTGGAAGTGGAAATTCGGTGTAACTTCGCGATAATATTAAAATACTTTAATTAATTTCGATATAAGTTTCCTCACGTATGTTTCAAGGCAAAATGTATTGCATAATTGTACTGGATTTTCTCCAAAATATATTAGTCAACGTTAAAGGTATAGTAGTTTTATATTTTATTTGGTTAATTGAAAAATAAGAAAAACATCTGGAGTGTATAAGTATAGCAGGGTACATCCCAGATAAGATTTATACTTTGAAAATGATATACGTTAATTTGTTCTTTTCAGCTTTAACACGGCGCCATAAATAAAATACCTTCCATGCGTTGCTTGCTTCGCTCTTTCTTTATTATTTTTTAATTTCAATGCACAGCTTATATATGCACATCAGTCGCAACTTACAAAAGCGTAGGGAAATATTCAAAATAGGACAAAAAATATATGTAGGCATTAAAACGTTGCAAATATATCGCTTTTGCATCAATAATATTACATCAAAGTGAATTGGAATGCGTTTCTTGAAAGCGGCTTACCTGAACCACCTTTCCCGACACCATATTCTGAACTTATTCGGCTTCGTGGTCGGCTAGTTTCGTGCAGAATCCGAATCTAACAACTGTTATCTTCGTCGGCATACTCGGTTGCCCCGTAATGGTGCAGGTAGTAAAGGTGTACCTTTTTGAAATATGCATTTCGTATAATAAAAGTTTTATAATTAACCCGAAAAATAACGCTTTCCATTCCTCTTTGTAATATAAAAGTTTTCAGCGTAAATTAAACGAGAAACAAAATTTTTGCCGTGCCTCTTTCATATGTTCCGTAACGTTTTTAATATGCATTTATCATCTGAGCCCATAACCAGTTATTTAAATTATAATTAAGAATTTATTAGATATTAATATCACATCGGGCCTTTTTTTTTTATTTTCTAAGAAATTGCGGAACAGATCAAAAATTGAATGCAGTTGTAATTATATAACATAATGAAATTGCCTTAATTAATTATACCAAAAACCTTAAATACTGCTGGTTTTCAGGCGAAGACCGCAATTAAACTCTAATATCCTTTTATAAACCGTAATTATAAAGCTGGGTTCTATTAAATAATTAATTAATATTATATACATATTTTAGCCGTCGGATCTAGAAGGCTACGTATATCGAATCGTCAAGGTAAACCGGATTTTTTTTTTATTCCTTGATGCGATTGTACCCCCTCGTACAATAATACGAACTTTTAATTGTGATTTTGGTCGGATAATTTAATGAAGTTAAAATTACTGCCGTTTGCCAAATAAAATTTAATTAATATTTACGTTGGAAACCACAAAATTTTCTTCAAGTTTAATTTACGCCTCAATATTTGGGTTTAATTAACGCCGCTCACCATGGGCTCTGGTCCCAATAATAGTGCACACCACCAAACCTAATTAAAAGTTTCTAAAAAGAACTATTTATAAACTGTGAGTTTTTACGGATCCTGCTTAATTACGAATGCAAACGAATTTAAAGTAAATAAGTAGTTACTTTCTTAGAAAAAACTTGGCGTAGGTCTGGATTTGTAATCTTTCACCATTAAACAAGGAAATCCATGGATATTTTGATTTCAATCATGAATGCAAATTAACAAATTGGCTGCTATAATAATCATAATGTTTTATTATTTCCTATAATAAAACATTCCAAGTATGTTCGCCATGATATTGAAGCTTTAAATGTATCTACACTTCAACAGATGTAAGACGGCGCAAAAAAAATCACGAGGAAAGATCGGTAAAATAAAGAAAATACGTTTGTTCTAATATTTATAAGCCGTAGAAACATTTTGCCAACTTCATTATTATTCTTAAATGAATTATCAATTATCACATTTTCTTGCAAGACATTGGATTTTGTACGCAGGGCTCTTGATTGGTGTCATATATACCGCGCATGTCCGGGATAGATATTTCATTTCATTCAAAAGGAAAATGATTCTGGTCTTGTTTGCAAGATATTGGATTTCGCACGCAGAACCTTTACCTAGTGCCACATTTACTGCGCAGGACCGCCAACCCAAAATTGTAAACACGCCAATCACGGTCCCTTTGAGACCCGGACAACCTAATATATACCAAAGGCTTAGTTTTATGAGCGTTACTCTTCTTATTTCATCTGCTCTGTTCACTACAAGATAATACTGTGAGTGACGTCTTGAGGTACAAATAAGTGAGTAGATAAATTCAATGCTATCTTTGCTTTTCAAGATGATTTATACGAATTCTTATAGGGACTTAGCATTTTCATTAGAAAGAGTACTTAGGAATTTCTTTCATTTGTTCGCGACTTGAATATTTTTGGCATGATTTTCGTTTTAATTTTGGACTTGTAGTAAATTGTCTAGTTGCTTAAAAATTATTTTATGGGCAAGCGACCGGATGCAGCTTACAATTAGAAATTATTTTTAATCTGTTATTTAATTGCGGGCAAGCCTTTGAGTAGAGATTTAAAGCGACACCCTAGCTTAGCTGAACATTTTTTTAATCGTGCTTGAACGATAAAGAGGACTAAAAACACATTTCCGTATTTCTAGTGATAACAAGCCTATTGCAAAAGATGCAATTTATCGATGATCAATATACATAGAAAGATAAAATTTGTAGATAGTGAATACGCTTGTTTTCAATACTCCTTACTCGATTTATTGAATTTAGCAAGCATTTCAAAAAGTTGTGAAATAAAACCATGTTAATCTATGTTGGTAAAAATTTAGTTGCTATTAAAGATGTGATTACCAGTACTTGGGAGTTATTTTAAATCATAAAAGATAAATTTTACACTGATGCGGCTTCGAAACTAAAAATTAGCAAATATTATTAATTCATTTAATGTTAATTGGGAAGTTTATACGGATATATTGAAATAAAACATTATTCATACGCGCAAAATACATCGCTAATGAAATCGGTTAATAATAAATAATATTTTTGGTTATAATAGTTGCCAATTTGCACTTATAACATCAATATTCAATATACCGTAATGTTTTTTTATGATAAGGAAAATATATTTTTTGTGTTGTTTTTGTGTATCTTAATTTTTTGAAAGACTATTACTTTTGCACCAAACCAGAGATTTGTTGTAAGTGCGATTGCGCTTTTTTGAGTAAACCGTAAAGTAATATCTAATGCACAATTTAACGTCAAAAAATATTTTTTTTTATTTAACATCTGGAAGGGTTTGATCAATTGGGAAAATATCGAAACTGAAATAACAAGATCGTTCAGTAAACAGTTATTGTTTGAATGTGTTGGAGAGTGCCCTTGCCTCAAACCTAATTTACTCCGTAATACCTTATTAATTGCGGCTATGGTTTGAACACATTATTAGTAAAGTAACCTAAACTTGCGGATTCGCATAGGCGTCGGTATTACGGGTTAATATAAGAATACGAAAAATTCATAAATAAACTAAACCGGTAGAGAAGCAGACATGCAGTGTCGACCTTGAATATAAATCATGTTAAACCGCGCTGAGAGAGATTTCGTTTTAGTACCGGTTGAGCTGTTGCAGAGATTAGTCGAACGGTCAAGGTTATGTACTTACGTGTCGCTTTTGAAAATATAGCTGGTGTTTTTTGTGTGTTGTAGTATTATGCCAAGTACATAATTAGTGTATCGTTTCATATAGAACTAATATTTACATACCTAAGAAAACAATGCCTCGTAATAGATTTGCTACTAATGTACATAAGTATGTGTCACTTTTTCCCCATTTAAAATATGACGGTAGTGCAGTTTTTTGCTTAATATGCAATGTTCGTTTGGCTGCATTGGACAGAACTGATTGCCAGAGGCATGTCAATGGTATTAAGCATATGAGAAATGCAAGAACTGAAATACCTTATACACTATTCCTCGTACATTTATTAATTATGTTTACCTCTTGTAATCTTCCGTTGTCGTTGGTGAGAAAAGCAGCTTTTAAAACGTTTGGCGACAATACGTTCCAAAGTACCCATTACCCTCACAAACACAATTACAGAATCATTTGCCGCGAATGAAAGAGATGCTAGAAAATGTGTGTAAACGTGATTTGTGTTCCCAAAAAATATGGATTACCGTGGATGAGACGACCGATATAAAGAAAAACAGTATTGTGAATGTAATAGCTCGCGTTTTATCTAGCGAGAACACAGGATCTCGATATTTGTTAGCTTGCAAACGTGTTCAACAATGTACCGCGGAAAATATTCAAAAAGTGATAATGAACGCTTTGAAAAAATTTAAAATTGCCCAAGATCAAGTTGTGATGATTGTGACAGATAGTGCAGCATCGATGTTAAGTGTTGGGCGATCCTTAAAACATATATTTCCTAACTTAATACATATAACCTGCGTGCTGCATGCTTTGCATTTAGTTGGTGAAGTTGTTCGACATTACGGAAACGTTGATCGGATGATTGGAAGTACTAAAGCAGTGTTTTGTAAATCTCCTAAACGTTTAAAAGAATTTCGTAAATTTTGTCCAGGTATTCCAGAACCTCCTGAACCAATTTTAACGCGATGGGGTACTTGGCTAACAGCAGCTTCTTACTATTTGATCCATTTTCAACAAATTCAATCAGTTATAATGCGATTTAATCGGAATGAATCCAAAGCAATTAGAGAAAGTTAAAGAGAATTTCAAATTCCTCAACTTTTAGAAGATTTAACAACAATATGTACCAATTATACAGGAATCATTAGACATAGTGGAGAGTGTAAAAAATAAATTACACACATTAAATGATACGCCAGGATTATGCGCTAGTCAAATGTTGACAGATGTTTTAAGGAAAAATCCCGATTTTAATACTTTAGAGGCCGTTTATAATAATTGTAAGAATAGTGAACTTTTAAGTGATTTTGAAAAACAGTTTCTACATGCAAATGTAACTTCCTTAGATGTGGAGAGATCGTTTCCTATGTATAAGAATATTTTTTCTTGTTGACGCACAAGGTTTAAAGAAGTAACTGTGGAAACATATGCAATGATGCAAGTTTACAGTAGTTCACTTCCTGAAGCCTCTAGCCTAATAATTAGCAAGTAAGTTGAATGAATTTTTCGTATTCTTATATTAACCCGTAATACCGACGCCTATGCGAGTCCGCAAGTTTTGGTTACTCTAATTATTAGCCCAACAATAACAAATACATGACGCCTGTGCAGGTGTACGTTTTCTTCCACTGGAAATAAATTCTGGACACTTTGGACGTAAATGTGGATCAGTACATCTTGTATAGCCTGCGAAAACAGCAATATGTTTTTAAATACATCTACAAATCAATCCTTTCCACGATTTTCTTGCCAGGAAGCGTCGTCAGCTGCAATCATTTCTTCTGTTAACTCTCTTATTTCTCGGCGTAGAAGTAATTTGCCTCCATCTCGAAGCACTTACCGTACAAAATCAAATTTTATAACTATATATTTTTAGTTTCTTCTTCTTTTACTTCTTTATATTTCAAAAAAAGAGCTTTGCACAATGTAAAAGCGTAAGCACTCCAAGTTCGGATATTTTTTTAAGAAGGAAACCTTTCAATCTATTCTATAAAACCCACTCAAATGTTTTCAGAAGTAACTCTATTAAGTGCCCTTTCTTTTCGCAAAAGAAAACTACTCATGCTTACAAAGTATCCAGCTCTTATTATTTAATAAAAGAATTACTTGTCGTTGCATCTGTTGAAGTGGAGATGAAAGGGTAGATCAAACAGAAATATTTATTCAATTCTAGGTATTATTGATCTTTACGAAGGTAAAGTTATTAATGAATTGTTAAAAAGCCTAAATAGGAATTTTTAAAATAAAATGGACATGTAAAAAACGTGTCATAAAATAAGCGTATTTCTCAAGGTAAGGTGATGAGTTATTAAGAAAAACTCCTTGAAATGACGTGATATATCTAAATATAAATTTTGACAAATGAATTAGGAAATTTAATTTTCTACTAAGTAGGGAGTTTAAGAAAAAAATGCCCAATTGTTTCAAACTAAATGGCAGTCGCTGTATGTTTATATCTATACAGGCCATAGGAAGTATGTAAATAGTTGAGAATCTATAAAGTTTGAAAAGTAAACCAAGGGATATCCGATAAGTTTTAACGTCGAAAAGATAAAAAATCAACACTAATACATTTTATCAAAGCCTAATAAATAATGTATGATCGAGAAGGATGGCCTAAACCAATATTTTTTGTTGTTCTAAGAATTTATCTCGTTTGTTCACGTGCTCTTGGTTTTGTAATGTACACACGGTTTAGATTTCTCTGTTCTCTTATCAATCCAATAATCTTAAAAAGACTCAAGTAGAAAATGATGTAGAATTTATTAATGTGTATAGAGTTCAAAAGAATTTTATTCGAATCCATTCTATAGATAAAAGCATTTCTTAGCAATGTTTTTAATGCTCGGGGTTCTTCCAACAAGATCTAAAAACTACGGTGCCACTAATTACAGTTTCTAAACACATAATACCTCAAAATTGGGAAGATTATCCGTACTCCAAATTCATTAAATATTTACCGTCAATTTTGGATGGTATAATAAGAACTCATAACTAAAACTAGACCAAAAACTCGTTAAAATTAGTTCTAAAACAAGAAAGGTCCCCTCTTATGGTTTATACAAACTTACCTAGGTGTCTTGAAACCTTTAACAGGCCTAAAAGCAGTAATTAAAGCTTGGGGTAACAAAACATGTTGAACAACCTTTCTTATGTATGTAATACACATATAAAACAGTAAAGATACTAATAAATAAAACTCCTGGGTTTCGTGGAATTATTCATTTACTTAAACTTTGTTTAAATAGTTAATATATTAAATTTTTACTAAACTAAGGGGTTTCATTTATTAGAATTAACATTATTGGCCAATAGTAAATATATACACGAATTGAAAAATACTAATAATTAAAGCTGGCCACGAGCGGTACCGCGCAGTAGCGTAGAGTCGACCAGGCCTCGCGTTCCACTAGAGTTATTCTGCTAATAGAGATGTTTGCTGCCGCAAATAATTTCGCTCATCTTTTAAATAAAAATTAAATAACACGTGCTCAAACACTTACCATTTTAAAAGTCCTCCGTGAAATCACAAAGTGAATAATGTCTGTTAAATATCTGCAACATTAGATATGTTTCAACTGTTGTTTCGGCAAAACTAGTACGGCATGAGGAAAAAATGCGTTTATATGCAGAGAACGAACGTTCTACGTCTAGTGACGTAATATTTGCGTAAGTAAAATAATCTTTCAAATAACTTAACGATTCTGTTGCCGCACCTTCACAAATGTGTCTTAATGTGCCCAAATCAGAATTTTTCTCAAAAAACATTTCAAATTTTTCTAGAACAGAAACATTTTTTGCGTCTTCAATCGCGCATAGCTGTGCGTGAACATGTTGCACTATTTGTAGAGATTCTTCTAACGGCACCGCAGGATTTTGTAATTTTTCTATTGCATCTGCTAGCCCGAAGTAATTGTCGTGAATGATTTTTAAATCCATTTTAACCTGACTATCTTGAAATTTCGACCGGCTTTTCTGGATAGCGGCAGCTTCCTTTGTATCGAATTGTAAAACCACGTTCTTAATATTGTCAAAATATTTATGATAATAAAACGCGGCCTGTAACCATGTTCCCCAACGAGTTAGAATAGGTTCTGGTGGGCTCTGGTATACGGGGGCACAGTCTGTGAAATTCGCGAATACGTTTCGGTGATTTGATAAATACTGCTTTGGTATGCGCTATTAAAGCGTCTACCTCAGGATAACATTTTCTGATACTATACGCCACAAGATTGAGAGCATGAATTTTACACGTGATGTGTAACAAATTAGCAGAATGCTTTTTAAGAGACCGGCCTACAGAAAGCATGTTTGCAGCACCATCACTCACTAACATCAAGAGTTGGTTTGTTGAAAGTTCAAACTTGTCCAATGTATTTAACACTAACTTTGAAATTACTTCGGCAGTACACTGTTGTATTCGTTTGGAGACTAATAGAATTGAAGGTGCCGATTGATGAGGTTCCAATTTGCGTGCCATTACATTAAGAACAGAATGTTTCTTCCGATCTGTTGTTTCGTCGACACATAACCACAATTTTTGATCTTTCAACTCCGATTTTATTTTTTGTTCAATATGTTCGCGCGCAGATGGCACAATTCTTCGTAACGATGTTATTCCAAAAGCAGATAAATGGTTCCTTGTCTAGTAAATTAAACGGTATATTACATGCGATAAACGTAACGCATAAATTAAATATAAATTTTTCATTGTCTCGTGCGCAATTTCTTTTTGAGACATGCTTTTCACTATTTACGTGTCGTAGACAATGTTGTCTGGACCAACACATTAACGGGATTTTACAGATTACACATTTAATTTTAGCAACTTCATATATTAAGTCTGGAATTTCTGCAATAAATTTCGAAGTTTGTCCGACCGCGGTCGTTTTGCTGACGAAATCATAATTTTTCTAGGACAGATAAACAATTGCGCAAATGACCGGCAGCGAAAATGTCCGTACTGCTCCGCAGACGAAGTAATACTACCGTTCCTCTCGGTCCGAACTGATTCTACGCCGATGCGCGGTACCGCTCGTGGCCAGCGTTACTAATAATTGTTGAAATGATTGTCATAAAAATATAGAAAATTATCCTGCGAGAAAGCTTAATATTTTAGAAATTACAAGGGGATCGCAAGGAAAAGGAAAGAACAATTGAATTGTATTCAATCGGAAGATGTTGACCGCATTATTAGTTTTAACTAGTTTAATTTTTGGTTGCAAATAATTTTTAGTTGTCTTAATATAGTTGTATTTAGTTTGATATGTGTGCTTAATTTTCAATAGTATACTTACATATTATTATTAAAATAGACTATGGGCTCATCCAAATTAAATATTATTAATTAAGAACGCTACTTGCTTGTTAATGCAACCGACATTCTAGAAGTATGCCTCTATTGTACACTATATTTACAATTTCGTAAATATATACCCTTTTTCTATTGATTATGAAATATGTTTAAGGGTGAACCTTTAGAATTCCCCAGAAAATTATTGCTATTTTTCTTTTACATATGTAACGTTTATATTCACGAGAGCAGAGCTATGAGAAATCGCGCAGTATGAAATCCCGCAATCTACCTCTTTAATATCCGCACCCTAACATCTGCACAAGTTTCTTTTATCAAGTTAATTTCAATATGATTTGTTGTAATGTTTTCGCTTTTATAATTACATAAATTCTAAATATGAATCATGCATATTTCGCAAAAATGTGATTGCTTACAACAAATAATACCGAATTTATCTTTCGATTAAATACAGAAGTAAATTGGCATTAGTGTATATGTGTTAATCTTATTACAAACTTTGTGTATCACCAAGTTAAAAGTGTTGGGCTCAATTATTTAAGGCTTCGTTAGACAAATTAACGGAGCCGGTCCTTTTGATATCTGTGTAGTATGTTATTTCACAATTGTGACGGTAACCTTTTGTGTTATCGCAGATAAATTTAGACATTAGGAGGTTTATCAGAAAATAATACGGTTTTTTTTCTATCTAGTTGCAAGCAAGTACAGATATTTGTAACTTACGAATATTACTTTTTATGAAATTATTTCTATATTTACCAATTTTGGAATAGATCGAAAATAACTCCCGATGCATTTTGCATTGCTTCAAGAAATTAGCATGCTCTACTTTAGTAAATCCAAAGCTATTCTTCAAAATTGGCTTGTCTTTAGGGCTAAAGGCACACAGGCGATAACATATTCATATTGCAAACGTCCACTCAATTTCTCTCTATTGTCTTTAGTTCCATTTCGTCGAAGAATCAAGGCTCCAAGTGTACCTAACTATTGTTAGGTGTTTGTATTTTAATATAGTTCTATGTATTTCTAGAATAATAATAAGGAAACGCAAACCCTTTCAGTATACCTTTCAGCTTCTGGAATAAAATGGCTGGAACAGCCGCTATAAAATCAGGCTTTAGCCGAATTCTCCTAATTTGTTAAGATTCCGTAAACATTCGGTCACGTTTTATAGCGGTCCTCATGCATTTGCTTCCTAAGTTTCTGGGAATATGTCGTCATTCGCATCTTCCGTTCAATTTGTAATTGCTCCTTTGTTTGTTTAAGAGGATGACTCTCTACCCGCTCCATTGTAAAAACCCTTGTTACATTCACGTAGCCGCCCGTAGTAACAGCAACTCAGGTTACTAATCCTTACAACTAGCAAGAATCTATAATTCACTTTCAGTGAATTTGTTTTTACCCGTTTTCTGAAAATAGCAATAGATATCCAACCAATAGAATTGCTTCTAGTGGCATCTTGTCAAAAATCACGCAGCTTGGGGGTAGTTTTTGAGTATATCGTGACGCCACTGTGGCAAAATCATAGAAGTAATAGATTGACAGAAGTCTGATGGATATAATAAAGTGAATAATAATAATAATAATAGTTTATTGATCTAGTGGACCATACGGCATAAGATAAGTCAACAAACAAATATACAAAAAAATAGATTTACAATATCAATGAAAAAAGAAAACATGTGTGCAAGTAACATGCAGCCCATAGAAAATAACATATGCAATTTACCTAAATACATATTATTTAGCAATACTAAGCAACTAATCGTAAGTAGAAACGTAATTAAAACATTCATTTAACGAATAGAAAACATTATTATAAAGAAATGTCTTAAGTTCTTTTTTAAAAACTTTTATATTTTCTAAATCTTTAATAGAGACAGGCAGTGAATTAAATATTTTGATCCCCATATACACTGAAGATCTCTCATACGTCACCAATTCATGTTTTGGTACGGATAAACTATCTTTATTCCTAGTATCGTACATATGAAAATTAGCATTCCTAGTAAATAAACTTAAGTTAGTTTTAACATACACCGCAATCTCTAGTATATAAAGAGCAGTCACGGTAAGAAGATGCATAGAAGAGAAGTAGGAGCGGCATGAAGTACGTTTAGATACACCAGCCATATTTCTAATAGCCAATTTTTGTATTCGCAACACCTTTCCAACGTGACAAGAAGCACCCCAGAACAATACCGCGTATTTTATTCTAGATTGAAATGACGAATAATAGTATGACATTACAACTTCATTACTAGCAACAGTCTTTAATTTATATATTACATAGCATGATGTTGAAAGCTGTTTACATAAATTTGTGACATGTGTTTCCCATGTTAAACCCTTGTCCAAGTAGACCCCTAAAAATTTGGTATGCTGGACCTGCTGGATTGTGCGCGAATTTATTTTTATTAAGTCACATTCGTGCATTTATTAGAACCTGGACTAAAACGCATACAAACGGTTTTTTCATTATTAACATATAACTTATTGCTATTAAACCAACTAACAAAAGCATCAAGTAGCTTCTGTGTGAGCACAACTAAATGCGGTCTAGTCCATTCAGATACGAGGAAGCTGGTATCATCAGCATACATTACTGTATTCGAATGTGCTACAGTGGTCAACAAGTCGTTCACATAAACAATAAACAATAAGGGGCCCAACACGGATCCTTGAGGGACACCTCTATCGAGAGGCAAGGCATCCGACCGCTGTCTCTGAATTTCCACTACTTGCGATCTAGCAGTTAGATAAGACGCAAGCCATTCAAGTGTTTTTCCGCGTACTCCATACATATACAGTTTCTGTATCAATATTTGATGATCAATGATATCTACCTACACCTTATTGTTTATGCATAATGAAATTTATTATCCATGTAGTTAGATTCTCCCTAGATGTATGTCATTGTACTACTAATAGGTTAATAGATGTATACTGCTAAAATTATTATATCCCATTGATTTTTCGATTGGCTTATGGGGAATCCTTGCTGTTTTGCGATTTCAATTATTTCTTAAGCACCCAGTTGCAATTTCCTGACGTAAATAATTTTGTATTTCCTTGTAGTGATATTGGGTAGCGTGTCTTTGCCATGGAATTCTATCCACGTAACTTGTTTTAGAGGAAATAACAGTGTGGGCTTCACAATCGATCAATATTAAATAGGTTTTGTTAATCGAATGCAATATTACAAAACTTTGTTTGCAAATCTTTTTCCAATGAACCGTTTATCAGGAACCTGTTGCTATTGTCTCTAGCAGGGTGAAATTTCCAAATCTTCCTTAGTGATCTTTTTTTTATCATTTATTCATGTTTACGATATTGATATTAACTCCCCTTAAGATAAAATACAACCCTATCCAGTTATCGTTAGGACTTCGTCGGGGAAACTTTGTACAAGAAAGAAAAAAAAAATCAAAAGATATTACACTTCAATAACTTCCACTAATTTTAACCTAACCTTTACAGAATTCAATACTTTAGGGTTTACACGCCACTGAGTTCCTTTATCGCTACCTTCTCAGACTCCTAACTATTTACTTTTATTGATAAGAATACAACCCGAAGTTTAGATAATTCAATTCGTTTTGAGGGAATGATAAATTTTACTGACGCATACATACGCCTAATTTACTTAATCTATTAATTACAATATGCATTCATGTCTTAAATACGTACGTAGTCAGATAGTAGTACAAAGATTATGCTTGGCATCTACTGATGTATAAAAAACCGCAGACCAAATTTACCACAACAAATACAGCAGGGTGATGTTAATAGCGACAGTTTTAAAACCTTTAAACAATTTTTGTGGTCTGGCATTATTGCCTTGAGTCATGTAGTGATGAAATTCCGACATTCTAAGTGTTCATTAGTCTATATCTATGCACATGTTACAAAACACTATTGCTTCATATATGGTTTTGAATAAAAGTGTTATACTTATTGATAGATAAATGATAGTTCGAAATTTTCCGTTTCTATTTGAATTTTTTAAAAAGATAGTGATAAAGGTTTCTATAGTTTTTTTTTTTTAAACTGTGGAATAATTACTTTTGTTGTCATAAGTTTGTGGTTGAATACGTTGCAGTTTGGACGACATAGTTAAGTTATAAACTAAAATTCCACGTGAGGAACATAATAATTCCTCCCCTACGTAATTTGTATCAAGACTGTCCGCCTCAATTCAAGACAATTTCTGTTTCAATTATACGCAACTGTTTTAAATTAAAACAAATATTGTCTTAGCGTTTTTTTTTTCTCCGCTTAAGAGAAGTATACACTTGTAATGAAATAATTGTATTTCTTTGTTTAAGACATTAACTTGATTAGAGAAAATCTTGTAGAAAATTTGAAGAAAGGGATTCTTACTATAAGTAAATGACCGATATAATACAAAACAATATTTTCTTAAGGATAGTAAATAGTTTTCTTAACTCAAGAAATTTTCTTAAAATAAAGCATTTATTTACTTGGAATTCTTGATATGCATCTTATTTATATCCACATTATTAATTGCATTTACCTTGTTTAAAACAGTACGACACACGCGTACATAATACAGTGAATTATTCACATTGCTTGTGATTTTAAAAAGGCTAAGGTAGAGGTTACCTATGGAATAATGTTCAAACAAAAGTGAAGAAGTACACATGAAAAAGTGCCTAGAAACAATAACCAATGCTAATATAAATAGCTCATGGGATTGATAGAGTCTCTCCCGACAAAAACAATGTGAGAAGAGAAAAGCACTACTGCTTTTTGCTCCTGCTCACATCGTTGTTCATCCCTCAGTTTATGCCGCTAGTCTTCAAAAACAGCACTGAAATATTTCCTGGCGCCACTTACTTGCAAGGGATATAGTCATGCCGTCCTAGATAATAGTGACAGAAACCGGAATACAGATGCTATACTTACCTATACAATGATATAACCTTTAACGTTCAACATTTTATAAACATTTTCGAAAGATAGCCGTTAAAATACTTATATTACTATTCACCGCGTATACTATTTTAACTAGTTTTTTAATATATAATAAATAATAATAAAAAAGGGATAAATAAATTTAAATAAATCTATTCGTTTTATACTGAACCCTAATTAACACTTGTCTGCTTATTTTCGTCATTTATTTTTTTGTATGTGTGCTTGTTAACTTGCTAGACAATGCATGTAGGAATTTGGTTACGTGGAATAGATGCTAGAATTGTAGCAAATAAGATAACGTTTTCACAACGAAAGTTTATTCTTATATGTATTCTTATATCTTCCAATAACATAGGTTTTAGTTTCCACGTTCAAACTGCAATTGCAAACATTTCTTCTATCACGTTTAACATACATCCGCAAACCTATGAAACTCCTCGTGGTAGCAGTAATGTTGGAATTACTCTAGTTCAGTTAGTATCTACAACTGTTATTGCTGTCAATTAAGGTCATATATAATGAATATGCCTCTAATTTATTGGAGTTATTACTCAAGTTAATCGCTTGCGTACATACTATTTCCTGAAATATGGGAACCAATCCAGGAATTGACTTTGAGAGTTTGGAGAATTAACGTTTAAGAACGCTATATGGATATATGTTATATGTCCTAAATTACTTGATACTTTTTTAATATAATACTTCAGATTATTTTTAAAAATAGCCGTACATACTAATGTTTTTATAGCAAAAGATTTCTAGTAAAAAAACCAGTGCATATTTCCTATATAATAGTGCAATTATAAAATTAATGACAACATTTGATTTAGACCATTTTTCATTCCTACCTTTAATATGAATATTGTCTTAACTTAAAACTAAATGATTTACTTGGAAGAAACATTTTTCTGTCTTGAATTTTCTAACCCTAAGAAATTATTTAATCTAAGAAATTTCAAAGAAATTATTTTCTTCTATTATACATTTTTATAGCATTGAAATAAAAATATTTTCCTGAATAGAGACTGATGTCTGCAAGAAAACGCAAGAAACCATTTCTCTGCATACATGTAAAATTATCAAACATTCCAATTCATTTATCTTCATTACAGCTCTAAATAGAACAAACGAACACAGCGTACACATTTGTCATAGTTTATAATTGCAATTGTCATGTGTGTCATATGCATGGAAGTTCAAGCTGAAATCAAGAGTAATGCAGGTGTCAATGTGACTGTTTCTTTGGGAGATGTGGATTTTAATTAAATTATAAACAACGGACTAGGGTCAACATGTTTAACGTTATTAACAGATTTGCAGGTACTCTAATGAACAAAGCTGGATTGATTGATTTAATTCTCCCAGATGCGTACGTGTTCTGTGAATAGCAAATGTCGATTGGATCTTATTCCACACCGCTATCATTGCCTTTGGCACAAACATTGAAACACTTATGTCAGGAAACATCAGTTGCTTGCACTAAAGATTAGGCAGGATAACAATGAACCTTATAAAAAAAGTGGAGTAAATTTGAACCACTAGTGCACAACGTATTCTTACATATTTGCTTAATCCTTTTTGCCTATTCACCATTGTTGGATGTAAAGCATTACATATTTCCCGCTAATCTTACATCCTCTAGCCATGCTCTTCTAGGTTTTCCTATTGTTTTCTTATTTACCCTGGCTTCTAGAACTTGTCTTACTATTCCACTATCTTGCATTCTCTTCACGTGACCATACCATCTCATTTGCGCTTCCTCGATGACTCTTTTCGTTTTGTTCTCAATTCTTCTTAAGAATCTCATCTCCATTGCTGTTATTCTTGCTTGGTTTCTTTCACTGTCACTGTCCACGTTTCTTATTACTTTTTTGAATATTTGCCCTCTCTTATTGCCTTTTCGTCAATTGTCTCATGATAAATAGTGCATCATTTATCCCCATATTTAGTCGAAAACCTAATTGGGTATCTTCTGGAGTTTTTTCTAGATTCTCTTTCAATCGCTTTTCTAGTATTCTAGCATAAGTTTTCGCTACTGTGCTAATTGCAATAATATTGCAGGAATTTCTATGAAATTCGGTGCATGATTTTCCAGGAAATGAATATTAAGACATCAAATTTTCCGCGTACCTAAATAGGAATTGGTTCTATCTTTGGAAATAACAAGAATTCATTCAAAAGATGAAAAGTCATTCTCCAAAAATTAATACGTTTGAATCCGATCAAGTCACAGTCGATATAATTGAGGATTAGTAGGAAAATGAACGAAAGTCTGCAAAACTTTTCCTTATTACAAGTTCCTTAACGAAAAGCTTTCTTGTTTTTGTTTAATTACAAGGAAAACAGGGGATTGTATTGCAGATTATTTAGACGATTAAGAGTAACGAATTTAATTAACCTATATAGTTCATTTCTTACTTCCTTTTTAATGACCTTTTCAAAATTTAATCCGTAAATTTTTGGATCTGTCAGAGAAAGCTTTATCATTCTTATATTTTTTCCTGACGCATTTTTTTGCGTTTCGCGAGGGTTTTAAAAAAGTTTTAATTAATAAAAAGAACGCGCCAGCGTATACCTGCGCTTTCAATGGCAATTAATAATCCAATGACGTTTTTGAGTACATCAGAATTAGACGCTGAGGAAACAAAAAGGCACATAATAAATTATGTGGATACAATATGCTCGGTACATATATGGGACGCGTGTGTAAAGAAAAAGGGAAATAAAAAATGTCAAAAGGAAAGTATAAAAAGGTACAATAGAAGATAAAATATCGCGTATATATCTGCACTTGCTCCGTTGTCTCTTGCAGGGCGGCTTTTGACGACCGAAAAGTTTATGAATGAATAATTTTTATATTCACTGAAAAGCGTTATCAAATAAAACGTTTTTCAGGTAAAATAAATAAAGATAAATACCAATATGTAATTATATTGTTTGACCAAACTCCCCCTTCGCATTACATAGACTACTAACAACTACCATAGATAAATATAACTTTCCAATTAGTTTTTAGATTATCCTACGCATTTTTGACAATTACTATCTACCTATGTAAGATCTTTGAGTATTCTTTTTAATCTGTCTTTGTCCACTGGTGTCTTTCCTGACGTATGGAAAATTGGCTAAATTAGCCAAATTATTCCTGTTCATAAAAAAGGTGACACTTCCTTGGCCAATAATTACCGACCTATTGCAATTAATAATTACTCTCTTTTGTCTGAACGTCAGCATGGTTTTGTTCTATAGTATCAAATCTTGCTGATATGATGCAGTTTCCATCAGAGTGTTTGGATAATGGCGAGGAGGTAGACGTTACATATACACTTGATGCTGTTC
Source organism: Dynastes maya (assembly GCA_029619315.2). NCBI lineage: Eukaryota > Metazoa > Arthropoda > Insecta > Coleoptera > Scarabaeidae > Dynastes > Dynastes maya. The sequence goes on along the minus strand of JAROYE020000012.1, from coordinate 1,272,971 downwards.
TCTCCGTTATTCTTCTTCCACTTCTCAAATCCTACCTTTCTGGCAGAAAACAATACATTAGCTATAAAGGCCATCGCTCAATTTCTCACCTACACCTGGAGTACCACAAGCTAGCAATTTGAGTTCATTACTTTTTCTTTTTCTTCTAAATGATCTTCCTCACTGTTAGATTGCAATTATCTTCAAGAGCGATTCAAAATGTAGCCAACAGATAACAGTTTAATCCCACGAAATTGATTTGTTCGTAATTTTACTTGGTGCAATGTATTTTACGTACCCTGGTACGTTTCTTTTTAATTCATCCACATAATCACTTTACTTCCATATTAAACGATTCGTTTCATGTTCCCTACGCAGTTTTATGAAAAGTGTTGGAACATAAAAACCAAGTTGAAAATTATGCAAAAAGTTATTTTCGCCAAACCGCCGTAATTCTGGAAAATAGAAATGTGAATACGGAAATCAGCAGGATATTAGTATTATAAGCATGTTCCATCCAAACCAACCAACCAGTAGATTCCGCTAAACCCGAACTAGTTTGTATGCCTAGTCATGTAAAATGCTGAACCCCGGTACGTTTATACTCATTAAGTTTCAGCGCCGGATCGATGCTGGAAAGTTACCATTCAGCTTATTTCGATGCAAAAATAGATCCATCGCGTCTAAATAGCAGGAATAAAATCCATTAACGATTGTTTTTCCGTTGTATCTCTACGCGGATGCGTCTGATACGCCTTCTGGATTTTGGCCAAGACGCTTCTTCGTCTTCCTTCAGTGTAGCGGTGGCGAGTGAATGAATGGAGTGGCCAAACGTTAGGAAAGCCAAATGAGAGAAATATTTAACTCGAAGAAACAGATAATGAACCTTACAGATACCTTATTCCTTCACTTTAAAACGATTTAATGCCGTTGCTTAAGAAAATGGAATTAAAGGCTGAGATTTATGGTATTGTTGTTGCCGCATTTATCTTTAACTGTTGCTTGCATTTGCATTTCGAAGGGAAAAGCCAGATAGATTAATCTTCGAGCTGATTCTCCAGATATGTCGAAAAAACTTGAGATTTATACTTGCGTTTTTTCTACCTTCTCGCATTTCGCGACCAGCCTCAAGCATCTTTTATTTTATCAAGTTAAACCTTTCATTTCTTAACAACCAAAATAGGAATGAAAATAGCATAAAGATCAGAGCCAAGATACGAAGATTGCGGGTGTTATGGAAATTTTACGAATACATTTTTGGACTATGCGATATTAGAAAGAACATTTTCAGCAGAATGCTGGATGTATAATAGCTCATCAATTGTACATATACGTAATAAGGTCGAATAATTTCTAACACAAAACGATAAATCACTGGGCAACAAATTTTGAAATTTTTTTATGCCATGCATCATTTCTATCAATTATATTTAAATTGACGATACTACAGTTATAGTTTTTGTGTAACAAAGATTTTACTATTTAACGTTTTGATAACTACACAAGATTACATAAAAAATGGTTTTTAGCCACTAACTTTCCTTTTTTTGTTTTTTCGCTTGTGTGTGATATCTCTTCTCCATCAGGAAATATCTTGGTGGAACCTCTCTCCATGTTCATCGCCGACATGTCCACAATGTATTAGAAAGAAGTCAAGATGGGAATGCAATTTTAATGACATATTGCACCCCATATCTTCGTAGGTGTTCACTAAATCTTTAGCCTTCTGCTCTATGATTACCCAGGGATTTAGGAACCACTCTTTTAAATGCAATCCAATCAACTTTCTCATTGCCTGTAACAATTGAATCGAAGATTTCATTTTTCATCAGTTCTCTACAAAAATCCCTACTTTTATTTTTGACTCGCTGATTCTAGGGAACTTTTTCATTAGTTCATTCACTTGCTCCTAATTTCAATTCTTAACTTTAGGTTTTTCCCCATTACTGTAACTTTTCTTTTATTGGATATCCTTGTAGGTGGCCTGATGATGTGTTTTTTGAATACGAAACCGGTCGTCTAATTTCCCAATAGAACTTTGTAAGATCTGAGCCATTTTTTCATCGCTGCCTTTAATATGAATATTTTCTTAACTTAAAACTAAATGAAAATATTTATTTAATCCAAATAAAATTTCAAGAAAATTATTTTCTTACATTATACATTTTTATAGTCTTGAATTAAAAATATTTTCCTGAGTAGGGACTGATTTTTGCAAGAAACCACCTCTGCGCGTACCATCTCAGAAATTCTTTGTTCTTAAAAATGCAAAATCATATGTATAAAATTACATTCTCCTGTGTACTACGATACACAAGGTCTTGTAAATTTACATATCAGAAGTACATGTTATTCAAAGGATGCGAACTATGATTTTATAAAATATTACTTCCTATTGTTTTCATCATTTACTTTAGGGGAACTACCATCAAGCAGGTAATTTAAATACATATACATAATCCTAAACAACAATATTGGGCCCGAGTATTAATTCATTAAATATCATACAATATGCAGTAGTCTAACAATAGTTTGCCTAATGTCCTTAAACTATACCACAAATTTAAACCTAATCAATTAATCTATTATAACTTATTACGTTTGGCTATATTAAATTATAGTTTGCCGTTATCGCAATTTCAGCAAACTTGTCTGCATGTGTATGTAGGAATATAAAATCGATATCAAAATAATTTTACTACAGTTCTCATTACTGTTTTAAATCGAACTTACGTAATAATAAAACAACACCTAGCAATGCTGTGTGAGTATGTTTCCCGGTTATCTGCGACCGCGATCACCTCCTTGTTTAACGCAATTTTTACATAAAATGAATAGCATGAATAAAATCGATAAGAACGTGTATACTAGCACCTAAGTTCATTCGAAGTACATACATATGTAATATACGTACGAGGTTATCACGTGAAAATGTTCACCTTCTTTAACTTAATTAGTTTTAAAAATTTAAAACACACGAAAGAGTTTCGTTGAAAAATTATCTACGTAACGTCTTCGAACTCGTATCATTTGGATTTCTCATCGCTTTTCTATGTTTTATACAAAAGGGTAGAAACTGTGAATGTCGGAATAAACCCAAAGTTTTAGTTAGAATTTTTTACAATCTTATTGATTTGAGTATTTCAATTATTTTCTCTCATAGCAATGAAAAGTTACATTGCAAAAATACACAACTTAACACCAGTTTTTGTTTATACCGTTGTATTCCTAACTTCTAGTACTTCAATCGTAAATTCTGCAAACTATTTTCGGCGACACCTTTCTCGATCCTATATTTCTACAAATGTATTAATATGTATTTGTTAATGAAATTTGCCTCGCTTGAAAAACCGTTTTGAAAATTCGCTTAAAATTCTGTTTCGCTCTGGCTCTGAGAAGAATTTAGATAAGAAATGATATACTTTTCGAAACTTCGAGGTGATACCTCAATCAGAGAGGATCAAGTACGAGCATCGCCAGTCCAAATTTAGGCATCAACTGCCTTAGTTTGAAACCAGAAAAAGAACCTAATGCATCAGTTATTTGTAGAGCGGGCCAAGAGCGCCACGCGCCAGGTTCGCAATCAGGCTGTCGGGCGCATATATGTATGTAAACATAGGTAATTTAAATATGTAATTATTAGGACGAGGACCAAAACCACTGTCTATTACGTCGTGAAGACGCGCAAATATACACCTGCAGTTTGGGTGTTCGTTGATAAATAGGGCGTTGTTCACAGTGGGCCACTACAAAAAAAAAGTTCATTCATCGACGGCTACGAACTAACAGCGCGCTTATTCATTTACGGATGACGCGCTCTATTCATCAACAAATGACGAGTCTGCAGATGTTACGTTTGCACCACTTCGTGGCATACTAGAAACAAGCGTCGGTGTGCTCGCTTTAGCGATTATGTCTAACGTAACTATTAAAAATAAACGGCCATTACCTACGAAAGTTAATAAATTTCTTAGTGAATTTGTGGATTTACACTACAATGGGAGTACAATTTTCTGTAAAGTTTGTAAAAAGAAACTACTGTGCTGGAGCAAACGTGATTGTGAAAGACATATAAATAGCGCACACCACAGAAATAAAAGAAATGGTGTGTCACAACAACGTCAATTTCAATTAGAATTGCTTTTAACGTTTATGGTATGTGGTCTACCACTTCGTATACTTGATAAAAAAGCATTTCGAAAATTCTGGGGTACATACAATACCGAGTGGATACTACCATCTCGGACAGCGTTACGGAGAGATATTCCAGGAATACGTGAGGACATTGAAAATCGAATTAAAGCCGAATTAAAAGATAAACAGCTGTGGCTATGTCTTGATGAGACGACAGATTGCAAAAAAAATTCTATTTTGAATATAATAGTGCGCGTATTAGATCCTATTAAACCAAATTTTGCAATTCTATTAGCCAGCAGAAGATTAAAACAGTGTACTAGTAAAGCAATTACGGCCGTAGTTCTCGAAACGTTACAAAAATTTCAAGTGTCAACCAGTCAACTGTTGTTGTTCATGGGCGATGGTGCAGCAACAATGTGTAGTGTAGGCCGTTCCCTTAAAGAAAAGTGTGAAGGACTTTTACATGTTACGTGTAAAGTCCATGCTTTACATCTTGTGGCACAAACTATTCGAGAGTGTTACCCGGAGGTGGATGCATTAATAGCAAACACAAAAAAAGTGTTTCTCAAAAGTCCTAAGAGGACTAGGGCATTCCACAGGTTATGCCCTGGTATTCGAGAACCACCACAGCCCATTCTTACGCGTTGGGGAACGTGGTTAAAAGCCACTTTTTATTATAATGAACATTTTCAAGAAGTCAAATCCGTTATTTTGCAATTCGTCCCTGCCGAAGCTAGAGCTATTAGGATGAGCCAGAAGGGACTTCTCGATATTTCTGTTGAAACACATCTAAAGAATATTAGCAACAATTACAAAGGGTTAGTAGACGCGATAGAAAATTTGCAAAATTCTGGATTGTCGTTGGTAAAATCAGTGCAAGTCGTGGACGAAGTTAGTACATTGTTACACAGTATAAACGATGCAACAAGTGGACGAGTTTTAGCTAAGTTCGATAGTGTTTTAAAAAAGAATCCGAACTACACGAGATTAAGACAAATGTGCGATGGGGCATCTGCAGATTCCTTGACTAAGTCTAAAGATTATTTTAATTACGCCTGTCTTACTTCGGTAGACGTGGAACGGTCGTTTTCGAAATATGAGAACATTTTTCGTCTCGGCGAACATCCTTCACCGAGGCAAATGTGGAAACTTATCTGATGGTGCAACTTTTTAAACAAGCCTATCCGCATTATTAAGAAGGATAGAATTTATTTATTATATCTTTATTTACAGTTACATTATTAAGTACAACAGAATAAAAAAAGCGTTCAGTTTCTCAGTTATTTCCTTATTACATCCCATTTACAACGCATACCGTTTCCAATCAAATAAAAAATCATAATTAAAATAAAAATACTCAGCGTGTACATATATATATATATATATATATATATATATATATATATATATATATATATATATATATATTCTCTAATTACTAAACATTATTATTGCGTCAGCTTTTATTTTTTTACTCTTGTGTATTAATTTCGAAATATCACATATCTGCTGTGACTCACATATACGCTATTTACAATAAGCGGCCGTTGCGCCTGATTCCGATTCTGTTGGATGGCGCAATTTGGCCCGCTCTAGTTATTTGTAAAGATGACATTTACACTGAGTGGGTCATACTTTAGCCGATCAAGTCAACGCAGAGTTTTGAATCATTAATCATACAATCCCTTGATTTTCTGTATCAATTTTGGAAGATATTTTAATATATTAAGCAGTGTCTAGGTATACTGCTTGCTCCTTTTAATATTTTTCATCGTGAATTTTACTAAATATATGTAGATGAATCTGCAATCCATTATGATAAAACGAAATATTCCTTCTATTTAACAAATCGAAACAAACACCAAATTGGAACCAAAATTATCTATTGATCGTTTCTATAATACTTTAATGCGGAAACTGAAAAGAACGAGTGAATAAAAAGCTAATTTAAACAACTATAAGAACATATACATACGTTAGATTTTGAAATGCAAAATTTATTATCTATTGTTTAAACCTCAAAATTTCGTAAAACATCGTTAATAGGCTTTGAATTGCAAATATTCCTAGGTATGCACATAATGCGTTTTGGAAATACGAATTATTGCTGTGGACGAGCGGTTTAAATATTTACGTCAATAGGAATTATGTGATGGCAGGAAATGCATGTATCTTGTTTTTAATAAAGACTGGCATTCACAGAGTGTTATTCGTTTAAAATACGTTGCTTTTATTCTATTTTGATAAAATACTGCATTTACAATCAGAGGAAAACAGAAACCGGCCTATTGCTAAGGATACATTCAGTAGGGATGTAAAAATTCAAAGGTCATCCCAATAAAATTACACTAGCCATCATCACAAATCACACAGCGTATACCTCAAGTAAGTTATCCTTGCTTACCTGTCATAAAATGCTCTTTAAAAGAAAAGAGCCTTGGAGACCGCATGTTTATGTAAACCTTTTTATTTGTCTCGCAGCTCCGAAGCTATTTCTAAATTTATGGAACACTTTCGCCAGGCATCCTACTATATTTAGCAATGTAAATTTTTTAGGTATACCTGCAGAAATGTATCTCATACATTTATGATTCAGACGGTCCTGGATCATTCACTTCCTGACATTTTCACTATCAACGCCAAAGCATTCGCCACCCTCGTAAATTTCTTAAAGAGTTTCAAAATAGATTTATTCGATATAAAAGAAGGTCTCTTAATTCCTCACTAAAAAGCTTAATCCAACCACGTAAAAGTTCTGCTTTTGATACAAAATTTGTTTGTTGAGGTAATTTTATTTATCGACTAAAATGTTTTGTTGGAAATATAGGATTTAGCGAAGCTTGTGATTAAAATAATTCCTCAAAGATAAATGCTTGCTTGAACATTAAGATTTCAGCAGCGTTATTTTGTTGTAGTAGTGATCCAAATTGGCAATTTTGAAACATATTCATAAGATCACTATCGAGACCTTTACAAATATCTATAATCAAAAATATTCAAAAATTCCTTTGTAACAATATTGTGGTACAGTTCGTGATTGGTATCTCAAGTTCAGGTCAGTATTTGAATTTGAGATCATATAATCATAATATTTAAAAAATATTTCGATATAAAATTCAGGTTACCCCTTCCTTAATTTCTAAAATTATTGACGTTAATACAATAGACAACAACAGAAAGGTTGGAAGGTCACTGGAGTCAATTTTAGCGTATTACTTCAGAGTTCAGAGTGTAATTTCTGTATAGTTTTTATTTTCAAAATTGAAATTTATTTGAATTTTTATTCTATTTTTAAAGTCTTCACATAAAAAGTCCTATATTAGTTTGCCAATAGCCCGTCGAATTGAGTAAAACACAAATAGGACCTTCAATGTGTTTCCTCTATTACTGCTAAGCTCGTAATTCGAACTATACGCAAAATTAACTGAATCAATACAGTTCTGAGAGTTAATGAAATAATTACTATATTCAAATACGGTGTGCAAACGTCAGACACATTCGCAAATAGACACCAGGGAAATAAAAATAAATATTTACAAATTGAACACCGGATATATAAGCTATGAAAGCGAAGTAAACAATTAGATATGTAAATCAGCACCGTGTATTTTCGGTAATTTGTTTACTAGTATTCATTCGGAAGCAAATTGAACAACTTAATTATTTCGCGAAGATGTTCCCAGGACTGTATAAATTATTTGGCTTTAATAAAGGCATACACAATCTTAGTATATTATTGGATTTACTACTTAATAAATATTTGAATCAAACAATCAACAAACAAAATATACGTTGTTGCTTGAACAATTCTTGTTTCTCAGTATATTAAAAGCTTTTCTTAATCATCCTGTTATTATTCGATGTATCAATGTCTTCTTGCTGATTACAAAATTTCCATCTCTTATTAATCTATTTTTTCAACCCTCTTGTTCCTTGTCAGTTGCTATCGCCCCATAGAGAGTCATTAAGATTGTCCATTCTTTCCCTCCAAAGCACTTGTCTAGATAATACGCAAATACATACCGTTTGAAATAGCAAGCTTTTGATGTGTTTGAATCTACCCAACGTCTTATTTATTAGCATTTGTGTGTTTTCTCCAATATTCTTTGTAATGATTACATCTATACAGAAGATTAGTCACATGAAATTTGACAAGAGTTTGCATGTGTTATGTTTTGCGAAATGCTGTTTATCTTCAAATGCAGAAATCTCTTCTATTCCGATTTCATATCCCTTACGAAGAGAGCTTTCTCAAATATGTCATCTATAGCCAGCTTTTATTCGTTTAGAATAAGAGACACGTTTTCAAAGCTATCGTCTTGTTTTCCTGTTATTTTTTTGCGCCCGGTTTTCATAAACCTTAAACTGGATTAGAGTAAGGATGTGGAAGGTTATCAGCATGTGAAATTAAAATTATCGCATCTGATTGAGAAGGTCTTGCTTGAGGAAAGGTAATCTTTGCTTATCCTTCGCCTAGCCTGCCTTGTTTTAAAGGTTTGTGTGTGGCAAATCTTTTTATAAATATTATATACGACTTTCTACCAGTCATAATATAGCATTTTCCGATTCCCCTTTTTTTCCTGGTTATCTTTTCGTGTATGTTTTTTGGATTTATCCGTGAAATATTTTGCATTTTTATTAAATTTATACCGATGATATATATATATATATTTTTTTTTTCCTGTCCTAAAAATATTTCTAGGAAAACTTTGCATATATACATATACCATTGGCGTCCAGGAAATGCAAAAAGGATATTTTTATAATTTGGGGGAGATTGTACAGGTGATGGAATATTTTAAATGTTGTAAAATGAACGGGACATTTGCCATACTACAATTTTGACATTGGTTTAAACGCAAAAAAAGTAATACAGTGTCATCCATAAAATATTTGTAATGTTATCAACTTTTTAAATGAAACGTTATTTACATAATGTCGTTTATTATTCGTTTTAAACAATTCTTTTGGCGCTATTTAAAAATAGGTAAAACAATAAAATTGGACTTCGGCGGCCATGACTTTAATTTAGGTGTAATTTTTAATGACAAACAACTTTGTCAAATAGCATTTTTCGGGGCACAAAATCAAGTTTTTAGACATACCCAGTGCAATATTAGAAATTTTCCATATTTTTATGGATGACACTGTATAGTTTTATTCTAGAGTCTGTTATAACTTATAACAAATAATGAAGACTCTTCATTATTCATACAGCAGAAATTATCTAGACATAGATTGCATTTTAAATAATAACAAAATATCGATACACTCTGCAGTATCCAAAAAAAAAATCAGAAAATGTATGTATATTTTTAACAAGAGTACAAATTCTTTTTGCATTGCGGAAAATGCCTGGTATACACATACCATATATTGGAAAATTCTATGCATGCTATTAATCTCAACGCAGGAAGTTTGCCTCTTTCAATACAAGATTTACAACCATTTCACTGAATTAGTTCAAAAATCGCACCTTAACTTTACGAGACATGATGATTTACTAAAGTTCTTTCTTTAAATTTAATGGATAGGTATATGTTTCCCTAAATTTTTAGATTTATAGCCGTAAGAGGCAATGTATTGCACGCGCCCAATTTTTAAAGTCAAATTCGATTTTCTAAATTTGGCGCCGTAGTTCTTTTTTTTTAAGAAATTTATTCCGAAACCGAAATTGGTGTAATATTTCTTCTTAATGTTAAGCAATGTTTTTCCATTTTCCATTGATATTTTCTAAATTATTCATCGCGATGGTTTGTTGGTGAAAACGAAAAGGTTTTTCAAGGAATTTTATAAGGTTTTATATTTCTATTCAAAGACCTTTAATGTATGTGGGATGCATAAGATGAGTTTCATAATTGACGTTTCCATAAATATCTTAAAATTTGCCAAAGTGTATTCGTACATACAACCTTTATCTCTAATAGGGCAAAATAGCTTTTACATACGCAGAGAAACGTTTTACTTGTATCGCAAGTACTGTTTTAAATAAAAAAAAAAAATATTTTCTTAGCGTTTCTTTCTCCGCTCAGGAGAAGTATACACTTGTAATGAAATAATTGTATTTCTTTGTTTAAGGCATTTGTTAACTTGATGAATTATTGAAATGCATATTACTTACATCCACATTATTAATTGCGCTTACCTTGTTTAAAACAGTACGACATGTCCGTATATAATGCGGTGAATTATTCACATTGCTTATGGTTTTAAAAAGGCTAAAACTAGAGGTTATCTACAGAATAATGTTCAAACAAAAGTGAACTTAAAGTAGAAGTACACATGAAAAAGGTGCCTAGGAGACAATAACCAAGATGATGCTCATAAATAGCTCCTGGTATTGATGGCATCACTACCTGCAAAAACAATATGAGAAGAGAAAAAGCATTAACAAGCATTTAACGTACGATGTTTCACAAACATTTTCCAAAGTTACCAGTTAATGTAATATTTTCTTCTTCTTTTTATTACTATTTACCACGTGTACTAATTTAACTGTAGTTTTTTTAATATAAAATAAATAATAATAAAGAAGGGATAAATAAACTTGAATATTAACTCATTAGTTATTAAAATACGTAAAAATAATCCCTATTTAATTACATTGTTATAGAAATAATTTAATTATACTGTAACCTATAAAAAAAATTTTTTCATTAACTCATTCACTTGCTGCTAATTTTAATTATTAACTTTAGGTTTTTCCCCATTATTGTAACTTTTCTTTTATTGGATATCCTCCACGAAACTGGTCGTATAATTTCTCAATAGAATCTTGTGAGATCTTGACCATTGTTTCATTCCTACCTTTAACTTAAAACTAAATGATTTACTTGGAAGAAGCATTTTTCTGTCTTAGATTTTCTAAGCCTAAGAAAATATATATTAAATCCAAATAAAATTTCAAGAAATAAAAATATTTTCTTGAATAGAGAGTGATTTTTGCAAGAAAATCAATTTTCTTGATGTAAGAAACCACATCTCTGCGTGTATCTCAAAAAATGAAGGCCACTACTTGTGTTATTTTGCTCACCTGCGTTTATTTGTTATCTTAAAAACTTTTCAGCCTATCTTTGTAACAATATCAATCTTAGTACAAATAAAATTAGCGAACAATATTAATTTGTTTAAATGATCCTTCCCACTGTAGGTATAATACGTAGCTCTGATTCGTAATATTTCATCTAGTTCAAAAGAGTACCCCCTGCTTATTTCAAATTTTGGGTGATCAATGATCTTAAAAAGGCGTTCTCACTAGGGGTTTGGCGGTAGATTGGGAGCGATGGAGTAGGGGTGGATAGGGGTTTGGCGTTCATGTGGAGTCTGAAATTGGTCGAACGGGGGGAAGCTTAAAATTGTTTCAAGCGGACGAAGGGGTGGCCAATCAAGCGTGGGGGATATTGTAGAGGTGAGGGTATGTCAAGGTACCGTGATTAATATAGTCAGAGCATGCGATCAGATTTGTGTAAATTGGCAACAATGTATATAGAGACTATAGCGGTGGTCCGCCGATTTGGAAATCAATAATTCGATAGTTGATGTATAATTCGGTATATATTTCTTCCGCGTTCAACATTACTTATTGAAGACTAAGCCCCCGGTGTTGCTGTTGTTGTCTGCACGTTTTCTTATTTCACGCTCCAACCTGCATGATTTTATAAACGGCTTCTCCATCAACAATATACCTCAATAGACCTCCGTTGACGTTTTTAATAAAATCGTTATAAATCACTGTAATTAATTAAATATCACACCATTATTTGCGATAAATAAATTAACTTTTTGTAAAACATAAAAATAATTACTTAATGAAGATTAAAGTCTGCTATAAATTATAACCTCTTCCTACTAAAGTTATCATTATCATGATTTGCTAACTTTAGAACTAAACATTAGAATAAGAATCAATATGATCCAATCATTACTCTTAGGTGCTCTAAAAAAGTTTGTGAAGCTCTCCTATTGCAACATAATGTCATTGTGAATTCGCTTCTGGTAGAGATAAGGTTGGCACACATAGAAAAGACTTTAGTAACTACTACTTTAGAATCGACAATCAATAATAATATCTAATGACTGATTTTTGCAAGAAAATCTATTTTCTTGATGTAAGAAACCATTTTTCTGCACGAGGAAGAGTCCATTCAAAAAATGTATTTTAATGGGTGAAGATTTAAACCGGTTTTTTTCGTTTCTAAAACATCAAATTAGACGTAGTCCTACTTAAGTGCCATTCAAAATACTGTCGCCGTCGAGCCATTTTATTAGATAGAATAGAAAGTATTATATCAAAATTAACAATAGATTACGATATTCAAATCGAGCTGAAAAGCCTTTCCAATAATGAAAAAGTCCCGCCCACAAAAGGTTTCAAACGATACGGAGAGAAGAGAAAATGCTTCTGATGAGTGAGTAGGTGCATTCTGTGAAAGCTCTGGGGGTAAGGTGAAATGAATCCCTTTCCGCGAGTACAGTTTCTCGTAGGCCTTCGCTCATTGTCGAGAGCATCCATAAAAATAATCGATTTTTTTTTAAATAATCCCAAACTAACTGCTAACGGCAGCGGAGGTGGCGCTGGCGGTTAGAGGAGAATGACTTGCAAATAGTACTTGGCGTATTCTATCGAACTATGGGTGCTCTTTCATTTTTCAATTGTAGTTGCGAAAAGCGCCTTCTTTCAATTGCCCTAGCAATTGAAACCCATTTTAAATGATATGTATGGTGAAGTATAAAGTGGTTCTCTGATTTCTACCATAAGTGACTGAAATGGTAGGGGGTGAAATGCGTTAACAAAAGTTCCATTTTGTGTACCAACCGACAGTAGCATGTTTTTTTTTGTCTATGAAGAATTTGCAACTTTACAACACTGGAATATAGTTATTGAAGATAGCTTTAGAACGATTATAACACAACGTGACGACTTATAAATAAAAAACATACAGACCTCACTACTAATTTAAATCTGAAGTAGTTAAAAAAATTGTTGTATTTTTTCTGTAACAGATTCTACTACAAACAAAGTGAGTGGTGAGATATAAAATAACTTTACAAAAGGAAAAAAAGGGAATCTAAAAAAAGATTTCTCTCATTCTAACGGGGAAACGTAGATATCAGAGTTCCGTGGAATATGAATAACTGTCTAGGGAGTCTCTAAATGAGTCATAGGTCCAAAGCAATGAGAATATCATGAATAATCTAGCCGGCAAGATAAAGTAACCAATTTATAACAATTTTGAAAAAAACTTACAGGTATTTCTACATTTTCACATGCTGCGCTGCCGAGAAGACCAACATAAATAAAGAAAGTGATATAAATAATGTAACAGCGGATTTATTGAGATAACATCATTAAACAATATCATTCAATTTTCTTTTGTTTAATAATCGAATTCGATTGAATCTTTTTTAATTGATCGTATCACAAATCGATAACTCTATTTATTGTTTGCAAAGTAAAATTCTAGCCAATTTGAATAGGCTTATCCAAACTCAAATTAAATTTAATGGTTTTAAACTTTAACTGATTAAAAATATCGAGATTTTTGATTATCAATCGTAAGTAGGTCTTGATTGAATCAGAAAAAGATAAACTGGAGCAGTCGTCATTTTCCACTGCTTAAAAAAAACGTATTTTTCTTAATTTTGTGTATGAAGTGACGTTTTGAAACCTTTTTTGAGAAAAGTATGTATATATTTAAATTTTCTAGTGGAAATATGTTCTAAACTGGAGATCGTTTCAAAATGCATAGTACATTATTTATTTCCTCTATAACTAATTATTTTCTAAAAATCGTCTGTATACGGCTAATATATGACGCAAGTGTAATATGTTTTCCTAGAAACATTTTCATTGATTGTGTACACCAGCTTGCGCCTTTCAGCCGTACAAAATTTAAATACTTAAACACTAAAGCAGGGCATTTAAGGGCAGATGGTGTATAAGCTGTGCATTACAACATTTTAACACAATGGTGTCTTTGAAAAGTGTGAAATGTGTTTCTATTCAACCTATGCGACCAGGTATTATGGGGCCGTTCATAATTGTTGAAACGCCTTTTGTGACCTGAACTATTTCTATTCAATGTTTTTTTTTTATTACAGAACAAAATTGGAATGTTAGATGTAATATATGTGTTCATCCCGGTCTATTAATTTAAGAAAAAAAAATCAAATATACCGAGTGATTCATACCATGAGCTAAATTTGTGTGTATAGTTTGGAAGGAATGTGTTGCTTCAACATAATAATTAGAGCGGGCCAAATTGCGCCATCCAACAGAATCGGAATCAGGCGCAACGGCCGCTTATTGTAAATAGCGTATATGTGAGTCACAGCAGATATGTGATATTTCGAAATTAATACACAAGAGTAAAAAAATAAAAGCTGACGCAATAATAATGTTTAGTAATTAGAGCGGATATATATATATATATATATATATGTACACGCTGAGGTGTTTTTATTTTCATTATGATTTTTTATTTGATTGAAAACGGTATGCGTTGTAAATGGGATGTAATAAGGAAATAACTGAGAAACTGAACGCTTTTTTTATTCTGTTGTACTTAATAATGTAACTGTAAATAAAGATATAATAAATAAATTCTATCCTTCTTAATAATGCGGATAGGCTTGTTTAAAAAGCTGCACCATCAGATAAGTTTCCACATTTGCCTCGGTGAAGGATGTTCGCCGAGACGAAAAAATGTTCTTATATTTCGAAAACGACCGTTCCACGTCTACCGAAGTAAGACAGGCGTAATTAAAATAATCTTTAGACTTAGTCAAGGAATCTGCAGATGCCCCATCGCACATTTGTCTTAATCTCGTGTAGCCCGGATTATTTTTTAAAACACTATCGAACTTAGCTAAAACTCGTCCACTTGTTGCATCGTTTATACTGTGTAACAATGTACTAACTTCGTCCACGACTTGCACTGATTCTACCAACGACAATCCAGAATTTTGCAAATTTTCTATCGCGTCTACTAACCCTTTGTAATTGTTGCTAATATTCTTTAGATGTGTTTCAACAGAAATATCGAGAAATCCCTTCTGGCTCATCCTAATAGCTCTAGCTTCGGCAGGGACGAATTGCAAAATAACGGATTTGACTTCTTGAAAATGTTCATTATAATAAAAAGCGGCTTTTAACCACGTTCCCCAACGCGTAAGAATGGGCTGTGGTGGTTCTCGAATACCAGGGCATAACCTGTGGAATGCCCTAGTCCTCTTAGGACTTTTGAGAAACACTTTTTTTGTGTTTGCTATTAATGCATCCACCTCCGGGTAACACTCTCGAATAGTTTGTGCCACAAGATGTAAAGCATGGACTCTACACGTAACATGTAAAAATCCTTCACACTTTTCTTTAAGGGAACGGCCTACACTACACATTGTTGCTGCACCATCGCTCATGAACAACAACAGTTGACTCAATGAAATTTTTGTAACGTTTCGAGAACTACGGCCGTAATTGCTTTACTAGTACACTGTTTTAATCTTCTGCTGGCTAATAGAATTGCAAAATTTGGTTTAATAGGATTTAATACGCGCACTATTATATTCAAAATAGAATTTTTTTTGCGTCTGTCGTCTCATCAAGACATAGCCACAGCTGTTTATCTTTTAATTCGGCTTTAATTCGATTTTCAATGTCCTCACGTATTCGTGGAATATCTCTCCGTAATGCTGTCCGAGATGGTAGTATCCACTCGGTATTGTATGTACCCCAGAATTTTCGAAATGCTTTTTTATCAAGTATACGAAGTGGTAGACCACATACCATAAACGTTAAAAGTAATTCTAATTGAAATTGACGTTGTTGTGACACACCATTTCTTTTATTTCTGTGGTGTGCGCTATTTATATGTCTTTCACAATCACGTTTGCTCCAGCACAGTAGTTTCTTTTTACAAACTTTACAGAAAATTGTACTCCCATTGTAGTGTAAATCCACAAATTCACTAAGAAATTTATTAACTTTCGTAGGTAATGGCCGTTTATTTTTAATAGTTACGTTAGACATAATCACTAAAGCGAGCACACCGACGCTTGTTTCTAGTATGCCACGAAGTGGTGCAAACGTAACATCTGCAGACTCGTCATTTGTTGATGAATAGAGCGCGTCATCCGTAAATGAATAAGCGCGCTGTTAGTTCGTAGCCGCCGATGATTGAACTTTTTTTTTGTAGTGGCCCACTGTGAACAACGCCCTATTTATCAACGAACACCCAAACTGCAGGTGTATATTTGCGCGTCTTCACGACGTAATAGACAGTGGTTTTGGTCCTCGTCCTAATAATTACATATTTAAATTACCTATGTTTACATACATATATGCGCCCGGCAGCCTAATTGCGAATCTGGCGCGTGGCGCTCTTGGCCCGCTCTAATAATAATGCAAGATCTCACGCAGCAAGAGTGACTCAAGAAAAAATCACGCAGTTAGATTGGAAAGTCTTACCTTACCCCCCGTATTCTCCAGATATCGCCACATCCGATTATTATTTATTCAGATCTCTAGATCACACACTAAGAAATAAAAATTTTCGATCAATCGAAAATGTTCGATGCCACCTTGAATACATTTTTCATCCCAGCCAGCGCAGTTCTACGAAAGCGGAATTGAAAATTTGTTGAAAAGATGGCAAAGTGTCTCAGATAATGATGGGGATTATGTCTATTTATTTTGAAAACATAAAATTTGTATTCTTCTTATTGCAAAATAAGCGATTACTTATGGGCACCCGTTGTTGATGTTTCGGTCTTTATAATAAAAATATTCAAGAAATATTTTGCGTTCTATTAAAGGGTTTGGATGGTGAAAAGTGAAAAATAACAGAAGATAGGAAGTACTTGCAAAATTATTTTGTTCCGCAATTTCGAAACTTAATCAATAGTTTTAAATAAATAAATTGTAAATAACAAATACATAAACACCATCATAGGTCGTTCAGAAAATCCTTTTGAGGATAGAACATCCCGCAGATCAATACTTCAAATTGCGGCTATATGATTTACCATTCTTTTTATTCTTCTTCTTTTTTCTTTTCTCTACCCTTCATATTCAGACCTGCTCTTATCAATTCTTTCCTCCTTTCCTTTCTTCTTTTTTTTTGTTCTCAGCCCGCTCTTTTCACGGTTCAATCCCTACGATTCCATAAATTTTCTATTCATGGATATTCCTCCTTTAATGTTTATCAACTCCTAAAATTAAAATATTTTATTATGTAAATTTGAGATCATCCATCTGTACATCGGACGGCGGTACCATTCGTCGTAGATTAGGGGAATTATTACGGTGTTAGAAAATACCTCAAAACCCCGCCCGAAGGCAAACTGTATGTAAAATCTTTAATTAATACCGATTCAATTTGAAAAACGCGCTTTAAAATTTAAAAGATTAATTAAAGTGCGCCTACCCTTATTAGCATTATTAATTTCGTGGTTTAATTGAATATGCTATTGATGGCGAGATTATCCACTTTGTAATTTACCTTATATTAATTAACTAAAACACTGGAATCTAAAATAACATCTTAAACCCGTTCAACCCTTAGTGTATATTTGGGTTCGTGTATACCTCGGTGCCACTAGACAATCTGCAGATTATTATCTGAATTCCACGTTGGTTTTGGAATACAACTGCAAATAAAATAAGCTATGATGATATATATATATATATATATTGTCTAGTAGGACGGTGTATATTATTATTAACCATTGTATTGTTATTAGACGGCAAAGCTTCTTTACACTTGAAACGTAAAATGACAAATAACATACCGGGTGTCCCAGATTTTGTTGCACAGCCAATACGATGGTTATTTGAATAGATAGATTATTTTTTGGAAAGAAAATCTAGACCATGTGTTATATGTATATCTTCACTCCTCCTACGATTTTCTTTAATTGGACAACAATAAACACATTTCATTTGGTCAATACCTATGCAAAACTTTTAAACCTAAATAACAACTTTGTTGCAATATAATTTTAATAAATCAAAGCACGTTTGAAATATAAGCTTAACGACACAGCGAAATATAAATTAAGACAACCAAACTTATGAACATTGTTCGAACGTAAATTATACGTCGTTAGAATTAAAATATCTCATATGATAAAAAAACTAATTGGATTTTTATGAAAAAATGGAAATTTCACGCGAAGGTTTTCGTTTGATGATTTTTTACTTCGTTCGACTTCGTTTAACTTTTGGTAATGAAGCACTATCATAAGCGTCGATCTACTCCTTTTTTCTAAATCTAAGGCTGAGGCCTTTAGTCTTTCCTAGCATTTAGGGGCAGAGTTTGAGCTTTTTATTTAATACATATCATCGCAAGGAATGCAATTCTTCTACATGGAGATCGTCTTCTGATCTGGTAGGTAGGCTCCTCAACTACAAAATAAATCCCGCATAAAGCCATACTGACACTTTTCTCCATTTGTTCGAGGATAGGTTGAAATCTTTCAAAAATGGACATATGTAAAAGAACAAAGCTTGTGACGGTTTGCCCTTTCAAAGGTGACCAATCTGAAGAATACTTTTTCCACTTGATGTAGATGGAGGAACCACAGCAAGATTTTGCTTTTACTTCTGGACCCACAATTCATCTTTAAGCAGTCCTTTGTAGAGTTATTTCTACATCGTAAGACAACGCAAGAAAGAATTCATTGGATAATATTCATGCCTACTTTTCGAGTCTTTAAAATATTCCAGCCCGTAATTGTTGCACATTTCTGGATTCTCATCTATTCTCATGATCTTTCTGCTAAAAAGTAATCAAAGTTTTTCTGTTGGTTAATTTCCTTTAGTATGAAATACCTTTCACGATTACACTCGCTCCGTTCCCAACAAAATGATTATGACTCAGTGCCCTGCAACGTCTAGCTTTCTTTCAAGGTTGGGCTGAGGTATATTTTAGGTATTCCCTTTTTTTTGATATTTTACAGCACTTTTCGAAAAAATTCTTCCCGGTATATGTAGGTCCAAATTAACGACTAATATTTTGCGAAAAAGTTTCAACTCTATTGAAAGAGTCTATCGAGATTGGTTCACACACTTTTTGACGAATAACAATTTTATCAACAATAATACTTTTCCAGATGAATAGAAATATTAAAATTCAAAGCTTTTCAAATTCATACGTGCATCTAAACGAAAAATTCCATTTAATAGGTAATTCTAGCGCAGCACTGTCTTCTTACGCTCAATATTACTAGACGCCTAAGTAGGTAATTTCATACATAATATATTCGGGCACAACCTAAAAGAAGAAACACATTCAGAAAGTGGTGCTAACCTTTTGGTAATGGAGTCTATTCAAGTGAATGAAATAATAGTCGTTCTGCCAGCTAGTGAAGTGCGGTTACCTAGATGTGTTGGTAATTGCGATATTAGAAATCATTTAACAAATCTACCCTTTTAAACGGTAATAAGCCGGAAAAGATCATCTATTTCAATATAACATGTCTTCGAAGAAATTCCTTTAACATTTCTCAAGCAAATTGAAAAATATAGATATATTATTCGTAATTTTGTAAGTTATTTTCCAAAATATTCGCATGAATTGCTTAAATTACCCCTAATAGTTAGATAAGCCGAAGCAATTGCGGATTCTGATGACCTTGCCAGCTTAGGTATCGGTCCATAACAGCCATTTATCCGTGAAATTCTAACCAAACCATTATGTGATTATTACAGCTGGATGCACAGCATCAACTCATCGTACTGGAATATTAAATTCTGATTTGAGTGTTCAATTAATTTTCAATTTTTTTTTTTTTTGATAAAAAAAGTAATCAATTTGGTGTCTTTGGAATTCATAAAATTAATTGAGTTCATCATTCATTTTTATGGATTGTACTTGTTTCTTTTTAAAAAGTAAAAGAAAAATGTACCATGTGATTAAATCTTTTTGGATCTGTTTCTAGTAAAGTAAAAAAACCTTATCTGGTTTTCCTGAAACTAAAACCAAAGGCGGCGATCTAAAACCGTAGATTATCCACGTATTATTTGACAAATAATATGCATACGCGTGATTCAAGCCCATTACGCCGTCAATATTTGTTACGACCATTGACATATCTGGTAATTTTCTGAAGAAAAATTTACACAATTATTACGAAGTCTAATAATCTAGGGAAAAAAGTAATATATAGCAATATATCAGTAGCACATTTGATCGTGTAGTACATGCTTTTATACGTTTATTTCATATACAAGGTTAAATGGGTTTATTATGAAAATGGTATAGTCACTTTTTGCACACAAGTTCTAACACCGTCACGTGTCATTTTCCATTAAAGTCAGTTCCTTTTTACCATAAATATATACATTTTTCATACCTTTTTATACTTGAGGCAATATTTAATTTATTTTAATATTGCATTAATACTTTGATACTAGATTTATAAGATGAAAACTTTACTATCCAGCAGTAATTTCTACAATAGCAGCACTCTATTTTGCTTATATCCTGGTGGACGTGGTTAGCGTTTTCATCGTTAAAATTACCAAGTTCAAAATTTGTATGTTGAAGGGCATTTTAAGAGAAGAATATGAACAGCAGCAAGTATGCCTTTCAATAAGCTCTGTTGTGGTCTCTAGAGGAGTCATGCAAAATAAAATTAAGGAATGAAGGGGAGACAAAGAACCAACATCCAGATTAGAAGCATCTACTACTAATTTATACCTCATCAGAAGTTAATTTTTATTGAACATAGTTAAACGGCTTGTTACACTGCTCTGATCAATTTGAAGACACATTTTTCTTTAAAAGATTATATGAAGGGTGAAGAATGGTGGCTAAATTTCTAAAAAAACTTTCCATGATAATTAATTAACCTCAATTGCGATACATTTTTAGAAAAATAGAGCTTTCCTTATCCGTTTTGATCAATAGGCCGGGCACGGAGGGCTTCGCGTCCGGTTAGAAGTGAGGTTGCTGCGCCCACGAAGCGACGTATGTATGCAGATGAATCGGAAATTATTGATTTATTGTAACAGCTTCTCATCAACTCACTACATATAATGTGCTGGAACAAAGGCGACTGTAAGAGACATATAAACAGTGTACAGCACAAAAATACCACAGCCGATTTTTACGCGTTGGGGAACATGGTTGCAAGCGGCTTTTTATTATCCTGAGAATTTCCCAGAAGTAAAATTCTGTGATTTTGCAATATGTGCGTATATTCGCTTTATTTACTAAACATTTTTATTGCCTCAGCTTTTATTTTTTACGCTGGGATATTGATTTGAAAATATTACTTCTGTCGGCTGTAAGTCACACATACACTATTTGTAATCCGCGGCCCATGCGACTGATCCGATTCTGTTGCGAAGATCGATTGTGCCCGGCTTATTGATCGGTAATTTTCCTTTAGAAATTTTCTATCCAGAATCCATGTTTTTGACTCAATTGCTTTGGGGTGAAAAATACATAAATATAATTCGTAATCGAAATCAACATACGTAGAAAATTTCTTTCAAGCAGATGTCTGGATGTGCCTCAGGGAATAAACAATTTAACCCAATTCCCAACTTAGGTGAATTCAAGTTATTGAAAGCTGATTTATTAATAGGACGCAAAGATATATTACGATGCATGTTAAATAATTAATTTCCCTAAGTTGCATGGTAACAATCAATCAAAGAATATACAGTTAAAAACAAGCTAAACAAGTTATACAACGTTCTCAATGAAGTAATTGATATTTACTTAAATTACGAAGTGTACCATAAACGTACATTTCAAAGAAATGTGAATATTTAAAGCCAAATAATAAAGCAATTAATCTTGGTTAAATTTAACTTATTACGTTTAGAAACAATGTGGTTATATGAAACTGAATACTTCTCCCCATCTCATTTACGTAATGGCGTTTCGTAAACACACCTTTTACATATACACCTTCACATACATACATCGATATATTCGGTTATAATACATATATATTGGGGATGAGATGAAAATTACGAATGGAGTTCGCGTATAATGCGGTTTTCTTCGATATTCACAACTAGCAAAAGCAGTTTTAATTAAAAAGAAAGGGGTTACGTCTGTTCGAAGTAGTGATTTTAAATGAAATTTTGCCCTCAGTATGGTTTCCGGAGAATTCTAAGCTTTTCAAAATAATTAAATTCAACTTCATCCAAAAACCCTCTTTTTTTTGGCGTCAATAGGACAACAGTGGGTTCGAATGGGACTTTTGAGCAATTTAAACAATTTTGCTTGTTCCACACATCTTTTTAATCACGTGACATGGTCCCGCTAACGAATACAAAGAAGCACCTCTAAATTTAAATGTAAAAGAGGTTGCCAAGTGCAATGATATACAAAGTCAAACCAAAATCGGCATTTAAAATGTACAAATGTATACATTTCGCGTATTAGCTATGCGTCATCACTACCACTATCTCAGCATCTAAAATGAATTTGAATATATAAAATAAGTCATAAGAAACAGCACAGGCATATGTTTGGTTTTCTGGAAAAAAATTATTTGATACAAGGGCGGGCATTCATGAAAACGTTTGCTAGAATTGGAGACGGTTGTTTGCCTATAGCTGTGCCAAAGTTTCTCATTTTGACCAAACGGTGTATGGAACGGAAAGCATTCTGTTTCTTATATTTGGTGATAAAACATTGTAGACCATCCCTTTAAAAACCTTTACTGTAGCTCAGAATTGGTTGTAAACCTACTGTTATATTAGGAATAATCTATTGATAAAATAAAAGCTTTATTTCACGTCTAACTTGTTTCAATTTGGGAGTTTGTGCTGTTCAAAAAAAATTTAACATAGCATCAAGCTATTTAAATTTGCTACAACAAATCAGTAACTGCTAAAGACACTCAAAAGACTCTATAGGTTAATTGCTACGATCAATTACAGCAGTATACCTTTTATTTTGCAAGCTAAAACATGATGTATGATTCGTAAAGAGAAATTGTTCGTTTTATGCTCGCTATTGGCACCCTCCTGCCGCGTTTCAGAAACTTGTCGAAAACTTGCAAAGAAATTATTTTAGTTTGTATAAAACTTTTGCTCCATCTACAATTCAGAAACTTTAAAAAAACTCTTCTTCTATTCGCATAAAGGTTTCATTCATTGCATTATATTTTCAAGGATGTTCGTTGATATATTGAATTGTGGTAGAAAGTTTTTTCTATTATTACATCACCGACTTGTTTTAAAAAAAGTTATGAAATATATCCAGCCGGTAACTAACTTAAATTGTTTACCCAACTTCATCGCGAGCACTTTAGGAAGTGAGGTGAAATAATTTTATTAATAATCAAGAGGGAACTTTACTTGATTGTTTGCGTAGGGTGTGAAACCGTATTCACATCTTATTGTTGGAGAATTACGGGAGAAATTTCATGACGGAGCCGAACTTAAAAAGTTGATGAAACTAGACGGAACAGGAACATTATTACGCCAGCTAGCGAAATGAATTTTAAGACATGTTTGAACATTTTTCATCTACCACTTAAAGCCTTGTTCGTGATAATATAATTATAATTTACATTTTTTAATTGAAGAGGCCATTAATGAAATTTTGTTCCTAATGTAATTACCGATAAAACTTCCAACATGCGAGAATTTGCGTCAAATTGTTGATTGGCGTTTTTTTTTTTTTTTGGTTTTTTGCAAAAGGAAATTTGCACACTTAAGAGAAGTATATACTTGTAATGAAATAATTGTATTTCTTTGTTTAAGACATTCGTTAACTTGATTCAAGATAATCTTGCAGAAAATTTGAAGAAAGCGATCCTTAGTATAAGTAAATGGCAATTATAACACAAAACAATATTTTCTTAAGGATAGTAAGTAGTTTTCTCAATTCAAGAAAGCGTTTAGGTGTTGTTCATAAATCAATATTTTCATTTTCTTAAAATAAAGCATTTATTTAGTTAGAATTCTTGAAATGAATATTATTAATATTAATATTTCTTTTACCATTTACCACGTGTACTAATGTAACTATAGCTTTTTTTAAATATATAACAAATAATAATGAAAGAAAGGGATAAATAAATTTAAATATTAACTCGTTAATTATTAAATTATATAAAAATAATACCTACTTTATTACATTATTATAAGAAATAATTTAATTATATTCAAACATATAAAAAGAAGCTTTTTCGTTAGATCCCTTGCTCCTAGTTTTAATTATTAATTTTATGTTTTTTCCATTATTGTATTTCTTTTATTGGATATCCTTGTAGCTGGCCTGATGAAACCGGTAACCTTATTTCTCAATAGAACTTTGTGAGATCTAATCTCTCTATCTCATTCCTACCTTTAATATGAATAATTTAACTTAAAAGTAAATGATTTACTTGGAAGAAACACGTTTCTGTCATGGATTTTCTTGATTTTCTAACGTTAAGAAAATATTTATTTAATCCAAATAAAATTTCATATTATACATTTTTATAGTCTTGAAATAAAAATATTTTCTTGAATGTAGACTGATTTTTGCAAGTGCAAAAGATGTGAGTAATAAACGTAGTATTCAGAGATTAGTTTCCATGCAATCTAAGCTAATACGGGCTACTAAGGTTGACAATTTGCGCTGCAGTTATTCTTTTTTGTTTTGTTGCTTCTATAAGAAGCAGTACGATATTAAAATAAGCTGTAGCATATTTACGACCTTTATATTCAAAAAGGTATTTGGTCTAACTTTGTCGCAGACGAAGTTTTTATTCAGAAACTTTATTCCCCCTAACCTAATCTATGCATCACACAAAAAACTTGATTTCTGGCGTCCCGTATAACCCTACCTTTCCGAAATACAAAGAAAGGATGCTGGGGTAAAGTTTTCATAAACAACCATTAACTAAGTGGAGAGCCGGTTTTACATTTGTTGCGAATAACAAGGGTACACCACTGACTCTACCCCTTTTTCATTATCTTAAAAACACCCCTAACTATTTATTTCCATGCCTTGCATTATTTTCTTAGGAATATCAACGTTTCATATGTACTTGTTTTACCATCATCTATAATATTTTACCTTTATTACCTAGTATATGTTTACATTTTTTTTCGTATCATCCTCGGTTGTATCTTCGTCGCTGTTTAACAGGAGTCACAGTGGCCCTGTTGTAGGTGAAATTTATTAATAAATCTAGTAGCAACTAAAAACAGCTTTTTTGTCAAAAAAGTGTCTTTCCTCTTGAGTAAAAAATACATACAGATAGTAAGATGAACAAAAATGGGTACCAGATTGATTGGTAAATACTCTAGAGAGTGATTTAACTATTAATCACCTACTTAAATTCTATCAAAATACCACTCTCGTAATATCATAGACATAGATTTCCGTATATTCGTAAATGTTTGGATTGAAAACAGTTATTGGTGTTGTCGCAAAACCCAAATAACTCATTATCTGCGTTTACCGCCTGAATACCAGGATTTAAACAACCGGTAACCTATTTTTCTAAGCAATACTATATACAAATTGTTCAACGCATACAAGAACACATAAAATTCGAGTTTAGTATCTCGTTCAACCTTTATATCATCATATCTACGGCCCTAGGAAAACGATGTGGTGAAATTCATAAAATATACACAAGCACGGTTTGATTCTGATCTCCTTTATTGCAACTAGCAGGGCGGGCTTCTAGTTGTTTTCTTTTATAAAAGGACTTTATATTGAATGCTAATTAAATTGAAGATTGTATCATTGTACTTTAACAAAAGCGATTTCAAACGTAAACTGTTAGTAGTATTAAAGAAACTGCATTGGGTTTTGTAAATCGTCTTTATTAGTTAGGATATTTTCAAATTTACCTCTTCTATTGTTGAAGACTACTTAGTTTTATTTCCACCAAGTTTCATGGTTGATGTTGTTTTTTTTTTTTAAGAAATCTTTTTCAATCCCAAAATAATGGGTGGTTATCGTTTTCTAAAAGAGCTAAATTTTATGCTTATATTTTAGCAACAATAGGATATCAAGATATTTTAAGCATTTAAGTATTTGCAATTTATATGTATATGTATACTTGTGTATAAGAATGGTTCTCATTGAGCTTGTTTAATGGTCTTTACACTTAGAATGGAAGAAATTATCAATAACGTATTAATGGTTGTATTTTAAATACGAGTTCCTTATTTGAATTACTAATATATTAATTGTTGTATACAAACGTTATAAGTCACTAGATAGAGAGTTTTAGTACAAGGACAAAAATGGAATGGGTGCTGAGTTATGTTAGATCTACCAACGGCTTTAGGCCTGCTGTTGTTGCGACTGCCAAGATATGTATGTTCATCTTTGTCATATCTAGTTGTTGCCACTCTCCACATTTTCTACGTTTAAGATATCTACAATCTCTCCGTCGTATGTGTTGTATATACTGCAATCCATTAAAATTTATCAAAATTTACGTTACTCGGAGATATTTGTGAAACCTCGTACACAAGACTCCATTTATCATACGTTAATGGAGGCGTCGGTCCCGCCTGGTTCATCCTTTTTTAATTTTAATTGATTGTTTATCATTATAGTTTTAACATATACACAATTACCTTAATTAACATTTTTAAAAAGGAAAGGAACACGAATATCTACTTAATACACCTATTCCATTTATCTCTCTTGGTAATTCCAAATATTTAAATATATAAGTAGATAGCATATTAAGAATCGTCTTTTATCTGTTTTCTTTTTTTTTTCTAGGGTAACTGTGCCATGGCCTGGGATAGAGCGGCCTTGCCTGGTCTGCTTCTATTTCAAGCTTTATTCTTATCAGAAATAATGGCCAAAAGTGCAGGTAAGATTCTCGAACAAATTTCTACCTTTTCTCTCTTTTCTTTCATTCTTTGTTGCCTCCCTAATAGTGGCTATCTGCTTTGAAGGTCAATATCCTTTAAAATTTTTTCAAATCCTTTCATTTTGTGTCTATAGACACATTTATATATGTGGATATTGGATATTATTTACTTAGCCCGATATATATAAATATAAAAGTTAGTAGTTAATTTTAGAACTAGTCAATTATTTAATATTGTTTCCTTATTCTCTAGCATCCTAATTGACAACACAAAAATTCAATTACTTCATTTATCACAATTTCGAAATGAATAGTTATTCCTTACAAATATTTCCTATAAATTCAAGAATTTAGACTTTGATATTAAGCTTAACAGTTCATTAAAAACAAAAAGAAACAAGACATCTAGCGTGTCATGTCATGACTGACAGAATATCAACCTAGCTGGCCACTTTGTCGAAACAAGTTGTACATATACAGGGTGCGTCAAAGGAACCTGACGAGTTTTAATGTGTAACTACAAATGTATTTTCCAATATGTTTATTTTCACATACAAGTATTCGAAAGTATATAACATGCCATTTTATTTATGGAAAATAATTTCGCTCAAATGACGTCCTTCACTGCGGACACACTGTTCCAAACGGTTTCGCAAATTCCCCATTACGCGTTGTAGCGTACCCATCGGAATTGCGGTAATTTCATTGCGAATCTTTTCTTTCAATTCTTCAATGGTCCTTGGTCTCGTTAAATACACCTTACTCTTAAGATAACCCCATAACCAATAGTCACAAGCCGTGAGGTCGGGAGACCTTGCCGGCCAAGGAACATCTCCATTCCGCGAAATGACTTTTCTCGGAAACATTTCTCGCAGTCGAGCCATTGACGCTCGTGCTGTATGCGCTGTGGCGCCATCTTGTTGGAACCATACAGTATTGAAATCGATGTTCCGTCGACGAAGCTCTGGTTCTAAAAATGTGTTTAACATTTCCACATAACGTTGCGAATTGACTGTGACATGATTTCCTGCATCGTCCTCAAAAAAATAGGGGCCAATTATACCGAATCGCCCCACTCCGCACCAAACAGTAACCTTGCGACTATGAACCGGTCGTTGATGGAGTTCCCTGGGATTTTCTGAACACCAGTAGCGAGTCGTGATTTTTAAAATACGCCTCGAGAACGAATGCGCGATGTTCACTCGTCCACAGCTCCATGACTACTAAAATGGCATCTACTACCGATGTCATTCCCACTGTAACCGCTGTTCTACGTACTATAACGGCTTTGTACTATTCATTATAAAAACGTCAGGTTCCTTTGCCGCACCCTGTATTTGATCATGAAGATGTCAGATTCTTAAACGACTGTATAAAAAGTCTCAATGCGTTTGATGCCATTTTCATGAATAAATACAAAACTTATTTGGCAAATATACATAGAACTCTGTTTCTAGTTCAGTAAATAACTCAACAAAAATAATCCATTGAATTCGCACATTGATCCAACTTGTTTAATAGTATATTGCCATCAGTATCGTCAAAGACTTTCGAGAAATTTATAAACACTACTAGATTAACTAGGCGCTAATTAATGCCTCAAGCAGCTTAATTAACAATGTGATAGTATGTATTTAATTTCTTACAAAACCTAATTACTTTTTTGACATGCTTTATCTCCAGTTTTATTACAATTAACCCCCGAAAAGGAAGACAAAGATCCTATACGAATGGAACCAATAAATTAGTTTCAAGTACAGTTAATTAATTTGAATACCCTGTAACGATCTAGAATCCTACAGTAGAATATTTTCCTACTTCCTAGAAGAAAATTGCGCCACTTTACTGGAAGAGTTACATCTTGTTTTAATTATCGCGGAAGTAAAATATTCGTTTCTAAACAGAGTTTCATTGTGATCAAAAAGCTACTTCATACACGGATTTTTATTATCAGGGGTACCCATAAGTAATCAATTATTCTACAATAAGATACAAATTTTAAATTTTCAAAAAATGTTTTATTTATCAATCTAAGATACAGTCGCCATCATTTTCAATTCCGCTTTTGTAGAACTGCGCTGGCTGTGGTGAAAAATAGTATTCAAGGTGGCATCGAACATCATCAATTGATCGAAAATTTTTATTTCTTAGTGTATGATCTAGAGATCTGAATAAATGATAATCGGATGGGGCGATATCTGGTGAATACGGGGGATAAGGTAAGACTTCCCAATCCCACCTCGTAATTTTTTCTTGAGTCACTCTTGCTGCATTATCATGTTGAAGCAACATGTTCTTTCTGTTAACCAGAACAGGCCTCTTTTTCAACAATTCGACATTTAATCTTTGCAGTTGTTGACCTAATTGTAAAAGTTCATAAAAAATTACGCCGTTGGATTCCTACCAAACTCACAGTAGGACCTTTTCATCTCCACTTACAATCCTGCTTAGAAATGGACCTTTTTGTAGTCTAGCTAACAGTGAACTGCAGATTGTTCGCCGTTGATCCTTGTTCGTATCCGACAGTTGGTGCGGAACCCATTTACCATGTCTGGAGACCATACCAATTTCATGGAAATGTCTTTGCACTGTCGACCATGTAGAGCCTAATATATCCACTAATTCCTGTACTCTTAATTTTCAGTCTCGACTAGTCTTTTTAAAGCCTCATTATCACATTCCACAGGTCTTCCACTGCGAGGTCTATCAGAGAGATCAAAGTCACCTGATGCAACGTTGACATTTATTTACTTCCAACATCACCATAAATACCGCAAATATTCTTAGTTGCAACTGTTGCATTCATTCCGGCATGAAGATTAAATAATGACGAATATGCTCTTCGGATGATTGAAAATCCGCCCCTTTAAACCACAGTAATAAAAGAAATTTTAATTGCGCAATATGATTACGGTCTAGGTTAGAAAGTGTTGTAGTACTTCCACTGTAGAAACAAAACTAAACACAATGTAGCGTCAGAAGATAATTGATTACTTATGGATAACCGTGATATTTTCGAATTTATTGAATCTGACAACAAACAAAAACTTGAGACATGAAACAAGTTCACTCCGTTTATTTTACACCATTAGTTGATATTAATACACAAATGACCAACGATTTAACCTCCTACACGACAAGTTTTAGGACATGCAAGTTTTAGATTAGCGTTGCATAATCGTTATTCAAATAATCGGGGTTTTACTGTATCATTATAACAGCTGCATCCTCTCCTTCGTTGAATGAATGCAAGTAATAAGCAGAAAAAGTTGTTAACACAATTGCCGAGGTAATTTCTTGGGGGTAGCTGCCATAAATTTTGGTTTATATAAGGAATTAAACATCACCACTCCTACGGTCTCTCCCTGTATTGTCGAACTGTTAAGTTATATTATCTTCAACTTCGGCGTAAACTTAGGGTGTGAAATTCTTACCTGCTAAAGGAATAATCCAAAACATATTGTCGATCGTCGCTTCTAGTCGCCGTTGTATTTTGGGGTGTAATAAAAACTGGAGAACGTGACAAAGCATAAAAATTGAGTTTAGATGCATTTGAAAATTGAAATGAAGCGTACTGAACAACATACTTATTTAGCCACTCTGAAATAACAACCAAAACAGCTAATTAATCATATAAAGTTCACTTTGAAGTATTTCAAATGAGTTGAATGTCGTTTGAGAACATTTTAAACTGTGTCTGTACTTTGCATATAGAAATACAAGAGAGTTCTTACGTATCGAGGGTATTACGTTACAGTAGCGAACACTGCTCAAAGTATATAAAGGTACTTGTCGTCAATTGACGTGTCACAACTCTAACTTTGTGTTTGTCAATGGTATTTTTAAAATCGTTACGCGGAGACCAATTCATAAATGAATCCTCTTTAGCATATTTACCAATTTTTCTCTCTTGTACGCGGTTTGCATAATGACGCTGATAATTGATTGATTGAAATGAAAGCTACATAATACAACACCTTCTACATAAAAGCAAACAGTATATAATATAGCAATTTTCTATGGAATCAATGTTAAAAAGGTAGCGGAGTGCAAGTCTACGGGGGTTTTCTTTAACGCTGAAACGGTAGGTATTCCTTTTATGTTTTCCACGCGGTAATTTTATATTTTTCTTTGTTATGAAATACGGGAAAACGAAAATATGTTACGTATGTTGGGTTGGGGAAGCTGCTGTACATTTAAAAGATGGAAATTTGATTCTTTTTTCCTGGGCAATTTACTCACAAAAATGTGAATGCCGGATTTGCATATAACTTGTACATCCTATTCACTTACAATTTCAATCATCAAATTATTCCAAGAATATTTTTTCTAATAAATCCATACTTTTAAATTGGGTGTAGATCTTTTTTCGCACGAAAAAATTACGATAATAAAAGGAATTTTCAACGTGGTAATTAAAAATAAAAACCTAACAACAAGAACAAATTCTCATCTCGTTGCTAATATAAAATTCAGCAATATATTCGCTTTAATTTTTTTTATACACGTTAGCAACGGGAACACGTGCATTAAAACTGCTGCTGGATTTTAAAATTGTACTCATTTTTTAATGTAATATTTGCCTTAATTACATTTTTCAATTAATTTCCGCAATCATTATGCTCGAAATAAAAAATAAGGCCCCTTTTAAAATTTTAACGTTGCAGTAGTATGACTAGATTTTAATGGTTAATGGCTCTTTTTAATGTCGAGCTTTATTGTACTTTTTAAGGGCCGTGTTTTAAATTTCATACGAAGCCCCCTAACATTCCCTTAATTGTAACACTAGCAACTAATTAACAGCTTGAAAAACGGAACTTTGATAACCCCCGGCCTCTTATTAAAAATAGCATTCTTTCATAAACATTTGATGTAGAAGCAATTAATATTGTATTTGATTGGAGAACATTTTTCTATAGTTTCTTCCTAAACGTATAATCAAAAAATTACACAAAAAATAATTTAGAATGAAGAAGACGTGGAACTAGGGCAACAATAAAATAGAAAGATTAATCCTTTTTCTTGGGCAAAATTTGGCTAATATAAAATGCCAAATTTGTATACAGACAACTTCCAGGGAATTAATTGGTCGATTTGAAGCGTTGAAGTGTTACGTCGAATGGTGATCATTTTGAACAATATCTGCAAATAATTAATTTTATGAATTATTAACGTATCTAATATTTGTAACTTTTTGTAAGAGTTTTTTTTGTATTTATTATTAATATGATCATTTTCTATTAAATATTTCTTGAATGCAATTTTCGTTTATTCGTTTATACCGTTGCATTGCAAACTCTTCGTACTTCAGTCATAAAGTTAAAAAGATGAGGGGAGCAACTTAAAAAAGTTGGTTTAGTGGAGGTTTCTTGGAGTGTTATTTACTAGAGGTAGTTTAAAAAAGTATATCTTTTAGGAGTATACAAACCATTTTCAACACTTCGCTGGATCGTATATCTCTACAAATAAGGAAGATATCGCTTGTAACATTAAATCTGGGACACCCGGTATAATTCGATACAATTCTCAAGATTCCCCGTACATCAGAACTATAAATCAACTTGTTGTAATAAAAGCTCCAAAAACTGACAATATTTGTTTGTCATCTAAAGATTTTGCTAATTTCAAGAGGAGGGAGTAATTGGAAAAAGCGACTAATATTGTTAGCCGAAAAAATATAAATTCAAATATATAATAAAAGAGGTAGGTTATGTTTTTATAAATTAAATTAAAATTGACCAATACACGGATTTTTCGTTCAAAAAACCATTAAATTTATCTAAATTGGCGCTATATACAAATGTTTTTGAAAAGGTTATGCGACAAAAAAGAATTAAACTAAAAACAAAATAAAATAAACAAAAATATCTTGTAAATATACGCACCCAAACAATTTCACTAACGCATAATATTCATTCCGGAATTATGTCACATATTTAAATGCTTATCTTTTTTGAACAGCCGGAAATTATGTTACTCTCTTTTTAATATAACAATATTTCTTAAATAACAAATGTGAAATGCTTAACACATAATAACAGTGTGTCATGGTCTATAGCTACAGGAAGTTGTGGCCGATGTAATACTATCTATGACTAAGATTACGATAAAATGGCAACGAAAGAAATGTAAATTTAGATTCCGCAAGTGACGTAAGCAATTAGTGATGCAACTTCCATTTATAAATATTAGCTTATCTACTATCACATTATTTATAAACTGTTTCTGACAATCCATTCCATGTTGCTCCTTTGAAAAAGGCTTTTGTTCTCGGCATTTTTGGAAACATTTTCAACAAACTCATTGACACCTGGTGTGTCAATAACAATCTTAAGATGAGTTTTTGAAAAATGTAATGTTGCAACCTACTCACGCAAAGTTTCTAGTAACTAAATTAATTTACAATGACCACATCAGTAGTATTTTATCCTCTACTTAAAAGCTTCGGGATTTTTTTTAATGATGATAAATTGAAGTACATACATACATATATACATAATGCCACAACATATATTTTAGACAATTTCAAAAATCGCGTTTTTCTCTTGAATTTGTGACAAAAAAAATCAATTCCCTCCTATAGAAAAGCTTAATGGATGAGATATGACAAACAAAATGTAGTGTATAATGTCGTATGTCTAGAGCAAATACTGAGAGATTGTAACGAAATTTCAAATCAGAGAGTGTTTAGGTAGAAAATAGCTTACTGGAGATCTTGTTTTAACACCGTAACATCACTCTGGATGAAATGTAAGTCCCTCGCGATGCTGTCTTCTTACTGAATATCCTTGATTTTTACAAGTTAATCTTATCATAAAATGGATTTATATGCGATCCCCCCAAGACCAGCGACTTATCGATTCGAATCTGTAGACTCCACAAACCAGTACTGTTCGAGTGTAAGAAGGGAATTATTTATTTGAATAAAAGAGAATATAATGCAATAACATTTTATTATAACTAATAAAATCGGTTGGAAATTGTTTGTATCCCCTCGTTTATTCCGATTTATGTCCACTGATCAAGATTTCTTTCTATTACACGCGGATTAAAATCATATTTATGTATGCGTATATAAATGAAACGTTCGGAAAGCGAATTCAAGGTTTTAGAGGTCCAATTCAGTGCGAAATTTTATTATCTAAAATAAACATGCCGTACCGGGAATTATGGCACCCCAAAAAGGCGAAATAGTACCTGACTGGCTAGACGTCGTGTCTATAAAAGTACTCTTGCAACAAACAAAGTATAAAGTTTATTAACATCTTGTTTTCTTAGCAATTATCGACGGTCCATATAAATTCCACTAAAACTTTTCGCTTGGGGTTATCGACTAGGAATGGGGAAAATGTCTCCGTTTCATTCTAATTTCATCCAACGTGTTTATCGATTACTTTGGGCTTATAAAGCTCGACCGCCAGGATGTTTTCTCTGCTTGTTTTAAAAAGGGTGCACTTTAAATAATATAACGTGTTGGTGAGGTTATAATGATTTCGAGTGTATGCAGCGAGAAGTCGGCCTCTAAAATAACCTTTAACCATTCAAAAAATTACATCCCTAAAGGTACTAAATTTGCAATGTCCACAAAATACAAACTGCAAAAACCCAAGCTATTTGAATGAAGACTTTAAATTAAAATGTAACGTATATACATTAGCTCACTTTACTTGCTGCAAAGCAATTCCTTTTAATATTTTATTTGATCACCATGGCTCCCTACATGATGTATAAAACTTACCCTCTCCCTCTAACCACCCCTAATATGCGAGAGCTTAGTGTTATATTTATACTCTACCAGAGGTACAATGTAAGACTTCCTAAATGGGTGATTTTGTGGGTACAAAGTGGTCAATGTTCGATGTGCAATAAAATTTGGGACATCCGGTATATTATAAAATATTAATTTACCTGTTTTTCCATTTGATTGAATTAAAATTGTCTCTGTTTCTTCTTCCTTAAATACGTCTTTCTCAACTGGCAACAGTAACATTTTGAATTGTATGCCAATTTTTAGCGTACGATTTTAGAAACACTCCTACTAATTAGTAAAAACATTAGGTTACTCATTTTAGGAGTCTTACATTCTACAATCAAATACCGGCACATTTTTTTATTAATTTTATAAAATTGTTATATATTTTATTCCATTGGAATATTTTTTTTTATTAACACACAACTTGTAAATTTACAAACCTACCAAAATGTAATCATGTAAAACCCAGTAAATAAAACCTTTCTATAATCGAACGTGATATTTTTATAAAAGATGGATTCTAGTTTAGTATAAGTCCGTAATATTCAGCTTGCAGCTAATAGTTTAAGCTACTCAAATTTCAAAAGATACTTCGAATTCTGTAATACATCGAATTGGGTGTCGTGTTTTCGTAACAATGTATAGCCAATCTCAAACTTTCCAATTCATGCACTGTAACAACAACTTTAAACTTAAAAAAAGAATCTCACAAGTAGTACTTGATAGACTGCTTATTACAGCGTTCGAACTGAACCTATTCGGTAGACAAAAAGGAAATTTGTTCTTTCGTCATCTTCATTAAATCATCTTTTTCAATATCAAACAAAAGTGATGTACAAATTTATCAATATTAGTCCTTCTCTGTTGAAGGAGGTGATGCTGTTCTCGATTAAATACTGTCCTTATAGATGGCTATAGGTACATGTAATCCATTTCTTTCTGAGATGTCCTTTTCTTCCTCTCTTACAAACATCTTCATCTAGCAAACTCTTCTTTCATCCAAACGCCAAACAATGTAAGCCACCTTAATCTTTTCATCCTAACTGCTGTACATAGTAATTTTTGACTTCTTGTAAAAATCCATTAGTTCCTTGTTGGTTTTTCGCCTCCATTCGCCATTTTCGTTCTCATATTTCCAATTTTTATTTTAGCAACCCACCGGGTATCTTCGTTTCACTACCTTATAGCACTGCTGGTTGTATAAAGGTTTCATACATCCTCTCTTTCGTCATACTTCTAATCTTGTTGATTTTCAACAGTGTATTTAAACTCCCTATAGTTGTGGCATTGCTAGCTATCTCGATATGATCGTAGATGTCTCGACGCGTTCAAATTTTATGTTTTTTGCCGACACCTTGGATCTCCACATGGCACCTTTATTATCTTTCATTCTCATTATGACCTCCTTGATTTCCCCAACAGATGGATTCTGTGCTTCAATTGCTTTCGGTTGTGTGTTCGATGTTTCCTGGATATTATGTAAAAGCTTAAATAATTTTAAACATTTCCTTATATTTGAAAGATTTCCAAATGAAATGATATTTATGGAAAGGAATCTCTTTCTTTGTATGCGCAATTTTAAGAATGTAATCCTCCGAAGAATGCTCAAATAACAATTGTAAAGAATTTAAAATTTTGCCTCCCAAAAGCACCGTAACTGAGGATTTTAGGATGATTCTTTTAAAATTCAAAATAGCTCAGCTACAAAGAATTTAATTTATCATTTGAAGTATGCTCGAAAATTTTGAAGGGGTTAAGGAAGTTTTCCCATAAAAGGGACAAAGGAAAATTAAAGTAAATAACTCTTTAACGCAGATTTTTCAACTTGTTTCGACAAATGCGTATTTCTGTGGAAATATCAAAAGCTGAGGAATGCGAATCGTTCTCATTTTTCGAGCGCTTCTTGTCTGGGGGAAAATGATAGCAGCAGGTAAATTACAAGAGCAAACAGGATGAACGAGCTGTCAGGAATGCAACACGGAATAAGGTTAAGAAACCGTCAAGAGGATGTGTGAAGTAGAAAAGTCGATCCATTGAAAAGTTTGCTGAGCTTCTTTTATTTAATGCTTAATTTTGATAGGATCGTTTATCCCTCTTTAGCGTTTGCTTTTAAAACAGTATCGATTAAAGAATCTCCCACTTCTGTCGGAAAATTCCTTTGAACATCCACAAATAAAAGCGAATTTATTTTGTCTGAGCGATCTGATATCTCAATATTTTCTTTATTACAAAAGATGTTTGTGAGAACGTCGCTTATGTTATTTTCCTTTTTTTATATATATATTTGCCATATACAAAGGATTTTCTCAAACAAAGGAGAGAAAACATGGGAGATAAAAACGATTTATTATAAAGCAAAAGAAATAATACGTTTGTTTTTTTTCTACCACAATATCAACATTAATTTCCACAGGTTTCTAACATCATGTCACCATATACTTCCGTTCTAAAAACATATACACACCTCCGGGTGTTTTTGAACATCAGCAATACAGAAACAAAGCAATTCTTTTCAAATACAAAACGAGTATAAATACTGGCTTTTGTTATATTTTTATTGGCTTAGACAACAAATTTTAGTACAAATCGAGCAAACAGTTACTAAAACAATACAGTTTTCTTCTATGCCTAAAGCCATGTAAAGGAATTTCAAACAGATGCTGTATGTATATATCAGTTCAGGTTAATTGAGTTTACAAGTTTACAAAGGCAATTTTTTTAACTAGTTTACTGTAGTGCCCGGTCTAAAAGAATTAATTTTATTTTGTATTTAACACTCTCGAATATCCCTACACTATATTTACCACTAAGAAGTGCTTTTGATTCTGTACTATTCTAGCTAAATATTTTACCCCCATACACTATACGAATATTGCAGAACGAGATTTTTTTACTATGTTAAAGTATCCACGTTTACGTTTAATGATTTCCTTAAAAATTCTGGATAATTGGGAAATCTACTGGGATTAATGCTGAGCAGCTGTGGAGGTCACAGCACTATACTTACCAGGACCTCCTCTTCTTGTTGCTTTAAACAATTTTTACAGAACTTGGAGAAATAATTGGGATCATTATTCTGTTGTAGATGAAAATTTCCGCGTAATTAATTTCAGCCGAAATGCAATTGCGTGATGCTAATGCAGATTTTAGACATTTTAATTACAATCATACACATTAATGTGAAGACTTTTTGGCTTAGATGCCTTCCATCTACCTCAGGAAAAGCTCAAGGTGTTATGTTTAAAATTCCAAATTAAAAGTTAAGTAAGTTTATGTGTTTAACTTAGTTCAGAAAAGTTAGAAAGAACGAGAGCATAATAAATTGATAAATTTGGTGAAATTGTGAATGAAACAGAGTCGCCACAAATTAAAATTAAAAATTGATCAGGCTCTCTGCGCTGAAATAAATATTAACTTGATGCTCTCGCAGATGTCCTAAACTTTTGTTTTTCGCACTTGTGAATGTTTTATAAAAAATGATTTGATGTCCATTAACCCCTTACAGTGTGTAAATGAATTACGTTGGCTCTGAACTTATATTTTATGCTTTTAAATAAAAATGAAATCTAAAATCCCCTGGAGGCATAAAATTTATATCTCCTAGCAGTTGGTAATGTTAAAATCCATATAAAACCAACTGCGGATGTGAAAGTATTGTAAAATAAATTGTGGTGCACCTGTTACAGTAACATCAGGTAGAAACATCGACACCTTACCCGCAGAAGAGTTATGTTTGGAGAAAAACAGAAGTCGGATTTTGTAAATGTATTTACAGTTGAACTGGAGGGATATATTTTATGTTGCAATAACGGCACATATGTATATAGCTTTTCCTTTACATTTAAGCTAAATCTCTGAAATAGAAATATAAATGTCTAACCGACTTCAAGAATAATCGTAATTTTCAGAATTTATATTTTAATTTAGTATAATATTCTCAAAAAAGAAACCTATACAACCTAGATGACTTAGTGTAATTGCCAGAAATGAACTTGATTGGTTATAACACTGAACGTCTTAACTGCTCCTATTTTATTCTTATCTTATTATTCATATAAATATCATGATCACACACAGGGAAACGTTTATTTGTGCCAAAGCTGTCCGCCTCAATTATCCGAAATGCAATAACTGTTCTAAATCAAAAGAAATATTTTCTTAGCGTTTGTTTCTCCGCTTAAGAGAAGTATATACTTGCAATAAAATAATTGTATTTCTTTGTTTAAGACATTTGTTAACTTGATTCAAGAAAATCGTGCAGAAAATTTGAAGAAAGCGATTCTTAGCATAAATGGCCGTTATAACACAAAACAATATTTTCTGAAGGATAGTGAATAGTTTTCTTAATACCAGAAAGCATTTAGGCATCGTTCATAAATCAATAGTTTAATTTTCTTAAAATAAAGCATTTATTTACTTAGAATTTTTGAAATGCACCTTGCTTAAAACAGTACGACATATCCGTACATAATGCAGTAATTTATTCACATTGCTTGTAATTTTAAAAAGGCTAAAGTTGCGGTTATCTACAGAATAATGTTCAAACAAAAGTGAACTTAATATGTAGAAGTACACATGAAGAAAGTGCCTAAAAACAATAACCGAGATAATGCTAATAAATAGGTCTTGGTATCGATAAAATCGCTACCAGCATTAACGCTTCTTGCTCCTGGCCACATTGCTCTTGCATCTCTCAGTTTATGGCACTAATCTTCAAAAACATCAACAGAAATATTTTCTGGCGTCATCTAGTGCCAGTAGTTATAGTCATGCCGTCCTAGATAGTAGCGACGGAAGCGGAATACCGATACCATACTTGCCCATACAATGATATAACCTTTAACATACAACGTTTCGTAAACATTTTCAAAAGATACCGGTTAATGTAATATTTTTTTCTTTTTATGACTCTTTTTATGTAGCACGTGTTCTAATTTAACTATAGCTTTTTTTTAATATATAATAAATAATAATGAAAAAGGGATAAATGAACTTCAATATTATCTCATTAATTATTAAACTACGTAAAAATAATCCCTATTTAATTACATTATTAAAGAGATAATGTAACTATACTGTAAAAAACTTTTATTAGTTCATTCACTTGCTCCTAATTTTAATTATTAATTTTAGGTTTTTTATTTCCATTATTGTAATTTTTCTTTTATTGGATATCCTTCTAGCTGGCCTGATGATGTGTTTTTTGAACACGAAACCGGTCGCCTAATTTTTCAATAGAACTAAATATAAATATTCATTTAACCCAAATAAAATTTCAAGAAAGTTATTTTCTTATATTATACATTTTATAGGAGTTTTTTGAATAGAGAGATTTCTGCAAGAAAATCTATTTTCTTGCAAAAAGAACAAACATTGACGTTGTAAACAAACTATATTCAAGCTAATTCCACCACTATAATGGTGTTAATAATTTCGTTAAAATGTAGACATTCAAGTTTAGAATAGCGCCTTGCTTTCTCTCGAAAATAAGACACATTCTCGAAATAATAATAGTAAATTTCGAACAGAATAAAGATAATAATTCTAGGGGATACGTGCATAACGAAGCAAGGTAAAACGTGCATTGTAAAGAACCCAACTCATAATATTAATATTAGAATGGAACGTGCAAGTTGTAGGAAGCTGTTTCTGAAATTACGATGCAAACCATTTTTGTAAATGTACACCCATAAACATCAACGTTGTTGCCGTTGGTTTTTTTCTTTTATCCTCCACTCGCGAAGCTCAGAGGTTGTAAAATAAATAGATTGTTCCGTTCTTAAACCGACTCTGTATGCAGCCATGAATTAATATTAAAAAAAAGGATATCTACGTAGAAAATTGTTTACGTGAACGCATCAGGAATATTTATTAATAAATAGAGATGGAAAAGTGTATGTGTAAACATAAACATGATCTACCATTGGCTGAAAAGCTTCCAGGATTCTTATTTTAAGGAAATCATACTTTTCTTGGGAGTTCAATTTTTCCCTCCTTTGTTACTTCTGGAATTCAATAATAATTTTAGATCGGTTTCTGAGAATGTGATAAGAACTAATATATTGTATTGTTATTTGCTTTACGAGTATCAATTTGCTTCTTGGTACTTCAAAGTAATGCAGTTTTTGGTGAAAAATAACATTGACATTGTTCTGCGTCTAGTTCCATAACCTGGAACAACTTTTGTCCATTTTTACAGGGCACTTAACATCGACCGACACAAGTGATTGCTAAAGAAGTGAACGTCCAACATGGCTGAAATTTTCAAAAGTATCTCAAAGCACCAAGACACCAAGTTATTTAAACATTAATTTATATCTTACGACCAGTTTTGTAGGAGATAAACATTATTACTAGAGCGGGCCAAATTGCGCCATCCAACAGAATCGGAATCAGGCGCAACGGCCGCTTATTGTAAATAGCGTATATGTGAGTCACAGCAGATATGTGATATTTCGAAATTAATACACAAGAGTAAAAAAATAAAAGCTGACGCAATAATAATGTTTAGTAATTAGAGCGGATATATATATATATATATATATATACACGCTGAGTGTTTTTATTTTCATTATGATTTTTTATTTGATTGAAAACGGTATGCGTTGTAAATGGGATGTAATAAGGAAATAACTGAGAAACTGAACGCTTTTTTTATTCTGTTGTACTTAATAATGTAACTGTAAATAAAGATATAATAAATAAATTCTATCCTTCTTAATAATGCGGATAGGCTTGTTTAAAAAGTTGCACCATCAGATAAGTTTCCACATTTGCCTCGGTGAAGGATGTTCGCCGAGACGAAAAAGTGTTCTTATATTTCGAAAACGACCGTTCCACGTCTACCGAAGTAAGACAGGCGTAATTAAAATAATCTTTAGACTTAGTCAAGGAATCTGCAGATGCCCCATCGCACATTTGTCTTAATCTCGTGTAGTCCAGATTCTTTTTTAAAACACTATCGAACTTAGCTAAAACTCGTCCACTTGTTGCATCGTTTATACTGTGTAACAATGTACTAACTTCGTCCACGACTTGCACTGATTCTACCAACGACAATCCAGAATTTTGCAAATTTTCTATCGCGTCTACTAACCCTTTGTAATTGTTGCTAATATTCTTTAGATGTGTTTCAACAGAAATATCGAGAAATCCCTTCTGGCTCATCCTAATAGCTCTAGCTTCGGCAGGGACGAATTGCAAAATAACGGATTTGACTTCTTGAAAATGTTCATTATAATAAAAAGCGGCTTTTAACCACGTTCCCCAACGCGTAAGAATGGGCTGTGGTAGTTCTCGAATACCAGGGCATAACCTGTGGAATGCCCTAGTCCTCTTAGGACTTTTGAGAAACACTTTTTTTGTGTTTGCTATTAATGCATCCACCTCCGGGTAACACTCTCGAATAGTTTGTGCCACAAGATGTAAAGCATGGACTTTACACGTAACATGTAAAAGTCCTTCACACTTTTCTTTAAGGGAACGGCCTACACTACACATTGTTGCTGCACCATCGCTCATGAACAACAACAGTTGACTGGTTGACACTTGAAATTTTTGTAACGTTTCGAGAACTACGGCCGTAATTGCTTTACTAGTACACTGTTTTAATCTTCTGCTGGCTAATAGAATTGCAAAATTTGGTTTAATAGGATCTAATACGCGCACTATTATATTCAAAATAGAATTTTTTTGCAATCTGTCG
The DNA here is from genome assembly GCA_029619315.2 of Dynastes maya. Lineage (NCBI taxonomy): Eukaryota > Metazoa > Arthropoda > Insecta > Coleoptera > Scarabaeidae > Dynastes > Dynastes maya. The sequence goes on along the minus strand of JAROYE020000012.1, from coordinate 1,230,594 downwards.
TCTCATCAAGACATAGCCACAGCTGTTTATCTTTTAATTCGGCTTTAATTCGATTTTCAATGTCCTCACGTATTCGTGGAATATCTCTCCGTAACGCTGTCCGAGATGGTAGTATCCACTCGGTATTGTATGTACCCCAGAATTTTCGAAATGCTTTTTTATCAAGTATACGAAGTGGTAGACCACATACCATAAACGTTAAAAGCAATTCTAATTGAAATTGACGTTGTTGTGACACACCATTTCTTTTATTTCTGTGGTGTGCGCTATTTATATGTCTTTCACAATCACGTTTGCTCCAGCACAGTAGTTTCTTTTTACAAACTTTACAGAAAATTGTACTCCATTGTAGTGTAAATCCACAAATTCACTAAGAAATTTATTAACTTTCGTAGGTAATGGCCGTTTATTTTTAATAGTTACGTTAGACATAATCACTAAAGCGAGCGCACCGGCGCTTGTTTCTAGTATGCCACGAAGTGGTGCAAACGTAACATCTGCAGACTCGTCATTTGTTGATGAATAGAGCGCGTCATCCGTAAATGAATAAGCGCGCTGTTAGTTCGTAGCCGTCGATGAATGAACTTTTTTTTTGTAGTGGCCCACTGTGAACAACGCCCTATTTATCAACGAACACCCAAACTGCAGGTGTATATTTGCGCGTCTTCACGACGTAATAGACAGTGGTTTTGGTCCTCGTCCTAATAATTACATATTTAAATTACCTATGTTTACATACATATATGCGCCCGGCAGCCTGATTGCGAACCTGGCGCGTGGCGCTCTTGGCCCGCTCTAATTATTACCTACCGTTTTTTATAGACTAGGTATTATCAAATGTAAACAAGCAAATTATTTATTTATGGAATTCTTACCTACCCGTTGAATGCTTCTTTCGAAATAACTTCCGACGTCCATAGAAGGATGCTATTTCTCCGCTACTTTCACTTAAATTTGCTAGCGGCAATGTTCAAAGAAAGTTCATAGCAAATCAAGGATATATTAGTTTTCTTTTTGGAATCCGAAACGAAATGAGAAACCCAACTGCCTATATTAGCCTATCTCTTTAATGTAACAATTACCATAATAAAATTAAATTGTTCAATCAATCGAAATACATTTTAGTAATCGTAAAGGAATCGTCAAATAAGAGAACGAGGCCTGCAGCTTTCGAGATGGGTAACGCCTTAGGATCGTATCTCATTTTGAGCCCGTTTTTGCAGGGTTGAAGGACCTTTTACGATCGGAGCAGTGGTCTTATAGTTAACTCCGAAATCAAAGTTGGGGTGCAATGGCGAAATTACAATAAGACGGGTTGAATTAATTAAGTAAATGAAAGCGCTAATTTAGTACAACTAATTTATGATAGTAGTAATATTATTTCTTTTTTAGAGATTATATTAGATTATAAAATACAATTATAGATTGTATTTTATAGAATATTCAGACACTTATGCAGATAAGTGTTTCGTTTAAAAACATAGAGTGCTGCGACGAAATACTCTAAACTTTTGTTTCGCTAAAGATATTTCTAACGAAGTTCTTTGTAAAATATCGTTTTGAGAAAATTACGAATTGATTTATATCTGGTACATATGATCGACGTAACATTGGACAAATTCCATCCCTGTCGGTAATATATCTTTGGTTATTCGGTTTAAACTAAACTATATTTAAGACATTGGCAATGGGATAATTTAAAACATATAGGCAGGTTTGAAGTTTCGCATGAAAATCACGCCATCCGTTTTGCAACACCTGAAACGATAATATTAATGCAGTAATTGGAGTTTTCACGTGAAAATATATTACTGCTTGGTAACACGACTATCATTAACTCGCACATCTGACAGATAAATGACTTTAAATTCGAATGTAAGGCGTTTGCTTAAAAATAAGCGCCCGGTCATCGCAGTACATTAATAGATTATGCCTAAATTATATGTGTACTATGTAACAATTTACATGCAAAATGTATTGAACGCAAAATATGATGTACAACCGGTTTTTTTCGGGGTTTCCAAACTGCGGGGCACCGGTCAGCCGCTTGCTTTGCAATATATCTTCATGTAGAATTTAAAAAATATTTTTACACGGCGTACGTAATGGATATCTACACAGCGCTAAATGACGTATGTTCGGTAAAATACAAGAAAAACACGGGTTGTGTTATTTAGCAACAAAAAAAAGGAACACAGCAATATTATTTTACCAATGAGGCAGTTGTAATTTTGGACACATAGGGAAACCTAATATGGTTTAATGTAGAATGTAATTCTGCGGCACTAGTGATAATATACAGGCTGTTCGATTTAACAGGATCGAGAAAGATTATTTTGAAATTGGTAAAGTCTTACTTTACTTTCCTGATGACCATCCTGTGACCATCCGATGATAAAAATACTTTACTGACATCGTCACCTAATCTCAAGCAATCCACGCAACAAATTTTATTGCTAATTTGAAAGCGTTTGGACGTAGGAATACTTTCTTCGGGATTTGTGATTTTTCAATTTTTTAACAGAAACAGGAGTAATTCGAAAACCACAAAACAGGTTACTTTTATAATCTGGGAGTGAAAAATAACCTTGTATATTTTTCCATTTAAAAAAGTGAATTTTACTGTTTATATCGGAATATATTTTCTAAAGATGCACAATTAACATTGTAGTATGGTAATAAAAGACAGACGTAATATTGCTGCACCCTGTATATAAAATAATATATGTATATGTAAAGTAACGGGAAATTATCAATTTTTTTTTTTTTCGGGAATTGTTGGTAACATATGTTAATTTGGAAAATAACAATAGGATTATCGAAAATTCCAGTGTTTGATGGTATTCTGGCGATGCATTTGCTGCTATTTGTCATTTAATATATTTCCGAGGACTAGAACAACAAACAGCATGCAATTTATTTAAATAAGCTGAAATAAATCTTGTTATTAATGAGAATGGCGAAAAACGCTAGCAAACAGATTATGTTCTCCCCATTTCCGGAATTTTTATATCTGATGGACTGATGGTTTTAGAGTTGAACGTCAATTTCGATTAATACGCGTATTTTATTGTAGCATTTATGGTGGTCGCGATTTTATTTGTTTAAAAAAATTATTTCAATTATTTTTGTCCATTTAAGTCCATTTAAATAAATATAGGCTAATTGCGATAAGAACTTTTTTAGACCAAAATATAGACCAGGCTGTGTATTTCATAGCTTCAGAAAGCAAATTTATTCTATTAATGACGTTAGCGTTTTAAAGAAGCTTGAAATAACGAATTTTGCTTAAAATGTTTGAAAATCGTGAATAACAATAGGCAAATGTGAAAAATTTTAATACAATTTTTCAGATTCTGCAAAATTCGGTCTCTATTCAAGAAAATATTTTTATTTCAAGACATTAAAAATGTATAATATAAGAAAATAATTTTCTTGAAATTTTATTTGGATTAAATAAATATTTTCTTAGGGTTGGAAAATCAAGAAAATCTAAGAGAGAAAAATGTTTCTTCCAAGTAAATCAATTAGTTTTAAGTTCAGAAAATATTATCTACTGTATATTAAAAAAAAACTATAGTTAAATTAGTACACGTGGTAAATAGTAACGAAAAGAAAAAAAAATTACATTGACCGGTATATTTTGAAAATGTTTACGAAACGTTGTTCGTTAAAGTTATATCATTGTATGGGTAAGTATGGTATCTGTATTCCGGTTCCGTGGCTACTATCTAGGACGGCATGACTATAACTACTGGCACTAGGTGACGCCAGGAAATATTTCAGTTGCTGTTTTTCAAGATTAGTGGCATAAACTGATGCCTGAGAGATGTGGCCAGCAGTAAGAATGCTTTCCTCTTCTCATATTGTTTTTGCCGATAACGATTCCATCAATGCCAGGAGCTATTTATTAGCACTGTCTTGGTTAATGTTTCTAGGCACTTTTTTCATGTGTACTTCTACATATTAAGTTCACTTTCGTTTGAACATTTTGTGGATAACCTCTACTTTAGCCTTTTTAAAATTACAAGCAATATAAATAATTTACTGTGTTACGTACGGATATGTCGTACAGTTTTAAACAAGGTAAGCACAATTAGTAATGTGGATATAAATAATGTGCTTTTTAAGAATTCTGCTTTGCTTTAAGAAAATGAAACTATTGATTTATGAACAATACCTAAACGCTTTCTGGAATTAAGAAAACTATTTACTATCCTTAAGAAAATATTGTTTTATGTTATAACGGCCATTTACTTATACTAAGAATCGCTTTCTTATTATTTCCTTACAAGTATGTATATATTTCTCTTAAGCGGAGAAAGAAACGCTAAGAAAATATTTCTTTTGATTTAAAACAGTTATTGATACAAGTTAACGTTTCTGTGCGTGTATTCTACTAAAGCGTTATTATTAATTAACGTTCCTTCATTTCAACTAAACAAATTCATCACAAAATTTGCTGTATATTAATACCATCGTTCTACTTGTGTCTTTCGTGATACCGCATTGAATCACCTCTTCAGCTATAAATTTAATAAAAAAATTCCCTTATTGGTGGTAATTAAAGTTCCTTCTTAGTATATTTCACCATTATTATGCCCGTCGACCAAATCCCATTACATTTTTCTGTTCGAAGATAAAATGCTTCGATGCTGAAGCGACAACGCATTCGATCGCTGCGAAAGTGCTAGACAGCAGCTAGACTTACGCTATTGGAATGACAGGGATGATATTTTAATCTCATTGGATATATTTGTACCACTGCTGCATGGATTTATTTCAATTTTTTTTTAATTTGTTGGAACGTACCAATATTCATTTTTCCAATAATATTTTAGAAGAACAAAAGCGGATAATTCTATTGTTTTATCACGTACAAATCGGGAAAAATTCAACGATATTAATTTGAATAAGTGCATTACAATATATTTTTTATATATTTTTATATTAAATTTTTCATTATACTAAAAATATTTTCCAATCATTGTTAATTGGCTCTTAAATGTGTTCATTGAAAAGAAGAATTTGAACGTATTCATTTTTCAAATTTTGCCGTGTACAAAATGTTAGCTGCTTTGTTTCAATTTTGGAGCCGAGATTGGCTTTAAGGATTTTTACTTAAAGAAATATTATCTAAATTTATTATTGAGTTCTTTAAAACCAAAATTTTCATACAAACACATATATGTTTGTGTGTTATTTGGAAAATAAATGACTACAAAGAAAATTTGAGCAAGAACATCAAATTTGGAACAGATTTGGCAGTATCCATAAGACAAGGGCTATATTTACATTGAACAGACTGCTGTCGTTTTTAACCAATTACTTTAAAATTTGAAAAGCGATACAATTATTGTAGCTGTAGTATGTTTTAAACAATAGTACCTTTCTGGGTAATTCTGAATAGAATATTAACACTTTTTAAAGTTAAACATCACACCTCCACATATACTAACATCAGAAAGGGATGGTCGGTATTTTTATACAATTCTTACAATACTTTATTTAATCCTTTTTGCCTGTCTACCCTTACCGGGTGTAAGGCATTGTGGACTTGGACTGTTAGCTTATGCTCTTCTTACATAGAGTATGCTCGGAAACTCCTGGCACACTTTGTTTTAAGTATTTTAATCACGAACTGTCAAAGTAAATGTCAAATAATTGTTTAGTTGTCATTAGCTATTCATGGTGTATAACTGACATAAGTTTTATAAACTTACGATTCGTGGTTTTGAAATGAGAACTGTGTAAGAACCAAGAACTCGCAAAAAGAATTAGCCACTACTCCGAAAATTCTGCGAATCGAGTCAAGAAAGATGTTATTAGGCATTTTGCGAAAGAAAGAGTGGCCAGAAGGACTATATATAATGTTTTGTCAGGCTATGAAGTACGTAAATCTGCAATTTATAAATCGGGAGGAGGAAGGCCAATATTTGTAAGAAATAAAACGTTATTGTCTCGTGTTAAAGCCCTTTACAAAAAAAAGCGGCTGCCCTGTTGAATATATCGCCTTCATATTTACATGAAGTTAAACCTTGATGTCTTTTGGAATTTCCTTCGTTCCCAGAAACATATCTTTTATGCTAGCCTCCATCCTCTGATATCATTGATTTGACTTGCCTCCACATTTCTTTGTTTACGAAAAAGTGATTTTTAATGGAACTCCCATTTCTAGATCGCACTTGTCTTGTTATTTTGTGTATTTCTTCTTTGTAGTAATTATTATACATTATTACGCGTAAGCCCGAGGTGGTGCTTCTGAAGATATGTATTCGCCAAATTTTGAGCAAGGAGAACTTACTCTGAAAGTTGTGAGCCTAGGATTTGAACTCGGCACCCTGAAACTGGTAGCGGAGCGTAAACCAAAACACATGGGGTGCGATCTCTTAAAAGCAATTTTTTTTTTAGTTTCATTTGGATTTTCTTTGACTTCGCGTTGAAATCGATTTTGATTTCGAGTAATAATTGCTAATCTTTTTTATTAGATTAATGGTTCGGCAATATGTATGTATATTCTCGAAAGAAAAAAAATATTTAAAGTTGAGAATGTCATTCTGTTCAATACGCTAATTTAAATCTGCGAAGATAATTTTGCCCATGACTAACACCACAAAATCCTCTGAATTATTGCAATCAAAATCTTCGCTTTCGTGTCAGCCTACTTCTATGCTTTCTTATCGCGGCGCTTCCATTCTGCATTAGCGCTGCAACGCAACAAGAAAGAAAAGTGAAAAAGCGAGAGACCGAGCCAGAAAGAGACGGAACTAGAACGGGTAAGGTGAATTGATTCCAAGAATGGCTGGATATAATATTTAGCAAGAACGTACAGTGTGTATATAGTTGGTAATACACTCGCTGATGCACCAATTTCGCGACATGCCAGGATTCGGTGGAAATTTCTTTAGTTTTTATTTAGTGGCAGATATTAAGTTGAAAACGAGAATTTGCAACGGCCATATTACAATAAGATAACACCATTCGTCCTCGTACGACCGCAATTACCTGCACGATATCCGCTATAATTGACAGCATGCCAAAGCGACTACGGGGCATGTTGTAAGCCACTTCGACAGCGCGTTGGACTCACAAGATGCTCGACTGAATAATTTATTTATTATTGTAGATATTTTCCCCGCGTAATTGCCGAAATCTTTTTTATCCATTCGAGAATACCTTTTCCCTTTCGATATTTTGCGTTGGTGGTCTCCTGTAATACTTAGTAATTGAAGACAATACATTACAACAAACAAATTCAAGAGTATTCTTTCACTTTTAAACACCGCTTGCTCTCCCTGCTATCTCTGCTCCATTCCGGAAATAATTGATATAATTAATGAAAAGATTCCTAGTGATCGTCAAAGTTGTCAAGGAGCTATTTTTATCAATATTCAAGTTCCTAACAATGTTAAAAGGAGTAAAATAACTTTTCATATATGTATATTATTCAGTTTTAACGCATTTAGAGTACTGTATGTCATCGGCAACAAGATGGTAATCATCGTGTCGTTCTTATTTCTGTTAGATGAAAAGAATCTATCATAGCTTATATTCTTGCGAAGGCAACGCTCATTTATCTTCATTTTCTCAGAAAATTTAAACAGGAGAGAAGAAAGGTTTTGGAAATAAGTTTTATAAAATTCAATGAACATCTGCGTATTTATATTAATAAATGATGAAGAGAGCCCTTCACCATACAAATACTATATTTTCCGATAAAATACATCAATAGATATTTTATCGTCCTTCTGCAAGCAGAGAAATGGTTTATTGCATCAAGAAAATAGATTTTCTTACAAAAATCAGTCTCTATTCAGGAAAATATTTTTATTTCAAGACTATAAAAATATATAAGAAAATAATTTTCATGCTGGATTAAATAAATATTTTCTTTGGGTTAGAAAATCAAGAAAATCCAAGACAGAAAATGTTTCTTTCAAGTAAATCATTTAGTTAGTTAAGTTAAGAAAATATTCATATTAAAGGTAGAATACAAAAAAAAAGTTAATCTAGATCATTTTTTTAAATCTCAGTAATCAACTAAAACAAAACCTTGCTAAAGGGGATTCAGTGGCAAGAGGAAACATTATCCAATCCTTCAAGAATGGTTAGTTTTAAAATGTGGTCCTTTGCTTCAACTGTGATACCTAAATACAAAGCTTTGTGATACCTCGTGTCGCTGAATTTATTTTGGAAGCGGTATATTTAGCCAAATTAATTAAGTATATTAAAAGTAATTCCCGGACAGGATTATCCGTTGTATCTCCTATTACGGAGGGACATATTTCCTGCAACAACGATATCGTCTAGGCGTTTTAACAACTGATACATTCACTGTGTGTGTTTGATGTTATTAAATACATTTATTCGTTATTTTGCTACATATTTAATAAATTTCTCCTCATTCTGGAAGTAAATAGAGGCTATAACACAAAACAATATTTTCTTAGAGGATAGTAAATAGTTTTCTTGATTCCAGCCAATTTCTGCCTTATGGAGGAGTATCTCCTAAAGTACATAAACCTTGAACATCCTTTAAACACAAGAGTTGAATAGTGAGATTTATTGATTGTAGCTCCAAATTCATTGCAATATATGCTATTTTTTGATAACTTCTTCTCTAACTACATTTTTTTTGTTTTTTAAGGAAAACGGTTCTTTTACAGCCACATTAGAATACGAGAAAGTAGCACAAAAAAGAATAGAGGGTATTTCACAAAAAAATTGAGGCTTTTACGTATTTCTATGCGTACGTAATATTTTGTTAATACGTTTTTGACAAAAGTTGGAACTATTTCTTTCATTTCAAATATACCAAGTATTATTTAAATAAAGCCTATTAGACGAGATATATTATTCAAGTTCCTACAGGAGAAGGGAGAATTGACGCCCCTACTAAACCGTTAGGCAGATTTATTGTAACTTGACATCGTCATGAATAAATAATTTTTTAATTGCCGAAGCAAATTCTTCTTTAAGCATTTTGACGGCTTCATATTTAATGAGTCACCCTGTACCACCGCCACGATCACCACCATGCCGAACGGGCAAAGAAATAAAAACGACTGAAATACGAGGTACTAAAAAGCAGAAAAGAATCGCACTGTAAAGCGTAGGGCTTAAATTTAAAATTGCAGAGTGAATACACAAAACGTCGTAAATTATATGCAAATTGTGCGTATGATGTCATTCTCTTCAATGAAATAATACGAGGAACCGATCGTAAAATACGCATTACAAGTCACATAACTCCGTTCTCGGCCATCGTTCTTCGATTCATGGTTTATAAAAAAATTATTAATCATAGCCGGTAACATTGTGCCTGAACTGATTAGTGTGTATTACCTCGTTTTTCTCTCGAATATCTCGAATAATACCATTGGTGACGCTTGTTACTTCATCTTTCCTTTTCAATACGTTTTCGCTAAAGGAAATAAACTTTTCATGGTTACAATTTACAAAATTACACTTACCCGAATGAGAAAACTAAAATAAAACTGCATTCTTCGAAATATATAAAACTTTTGATATGTATGTATAACACCGCTTTTAATGTCAGTTTCAAATAGATCTTGAATTTTAACGCGTATAACTATTATTACAGACAATTCGATAACTTTTAAGACATTTTTAAGTATTGCCTGCAAATTGCTAAAAATCGTAAAACGCTATATATTAAAAATAGATCATTGAACGATCTTTTCGTTTCTTTTTATTTCGAAATATCACAGCCTGCTAAATAGGCTCAGCGGAAAGAGATATATACAAACTTGCCCACAATAATTCGCAAATATCGTGTGCAACCAATTTATGTATCTGTATACATAAATTGGTTAATTTATAAAATGAATTCTAGAATATCAGATATAAATGTCGACAAATCAAATAATATCATGAAACTATGAACTGGTGAACGATATTGCTTAGTTCATTTAAATATTTAGGACGATGACCTAGAACAGACCAAAAAATATGCGTAGTTTATTGAATAGCTAGTACATCCGGTTATAAAAGCTATAATAAAAATTGTACTCACATTTACAAACTAAAACAATTCATCCCATTAACAGATTTAAACAACTCAATAATTCTTTAATGAAATATAACATATATAATATTATATATATAATTAACATACAAGCTTCAACAAATTCTCTATTGAAATGTGATATACATACATACAATATCTTAGGGATATACAATCTGATGCAACTTGGATAAGACCCTTACGCAGTAATTTTAAAATAAATTAAATTCAGCAATATTCTCGTATAAAAACCTAATCCGTTTTGAATTTATGGTGGCTATAAATTTCTCAAGAATAATCTGTGGTACTTTGTAAATTAGGGTATAATTATAATGTAGTTATAAGCGCTTAAGTACTAAGAATTTCCCGATGCAATTAAAATCATGTATGTAATAAATTTCGTCATCTCAATGTGGATGTGTGATTGCAATTTTTGACGTGAAAAAGTGCATAGTAATAATTGCCTTAGGCGAGATTTTAGAAAAATAAAGAAATAAGCTAACAGATTAAAATTTCTATACAAAATCAAAATAAATACATTGGCATATTGGCATCTATGAAATTCAATAACATATTTTTGCATATAATGCAAATAAATGATTGAAAACATAGCCTTCAATACGCAGAATGTCAGAATTTATTTTGATATGGTCCACATACGATTAACTAGATGTAAAAATATACGAATTTAATTCATTTTGACGTAGTTAATTTAATTTAAAACAAAAAGCTTTCACATCTATAATACATCCGACAGTGTTTTTTAATAATACTATTTTATTTTAGTACGTATTCAGTACAAAATTGCCTTTTTTTCTTGTTTGAATACATATTTAAACTAATGTCTGTTACATATACAAGTTCCTGTTTAAAATACACAAAAAATTTGACTTCAAATACATAATAAAAAGAAGGAAAAGTGGCTTATTATTTTTACATAATTTTTAATGAAATTAAGTTCTTTGTATCATTGAAAAGAGATAGTACTGCAATTTTAGGAAAATTTCTTCTTAAAAAAAATTAAAAAACATATTTCGATTTTACATTCATACGATTACGAAAAAATTTAGATAGTGAATATTTAAAGGCAGCATTTTAATAATTTATTTTGTCTTCAATCCATTTGCATCCCGAAACAAAGCAAATTTTTTTAATAAAGACATGTTGTTAACTGTATATAACGTGATTTCGCATATTGTATAGGGACAAATAAAAGATATTCAGGGCGAGTCGTAAGGAACGGACCAAACTCCATGAGTATATTGTGCACGTGAAAATAATGTAAAAAAACTCATATGTTCTTATCCGATTTTAATTTGTTTCAACTTATAGCGAATAAAATAACATTTCATATATTAACATTTTTTTAATACCTCAATTGACCTCTAAACATTTTATGCTTTGTCTACGAAGGATATTTTAATTTTATTTAAGAATTTGCACCATTTACAAGAGCACTAGTTAAAATTTTTTAATTACACCATAACTAGAAAACGAATCTCATACTCACCTTGTATGTACGTCGTAGTTTCACTAGTTTGCATTGAAGAGTACAATCCAGTGCAAACTAGCTTTTGGATGCTAAAATACTCGATGGAATTCATGTTTTAAGTACTAGAATGGTTTAAAGTTAACTATTTTTTTTTATTTTTTGACACACATACACGAATGTATTCGCCAATTGAAGTTACTCGATACGTGCTAACATTTTACGCTTTATCTAAAGTACTTATTGACATTTCACAACGGTTTTAAAAGCTTTCGTAACAAATGGGTATTTAATCCTGGCAAAGGTTACTCTTAAATGATTAAATGAATAAATTAGAGACACCAGGAGCTATTTTGCAAAACAAAAAAAAAACGTGCGAATAGTTCGAAGAGAATATTTCCAAAATACGATTAATTAAATGTAACTGCACTAAGAAGCAATTGCGAAATCACTTTAAAAATGCATCGATATACCGGTTCGATTGTCAAAGAATTTCCAACAATTCCATGGAAATGGAACAGCTTTTATTTATCGATAATCTAGGATAATAAAGTCAAGAAATGGGTCTATAAATTAGGAAGAATAATGTAAGTCGAATGTAATTTACAGCCAATGTTCTGCGTAAAATTGTCAGTCCTTAATTAAATAACGGATCCCCGAGCTTGTTTTGGAAAATTGCAAATCACACTGTTATACGCAATTCGTTAACTGCTAGCATATCATTGGTAACAAAGTTCTGTAACAAATGCGACGTTTTTAATAATTCATTTTACTAACAAATTATCGTATTAGCTGTTTGTATCCCGGAGAAAATAACGCTTCTGAATAATTAATTTCCAAATAGTACGCCTGTGTTTTACACGGGACAGAAAAAAAAAACATTTAACCTGATTGAAGGATAAATTCTAATTAGGGCCAAACAAAATATCACCAACTACTGTTTAGAAGCAAATCCAGGTCAAGGTCGACATGGTACCTGCCTCGTTTTGGGGTTGAAATATAATCTCTTTACTGATTACATTTATCAAGTATAAGCTGATATGGAATCACAGAAACGCAGAACAAAGAAGTAAAAGCTCTTTTAAGCCTAATTACCCGTAGAATTTTAAGCTTAATTCTTAACCATGTAATGGAATTAAAATATAGGGTTTCTGGCCACTTCTAACATAACATTTCCCATCTCTTTCAAGCGTTTACGCATATTGTTTTTTTAAAGTTATGTAAATTTGATTAAATGTAAAAGGTTATTAGCATCACCTTTAAAGAACAAGTTGTGAAAGTAAATATTGCGAGTGAACCTGTGTGAAATTCTTAATGTAACAGTTACATAATTCACACGGCAGAATGAAATTCTACTAAGAAGAAGCAATGTTTCGACTACTTGAAGGAAAAAGACACTACAACCAAGACAATGTACCAGGGAATGGCTTGTAGGCGTTGGTTTTATTTCGCATTTTAGTCCACAACAACCTGATCCTTGGACGTTGAAAACAGAAACTGGATTAATAGAGAAAGTATCTATTGTATTCGTTCTTTTCATCGATATGAAAAAGCATCGGATACAATAGCCACATCGAGATTAATACAAACAAAATAAAGCTTTGCGGAATTGCTGACGAAGTTGAACAATTGATAAAAGCTAACCTACAAAGTGGAGTACAATCAAAAAAAAAACTTAACCAAAGTAAATAAAACGGAAAGTGAGGCGCAGTATATACCCGCAGAGAAACGTTTACTTGTATCAAAGCTGTCCGCATTAATTCGAGACTTTACTGTTTCAATTATCCGCAATACAATAACTGTTTTCAATTTAAGAAATATTTTCTTATCGTTTCTAGTATATACTTGTAACGAAATAATTGTATTGTAATTCTTTGTTTAAGACATTTCTTAACTTAATTCTAGAAAATCTTGCAGAATATTTACATTTTTTTAAAGATAGTAAATTGTTTTTTTAGGTATTGTTCATAAATCAATAGTTTCATTTTCCTAAAATAATTTTACTTAAAATTCTTGAAATGCTCACTATTTATAATCCACATTATTAATTGCACTTACCTTGTTTAAAACAGTACGACATATCCGTGCATAATGCAGTAAATTATTCTAATTGCTTGTAATTTTAAAAAGGCTAAGGTAGAGGTTATCTACAGAATAATGTTCAAACAAAAGTGAACTTAACGTAGGAGTACACATGAAAAAAGTGTCTGGAAACAATAACCAAGGTAATGTTAATAAATAGCTCATGGTATTGATGGAATCACTACCGGCAAAAGAATGTGAGAAGCAAAAAGCACTAACGCTTTTGTTCCTGCCCACATTACTGTTCATCTCTCAATTTATGCCACTACTCTTCAAAAACAGCACTGAAATATTTCCTGGCGTCACCTACTTTCAAGAGATATAGTCATGCCGTCTTAGATAGTAACTATAGAAACCGGAATACAGATGCCATACTTACTCATACAATCATATAACCTTTAACGTACAACGTTCCACAAACATTTTCAAAAGATACCGGCGAATGTAATATTTTTTTCCTTTTTTAACTTAAAACTAAATGATTTACTTGAAAGAAACACTTTTCTGACTTGGATTGTTTTGGTTTTCTAACCCTAAGAAAATATTTATTTAATCCAAATAAAATTTCAAGAAAATTATTTTCTTATATGAAATATTTTTATAGTCTTGAAATAAAAATATTTTCTTGAATAGAGACTGATTTTTTCAAGAAAATCTATTTTCTTGATAAGCTGCAAACAATTTATACATCCACATTTTAGACTTTTTAGAATTATTAATTCCTTCAAATATTTATCTATAATATTTTATATTTGCCAACGGTTGGAGAGAACTTGATAACAAACAATTTCAGAAGTGTCTCAAAGAAAACCTGTTTCAGTTTCTACTTGCATATCGGATATAAATAACTTACCAATCTTGCATATTCCTTAACCTTTCATCTAAATTCAAAACCCTATATCTATATATAAGTAAATCAACTGAAAAAGAGAAAGAATAAAATAGTAACAATAAATGTAAAAAAAAAGGAGATACAGTAAATAAACGGACTACCAGAAAGATAAAAGAAAGTCGCCAAAACGCCACCTCCCACGTCAGTGGTTAGCTCACAAGCAGGAGAACAATGCAAAAAATTACGTAGAAAAAAAACGCTGAAATCAACAGGCATTCTTCGCATTCCTTTACCTTATTTTGTGTTGTCTCTATTACGTACACATATTCCGGGTTTTTTTCTGTATACAGGTTAAAGAAAATCTGTAAAAATGCGAGTAAATGAATGTTTTCAAAGCAAAAAAAAAACATAAGGTAGTTTGCGTTCGCTAAAAATAACTTAAATTCCTAACCAGCATTTTTATAACAAGAAAAAAAAATCGCTGTGAGTATAAATATTGGGATAAAACACCCTAAGGTATAAATAATTATTAGAATAACATTTAAACAAAATTTTGTTGAGGTTGAGGCTGTTGGTTCAATAGGTCATTTTTGTGTGGCAACTGATAAACATTCTGCAATTAAACAGAAATACTATGGACAATGAAGTGCAAAAATATATTCTGTAACTATTGTTATCCAATCACCTTAAGCTTGTTTTTAACTTAATCAGGTTGGGTTTTATTTTACAACGATGTTTTTGTTGATAGGTTAGTACACTCGAGTGTAATAACCACCATTTTCACGAAAGGGCCGTAATATTTATAGCCGGTTTTCCAAAGAGTCGTCTACGTTAGAGTTTTCTACATATTTTATTTTCTTCAGAGCTTTAAAAGTTTTTCTCCTTGTTCCTTATATTGATTGATTTTTGACAACATTTTCATCTGGTGTTTAATCAACAATATAATAATACTTTACTGGTAAATTTTGGGAAACCTTTCGAATTATTCAGTCAGTGTTACAAGTGATATCTTATTTGTAGAAATATAAGGTCGAGCAAGATTTCGTCGAAAATGGTTTGCGGAACCCTAAAAGATATACATTTTTAATCTACCCCTAGTAAGCGTACCGAAGTAGTGTTATAAAATCTTTAAAATGCCTTCTAATTTTTCTCCAAATGAATGTGTCGATATGTTCTTAATTTATGGAGAGTATGCAGAGCGATTTCTTAATTCCTCGTGTTGAAGCTAAAATGCGAACGGGTTTATTCCCATCAAATTTAAAACATTCTCATCATGTACCAGCAGTTATAACAGAAGAAATGCAAATAAATGTACTGGCTTATGTTGGATTGAATCCATACTTCAGTTAGAGCTGTGGCAGAAGATATGGGAATAAGTAAATCAACAGTACAGAGGATACTAAAGTTTCACAAATATCATGCTTTTAAAATTTACTTGCTACAAGCATTAAGGCCTACAGATTTTAAACGGAGACAAGGATTGACGCTGTAATGCAAGTAATAAACGATGATTCCACGATTACCATTAACATTTTGTGGACTGATGAGATGAATCGCCATAACTGCCATTACTGGGCGGGATCTTTGTTGGGTGCGTGAGATTCATTTTCAGGATATGGGATGTCAACATTTGGTGCACTGCCCGTCTTTGTGTTACAAAATTTAGTTCTTCGTTAAATAATTTAGTTATTTCATTTCAACAATTAGAATTTAAATTTATTGCACGCGGTTGTTCAAAAGAATGATAAATAGATATATCAGATTCCTCAAATAAATGAGTAAAGGTCATTTGCATTACGATTTACCGTTATTAAAAATTGCGAATAAATATTTTAATTTTCATGGTTTTATGTTAAACCTAACACTCGTCCGAAATAACATCGCTTTGGAATTTAAATAATTCAATAAACCTATACTCGACACTATCGATTAAATCCCATCCGTTGTGCCTGTGTAGTGGTCGGCCAATTTTTAAAATAACCGCAGGTAAAGCGTCAAAATTACGTTAATTTGAATACATTACCAGAAAGAAAAAAAAACAACAGCTAATATATATTACAGTAAGTGTTCTTTGTATGTGTTATATTTAATAACTAAATTAGTTGTTATTCTGCCTATATTACTAGTTCGCCTGTTTGTGAGCCACATTTCAGGAACCAAGAACTGTAATTATGGGCCAAGATTAAAGCTGATATTACCATACATCGCACAAAAACCTTTATTCTCTTTCTTTGTGGTAGAAATGGACCATATTATAGCTCCGCATCGCTTACCTATATGTAAAAGTAAAAAAAGGCAATCTGAAACTGTTCGAGAGGTCTATTCAGGTACATGCATCGTGTCCATACTAAAATTCTATGGGTAAGGAAAGGGTTTGGTAACTCTTAACTCGTCCAACAACTTCGGATCTTTTGATTCAAATAGCAATTACTGTAAGCCTAAGCGAATTGTTGCAATCGAAAGCATTTGTATTATGTAATTCGGAAAGGATTTATCCACATTAGCCAAGTTTACATTGAAAAAATCAACAAAGAAGAAACGATTTTAAAGCAAGTTTCTGATGGTTGGACGAGTTTCAAAAAGGGAGGGTGGGTCTTCGTCAATTGAAGGGACAAGTGGATGAAACCACATTTTTCAAAAAATCTACTCTTTGTTGTAATGAATAAGTTTAATGAAAACTCAGATGTTTGACCAATCCACAACTCCTTACTAATCAAACAAACTGCATTTTAACATAATCATTAGAGCGGGCCAAGAGTGCCACGCGCCAGGTTCGCAATCAGGCTGCCGGGCGCATATATGTATGTAAACATAGGTAATTTAAATATGTAATTATTAGGACGAGGACCAAAACCACTGTCTATTACGTCGTGAAGACGCGCAAATATACACCTGCAGTTTGGGTGTTCGTTGATAAATAGGGCGTTGTTCACAGTGGGCCACTACAAAAAAAAAGTTCATTCATCGACGGCTACGAACTAACAGCGCGCTTATTCATGTACGGATGACGCGCTCTATTCATCAACAAATGACGAGTCTGCAGATGTTACGTTTGCACCACTTCGTGGCATACTAGAAACAAGCGTCGGTGTGCTCGCTTTAGTGATTATGTCTAACGTAACTATTAAAAATAAACGACCATTACCTACGAAAGTTAATAAATTTCTTAGTGAATTTGTGGATTTACACTACAATGGGAGTACAATTTTCTGTAAAGTTTGTAAAAAGAAACTACTGTGCTGGAGCAAACGTGATTGTGAAAGACATATAAATAGCGCACACCACAGAAATAAAAGAAATGGTGTGTCACAACAACGTCAATTTCAATTAGAATTGCTTTTAACGTTTATGGTATGTGGTCTACCACTTCGTATACTTGATAAAAAAGCATTTCGAAAATTCTGGGGTACATACAATACCGAGTGGATACTACCATCTCGGACAGCGTTACGGAGAGATATTCCACGAATACGTGAGGACATTGAAAATCGAATTAAAGCCGAATTAAAAGATAAACAGCTGTGGCTATGTCTTGATGAGACGACAGATTGCAAAAAAAAATCTATTTTGAATATAATAGTGCGCGTATTAGATCCTATTAAACCAAATTTTGCAATTCTATTAGCCAGCAGAAGATTAAAACAGTGTACTAGTAAAGCAATTACGGCCGTAGTTCTCGAAACGTTACAAAAATTTCAAGTGTCAACCAGTCAACTGTTGTGTTCATGAGCGATGGTGCAGCAACAATGTGTAGTGTAGGCCGTTCCCTTAAAGAAAAGTGTGAAGGACTTTTACATGTTACGTGTAAAGTCCATGCTTTACATCTTGTGGCACAAACTATTCGAGAGTGTTACCCGGAGGTGGATGCATTAATAGCAAACACAAAAAAAGTGTTTCTCAAAAGTCCTAAGAGGACTAGGGCATTCCACAGGTTATGCCCTGGTATTCGAGAACCACCACAGCCCATTCTTACGCGTTGGGGAACGTGGTTAAAAGCCGCTTTTTATTATAATTAACATTTTCAAGAAGTCAAATCCGTTATTTTGCAATTCGTCCCTGCCGAAGCTAGAGCTATTAGGATGAGCCAGAAGGGATTTCTCGATATTTCTGTTGAAACACATCTAAAGAATATTAGCAACAATTACAAAGGGTTAGTAGACGCGATAGAAAATTTGCAAAATTCTGGATTGTCGTTGGTAGAATCAATGCAAGTCGTGGACGAAGTTAGTACATTGTTACACAGTATAAACGATGCAACAAGTGGACGAGTTTTAGCTAAGTTCGATAGTGTTTTAAAAAAGAATCCGGACTACACGAGATTAAGACAAATGTGCGATGGGGCATCTGCAGATTCCTTGACTAAGTCTAAAGATTATTTTAATTACGCCTGTCTTACTTCGGTAGACGTGGAACGGTCGTTTTCGAAATATAAGAACATTTTTTCGTCTCGGCGAACATCCTTCACCGAGGCAAATGTGGAAACTTATCTGATGGTGCAACTTTTTAAACAAGCCTATCCGCATTATTAAGAAGGATAGAATTTATTTATTATATCTTTATTTACAGTTACATTATTAAGTACAACAGAATAAAAAAAGCGTTCAGTTTCTCAGTTATTTCCTTATTACATCCCATTTACAACGCATACCGTTTTCAATCAAATAAAAAATCATAATGAAAATAAAAACACCTCAGCGTGTACATATATATATATATATATATATCCGCTCTAATTACTAAACATTATTATTGCGTCAGCTTTTATTTTTTTACTCTTGTGTATTAATTTCGAAATATCACATATCTGCTGTGACTCACATATACGCTATTTACAATAAGCGGCCGTTGCGCCTGATTCCGATTCTGTTGGATGGCGCAATTTGGCCCGCTCTAATAATCATTCAATAAAAGATACAAACTAAGCCTATTAAAATCTAATTTATTCAGAAACATAACTCCTTCATCCACCTACTCCTTCAATTGTCAGTCGTTCAGAAAAAATTATCTTATTCCATCAAATACTTTTAATAAAAATTGCAAAAACTGATTTATTATTACAATGAGGTGGTCCTAAAGCGGTTTCCTGCGCTGCGGCCGCACGACCTATTGTGCCCTCTGATTAATTTTTTAATCCCGTAGGACTTCCGTAGTCCGTAAAAGGTCCAAAATTTTCTTCGGCTCTATATTTGAGAGCTTTCCCGGGTCTACCTTTGCCCCTAAACCACTGTGCCTTGTGCTGTTGTATGCTTCACAGTGGCTTGTGAGGTGAGGAGTTTTCTCTTCCTCACCGCATCCTCTACATAGTGGTTCAGAAACTAGTCCCATGTATTGCAGATACTTCTTTAGCGGACAGTGTTCGGTTGCGACGCCCGTCCACGTTCTAACTTCGGATTTGATCATGGCCTGCAATTTCCCCCTTTGAATGTAAAAAAATGATTTAATACCAGATCACAAAATGTACCAATGCCTTTGGTACTCATCAAGGTGAAATTGCTAATTGCTGGAAAGACAAATAAACCTAGGACATTTAGGAGGAGTCTTTTAAAATAAGGGATGGGTTACAATGGAAATAGTGCCATGATTTTTTGTGCCTGAAATTAAGAGGAAAATGAGGGATTCGAATTTGCCTCCGTAAGAGTATTGGGAGAACATATTAGAAGGAATTTTGATGACAGCATGTAGATGGGAAGTATCGCTCCATGTGCTTGTTTCTTTTTCCGATATTACCTTTGCCAATGTAAAGTGGTTTCTTCGACATAACTTTAGCTATTCTCAGCGCTGTATTCAACGATTTTTGAGTGCTGGTAAAGAGCTATTGACCCGGAGCAATGGGTGTATCTCGAAATATAAATTGTAATCTTCAAATATATTCGTTCAATAGGCGAAAACACCCACTGCATACTTTCCAGAATCTTTGAAATGCTTTGCGTTAAAAGAACCAACCACCGGAAAAGGAAGTATTGTATAAAAGTGAAGTGCCGTACAAGAGGACTCTTGAACATACACAATCCGAATACGACGAATTCGAAATCTCGCTATTACCTCATTTCGCATCGATTTTTTATTTCCATCTTCTTTGGAAGTACCGGCAACGTTTGAGGCCACGTTTCTTCTATTAGATTAGCTAAAATGTCGTATTAATAAATCTATTATGCTTTTGTTTGATCGGCAACGAGAATAGTTTCTATCTGACATAAATAGTCCATTAATAGCGTAAAGAATTTTTTTTATTCGTCCTACACAAAACCCAAACGGATTTCTTCTGCGCGGTTTTGTATTGTGTAACTTCTTCTCGGCATGTTTTGCCCTCTCCTTTCAACGCATTAGCTGGTGCGTAACCTCTAGTAAGCTTTCCTATATTTTAATGCCGAGAACAAAAAGCAATACAGATTATGCCGTATTAGACCTTGAGCCTAGGAGCAGTAATAATTTAAAACGAGTTTTGCAACTATATACAATATCTAAGTAGATAGATGTACATACGTATGTATATATGAACACTCTAATTATTCCAATACGGTTCTATTTATAGGAACCTCAATAAAACACATATTAATAATATGGTTTACGTATTATAATCATTACTGATCAAAATTTCTTCTTGATGACGTCTTCGTGTGGTTCTGCATAAGTAGAAAATAAGCTTAGAAGAATATTCGGCAAATAATTGAGATAGGACAAAAGCAGTTATGGTTTCGTATAGCAGCGGTTCCCAATCCTTTTGAATAACGAAAAAGCTAAAAACAAAACTAACTGATTCTTAGCTAAACTTAGGTTAGATTTGAAGAAACTCTTAATGGGATATTTGTGCCTGTTTAACGGAACAAAGAAATCCAAAAATTGGTTCGATGTCTGAATGTTTGAGTCTTAGAATCTTTAAAGAAAGACCCCCAAGAAAATCAAACCGCAATTTATTCAAAATTTGCAGTGAAAGACCTTCATCTCATTTCCTAAAAGTTATTTACAATAAAATATTTCTTTAAGTGACTGTATTTACAAGTTTAGCAATCAGAACTTAATTCACGTATCGAAAACAAAATGATTGTAAAATCACATCTTCCACTTACGATTTCAAATCTCTTTCATTTCACTATATAACGTCATTCAATTTCCATAGATCTGAATAGAACTGCCTCATTTAGATTTAACGTCTAGCTCCTATCGTTACTTAAAAGAGTGTCCTTTATAATCTAAACATTTTAATTAGCAGCAAAAATTTCAAAACCTATTATTAATAAGTACGGTCCATTTCAATGGTAGTATAGATATCGTGATCAATGAACAACATATTCCTTTTGGAAGTTATCGTATCCGTAATAGAATTGTTAGGGAAATTTATCAATAAACAGAAAAATGACTTTGATATGTTACGTCTATATAGATAACGCCTGACAGGTCTAATAAGGCGCATTATATGCTATTAGTGAGGCTATTTTAATATACCGTGAAATCGAATGAGAATAAGTCGATATAATATCATAGATAATTTTATTACGTATTTCATTCAGAAGTAAGGATTTAAAAACAAAATCCCCAATCAATGATATTCGTTTATAAATCCAAAAAATTATTATTTTCGAACGCATAATTTAACCTTATAACGTTAGGAAACTTAATTACGTTATGTATCTATCTCGTTTAGGT
Source organism: Dynastes maya (assembly GCA_029619315.2). NCBI lineage: Eukaryota > Metazoa > Arthropoda > Insecta > Coleoptera > Scarabaeidae > Dynastes > Dynastes maya. The sequence continues at coordinate 1,208,520 of JAROYE020000012.1, read as the reverse complement.
CTATGTACCTTTGCAACACTAGATAGTATTAAAATTTTATATGGCTTTGTAAATCCCATATAGTTTTATAGGTTACAGATAAGATATTCCAGTAAATTTCTACTGGATGTAACTGCTTATTTGTATTTACAAACATAGAATATAACATCAACGGGGGTTAATATTTTCCACGTATAAATCTCACTGAAATGTTATTGTATTGTCCAGGACCGTATCTTACTACGAGGTAGGCGCCATAAAATTCTCGGCCTAATATAGATAAAATAAACTTGGTAAAATGTAACAATTTTTATTTTTGAGATGTTGTATTACAGAAAAAAATAATAGATTGGTACCTTTTATTGTTTTTTTAATTTAAAACTGCACGAAATTTTTGCGCGACATCTAATCCTATAGGATCTGTCAAGCTTTCTAGAGCGGCTGCTAAATTGTTGATGTTATTTAACGAGTCTTGTATAAATAAGTGAGTGTTTTCTAACTGCGAAATAGTTTGTGTCACTACAGAATAGTTTATGGAAATGTCATCTATTTCTTTTTGAACGTCCGAATCGGAAAAAAGTTGCTGACTCTCGCGAACCGCTTGAGAATTAGAAGAATTAAGTTTGAAAATGACATCTTTCACTTGGGAATCATATTTGCGATAGTCAGATACTGCCTCGATCGCTGAGGTGGTAGCGGAATTTGCGGATACAATTGCTTGAATACGCGGATGTGTTTGGGAGATTTCACAAACACTTTTTTGGTAGATGATATTAAATCATTCACCCTAGGATACTTGCTTCGAATTGTTTCTGCTACGGGATGACATGCATGTATGAGGCATGTTATGTGAAGGAGAGTCGTAAAGCATACTTTTAACATCCTACCAGCTTTCAGCATCGTTGCGGCTCCGTCAGAAACTAACATGGTGATTTGGGCTCCTACGATACGAAATTCTCTTATGTTTACAACGGTTTCGGCATCAGTTCTTTCAATCCTTTTACTGGCTAACAACAAGGAAGCTGCTGGACCATTTTAAAGGACGCACCACAATATGAATAACGCTGTGTTCCTGAGCATCAGTAGTTTCGTCCACAGTGAGCCAGATTTTTTGGTTTCTCAACTCGTCTTTTATACAGCCTTTTACTGTACCTTGCGCATATGGTAAATTGTACCGCAATTGTCTTTTTGTTGGTAGCTTGCATGATGGAACATATTTATCCGACCTAGCAACCCTATACCGCAAAATTTGCAACGAATGTGCGAACCTGTAAATTCCAAACCAGGGAAACGCCAAATATATTTCTTCACATGCGATGCAAGAGGTATAACACATGGGCTGAAAAGTCCCGGGCCTGACAAAGAAAACACGTTTTTTTTTGTTCAAAATTAGCTTTATTCATCAACGTAATTTCCATCAAGAACAACGCAATCATTCCAGCGCCGCTCTAACATTTCAATACCACTTTTGTAAAACGATTTATCTTTTGCCTCAAAATATGCCTCAGTTTCAGCGATAACCTCTTCATTCGAGCGAAATTTCTTACCGGCGAGCATTTTTTTTAGGTCTGCGAACAGCCAGTAGTCGCTGGGAGCCAAATACGGTGGATGTGGGAGCAATTCGACGTTCAATTCATGTAGTTTTGCCATTGTTTTGATTGACTTGTGACACGGTGCGTTGTCTTGATGAAACAAAATTTTTTTCTTCGCCATATGGGGACGTTGCTTTGCAATTTCGGCCTTCAGACGCTCCAGTAACGCTATATAATATTCACTGTTGATGGTATTTCCCTTCTCAAGATAGTCGATGAATATTACACCACGCACATCCCAAAATACCGAGGCCATAACCTTTCCAGCCGATTGTTGTGCTTTCGGGCGCTTTGGACGAGGTTCACCAGTTGCTGTCCACTCAGATGACGATCGTTTTAATTCCGGAGTGAAGTGATGGATCCGTGTTTCATCCGTTGTCACATATCGACGCAAAAATTCCGGTTTGTTACGTTTAAACATGGCCAAACACTGCTCAGAAGCATCAACACGTTCTTGTTTTTGGTCAACAGTGAGCAAACGCGGCACCCATTTTGAACAGAGCTTTCTCATAGTCAAATGCTCATGCAATATAAAGCCAACACGTTCTTTTTGATATCTTTACGATGTCAGCTAACTCACGCAACTTCACTGTTGATCATTCAAAACGATTTTGTGGATTTTTTTGATGTTTTCTGGTGTTACCGCCTCATTTGGACGTCCACTGCGTTCTGCATCATCGGTGTCTCTACGACCACGTTTGAAGTCAGCAAACCAAGGTTTTATTGTTGTTTCTGATGGAGCGGAGTCCCCATAACACTTTTCAAGCCATTGCTTCGCTTGAACGGTATTTTTTCCCATCAAGAAGCAGTGTAAAATTAAAACACGAAATTGTTTTTGATCCATTGTTTTGGAAATAACAAAAGTAGCGTCACTCTTAGCACAATAACTCACAAACTAATGAATAGAATATCATGAAATTTTAACAGCTGTCTTTTTAAGGTTAGTACTAACTGCAAAACAGGTGAATGCAATAAAACTAGCGCCATCTATGTGTTAGGCCCGGGACTTTTCAGCCCATGTGTTACTAGGCTTACGTCCCATGTTTTCGAAAACACACAATGAGAATCCGGTAAGTAACCAAACTCCTCAATGTCTACCGCATTACTGAACTATGCATCCACATACGTACATACCCCTCCCCCCGTACAGGCGTCTCTGCTGGTGCAACCGTTTGTCACGTTAGAGCACGTTAGAACCTGTGTAAGCCTATCAGGTCGAGAATTTATGGCACTTACCTGGCACCAACATTATAAAGGCGCCTCTTGTTTAATTCCTTACGAAGGAACACAGTAACTAATAAGACTTTGTGAATTTAAAGACCAATTTAGTATAACAACAGTCGCAATTTTTTTAGATGCCCAATCGCCGTACGCCTCCGAAAAGGGGGCGATTAATCACCTAAAAGAATACTATTCTTTTTATAAGTTATATTGAAATCAGAGGGTATCAAGTACCCTTAAAAGTTATATTAAAAGCATTACTAATTCGAGTTGTAAATTTATACAATTTACTTTGATTTGGATTTTCTTTCTGTTAAGCGAAACCTGACACCTTTTGTAAAAACACCTAACATTCAATTAATATTAAAATTTCAGCGGGATTTCTCAACAAAGAGCGAAGATAACCGAGAAGTTAAACTTCTGATGGCATAAATGAAACTAAGTCAAAGAGAAAGCCGAAAATTAGAACAAGGGAATAAGTAAACTTAATCCCTGATGGCATCTGCGGAACGGCGTTGTCGAAAATTGAAAATAACAATAAGGAGATAATTTGCTTAACACCGTATAGCTCATCGAAATAAATATTTAAATAGAGAATTAACAGCAGATATTCTATTAATTTTAGATGGTTTTTAATACTTCTTTACACGTGTAACACGTAAAAAATGTACGAATGAAATTTACATAAAAAAATGTGGAAATACATACTGTAGTAAGAAGATAATTAATAAATAATTCAGCTTGCTAACCCGAAACATTACAATTTAGTAAGAATTTTATCACGATGATCTATTCTTTTTTTTTCTTGCAGCAATTTTTGCATATAGGATCAGGGTGAGGTAATAATGAACATATTTGATATTTCTATAAATTATGTTTAAACATTGAGACATCAATCGAGGTTGGGATGCTTGATGGAATTCCATTAAGAATTCTAGAAATTCTGCAATAATAAGTTTATTTTATACGATATTTCTGTTTCTAGTTTCATTATTATGAATATCTGAATGAATTGAAAATTTGCTTTTGTTTTAGAAAATATTTGTTAAAAGTTAAATCTAACGAAAGCATCATTCTACTTTGGTTGAAGTCTAAAGCCAATATCAGCAGCAATGTTTCTTTTCTTTTAAACTTTCACACATTAGGAAAGATAGGTGAACACACTCTTCGTCCAGGGGTTCGTCAGGACTTTAAAAATAAGACACACACGACTGAACACATAATTTCTCTTATCAGTAGAGTAACCAAAACTTGCGGACTCGCATAGGCGTCGGTATTACGGGTTAATATAAGAATACGAAAAATTCATAAATAAACTTACTTGCTAATTATTCAACAAATTAGAGGCATCAAGATGTGAACTACTGTAAACTTGCATCATTACATATGTTTCCACAGTTACTTCTTTAAACCTTGTGCGTCGACAAGAAAAAATATTCTTATACATAGAAAACGATTTCTCCACATCTAAGGAAGTTACATTTGCATGTAGAAACTGTTTTTCAAAATCACTTAAAAGTTCACTATTCTTAAACTTATTATAAACTGCCTCTAAAGTATTAAAATCGGGATTTTTCCTTAAAACATCTGCCAACTTTTGACTAGCGCATAATCCTGGCGTATCGTTTAATGTGTGTAATTTATTTTTTACACTCTCCACTATGTCTGATGATTCCTGCAATGACAATTCAGTACATTGTAGTTTTCTGATGGCATCTAGTAATACTGTATAATTGGTACATATTGTTGTTAAATCTTCTAAAAGTTGAGGAATTTGAAATTCTCTTTGACTTTCTCTAATTGCTTTGGATTCATTCCGATTAAATCGCATTATAACTGATTGAATTTGTTGAAAATGGATCAAATAGTAAGAAGGTGCTGTTAGCCAAGTACCCCATCGCGTTAAAATTGGTTCAGGAGGTTCTGGAATACCTGGACAAAATTTACGAAATTCTTTTAAACGTTTAGGGGATTTACGAAACACTGCTTTAGTACTTCCAATCATCCGATCAACGTTTCCGTAATGTTGTCGAACAACTTCACCAACTAAATGCAAAGCATGCAGCACGCAGGTTATATGTATTAAGTTAGGAAATATATGTTTTAAGGATCGCCCAACACTTAACATCGTTGCTGCACTATCTGTCACAATCATCACAACTTGATCTTGTACAATTTAAAATTTTTTCAATGCGTTCATTATCACTTTTTGAATATTTTCCGCGGTACATTGTTGAACACGTTTGCAAGCTAACAAATATCGAGATGCTGTGTTCTCGCTAGATAAAACGCGAGCTATTACATTCACAATACTGTTTTTCTTTATATCGGACGTCTCATCCACGGTAATCCATATTTTTTTGGAACACAAATCACGTTTACACACATTTTCTAGCATCTCTTTCATTCGCGGCAAATGATTCTGTAATTGTGTTTGTGAGGGTAATGGGTACTTTGGAACGTATTGTCGCCAAAACGTTTTAAAAGCTGCTTTTCTCACCAACGACAACGGAAGATTACAAGAGGTAAACATAATTAATAAATGTATGAGGAATAGTGTATAAGGTATTTCAGTTCTTGCATTTCTCATATGCTTAATACTATTGACATGCCTCTGGCAATCAGTTCTGTCAATGCAGCCAAACGAACATTGCATATTAAGCAAAAAACTGCACTACCGTCATATTTTAAATGGGGAAAAAGTGACACATACTTATGTACATTAGTAGCAAATCTATTACGAGGCATTGTTTTCTTAGGTATGTAAATATTAGTTCTATATAAAACGATACACTAATTATGTACTTGGTATAATACTACAACACACAAAAAACACCAGCTATATTTTCAAAAGCGACACGTAAGCACATAACCTTGACCGTTCGACTAATCTCTGCAACAGCTCAACCGGTACTAAAACGAAATCTCTCTCAGCGCGGTTTAACATGATTTAGATTCAAGGTCGACACTACATGCCTGCTTCTCTACCGGTTTAGTTTATTTATGAATTTTTCGTATTCTTATATTAACCCGTAATACCGACGCCTATGCGAGTCCGCAAGTTTAGGTTACTCTACTTATCAGTCAAAATCAATTGTATTATATATATTTTTTTACTTGTCCCAAGACAATAATATTATGGAAAATCGCACTATATACAGTTGATAACATATGTTTGAGAATATTTAGCAAAAAAAATGCAATTGCATAGCAAATTAAATTAAATGAAATAGGTTCGAAGTGCAATTTGCAAAAGTAATCAGCTATGATTTCGCAAGCATTGCAGTAGATATTAATTAATTAATTAATACACGTATAAAATAATTGGCAAGGACGTTTATATGAGATATATCAACGGCGAGTGAATAGAATAACAAAATGGCATATTTTCCATAATTGTCGGATTATTAATCATATTGTAAGGAGCAACAATGTGTTGTAAAAGAAAGGTGTGCCACCTGGGTGTGCAGATATACATATATTTGTGTTGTAAAATTCATTGCGAAACTTATTTGAATGAAATTAATAGCAACGCTTGAACTTGTCGGAAAGAAGAATTCCAGTTCGAAGTGTATTTATTTTCCGGCGGATCAAATAAGCGATTTTCTGCAAAGTGCAGTTTTCTGATGTTACATACAGTGGTTGTGGTAGAACTAAAGGAAAACCCTTGGCAAGTTATCACGGAAAATCAATAGAGACCCTACCCGCTCGGGTAGGTTATTGTAAGCCTGGAGCAAAAGCAAGTAGTGCGTCTACCTGCAGAACCATATCTGTTCTATCATACTGTCTCCCCTGTTGCAATGTTACCAACCTGACCAACAAAAATTCGCCGACTCCTCGGCATCGTACAGAGTGCCATCGTAGTGTAGGCGCTCTGCGAGAAAAGCAAGCGTTAGAATTCAGAAGTTTCGCGAAATTATATCTGAATAAAAAAGACTCAAAAAAAAAATCAGATTACATGAGCGTGAGGAGGATAAATTCTCAGTTACGTAGTCGTGCTATATTTAAAAAAATACATACATACGAGGACGCACTAGAAAGTCCAATGAGTATTTGAAAGGCACAGGAATAAAACAAGAATTGTCGCGTAATGATACTTCTGAGAAAAACATGTTTTTAATTTTATTTCTTTTGCTACAAATTAACTGAATGTGTTTTGTCAAAAAATAAATTCATTGTTTATTTATGCAGTTTCAGTATATGTTGGTATTTTTCGTTTTTGATGAGTAAATACTTTAGAAATGGTACCAAGTTACATAGCGAATATCGTCAGTGGTTTTGTAGCGGAAGCTCAAATTTCCCTTTGTTCACTGCAACATATCTTGGTGCAGTATCTTTTGCATTATCTTCTTCCTTTGCAGCAGTGATTGGCGAGGTCCTCACACGCAGAAAAACATTGACAACAAGACAATTACTCTTTCAATTATCCGCAATACAAGAACAATGTTTTAAATCAAAAGAAATATTTTCTTAACGTTTCTTTCTCCGCTTAAGAGAAGTATATATGTGCTTGTAATGAAATAATTGTATTTCTTTGTTTAACGACATTTGTTAACTTGATTCAAGAAAATCTTGCAGAAAATTTGAAGAAAGCGATTATTAGTATAAGTAAATGGCCATTATAACACAAAACGATATTTTCTTAAGGATATTAAATAGTTTTCTTAATTCCATAAAGCGTTTAGGTATTGCCCACAAATCAATAGTTTCATTTTCTTAAAATAAAGCATTTTTTGCATAGAATTCTTGAAATGCATATTATTTATATGCATGTGTTAATGCTTTGATTTATATAATAGAAACAAACTTTCCAACGTATCCTGGTATAGAAACACGAACCAAAAGTTTAATATATAAATGTTTAGTTCCACGGTCCCGTTTTTTTTTATTCTCTCACATAAACAAAAACGTGTTTCCTTTTTCAGTTAGAGCTCGTACTGAAGACTCGCAATGAATAAAGATGTCCACAAAAATGAATCCCCCTAATTTTTGTTACGTTTAGACAATTTTTGTAACCTAATTTTGACGGCCGGTTTAAAATAAGTCCGTCGGCGCTATGCTGGCGTATATTTCGTTTACAAACGATCACGGATCTCTGGATATTCGAAATCCTCTAACTTGCGTAAAAGTTGTACAAGTAAGCCCTCACAAACAAAACAGTCTTGTTTTCCGTAGCGTATAAGGCACCATATGACAAGAAATAAGCGTTACATTCCTAAACAAATAATTTAAAAGAGAGAAAATATTAATAACTGAAAGTGTTACAATTTCTGAAAGTTTTATTTAATGCGTATTTGAATTTTTCACTCTTTATTGTATCAATATTCAGCTTTTGCAGTGTTTTACGATAATTAGAATATTCGTTAAATCTACAAGGTGCAGAATATCCTTGTAATCTTTTTGACTTCTCAACGAATCTCAAGTGACAAGAAAACTTTTCGAAACATAGGTTTTTCGCTTTCGAAATAGATATTAGAATATCCATGAGGTCAAATAGAGAGAAATATTTTGCCTTCTTTATATTGAACTTACTATTTTGAAAAGGATCTCCTGAGTTTATCAATCTTCCCGATATAGAACATAGACTAATAAAAGTACAATTATTTTCACCTTGGCAAAAATAGAACTTATATATTAGATTTTGTAGAATAAAATAGAAATCTTTGATATTTATTTTCAGCTAGGGAATTATTATTAAACGTAGAATTTAATACGTGGCAACAATATTAGCCTTTCGGTCCCAAGCAAGGTCATTGACACGAGCTACAAACGCATTAACTGACAAAGATGTATATAATACATATATGCTTGGAGTATCACTAATTTAGTTGTCACCTATATGTTAGTATAAATAATAATATTTTAACATCTCAAACGCAGCTGTTATGATACCGTCAAATTATTTCTAAATATACTCTATAATTTCTTAGTATTTGCATTTATTATCGGGAAACCTTCTAAGTAAGATATCGTATGTCAAATACATTCTAAACTTATCGTAAATTCGTATTGAAGTTTAAAACTTAAGTAAACGCGAATTTACCTGACTGTTCTAATAAATTGTTTGCGTTTCCTTTGAAAAGCATGGTTTCACTGATAGACAACGCAATTTCATTCGATTCAACGTTCTGCTTCGTGAAGTGGTCATACAGAATGTATCTAAGTAGTTTTCCTAAGGAAATCAGGATACTTTCCTCGTTTAATGTTCGTCTGTCATGGTTTAGTCTCTTTTGCATCTCAAAAAAAAAAATTAAAGTCGTTATATTTCATGCAGAGGGAAGAGAATCAAACGCAAATTTCATTTGTAGCAGAGTCAACATTGTTTAAAAACTATGTAAAAAAAGCATTGGAAACCCTAAATTTATATACCTTGGAAAAATTGTTCGAAATGCAAAAATTAATTAAATTTCATTTTTAAAACCAGCACAAGCAATTCCTGGCACATTTCTATCAAATAACATTATGAGAATCTGGAAAATATTTGCGAATAAGATTTCCGGGGAATATTAGAATTACAGTAATGTAAATTATGAGACAATAATTTCGGCGAGTTATTTTAATTAATTCCACTGAATTATCTCAGAGATGCATCGTCAACCTTTTTTATGAATGTTTCGGTAAATTTTGCTGTAGAATGACATTTGAAACGAGTTAATCAATCCAAATGATGGATAACATATCTAATTAAAAACATAGGTCTTTAATCTCCATTTCTCTGCGTGTAACGTTTCAGATTTGGCCTGTTTTACTCAATTTGGTTCTGAGGTAATTGATAATAAAGAGCAGGTTGATATCGCCTATTTAGACTTTTAAAAAGTTTTTGATCAATTAAATTATTACGTTACACCTTTGGAATCTTATTTGTTAAATAGCAAGTGTTATGTCAGGTATGATCATCATTTTTCGATCACCTTCTAACCTGGCGTTCCTCAGGGTCCTCTCTTTATCAACACTCTGTTGTCTCATAGCAACTATGAGAAGTTGTTTGGTGTTCGACCTCAAAATTATATTATTATTATTTTGCTAGGAATTCTTTTTCACCCTGCTTTGTCATTCGGAAATCATATTTCAGACATCCTCAAAAAATATTTTAAACTTTGTAGATTTGTTTATAGAAATTGTAGTGAGTATCAAGATGTCTTTCTCATTAACTAGATTCCAATTGGAGTATGCACCACTTATTTGATTTCCTATTTATAACATGCATACGTATTCTATCGAGTTCATTCAAAGAAAATATCTACTTGAATGCCTTCACTTGGAGAGAGGTTGCAATTACTCGTTTCTCTATCCCCAAAGCCAACAGCCATTTAACAGTTACTTTTTACTGTAGAATTATTGTAGAATTAATGTGCTGCATAGTTTTGGACTATTCTCGGAATTGCTTCTAATTATTTTGCGAACTCCTTTGATTTTTTTTTTATGGTTATGTTTTTTCCTGTAACTAATTGAGTAAATAATATCTAGAAAAATAAAGGATTATTATTATTATTATCTAGGAAAGAGTAAATTTGCATTCTTGATTGTTTAATTCTCTCTGTGTGTTACTATTACCGTAACATGTAACACCATACCATAACATCTTAAGAGATCCAATAAATGAAAACATTTAACCCACAATTTCTACTCCTTACTTGCTACAAATTGTGTTAGTCCCCGTTTACAGACGTTTGGCAATCGTTCTACTTGAAAATCAATTTGAACGATGCTAGCAATCATTTCCATGTAAATAACCATGTCATTAACTGGAAGATTACTCATTAAACAGGAAGATCGTGTGATCCAATCGAGAACTTAGTAGCAGTAAGCGTTATCTGCGTTAGAGGGCATTGGCGGTTAAATATATTTAAGGCACCACCCTTGCGTACGTTTTTATTTCTGAAACGCAGCAACCCCTAATACGATTCCTTCATGCGGAAGGTGATTTTGTAACTCGGCAGCATCTTCGAAGGTAACGTATTTTAACTTGCATTTCTTTCCGTAACAACTGCGACGCTTGATAGGAGACGATAAGAGGGTTAGTGACAGCAAGTCATCTGTCTGACAAGTTAGAATATAAACTAATTATTGTATCGTATTGATTTCGCCATTTTACAATAGTGAACTGCATCAATTTTGAAAATATAATTTCGAACAGTGAGTGCATCATGTCGCTCTACATATCCATAATTCAATCAAGTTTCGTATATACGGCCGCCGTTTTTAAAAAAAAGAATTGGCGGAGGCGCCGGGGCGTTGATTTCCTCCTAGCAAATTTATAGAGCTTTCAATGTAACTACGCGCCGTCGTTTGTTTCGGTGCCTCCATAATTTTCCATACTCTTTACCTCAGGAAATTCTATTACATTCTGTATATTGTTCAGAAGCTGAACGAATTAATAATTTATAATTCTTTCTTAACTAGGTTTTTGATTTTAATGCAACGCTGGGTTAATTGAAAATCCGTTTTATGATCAATAATGCATTTAACATCTCGGATTATGTTTTTAGAGAACACGCTGGATAGGCTTCTGTTCCATGTCAATTTTTTTCTTTACAACTCCTTTGTTTATAGTACAGTGCTTTAATATTGGTTGAGTGTTAAGTGTATTTAAGAAATGGCTTCTTCTTGAAATATAGTTAATTCTTTCTAAAAGTTCCATTTCATAACTAATTGTAAGTAGGGCAAAGTCGAACATGCAACATATATAAATTTACAATAAATTTTAGCTGTTGGTTTTGCAATACAATGATATAGAATAGCAGAGAAATGGTTATCTTCTAAGAAAATATTGTTTTGTGTTATAACGGCCAATTTTAATGAAGACAACGTCCACAGTCTCACTTCACATCTTCACAACAATAACCACATCTTCTCCGTAACCGGAGCTAATTGTAGACCAATACCATAACTTTTAGAATAATATGTACCTACTTCATGTGTGCTGCTTAATTTTATCAGTAACTGACTATGGGTAAAAGCTTTGTTGGCCGGTGTAATTATAGTTTTTACTAACTAATTGTGTAATTAAATAAGAATTCTGCGCGTGCGCAATTCAAAATCCCATCATCGATGGATAATATTTAAAATTTACAGTAAGATTTATGTCAAAAACACGCTTTAATTAATAAGGTAAATTATAATTGCCCGTCTACCTTGTTATCCTCGTTGATTTTATTTTCAGTTGAGTTTGAAAATTCATTTAAAACTTTTAATGTTTTAATTTAATCTTTAACCGGAATGATAGGTGAGATGCCTTATCTAATTCGCCTTTTATCATATTTTTATTCTGTTAAATGTAAGCTGCGCCAAGTTTTCTTGAAAAGTAGGTGCCCGAGTCATCTCGTTACCCTTTTGTCAACCGCAAACTTTAATTCTACATTAAATTTAATATCCACCAACAGAGTGTTTCCAACTTTGCGCATTCGAGACAAAAGTAACTTTTGTCTTGGCTTTTTAATTCTGATTTCCTCGTTTGTTAAACAAAAAAAAAGGAAACTTTTTAATGCTTGCCGTTCACAAAATTCTGAAGTATATTATTTTTTAATCTTCGAGTTATGACAGCTTAATTGGTGATGAATTTAGGGAGAAGCAACAAAAAAGAAAGGGAAAAATTGAAAATCCGTTTTCTGCGTGCATTTTCCCTTGCCCAAAGAATATTTAATATTTTCCGACAATGGTCCGTCTTAGCTCTTCAAGTTACGCTTTCTTTGACATCTTTAACTTCCTGAAATCTTTTCGCCCGAGGAAAGCTGCTTTTTTAGCAACCTCCTACACAAAATTAGAGAAAGTTTACGATTACATAATTTGATAGTCAATATTATTTAATGGAAAGTTCTTATGCATATTGTAATTTATTTATTTTTAGAACTTCCTAGTAAATATCTAATATTTGTGCTTATACTTGCTGCTCATACTTTCGCTTCCATCCATTTTCGTTATGAGGAAATATCTTCCCACGGAAAAGACAAGCACATCCAGCTTGTGCTCATGACAACATGTATCGAAGCAAAAGGTTGGTGGTTTATAGCGCAGATCAAAGTGGCGTATCTGTAAAAGAGGCAAAAGCCTTTGATATGTTTACGAAACATTTTGTATGTAAGTCTTCAATTTTTGCTAAGAGCACCTTAGTGAACAGAGGTTGTCGATACAGGATATCTTTAAGATGACGTACGCTGTCGATTATGTATATGTAATTTCGTGGTATTTTCCGTGTACTTTAAGGACACAAAGGCCTAGTATGCCTTTCAAAGCTTTCGATAGGTTTCAAAATATTAATTAATTATTAATCATTATATAGGAGGGTTTCTATTAAAATTTAATATTATAATAAATTTTTTTCCGACGTAAGTTAATGCAGATCTTGACCGCTTGTTGTTGAAGCAGTTTTATCAACAAGCAAAACACCCATTAGGGTAGCAACAATCATCCTCACTTTAATGGTTAAACCACGTCATTCTAAAAGCACTATATACTTTCTCCGTACGGTACACAGCAGACAAAAGCTTGATTATCATAAATGGTCGTCAACACCATCAAGGTAAAATAGTATTGGAACAATAGGTCATTCGTTGCCTGTTTAAAGGTAATTGTATGATATTTTGGATATGGACAATACTTTAACTAATGAGCTACTGAACTTTCCAATAGAAATCGGTGTAAAATGTACTCTGAAAGGACGGATTTACATACTTTAATTCACGAAGTATTTACCACACACATAAAAATGTATTCTGGATTGGAGAATATCAATATACTCAACTGTAAATGCTCAATTCAAAGTTAGGGTAATTTTATTCTTAAAGCAAGTAAAACGAATATAGAAGCATAATTTACTTGTTTCAAATATATATTTAAAAGTTATATTCTAATCCCACGTAAACAATTCTTACCCTAACAACAACTACAATCAACTAAGAGTTATGAGGCGGAGCGCCAACCTGCTTCCACCATAAATCATTGCGCTCTGCTAATGGAATATCTTTTCGTTTCTTAAAGGCTGGTTTAGTACGGGTAGTTTTAGAAAGTATATCTTTTAGAATTCTGCAAACCATTTTCGACGACACCTCACTCGATCTTATATCTCTACGAACAAGGAAGATACTGTAACATTGAATCTAGGACACACGATATAGCAAAAGCCGAAAGAAGGTTCTGTGAAATTTCAGAAATAAGATTCTTGGAAGAATATTACTGTCTAATTGTTCATTCTTATATTTTATATAAAAATACGTCACACATAATGTATAGTTGGCAGAAATTATACACAAACCCTCTATGCTTGTTTATTGTAAATAATTGTGTGTTGGATATCTGTGTTCAAATGTTTATAATACATTTACGGTTAGGGATAATCTACATTTGAGAAGCAGGGGTAAATTTACGTACCAATATTGGCGTTACAAATGGTAAATGTAACAACATCTTCCGGTGGAAATGAGCAAGCAGGGAAATATCAATTCCATCTATCGGTATCTTAACGATAATAATGTGTATTTTCGAATACATATATTTGAGACTTACACGCGAAACAAATTATACATAAAATAGTATGTACTTTGACTGCAATAATAAAAGGCGAACGCAATAAAAGTTTAACAAAAACAACGATACCGTTTTAGAATTATAAAACGCGACTGTAATGATTATGAGGAAACGTTTCGGGCCTTGTCGATCTATTTCGGGAAAATTTATGTCAGCGTAATTTTAGGTTTTGGGACAATTTTAATTACGTCATTAACTAAACGATTTTATTGCTTATTTTGTAAAAAGTATTAAGTATAACAATTTCGGATTCGTGTCGTTGGTTAACTACATGATTTTCAACGGTTAATATTAGCCGAAGCCGGAAGTGGAAATTTGCGAAAAAAATGCTCTCTTTTTGTGTGTATCTCGATCCTTTCGTGTTGGCTCAACTATGTACACATGCAATCCGCATTTTATACGAGACGGGGAGTTGGACGGAAGCTAGTGGACAAGAGTCCTTTCGTATTCGATATTTTACCCGATATTGAAATATTCATCCTTTAAGTGTACGTTTTATTCAGAATCGATATGTTGAAATGACTAATTTTATATTACTTCACGTTCTGTTTGATCGGGAATAAAAAGACTACCGTTCAAATATTAATGTGACGCTATTCCGCCATAAGGAGGAATTTTTCATCCATCCAAATCACTTCCGGCTGTAAGAAGAGGCGGACTGATGTTTCGACCATGTTGAATTATGAATGAAACGGAGATAATATTTTGAACACTTTTGACACTGAAGTTCTTCTTTTGCTTCCGTTTTAAAAGATATAATCTCTAGTTTGATGGGAATGCTAATATTTCCATCAGGTACCTATATCGTAATACAGCGTTACGATATTCCAAAAACAACATCTTCAAGTAAAACGAACTTTATTGGAAGTAGTAAAATAGATCTCGTCAAGTTTTAAGGGCCGTATGGCACCAATCGTTGGAAATTTATGCGAAAATAAAAGCTGTGAGTTTATCTCACCCATGACATGCTCATGAAAGTTGCACTAGAGGCTTATCGTAACAATATTTGGCAGATTTTCAGTCTTTTTTTTATGCCAAATTGTTCCGCGAAGAATGTCGATCTCAGCCTTCTATAGGAGAAATAATGGTAACTTTTAATTAGGAAAGTGTACTACTTCCAAGGGAGTGATCAATCATCAATACCATGAGCTATTTATTAGCATGTATTCTTTTGCAAGTTCACTTTTGTTCGAACATTATTCTGTAGATAACCTCTAATGAACAATACCTAAATGCTTTCTTGTATTATGACTAGAGCGGACCAAGAGCGCCACGCGCCAGGTTCGCAATCAGGCTGCCGGGCACATATATGTATGTAAACATAGGTAATTTAAATATGTAATTATTAGGACGAGGACCAAAACCACTGTCTATTACGTCGTGAAGACGCGCAAATATACACCTGCAGTTTGGGTGTTCGTTGATAAATAGGGCGTTGTTCACAGTGGGCCACTACAAAAAAAAAATTCATTCATCGACGGCTACGAACTAACAGCGCGCTTATTCATTTACGGATGACGCGCTCTATTCATCAACAAATGACTAGATTATGTCTAACGTAACTATTAAAAATAAACGGCCATTACCTACGAAAGTTAATAAATTTCTTAGTGAATTTGTGGATTTACACTACAATGGGAGTACAATTTTCTGTAATGTTTGTAAAAAGAAACTACTGTGCTGGAGCAAACGTGATTGTGAAAGACATATAAATAGCGCACACCACAGAAATAAAAGAAATGGTGTGTCACAACAACGTCAATTTCAATTAGAATTGCTTTTAACGTTTATGGTATCTGGTCTACCACTTCGTATACTTGATAAAAAAGCATTTCGAAAATTCTGGGGTACATACAATACCGAGTGGATACTACCATCTCGGACAGCGTTACGGAGAGATATTCCACGAATACGTGAGGACATTGAAAATCGAATTAAAGCCGAATTAAAAGATAAACAGCTGTGGCTATGTCTTGATGAGACGACAGATTGCAAAAAAAATTCTATTTTGAATATAATAGTGCGCGTATTAGATCCTATTAAACCAAATTTTGCAATTCTATTAGCCAGCAGAAGATTAAAACAGTGTACTAGTAAAGCAATTACGGCCGTAGTTCTCGAAACGTTACAAAAATTTCAAGTGTCAACCAGTCAACTGTTGTTGTTTATGAGCGATGGTGCAGCAACAATGTGTAGTGTAGGCCGTTCCCTTAAAGAAAAGTGTGAAGGACTTTTACATGTTACGTGTAAAGTCCATGCTTTACATCTTGTGGCACAAACTATTCGAGAGTGTTACCCGGAGGTGGATGCATTAATAGCAAACACAAAAAAAAGTGTTTCTCAAAAGTCCTAAGAGGACTAGGGCATTCCACATGTTATGCCCTGGTATTCGAGAACCACCACAGCCCATTCTTACGCGTTAGGGAACGTGGTTAAAAGCCGCTTTTTATTATAATGAACATTTTCAAGAAGTCAAATCCGTTATTTTGCAATTCGTCCCTGCCGAAGCTAGAGCTATTAGGATGAGCCAGAAGGGATTTCTCGATATTTCTGTTGAAACACATCTAAAGAATATTAGCAACAATTACAAAGGGTTAGTAGACGCGATAGAAAATTTGCAAAATTCTGGATTGTCGTTGGTAGAATCAGTGCAAGTCGTGGACGAAGTTAGTACATTGTTACACAGTATAAACGATGCAACAAGTGGACGAGTTTTAGCTAAGTTCGATAGTGTTTTAAAAAAGAATCCGGACTACACGAGATTAAGACAAATGTGCGATGGGGCATCTGCAGATTCCTTGACTAAGTCTAAAGATTATTTTAATTACGCCTGTCTTACTTCGGTAGACGTGGAACGGTCGTTTTCGAAATATAAGAACATTTTTTCGTCTCGGCGAACATCCTTCACCGAGGCAAATGTGGAAACTTATCTGATGGTGCAACTTTTTAAACAAGCCTATCCGAATTATTAAGAAGGATAGAATTTATTTATTATATCTTTATTTACAGTTACATTATTAAGTACAACAGAATAAAAAAAGCGTTCAGTTTCTCAGTTATTTCCTTATTACATCCCATTTACAACGCATACCGTTTTCAATCAAATAAAAAATCATAATGAAAATAAAAACACCTCAGCGTGTACAATATATATATATATATATATATATATATATATATATATATATATATATATATATATATCCGCTCTAATTACTAAACATTATTATTGCGTCAGCTTTTATTTTTTTACTCTTGTGTATTAATTTCGAAATATCACATATCTGCTGTGACTCACATATACGCTATTTACAATAAGCGGCCGTTGCGCCTGATTCCGATTCTGTTGGATGGCGCAATTTGGCCCGCTCTAATTATGACAACTATTTACTATCCTTAAGAAAATAATGTTGTGTGTTATAATTTTCTGCAAGATTTTTTTTGAATCAAACATGTCTTAAACAAGGAAATACAATTACTTCATTACAAGTATATACTAATACGTATAAAAACGCTAAGGAAACGTGTCTTTTGATTTAGAACAGTTATTGTATTGTGGATAATTGAAACAGTAATTGTCTTGAATTGAGGCGAACGGCCTTAATACAAGTAAACGTTTCTCTGTGTGTACATACATGGTTTTATGAATTAATCTTAGTGATTTTTATTTAGTGTGTGATGTAGAATGAAGTGGAAAAAGCATTAGAATTAAATCTCGAATCATATTCTTTTCGAAAAACCATTGTTTAATACCATAGAACAACCTCCAATTTGTCCCTGGTTTCAATAGTTACATCAATATTGAAACGTATTATCGTAAAATCGCACCGAAAAATGTAGTACGATGCTAACATATTCTCTATTTTATTACAGAGTTGAACCAGCACTATCGATACGAAACTGCATACGCTTGCGAAGGCAAAACATTGAAAATAGGATGCCAGGAAGGGGAAGTCATAAAGCTGATACGGGCGAATTATGGCAGATTTTCCATAACAATCTGCAACGACCATGGTAACACCGACTGGAGCGTGAACTGTATGTCCCAGAAGTCGCTTAGAGTCCTTCACGCCAGGTAAAATGGCCACTATTATATTCTGTGTTTGTTTGCTTCGTGTCCGTCTTGTGTTGGATCAGTGTTGGAATAATATTGTTGTTAATTTAGACGTCAAGGTTGTATAATATTTGGGCTCGCATTTGCGAAGTGCATCTATTACAGCTTCATCGCGTAATTTAATGCCTACAACTTTCAGCAATCTTTTAAGTAACATAAACATAATTTTCACAATTTCTCGCCAGCAGGTTGTTTAAATATTCTTAAAAATTTACAACTTAGATCATAATGTTATGATCTACATTGCAAATTGATTTATGGTGTCGAAAATGCTTGGTTTTTTTTTATTAACTGCTTTAAATATCCTCGCGGGTATACACGGCTTCAAACATATACAGCGTGTCCCACCAGGAAGCTCAATTATCGGTATCTGGAAAAGTATCAAATGGAAATAAACCTTTATTGAATTAATAAATAATTTCAAAGTCATCTGGATGGGCCGCCTAGACCGTTGTTTTTTGAAAATGGTAAATTAGTTGCAAGAAATAATAATGTGTAAAAAACAAATGATAAATATGGAAACTTGTAAATTAATATGCCGCAAAAGTATTTAATTAAAGTGATAGAAAATATTTTTGATTTCAGGCAAGCTTTAGGGGCGCTGTATGAGTATGCAATAGAACGGGATTGAATTGTTAGGTTTTAATATTAGAAAAAAAAAATCTAGACGAATCGAAATGAATAAAATTTTTCAATAGCAAGGCGTATTATTATACCGCACAGAAAGATATTAAACCGACATTAACTATATACGTGGCAAGGCTAATTTTTTTTTCTTTATATATGTAGAGCCATAAATATCTAGAGGTTTCGAAGGCAGGTAACATTAAAAATGAATTATCCTCTTTTTATTATATTCAAATTCTAAATGTCGTTTTTGTTTCGGAACTGACTGCCATTGAGCATGACTTTAAAGTCCCAGTTGTAATTAAATACAATAATGGCGGAGGCAATTTAAAATATCGATTATTAAAAAGTTCATTCAGTAGGAAGAAGGACGGCTATATAATATAATAGAACCTTTTCCACTATAATAATGTTGGAGAAGCGTTATACTTTAATTGTAATATTATAAGCGAAACAGAGATAACTGACGTGATGAAATTCGTAAGAGAATTTACCCCATTCAATTTTCTAATCGCTTTACCATTTAAAATACATCTTTAAGCCGAATGTCTCGTTCCTTAGATAGTTTTTAATTTCGATTTAATGTAAATAATTACCCCATAAAAGACGGCATTATCTCTGCGTTTTATTAATTCCGTTCTCTACACTTCATTTATTCCTCATACTGGGCATTGTTTACTGAAAACAATGGGTGAAAGTCGAAACAGTAACGAACGCACAAGTATTAATGAACTAGTCTTTCAGAGTAAAGAGACCCTTGTAGAATGCGTGCATTAAGAGAAATTGAAGAATTCAATTTTTAATCTTAAGGTAACCAATGTTCTTTTTTATTTACACCTTCATTCGTTTAGGATAGCGGTTCCCAACCTTTTTCTTCTTGCGAACCCCTTCTAAAAGCCGGAACAAATTGACGAGCCTCACGTAATCATTAGTAACAGTAGCATTTGGAAAGTCCACTATTTGGACAAGGATTTATGAAGTATAAAGCATTATCAACAAAACAATAAGGTGATTACAGTGGAAAAGTTTTTATCGCAACTTGTGTATCTATAAATACTCTAAAAGATATAGATATATATTCTAACACGCCACATATGTATGAATTTTTTAACACAAATAGGAATATTTCCTGGCAAATGTGATATGTACATTCTATGTAGACGCCATCGTTAAGAGCATGTAAAACAGTTTAAATCTTGTCTTAACTTTTTTTTGATATCTCTTATAATTTCTGAGTTATCGAGTCAAACAGGTAAGGGTGGTGTTGAGCTTAGGGTGCTTTATACCCCGCCGGTGAGAGATTGGGCAGCTAAGATAGTTACCGTAAACCTACAAAGTTTCATTGAAATCGGCGAGATGCACTTAGATGTGTTTGAAAAAATCCTTAATGCCTGTTTGGCGGAATAAAGAAATTCAAAATTTAGTTCGATGTGCGTTAGATCAGGTTCTGCATTTAATCTGTTTCTGTATTTATCTCTCAAGTAAGTGAATTTCAGACTTCAATTCAAGCAAACGCTATAGAAATATCTTTAAATAAAATTTTAAAATAATTTGAGGAATGTAAGATCGCTTTGAAAAAAAAAAAACCATAATTCCTCAATCCAGTCATCTTCTATAGAAATTGGTTTCTCTAAATGTTCTGTTCCGAAGATGAACTTCAGTCCGGTGATTCTTATCGTTGTTCTCGAATTCTGATGATATTTTGGCTTCAAAATTTAAAACTAGCAAACAAAAAATTTTACAGTTTCGGAAATAAGATCGTAAAATTTTCGATTTCTAACAAGTTTGAAGCTGAAATTTATCTGGGTGTAATAAATTTCGTCACAATTGCTAGAACATATTTTAAAGCAAAATTTAAAATCAGTATGCCAAAATTTTGGAAATAAACTATGATGCATTTTATTTCCCTATTAAATTAAAGTACGCTCCACAGGTTGAGTTTCAAAATAATTCTATCAATCGATTCTCAATGCACACGTTAGTACGTTTAGTACGAGTTCTTTTTGAAATGGATTCGTTAAGCTTGAGTATTAAAGTACATAATTCCTAATGCACTGAAAACAACTGCTCTCATGGCTTAATTTATTTAAGCATTTCATATCGTACCTCGTAGCAGTGAGAGCCTTGAAATGAAAAAAGTGATTCATATAATCATATTATCCATAATTACTGCTGATCGGAATAAAATATGCATGGGTCTGCCTGCACATATTACTTGCACACAGTATTATTATCGATTTTCATAAATTCAGTTACCTATTTCTCATTATCGACTGCAGGCATAAATACATAAATTGCCTTGTCGTACATGTATTTATAACGCCAACCCCAGCATTGCCGCATGAACATTTTTAACGTTAGTTAATGAATAATGCGTGTCCAACACATGAAGGGCTTCATTAACACAGTACGAGGCTACGTCAAAATTTTCTGGCACAAAAAGGACTGTTATCAATGTTTAATCCAATGCTATTCATTGAAGTTCCCATCTCTGCTAAAACTATGAGCTAAACCTTCAAAATATCCGGTAATAACTTTGACGATTTCAATATTTGATACTAAATTGGTTTCCACACAAGTGTTTTCTTCGATTTTGGGTTCTAACTTGCTTCAGTATATACGCAGAGAAACGTTTACTTGTATCAAGACAATTACTGTTTCAATTATCCACAATACAAAAACTGTTTTAAATCAAAAGAGATATTTTCTCCCCTTAAGAGAAGTATATACTTGCGCGTGTATCTCCAAAATATTGACCGCGCTTTAAAGTTCTTCTTTGGTGTTAGTGGAAATATAGAGAGTAAACAATGAAATAATTATCATACGATGATCATGGTCCATACATGTAAAATTATAATTTCATCTTTGTTTGGACTTTTCTAATAACCCTCGTACAAATACAGAAAGTTGTTTCACGTTTTCAAATGACGTGAGGATGCAAATAAGGCCATACGTGTGTATTGCTCTAGTATATGACGTGGGTAGTAATTACGAACCAAAGACTAATACATAATATACTCTTTTCCCTATAATAGTCGTAAATAATCAACCAAAAACACGTTAGCAAAGTAAGGCTAATTACTCCAACAATGTCTTATCAGGGAAAACATTAAAAAGTAATTTTAGTTTATTAAGTGACAACAATGTATATTGTGGTATGAAATACGACTTTTTACAATTAGGTAGTACACGGGAGAACACAAAACTACACTCAGAACAATGAGAGGCCATAAAAATATTATTACAAGTGTGGCAGAAATAAATGGCTAATATTACTGGCGTACTACTTCTATTCCATAAATAAGATTAAAAGTACTTATCATAAAACGCCGTTTTTCGAACAATTTATGTTAATTCTAGATAGGTTCTTCAACTTTGTCGGTTGCGTAGATGTCAGTAGTATACGTAGTACTGACTAATTTCTATATTAAATATTTACTGTTGTATGTGTTAAAGAGATAGCACCAAACGTTACCAGATTTGTACATGATGTCAAATGATATGCACACAAACAATTAATAATTGACCTTCTTAACTGGCACATTTCACGTAACAATCCATTCGCCATAACCTAATGCTTTGCGGGCCTCCTCGACGACCGTGGAAGCATTTATATTTGTTTACAAAATATGGAAAAATATCGCTGAAAATCATCTTGGTGCCTTGAATACCGCAAAGCTCCTAATCTTGAATCTTATCGTTTCTCTTGGTTTTCGTGATCTCTTTCTTTATATCACTTTTAGTAAGCGATTTACTTGAAAATCATGAAGCAAATGTGTATTAGTACATTTGCCATTCACAGCACCTCTTTGATGTTTATTTCTAATCCATCTAAATTAATGGCGCATATGTAGAAGAAAAATTTAACCGATACAACTTTTTAAAATTCGAAATGATTCCATTATCTGCTGGTTTATCTGGCCACATGAAAAAGCAAAAAAAAAGAAGAGACAAAAAACTATGTGCGTCACATAAGCCCATATTTTTTTTATTCCTTCCAATATTACGGCGCGAAATAAAAATTGTTTGTCGTCGGTTCTGTTTTGCATTTCCACAATGCCCAATAAAGCTATAATATTGTCCAGCGCCGGAAAAAAAAAATTGGGAAATCGGGTAATATCTGTTTACACAACTGTTATAATTTACACTCGGCCTCTTTGTGTGAATTCTTCCACTATATTGGTCGCAATAAATCTTTAATAGGCTTAAATTGGTTAATAGTCATCCAGACAAAAGGCTCAAATTATATTCTATCTTTCAAATCTTTAAATACTGAATGATAGCACTTGTCGCAGCTAAATTTCAGTTTTTCGGCCATCAGAATCGGCAACAAAACATTCTCAACATCTTTTCTTGGTTTCCTATTATTGGATTTAGATTCGAAAAAAATAAAAAATAAAAAAACTATATCTATTTCATATTGATTTTACAACTAGCAAGGTTCATAATAACATTTAACAGATCTTATTCGCCCTATTCTAACGAATTTTGCATTTCCATTTACTGGATGCTGTATGCTGAATACGCCTTGATAATGAAATATTGGTATTCTCTTTTAACAAAATGCATTTATCTCAAAATTTTCAAAAAATTATAGCATACGAAACGCCCATTGCAAATAATTATCCCTATAAAGAGGATATAGAGATA
Source organism: Dynastes maya (assembly GCA_029619315.2). Lineage (NCBI taxonomy): Eukaryota > Metazoa > Arthropoda > Insecta > Coleoptera > Scarabaeidae > Dynastes > Dynastes maya. The sequence goes on along the minus strand of JAROYE020000012.1, from coordinate 1,184,814 downwards.
CTTCGGTTCTTTCTAATTAGTCTACTTTTCTATTCTTTATAATTCCACAGTGACTTAGAATCCAGCAAGCTGAGCAACCTATTTTATTTTAATGTTCTTTCCTTTCACGCCTTAATTGTAACCATTGTAGGCTTTAATACTCAAGTAAAATTTTGTTAAATATATAAACTATTTATTGAACATTTATTTCCATGCTTGAATAAAATTCACGCAAGCAAAAGAGCAATAACAGTAATATAAGAACGTTGTTACGTGTTAGTGTTGTTATTAATGGTGTATGAAATGCATATCAAGAATTCTACCGTAAACCAGTATAACGAATGGGAAATGCAGCATATAACATATTCTCGCTTTATGTTAGGAAGAGAAGTAACGGTTTTTACCATAGAAGTTTTACCCAACGACGAACGTTGATGGACTATAAATTAGCTGACCATTTCTGTTGAGTTTTAACGCAAGAGAACAGCTGATTCGACCCCAAGCCATAAAAACTTAATTTCTTTATTGCAATTAGTACGTATAGGCTACATTATTTAACGAAGAAAGTAGACGCATATAATTCTGGAAAATAAAAAAGGCTGACCATAGGAAAAAATATTCGTTTCACTTAATTTTATTATTTTTAATGATTCCTTGAAATGGAAAATATATTACCCAGAATTAATTTTTAGTGTATGGTATTTAATGAAGAAATTTTATGCCGTAAATTAAATATACTCGTCGTTAAAGAATTGAGGAAGTAACTCAAGAGAAAATACCAAGATGGTGTCACAAATGTATCTGGAATTAAGAAATAACTAATGTGCATAACGCTTTGCTTAAAAAGAAGCAGATATGGACAGAAACATCAAAAGAAATCCCTAAAACATGGCAATCAAAACTATTCAAGACATAGATTTGCCCAACTACACTACCGGCCATAATTATTTGCCTACTCATGCACTACATTAAATATTTATTAATGAAGAATAATTGTATTACATTTCGGGTCTTTTTATGGCTCTACCTGGACCTATTATTATCAAATTAAGGAGATTCAATCGATAACTAAGTATGAGAGGAGTTCTTTGCGGAATTGCTTAATGTGATATCTTTCTTTCACTTGTAAGTAAATAGCTATACCCACTAAACAACAATAAATAAATGATTTTCTAAAATCCAAACAAACATGTAGGTGGCCGAATAATTATGGCCGGTAGTGCACACCTTAAATGGGGATCTAAACAGATAAATACCAGTTTAATGTTCTAAAACCCCTTTAAAACTCCAGTAACCCGCAACATTGCCTTATGCTTCAGATAATCACGATAAACCACTGAGAAGTTCTTTTTTGATTAAGAAACTCGTGACTTTCTGTTATATGTAAGAGCAATTACCAAGAATATACCATAACATAATTTCCGATTTGTTCTGATCACTTTCCAGTGGCATTATCACCTTCCCAAATCCTGGGTAACCTCGACACAAGCTTTTGGAGAGTATCTGTCGATGTATTGTGTATTTACAAGGTGTTCCAACAGTTATTACTGCGATTGGGGACAATATCCTCTTCTGACTTTTCTATCCAGATTATCCTAAAGCAACTCAATGGTGTGTCAAAACCTTTTGCTAATTTCATGCAATTCTCCAACTACATCGAAGCAAAATGTTGGTGTGGATATTGCAAATAATTCCTATTCAATAACTTCAATCAGCACTTGGAATTCATTCTCATTAAAAATACATTTTGAATTTTTCATACCTCTAGAGTCAATTTTCCCGGAGAACTAGGGAAATTTTATTTAAAAACAACTTCAAGTTGTATTGCGATAACTTTAGAGGAACCCTTTTATTTATTTATTAAACACTCTGCTCCGCGAGCGCAGGAAAAATCTTATAAAACGCTTTTTTCCGTCTCTTTGTATCATTAAAGATAATTAAGTTAAAGAAGGTAAGCGTTTTCACGTGTTAACCTTGTACCTACGCAGCTTAGCCCTGCTTACGTATAATTTTACACGTATAACCAGATTTGCGATATTCCTGGGGCATCTTTCTCCCCATTTTTTTTTCAATTCAATTTTACGATTTACCGAAATAGAAGAATAAGCCATAAAATTGAGGCTTTTATCAATTAATTCAATTGGTTTTTGTCGTTCCGTTTTTGTTTCGTCGTCATTAAATAATATAATATAGATCAATATTGACGTATGTTTTTAATTTCAAAAACAGCAACAAGAAATCTCTCCGTATAGATCATTAAATTTATACCAAAATAATTGAGGTGATTATACTGTACCACATAGCCAACCACATCCCTTTCTGAATACGAGATTGTATGACATGAATTATGGAAAGATCGAAAATTTCTGGCAATCCCAGAAACTCCACGAAAAACTGATGCTTTTTTTTAATGGGGTTATTAAAATTACAATTTCTTGTACTACGATATTATCCTGCGAGTTCATCCTATAATCTACCTTAATCTGTTTAATACGAATTTATAGAACCCTAAAAGCTAGAAAAAAAGTTTCAAGGCAACAAATACCTTTTAAAGTTAGGAATATGTTCTCAAACAATATTTAAGGAACTAAAATTATTGCTTTAATGCAAAAATATTCTACAAGCCATTCCCCTTAAGTTATGAAATGCATATTGAGGAAACTGCCTCGAAAATCTAAGAGATAAACAGCCCCATCTTGCAGACGCGCTTGTAATAAATAAGAAATTTACGTGGAGCTCCTAATTCGATCTCAGAGTGCTCTGCATTTGAAACGCAATCATAGTTATCATTTCCGAACATCTCGAAGCTCGGATATATCATCAAACTCGTTGAATTTGAAAAAAATTAGAGGAAAAAAGATTAATAGTATATACCAAATACTTTTTTTTTTTTTTAAACGCATATTTTACATTTGATCATTTTAAACGTTACTCTTAATAGCTTTTTTTGCCATATTTCTCTGCGTAATTTACAAGTTTCCATGAAAATGGCGCGTAATGCCTGCCATAAATACAAGCTGTACTCCAAACCATTTCTCCACTAGCAACGTTCATTTAATTACCTTACTTTGATCGTAACTCATAATACCGTATTGTTAAAACACCGACCTTTGTATTATTCCGTATTTTAACATGGTGTCAACAGTAAACAATTTTCGTATACCCAGAAACACGGGTGTTGTTCTTGTTATATTTGTTATTTTTATTAAACTCGGGAAATCTGTGGCAATTTACTTTCTTAATCGTCACAAATCTTATACAGTGTCATATTTCTGCTTTAAATGAAGGAATCTTTCCGGAAAGCCTTGTTTTTTTTTTCTAAAAGTTGATTTTATGGATGAAAGAAGTGAATTCTAACTAAGCAGGAGCCCCTGTTCATAACATCATAATTCCATTGCACCTTAGCCTTATTGTAACAATGATTTTTCTTGAAGATTGTATTTACGTTTTATGTTGATTATGAATTGACAGCGTACCGATTTACTGTACACCACATTGATTAATTTGTTTCAATTCATTTTCTTTGCATATCATGTTGTACAATTTACATAATTTAGTTATTTGGTGCAGGGAGTACTGATGTGATGTATCTGTTAAAATGAATGCATGTATTGTCTGGTTGTCCTTTTATGTATGTGGATAATAAAGCAAACAAACACAGAGATCCTTTTCGTCACCGTTTGCAATTTTATTAATAATAAATGTGGCACCTCTTGCGCTTCTTGTTTCTGTCAATATTGTATGTTACAGCTTCATTCAGAGAATTGGGAATTGATTGTTTTTCACGGGGCTTCTTTTCGTTATTCCATTCTCGTATCGTTTTCATTTTCATTTTGTTTTTGTTTTTTTTTTGTGCTTAACATATTAACCAGCATGTGTTATACAAATATACATATTTATAACGAGATTATCATGGCCCAAACTAGAGTTATTACATACGGGACTTGTTTTTATTTGCAGCTGCTCTATGCAAAATAATTGTACTGTAGAGATCAGCAACCAGCTATTTGGCGATCCTTGTCCTGGAAGTGAAAAATATCTTGAAGTTCAGTATAATTGCATCGGTTAGTTTAATTTCTTTATTTTTTAATATTTTTTTTTATCATTTTAATTATTTTATTCGGGAAAATGTAAAAAAATAAATGAAACGATGGTAACATACAATACTCACAGAAAATAGGGAAGTGCATTGGTTGTAAGCCTATTAAATTCCTTAACATTATGTTAATTATGGATTTAGGTGCAGCCAATATCAGAACTGCAGCATTTTGGCTAGCACGTCACTGTTTGGTGACCCGTGTCCAGGTACACTGAAGTACCTTGAGGCTCATTACCAATGCTTACCTGGTAAGTTATTCATGTTTGATGTTGTTTTTTCTTTGTGTGGTAACACGGTAGCGATTTATAATAGAACAGAATTGAACGGACTGACATCTTTCTTTTTTTTTTTTTCTGGATATTTCGAAGAATTAATTAAAATCTAAACGAATGTAGCTAACAATTTTCTACAAATTGGTGCAACAGAATTAACCGTTTTAAATAGAATGCAATCTACATTGTATAATTTTTATATCTTGCAATACATTCTGGGCATTTCTGTATTAAAAGTATATTATACCTTGGTCCGATAGTTTCGGAGATATTTGCGTTTTAAGGAAAATCTCCTTTGCGCGTATGGCAGTGCCGAACAAAGACTGAATCCTGTGTTAAACATAAACAGCTAATATAGGGTGTGTGATCTTTTATTAGTACATTAAAAAAAAATAGATAATACCAGGTAGGACAAATGTGATTTATTATATCTTTTATTATCTAGAGGTAACTGCACAAACTTTGATCAAGAATAATTTCTTTTCGAAAAATTCATAATGAAGTTTCCCATATGGTGCGTACTTTACGGATGATTCTGTATATTACAGAGCACGTACAAGGTATTAAAAGGTAACACAATTGTAATAAAACTTACATGGTGATTAAGGTTAATCAATGTATGTACAATGTACAAAGGGCCTGTTGCTACATAGGATAATGATTGAATTATTCGATTAGAGTGTAATATACCAGTAATAAAAGTTATTCAGAATTGCATAACATACAGGTGTTCTGTTGAAAAAAGAATAAATAATTTAGTTGCGCCACTCTGTAGATAATTGTCCTGTAAAGTAAAAATATCGTTAGATTATCCACCGATGATTGCTATAGATGTGTCTATAAATGTCAAATTTTAATTCAATCTTTGCTTGGACGAAATGCAGTGCAAAATTATTCTCATATTGAAGACTCTGAATATTAACGTTATATACCTTAGTATCCCATCATGTAGCAAATTATCGCCTCATTTTAACTTTATGAATTAAGTTTTGATGTACTAATTTTAATTTTAGGATATTCAACAACGTGGTTGGTAGTATACAGTTTTATTTTAGAAATTCATTTTTTTTGCAAACGTTCTTCTATCAGTAAATACTTAAATCAAGTCCTTTTAATTTATACTTATTGTTGGTGATATTTATGTATAATGTAACTATTGGTAACATTTTAGCGGGAAAATTTAGAACGAAGCCATAATTTTAACAATTTTTCAAATTAGGTTAATTTTTGTACGTCAATAAATTTCATTCACAACATTATACATCTCGCCAGTTTCATTTGTCGAACGCTTTCACGCAATTTGTGCCATTCAAAATGCCGGCGGTTTTAGAATTACTTAAATAATTGATCATCAACGAAGAACTTCAACAGGAAGAGGTATTTCTAAGATTCGAAGGAAGTGGCAGTGCGCGCTAATTTGTGTGTGTTATAGTGCAACCGACGTAACAAACAGTGAAGACGTAATCTTTCTGTAACTCTTTGCAACCAATTCAATTAGTGAAACAATTTTCCATCATGCAAGTTGTGTCTGAATAGTTTGCAATGGATCTGTCTATTTAGGGAAGAACCTGCAAATTCTTAAATTGTACCGACGATGAATTTTTAGATTTATGATCGAGATGTATTTATGAAGGTGCCAAAATAGGTAGTTAAATAAAAAGGAAATCCCGAAAAAATATTTAGTTCCAACAGTTCTTTAGTTCGCTTTGAGAGTGATGAGCGATGACGTGGCGTGAGATTTATTCATAGATTCAGCTTTGTCATGCATTGGAAAGAATATTTCTTTTTCCCCCCGATATAAAAATGAGTTCGATAGTGCCAATTCGAAATGTATGGAATTAATAAAGAACCTCCTCTACATTCGCCCAAAATAGCTCGAATTTGCTGAGTAGATTTGACTTTGAAAAATGTCCAATACATATCAACGATATTTATTAATTACCCTGGTCGCGTTCATAAAAGCGTAGAAAATCGAGTTATTTTTTTACCCAAATTGATGGTTAACAACAAGACGGCTTAATATGTTGTAATTCGTAAATTCTCGACCCGATATAGAAAAAATAAACTTGCTGAAATATAACAATTTTTATTTTCTCAATATAATCTCTAACTTCAATACATTTGTTACAATGATCAATTAATAATTGTATACCCTTACGATGACTTTTTTACAGTGGAATATGAAGGAGATAAATCCCCATAAACGCCGTCTAAACGTTATTTAATGTGATTAGGCGTTAAAAATTGTTAAAAATGTAACGACCGCGCGGTACCTAATTTTCCTTACCCTGAGACATTTTCATACACTAGTCACGTTGTCTGGCTGGTTATTAAAAACTACTACTCTTCGAGCCGTTACATGCAGCGTATCCCCGGATTAACGCATGGATAGATAAGGCAGACAGAAAATTAACGAGTCGAAATTTCATCTTTTGGAGTTCAGCCATGCTTGAATAGTAAGTAATTTGTGCCATAATTTTATTGCCAAAAAAATGAAGTATATCTTAGAAATTTACAAAAAAGGAATTTCTTCAATTAGTAAAATGCATTTTCTATAGGGGATACGATAATAGGCTAGTACTTAGTGTATAAGCATGGCTGAATCCCAAAAAGATGAAAATTCAAATTAATAATTTCCTGTCTGCCTTACCTATCCATGCGTTAATCCGGGGATACACTGTATATAGCGTAGGTCTAGTACATGTGCTACTACGGCGCAACGGAGTTTGAACACGCTCGAACCTCCTGTATAAGCCTGTCAGGCCGAGAATTTATGGCACCCACCTCGTACGTAGCTAGGAAGAAACAGTTTAGGAATAATTTTTATATTTAGGTGGTTCCTTAATAACTTTACCCTCCGTTAACTATCAAATATCAATATAACTTTCCCTTACCTTTGAGATAGACAAATATAGTTTGTAAATTATATTTATGCGATATATGAATGTCAATATATGACATGTGTTTCACACCTGCGAAATCATTACTTATTTGTAGTAGTGTACAAATGAATACCTCCGTAATATAAAAAAATGTTCGTATTCTCTATTTCTCTTTTCGAAATCTGTCGGATTCTTGACGGTCTTGGTTTAATCGGCGATACGGCTTTCGTTGTTGGGATTGTATATAAAGCCAATTTTTTTCCTTTCATCGCCCTACCACTTCACTATTGTTACTTTCCTGTCGTCTAATTGGTACATTCTTACGATTCTATGACGTGGCATAAAACGTACTTCACATTAATAATTTATTAATCAACCTTTTCATTGCCATTTGTCATCGTCATGTATACGTTTGCCTAGGTAAGCTTGAAAGAAACGTTTACACCTTCTTATTATTCAAAAAAACAATTGGATATTCGAACAATTCAATACTCTTTCGCACTTATTGTTAGCATATTAAGTAATGCGCAAAATGGAATTTATGTACATAGGTTGTACTTTATAATTTATATTTTATTATTGCCATGGTAAAGAGGACAGCCATTAATATTCGGATTACATTTACTGATGTCTTCTAATTTTTTTTTTTATGTATAATAATGCAGCAAAATTTATATGGTAATTCAAACATTAAAATTCATGATGCCCCCTTTATTTAAATAAACCTATAATATTATTAGTGATTATATCAGGAACAGTACAGATATTTTTAACTTTTTCAAAATGTTGAAATGTTGTTTTGCAAGTATGTATTTTGAATATATAATATAAGAATGAACTGGAATTAACTAGGTGGGAGTATTAATAAATAGTTAACCAAATAGAGACGAAAGCTTACGTAATATTAGATAAGTCAAACATTTAAAATTTTCTACGGAGAATAATATTTCAATAACGCGTAATGGGTAGCACATTTCGGTTTATTATAAATTATAACCCATTTTTGACGTAAGTGTCACATTTCTTTTTCGCAACTGGTAATTACAAGGTGGCATCTTTTTTTTATAGATACAGAAACAAAGGTTTAACTTTGCATTATTGCACCTTTCAAATTACCGATCAAGATCATTTCCATGCACAACTCCACCTAGCGGCGGTTCTTGTTTATTGTGACCAATATTCTAATTTGTAGAAGCCTCAAAAAATTTTATAAAATATCGTACCTCAAGCGTTCTTTTAAACGTCAAAAGGAAAAATATCGTTTTGTTGGTTTGAAATGAAATGCTGCAGATGTTTATATAGAATGTTTATTGATATAAACTCAATCTAAGATGTTATCGAATATCTTTTGTACTTTGTAGGCGGCGAGAAGCTTTATATTTGAAAGAAGCTAAACGAATCCATGGACAAAAACGCGAATGAATACAAGCCCACCATGAACACGCTTCCTTGGTATTTTGAAAAAAAAAAAAAAAAAACAGGTATATGGAAAACCTTTTAAAAGTACGCAGAAAGGAAATTATTAAAATTTTCCATTTAACAATAATATGTACCCTACTTCGACAGGGAAATAAAATCGCCATTTCTCGTTCGTTTTCTCCGTTTCCCAGACTAGAATCCCCGGTTTAATCAATAAATCTTTTTTTTCTGCGATGGTGATTGAGGGTTATATAGAAAAATTTCCATATCTTAATTAAAAAGTATATTCAATCGAGGTGTACCGAAATGTTGTATAATAAATTAATCTCTTTGGAAACTTCCCCCCCTAATAATTTCAAATTAACTTTTGTTCCATCGGTGGAAAAAAAGACCGTTTAAAAATTATACTCCTGTTAAAATGCAATAAAACATCGTTTTTCGAAGTTTTCACATTTCTTTCCAGTAGTCCCGAACATCTCATAAAGAAGTAGATTAATATTTGCCTTGAATTATTTCGGGAAGTAATTTAAGCGTTCAATTTATTTTTAGAATCTGCTATGGATAGATCCCATTTAGTGTACCCCTCATATAAATACATTTGTAGATGACATTTACAAATGTACATCTAACAGTGTAGTTAAAGTGCTTCTTGTTACATGGAATCTTTTGAGCGTACCAAATGTGTTTTTTTGTGTTCTTTAAAAACCAAAGAATTTTTAGATGTTTTATTAAATAAAAATAACCTTTTAATTCTACAGTGTTACATAAAAAAGTAGGCATCATATGGACATTCTTTCTTTTTATCAATATATATAGGCTGTCCTAATCTTCTGGAATTATGAAACTACGCCTATTGTACATTATGTATATTGATTCCCATCAAATTTTGAAGAAATACTGAGAATTGACATTGTAATTTTGTTTATGTTACATGATAAGAAATTAATTTTTCTTCATTCTAAAAATACATTGGATGTATCGATTTACATTTGAAAAACCTCCATCGAAAGGTTAAATTTGAACCAACATTAATTATCCTACTTTCTCACCTAATAACAAGCCTAGCAGACAGGCATCTAGAGTTTCAACATCGGTTACAAAACCAACATAGAGGTTTAATGAATTACTTCGAGGGTTGTTTTCGATATAAATACTTTTCTCGATAATCACAATCGTTAATTGGAAAATATAGGCAATAATAGGTGTAAATGTGCACCTATATTACTTTAAAATAGGTACTTAGAAGTGTCGGGAAAAATGAGAAGCTAAAACCCATATTTCTATTTGCAACAATCAATATCGAAGCGTATAAAAGATAACCGCTATTTGAATACCCGAGTTAGCGTCGTATATTACTGTCGACGTATTTGTTTTTCGTTTTGTTTTTGATATCACACAATAAATATTTGATTACTAGCGACACATTTACTTTATTGAGCGTACACTTTGGAAAGATAGATATATTCGTGCCCAGAAAATTGTTTCTTGGGTGTTCGTGAGAATATCAAATATCAAACAAAATATTGTCGAAGAAACGCGCTTTGATTCGTTTTAAAGCTTCCTTGGTTGCTTATTATTAAGTTTTATAACCGTTCTAAAAATGACCATTTAAAAAAGATTAGTGCGAACAAAACTTGTTGATATCGTACAAAATATTTTGGCACCTTCATAGATTATATGCATATATAAAATCAATTAAAATATTCTTCCTACTAACAAACCTCCAGAAGATAATATACTAACCAATTCAAAATTTAAAGGAATCAGAAAACCAGATTTTGTTTTTTTAGCGGCAACAATAACGACTACAAACAGGCCTAGCCCGCCATGGTTAATAACGTCGCAATCTCCCATGTGGAGTACTACGAAAACATCAGTCAGACCACCTCCACCACCGCCAAAACCTTCGAAACCACCTCCATCTAGACCTCCGATGATTGCAACAACGCCGCATAATACCACTTCATCTACCCAGATTGTCCTACCAGAGATGGATGTAGGCCTTCCGCCTAACAAGAATGACAATGTAGATCAAGAGGAGTTAACTTTACCAATAACAACAACCATGATTCCGAACGTAAAAACTGCTGGTATGTACGAGATAGGACATTGCTTTAAATATTTCGTATCTAAAATGATATTTTCTTTAAATATTTAAGTAACGTAAAACAATGGATTTTGACCATTTTTCTTCCAAAATATGTTTAAATAACGCCCTTTCCTCAATTTCCTTCGAATATTGTTCGATCTCGATTATACTTTAATTAAACTTGGATAAAAATTAGTTCGCAACCTAAAATCACAGCTTCAAGTTTATCAAAAACCCTCACACCTAAACTATTCTTCTAACTACTATCTTTAAAACGGCAACGGTGATTTTGATGAAACTTTGCAGGTAAGTGTAATGACGCATAATGCATCTGATTCGGAATTTTTTGTTTAACCGGAACTACCCTCAACTTGTTTTATTTAAATGGGACACCGTGTATATTTTTGCATGTTATAATAGGCCTTGTTTCTCCGGATTCGTCCATACCTGTTTTTAGTACTATGGAAATAGGTACACTACCGGCCATAATTATTTGCACACCCAAAGCAATTGCATTTAATGAAGTACTCTTAAAACAAAGAAATTGATAGTCTTTATTCAATTATAAAATTCTCTTGTCGAAATATCCACCTCGACTATTAATAATTGCGGTACACATTATACACGCATTATACGCTATATATTATTACACTTACCTGAAAAGTTTCGTCAATATCATCGTTTCCGTTTTAAAAATATTTGCTTGGTTACATACCTTACCCCAACCCTGTATACAAAATAATTCCATATATTTCAACAGGTCTAAATGATCAAAATCTTTTATACTCTAGAACCTAGAACGCCAAAATTTTCTTTTCTTCAAACATAAGTTGGTAATTAATCATAAAAATCTAGAATACCATCAAGCAACGGTGTCGTCCCCACTAAGTAGATCAAATTAACTTAGACCCGTACTACCAAATTTAATTGTAATAGGATTAACTGTAATAAGAGGCGGTTAGAGGTATCCAAGATGATACACAAAGGTGTAATATATATGTATTAACTAAATACAAGTCCCCTATTACCTTGTAAATAATTTAACCGGCAATTCCGGAATTAAAACTAACTGAAAATTCGGCAAAAAAAGCTGGAAATATTAATCGTATTGTTGATTTACTCCTTTCTACTAACTTCCCATAATTCGAACCTGAAAGGAGTAGTATATTACTAGCTTCTAGTGAGCAGGGCATTATAGGCTGTATAATAATCAATACGGTCTTCAATTAGATAATTGAAAGATAGATTGTATGTGGAGAATCCCCCTCCCCCCTCCGCAAATTAATTAATTATTCGTCAGAAGTAATAAACAGTCAATTCTCGCGCACACTTAATCAGACTTAAAGGTTATTTTCAAACGCGCACCACCTAACAGCAACCTTGTACGCTGCTATTGCTATCACTAAATCGTAACATTTTGTTTTTAAGATGAAGCTATTACGCAACTCTATACTCCATCATCAAGCGGACCGTCTTTTTGGAGTGGCGAATTCGATACCGCAAATTATTGTAGCCCTGTGGTCTTGAGAAGCATTTATTGGAATTGGACCAAGCATGGTGATCATAATATACAGCCATGTCCAGGAGGAACAACTGGATTTGCAAGGTGGCGTTGTATAAAAGTCAACGACAAAGCGATTTGGTCTCCAGATACGCCAGACCTAAGCGAATGTCGATCAGTTTGGCTTACTAGTCTTGAACAAAGGGTTCTAGTCATGAAGGACTCCCTATTGTCCATAACAAGTGATTTAGCTCAAGTAACAAGCAGTAAAACTCTCTATGGAGGTGATATGATGATAACTACTCAAATTATCCAAAAGATGACCACCAAGATGTCGATGGATATAACTACAATTCCAGATCCAAGACAAAGAGAAGCGATTGTAACTGATATGCTTAACTACGTCGTTAAAACGGGAAGCAACTTATTGGATGTATCGCAACATCCTTCTTGGAAAGATTTGAGTTATAAGGAGCAAATGAGGGTAGCCACGTCTTTGCTTATAGGATTAGAAGAAAACGCTTTCCTTCTAGCTGATACCGTTCAAACTGAAAAAACTGTTAATCAAGTTGTAAAGAACATAAGTAAGTCTACACTAGAATCCATTAATATTTCTAATGTTTTACAATTCAATATCTTCTTTCAGTGATATCTGTAAGAGTTCTGGATAAAAAGTCTGTGACGACGCAAACATTTTCTGCCAACAAAGAGTGGACAATAAGCAATAATACTATAGAATTGCCCAGAGGAGCTTTACTAGAAAATAACGATGGGGAATTCGTAAGACTCGTGTTTGCCGCTTTCAATCACCTAGAGGAGATATTACAATGGCAACCAGAAGCCACAGATTCCAGCTCCATCAAAAATATAACACGGGTACTCAATAGCAAAATAATATCAGCTAGTTTGGGCAAAGGCAGACATATCCAACTAAGGGAACAAGTTCGTTTGACCTTTACACATCTTCAAACGAGTAATGTGAGCAATCCATCGTGCGTTTTCTGGGATTACACGACCAGCAGCTGGTCAGACGAAGGTTGTCAAGTTGAAACAACAAATGATAGCCACACTATTTGCCTATGTGACCATTTAACCAATTTTGCTATTTTGATGGATGTCCACGCTATATACCTGCCAATGGAGCACCAAATAGCTTTGCAAATCGTCACTTATGTTGGGTGTGTTATTTCAATTGTTTGTCTAATACTAGCCGTAATAACTTTTCAATTATTCAGAGGATTGAAGGTAAGCTATAAATATATTACTAGTCACGCGATTTTCAAGAATGGTTGAAGGTGTTTAAAAAGAAATAATTTTGTTTTAGAGTGACAAAACAACTATTCATTGCAACCTGTGTATATGCTTACTGGTAGCTGAAATACTCTTTCTAGTTGGAATTAGTCGTACCGAAAATCAAATAATATGTGGTGTAATTGCTGCATTTTTACACTACTTTTTCCTTTGTGCTTTTGTCTGGATGTTCTTTGAAGGTAAGAGTGTTCAAATCTATTTTTTATGTATTTAAATAGAATTATTTCTTCTGATCTTCCCGAAACAGTTTGGTCCCTAAATCAAACTGTAAAGCGGTTTGTGTTCTATTTTAACGCTGGTACTTCATCCATAAATTACGAATTTATACACAGTTGTCCTATATGCCCAGTACATATGTATTAGTTAACGTCAACTGAGCAATTTCCTACATTTGTAGATGTACATCATAAAGCCAGTGACAAGAACGCTTAGCATATTATGGACATTTTGTATGATTAGTGTGTGCTATTAATAAAAGAATACAGAAAGCGTTTATCCACTTAAACTTAAATTCTTTCTTTATTTTAGGTTTTCAATTATACGTAATGCTGATTGAAGTATTTGAAGCGGAAAAATCTAGAATCTGCTGGTACTATATCATAGCGTACGGCATATCTTTAGTTATAGTTTGTATTTCCGGTGCAATATTTCCGCAAGGTTATGGAAATGATCGATACTGTTGGCTAAAGCCCGATAACTACTTCATTTACAGCTTCGTGGGACCAGTAATTCTAATTTTACTGGTACGTAAAATTTACGGCAGTAGGATTCGCTTATAAAATTATATATGTTACACCATATTTGCAGGCTAATCTAGTTTTCTTGGCAATGGCTATCGTTAAAATGTGCCGACGTGCTAATGCTACAGTTTCTATCAAAAACAAGGAACACTCAAAGCTTGCAAGTACCAGGTAAGCTTTTTTTTTAATAAGAAAATAAAGTAATCGAAATTGAAATTTTATCCATCCTTAGACAAGCTTCTTGAGAATTGTATCGCGCTAAGCATTTCTTACTGTGATTGGTGGCAGTGTTTTCTGACTTTTTTACCCAACTCATCCCAAAGCACCTCGATGGCTTTGTTGCTGCCTGTTGTGGATGAAAACCTTCTCCAATTAAGCCCTGTTGAAATTACGTATTGCCGTAAAGTTTCTAAATAACCTTCTTTTCTTTTAATGCCATTAATTCGATACAAGTCTACAGGTACTCCCATCGAACAAAAATAATCCCCCAGCAAAGCATGCCTTATAATCGTTCAAAGTACTCCCGTTTAAAAGCCACCATCGTTCCTCCCAGTTTTAGAAACACTTCTTTCTTATACATATACATAATCAGTAAACCTTATTTAAATATATACGTATATTTAAAACCCTTCACTTATAGATAAACTGAGCCCATTCTGTTTCCGTCGTTCCAGATTATTCCTCTCTTCTTTAAACAATCCGCTACCGTTGTATCCCAGGTTTTTCTTGATTTAGCTCTAGATTGCTTTTCTGTTGACTTTGTTAGCCATCTGTCTCGTTTCTCCCATTCTTAGTAGGTATCCAAATCATTTCAAAAGTCATCTCTCGATGGTCGTTAGAACGGATTCTACTTTCAATTCCTCTCTTAACTCGTTACTTCTTATTTTGTCTCTTTTAGTTATCCTTTTCACGCCTCTCAAATATTTTAGCTCTAGGGACTGTATTTTACTTTTCATCTTATTATTTAATATCCAACCTTCTCATCCGTAAGTCCATAATTTTTTGTAGTTTGCTTGGTACTCCTCCTTTTCTAAGATTATTCCAAACTTCTTTTCTTGAAACGCTGTCAAACGTTTTTTTTTTTTTTTTTATCAATGAAAGCGATACGTATGTTGTTATTTCTTCTTTCCTCAATCTTCCGAAATGGCTAACAAAGAGTAGCGTCGTCGCAATCCTTGTTCCTATTTCCTCTACATTCCTCCGATCTTCCTCCTCTGAGGAGATCTCAATTTAGAAAACAACCAACGCAGGATCCTAGGCCAGATTTACGAAAAGTAACGAATTCCATGATTCACCAGAAATTGTGGCTGAAGATTGGTCTTAGGGGTAAAAGTTTAAATAAAATTTGATGAAGTTTTTACGCTGCGTCAAGTTTTCGAATAAACCATGGGTATATTTTAGCAAGAAGATAAACTAACTAACAACAGAACAGGTTCAAATATGAATTTAACACTGTAATAATCTGAATTAATGTGATGTTTATTAATAAAAAAAATGGTATTTATAATGTTCATATGAAATTTTTGTTTTAGGACATGGTTAAGAGGTGCTGTGTGTTTAGTGTTTTTGTTGGGACTAACATGGACATTCGGATTACTTTATTTGAGCAAAGAAACTGTAGTCATGGCGTATATCTTCGCGCTGTTCAACTCTCTGCAAGGATTTTTCATGTTCTTATTCCATTGTGTGCAAAATGAAAAGGTAGTTTGGCAAAAACTAATATCTGTTTGATTAAGATTTATGCTTGTCGTTTTCTTTGTAGGTAAAGAAAGAATATCAAAAATTTATCCGTCAACATTCATGGCTACCGAAATGTCTTCGTTGCTCGAAACCAAATGGTGGTGGTGGAAGCAGCAGTGACAGTGCAGGAATAGGTAAAGAAAAAAGAACTAGTTTTTACGGAGGCTGGAATGGAAGCCAGTCTGGTCCAAACTCACATTCCACGGATAACTCGGTCCTGTCACCTCATGGAACAAGTGTGGGTACCAATAATACTGTAATACCCAATAATCTAAATAACGTGCGTCCAACTGCACTTCTTCAGGTTCTCTCGAGAACCGATCTGAACAATGCTAGTACCACCACGACCAACCACAACCGACTGCTCAATATGTCCCAACAAGGTACTGCTACTATCAGCTTTCATCACGCAGCTCTGCTCTTTATTTATCACCACTTCTCTCCACTGCCTGTTGCCTTGATTTATTACTCTTACATACCTCAAAATAACGTTTGCCCGATGCAGTTATTTTCGAGCTGCTTACTAACAAAAGAAAGAATGTGGTACCGTGGTGGTGCATCCATTGCGCTCCTTACATCCCCTTTGTATTTTAATATTGTCTTGTCTATTTGTGTATGTCCTTCTAATTAATATTTAGTGTGGTGGTAAGCGATACTAACAAAAAGTAACTTGTTTGATTGATTGCTTCTCTGCTTAAATTTTGGTAGATTGGATGGGTGATGGTCAAATTGTATTTACAGTTGCAACGGGACTGGAATTCCCACAGCACGACAAGCATGAACAGTGCGGACAAAATAATTGTACCCACTTCTACTTCTGCCAACATGGCTGCTACTCCTCTATCACGCCCCCCATATACGAGAGCCACAACACCTCCACCCACTTTCGAAACTACCCCAAACACGTCCACCCTGCCCTATATTCGTAATCTTTATAGAAACAATTCCGTTCATTCCAACATATCTAAATCGGTATCTACTTGGAGTCCTCTTCATAAACCTCTACACTGGAAGGTGCGTAACATGTGGTGGCCAATGTAGAGGTTATACTACTATACTAACACTCTCCTGGGATGTTAATGTTTATCAGGATTAATCTCGAAGTCAATAACGCGAACATTTTCGGTAGCAAAATCGTCGAATAAACAGTAACATCTCTCAAATACACTTATCCAGTAGTTAGAATACTTACTTTTACTACCCAATCGGGTATTTTGTTTTCTTATGTGTTTGTTTATGTTGTAAAAGCTCAATATACACAAGTCATTCATTCCTAGATAACCGTCTAAACTATGTCGTTCTTTTCTTTCAACAGAACATTTCTTTTAAGTCTTATAGTCGTGATTCCGGACACGGTGGCTCTGAACAGGAGGAATCTCCAAGATCTCAGGCTCTGCTAACTGATACGCGCTTGAACAATTACAAAGACTTGCGCAGGCAGCCCTACCTACCGACGGATTATAACCAAGCTATGTGCAGTTCCAACATACCGGAGATGGAAATTCAGGAATTCGCTCATCACAACGACAATTTACCTCATCTAAAACAGCTGCCGATCCAGCCTCATGGTATTCGAAGGAAGAACGGAAATTTTTTACGAACGACAAACCCTTGGAATCACACCTACACTGAAATCCATGACGGTCGTATGCCGAGAAATTTGGTAGCCGAAGATGATCCCGTTTACGAAGAGATTGAAAGGAACGACGTACAGGTCTCCGATATGAGCGACGAAGATGGTAAAAGGCAGAGCGATATGAGTCGGCAATCTTCAAGATCTTACGATGATCATCGCCCTTTGATCCCGTACAGTCCGACGGATAGGAATTCTCAATCTTGCATGGAATTGGTATCCAAGCATCAAGTCAAAGATCATAGGTGCGCAGCTGATATGAATCCGAACCGTTTCAACAGGCAAAACATATACAGAGGCGATATTGCAAGGGCTTTGGCAGCGGTATTGGATGGCGAGACTGTCGTGTGCCATTTGGAACCACCGGAGATTTACGCATGTGATTCGTACACTTCACGAACTGTGGTACTGCCTCAGTACAGTGAAAATTAAAAGAGAAACTGCCATTCTGCAGGTGTATATCTGTGATCCCCAATGATCAAACTGTGTCGGTCATAGTATTTTAAGCTTAGTCTGAATTGAATGTATGAAAGTGATAAATTTTATAAAAAAAAAAAAACTATTTTAGTAAGGAATAAAAAAAATATTTATGCGAAACCGGATATTGATTCTAAATGTAATTGAATCCAGTCACACTCCTCGAACAATCTCGATATCTCTCTGTAATATCCCCACTTTTATTTTTGTTTTATCTTATAACACGTAGCTACGTTGTCTGTAGCTTGGCATTTTATACCTGTTCTTGTCTCCTCTCTTGAATGAATATGCTTGATCAGAGCTGGGAATTCTTCGGGTTTTTCGCTGAATGCATTACGGCGATATCAAAATGGGAAGAAGAACTTGAAATTTCTTTACTCTAGAATTCGAAAGGAATTGGAAGTATGAACTGATGATTTCTAGTTCCAGTTCGCCGTGCAATAATATTCATTCATAATGCATTTTATTAAGCTGATTGATAGGTCATTGAATGTAAATTGTAGTAAATATTTGGTACTACTGCATTTATTGGTGAATTAAATCGTTTAATAATACGAATTCTTTTTAAAAAATTATTTATTTATTTATTGTAGACTCTAATTAAGTGCTCCAAATGAAAGTAATTTTGCCAAGACGTCTACGTTTAAAATATGAATAACTCGCGGAGTAAACCGTTACTTTAAGAATTGTATGTATATATAGATATTAAAAAAAATAGATACATTTCCTCTGACCGACATTACTGTCCTGTATGTAAGACAAAGAGCATTTTGGATAATAATTGCTATAAATATACATGTATGTGTACGAGTATATATATAATATATAGTAAAATATACTCCTAATCGTTATATATGTACACCTTAACTTAATAATAACTTAAAAGTAACACAACATTGTTTCTCTATATTACTCAGTATTTGTTAATTGCCCTTTGTCTTCAATACATATTTAGATATAATAAATTAATATCTTTCAATTTTGTTGCGGCTCATAAACAAAAGAAACATACAAGTTATTGTATAGTTACTAGTTCAAGAAATGTATTTCCACGAAAATAGTAGGACGTAGAGTATCGGTATAGGTTTGTCCAATCGAGCAGTTTAACTGGGTTTCGTAACTAGCGCGCATGTCTAGCAGCTCAGTAATAACCCAGCTCTCTGCCAGACAGCATAAGCCTTATCGATTTAGTCGTGGAAAAATATTGCGTACACCTATATTATTCATTACTGTAAATATTGTATAGTGCTTTGTAAATGTTCATTAATGGTACGATATTAGTCAGGAATGCGTTGTTATTGCTACTATAGCAAAAGCACACACCATTATAAAAATTGTATTAAATTTTACTATTAAATCACAAAGTCTGACCAATAAACTTAATTTTCTCGTAGAAAACAAAATGTTGTTTTTGTTAATACGTTATATTTTCGCATATATAGCGAACTTTTGAAAAAGAAGAGTACAATAAAACCTCCCAATACTATACTATATTACGTAGTTTATACTGTTAAGCATATATTGAGTGTTTACAAAATATTGATATTACAAACTCAATGTTAACATTTTAAAGTAAAAAAAAAAAGATGTGTTATATGTGAAGATATATATATATATTCAAATTTATTGGTGAATTAGTGGCGCGATCTTATGGTCGTTGGCTTAAGCTAGTTTGTCGTCCATTCATTCCATTAGATGTAGTGTAGGGATATCTGTAACAATCTATGTAAAATAAATGTAATTCAATAAATAAATGTACAGATGGCGTAACCAATTCCCGTATTTTATTTTTCCTGAAAATACCATTTAGAATGTATCTTGTTTTAATGAATAAATTTGCAACAATAAAATAATAATTTAGTAATTTTTCTTTTTTTAAAAAAAATATAATATGGATGAGAACATTTTAAGAGAAACGATTATATCCTAACCTCAATTTGTCACATTTCACAACATTCCGATTTGCTTCTAAGTAAGTTCATTTAATAAATATTCTATACAAATATCCTTTCTCTGTAAGTATTTTATTAAAAATGTGACTTTTGCAGATAAAAAATTTAGAAATCTATTTCATGTTCGATGATAGTTTTCTAATACCAAATAATTTGTTGCATTTTTGATATGATGATGAAAGAATACTTCAAATGTTAGAAAGTACTAAGTTTTTAATATTAATATACAAGGTAAGTCGACAATTGCGCAAAATTCATTTATTCTCCACGCATATTTCGATGAATAATAACTCTTATTTTAAATCGAACAATCAATCTGTATGTTTCTATGGATTTGTAATCGTTGCCTTAAAATTGACCGTATGCCATACCTATTTCCAACAGATTAGGCTGAAGAAAACATGTCATCCATGTCGTAAAGTTACTAGGCTTACATTTTATTACAGATAGTTATAGCACATGGTTAATAAAAGTTACAAATCTGATGAACTATACAGAGTGTTCAATTTAAAATAGGCAAATTATCTCTCGAATTTTATCCACTTTGGCAAGTTATTTAGAACACTGCGTATAACATCAGACCAATTCATTGTTCCATTAACGTTGTCATGAAATATAATGAAATTAAAAAAAAATTGCCAATATCTCCATAACATATTAGGATAAGTTAAAATATATTTCCAATATAAAATATTCAAAATTCAACATTCTATGAAGAATAGAAAAATTCCAATATACACAGTGTTCTATCACAAAAAAATCTTACGCCACACTGTTAATAATCGTCTTGTGAAATTATAGTAGTCCCGACTGGGGGAAGTACATATTACGTCATCATTAATTGCGCAAATTTGTCATTGCCGTAGATATTTTGAATAGTATAGGGTGTAAAAAAATTAAAAGCTGTCAAATGTCACGGAAAAGATATAAAACGATAAAGAATAGAGAAAAATAGCTACTGTAGTAGGGTTTACCCCTTGACGAGTGATAATCAACTCGCCCGACTAAAACAGGCCATCTGCGCATATGACTTAATGTGTACTATTTGAAACTATCCATACAAATGTTAAACTTTAATTTCATCTTTGGAGAATAAACGGACTGATTGACTCATCCTGTATATTTTCTGAAGATATTCGATTCGGAGATTTCTAATTCTGATTGCCTTATATCACTTATAGGTGACAACCAAATGGGGTGCGTTCCATAGCAGTTACAGAACCAGTTAGGCTACATGGTCCAAGGTAGCTGCTTTTGCCTTCCTTAGGAAATGTAAGTTAATATACTCTTAAATGTAAGTTTCATATTGGCATTGCATTTTCCACTATTGTTCTCAACATTGGAAAATTTCATGCAATTTGTGATGTAAAGAGTAAAGCAAAATTGTATGTTATCGAACTATCCCAACAAAGCAAACGTGCATTTATTTCACGTAGTCTAAGGATGCACTTGCGTGGTAAATAAGCAATAATGAAGCGAATGAGAAGAATAGAGTTGGATGTATGTTTCTTTTATTGTTCAGCCTGTATCTTCCACGTGCACGTATTTACAAAAAATTAATACGTACGTACTTCTCATTTTCAGCAACCAGAAGGTGATCAAGAGAAGATAGTACAGAACAGGATCTTTCCAAGAAGAAAAAATGCTGTATCGGTGATCTTATAATATAATTTTAACCATTCTGTATACGCTGTATACAGGACGATTCAAATTAATGGGTCCCTATTGCTATCTCCATAATTATTGGCCCTCTGGAGTTGGGTAAATTGGCAAACCAGTAGTGTTTTGCCGCTGCTTAATATGCAGGCAACAGAAAAAGAATACTTTTTTTTTAATGTAACTTCTTATACATATACTTTTCGAAATTTGAAAGCTTGTTCAGCTTCTGATATGAAAGCTTTATAGACTATTGTTCTGACATAAATATTAGGAAGGTTACAGCGGTTTTTAGTTTATATCACATTTTTAGTTTAATATTTACAGTAGGTTGTTGTAATTCTATGCAAAACCAATTAATTTTTGATACTTGACGTAAACTATTTGGTTTCGCATGGAGTAAAAGCAACATACTATAAATGCTTATTCGGAACTTTAATAGGAATTAGAAACCAATGTGCTTTTCTTATTGTCTATCTCAGAACAACTACAGTCTACAAAGGTTTTATATCATCAATTGAATTACGTTTTAAAATTTTGAAAAATATCGGGTGTTTCATTTGAAAAAAATAGGGCCAATAATAACGCAGGTAACAATAGTGGCCCCTTCGTTTGAATCAACCTGTATATTATAAAATAATATTTAATGATAATTGTTACATATATATATTTGTATATGGAATAAAAATGACATTTATTTGGAAAACACTGCGTTTTATTTGCTGAATGCAAAATACTGAAAAGCCTCAATTCGTACACGCAACTATAAAAACAATAAGAATATCATCCAATGCAACTTTCACAGATAAGCACTTTTGTAGTCACGTAAGTAAAAATACTCTGAAAATGATAACGTCACTTTTAATACTCTGAAAATGATGACGTCACTTGTCATCCTTCCCATATTCTAAAAATGATGACGTCATGTTTCTCCTGATCTGGAAGTAAGGATGTCACTTTTTCATTATTCGAAGGTAATAGCGTCGCTTTTCCGAATTCTGGAAATGATGACGTTATAACACATTCTATGGAGTGCAAAAATTTGACACACTTTCCAAAAAGACACTCTTTCAACCTTTTTTCGAATAAGTCTTCTTAGCCGCGCTTCGCTAAATTTTGAGCAATCTTACTCCTGGTACCAGGAGAGCAGAAAAGCGAGGAGGTATTTGTACTAGGAGCAAGCAACAGCGCCCACTGGCGGCATTTTTTAGAACTAAATGCTGATTTTTTTTATGTGGCGCCATCTAGTGGACTTTTTTGGAACTACATTAAGTTTATCCAAATTTTCTCTGGCTCAATTTTTCAACTATGAAAGGTGGAACTTAGAAATTAAAATAAAGTTAATACATTCTACATTGAGTTCATTTAGAGACCACATTACATAAGCGAATTTCGATGCAGATTTTGTTTATACTTCCACAAAATTTTTAAATAACAGATTTGGTTTGCGTCTTGGATAAAATGCACTCTGTACAACACTTTCGTAATTATAATAGTTTATTTAATGTTTTCAAACCGTAAATTATTTGCAAACGCCATATATCGAGAAAATAGAAACGAATCCAAAACGTATTCGAAGAGTAGCGTAAATATTACATAATTTAGAACCGCTTATAAATTATAAGCGATTTTAAGAGATAGGGAAAATTCGGCCTCATTTTTATTGGTCAGCAAGTGGCACGTCGTACTTCCATATTTTGTACCCACGCTAGATGACACTGCAAGTACATTTCTCATTATTGATATTTGTATTCAATATAGATACTGATTTTACCGACAGTACATTAGTACATATTTGTTTTGTCAAGGTGTCAATTATCATTTGATTGAAATCGGCGTGAGGTTAGAAAATCATTTTGATCGACAGTTCAACTTCTGAACGGCCGAAAATGGGCGTTCACTTGAACTCCGCATTTGAACTAAGATCAGTTTGAAATATTGTTGGTGCAACAACTTTTTAACTTTGAACTGCAGTTCAAAGTGCTTATACAACCAGCCCTAAGAGACAGAAATAAACTAAGTTCAATAGTTTTGCCGGACACCACCGGTCACACGTTGCTTTCCATTTGCTATTATATAGGATGCAATAATTCAACTATTACTTTGTTGGGATCTTTTTTATTGAATAGATGTCTTTCGGTTAAGTATTGCAAGATAGGGACAGGGACAACCTTTCGAATTACATTTTACCGACCTTGGGGCTAACCGACAATACTACGTACTACTAATACTCGGTCAGATCACCATAACAGATAAGCAAGCTCAAATAGAATACAATATCTTTAAAATAGACACCATTGGATACACTTTACAAACAGCAATGAGGAATATCTGGAGCGTAGACAACACTACATTGAGAATAAAAGGGAATACAATATCTTTCAAATAGGCAACATTTGATACACTTTATAAACAGCAATGAGAAATATCGGTAGCGTAGACAACATTTCATACAGCTCTCTAAAACTACGTTTCCGGCCAAAATTAGTGGAATGCAGATGTCCTATAATAAAGAAAAAGAATAAAAAGGAACCAATACCTTCTACATTACCATAAAAATGCTTAAAAAGGTTTCAATCTATTGTTAACTATGATTGATGATTAAAACTAAGATTAAATTAATTTTAAATCGTAAAGCTATGATTACGATTAATTTGGTGATCGGTTCTTAGTTTTAACTAACCAGAACATTAATTAAACTAAATTTGACTAATACTATTACTCTGATTACAACGGATTTTTAAATGTAAGTGCTACGTTCTTCTCTGCATAATCTGATGTGAAAACTAGAAAATAATTTAAGATGTTTGTTACAAAATATATATACACCCATGCAAAATTTACAAAATCGAAATTGAAACTATAAAGTTAATGTTAAATAAAAAAATTAAAACGCATCTAAGAGTTCGTCCAATATTGGAATTTTCCAGTTCGTAGGAACGGGTTCAGGTGGGTAGCGATACTTCATTTCTGCAAAAAAAAAAAAAACAAATCAACTAGTGAATCAACAAAAACATTCTTCCCCAAAACTACCTAGCAAATCTAGATTTTTACGTAGAGCTATTAGTCCCGGGGTTTCCGTGATATTGACGGAATTTAAATCTGGTGGCCATATTGTTGTCGAATGTTTATCGATCGCGTTTAGAAATGAAGACTGGGCATCTTGTAATCGTTTCGCCATCTCTAAGCCATCTGCTTCGTAAGTGATAACCAACTTACAAAAATATTTAACATCGGTGCAGAATTTAAAAGATTCACTGATGATGTTATGAAGTGTCCTCATTAAAGCTATGTTTTCGTAAATACCTCCTTGGCGTAAATCATGCCTCCTCCTTTCAGTACGACGACTTCTACTGGAAGTACTCCTGGTCCTGAAATGTGTAATGCATATAAACTCCATATTTTGAAAATTCGGAATAAAGTACCTTAATGTGCTCGTTGTTACTAAACTACGAGCTACACTCTCTGCCAAATCTTGACTAATATCACCAGCTACGATAAAGGTAGCTTGCAAACCCGTACTGGCTTGAACGGAGCGCACAATCTGAAGACGATCAAAATATTCCATAAACGATTCGGAAGAAGCTTCAATTTTTTCCATCAAGGTGGTATGGTAATTGAGATACTCGTCTCTTATTGTTTCTACAAAAAAAATCATAAGTCACACGTTCTTTTCATATACAAGGTGTCCCGTATGTTCAAATTTTGGGAGTATTTTAAGGCACCCAAAATTTGAACCTTAAGGTAGACTTAATTCTAAGACGAAAAGACACAAAGTTGTAGTAGGTCGATTGTTATTTGTTTTAAAGTTATAGACGTTTTAACAATAGTCATGGTAACGTTAATATATTATTACACAAGTAATGAAAGTACACTGTTTTACTAATTTCTAATGTTCAATGAAATAGTAATACACAATAGTAGTACACTACCGACATTAAAGTTAAGACAATTTAACATTTTAAAAGATTGATTTTTTCCAATATTCAATACCCTTAGTATTACTGTAAACACTTCTACAACAAAGTTGGGATAATAATAATATATTTAAGGACGGAAATCCTCATTAGAATAAATGTTATAAAAAAAAATGTTATTCTAATAGGAGGTAATAATATCATCAGAAACGATATTTACCTGCGTGTCCCCGACAACAACACGGAGTAATTCTTAGCGTACTCGCTGTGAAAAAGTCTGTTAGTAAACCTATTTAGATGCGGATGTTCGATTGCAATGTTTGTGGAACTAATATTTCAAAAATGCCGAAAAGAAAACCTATAACTGCAGAAAAGCGATCGACTATTCTCACATTACACGAGGAAGGATATTCCGTGCGTGTAATTCGGGAACAATTGCGTTGTTTGCACGTTTGCAATAATTCACTAGTTATCCTAACTTCAATGGCTGGTAGTGTATGTCATAGATATGATATGAAACGCTTACCAGCGAGATCGTCCCTCTTATGTTTGAAAGCACATTGAAGAGCTTCATTGAATAACTTCAAAGAAATCAAACAAGTCACAGCTTGCTCAGGTTCACCTAGTTGGTCGTACAAGTTGGCAGATTCCAAATGATACCCACGGGATCTTAGAATAATTGCCACCGAGTGTAAATATTCATCCCTATCTCGACCCAGACGATCCAATATTGGTGAAACCTCCCTCCACAATCCACAATGTGCCAGCACATCTAATGCTTCCGACCACATCAAGTTCGCTTTCAAGATTAACGCGGCTTCCTCATGTCGGCCATTACCCCTCAACAAATTAGTGTACAATTGTATAATTTTCTTATTGAAAAACTTATACTTAACACAGCACTTGTACAAGTGCGCGAGCATCCAATGGTTTTCTGCATATTGAATCATTTCTTCTACATCCTTGCTATCATCATAATGGTCGTTACTCGCTTTGAAACTCATGCAACTTGCTACGAGGTACTGCAATGCCTCTTCGTAATTTTCAACGTGATTATGAATTATATAAAATTGTCGATACATATTGGAACTATTTTCCTCTATTTCGTTAAGGATAGGTTTGTAAAGTTTAGGATCAATGTTTAATTTTTCAAAAATGTATTGCACGAATTTCACATCAGCTTTAATCAAACAAGCTTTTTGGATTTCGCTTTTAGGAAAATAAAGGGTTAGACAGTTTATCCCATTTAGTAATACATTTTCTACATCTCCATGTGTGATGAACAACCGATAAAGGACTTCAACACTTGTTTTGATGCCCCCCATAGCATGCGCTGCTAACATCATTGCTTTATTGTATTTTATTACATCTTCCTTGATGACATCAAAAATCGCTTGACTTATAATTCTCTTCTTATTTTCTAATACAGCTATATTTGGAAAATTTATATCTTTATAAGTCAATTGCAAAACGTTATCATCTGTTAGCGATAATATAAACAACTGCAACAAATTTGGAGACTCCATTGCATCAACAAAGTCTTTAACACCACTTAAAAATTGACTTGGGTTGATGTCAATCAGCAAATTAAGATCTAATCTGTGAATCCTTATAAATTCAAAAGCCACCTTCCATTTTTTCTCAAGAATATACATTGCAAGTTCATTAATTGCTACATTTCGACATAAAACTGCTTCCTTATTACCCCTAGGGTGATAGAGAAGTACTTGGTTGTTGTTTGGAATCCCACAGAGCAAAATAGAACCATCTTCGCAATTCCTATTAAACATGTTTAACGTTAGCAAGGATTCATTGCAAAGATTCCACATGTTATCTTCCGTTAACTGTATGCAGTACAATTTACGTCCGAAAGCTGTTATAAATAAATATCCTCCATGCAAAATGAATGAATTTACACTTCTGCATACGATGTTATCATTAACACGTAATTGGTTAGAAATATCTAAGGTTACCACGTACAATTCTCCCTCGACAATAATATATTTCATCTCGTATATATCGAAATCCACTGGGCTTAAATGCTGGTGATCGTTTAAGTACAATATTTTATCAGCTTTTAGTTTTAACACCTGATTATATTCCAGTACAAATGATATGTAGGTAATATGTTCGTTGGACTGTACAATTTCCATTCCGTAATCATCTAAATTAAATTTGCATAAATCATGAACATTGACGTCATTCAAATGAACCAACAACACCAAATTATTTGATGTAAAACAAGGATTATAAAACCTTACGGGGGTATTCACATCTGCCAGCCTTTCACCAACTTTCGTCATAGAATTATCATCGAATGAATAAACGTAGAAGTTGCTATTTGAATCAACGATAATTAGCTTTTCGGACTTATGATGAAACGCAACGAGATTTATAGGTTTTGTATTATCAATCACTTGAATCATTTCGTCGGCACCAGAAAGATGATCACCTTCTATTGTTTTAAGCTTTAATTGCTTGTTATCAATTTCGGCAAAAAATCCTTTACCGTTTGGCAATGTACCACTTTGCGTCTTTAACATTAACTTGTAATACGTAATTTGAGTATTTGTTGCAATGTATAATGCGACCATTTGTTCCGTGCAATCCAAAAAATCAAATTTTTTCAATTGGTTTTCATTCGTTGTTACCAATTGTTGCTTTAGCTGATGATCAAAATTTATTTGCATGTAGATATTTAAAAAGGAACCTCCCTTAGTTACGACGTTAACCGCTAAAGCATCACTTACTTCATTCCAGTTAATTTCACCAACGCTTACCACTTCTTCATCTAGGGCAAATTCTGCATGTTTTAAACCGTTTCTTTCATACATACTTATAAAAAATTTTCCTTCTTCGTTTCGTGTAGAACAAACAATCAGACTATTCCTCCAAGTAACACTTGATGCCATGTTAGAGATTTCAATTATTTTACTTATAGGTTGGCCATAGATATTATATATTTGTAGTTTATATGTTTCGTCGACGTGCGATACACAAAATTCTTGAGAATCTTCCCTCCATGCAATACGTACGGTACTAATATCTAAAAGTAAATATCAATAGTAATGGGAACATATTATGAAGCATGTACAGACCTCCTGTTATGGGATTATCCTCATCTTCAACATTCTGAGTAACCAACGGATTATAAAATGAGTTTCTGTAGCATCTAATATTCCCATCATCTTCAAACACTGCGATAATCTCATCATTTATCGACCATTTTGCTGTTAAAAAACTCCTAGGAGCTTTGACAACTTTAACAGCAAACGTTTTTACGCAAACAAATACGAACTCATTACCAGTGCCGAACCAAACGTAATTACATGTAGGAAGATACACCAACTCAGTGGTGCAAATTTTATCTTCACATAACGGTTTAATATCATCGTTTTCTACATAATAAAATAATTTACCCTCTTCAACGAAAAACACCGTATCGTTAACGTTTATAAGACTTTCCAAATTTACAATTTTGGGGAAATTAACGCAATGTATATCAATTATTTGTAAATTCTTCATTTTACGAAACTAAGATATTTGTTTTAAGCACAAATGTAAATGTACTTAAAACATGCACAAAATTTTTACGAAAGGGAGGAGATTACACGATCATCGCATAGCTGCGAGGTTATGTTTGCACCAGGGGCCTGGATTGTGCCTGGGCATTTGCACAGTATCGCCATCTGTAGTGCGAGGTTCGAATAATTTGAAGAGGAAGTTATAGACCGGACAAATAGTTTATAAAGTTTTGAAACTTTGGTAAAGCACTCATAGGGGTCGCAGTAATCAGACAAGTGATGAGGGGCATCGCCCCTCCCCCGGCCCGAATTCTTTACTTTTCAATTTTTATTATTACAAAAAAATACTCGTAAAATTCTGCACAAAAAAGGCCCTGCGAATGTGAGACGAACCATTTTCAAGAGATGGTCAGATTTGCATCGACTAGACAGGGATTAGTTGTTTACCGGTCCCCCCCCCCCCCCCCAGGAGTCGACAAAAAAATGAGCCCGTCTAGTCGCTGTAAAAAAGCGATTCCCCTACTCTGTCCGTCACCGATTTGTGCATAAAACTTCTTGATAAAATCGAATGTTTATGCAGAGAAACCTCTCTTTGGATAGCCTCCATCCATTTTATAAATTATTTTCTACGACATACTATATATACACGTGTGCAATGAATTACATACAATGCTGCTTTAGCTATAGTATATCCACTACGTAATTTGAACGTCTAAAGAAGCAAATAAAGCAACATTTATCAAAACATACTGTTTATTGTTATGTACAATATTTTTTAAATAAATTAACTTCAATCGTACAATAGTTACTATACAACTAATTCATAATCAAATTTGTTCATCGTACTGTAAAGTGAATTGTTTACAATATAAAATAAAACTCAATTTATCAAAAGATATCATCTATTTGTATTATATACACCAACTTGTATAATATACAAAGGTTTTAAAGGTAGGCCAAATCACATCTGCATGAAAAACACGTCCACAGCCACCTCATACAATAATAAAATTGTACAACAAACGAACGTATAAAACTTTTGGTAATCAAAATGCAGTATCTAAAACGATGAAAAATTATTGAGAACTACACCTTCCATAGGTAACGATAAATAAGGAAAAAACAAAATAAGGATAAAAAAAAGAGAAAAAAAAGTTATTCTCAATAACTTCTCAGAAACACGGACTAATACACACATTTGTCTCTTGAACTTTTCTAAAAAGTTCACGGTTGTCTTCGATCATAATCCCTTCGATAATCGCGTTCTGGCCTCCATTCACGCATAAACTGTTCTCCAGGGGGGTACATAGGAGCTGCAGTCGGGAATCCGGAACCATAATGATTACCATAGAGTTGTCGCGGATTCATTTGGGGACCATCACGTCCAACCCTAGGAGGATAATTTCTCCAATCATCTTTTCCGCTTGGAGATCTGCAGAATTTTGTGTTACTTTTTCAATTGCACTTATTTTAATAGATACAATGCACATGCGCAGCGTATTCATTTTATCCAGTAATAGAAAACATTCTATTACAGTTTAGCATTAATAAAAAAAAAACTTTCGCAGTACAAATAAAAGATCTGCGACATTCTACTTGGCAATTTCATACACATGTTCATATAAGGTTTTTTGCTTAAAATAAACGATGCCACAACATAAGAAATTATTGATACTTATTTCTGAAACACCTTGTACAGCAGCAAGCACAAGTGCTTCGAAAAGAGTTATATGTAAGCAGCGTACTTTGAGATAATCTTACCGCTTATCTGGTCTAGGATGATCTCTTTCTCTGTGATAAGCAGGGGGTCGCTGGTAATCTTGAAAACGATCTCTTTTATGATCCATGCCAAACCTATCCCGAGGCTGATTACCAAGCCATCTATCATGTTCATGCGTTATTCTATCCATCATAGGATCATGACGGAAATCAGGCCTTTGACTGGCACCCAATTTCCTATTTCCTCTTCCACCAGAACCATACCTTTGCCAATTGTGGTCATCCTCAACGATATCATCTCTGGACTTCTTTGGTCTATCCTTATCTATATTTCTATCCTTTTTGTCGCGTCTAAATAATCGCGAATAAATAATGTAAAAAAAAATATATTCAGAATGCTTACTTCTCCGTGTAGACTTTCTTATGTTCTTTCTCACTATCTCTTTCTTCATCCTCATGTTTTCTTTTCGATGTATAATCGCGTTCATCTTTGTTTTCCAGTTTGTTAGATTCCTTCGATGAGTTCGCTGTGGAACATTGCTGTTCGTGTCTCTTCTCCGATTTTTCTAGTTTCTCGGATTTTTTGCAAGCTTTCTTGTACAATTTGTACAACTTCTTAGCGTCAAATTCCGTAAACTTTGAAACGAAATACCATAAATTGCTGCAAGTAAAGCGAGATCATATTTTCGATATTACTTATACTTTGAATAAAGAACTACCTTCTCCATTCCTTTACCTTTTCCGGATCTGAGTATTGATTTAGGCAAGTATTGATTTGCTCGCCGATTTGAAGAAGACAAAGTCGTGTATGATTTACTTGTTCAATTTCTGAAAGAGATTCGTCTGGATTATCTAAAGCCTTTAAAGCTTTCTTAACAGGTCTCATCTTTTCTTTGCACTACAAAAAATATGTTTATAACATCTGCATTTGAAACTATTAGAAAAAGGTCCATTACCTCATTAAATATTGAAGGATCCAAATCTCCCAAAACGTCCAAAGCTCTAGGCTCGTTATTAGCAGTAAAATGCATAGGGCCGGCCATCTTCTTTTCCTTCTTTGCTTTTTTCTTTTCCTTCTTATCCTTGGAATAATTTGTGATTATCTCTTCTGGCGTCTCCTCCTCTTTCTTTGATTTTGGTACTTTTTTAGCTGCTGGGGGCGTTACAATTGTTAGACTACTTGCGGGAGTCGCTGTAATGTTATTGGTACTACTTTCATCATTCGAACTATCATCATGTTCGATAATTTCCTTTGTCAATGCTTTATCTTTAGTCTTTCTGGTTCGCTTTGGTTTGGTTATACCTTTCTTCAATTCTAACTGCTTTTTCAGAACTTTCAATAAATATTCGGCCCTAGATTGTAAATGTTTTGCCTGGGGCTTTTTATCTTCATTCGACAAAATTTTCTCTCCAATTGCTAACGAAGGATCCATTTTGATCTGCTCCCAAGAACCCATACCATATTGATAGATCCCAATAAGTAGTTTGGAATCCTCAAAGGTATCCCATTCAACATCGAAGTGAGCCGGTTTCGTTCTGCAATCCAAAGACCATTTGTGCCTTTCTTCAGGGTTTGCGGGTAGAACCTCGTCTAGAGGATCTAATTCCTCCTCGCATGCCATCATCGTTTTTGCATTCACAGAAACTCCACCAAGCTTAAAAGAAGGACCCCTAATTCTTTTCCGGCTTTTATTTCCGAACTCGTCAACATTGTTCATTTCATTATTTTCCTTTGTATGTTCTCCCATGTAAGCTTTGCACCTTTCCCGTAAAAGTTCGCCCAACTTCTTCAATTCGGCTAATGGTTTCTCTTGCAACTCAGCGTCACACGCTATAGCATCCAGCCTCTTTAGCGGCGCACTGAATTTTTTATAGCTCTTGACAAATCTCCGTATCTATAAGGATCTCTAATCAGTAATGTTATGGTTTTAGCTTAAAAAACAATTTGAAATTACCTCAACATCCGTAAAGTTCTTGATGCGTTCCCTATTGGCAAGGGGTGGCCTTCCACGTTTCCTCGGTCTTTCTTCATCGCTTTCTTCGCCTTCACCACCGCTAGATCCGGATTCTTCAGCCGGTTTATTTCTCTTCCGTCCTTTTCTTTCTTCTCCATCACTTTCAGATTGATTAATTTGTTGCAACGTCTTTCTAGAACGCGGGGGCAAATACAGGTCCTCCATTTCTTTATTCCGTTCTTCCTCCTCGACTTTTTTCCGCAATTTTTCAGGAATAATCTCGTCCCAGTCTTTGCTCTCGTCATCGGCGCCAACTGGATCAGGTGACGGTTCGGTGTCTTCATCGAATGCTGCGAAATTTGCCACCTTAAACGCTGAAAGTAATTCGTCTCCCACCATAGTAGGTACATCGTCCCTAGTTTCAGCCCTACGCAGGATTTCATCAATATCACAGTTCGGTTCCTCGTCTTTGTCATCTTCATCCTTGAATAATTCCTCGGCACCAAATTTTAATATGGCGGTGAGATCTTCTTTATTAAAAGGGTTGTTGTTTGAAGAACCCTTTTTGTCTAAAACGGTTCTACCAGTCGTATCCATCCGTTGGATAACCAAGTGGTCCAAAACCATCTTTTGCTTTGCTCTCTCAACGATTTCTTCCTCTACAGATCTTGCTGTTACCAGCCTGTAAATATTTACTTGGTTCTTTTGGCCGATTCTGTGAGCTCTTGCTTGCGCTTGAAGATCGTTTTGAGGATTCCAATCGGAATCGAATATGATTACCGTGTCGGCTGTGGCTAAATTTATACCTAAACCGCCTGCTCTTGTAGATAACAAGAAGCAAAAATCTTGAGATCCTTCAGCGTTAAAATGGTCTAACGCTTGCCTCCTTAATTCACCTTTAATGCTACCGTCTAAACGTTGAAACGGAAAATGTCTTAATTGTAGATACTCTCCTAAAATATCCAACATTCGCACCATTTGAGAAAAGATTAATACTCTATGACCAGTTTCACGTAATCGAATTAGTAATTTATCTAAAAGAACTAACTTTCCTGAACCGCGTAGCAATTGCTGAAAAAGAAAAAAGGACATGAATTTGTATAAGAGTTTACCGAGCATTTTAAAAAATAACAAAAAAAACAAAAAACCGCAGACAACCTGTCTAAAATTTAAATTTGGAAAAAAACATGGTACATAATTAATTTAAATGAACTAAAATGTAGACGAGTTGTGAAAAGGAGTAAACCTTAAACCTTCAAAGGAGGTAAAGAATGTATAAGTGTTTTGAAAATTGGTCTCTTCAAATGCAAACAGGTATCGACTGCTATTAATAGTTGGTTATGTTTCAGCGATCATCTATCCTTTAGTTTGTACAATTTATTTTATTAGAATTAATCTTTATTTACCTGTAAATGATCATATTGGTTGTTAGGGAAGTCGGAATCTGTAGGTTTTGTTAGCATTCCGTGATTACAACATTTCTTAAGCTCTATAACGATATTTAAAAATGTATTTGTCGATCCTTTTACACCTTTTCTCAAAGCGTTATAATTTTTAGTAAGTATCCATTTATAATATTGTTTTTGAATCGCCGTCATTTCGACTCTTAGAATCTGTTCCACTTTCGCAGGTAATGACTTCTCAACATCCTTCTTTACTCTTCGTAGAATAAAGGGCTCTAATTGCTTATGCAGCCTATGGTAGCCTCTTTCTGCCGCCTTTTCATGATCCTTTTCGAAGTCTTCCCAATCTGAAAATCTAACTGAGAAAATAACCAAGAAAACCATACAGCGTGTTCTGCAACATACTTTTGAGGCATGATGAAGTGTAACAGGGCCCATAATTCTTTTAGACTATTTTGAAGGGGCGTTCCTGTAATCAGCAGCCGATGGTTTGTGTCAAATTCCATGAGCGCTTTGTATAGTAAGGAATCATCATTTTTAAGTCTGAAACGAAACAGATTTAGTCTTCTAAAGTAGGTAGTATTGAATAATAAATAATAATATTGATGTTTTATGATAAAAATATAAAAAAACGCAATTAAATTAAGAACATATGTAGTAAATCAAATTTTGTAGGTGTGTGCGGCGCATGACAACATTGCAGTCTCGTCGAAAATTGAATCGACTTACCTGTGAGCTTCGTCTACCAATAGAACAGCCCAACTTAAACTACCCAAGAATGTTTTATCTTTAAGGACAATTTCGTAAGTAGTAAGTATAGCATTAAACTTCAGTCTTTTTGACCCATTAAAACACCATTCATACGAACGTATCTAGGAAAAAAAGAAACGTCTGCAAGTCAAGGCAGCTTATTCAAATAACAGTATAAATGCTCACAATATCTCTTGAATTAACATCGCCTAAATACGTAACGAAGTTCATTTCGGGCGCCCACTGAGTAAATTCGCGCTGCCATGACGTCATTGTAGACAATGGAACGACGCAAAGGAATGGCCCATGCAACTGGTGCGTATGGAATAAATAGTATAGGAAACAGATGGTCTGAATAAAAAACAATAGTTCCATTAAAATCTAAAAAACCAATTATTGTATTTACCTTGGGGTTATTATTACCTGTATTGTTTTACCAAGACCCATTTCATCTGCTAATATCACGCTGTTCTCCTTGGTCCACGCGTGGATCATCCAATTCAAACCGTCCATCTGGTAATCTCTTAATACTAAATTCTACAAAACTATAATAAAAATCCATTATAAAATATGTAAGGGAATTCTATTACCTTATCAGTACCCATCATGTAACTTGGTTGGCTTTTAACTTCATGGAATTTCGGCCTGTGCTTCAAAGCTTTACAATGTTTCGATGGAGTTCGTTTAGATTCTTCCCTTTCGCGGTATTCGGATATTTTCTTTGGCCATTTCTTCTGTATCAAACCAGACTCTTCCCAGGTAGCCTCAGAGTATGGCAGACTCTCCCATTTTACGTAATAGTCTACTCCGCCATCAGGTTTTTCTTGTTTGGCTATTACCCTTTCCACGTTATTGTAGCTTTTGAGGAGATCTTGTGATAACTCTAGCTGACATTCGTAGTATTCCAAATCTTCAGGAGAAGCATGCCGTTTCCATTGCATGAGGTCGACTTCCCTTTTGATAAAATTTTCTAGCTTTTTGAGACCTTTAACTCTTTGCTCCCTCAAGGAAAGTTCCGACTCCCAAGTATTGTGTATATGAGCCCAATCTTTCCATTTGATCAAGTATTGATCCTCGGTGTTTTCCATATCCGCCGTATCGCATCCCTCGTTAGGATCGCCACTTTCTTCTATAGCGTATATGGTTGTAATATTCCCCGTAACTGAAGAAAAAAAAAATGTATATTGAGACTCCTCGAAAGGAGAAAACAGCAAACCTCCTTTCTTTCCTCTCCGTTGTCCTAATATTTTCTCTATAGTTTCACATTTTTCTTCAATTACCGGTTCTGGATTCTCATTACATTCAACTTCGAGCAGATCTTCAGAATCCGTCTTCTCATCTTCACTAGCTTCCTTATAACTAATTGAGGTAGCTGCAGTTCTACGTGATACAGCTCGTCTATTGTCCTCATCCGATTCTACGCTGGAATCTTCTGACGAATAACGAGTTTTTGTAGTCTTCCGTTTGTGTGGAACTCTTTTGGAACCTAAGCGTTTACTTGGAGGAACGACTTCCGCTTCTTCTTCCGATTCGTCCAAACTATCATCATTGTATGTCCACTCTTCATTTTTCTTAGACTTTTGCTCTTTATCCGTTTCAGAACTGGAAAGCCTTCGTTTGGAGCGTGAAGATCGACGCACTTCACTATGAGAATCTTCTTCATTCTAGAAAAATATATACTTTACTTAAATAAAACATTCCGAACATGCTTAATTACATTTTTGGATGCGTAAATTTCCTTTTCCGGGGGCGATGATGGGCTTGCGGACCTGTTGGAAGGAGCTGGGGATCTTTCTTTGTTTGAATCGCTTTCAGATCCTGATGAGGATGATCCGGAGTCACTTGAAAAGGTAATAACCATTAAATTCCCATCATAAATATGCTCAATGACATAGAAATTGCAACATCTATTTATTACGGATGTACATTTTTTGATTAGGTCC
The DNA here is from genome assembly GCA_029619315.2 of Dynastes maya. NCBI lineage: Eukaryota > Metazoa > Arthropoda > Insecta > Coleoptera > Scarabaeidae > Dynastes > Dynastes maya. Next base: position 1,147,853 of record JAROYE020000012.1, on the reverse strand, counting down.
GTTTTGATTAAGGAGTTTCACACTACTGAAATACAGTAATTAATTGAAAATTTGAAAAACATTGCGACTCTGTCTGCTTTGATTATTACCAAGCAATTCTTGTATTATCACGGAAGAAAACCTAATCTCCAATTGTTTACTGAAATGTTACAGTATGTGACACCATTACCCATCGGTGTAAATCTCCTCTCATGGCAAAGGTTACTCCAAAATTTTTTTGACAAGGCTCATTCATGTCAATTTCTTGTCATGGCCTCCTAAATCTCCTAGTATTTCCACAATAGAACACGGCCAACACAGGTTCTAGAGACTCTCCAATATGAAATATCAACCTTTCGATGTGTTTAAGTTGACGCTACTAAATCTAAATATAATAAAATAAATTCTAAGTTGGTTATAGTAACAAAGGTTTGACTATATATATAAGCTATTAAAAAAAATATTTTATTGTCACTAACTTTCCTTTTTTTTTTTGATATTTCGCTTGTGTGTGATGTCTGATGACTCGAATATTTATCCAACAATAATCCGCTAACATGGTAGGGTTCCGCTTTCCGTTTCTGGCACGAAAACACTGTTGTTCAGCGATAATTATCAAGATATAATAAAGCCCGCTAAGTCTTGCAATTTCTATAGTATCATAATACAGTAAAGAAAAATTAGGCTTATTGAACAATTTCACATCTGCCGTTAGTTAATTTTAATTACAAGATAGTTGACTATTAATCAAAGAATTTATTAAGTTCTAACAGCTGTATAGAAGAATTCCCCGGTTAACTTTAAACTTGAACGTAATACGAGAAAGCGCTATGAAAGGGTTGATTTTCAACGAATAAAATCCACAACCACCCAACTAGGGTAAACAAACGTACCATTTGGGAAATATGCTTCTTTCTAGCGGCAGTAAATATTGGATAATTGTATTACTTTATTACATCACGTAACAAACAGCAAGCAACGTACATCGAGTAGTACGGTAAAGAACGTTAAATGGGTAAACGTTATTCGGGGACTCCTAGAGTATGCATTATCCAAGTACGGAGTTATATCCTGTTATTCCCCGAAACAGGCAAAATTTGAAACATTTTATTAATTTATTAAAACATATTGAAAGAATTTATTGTCATAATTTTAAGTCAATTGCCAAATACCATTACCCCACGAGATAATACGAAGGGCACCTCAAGTACTAAGATTGAAAATATGTTGTATCATAAAAAACAGTGTTAAGCGAGATGACGTTAAGCGGGAAACTATTGTATTTCTTTACAAATACATTGTCTAACTATGAAAGTATATCCTATTCCTTCCGGATATTCCAAAAATTTTAAAAATTGCTAATCTCCTTCCTAAATAAACAACTAATTTTAAAATGTTACTAGAATAAAGAAGAAGAAAATGTTGGCGATTTTTGAAGGAAAAAAAAACAGTGCCCTGGTAGGATTTGAACCTGGTACCACAGGAACAGCAGCCTAGCGTGCTTACCAGTTCGCTACGAGGCATGAGAAAACTAATTGTTACAATTCATGTCTATAAGCTATCGCTATGTTATATTAATATAAAAAAAAGAAAATACCAAGTTGGCAATAACGTTCTGCATTTAAAAATGCAGACGTATTGCGTAGTTACGGCCGTTCTGTAAAGGTTTAGTTGAACTATACGTACGCGAAATTTTATTCTAGGAGAAAAAAGTTACGTTATCTTCCACAAAAACATCCAAAAAATGGAAAATTATATATTCAGTTAAGTGTAAAACATTTTATTTGATTAAAAAAAGTAAAATTGGAATTTAAAAAGGCATAAGTCTATAAATAGAATTAATTCAGGCTATGTAATATACAATCCTATCACCACTAAGTATATGTATATATTATATTATTAATTTAATCTAGGTAAAATAGGTTTTTTTTTTAATATTCTATGTGAATTGAATTTTTCAAATTAATGAATGCAAGTGATATAAATGTAAAAATTAAGGATGGGTATAATTAAATACGAGACAGACAATTTCATGACCAAAATCGTTGCTGATATGTCATAGAGGATACAAGAGAGGTGAAAAGTGTAAAATAAAGGTGTTGTGAATTTACGTAACTGCAACTACATATAGGTGCGTTTCAATATTGATTTGACCTTCTAAAGTTCTCATTTTATATTAATATAAAATCCAATTTGTTTTAAAGAAGGAAAATCGCTTACTATTTAATGTCTGAAATATAAATATTATAGCGATTAATTTAAATGGTACCACTGACACGTAGATAGGTTAGTATGAATAACACTACATTTGGTCCTGGAAAATTAATCTCTATGAAATATTTCTTAAGCACGTTATAAGTTGAGCTGTATTATTCGAAAAAATACTATTCTTGGAAGGTTTTTTGTTTTATTTGATGTATATTTTCTTAAATATTCTTGATATAACTCTGATTCTATAGTATATACAACTGGATTGTAAAGCGACTTAATGTATTAATATTATGTATGTGTACAATGCTGATTTAAATATCAGCGGAGGATGTGTCCTGTATTATTTGTTGTGCTTAAGACAAAGGAGAACAGAAATATATTATAAAGAATTATATTAAGGTATATTTTTATTACTTTGTAAAATATGAATCCAATGATACATTATAATCGGTGTTAACTAAATACTACGTTTTTTGGGGACCTTTAGCAAATGATTAGCAAGTTCGAACAACATTTAATATTGTTCAATTAATGATTACATACCCACTTTATAGTCTAGGGGTTTAAATATACAATTGGTTACAAAAGCTTATGTACGCAGTAAAAATCTCCAAATTTAATAACAACTAATGATGAAATCACATGCAACAGAGAAATTTGTAATTATTTTTCAATTTTTTTACATAGTGTCCTTTATTATTGTACAATTCATATTCATATTAATTCAATTAGATTTTAAAATATTAATTTAATGCAAGCAACACCAAATAATACCGACTAAATTTATAAGCAAATATAATCGAAAATATCAACATATTACAGAACCAATACGTGCGAGAATACAAACGAAAACAGATGTAAGATTTGCAAAATTAATCTGTAGATATTGTATTGTAAACAAGACAAGTGTATGAATGCTATTAACTGATGCAAACATTGAAACAGCTCTAGAGTATTAAGTGAACTTGTGTGGATTTGCGTTACCCTTAATAATATCAATATTTTGTACTGTTGAATAAAATTATAATTCTAGAAACATGAATCTGATCCGTAATTCTCAGTTTGAAACTATATATGAAAATTTCGTCCCATGCTAATATTTTAAAATTCAAGAATAATTACTTTTTGAATTGGTTGGAATAAATCAGTCTTTATAATCTTTATTTGGTATTAGAAACATAAATAAATCTTTGTCTTTTATCCTTACATTTACTTGTCATATTTAAATAAATTCCTTATATAAATATCTTCATTATTATCAATTAATTAATAACTAATTTTAAGATATGCAAGTTAATGATTGGTAATTTATGCTTATTTCCTAGCATATCAAATTAACTGAAACTCTAGCAAACCCAATGAATACTGTTATCGAACGTAATGATAATTGTCCCAATTGGCTTTCTTTGAAAGCGATTTTGGAAATTAAATACATACAAATACATACAAATGTATTGTGTAATATGTCGAAAGGTCAATGCACCTAAATTAAAGTTATAATTATTTTCATCCAAATTATGTGCAAATAAGAACATAACATGTTAAATAATTATAAATAAAACACCATTTCAAAATAAGGTAATTTCGTTATAGATTTACAAGTTATTGAAAATTCTTAGATGTATAGAAAGATTTGTTAGTTATTAAAAGCTACCAATCAGTTAAAAGGGGGTACACGAAATTAAAATGTTTGTTGCATCAGATATCTCCTATGCTCGACACCAACAAAGGAATCTGTTCGGTGACTTGATTTCTTTTAATCTGTTTTTGAATCGTTTTTATCAGTTTTCTATTAAAAATAACGCAATCACGTGTCACACTGCTGAATTCAGAAAAACATGCTCTTTCCAAAAATCATAAATCTGAATACAAATGAAGATACAAGATCGAGAAAATTAATTTTTGTAGTAATTCGTTTATTAATTCGTGAAATACATTTCTCCGTCATTTGTTATTCACCAATTTTTTAATTTGGATAAAAATAATCTTTCATTAAAAATCATAGAAGAGAATATTTAGAAATTATTTTACACTATTTTAAAATGACAATCTGATAAATAGTACTAGCATTTTATTTTGTCATTTTTGATTATTTTAGAAAGACATAATTTTCCGTATTTCTAAAGTAAATATCTTTTAAAGGATGTAAAGTTGAAACTATTATTTTCATTAAAAAAAAAATCCAAGAAACAGAAATAAAACTCATGGAAATAGACAACGACCTTTGATAATGGTACTTGGCTTCCAAAAAATGGGGAAATATATAAACTATTTCATTTAAAAAATATATCTGTGACATCGTAACACTGAATTTATTGTTTCTTCCAAGCATATTACTCATAATGAAGGTATGCGCCATTTTATCAGTACAGACAGAATACCTCATTCTCTGGCTGTCAGAAAATCAATATATATAGCTCGTGAAACTATTGCAGGAGGTTTGTTGAACTTATAGTTATCAGTATCACTTGTAACCTTATACATTAGCAATCGATTTTAGTTGAAAACAAAACTTGTTTTAATATTTAGTTATTCGATTCTGTTTCCTAAATTCTTTCAAAATGTATTACGCTATTTTTAAATGTACTTTTTTCGTAGTAATCAGAAATATAGAAAGAAATTTATATTGAGGAATACCAATGGGATTTAAGATTTTACTAATACTAACCGTTTTATTATTAAATCATTATCAATAGGTTTTAAAGACAGTGTATAGCGAAGTATATGTATGGAAGTAGTATATAGGAGTACATAACATGACGTCAATACTAGTCATACACAATCTGGGTGAATATGTTTCATTGTTAACCGTCATGATAAGAAGCGCTATGTATTTTACATTTATTTGTGTTATTTACACAAGTACAATATAATTTTGGCCCCGAGGATAAAAAATGAATCAAGAGTGTGAACTAAAATCATAAAATGAAATAAACATAGTAAAATGCCCGTAATAAAAGTGTGGTTAGAGTGCTGTAGGCACGGTGTAGGTATGTAATGTTCGACGCATGCGCGGCAGTTGGCAATAGTTACATCGTCAATTGGGAATCAAATAATAAAAAAATATTTCAAAAGGCTCGAACAGCTATTTAAAAAAAAAAATGCCAAGGAAAAGAAGGTCATGCTATTAACGTTTATTGACAGTGAAAACCAGAGGAACCTTATGGAAAAAGAGAAGCTAAATTATTTAACACACCAAAATTGTCAATTAAATTAAATTCCGTAAAACGCCATAAAATATATTGTTACTCGCAACAAAAACCCTGTAATTTTGAGAAAGGTTGGTTTAAATATGGAATTAACACAGAAGTGTACAATATACAATGCGGAATGTTAGTCAATGTTATAAATACAATATACATATTTGATAAATATGTATTTCGTAGTTATTGTTTATTTTGTCTTAAAGTACCCTTATTTTTTAAAATATGGGAACTTTACTCTTTCCATATTTTATTGCTTCTATCAAGAATTAACTTTTTCTCAAAAAAACCCATAATAAACGAGTTTCCCATACGGTGCGTACTTTACGGGTGACACTGTATATCGTATATCTACTGGTGATATTGACACAAACATAACACTCTTACTATTATTAAACAGAATGTTTAACATATAATACAAACGAACTATAAAATGCTAAAGTAATTATGCTCGATTTTACTTCCTTCTAATTATATTTAATCTCAAAATCCGTAATTAAAACCAACGAATGTTATTGAAAGTATGTTAATGACGTGATATCTTTAATATGAATCACCATGTGCAGTAACTAGAACTCTTAATTGGAGGCATTTTTATAAAACAAATTATTCTTTGAACACCCTGTAAAAATTGCGATTTTAATGTATTTATAACATAGTATTGCGTAATTTAATATCTATTATTATCGCACGTTTAAAGGAATTTGGTAATTATTGTTTTCTAAATGTTCCACAAACATATCTGCGCATGATGAACATTTATTTGTACGATCGATAAAATCTGGTGCTATTCCTTCAATAGCGGCTAAAGCCCTTGAAAAGGCAGCATGAATATCCAAAAATACTTTCTGCAATGTTACTATAAATATGGAGTATTTGGAAGAAGATTGTTGCGAAAATGAAAAACAAATTTATCAAAATATTGGAGACTTAGTTACAAACTTCTATAACGCATAAAAGGGCGTTGTCCACGATTTTAGTATTTCCAAGGAAATGGGGCGACGAATTGTGGAAACTGCTCAAAAAATTAAATTAACTATGATTTTAGTGCATTAACAAATACAAGTAAATGACTAGTACGTACCTATGCTGCCAGATATATGTTAAATAAAATACCAAAAAAATCATGAAACTAAAGCTTTAAGTGCTTGGGAGGGTGCAGGCTACAGCGTTTGAAAAAATACTTCTAAGCATGCGCTGAGGTCTTTTAGTTCAAAAGAAGATACATCAAGGAGGCCGAGCAAGTGAAAAATGGCAGATTTATAAGATAAATAAGCCCTTCTCATTCCTTTCAAGTCAATTATCTCAAGAAATTATCATCTTTTGGTAGATTTATAAGCATTGAAGCAAAGCTCCACTTTTCACTACTTCCAACTATAATATTACCACAAAATTGTAAGGAAAGTAACTATAGTAAAGGAAAATATGAGAGAACACGCAATTCAAGAAACTTACACAGAGATAAGTTCCTGATTTTTTTAAACAAATAATAAAAATTACATATCGAGCTTTCACACTTATAGTTTCAGAAAATAAATTATAGTCTAGCTTCCATAAGGAATTGATGGAAGATATGGGATACCAGCTACCATATTGCCAACGGTATTGAAAAATAAAGGGTGCATTTTAAATTCAGTCGAAATTGGAGGAATAAGTGGTACTTCAAGAACGATAAAAAGGTTTGGCTTTGAGCAACGAGAGATCCGCATTTGCCAATATTTGGGCCTACAGTTAAACAAATTTGGAACCTCCTACACTACTTGAGCAAGCACCGGGTGGTCGGATAAGCCGATGTGTACGTTGTCAATAAAAAGCATTGCGAGGAAGTTGCGTCAGTAAACGAAGAGGAATGTCAAGAATGGATAATAAGACATTTTACTAAGGATGCTGGATTATTATAAAGAAGATATTGTTTTTAACGCAGACGGAACAGGACTCTTCTTGGTCTGTTTACCAGATAATACTTAATGTATAAAAATGAACGATGCCATGGCGGCAAACGATGTAAAGAAAGAATACGTTTACTGGTTTGCAATATGACGGTTTCGATGGGTTCAATGTTTTCGCAACATTAAATCATTGCCTGTACGACATGAATCAAACTAAGGAGCATAGATGATTGGGAAATTTTTTACCGAGTGGCTTTTGATGTTAGATAAAAAAAATGTGAAAGAGGGCCAAACATTTCACCATTTATTTATAATTGTCCAGCTCATCTTCACGATATACAGCAGAAATGATGCCACGATCGCAACCTAAGTCATTCAAGGTATTAGTAATATCGTAAAATGTCATCGCTGCCGAATTTTAGGAGGCAAACAACATTACAAAACTGAAATGACTCAGTTGTGCAGAGAATATCTTGACAGACTGAAATGTTACACTACAAGTAGTTAACAATTGTTTCAAAAAAGACTGGATTCGGATTGCAGCACTTGTCGAACGAAGATTATATTCCTCTGTCCATTTTGCAAAAATCACTTAAAATTGAAAGATCGGATACAGATTACTTGAAAACTCAATATGATAAATTAATTACGAGTATTACGACAGCACCGATTGATTTTAACAATTTTTAGAAGTGGCCGAAGATCTTTTGAGGTGCGACTTTCCGACAATTGAGATAATCATAGATGTCTCCAACTCTAACCTAAGTCGAGTGGAGGATGACATGGTTGATGAAGAGGGAATACAAATGCGAATGTTACTTCACCATTAAATACTTCACAAAGATTTTTGGGGACGCTGGAAAATACTCCAGATAAAATGTTTAGGTGTCGAAATTCATTAAAACCATTCATTCGAAATAAACAAATTAAACAAATATTAATGGTGGTAATGGCGAACATTTAAATTGTACGATAATTGAAGATTTAGGCATTCAAATTTAAAAACAAATGTGCATCCTAATTGTATGCTATTAAAAATATCTTAAATATTTATAGTTTAGACTAGGTACATGTGTCTAATTTATACAACATAATCACATATTTTGATCAAATATGCATCTTGTGTGGAAGCAATTCTACTACTTTACTTGGAAGTTAACGTTATAATAGTTTCGCGCCAATATTATAACAAAAAAATTATATTAGATTTCTGTTTAAATAAACTAGAACAATCTTTTTAAGGTTACTTTGATGTTACTTATTTAACAAACATTGATAACAAAATTTTAAAAAATATACCGCCTTGCTTAATTTATGGAATTCTAAATTAATATCTGATATCCTTCTACAAATTTGGGAAAATTGCACTAATTTACGATGAATGAAGTTAATAATTTTCATAATACATATTTTATCTTTCACCGATTTTACGAAGGGAAAAAACGAAACAAAACTGAAATATCGCAGGTTCCAAGTGATGCACGAAAGTAAATAGAAACATAAGTATTTTGATTTACCTGTCTGAACCGGAATTGTTCGAGGACGAGTCCGTTTTGCTGTCGTTGTCTGAACCCGAGCATGAATTTTCAGAATCGGAAACTTCGCCACTCTAGAAATTGCGTATATTTACAGAAATTCAATACAATATATGTTTTGTTTTGGTAAACTTTAGTAATGGTTTTTCGCGAAGAAAGAACTAAAATTTTTAAGACGAATTAAAAAAAAGGATGTGGTATCAAGTTAGGAATAAAAAAAAAAATAAGACAAGTACATAAATTAAAGCTTTGGAATAGTCTATTTCTTCAAATACACAGAAACTTAACAATGTCCATCTATGTACAGTAAATTTCAAAAAATTAGTTCATCGAATAGTCGAAATGAATTTGGGGTAATGTTTTGAGCATCAATTTTATTTGGGAATCTCGTTCGATTTGATATTCTAATTAATTATTGCTGTAAAGTAGCATGTTCTTGGGGTGTATCATTTTAGAAAAAAGAACACATGATCATATCAACTTAAAAGGAAGAAAACGAACACTTTTGTTGAAGCCAAAAGAGGAAATGGTTTACAATTTTCCGGATAGCAAATCAAATTATGCAACTATACATTTTAGGTTAACTTAATCTAAAAATATAGACAAAAAAATAGAGTAATACGTATGTGAATACTGAATTTCACACTTGACTAACTAATTCTTCCCATCTACCGTCAAAAATAGTAACTTTACATATAGCTTGCGTGATGCTTCGTGGTAAAGGAATACAAAATGTAGTCATCCTCGTAGGGTGAAAATAAAGCTCCTGTGTAGATTGTAATGATTTTTGGGTCATATCACAGGTTTTTTGCCCATGTTAAGAGGAGCAGACTATTACAACACTTGCTCTATGCGTGCCTTATATTGATAGAATTCTTTCTTACGAAAATCCACTACTAAAAAATTAAAATTTTGGAAAATAAATAGACAAGTTACTTTGCAGAATTGTGGGTCTGTAACAAAGAAACTGTACGTAAAAAATCGAAGTCTAAAAGCAAATAAATGTCGACTGGCTTCTGGAGAGTACATGGGGTGGTTTGCAACAGAATAAAACACAAACTTTAGGCTAAAATTACTAAAATGGGTCCATCTGGAAAATTCAAAATTTTGGCCTTAATCGATTCCTTGGACCCTATACAAGCTGAAAAAACGAAAAAAACTGTGGAACACACCTCATAAGGGGATGAAATTGGCAAAAACCACTTGTAAACAATAAAATACAAAGTAAAGTAGAATAATATGTTACTTAAAATGGAGCCACGCCCTTGGATTCACATTGACGTCGCATCTAGAAAATACCACAGAAAGCAAGAAAATACGCTGGAATTATAAAAATAACGAATTATTTACTATTTAAAAGGGGTTTCTTACCTCGGGCATCTTGCTGGAAGTCTTTGGACTGTTAAACGGGCACGCTACGTAAAATCGATTATATAACAATTCGTCGTAGTCGTGAAAACGTTTTCAAAATTTTTCATAACGTTAAAGAAATAATAAAATACTGTTTATAAACATAAAATCAGCAATATTGAAAGTTATACCAAACAAGCTACCGTTCACGCCATTTTGTATCACCACTGCGCTCGAGGAATTTCGATATAACGAGTTAAATCACGATAAAATTGTGGAATTAATGAAAAATATGGAAAATTAAAACACGAATATCACGTAAACTATGCCGTAGAGGTTAGTGTATCACTGAATAAGTACACACATACAATTGGATTACGCTATACGATGCCACGATAATAGCAGTGTGCCATTTTGACTTTCTTCTGAATCGACAGCACGGCGAAATCATTATACGAGCTAGAGGGGGCGCTGGAGGTATTACAACGTTTCGAGGTGACGTCACTAAGTGTTCCCTACGTACATCGCTATAAGTACGATATTCGTGTAACGAGCGAACGCAACGCACTTGCGCTAACAACCGACGATAACCAATCAAATTCGCTTAAGACTACGGTTTTCCGTTTCCGTAAGTAGAGCTATGGAATTCTAATAAAAATGGCTACAGGATTTTATCAAAATGCAAGTTCAACATGAGACGTTCATCCGATAACAAATATTACATCGAAACTGCTTCGTGTTCCAAATTCTACCAAATTAAAAACCTAGGTAGATCCTATCCTCTTAAATTATTACAATTCATTATTCAAAATAATTCTTTTGTCGTTCTTTATATGTATGTATGTAAATAATTACGTGACAAGGGATCGTTTCGTAGTCCAACTTGTCTAAAGCGATCATCATTCCAAATAATATTTTAAACCTGACATTGTTAAGCTAATTCAATATAAACAAGTCAAACAATTAGTTCTGAAAGTATACATTTTCTTTGAATACTGTGACAATACTAGGTTTTTCCTAGAAATATAATGCAGGCTTGCCAATACCTAAAAATTACATCCCTTATCTATGAAATTCTAGAGTGTTAGAGAATCGCTTTTTTTTTCAAGTAACATTTTATTTGTCAATATTTTATGATCTTCAGAAAAAAAATACTGTGTTCAGAATCCGAATTCATAGCTTCCAGAACATCAATTTTAAGAGATTCCACGTTTCTGTATAGGAAATCTCAGGACCACTTAATTGAATGTGAAATGGAGGAAGAACAGAGGTATATAGTTTACATACCTACTTGTTTTGAATATTTTCTTTCAATCAATGATACAGATATCATATTAACATGTTTGCTTCACCTTAAATTGTATCTACTCTATTACCATAGATTAACGTGGTGTCAAAAGTAGAACAGCAGTTTATTTGTATATTACTTCAGTGAATAATCAAATCGTGCTCAGAACGGTCTAGAATGTATGTTTAAATTCCAATACGTCTTATCCCCACCCAGTTACTAAAGGTGTGCCTCGGGAATCTATTTAAGGTCCCATTTTTTTTTTAATTCACACGTCAAATTTAATTAAAAGTATTAAATCTTCAGACTTGGATGTCACCGGATGGCAAAACAAGGAATCAGCAGATCGATCATGTCCCGATAGAAAAGAAACATACACGAATGGTAAAAGATGTTAGAAGCTATAGAGGAGCGGACACCGGCTCCGACCATATTCTGGTGGTTGTGAAATTGAAGGAAGAAATTCCCACCAAACAGAGGCGTACAACTACTAATAAAAAATATGATGTAAGGAAATTAAAACAGGAATCTATGGTACAGCAATTTGAAGGCATGACGATCAAGAACTTGCTCAACAGACAAAATCAAAGTAATATATATCGATGTGGAATGGAAAGAAATAGAAGAAGGAATGAAAGAAGTTGCAGAAAAATGTCTAGGAACAGTAGGTAAAGGGCAAGGGAAGAACAGGTTTGACGACAGCTGTAAACATGCCATAGAAAGAAGGAATGCAGTAAGAAAAAAGATGATAAGTAACCCAATAGAAGATTCTAAAAGAAAATATGAAACCGAAAAAAAGAAATGTGAAAAAGGTATGCAGACAAAAAAGGGGCAGCACATGGAAAGTGAATTGCAAAGAATTGAGGAGCGTTATGTACAGAAGGATATCAGAAATGTTTATCAGGAAGTCAAAAGAATGAAAGCACCCTGTACAAGAGGACAAAGGTTTTACAAGAGTAAAGAAGGGCGTTTAATAGGAGACAAGGATGGGAAATTAAACAGATGGAAGGAGCATTTTGAAGAATTGTTGAATGACGAAACCCCTGAAGATGAACACTATAGTTTCCAAGAGAAAATAAACATAACAGATCATGCTGCTCCCCATTCAGTGAAGAAATAAGAGAATTGAAAACCTAAAAAACAACAAAAGTGCCGGAATGAATGGATTACCGACTGAGGTGATTAAACAAGGAGGTGAGGTGTTAGTAGACAGAATTTGTGCACTATTGAAGCAAATATGGGAAAAAGAGGAAAAGTCTGAAAGTTGGAAATATGCAGAATCGTCAGAATCAGGTTGGATTGATCTTTACCATCTTCTGAATGGCAACTTTTCACACGTTGTTTTTCTTCTAATATTTATAATAAATATAGTAATATTAATGATTCTCTAAAATCTTTGTCTCCTAAATCTTTTAAGAAATTTGTATGTATGCATATGTTACACTGTTATTGGGGTTTTAGCCCTATTGTGTAACTCACAATGTTTACATAAATAAATAAATAAAAGAAGAAATTCAAGAATATGTTGCTTAATATGCAAATGTTTTAATCAATATCTAAATTCCTTTGTTTTGTTTGCCGTGTTCTCCTAAAAAATGTTGATATTTATTAGATAGACAGAAACTACTCTCTTGTCATTTTTTAAATTTCGCGTTGGTAGTTCTGGCAATAAAGGACGTATTCCCCAGTTTAACTACCAACTTAAATCATCCGCGAAATTCAAAGGATGCCAAGTCGGTACTGTTTGGTTTGAAACATTTGTTTTCTGCACCGATAAGTAATAAAAAAAAAAGTGAATAAAAAATTGACTTGTTGAAATGAATAAAAACTTGACTTGAAGGATTTTTTTTGAATACGTTGGGAAATAATGAGTTTATTCCATACTTTATAAATACACTGTATAATCTTCCTAATAAAAATGTACACTTTAAAACAAGCCAACATGAATGCACAAGCTGTACATGTGTACACACATCAAATATTCATTTGACCTTGGTTAATACGGTAAACTACAAACTTCCGTTTTTATCATTTGCTATAGGGAAACGATAATATTGTTATAGTGATAGTGTAATAGATAAAGGTTCTAATGTTTTTGATCCAGAATTAAGCTATTTAGGGTCAGAATATATTTCTACAAGATTGTATATTTTTGCGCAATCGCAAGCACTATCACGTGAGGTAAAAAAGAAGCCATTTAGATCTGCTGGTGTGTGTGATGTTGATATCCTGCCATGAACCAAACGTTGTGGTTCATTATTATTACTTATTCGACTTATCTTGGCATGTGTTCTATTCGAAAAAAAAAAAAACAACACAGAACATTTGTACTACGCCTTTCATACCTCACATGAGTTTTTACATCACCTAATATGGTGATGTACACTTTGTTCCTACCTTTCAAGAAAATACAGTAGTTTATTTCGATAGCCACTAATGAAAGGTAATCATTGCTGAACACAATTCATTTTTAGCCGAAATAGAACAGCATAGCGACGATCTTCCCCTGAAACGCCATCGTTTCCATCCAACTTCGGCACAATTCACCACGTAACTGCGTCCCACGTTGTCCTCGCTTTCACGACCATTCCTATAACCTCGCGCTAGCTCTATACATAGTTGCCCAATCTCAGACAGCTTATATATTTTTTTCATATGCAGAATTAGTCCCAACTTCTTAAGGAAAAATTAACTATAAATAAAAATTAATATGAATAATAGCGTGGTGTTAAAATAAAGCTTCGTAAATTTTATTATTATAAGTGCTTACCACAGTGAACCCAGTTTTGGAAAACTGTTGGCCTCACGAATAATTACAAGTGTTTCAAATTACCGCCTTTATGAATTGCCATATTTTGATCCATATTAGGCGAGTTCGGGTATTCGTTCGGAGTAACTCAACTTATTCCAAATACCCTACTCGCGCTCTTTCGCATTCGGGAATGTCGTAGAGTTACTCCATTCATTCGTTAAAGAGTATGGGTTGAGTGATCCACCCTTGCTCTACCCCTAATCCCCTCCACGTGCTCTGTACTCTTGATCTGCTCCGAACAAAGGCCCGAACTCGGCTACTACAAGGGAATTTAATTTTTGGTTTTCCGGCCAACTTAAATTGTCTACGAAATGGGTTTCTCATGAATAGAGCGGGCCAAGAGCGCCACGCGCCAGGTTCGCAATCAGGCTGCCAGGCGCATATATGTATGTAAACATAGGTAATTTAAATATGTAATTATTAGGACGAGGACCAAAACCACTGTCTATTATGTCGTGAAGACGCGCAAATATACACCTGCAGTTTGGGTGTTCGTTGATAAATAGGGCGTTGTTCACAGTGGGCCACTACAAAAAAAAAGTTCATTCATCGACGGCTACGAACTAACAGCGCGCTTATTCATTTACGGATGACGCGCTCTATTCATCAACAAATGACGAGTCTGCAGATGTTACGTTTGCACCACTTCGTGGCATACTAGAAACAAGCGTCGGTGTGCTCGCTTTAGTGATTATGTCTAACGTAACTATTAAAAATAACGGCCATTACCTACGAAAGTTAATAAATTTCTTAGTGAATTTGAGGATTTACACTACAATGGGAGTACAATTTTCTGTAAAGTTTGTAAAAAGAAACTACTGTGCTGGAGCAAACGTGATTGTGAAAGACATATAAATAGCGCACACCACAGAAATAAAGAAATGGTGTGTCACAACAACGTCAATTTCAATTAGAATTGCTTTTAACGTTTATGGTATGTGGTCTACCACTTCGTATACTTGATAAAAAAGCATTTCGAAAATTCTGGGGTACATACAATACCGAGTGGATACTACCATCTCGGACAGCGTTACGGAGAGATATTCCACGAATACGTGAGGACATTGAAAATCGAATTAAAGCCGAATTAAAAGATAAATAGCTGTGGCTATGTCTTGATGAGACGACAGATTGCAAAAAAAATTCTATTTTGAATATAATAGTGCGCGTATTAGATCCTATTAAACCAGATTTTGCAATTCTATTAGCCAGCAGAAGATTAAAACAGTGTACTAGTAAAGCAATTACGGCCGTAGTTCTCGAAACGTTACAAAAATTTCAAGTGTCAACCAGTCAACTGTTGTTGTTCATGAGCGATGGTGCAGCAACAATGTGTAGTGTAGGCCGTTCCCTTAAAGAAAAGTGTGAAGGACTTTTACATGTTACGTGTAAAGTCCATGCTTTACATCTTGTGGCACAAACTATTCGAGAGTGTTACCCGGAGGTGGATGCATTAATAGCAAACAAAAAAAAAGTATTTCTCAAAAGTCCTAAGAGGACTAGGGCATTCCACAGGTTATGCCCTGGTATTCGAGAACCACCACAGCCCATTCTTACGCGTTGGGGAACGTGGTTAAAAGCCGCTTTTTACTATAATGAACATTTTCAAGAAGTCAAATCCGTTATTTTGCAATTCGTCCCTGCCGAAGCTAGAGCTATTAGGATGAGCCAGAAGGGATTTCTCGATATTTCTGTTGAAACACATCTAAAAAATATTAGCAACAATTACAAAGGGTTAGTAGACGCGATAGAAAATTTGCAAAATTCTGGATTGTCGTTGGTAGAATCAGTGCAAGTCGTGGACGAAGTTAGTACATTGTTACACAGTATAAACGATGCAACAAGTGGACGAGTTTTAGCTAAGTTCGATAGTGTTTTAAAAAAGAATCCGGACTACACGAGATTAAGACAAATGTGCGATGGGGCTTCTGCAGATTCCTTGACTAAGTCTAAAGATTATTTTAATTACGCCTGTCTTACTTCGGTAGACGTGGAACGGTCGTTTTCGAAATATAAGAACATTTTTTCGTCTCGGCGAACATCCTTCACCGAGGCAAATGTGGAAACTTATCTGATGGTGCAACTTTTTAAACAAGCCTATCCGCATTATTAAGAAGGATAGAATTTATTTATTATATCTTTATTTACAGTTACATTATTAAGTACAACAGAATAAAAAAAGCGTTCATTTTCTCAGTTATTTCCTTATTACATCCCATTTACAACGCATACCGTTTTCAATCAAATAAAAAATCATAATGAAAATAAAAACACCTCAGCGTGTACATATATATATATATATATATATCCGCTCTAATTACTAACATTATTATTGCGTCAGCTTTTATTTTTTTACTCTTGTGTATTAATTTCGAAATATCACATATCTGCTGTGACTCACATATACGCTATTTACAATAAGCGGTCGTTGCGCCTGATTCCGATTCTGTTGGATGGCGCAATTTGGCCCGCTCTACTCATGAATGTTCGCCACTTGTCAAGGTAATCCCGACGCTTTATTGATAAAGGAGGGAAAAACCTACGACAAACAATAGACATAGGGTTTTTTAATACATAGATCGTAAACAAATCATTGCGGGAAGATTTTTTATAATAGATGATTTAAGATGGTAGTTCCATCAATAAAGATCATATCAGAGGGGGAGGATACGCTTCAATCTGCGCGATAAAATTGAAACCCGCTATTTTGAAGGGTGGTTTAAATTAAGTGCTACTTTTTTTTTTAATGAATGCATTTACATAAAAATGGCAATATACAACAAAAATATTTACAACAATGGTATGGGATTAGAAGATATACATCCAAGCAGCAGTATTACATAAAAAAAGGAAAAAAAAAAAAAAAAGAAATTGCTTGAAAACTATCTCAAGGAAACCTCTCTAATAGAAAGGCCGTTACATCCCCAATCAATCGTTGCACTCAACCAGGTAAATCATGTGAAAGTGCCTTGCACCAACTCATGACGCGGGCGGAGCCATTTTTAAACACTTAAAAAATTGCATTGGCTGCATTTCTTGACGTAGAAGGTGCTTTTGATAACACCTCATTTGAATCATTATTACAAGCTGCAAGCAGCCATGGAGTAGAAAGCATCGTCTGTAGACGGGTGGGAGTCATGCTCTATGGCAACAATGAATCAATCAAGCAGTATATTTTTAAAAACAGAAAGTTAAAACGATTTAATTCCGACATGTGCCAATCATTAAACTAGGATTCCTTACACAAATTGTTTCCAGGAAATGTTCCTCTAACTTCGGATTAAGAATTTTCAACTAAATTATTAATACAAAAAAAGACACGTGTAGTAAATTTTGTATACTACACCCTTCAAAATGGCATCCCCCTATTCGTCCCTAAAAAAATTACTACCCATGTTGCCAGAACTACCAACTTAAATTATCCGGGAAATTTAAAATATACAAAGTAGGAAAATACGTCGACATTTAAAAACTTTATTTCCATTTTATTTATATATGCATTTATTTATTTTATTTGTGGACGAAAGGGAAAGCTAAGAATTATAAACTTTTGATTTGACTTTAAACTCACCTTGTTCTACTTTTCTAGAAGGTTCTCTATTCTCTCTAGAAAAACCCAAAAGTACAACACGAAGGAATCGACAACAAAATAAATAATAGGTTAAACAACACAATTTATTGAGTATAACTAAAATGATATAAATATCGCTCCGTTTCCAATTGTCATTAAAGAGTGATTCGTTCCTACAGACTCTGTGATGTAGTTGGTTAACGCGCCTGTCTAGAAAACTAACTTAATTAAATTTGATTACGTTGAGAAAAGCAATAAAAAAAAAAAAACATTTTTCACTACTCGTCGACGGAAGCCAATATCAATTAATATTTATATATTTTCTAAAATTTGATACTACTTTCAAATTTTGTAACGGTAAGGTGTATTGGATATGACAAGGTAATAAGTGCGAATGGGGTATTAAAGTGATTCTATTGCTCGGTAATACATTTAATTTAATACATATAAATGATTAAATCCATAGAAAATTTAAAAAGTAAATTTAATATAATTTATTTCATTATAATTGGGAGAGCCCTGTCTACCCTGTCCCTCTTGACGACCCACCGATAGTGAGAGCCCGTGGTTGTAATATTTTTATAAAAAAATCGACGTTATATCGATAGCCCTTTTAGCACTCCATGTTTTCCATAGTTTCTACACCATACAAGATCTGTAATATTAGCGCCGCCATATTGCAAATATAGCTGATTTGATTAATTTCTGTCAAATATATTCCAAGCGTTTCATTCTTTGACCCGTTTCTTGTTGCTCGAAATAGAAGGCTAATTTCATATTGCTTTTTTTGCGCAGTGTTTTTTGATAAGAGAGGGAGATGGAGGTAACTTTTAATTCTTCAATCATACCATATAAAGAGTGAGTTTTGCATATATGTTAGGTAAAAAAAAAAACCTTTGATATCTAGCATTAGTGCTATATCTATAAAACTGGTTCTACCATTTTAAAGCAATTTTCGCCCTATAAACATATTGATTTCGAGTATACTCCGAGAAAATCTACTGCAGCAAATAAATTTATTTGGAATAGCTTTTAAAAATAAACCAAAAGTAGAGTAAAAGCGTTATAATAGCAAATAGATCTTTCACTACAATATGTTAATATTATTATACGTGATGTATTATTTTGTTAATTTTTAATTGCTTAGTTGATTGATGGATTATTAATCAATAGTAGCTATTTTCTATAGAAGTATCGCTTGAGAATTCTAACATTATTATATAATGATTACCCTATCTTAAATACAGAGATATTGCTTGTAATACGCCAAATATAAAGATTATAAAAAATAAATGATAATAAAAATGTGTATGGTTGCTTTCAGATTGTAAATGTTTAGTTAAACGTTCTTGTAATTTATCGATACGATGCCCGTGTTCTTCAATTCCTTGTTGCAGATCGTTTATTGCTGATAATATACTGAAAACATAGATATTAGCTCATAAATCCATCTTTTAAGCTTTTATGCTTAGTGACATAGAAATTACAACACTTAGTAGGGATGGCCATTTCCTCATGCAGTTCATGCATCTAGTCAGTAGTAGGACGATGTTTATTTAAGTGACTCATATATATTTTGGCGCGCCCTTGCTTTAAAGGCTTCCATTACCTGTTTAAATGAAATAGTTATACAAAACTTTATCCATAATCATCAAAAACTTCGTAAACATCAATTGAAAGTAGTAAATTTCAACTTCCAAGATTTAAAAATAAATAAATGCAAACAAATGTATTTACTGCTTTGTTTACGTCAAAATCCTAAAGCTAGACCTTGTCGTGTTTAAATTCCAAGAGTTAGGTGGGGTACAAGCAATTTATTTTATATTTCACTCGATTTGTGTGTTTTCCACTTGTAATATAATTTTTCAATTTAAAAAAGGATTTTTAACATTTATTTCACTCTTTTAAATTCCAATTTTAATGTTCTTTTGTTGAACTTACTTTAGCGAGTCACACTTTGACACTTGCTGTGTAGCCAATTGTAAGGGTTTGTTTACGGTTTGGATTTCAATTCTCGTTCAATCTTCAAAGTAGACGCACATTATTTGTATCTTCGCAATTTAATTTACATAAATAAATCTAAAAAGAAAAAAGAATTTTAAGTTTTCAAAGTGCCAAATAATATTGTTCTGTTCATAATTTATTCACTTATGAACCTGAACCTGTGTTTTTCCAGGATTAATTTTTTGTCTGTTTATGGTAAAAGATAGTTTATTACTATTTTTTGAATATGAGAGAAAGAACCCAAGCTCTGATAGTAGGTTTTTAAAAGTATATTTATTTGTAAGCCATAATACCATTTGCTTTATTTAATTTGAAAATCTATCCATCATATTTATTTTCAATATCTTTTCAAATGAATAAAAATAAATTACAATTGACACATTCCTGGAGTTTGGTCCGTTCTTCCCGATTCAGCCTGCATAATGCCTATAGCATTAACTAACGTTTTAAATGCGATTTTAAAAACGGTAAGGTGAATTAAAACAACAAAATACTTAATCGTTCGTTCGGTATTAACAAATTTCAGTTAAAATGTATAAAGATTACTGATTTCACTGTATCATATTGATGAAAGCAGCCTATATCCTAAGTGTTAGCAAATAATTATTAAAATATAATAGCGAATATCCATAAACAAATCTGTTGCAATTTCTATGTCACGTAGAAACATGCAATAATTACTTTCTTTACCTATTATTAGGGCTTAATTTATGGTACTTCGCAGACTGTGTTGAATCAGAATGGTATTCTTCGGACTCCGTTCCGCTATCATTGTCTTCGCCGTCAAAAGAGGTCTGCTTAATATTAATTTTCCGCTTAACTTTCGGCATTACACTAACGCGCATGTCCTCTGGCTGCCTTTGTATGCTGTTTATGCTAGAGGTTCGGATCATCGGCGTCAGATGTCGCGTTCTCGTAGATATCACATAATTAAACTCGTATTGGTAAAGATCATTTCGAGGATCCCACGGCCTCAAATCGGCATGTTTATACACCCAGTAACCAGATTTTAGGTCTTGTTGGAAATATGCTGGCGACCATTCTTCGCATTTCGCTTTTCTCTCTTTTGAACTTGCTAAAAAATAAATCAGAAACGTATATACTATTTGATTCAGATATCAGATCTATTGTGGCGTCATCTGGACATTTTATAGCATTCCACCATCCGCGATGGATTAGAATTGATTCAACTAAACCTGTGATGGAGAAACAATGTGCCGCCGACCAGGAATACATTTTATCTGGCAAGCAACAAAGACTGTAAGGTTGTTTAACAGAATTAGTATTTAAATTTCGCGCTAAAGCAATATAAAGCGACACCACACAAAAAATTTTAAAAATGTTCGCATTAGTGGCAATTGATCGTATTTCATTAATGCGGTTTTTTTGGGATTGTATATATATTCGTTTCACTAACAAGTATTTATTTTATATGTTACCTCTTTGTGCTTCTTCTAACGTAGTCTTTTCCTCAGTTGCAGCATTCATATCATCTCTTAAAATAGCTGCTGAAACATGCTGCCATAGTCTTTCTGATTCGCATTCGCCTTGTTGATCTAAAGGCACAGTGTGTCGTCTTAATCTATGTTTTTTTAATTGAGAAGGATTCCATAAAACTTGCTCCTCCTAAAATAGAGACAAAATGGGATAGTAAATATTATTTTATTATTATTTTTACTTCTGTGCGTCTATCTTTAATGGTGATCACACCATCCCAATAACCGTCAATTGTAGCCAAAGTTTCTTTGCCAAGTTTCAATTTGCCGGATATACAGTTTGTCTGTTCCGCTCCTCCAAGGAATGGTTTCAGCTTGAACTCTATTTCCGTATGGTAGCCGGTCTTCTCACATTCTATTGTCACTTTTCCACCTAACTCCATGGTTAAAGTACCCATTAGTATACCTTTGCAATGAGCATAGGGTACTGTTAGCATGTAATTTTCGCCACGTGGCAACAATGAAAGCACTGCAGTGCCATCTAATATCGCTGATGTGGAATTACCATAAAACTTCGACTTTGCTAATATCGAAGCGGATATTGAGAAGCCATCTTTTCTGTTTGTTACGTAGAATGCTGAAACCTAAATTTGCATTTTTACGCCAATTAAGAGTTTACAAAACAAACACAACGAGACGTATTATATTACATTCTATTATTTAATTGACATTAAAAATAGAAAATTTACTAACTGGTGGATGATGAGACACCTGTTCTGCAATGTAAAAGGTTTTTGAACCATTTGGGTGCAGCCAATAGCAACGGAATGTCTCTCCAAGAATAGGATTGTATGGCTTCTTTAAACCTTTTGGTTTCTTATACAATCCAGACAAGTACCATTTTACGACGGTTTTCATCCTTGTAAATGCATCATCTTCCAATACAGCCCTGCCAAAACTCCGAAATTAGCAAGATAAATAAATTGGCTAGCATTAATACCTCGATAAAATATCCACGTGGTAATAAGAATCTGTTAATTTATCGAGAAACGATCTTGGCTCCAGTATAAAAGTTGGCAACACGACCTTGCTTAGATCCATACCGGGTCTAACTTGTTTCACCAAATACCAAATTAATGACTTATGTTCATCCGCCAATACCTCAACTTGCGCCCCAGCCTGTGCACAAAAAAGATGAAATAACAAGACAGAGTGACTTTTATAAGAGAAAAATTTACATCGCCAAATTCCTCCTCTAAGTTTGGTACGTAAGGTGTTTCTTGTGGTGTTTCGTCATCTATATATTCATCCTTACAAGAAACATCCGATTCGGAATCAGTTATCTCACATTCGACCGTGCTGAAGTGCGTACCATTATCTGGTTGACTTATATCATCGAGGTCTGCAAAGTTCGTATTTAGAAAAGCGTTAATGTTTGGCATCATTTTTTATTACCATGATCGAAATGCTTTTCGTAATCAGATTCTGACCATTGCGTTTCATGACTAGTACTATCGACAGATGACTTATTGGCAACGGATCTAACTAAAGCTGAATCATTCCGGATTGATATTTCTAAAGCATCAAGCCAACACATTCCAGAAGCTTGGGAAGGCGCTCGAAATATTGAATAGGATGTTGGTAGTGGCTGTACAACAGCTCCTATATTAGAATAAGTATTTCAATTACTTGAAAAATGCTTTAAAGCCTCAAGTACATAAGCAAAGTATTTCAAATATCAAGTACCAAATATCTTCTTTTAAAACTGATTGAAGTACAGTGCTTTAAGCCCTAAAAGTACTTCAAGTACTATATCAAAGCAAAAATTCTATTAAAACTTAAATTGCAGAGTAAAAAATACAAACCAATGGTTTCGTTTTCTGGTCCCCGTGGTGCCCAAATTGACTGGTCCAATGGATTATAAAGTTTAAAACAAAAACCATCCTTCTTGCTTGGCCTTTCAATAACTTTGCAGGAGTTCAATAATATTGTACCAACCCAATGGTTGCTTTTTGCCTTTGGCGTTTTGTAAAGTAATAGCATCCCAGGCTTCAACACACACCATAGTTTCGTCCATGACTTAAGAGTACCTCGTATTTTTAACCAATCAGCGAGTACAACAACCGATGGATCTTTCAATGAATTCAATAGTTCATTGGTCATTCTCTTCTTTTCCCGTCTATATTGCTTCCGTTGGGCCTTATATGATTCCTTTCTTGCTAACTTCTGACTAGAATCAGTTAACTAAAATTTATAATCTTAAACAAACATCGTGTACGATATTATTGCATTTACCCTGTCCACTAACGTGCTTTCATTTTTTTCATCGCTATTTCCAGATATTCCTGAAGTATTAATTTTGCTTAGACAACAATGGCAAGGGCGTAATACAAGATATTATTTACCTGGTGAAGCTGGTCCAGGGCTATTGCTTAACGAATCACTAGAAGGTAATTTTGGTAATATATGTATGAGTGTTTTACACTTTTTGTCGTCCTTTACATTCTTAGATGTTCCGGAGACGGCTTGAGATTCCACATTTAATTGATTTGTATTTGACATTGGAACTATATTATTTGGAACACAATAATAAGGTGTATCACACTATACTTCATATTTTAGTGCTAGGCGAACATTGAGAATTCTGTAAGAATCATTTTTTTGATAATTGTAAGGCAAACACTGCACTACTATTCGCAACAAAGGAAATAACACATCAATATCCTGTTTGAAATGCAATCGCCAGTTTCATGATGTTTAAAAACATATCCTCGAATTCTCCGAACATTTCATTGATAGAATAGCTGCCAACCATACATAATAAAATTCACTAATAAGCCGTAATACCACAGATTAAATGTTAGATACGAAACTCCCAAAACTATTTTTATGATGCAGCCATTTTGTAAATGTGGTTACAAACATACAATGGAAAGGACAATATACTTTTGATCGGGCAATATTGATAGCGGCACTACGTGCCCGTAGTCATGCACTATTTTAGTTAAGTTAAAATTTTATTTAGAATGTAAAACTATTAAACAAAATTATATATCACTTATAGCAAAAGAAATTACCTTTCCCTGCGATACTTTGTTTATAAATATAAATACAAAATTCGGTTACAGAAGAAACTAACTTATATTTAGCACTGTGCTTTAAACATTTTAAATTAGAAAAACATTTTTAACAATATCGAATATATCACCAATTAAATTAACACAATAACAAAATAAAAACCAAAATAGTACCTTTTATGACAATACCGCCATCCCTTGTTTATAGCGAGAATTTCTTCCAGCGTAAACTAATGGCCTAACCCTGACCATTTACGTTTCCTGCTTGTAGTTTATCTACATTTTTCTCTTCGTTCGAATTTGAATTGAAAAAATATATATCTAAAAGGTAAAAACCACACCTGGTTTTTTTCCACATGAATTATCTATTCACCTATCGTCTTCATTTAAATTGAGCTCGACTAACCTTCGTATTGTTTGTTTAACCAGTAATTGTGTCACCTGCGGTTAAATGATATAAATTTATCGACCGGCTATGCATGTATGTTAACATGCATATTTTACACAAATATCATACAACGTGTACCAAAAAGAATTGCAATTATTATAAAATTATTAGTTAATAGTGAATTATAAAACTATTGTGTTGCAAAATTTGAAATTTTCGACGTGATTAATTACTGAAAAAATCTTGTCCTCGGTAAGGAATCGAACCTCACATCTGCCGCTTGCCGGATGGGCGTGCCAACCACTACACCACGGGGACCTCATGTAAGGAACGTTTACTTTTTAGCACTTAGCTGTTATTTTATCTGCAAATATATCGTAATATTTCGACAGATCATTTTTAAGGTATTAAAGAGTGAACGTTCGTCACATAAGGTCCCGGTGGTGTAGTGGTTAGCACGCCCACCCAGCAAGTGGGAGATGTGAGGTTTGATTCTTTACCGTGGGCGAGATTTTTTCAGCAATTAATTACGTTGAAAATTTCAAGGAAATTTGCAGATTTTCATAATTCATCAACGGAAACCAAAATATATTAACTATTGTGTAACATATTGTATTATATTTTCTGTAACAGTTGTTAATGCTTTCGACGCTCAATATGGGCAACAGAAGTATTTGAAAGGAAGAAGATGTTGGACCTTTTTTCTGGAACTGTTTTCTGACTGATTTCACGATAGAAAGAATTTGTGACTGCAGAAACAAGGCTACAATATACCATTCTATCAGTGAAAAATTTCAAAAACAAAGAATTTACAATGCTCGTGAAATCAAAATTAAAAACACATATACAAATGTACCTAGTGAAAAAGCCCCTAAAAAAATACAATATTTATCTATTTTCTTTTGCGCAATAGTATATCTTGAAAGAAGAGTATTTCTAGCCGATAGTGTATATTGATTTATCTGTATATTGTTTTCCTTCTAGAACAGTGCTACCACTTAGTTGTAATTGGGAGTATTATCATCGATTAGATAATATCCAGGTGAAGTTTTCATAGAGATCTTGTAGTAACGTCGCCATTTTGTAAATAGGGTTATCAAACTAATGTTTACATTTGCGAATTCGTTTGTGTGTAAAGAATACCGCTTATGTAGTGTTATGATTCTAAGTATTCAGTTTTAATTATAATTAATTAATAATTTAAAACTGAAATACTGTTCTGAAGTATGTTTTTACCTCTATTTTTACAACGAATTGATTATATAAAGATACAAGAGGTGAATCATTTGACATTACATGAATATACATACGATTATTGTAGGAATACGTAATATTTTTGTACTTTAAAAATAGATTACTTCCAATATGTAACGTAATTGAAGCTGAGACATTATCTCGCCTTAATAATAACAAATTACACTACAAAGTTATTGCCATTTATACATACGTGTGCAACTATTTATTTAAATGTTAAAGATTACATAGAATATAGGAATTATAACAACATAAAATATATTCACGCAGAACTATACTTCGGCGTTGTATGTTTAATAATCCATGGAATATAATTGTTGACTCTGGTGTATATTCCTGGCTTCTCTTTGTTTCCGCATCCTATTCCCCAAGATACAATGCCAATGAGAACCCAACGTCCGTTATCTAGTTGATGTAAGAGGGGACCACCCGAATCACCCTACAAAAGTAGACTTTCAGTTTGTCTGGTGTTCGACGAATAAGGCAATCGAAATTTGCACCAATATTCAAAATTATTTTATTAATAAGGCGATTGCAAAATTGTGCTACTTTACCTTGCAAGCATCTACACCACCTTGATACGCAGCGGCACAAATAACACTTTCAGTAATTCTTTGGGCAAATACAGCAACGCATTCTTTTTGATACCAAATAGGTATCGTTGCTTCCAAAAGTAATTCGCTGGTATACCCTCCGTAACGTATTTGTCCCCAACCAGCAACTACAGCTGTCTTTCCTTCAAATTTATCATTTATAGGAGGCAAACAAACAGGCCACATATAAGAGTTGAAAATTGTAGGTTTATTCAACTTCACTACAGCTATATCATTCTCATAAGTTAAAGTACTGTAGTCTTCATGCATAACTATTTCACTTATGGAAAAATCCTGTGATCTGGTTTCATTCATCTTAGTAAAATCGTATTCACCAAGACGTACGCGGATATCACTTGCTTTCAATCTACAATGAATTGTTAAAATCAAATTCGTTTCAGATTTTGATCCAAAATAATTTGAATAGCGTTAATTTTTCGTGAAAATAATGTCAGTTGTAATGCGAATGAAAGATGTATAGATAAAGGTACCCTTCCAAACAATGAGATGCCGTCAACACGTGCTGATCTGTAATTAGTGTTCCACCACAGAATTGCTCATAAGCAACATCTTTAAAGTAAAGAGCTGCAATCCAAGGCCATCTTTGAGCTTGCTTTTTAGAATCTTCTGGTTTCGCCATAGTCCTAAGACCGCAACCTGTAACGTAATTTGTCACAAAACAATATGTGAAATAATATTTATACGAAATACATTATTATACCGAAAAAAATCGTCCACTTATCGCACTAGTATATATGGTTCGCTGCTAAAGTATCCACTTCTTAAGTAAAGTAATGTACTTACTGCAGCTAATGATAAAATAAGAGAAGAACAGTGTGAACGTTACGAGAAGCTTGTTTGAGTAGAATGTACTGCCGGCATTTGCAAGGATTGTGGCCAAGATTAGTTGAAATGACAGTTTTCATGTTAGAACACATTTTTCAGTTACTTATTGATGTAAATCGTATGTAATATATTAGAATATTGTTTTCTTACAATTTTATTGTTTAAAACTTATTTTCAAAATTTAAATAAATTATAAATTTGGCTACCTATATTCTTTTGTCGTGGTTAAAGTAATTGCATCAAAATTCAGCTTTTAACGCTGTAATTGAAGAAAAAAATACAAAAGATATTTCAAAATGAATTACTAAAGACTTAAGTATAATCTCATTACTTTAATTAAGTTTCCTCGCGTTATGTTAAAAGTTAAGCACCTCACCAGTTAAGGGTTAAAGTTTTTACTTATGGTTATTAAATATTTAATTAAAGCTGCAAACCATTTTTCTCAGTGTACATTACTTTTTATAAATAAGCAATAATGTCGCTCTCCAGATGAAAAAAAATATGATTTTGTACCTGTTTTAGTATCTGCAGCATCATAGTCCAATCCACTTGCAGGTAGATTCAAGACGATTCGTGAACCTTCGACTTTACTTGATTCTATGTCATCTGGGCAGCAAATTCCCACATGTCTAAAGATTTTTTTTAAATATACAAGTGTTCCATTTAAAGAGACATTAAAATTTGATTTCTTTAAATTGTATCAATCAGAATTAAAACATTACTAACGCAATGAAAATAACGCAGGTAAAACATTATTTTATAAAGGCTTTTTACATACAAAATGACAAAATATGTTTTGATGTCAAGCTCATGGGTGTATAGACTTACATTTAAAAAATCTTATAAAATATCTTTAACATGTACAATTAATTTTTCAAAAGTATTTGAGTAATGCTGCAAGCGAAGCCTGGATAATGACAAGAAAAGACGAACAAAAACTGGAAATTTGGGAAATTTTGAGGAAAATATTGGGAGGCGTAAGAACAACAAGGTGAATGGAAAAGACGCACAAACATAGAAGTAATGGATTTGTACAAAAAACCAAGAATAACACAAGCAGTTCGAGCACAAAGAATGAGGTGGTTAGGGCACATTACTCGAATGCCGGAGAAAAGAGTTGCTAGGAAAGATTATATGAAGGAGAAGGATCGAAAAAGAGAAGAGGAAGGCCAAAGAAAAACTGGCTCAAAGAAGTGAAAGCTGATATAATTGAGATAGGTGTAAAATAATTGGGAAGAAATAGGAAAGGGCCGAAAAAAATGGAAGCAAACAGTAAAGAAGTTTGAAGCCAAGGGCCTCTAATAATGTCGAAAATAAATTAAACTTACGTTTCTTCTATAATACACAAAAACTCTAAAGGAAGTTTTGGACCTCCTATTGGGCAGTAAATTTGATGTTTGCAATGTCCGGGAAGATCACCAGGTGCCACGCATTCTTGATACCTCTTATTTAACTAAATTTATATTTCGTGTTATAATAGATAATAAATAAATATCGTAAAATTTAAATTGTTTTACCTTAAATTGCTTTCCCAATCCTAAATAACGTCTATACCTATTTAACGTAAAACCGTCATATTTCTCTAAAACAAACGGAAGATTTAGCTTGCATTAACTTATTTATTTTAGAAAACTATATATATACCGTTAGTTAGCGATTTAGTTTCGATATCAACTATATTTAAAAACAGGGAAACCACGATACATGCATTCAACTGCATGTTGAAACTCCCTCAATATTCTTTTTAATATTAAATATTAGTGAGCCCTGTCAAGAGTATTATTTCAAATATGATAAACGCTTCCCGTCGGATATGATAGGTACTCTTTTATCATAGCAAATTGTAGAAAAATTAATATGAACGAAAATTTATCAGAGAATTAAGAATTTTATTTTGAAATTATTTACATTCAAATAGGTTTCAAATGTCTATTTCTAAGAAATTTACAGATATTTATAATTTTTTCTTCAATTGCCTAGATTTAGATATATCTATTTCTTTCAAAAAGTCCGAAATGCAAGTACATAATAATAATTTATTTAATCCTTTGGATCATAAAATATATATAATGTAAGATACGTCACACAGTAATAAAAATTGAGCAAATACTATTAAAAATGTATATACAAAGAACGCAATAACGTTTTAAAACTTGTAGCGGTTAATCTATAAAATACAAATATCAGAGTAAAATACATCTTCCAAGATAATAGCACAATATATTTTTTCGGTATCCACCGTATAGGAAATTAAAGTTAAGATTTGATGCAAGTGGAAACATTCATTCCATTGATGTAGAAATTTAAATAAAGCAATTCTATTGCTATTGGTTCTTCTTAGCGAAAAGAACAAGAGAAACGATATTTTAAACTTAAAAAACTTGATTCAACATTTAAGAACGGCAATGTCAGTATGTTTTGTTTACTGTTGTCGTGGGTGACCAAACAATACAAACAGCAGAAACCACGTGGATGCAATATTTAAACGCAGGACTCCCGTTTAACTACAAATATCTCTGACTTTAAGTGTTAAATATATGCGTCATTATATAAAAACGTTAGAGATATAAAGTGATGGAATCGCCTTACTGACA
Source organism: Dynastes maya (assembly GCA_029619315.2). Lineage (NCBI taxonomy): Eukaryota > Metazoa > Arthropoda > Insecta > Coleoptera > Scarabaeidae > Dynastes > Dynastes maya. The sequence goes on along the minus strand of JAROYE020000012.1, from coordinate 1,117,823 downwards.
ATAACCAAAAATTGCATTGCTCTTCGCCCAAATTGGCGTTTCATTAATCCAAAGTCATGTTGGAAAATATGTGACTTATGAAAAGATCGCGTTAAATAATAAATACTAAACGATTGTTACCGCAAGTTTCTCATAAAGAAGAAACGATTAGAACTCGTAAATATTCATTATCAACACAAGCGATTTCAATATCAAAACGTGTACTCACGAAGACGCGACAACATCAACCGTATCGATAATTATTTATTGTTTCTTCGTGTAATTCAAGTATACCAACAAAGTATTTGATATACGATACGGACTGAAATTAATTCAATATAATACATACATATTTGCCTTCTCCGCTGACCTACACAGAGACTGCTCTTGTAGTGGGGGTTGTGCATTGAAAAGTGGGGTAGCGTACGTCTACGTAGGGGAAAAACAAAACATTTTGCTGCAGTTTGACGGCGACGGTGGACATTGGGGCGACTAATCCGTACTCAACCCTTTCGGGGACTTGAAACGTGCACACATAGATATACATGCATTGACCAAAAGAAGCGTCTGCAGCAGAATAGTCGTTAATACGTTAAACACCGTCGTTTTTAAACAATTGCGGTCTATCGCTGCAAAGTTATCGTTATCTGGTGTTCCTCAAGGCGGTATTCATGGTTAGTGACATGGAAAGCGGCGCCAATAACTCGGAAGAAGTGCGTGCTTCCAGTACAGGACCATCGTCCGTATCGTCCGCAACGCCGAGTAATTGTAACAGTGCAAGGCATTCCCCGAAAATTTGCGTTTCCATGGTACCGTCACCTTCGGCGTCTTTACTTCAGAGAAGTACGTCTTCGCCGTCGGCGCCCAAGAAAATTATGAGCAAAAATTACAACAACACAGGTCGGTACATCTAGATGCGAACAAAGTGATGCAGTAACTATTTTTTTTAACTGTTTAATATTTTGTTGTCTCTGGGATTCGAAAAATAGAGAATCGTTTTCTTCTTCTTTAAAAGGATCTATTTCGCAATAAGAAGAGGTAAAGAATAAAACGATTCTATTCAATACAAATCTTTTCTGTCATTAGCTAAGCAATAACTGTCCAAGTAGTAGACGAAGCTTTAAATAAGCACGCATTGTATGTAATTATTATTGTTATTTATACGTTCTATATTCAGAAAGGCATAGTAGGGTGTACGTTACTGAGGATAATTCATTCATTATTAATATAATATCAATAATAACGAGAAATATTGCTTCTTGCATTCAAAATTTACGGTTTATCTCGTGTTTAATTTTATCTTCATTTAAGCATAGCACAATTTTTTTCTTGCTAGCCGCATGTACGACCAAAAATCCGAGGGTAAAAAACGTGAATAGCTTCACTCCATAACAAGTTCGCCGTTGCCTAAAAACCTACTCGTAAAAAGCTCGAGACAGTTTTTCATCTCAGACTGGTTTGAGTGATTTCATAGCAGGCTTCTTCGCCACTGTACTCTTGTATACTACACTCCTTGTTTTAAGTATCGACTGGCTATCCCACGAGATGCTACTAGCCATAAACGGACAACTTTTAAAACGGACATTTCTATAATCTCTATCATTTTATCTTTGAAAACTTGTGTTTTCATATTCGTCAGTTGATAGATACGCTATGCGTAAAAGTACTCTACAATGTGGGGGGAAAATTCCTGTACGGTTTTAGGACAATCTTGTCACTTTAAAACATGCACAAGTAAAATTCTTACTCCCAAAAAGGGTTTACATTTTTTCTTTTTTTTTCGCCCGACGTGGATCTATCAACATAGAAAATTTCCATGGAAATTTGAAACGGTCAAGAATATTTACTTTAACAAAATTGCTAGTTATTTTCTCTTTATTGTATACAATTATTAAGAAATTTTGATTCAGAATGAAATTTTCACAGAAATCGAATGGTAGCGGCAAAAAATTAAATTCCCCAAAGCTCTGTTCTCAAATGTTTGAGGAAAAACAAAGTACACAGAGAGAAAGATATCTTCAAATCAAAGAAGTATGCATTGAGTTAAGATGTAATTCTTTTAAACGGTGGCAAAGCCTCCTAGCCTTTGGACAACGTAATAGATTTTCAATCGAAAATAATAGGTGTGACATATATTTATGAGTCACAAAACATAGAAGAATGTAATTCTGTAAAATCTTAATATATATAGATGCAACAATAGCTCCCAGTTTTTGAAACGGATTGCACATTTTGGCTGAATGGTAGTGGGAATATACAAATTTGCTGAAAATCCGCACTGGACAATGGAGTAAACTTTTTTGAGTAGACATTGTAGAGAACAGAATTGTGGGTCCATGTTTTATGGCAAAAACGAAGGGGTACAATAGGATAGCGAGCCATCACCCTTTGACCTTTTCCTCTGGTGATAGCTGAAGCTTTATTCATTAAACTGACAGATGGAAATAAAACAAAACAGAAGTATTTTAATATCTTGCAGCAGGCAATGCTCCCTTGGCTATTCTTTCTCCTGAAGCTTCATTATGACTAAAAGCTAGCAATAATGCGAATACTTGGATTTTTATCCATAATTTTAATCAATTTTTGTACCTTGTTCTGCGCAATACAATCATAGATTTATTTTTTTTATAAAATACGAGAGCTGTTCTCTTTTCGCCGAGCTCAGTAAAGTAATACACAATTTATTGATAAAACACATTTATTTATAATTTTTCAAAGTATCCCCCTTCACAATTAATGCATTTTTGCATCCGTGAAAAGTAATCTTCAAAACATTTTCTCCGATCTTTTCGCGTTAGCTCCTTCAGCCGATGTGAAACATAAATCCCGTAACTTATCTCGGTGTAAGATGATCGTTTCTCTGGTACAAAAATGTTTTTAAAAAATTCAACGAAATATTAAACATATCAACGTCGGCACAATATGTATTTACAGTTTGACAGTTCTTTATCGTAATAAAGAAGGACGCCTAGTAGCAAATGAGGAAACATAAAAGAGTTTCTGATGCTGAATAGTCAAACAAGGAATGTAAAATTCCAAAAGCTCCAGTAATTCCGGCGCAAGGAGTATGTTGTTGATCAAGTTGCAAATAAAAGAAATTTGTGAGACAACTCTGCGATTGGCCAATGCATTAAAAAACTTATGAACGCATTATTACGCAATATTTTGTGTTTTTAGTAAGAAATCCAAGCATTTTTAGAGAGTAAGTACATATGCCATAGATATGTAAATTGAAATTTAATTTTTCATCAAAATTTACTCCAAGATCTTTGAAGAAGTCACACCTTTCAAGAGAAGAATTATAAATTTTATTATGGAGACGCTATTTTCTGCTGTTTTCGACTAAAGGTCGTGCATTTACGTACGTTTGTTCGTATAGAAGAATAACATATTTTCTGAACTAACTCCATCTCTCGAGAGCGACGCTTTGCAACAATTTACAAGCCTCAACATTTTCGATACGAGTTTGACTCTTGGATTCATTTATAAATGACCGTAACTTGTTTGGATCAGTTTGAACAGAGAGAGATAATTTCCTTTTTCTTTTTCAAATGAAATTATTCTTTGTACATGCATGTTGTCCGCGTAAAATTTAAACACGTCATTCGACGAAAAAAGAACCCTTACCTACATCCATTATGGTACCCCTAAATAGCCCTCCCATTTCTCCGTTTAAATATATGGGTGGGTTTCGCCACCCTGCGTTTTAGCAAAGATCTATTGTAGTCTGAAATTTTCTAGCGAACCGATTGGCCTACTTCAGTGGTAGGAGGAGAGACGTACCCTTAAATTACCTACCCTTGTAAATAGCTCGTACGAGAATGGATGGAAAAAAGAAGATTACAGGCAAAGGAGGGATTACCCTCTTCTAAATAGAAACACTCCGAGTTTTTAAAAAGTACAGTAAAGTACATATCATGCAAAATACGTATGTACTTACTGAGCAAAGGTATACCGAGTATTGTCGATTGCTTTCAAGGCAATGTTCGGTTACCATTACTTTTTTGCGATAAACAAAAAAAATTACCGTACTTAGGTAACGATATTTACTATCGAATTTATCTATTTACCTATTTATTTATGTTAGTCATCGTCCTCTCAATGAGAAAAAAATATGTACCTATATAGATACTCGTATTGCAATAGAAATTTTAATATATATATATATATATATATATATATATATATATATATATATATATATATATAACATGAGACATTAATATCGGAATAATTATATAATATCTGGTCTGTCTTTTTTACGTCCTCTTGATTCTTCGGTTCTGAGAACGAACCAGCAAATCGTAATTATATTTTCTTTTGAGGGACAGCGAAATATAAAGTAAAAAAGAGTTGGCTATTCTATATAAAGCGGATTCCTAAAATTGGTCACTCGGAAAGCGAAAAAAAAGGAAAAGAAGGAGGGTCAGAAAAAAGCCCAGCGAAGAAAAAACGCCAGCGGTTGTTCTAAAATGTAATAGGATTTTTTCGCTTTCGATTTTCTCTTTTTCTCATTCTACTTCTATCAAAACGAAATAAATATTTCAAGTTGCGATTCGACGTTGTGTCGTGTGATTAAAAATTTGTCCAAATTGATTATATTTGCTATAATTAACTTAGTCACGCTTTTCTGTAACTATACAACTATTTTTTCAACGCTTATTATTCAATTCAAAGTTAGTACAGTGGAACTTCCATAAATCGAACTTCTATAAGTCGGAAAATACGAACGTAGACTGAAATGTTTCCAGGCTAACACAAAAACTTGCTACAAAATTAGACGAGAAAAACTTCAAGGCAAGCGCGGGGCGATTGGGAGATTAACAAAGCCTGCGGAAAAGCTACATTAGTAAATGAAGAAGAACGTCAAGACGGGACGTTTGGAATTTTATAAAGAGGAGTATGTTTCTAACATAGACGAAACAGGGCATTTCCTTCGCTGATTACCAAACGAAGTATAGAATTATTATTATTATTCCCTTGCAGTAACGGTATCGGCCATTAACCGCGAAACCTTGCCAACATTAAATCATTGTCTTTACAATATGAATCAAACCAAAGGGGATGGATACTCGGGAAACTTTTTATCAAGTGGCTTTTGATGTTATTCCATTATCCACTTTGCAAAAATCAATTCAAATTGAAAAATGGGATAAGGATGAGTTAAAAACTCAATGTGATTTACAACGAGTAATGTGACAGGACCGACTGATTTTAATAGCTTTATACAAGTGGACGAGATCTTTTGATGTGCGACTTTCCGACAATTGAAACATTCATAGATGTCTCCAACACTAACCTAAGTAGAGTGGCGGATGACGAAGGTGATGAAGAGGAAGTATTTGCCACTCGATCGACAAATACTAATGTTGCTTTAGCATTAAATACTTTACAAAGATAGTTGGAAACGCAGAAAAATACTAAAAATGAAAGGTTTCGGCGTCTTCAAATTCATCAGGACATTTTTTTTTAATGACAATAGTTTTTAATAGATTTGTTTAATTAACTTGCTTAAATTGCAAAAAGTTATAACATTTCAATTTTACAGTAATTAAATGTCAACCAATAGATATTTCCGCAAGTGGGCGCCAAAATCGTAGGTAATTTCAGTTTGGGATAAGCTCCTCCTTGCAAAAAAAGTATATAGGTAAAAGTACCTCTCGCCAGACACTACGCCGCGACCCCATTGCCTACCAAACTCCCCTCTCTCTCTCTTCGTTACCTGGGTCAATAAGCGAAGCGAATAATTTTTTTCGGAGATTCTTTCTTCCATTTCTTTTTTTGTTTCTTTTTTTTAGTACAAAAAAGCGCATCATCAGAAGTGGAAGTAGTGTGAGAATATGAGGAAGAAAGGGTTAAGGACGAGAAGAAAAAATTATCGTCGACAAAGATGTACCTGGTCGTTTTTTCTTAGTGGGTGCCTATTGTACGTGAATACGTCAAGCCCTTCTGGTCATGTTGACATATCGTGTTCTTGCATATTAAATAGCTGCAATTGTGCCGGATTTTTTCTCAAGTTCACACGATAGACTCGTTCTGTTTCTCGACCTACGTTTAATCCAGTAGAAGACGTAAAAAATTACCAGATGTCGGCTTTTTTCCTCTCCTAATAGTACTAAGTTTTTTCTCTTTTCTAGTGAGAGAAAGGGGTGCTTGTTCGATAGACGGTGGACGGCGGACGGAAAGAAAATTCAAGTTTTTCCCATGGACTACCTATCCCCTATCGGCTATCCCTGACCTGCACTTTATTGATTTCTTTGCTCCGCATTCTTTTACGCTCTTAAAACGGCCATGCGCTACTTTACACTTTAATTTTTTTTTGCTAATTTTGTTTGTATCCCAAATATCTAAGTAAATAAAAGTAATGGTTTTAATTTTCCAAGCCAACTGAAATATTATCCGATTCAAGAACATCTTCGATTGCTTCTCCTAATTCTATCTGTTCTGTTTTTGAAGGTGTTCAATTTTAATTCTTGTTCCGTCAATAATTCCAATAAATCGTCTTGATCTTTTTTCAAACTAGCGATTTCTAATTGTTTTTCGCGATTTTCCATCTCGAAATTGTTTTGATCAGGATATTGTTGCTTGCCAGGCAAATTTAGTTCTGGTAGAGGTATTTTATTCACTGTAGTAGCTCCAGTTGACAATTGAGCTTTTAATGAGGTGTTTTGGTCTTGTAATTGTAAATTGGTTTGTTATAATTCCTCTAATCGATCACTTAATTGTTGTTTTCTTGCTGTAAAACCTGTATTTCTCTCTGCCTATCACCCAATCCTCGATCTTGGACCCTAATAACATTTTTGTACTGCAACAATAAAGCATTTTCATGCTCGCTTAAGCTCACTTGAGTAATATTTCCATTGGATAATTCTTTTTGTGCTTCCAAAGCGTTAATATTTTCAAGCGCCTTAAATAATTGACAGACATTTTCACAAATTACGCAAGGTTTTAGGGCGACACAGTTACGCCGAAACAATACATAAATTTTCCCAAAAAACATTTTAGAGTATATGTAATTATTCAACTTCTTCTTGTCCTAGTATTTCCAACAACGTTCCCAAGCAATCTAGCCGAACTTCAATTATATCGAGTGATGCAAAACGCATCTTTGCTCTATTACTACGACACCCTTTTAGAGATGGGCGGCGATGACGTGCAGCAGTTATGCGATGCCGGTGAAGAAGAGTTTTTAGAGATAATGTCTCTTGTCGGAATGGCTTCAAAACCTTTACATGTTAGAAGACTGCAGAAATCGTTGCAAGAATGGGTTACAAATGCCTCCAAATTCAAACTACCTCTGATTCCGGGAGAAGATTTCGAAATTGAACTTTCCAGCCCGAGAGTAAGCGGAAGTCATTATGCTGTCGAATGCTCGGATTCCAATAGAAGTGTATATTCACCGGCTCCAGCCGAATCTTTACCCCCCATTACGAGTCCTGGACTATCGATAAGCAGTAGAATAAGGTACTTATATTACATTTTTACGTAGTACCCATCCGTTAACCGTCTAATAAATAAAACAAACATCGCAGGCCATATTCCCCATTGGACACGACGTCATGTCCACCATCGTCTAGTTCTAGTCCTGGAAATACGGCAGGAGCATCAGGAATGTCGCATGTTACACCTACTTTACCCGAATCGCAAATTTGCAAATTAGCAGCCGCAGCCGAACGCCTTAGTAAACATCTACCTCAATTCGAACCCAAACCGTATAACGCAAAGAAAAAGATGTGCAAGGAATTAGAAGTAAGTGCCTTACTTTAGGCTATACCTTTCCTTCGTCCTTTTTAGGATATAAAATAAATATATTCGTATTTAAATTTAATGCGCAATATCAATGGCGCCATCTAACGGTTAATAGCGAAAACTGAAGAGCGATCAGTGTAACTGAATACTGATGAAACCTGTTTACTTGAGTACAAATCGCTATAAACGCAATTAATGTTGCCATCCTAATGTAGATGTCGTCACTTGGGGTTAATTTGGAAATATATTTATAACATTGTATAATGATGAATTTAGAGAAAAATAGTTCGAATAAAATTATTCGGAGATAAGTCCTGGACGATATAAAATTATTTTTACCTATTAGTTTTAATGTACACCTTTAGGAAAACAAAAGACTGAGATTGATTGATATATTTTGTCGCTGCATATTTTAATATTCAATAAATTAATAAATAAAAAAAAGACGCATTTCAGGTACAGGGAAGTGTTTTCGACGTATTACTGAAAACTTTAAGAAATACCTAATCGAATATAATCTAAATCGCTACTCTAGTGTTTTCTCAAAAATTTCAAATTATCTCGCAGAAGTAATATGCGAGGTGTTCCATTTAAAAACTAAACTTGTATTGTGTGCAGTTTATGTTGTACAGGATTTATCTCCGAATAATTTTTCTCTATTTCTATAAAATATAAAATTGTTTTAAAAATTAAGTAGTACTGGCAGCATCTACATTCTGATAGCAACATAAAGCATAATATTTATATCTAGTAAACAGGCTTCAAAAGAGTTTCGCCGTTAAACGGTAGATCGCACCATCAATACTGCCCACTAAATTAAATTTAAATAAGAAAATATTTATATATTCGTTTATATTCGTCGTTTTTTCCATTTTTTCTAGCTCGTTATGTCGATGTCTGATACAGATCCAAGGAGAATGGACGAAATAAGACGCTACGCGGCGATTTATGGTAGATTCGATTGCAAAAGGCGACCTGAAAAACCCCTGACGCTTCACGAAGTATCAGTAAACGAAGCGGCAGCTCAAATTTGTCGATTTGTTCCCGCTCTTTTAACTCGTCGCGACGAATTATTTCCTTTAGCTAGGCAAGTCGTTAAAGATTCCGGATGTCATTATTCTAAAGTGCAGTACGTAAAGTTTATCGCACGTACGTACGTTGGCGATGTATTCAAAGTTAATACTTACGTTTTCTCGTAGGTACACATCCGTTTATATCCATAAGAATTCGTCTCAAGATAGGGAAGCTTTAGATGTTATTTGCTCCGGCAAGAACTCGCGGATTCCCCTTATCGATGTAGATGCCGGCTTGCCGCCATCAAAAAGACACAAATTGGACATGGAAGGTGGTGAAATGGAAGAACAAGGAACGAAGAGGCAGGTTAGCCAATCGATAAAAGCGAGCGTTCATCAGCAAGATTTTGTCAACTTAACAGATTAATTTCAAATGCCAGCGATTAATAACGGAGATTATTGCTTTTCCTTTTATCATTTTCGTCACCTCTCGTCGTTTTCTCCCTCTCTCACTTATTTTTTTATTTAGCTTTAAGTTACGACACAGTTTTAACAAGCATGCCGCTTGCTGCCTATTGCTTGAAGAAAGTCTTTAGAAAGAATTTCTACATATTACGTACGTATGATGCTAGTCCGAAATTGTCAGTGCATAATCTAAAAATATTTTTAAGTTCACAGGGCGATTATCAGCACAGTTGGTCAATTAAATTAATTTTTAAAGAAATTCCTGTTTTGCCAAGAATAAATAGACTTTGCCAAAGTATTGACTCACCCTGTAGACCCTGTAGTACCTGGGTAGAAGATAATTCTTTTCGTTCAAAGAAAATATATGTTGCAGAATATAAAATTATATTTAAAAATACAGTACACAATATAATATTATGCAGAACTTGCTTCCGAATACCTTTTTTACGTTTTCTCTTAATTGGTCAAGAGAGGAATTATCTTCCATCCACGCAAGCTTATTATGCAATATGTGGCAATGTTCTTAACGTTAATTGTAGCTATCGGTGACATAGCCTTCGATGTATATGCACATTCGTTTATCTATTATATCTATTATAATTGTATTGCTGCTTCCCAGACGATGGATTCTATATTCGGGTAATGTACTTGTCGCTTTGTATTGCTCGCCTAGTTTAGTAAAGGTAAGATGCTTTTTATCGCTTTCGGCTATTTTTTTTCTAATGCTCGTTCGGCCAAAATAGTTAAAAAGTAGTTTGAAACGTTAAATGTGTACGATATGATCTTAACGTTTATGATTTTAGGATAAGAATTCTGATGATGTAATTACTTCTAGACCTCATCTGAATGCATTGTTTCACCATCATTCCAAATCGCACCAATCACGGTATTAACTCTTTTTTTCCCAGTTTTCATCTTTCCCTCTCATTATAAATTTTAACTATTTTAGAGAATCTACTGGGCGAAGTTCATCGCTAGTGACAGATGATGAAATGGATTCGCACTTCTCGTACAGCAACTCAAGTTCTCCTTGTCAGGTAACGCGTTTGAATAGATAGAATTAGAATAAAATTTACGCGCAATGTCGTTTTAGGTTTCCATGCACGATCAAGATTCTTACGGAACCGAAAGCATATGCCAGGTAAAATTAATAAAAAATAATAGGTGTATCGATATCGTTTTTTCAACAATTTATAGAGCGCCTTAGAGGAGCATCAAACCGATATAGATGATACTAACAAGCTCTCTCCAAAAGTACAAGTTATAGCTGCCAGCGGTGATAATATAATAGCGGTAGCTAATCCAGCTTTAGCTATGTCATCCGCCATTCTCCCTTTGACCATAGAATCGAGAGAGTACTCCAAAATAGCCGAGCAATGATTTATCTTGCATATTTGTTCCGGCTCTAAATTTTACACAGCATAAATGCATACTTTAGTTATTTTCGTAATGTGTGTTTTATTTCTACCAATTTTATTTTTAGTATGTTTAATAAATTCAACTTTCTCGTTTACCACTATAAGTCGGAACGAAAATAAATATAAATCCCTACTTGCGTTTAAGTGTATTGGATTATTAGTAGAGTTGGCATTTTTTAAATTTTATTAGTGAGCTTAATTGAAAATTTGTTAAACACAAATTTTGCAAAAACTTCAATTTGTAGTTCTTCTGCAATTATTTGTATATTTAGCTTCCATTTCAACATTTAATTGGCTACCTTTTAGCTTTTATTGAGAGAAAGTTATTTCTGAAACCTCCTGTAGAGTAACTAAAAACAAACTAGGTTTACGCGCTTTACGCTGTACGCCGAACTGCGGTGTACGATGGGTTGCATATTCAACTATTTTATTCTCACTGCAAAAGTACTATATAAACGAATAATGAATTTTACCTCCAAATACGTTAATATAGTCGACGATGACGCTTATTCAACGTTTAATGTGCGTTATCAAGAATTTTAGCGCCTAAATAAGACATATTTAATTTCTAAATTCCCGCTGTTTACTATGTTTGATTTCGGCATCGGTCGTTTCCGTATTTTTGGCAGATGACAGCTTGACAGTTCGCGCTGGTTAACACGACACGCCGACACGTCTTGTCCAGTTTGAAGCCGTAATATCGATATTTGAATTAAGGTTTGTGGATCCAACATATCTCTACTGTAGGAGCAGTTTTCCTACTTTTCAATTTTCAAATCCGAAACTCTTAAATCAAAAAAAAAATGCCACCAGTCACCTTGCCAAAGGTTGCAATTCAAGAGGATGAGGTTAAGGGTATTAATGCGGTGTTATTGGGACCCCCCGGTTCAGGAAAAGGAACGCAGGTAGCTCTTCGACGCGAGTTTCATAAACGATAGACAGCTTTCTTTAATTCTAGGCGCCCCTACTGAAACATCGCTTTTGCGTTTGTCATCTATCTACCGGCGATATGCTGAGGTCCGAAGTCGATTCTGGTTCATCTTTGGGGACGAGAATTAAGAAAGTTATGGACGAAGGAAAATTAGTGAGCGACGAGTTGGTAGTCAGCTTGATAGATAGTAATTTAGACAAACCAGAATGTAAAAATGGTTTCTTGTTAGACGGATTTCCCCGTACAGTCGGACAAGCCGAAAAGGTTAGTATCTGTTGATAGCTCACTTGTGCAACTAAATACGGTTCGCTTGTTCAATCTCGGCAGTTATGTGACCAATTTTCATTTGCACACGTCAAGTCGGTATGTTTTCATTTCAAATGTAGAATTAAATACGATTAGTGGTTTTTTTATATGATTTATCATTCATATGATACTTCTCTTGTTGTATGTGTGATCATTCTCGAGAATGGCTAAGAACGCTCTGCTTAAATTTTCGAAAATTTAAGCAAAGCATCAGAAAATGCCGTAGAGGAAGCTGACAATTGGTTCGTAGCAAGCAAATTAAAAATGAATAAAGAAAAAACGCAAAACTTTCTACTTACCACAAAAAATATCGATAAAGACTCCCAACGTTAAATTCCTGGGCATTATGTTAAAATGGACATCACATATTAATATTCACACATCTAAACTGAAGGATGTAGAAAGCAGCCACTCATCACACTCACATCAGTGGGGACCATTCACTGAAGCATCAAAAATCTTTCTTCTGTAAAAGGGAGCGATTCGATTGTGTAACCTACAATATTCGGAGGAATCCTGTAGAATACATTTGAAAAATTAAGAAATACACACCCACACATACGTACTTACAATTCTGTCCCGCAATTGAGATCACTTATAGATGGTATATCGTAGGCTCACACAACACAAAATAAATTATACAACTTATTAGGATCGGAAAATAAAATAAGGGTAACCACCCCAGTCACTGGATTTCAGTGCAACTGAACACAGTTGAGATGAATTAGAAAATATCAAATTATTAGTATCCAAGTTAGTACATTTAAAAAAGCATGGGTTGAAATAATTTCCGATGTATGAGACTGTAGGTAGTGATTGTTCTTGGCGGCGGTGCAATAAAATATTAATTTTCGTTTTAATCTAGTTTAAGCATTTTTGCGATTTTTTTTCTTCAATTTAATTTATATTATCACTAACGAAGCATTTTGTGCAATAGACATTCATACCATTTCTAATTTGAGATTTAAGAAAAGATTTCATTGTGTATGTTGTGATTAACCGTATGTAAATGGAAAAAATAAAGAAAAATTGTCTAAACATTCTTAAGTCATGTCTTCGTATCAAAGAATATAAGGGAACATTTTGCGAGTAACCTTTAGCAAAACTAGAGCAAATAGCACTTGTTAAATATACAAAGCAATATTCTGTTTATTAATTACAAACACTAAAATAGCGCGATCTAGGATAGAATAGATTTATCACTTATTTATACCACTATTTCATCATCTTGATCCTTCTATCAAAATAACACACGTAACTGGCAAGATCAAACGAACCAACTATACCAGGTGTCCCAAATTTTGTTGCCCTGTTAATATGATGGTTATCTGAATATATAGAAGATTGTTTTTTGGAAAGAAAATCTAGGGTAACAACAAACACTTCATTTAGCCAATACCTATGCAAAACTTTTAAACATAAATAACAATTTTGTTGCAATCTAATTTTAATAAGTCGAAGCGCATTTAAAATATAAGCTTAATAGCACGAAATACAAATTAAGAAAGCCAAAATTATAAACATTGTCCAAACGTAAATTATACATCGTTAGAATTAAAATATCTCATATTATAAAGCTAATAATGGGCAATAAATTATGCATGTTGTTGATGAATTCTCTCGTACAAGAGGCTCGTATCATTTCAGGAGTTATACTTCGACAAGCCTATGCTTTAAATTATCAAAATCCCTTGGCGAGTTGGCTTTCTTAAAGAGCCTCTATTGCCAATCAAAAGAATCTTGAAACGCGCATTTTAAAAGATAGCTCTTACAACGATAGTCACAGACACTGCTCACCTAACTTTATTTTACTTACTTACACACAATTGGTTTTTATCTTATCGTACTTACATTTAACTTACAACTAACTGGCTCATCGATCTATACGCCAGAAGACACATCACATGCTCTCTCGGCGTCTATCAGACTTCCGACGCATCGGCGGATGATCAGGATGATACTACATCTTTTACCAGTGGAACTTTCCTGCTATGTCTCGCATACAGGAGTCTAAAAGAATGTTCAGCTAAGGTGTACCTGTCGTTTCCCAAGAACATAAATAGTTTGATAATATTCAGTGTTTGAAAGAAACGTAAATAAGTAAATGACACATGGTTGTAAAGCGGAAAACAGGGAGAGTCAGAATATCTAATAAGAGATATGGCATGTTTATTTAAAGAAAATATATTTTTTTTCATCTATTCAAATAACCATCATACTTGCTGTGCAACAAAATCTGGGACAGCCGGTATGTACATCGCATAAACGCATTTATTTCAACAGCTAGATCAATTATTGAAAAAACGCAATACGGGCTTGGATGCAGTAGTCGAATTTGCAATCGATGATAGCTTGTTAGTACGTCGTATAACTGGACGTTTAATTCATCCAGCAAGCGGACGTTCGTACCATGAGGAGTTCCACCCCCCTAGAAGGCCAATGAGGGATGATGTAACAGGTGAACCGTTAATACGGCGATCCGACGATAATGTTGAAGCGCTGAAAAAACGTTTGGATGCCTATCATAATCAAACAAAACCTTTGGTCGCTTATTACAGTACACGCGGCATCCTTCACAGAATTAACGCTGCTAAATCCGCCAAGGATGTTTTTCAAGACGTCGATAAGATATTCGTAGAAGCTTCTGCTCGTAGAAGTCAAATCAAAATGTAAATCAAACTTTATTTCATTTTTTTCAACGGATACGTTAGTACTAGTAGATGTTGGTTATTTTAATTTTAATATGTTAGGTTAATTTAAACAAATACATGTTTCTTAATAATAATAATAATGATGATTATAATAAAACATCTATGTTTTGATATGCGTTGAGTTTTATTCCTAACGTGCAAATCACACAATGTAAAAATAGGGTATATAGGACGGAATAGGATAATGCAGGTTGCTGATTCAATCGTCATACAGAGTCGAAGACGATATGTGGCATAAGGGACATATTTTGTTACGGTACGTCATCTGTGATTTGAGTGCATAATGACGACAATCGGGGCAAATCCATACCGGTAGACCGTCGTCGATTATAGACTGACCCGAGACGACGCATATAGGGAACCTAACGCAGCAACCAGGACATGTTGTACTCCTAAAATTTCATCGCAAGAATAATCTTGTACAGACCAAAATTCATTTATTCTCCAAATAACCTAAAAATATTTTTAACTTCGCGGGACGACTTCATCATCTTTACATTTTTTCTTACGGGTACATTATATCATAGTTTAATAGTTTTGGAAATATTGCAATTTTTATTTCACATCAGTGTCGATCAAAGAATGAATCCCGTGGTAAGTCGCTACCATACTTAAACGGCCTACACTACTGATAGTCACAGTGCGGATAGATGAACGGGCATTTTACTTATTTGTAGAAATCGAGTAAGGTGTCTAAGAGACCTTCCCTAAACCAATCACTTACAGATATTGTTCAAAATAAGCACCGCTTGAGGCAACAACACCCGCCGTAAATTAATAACATATCGACACATTCATTTGGAAAAAAATTAAGTATTTTAAAGATGTCATAACACTACTTCAGTACGTATTTTAACTATTTTCGCAAATCGAGTAGCTATTTGTTAAATAACATTGAATCTGGGACGCCCGGTATAGGGCATTTTGTTAACAGGAGAAAAAAAAACTTGGTGGCGCCATTCTGTAGATAATAGTGTGTCCCGTGGAGATAAAAATATGTTTAGGTTATGCATTATTACCATATACGTTTGCATATGTCAAATTTTAATTTCATATTTGTTTAAAAAATAAAAGGACTGACTCAAATAGTACATAAGTGAATTTAATCGAACGTTGGTATGGGGCTGTAGAAATTCAAATACAAGCAAATAAAGCATATATTACAAAAGTAGAGTAAAGTACTAATGTTCTGCTAAAATTAATATATATTAGCAGTTAGTAACTTTGCTATTTTATCATAAAGCTGGCCGTAAGGTCAATTACCTTTCTTTTATATGAAATACGCTGCATACCAACGTCGCGATAAGTAGTAAGAATTCAAAGACTAAAAATCAACATTGTATCACAACTTGTATGGAAGCTTACCAATCAGGAATGGTCTCTTGGCAATTGAAACAAACGACAGTAACGGATCGACGATCGACAGCTTTATGTTTCTCGAATATCTCTAAAGATAATTGCTCGTATTGTTTAAGCTCGAATTTTGATATCTACGAAACGATTCAGCGGCTTATTTGTAGAACAACGCCGAACGACTTAGCTTACCCCTTCGATTGTGCTAAATTGAGAAAAAGCCTTCGAACAAATCCCATACGATCCGTCCAGATATGACGTCAATGCTAGCAGCGTGTACACGTCCTTGGCATCTATGTATTCCATATAATCGAGTAATTGAAAGGCAGTCTGCATAGCGTAGCGTATCCTACCAGCATACAGATGCTCCTGCACCAACAGGTACAGATGGTACGCTTCCGCCCCCGACCACATATTTTCGACGGCCATTAACGACGAACGACTACCTGTAACGTACGCCGTACGATCTCGTCCGAGGGCTCGATACTTTCCTGTTATTCTTACCTTTCTTCTTGATGAACTCCTCGTACAATCTAGCCCCGTATACGTATATTTTTTTCATCTGTTTAGCGTCCTTTATCGTTTTTCGATTTTCCTCGTCGGCTAACTAAAAAGTCAAAATCAAAAGATTAATAACGCAGTGTAACGTCGCGAGATCACCTTGAACGTTATCTGGGCGGCCTCGTGATAGTTTTTTATCTGTACATTGATCTCAATCGCACTTGCCAACATCCTTTGATCCAGCAAATCGACGGTGTGAGTCGAAAACAGTCGAAACACTTCCGGAACGTCGTATCTCTTCGCGAGCTCCTTTGCGTAATCCCATTTATTATGTGCGACGCATAAATCAATTGCGCCCTTGTGATCTCCGTACTGAAACGGGAAAGCGATATTATAGATTACAGATTGGTAACTTATACTTACCTTCGTGTAAGCTTCAACGGCTAAACCACAGGCGCCGCTGATTGAAAACATATCTCCGATTTGCTTTAGTAGTGAGTCGCCTTCCGGACATTCATCGATAATTCTAGCGATCCCTTCGTAATCTTCCAAGTGATAATAGCATTCCAGCAAACGCCCCCGATTTCGAGCGAGCGCGTAATATTCGACTGCGGCTGACCAATTATTAAATTGGGCGAAGTAGTCGGCTGCCGAATTGTAAGCAACCTCGAGGATAAGATCGGGAGCCGCGGAAACGCTATTCTTCATTATTTGTATGACCCTAAACCAATCGCCTAACGTCTGTCGCATCGCCAGCGCCAAATCCCTGCAACACAACGAATTTCGAATCGTGACAACATCGTTCGTTCCATTACCGTCTATCCGCTTCGAAAAACAATTTCTCAGCCTCGTCGAATCGCTTAAAATAAGTAGCGATGTAGGCTTTTCTAATCGATGCGCTGCTAATGTTGCGCAATTTCTTCACGAAAGCTATTCCGGCATAGTTATTTGAACGGATAAAGGCCGATTCGGCCGTCGATAAGTTCATATCCCTCAAGGCGGCTTCCGCTAAGAGTCTCCATAACCTTGGATGCGGATTGTCCTCTATAAACTGCGCCGCTTCTTTCACGCCGACTTTTTCCAATAATTGGCGCGTATCCCTTAAACTTTTCACCTCGAGCTTCACAAGTTTATCGGCGCCGGGTTTATCAGGTGCTTCCATCACTTCGTCCAATAACAAAGCTCGCACTTCGAGATCCTAGAACCGGTTCAGGTCACGTCTATATCGTAATCTAGTTGCAACGTCGCTTCGCAAACTTACCTGGAAACCGCACAGATATCCAGAACTGGCGATCGGTTCCTCCGGATTGTTTCCTTTGAATATGTACATCCGGGTCTTCTCCATAATAGCCAACAGCTGCGGATTATCGGCGGCCCAACACATCGCCCACACGTCTTTCCGTTCCAGCTTTTCGTTTTCCGTCGTTGTCGACTGCCTCGCCCCATTCTGCTTAGAGCCGCCTTCCGCCATCTCAATCACAGTTAGGACACCGGCCACGTCGATAACCGATAAACGTCTAAACGAAGACGATATGGGAGAATTTTAGAATTTAATGCATGACGTTGCTTACGTCGAATTACAATTGATCGCCATCTTATGTGGTCTAGTAGACAGCTTATGCCTGTTGTAGAGAGCGACGTGTGGCAACGCGTAATATTGCACGAGACCAGATTCTCTCGCGATCAACAACGTCTTACTGGACGAAGCGAGACAGCAAATGGGATCGTTGGAGGCGAAAGTATTCACCGCGATTTCGATGTTTTGGTCTAAATCTTGGATCACCTCGACGGCGCCCGACGGAGCGTCGTCGATGTGATACTTTCTAATCCTATTCCGAGAAGCTCCTACGAGAATAGAGGAAAGGCCGAGAGAAAAAGAGATAAGACGAAACACTTACCAATTACGGTGGAATATTTCGGGGTTTTATATTGCCATACTATAAAATTATCTTTTGACGCGGCTATCGCATGCGTCGCGTTCATAGTAAGCCATCCCAATTCGATGTCAACGTAGACGCTGTCGACCGGCGTTCCGAGGGTGTTGCACAGCAGGAGACCGTATCCTCTTCCATGTTTACTCTCCTCTTCGTCAGAATACGTCGCCAAAACGCAATAATCCCCGTATCCAGCTACGGCCGACAACGCCGAAACGTACTTGCTATGGCACTGGTCGTTGCTTGTATCCCAAAACGACACGCAAACGCCCTCCTTTTGCGAACGGCACGACGTGAAAACCACCGTCTTCTTGAAATAGCACCACTTATAGTCGGGCCTTATATTTGCGAAGTAGACGAACGAATCAACGGCCAATGCCACGCGCAAGGATCCGCCTTCCCAGACGCAGCAGGATATGAAGGCCCCGGGAACTTTCAACGTGCGCAAGTGCTAAAAAATGAAACGAAGAATTTTGCAGATAGGAAGCCAACGCTAACAGTTAGAGAGGAGAATACATCACCGAATGGACCATAAAATCGCACGACGTTGCATTGCTTGTCCTGATCGATCTGCCTACCGGAAACGGCGATTAGGGAACCGTTATGGTTCCAGCTGCAGCTCGTCGCGGTCATTCCTGTATCGATAAGGATCAGACCTACAAAAGATCAATCGCAATCATTTCGCATTCTACACTTATCGACGAAATTATCAGTGGACTCTCTCATATCCGGCCGCTTCGGAAGCGGAACCCCGTCCGAATAACGATTTGGCCGGTTAAACCGTCGTTCTCTTAATCGTTTTTATTAATATAAAACTAAGTACATATGTATTGCTACGAAGGCATTAGGTTAAGTAGATATTTAATTATTAAAAGAAGCTGACCGATTTATACCAACTAAGCATTAATAAATAGGGTATTAGGTAGGGCTACGGTTGGTTTAAATCGGGACAGTGGTGTAGTGATAAGTAGTTGGTAATTAGAATAAGAAAAGAGAGGTTGTACCCAAACAAGAAAATAAAGAATAATTGTGGTAAGTGGAATTATTACTTTAATATATTATCTGAGCACCCCCAGTCACTAAGCCCGTGACATATTTCGTGGATTCGCCTTTTACGATCCTGATAAATATATATACTTATTATTTATTTATTTAGTTTTTTATACATGCATTCGTTGTGATTTAGTTTTTTCAAATAGAAAATAAACGATGAAAACGTTTAAGCAATTACTTGTATCATTCTCATCGCGCATCATCTGCATCCTTCCGTCTTCATAACATATCGCCAATGCAGGGCACGGAGCGTGTGCGTAGCTAAATCTTCCATTGTACCAATCCATGCCAACGATTGTAGCTTCGGTTACCATTGGATCCAGACACTGCATGTCCAATTTCATCTGTAAGCATCAATGGAACGAGACCTTCCAGCATAGCGCCAATACTTTGACTTTTACTTACAGCAAAGTTTCCTAAATTATCGTACAAGTGTACTTGGCCATTATGCAACCCGAATGTTAAGAGTTTTCCGTCTGGGGACCATTGCACAGCCGATAGTTGAATGTTTCTCAATTCTTTTCCCCATATTCTGTTTCCATCGACAGATCCCACAATTACCGCACCATCCTCGTATATAATGCATATCTTTGCACCATCGCTGCTCCAACACATTCCTACGACGGTGGATTTTTTCCTATTGTTTATCATCTCTTCATACCAAGCTCCTTTGTACAGCATCCATACGATAATAACACCATTTTCATCACTTGTTGTTAGTTTTTTATGGCTTTCGTTCCACGTTATTACCTTTATATTGCCAGAGTGACCTTCTAAAGCTTGATTCATTGATAAATTACTTGCAGCAGCTAAACCTCTCGATTTCGGCACCGCATCTTGGTTAGTACCTTTAAAAGTTCATCGGCTAGTAAAAAAAGTATGTATGCAATTTTCTATTTACCTCCATCCAATTTTAACACTTTCAATAATCCACCCTCACCTCCCACAGCGATGAAGCCGTTGTCTTTGTTCCATGCCAACGTATTCAGTTTTGTATTATTAGGTATGGCAATCTAAGTGGTCAAAATCGACTAAGATGTATAAATGGTATAATATTTTAATAAATACTTACTTTCTTGCTTAGATAGATAAACATTGTGTATACTTAATATTTAGATAAGTTGTAATTTCTTTCTGTTTACATTTGAAAGTTTATTTACCTAGTTCCCGTGTTTACCAACAAAAACATCACACTGTTTTCCAGGTTGCCATCTGTCGGTTCGTCTGCAAACTACTACTGCGGTAATACAAATTCTAAACCAAGAACGTGATTTAGTAAATGTTGAACTTTCTAACGTTCTAGTAATTTCAGTCAAAGTAATATCAATCAAAAAATAAATAATAGTAATAAATCAATTAGTTAAAACAATGGTGCAGGTGGCGCCATCTCTTAATAAGCTATCAAATTGCCAAGCGTGACTTCATAGTTTGATCGTTACTATGTAGATGGCCCAACTGGTCCACATTTTTAATTTCTAATTATAAAAATATATATTTGAATAAAATATATATTTGAATAAAATATATATTTGAATAAAATATGTTTTTGAATAATTTAATGTAAAAAAGAATAATCTCTTTTTTACATTCAACTGTGCAATATTAGATTTGGATATTCTTAATGTTTTCCAAATGACAGGCGCGTGTTATTTATTTTCTTTTTCCCAATTAAAGACACCAAATTTAGGGGGTTCGTGTATTTGGTCAAAATAAAAGATGGGGCGGAACATATACAACAAAAATTTACAAATTTGGAAATGATCACGATGTACCCTTGGGGATTCATCGTTTAATATCGTTTTAACTTCTTATTTTCGTTCAAAACGACCCCTGGTGATGGATATGGTCTTTGTTGATATAAAGCGCCAGAAGCTGTATTATCCGCCTTTGATTTATTTTCTAAGCCATCGCTCCAAGTACCTCTTGGAATGTCGCTGTACGCTGATGGATCCATAGGATCCAAATGACCATTTCTATGTTTTCTTCGACTTCTATCCGTGTCGTCGTGTCTTCGTCTGTCATCATCTCTCCTATCTCTGTCGCGTTTGTCTCTGTTGTGACGATGGTCCTTCCTTCTATCTCTTTCCCTATCAGCACCTAATTCCTTGCGTGGTTGGTGCAATTTCATTCTCAGCTTTGCTGTACATTCCCTAGGTACTGCTCTAGGGTGTTTGGGAGGTAGCCATGACACCACATCTGATTCCATGTTCCAGAAATAGTATCTTCCTCTTTAAAAGAAGGTTGTTTGAGTTTTATATAGTTATAAGGTTGTGTTATAATTAATATTCTACAGTCAGTTACTACATTGGACCTATTAAAAAATAACAAAAGATGAAATACTTCCTTCGAAGTAGAACCTCAATATAGCATCCCTAAGTAATCTGGACTTTTAGTGCCCCATAGCACTGTGCCCTAATTGAGGCACGGCATTGAACGTAAAACAAAGTAGCAATAAGAAATAATATATGTGTGCATACGTTAAGTACTTCCCAACAATACCACTGTACTATTACGTATAAAAATTTTGCGGATGAAACTTGCGCCAGTTATAAACTGTGGACCGAATATAGAGGCTCTGCTGTTGCGTACAATTGCTGATGAATGCTTCAATCGCTTTTTATGCTGATTTACGGTTTTCTAATTTATATGGCAATATTAGCAATGTGACAAATAAGCAACTGTTTTCTAAAAAGATGAAAGTATGGATAATATTGAGTATAGATTGAAGTCAGGCAGAAGCGGTGGAATCTTCGGACATTAACCACATAAACAACTGCATTATGTTACATGCAACTACCAAACCACGTGGAATTTAGGGCAAACTTATATAGCACATCATTTATAATTAACTCAATAACTGCTAGTCATAACTTACATTCCTTTATCGAACACCTCTGTCCAATTATTCGGTAAAGGATATTTTTCCAACATTTTCTTTACATTGCGTGCATAGCGTGGGTCTGGCGTTACAGCACCTTTCCAATGAATCTGGCACCAGTTTGTACAATCATGATAGATATTATTTTTGTTTGGGCATCCGATGATTCCTTTGTAGCTACTATATATATCACTCTCAATTTTCCGACTAGTATCTACAATAAGAAAAGTAGTTAAAATAGAACAGGCATCGGTTACACTTCCTTAATATACATAAAATGCAATATACTAAATTTGTAGTTCAATCTTTTCTCTTTTGGGTTTTCTTTCAAAAATTCGTTAGGCTATGATTAAATATGAAATTAATACATACCTGCTATTAAACCTCTTTTAGATAATTTTGCTGCTAAAGCAGACGGCAACGACATTTTCCAGCTCATATATATTGCAAGTGAATACACAAATATATTAAAACTTCAAAATTTCTGCTTAAATAATGCTTTAAAGATAGCAGTTTTCACCTAGTTTAAAAAATTTGTAGGTTATGCATCACCGAACAGATGATCCTAGAGATCATAGACACATACTAATAAATACATAACATCAGGCGGTACCCTGTCCAGGCGCCACTTTGGACAACGTCGGAACTATAATGATCACAGATTATTTTACAATTTTTTATTTATCTTTTTAGTTAGTTATGTTCTTCAATTTATTTTTAACAATATTCATTTAGATTTGAAATTGTATGTTAATAGAAATTAACTGAAGAAATTTTAAAAACTCTAAACATTTTATGCTTCGTCTACGAAGAGCGCCTGATTGCTTTATGTTTTTCTTTGTCGACTTTTACATTGTAAATTTCATTTTTGAACCAGCCCCATTAACAATATACAAATTCAAAAAAATAGTCTAGTGGTGTGAGGTCTGGAAGTCTTGGACAGAGATAGAGGGTCTTGGAGGCCAACTAATAGAACCACCGCGACCAATCTAAAGAGCTGAAAACCTATCATCCAAATGTTGCGTGACCTGACGAGCGAAATGTGTAGGAGCTCCATCATGCTGATACTACATTTGCATTCTGATGTTTAGAGCAACATCCTCTAGTAGTCTCTGTAATTCGTTTTGTTAAAAATTTAAGCAGTATTCCCCTGTGAAGTGATTCTCCAAAATGGAAGGCTCAATTGGATGACTATGGGCCATACCACATCATGCTGACTGACCATAAATGAGAGTTGCGAGTATTATTAATGCCGTCGTGGGTGAATATTGCTTCATCCGCGCGATACAACACGACGATTATTATTTATTCACCAGCAAAATTCCATACGCTTAGCATAATCTTCCCGTTGTAGGTGCTGTATATGCTGAATATTAAATTTGGCGGATGATTTAAGTTGGTAGTGTATATACAGTAGTTCGTTCAATTTATTTAACTTAATACATGTATATATAATTCTATAATTTATTTTTCTTATTGGCAGTAATTTTTCATTTAAACAGTAATGATTAACAAATTACAATTCACACATTAAAAAAAATCATATTCTTTCAAATATTAGCGCAGATAACTGCATAGACAACATAATGTTCCGGGTAACTGGCATTTTATTGCAGATTTCTTCTTTATCTTAATCAAATTTAAACGTGACCTTCCTAAACAGCTTTTTATGGTCTATCGACATTTTGACAGTTTTATATTAGGTTAAGCTTTAACGAAATGTAAAATATAAACTTTGTTTTATATCGTCTTTTTTTAAGTAAGCTGCTCCTTAAGTTGGCTTAAATAAGATAAGATAAACAGATTTGTAACCTGATTTCCATTTTCGCAGATATATTAATTGATGTTATTTTTAGCAATGGGTAGTTCAGTAGATGAATTGTCATCCCAAACGGTTGATGAGCAATGTATCTTTATCGGAACTTCTTTGCTTGATGTCGAAAATATAGACGAGTGGATCGTTAAAGGTGAAAATTTTCTTCTAAGAAATGATGAAAACAAAAATAATATGATAAATCAGAAATTGGATCCACTATTTAATCAGACTAACTGTATGGATAAGTCGAGTGATGATGAGATGAGACAACATTCGCAGAGTATTACTCCCAATATTTTCAAAATTGATCGTAATGTATATCAAATAAAAAAGGACAAAGTTGATAAAATGGACAGAATAAATGATATCGAAGTGAAAGTCAGGTTGGGTTTGAATGTTTCTTTTATATACTGTGATAGTAAAGTACTTGTCATGTTTCAAAATGACCAACAAATGAAAGTACTTCCTGAATGCTTTATATCAACAGCAGAGATGGGAATGCATTTATTTAAACAAAATGAAAAGCAAAGTATAGTCGAGTTAAATAAAATCAAGGTAGTGAAAGATATTGATTTAGAAATACCTTGCTTGATAACAAATAATGGCTTTAAGTTATATTTATGCTGTCAATATAATTGCAATGAGGGATTTGTACGATCCGGCAGTGCCAAACTACATGTGTTAGTTCATATTGGTTATAAACCATATGCATGCGATTATCCAAACTGCACTTGGGCTTTTTATACAATGTGCAAATTAAAACGACATCAAGAAACTCATTTAAATAAGAAGGATTTCGTATGCACACTTGAAGGTTGCATGCGTAGATTTACAACAATATACAATTTAAATAATCACAAAAGGTTACACGAAAGACCAGCAGACTTACCATGCCCAGTATTAGGTTGCAAAGTGAAGTTTCAAACCATTCGATTAAGGGAACGTCACCTCAAAAGTCACGACAGATCTGAAGCACCGTTTCAATGCTTAATGTTAAATTGTAACAAAACGTTCTTCTCTGATACAGCGCTAGCCAGCCATATGAAAACCCATTCACATAAAGAATCTGAAATTAGGTGTAAGTGGCCTAATTGCGGAAAAGTTTTTGAACACCCCTGTCGTTTAAAAGCACATCAACGGAATCATACCGGACAAAAACCTTATTCTTGTATGTTTGAAAACTGCAAATGGACATTTTCAACGGCTAGCAAACTGAGGCGACATCAAAGTATTCATACAAATGATAGGAAATTTCATTGCACCATCGGAACATGCAACAAATCATTTTTAAGGTCTGAACATTTGAAAGAACATACATTAACTCATATCGGTCAAAAGAATTATCAATGCGAAGGTATTGTTTGCGTCCCATTTATGAAATGAGGTAATTACTTTTTAATGCTTTCAGTTTGCGCTACAAATTTTTTAGGTAAATCAACGCTATGTCTGCATATAAATAAGTATCATCCGGAACAAAATGCATGCGCGAGAGCATTGCCTTATCCTCAAAATGTCGAAAACCCCAGTTCTGAGGTATTACTTGAGCAAGCGATTCAAAGTTTAGGTGTTCCATCTGATATGATATTAGGTACGGGATTATTACCAGAGGAACCGCTTGAATTATTGGAAAATGAGAATTTTTCAACGGTAAATTTACGTGATTTAGATTAGAAGTTGTTTTATTAAGGGAGAGTTAAGAACTCTTAAAAAAATTAATTAATAATTGCTGTGAGGATTTTTAATTTATCAATTCGTTTACAGTAAAGGTACCAATTACTTACCACGGGGTTGTTAGTAAAATGTATTTTTTGGTTTAACAAGTTCAGCGCACAATAGCCCAACAAATGCAATTCACACAAAGATATTCTATATAATACCTATTCCTCTCCGACCAACAAGTCCATATCAGAGCTGGATAAGTTTATTAACTGAAACACTTCACTAAAAGCTTAGCTATCGAAACGTGCGTCCAGTGGGACTGAAGTATTGCAGTAGGGGTTTTAGTGAACTGTTTCTGTGTTCCGGTACCACATAGCTCGAGTACTTGATTAAAGTTTATTAGAACAAAAAATAAAATATTTCACTGTTGAATGCATAGTATCGAATCAAATTCGAGCGTCAAGCAATGTGAAACGTCTAATTGACTGTGGGCTTTGCAATATTTGTAAAAAAAATTATTACTTGTATGTGATCATGATGCAAAAAAAAAAAAGGAAATATGCATAGAAAATTATGGTAGCTTTTATGGTGAAATATATTAGGCATTTTGACTGAAAAATGTAAATGGTACCTTTACTTTATATTTACCCTGATCATAATTCAACACAAATAGTGAAAGTCAAAACTTTAACAGTTTGTTACTTTCATATTATGACTCACTGACAATATTAATTAGAATTGATTCAGAATCAATAAAAAAAATATTTTTCCAATTCAAGCAGATTTACGCAAGAATGCAAATGAAGATTTGTTCAAAATATCTCGCTAAATATCTTTGCTTTTATATGAATACTCCCCATAAACATTGAAATTAATTTATTGACGTAGATTCTAAAAAAGAAGAGAATCATAATGAATTTACAATTACACATCACATTTTTTGCCTGCATTTGTAACTGATAACGTTTGTAATTTGGTGTATATTTTTATATGAATATATTTTAGGCGAATGTAAGTGCAAAACCCGATAAGTCTGTATAATCTACTGGCGATTTTACCGGTCGTGTGTAAGTAGCCTTATTTTGCGTTGTCTTTGCAGGACATGAATATTTTTTTATGTCGTCGCTATCAAATCATGTCTTATTATAAAAATTTTATTTATTTTAACAAGTTACAAATAGCAAAAGACGTTTTAGATATTTATTTTAATTCCTTACAACCACAGAAAAAAGCATACCGCGTTCCGTAGTAAAGTGAACTGCTAAAATATATGGACAGTGTTGCAACGTTTGCCCGCTACAAGGTAGTACAAGGTAGGGAGTCGCGCGAAGCGAATCTATCAGTAGAAATCAAATCGCGGTCAGGAGAAGATCGCGCTAGAATCTAGCCACGCATTATACCCCTAGTTTATTTCTTTAATTGATCATGCTTGCCTCTCATCTTTTCTCCGTGGTTATTTTTGATTTGCTTTGTTTGTGTCTCGAAATTATACTGTAGAATAGTTTTCTTTTGAATTATGTTCTTATAAACTAGGAAGTCGTTAAATGGTACTACGGTAGACGTTCAACTGAATTTTTACACATACAAATATGATTCATTTTACCATAAAATTCCATTAATTAGATTTAGAAAACATGTAAGTACTTGTTATGCGCTTATTATCATTTGAACATTTAATATATTGGATATTCGGAAATGAAAAAATTTAGTCTAGTTAGTTTATAATAAGAGGTTCTATTTAGTTTTAGAATTCGCACAAACGGCAACATTATTCGCTATATGTATGGAACTCGCGCCTATAAATGAATCCTTACCTATCCTAGTATATTAAATACAGCAGGGCCTTGATAATCCGAACCCAAGCTAATCCGAACGCCCTGCCTTTCGCACCCCACTCACTCTTGCTCACTCACCAGTTGTCTGCTATTCACTGTTAATCTCACACGTACATGTTTGTCGTTACTCCTGCCGCCATTTTGTTTACCGTTGCGTCGCGTCGCTTGTACATCCCGTCAGTATTTCGTGTTTATGTTAAGTCATGGCTTCAACATCGAAGAAAAGAAAACATTTCAAGAAAAGACATGGCATACGCCAAAAGAGAGAATAACATTTATGCCTTGCGCAAATGCTGCTGGTACTCACAAACTGCCTTTGTTGGTCGTTGGCAAAGCACAAAGACCTCGTGCATTTGCATCAGTAGAAGTTACCAGTTCATTACACGGGGCAATGAAATGCATGGGTTACAAGATCAATATTTTTAGAGCGGTTTAGAGGACATTTTATCCCGGAAGTGAAGAAATTTTTGTCAAATAAAAACCTACCGCAGAAAGCAATTTTACTTCTCTATAATGCGCCTGCGCATCCGCTCGATGAAGACTTGCAATCCATTAATGAAAACTTTTTTATTGTGTACATGCCACCCAATTGCACAGCTCTCAGACAACCGATGGATCAAAACGTTATCCAAAATATAAAGGTGAATTATAAGAAAAAACTTTTACTGCAAGTTTTTGCACAGCAAGACCTGGATCCTCAATGTTCTGTATCCGATGCCCTCAAAAAAATCACTATGATAGACGCAGTATATTCATTGGCTCGAGGTTGGTGTCAATTAAATTCTAACAAAAAATCCTGGACAGCTTTGTGGCTTCAGTTAAATATTGAAGAACATTGTGTCGATGATTTTGAGCCCGAAGATGATCTTCCTTTATCCTTTTTCCGTAATAAAGGCTGTTCTGAGATTGGAATCACTAACTTCTTAGCAAGCAATGATAACATTGATGAAACTCAGGAGCTCATTACTGACGATGAAATAATAAGGCAAATAACAAGAATGTGACAGCCAATGTGAAGAAACATTTATTTCATCTGAACCAGTACCGAGCATTTCCCATATTCCTGTGCCAGAGAAGATCCTCTTACGGAAATTGCGAGACGAAGGCTTTTACATCTCACTTAATACCTGCCGACAAACTACCATTTTAGATTTCTTTAAACAAGTGTAATAAGTTCAATAGTTACGTTTCTGATTGAATGTCATTGTGTTCTTTTTAAAATACATTCCTTATTTCGCAAAATCAATGTTTTATTTTAAAAAATACCTAGTCAAATATTCTCCATACTATAATCCGAACAGGGTGCAAATTTTTGGTGTTCGGATTATCAAGGCCCTGCTGTAGTTGGTTTTTGCATGGTCTATTAATGTACCAATCTCAATTGCAAAAAAAGAAACAAGTAAATACGACTTATTGTGTTTTGCACCTTGATGCTTTATATATATATATATATACATATTAATGTATTTAGTTAATATTAAGATAAATTATGTGTTTAATATGTTTAGTGTTTCATTTAATTAACAAGATACAAAGTCAAACCCCAGTCGGAGGTAACGGGATACACAGCAGGAGGATATTTTAAATACTTAATATAATTGAAAAATATCATCACGGTACCAAATATTACCAGTAGCGGCTCTGCATGGGAGGCTTAAGGGCTCGAGTTTCCCAATTAAAAAAAAAAGAATTTCATTTTTTAATGATGTGCAAAATGCTTAATGGGATAATTATAAAAATAACGTCCTCTCCTATTCCCACGTATGTTTGTGCGTGCAATAAATATATACTCGTGTTGAAACAGAAACACGAGTTACACAAGATCAACGCCAACATAAAAGCGTAAAGGTTGTTATAACGCCAATAGAACGTTCATCCAAGAATTAACGGTATTAGTAAATACTTTCCAATCATTTTACATTAATCTATCAGACATCTATTGTTGTTAATTCCTTTGTATTACATCAAGCATGTAATCGAAGTTTCTCAATATAAATGAATAGAGCATTTTAGTTGGCATCTATGTAAAATGAAATTAATTAATAAAAACCTGTTGCCAATTACTATGGAAATAGGAGGTTGGTATTAAAATAGCAAACTTAATAGAAAATCGTGGCATGTTCTATTCAATTAATTGTACGACAAATTGCTCAAGAAATCGTACCGATTTTTGCTGTTTTGAGCCTGTTTTACGCGCCGCGATTTATTGACCAATTAATTGAACAAGTTCTTGACCAAGAAATCGGTAGAAATATGCTGTTTTACATTTTACAATAAATTGAACACTTTTTAGCGATCGTGAATACTCGTTTAGTATCATTAATGTGGAACACCGGGTTTAAATTCATACCTCAACAATGGATTTGAAAACCCGTTACCCCGCCGCTGGTCTTTTTCCTGAAAGGATCATGAAAAATGAAATTAATGAGTTCCTTTAGATTTACAGTTTTCTATCCAAACTGTACTTGAAAGCATAACGGTCAGATGGCGTAACTACACTGAGAACATCAAATTCGTTAAGTATTAGATTATGCAACTTCTTAAACAGCAATACCTGGCGATTCAAACTTAAGAATCTTGGAAAATGCGAATAACTTAATCTTTGATTACTTCTTTGAACGTAATAAAAAAATGCCCAAGAAAGAAAGAAGTTGTATATTTACTTTGAGACGTTTACAGAATGTACACTATATATTTACTTATCAGAGATCAAAACATATAAAACAACGTGAATGGAAAATGCCATTAGCCTGCATTGGCAACGGAATACTCTATGGCGGATAGATACAGTATACCTTGTGTTGATAATCAAAACTGATTTACAGTACGTTTCATAAGCGATAACATCCAGTACCCCACCACAATACAATTCTTTTCGCTGTCAAATACATAGTTATTAAATGAAATTTGGTCAACAACCGGTATATATATCGAGTAGAAGAAAACGGGCCGTCAATTAGAAGTAATGATTGAGGTGAGGTGAATGTTACGGGACCGTAATGTAATATCAATACTCGCGCTTATCGGAATTAATTTTTTCGAAGTAAATTTTGCCTCTTTAAGTGTTTTAGGGCACATTTAGCCGCGGTACATTTCGCGATACGATAATTACGACCAATTCCCTTAAATACGCCCTTCCCAAAAACTTCGACCGTTACTCTTACTCTTCTACCATCCGCCAATTTCTCCGGCGTGCCAAATTTAGCAGTCTCAGGTTCTAACTCTAATAATTCCCTAATCGGCGACTTTGGAACTCGATTGCTAAACTGTTCGATTTCATTCTTCATCATGCAATGGTATACTTTCCAAACGGCGTCTAATGATCTGCCGGAATCGAGGTAGATAGCGCCGGCGACCGACTCGAAAACGTCGCCAAGTGCCTTCGGAACTTCGACGTCTTCAACTTCTTCGCATTCGTGTTCGGCTATTAGATACAATTCTTCGACCAACGTATGACCGCTTTCCTCTTGTAGTCGAATAAAACGTTCGACCACTTCGTGTAAGCCCGGGGATAAGTGACGGAAGTATTTATGGAAACCGTGTCTGACCGCGAGAGACGCGAATATCGTATTGTTGACCAACGCTGATCTAAGATCGGTGAGGGCGCCGGGCGAATGCATCCTAGAATCCTCGTACAGATGTCTAGTGATTAAATAATCCAAGACGGCGTCTCCTAGAAACTCCAAACGTTGGTAGCAGTCGGTAAGGGTATTTGGGGAATAAGAGGCATGCGTCAACGCTTGTAGCAGATAGGAACGATCGCGAAATCGGTAGCCGATACTCTCTTCGAACTTATCGTATCCGTCGAGTAGTTGTTCGAGTTCGGCTTCGGGCTCCAGAATGTGCCTTAACAAAGGCGACTTCGGCCAGTCTAATTTTCCGAATCTGCCATCGTCGAGCTGCGGTAACACGCGTATCCCCAACCATGCCATAAAGAGAAGTGCACCGTACGGTCCGCATTCAATCAGATATGCTCCGATTAACGCTTCTACGCAATCAGCGATGCTCTTGTCGGGAATGCTATGCTGGGTGACTAAGTTGTAAGGGATGACGTTCGGTATGTCGGCGGAGTCCCGGTGTTCCCTCACCAACTCGCATATCTCCTCGACGGTCATCTTCTTTGCAGCCGACATGATAGGTAACGAGAAGTAATTGGGGGGCATGCGCGAATCGATAATAGCCTCCTCCAATTCCTTCGGGACGTAGAAGCACGGCGGCAGCCAGTTGTCGTGAGGATCGAACTTTGTTGCTATCATACATTCGCCGAGATTCTTCTTTTTGCCCAAGCGATATAGATTCAAATTGCTTACTTGTTTCGATCTGAGATGGCTAAGCTTGCCTTCGTGAATATTCTCGTATTTCGAATACAGATAATCAGTAATGGCGTATTTCAAAAACGAATCGCCGATGGTCTCCAATCTTTCCAGATTGATGCCATCGTTCGCGTTAGACATGGTCAACGCCTGTAAGACGACGCTAGGACTTGGACCCGGATGACACTGAAGATTCGGCTGTCTATCAAAACTGAAGGCTTTTTCGTCGTCTATTACGACCTCTAACCTATCGCAAATCGAGCAATCGGATGACGTTCCATAAACGGGGCAAACGATATCGACATCGAAAGACTTGGAAGTCAAGCGTCTTTCGACCTTATTCGTTTCGACATACTTTTTGAACGGGGCATGCTTCGATAGAAGGATGTCAGTATGCAATATAAGCTGTTCGTTGAGTTCACAGGAGCGAATGAATTCACGCTTCAACTCTTCGGTGTGTTCGTTAGCGTCGTCGTAATTTTCCCAAGAATCCATTAATCTGAGTAGATGGCTATTGTCATCCCTATTGATTGTATCGTCATCGAACGCTTCCGCAATATTATCGCTCGTGAATTCGATATGCAATCCGCATTCCGATTCGGTGTCTTCGGCCGAATAGCTCTCGTCGCTATCCGAAAAGTCGTCATCGTAAGCGCTAGCTAGCCAACTCGTTGGCGAAGCGTATCTAACAAGGGCGCAGTCTTTACTAAAATCATTCATATCTACCATATCGTTCGACCAGGTGCCGATCTCTATCCATTCTTTGGTTTCGTCATCGTCGTCGTCGTCGTCGTGGTCGTCTCCGTCGTCGTCTTCGCCGCTTTTCGCGTCGTCGTTGTTCATATTCCTTTCGATTCTTGTCTCCGTAGTCGTACACGTCTCCAGCTCGTCGGAGGATTGACCATTCGACGGCGCTTCCGCCAACTGTTGAGTTTGCTGTTTCGGCTTTTTTAAAACGTCCAATAAACTCCAACCAAAGTTCAACGTCGGCCATCTGAAATCTACGCAAGAGAATGGCTATGAGGTGTCTGTCTATCTTAAACCACATACCTTCCGGTAATTCGATTTGTCCCAAACCGATTTCCTGCGCTACCGTCATTCTTATTTGATCCGCGAGTAAGAGGGCGTTAATTCTGTATAAGATGCAGGGCAAACAGACGGCCTTCCTCCATAACGATCCAGGGAAGGGGTGAATGGCGCAAAGTTCGGGAACTAAGATTTGCTTTTGCTCCAAGTTTTCCCGTTTAGCACGCTTAGTCTCTTCGCTGCTTGTAGGAAGAGCTACGCCTTTTCTATTAACGTAGCGGGGTGTCAAGAAATTCAGTCTTGCAGAAGTATGATCAACGTCGAGAAGATGTTGCTCGCTATTTTGTATTTTGATATTGTACTTCCTCAGGTAGTACTCTTCGAATGTGGAATATTCGGAACCGGGAAACGAGGATTTGGGGTTTAAGTTGGTGCAAATTTCGGCGACGTAAAAGTACTGAGGTTGATCCCTATTCCTATACCAAGGCATTACTACGGCATCCCTGTAGTGCGACGGTTCAAACTTGTATCCGATCCGATCTTCGTCCGATATAGACTGAGGAAGAACGTGACGGCTTTCGTAGATTAGATCTATGAAATCCCAATCGATTCTTGTGCCGTTTGAATCTAAGAACGAAAAAGAACAAAATCGAAGAACAGCGCAGTTGTAAGCGTACCGTACCTGTGTAAGTTGGCGTAATCAAATAGGAGCTATCGGCGACGTTCGGTTTAAATACCATAAGATAACGTTGCAATCTTAGAACGCTAGTAAACGTATAGTTGACGAATTCGCTGATCTTATAAATATTGTCCGCCGTAAGTATTTCATCGGACGAACACAGTTCCAAGTCGACGCTCACTTCCCCGGATCGTGTGAAAATAGGAAACGGACATATCTGAAAGGAATAAGAAATTTAACGAGTACGAATCGCTTTATCAGAGGTTATTACTCTTGGTATCGGTTTGCACGTTAAAATACCGAAGCCCTGAGGAGAATCTTCGGGCGGATATATTTTCCTTCCTCTGGTGTTCTGCTCCTCCGGTAAGGGACACGTCAAAGTCATGACGATCCTATAAAAGTAAGTAGGTTCGTCGGGCTTCGGATGGCAGTCAAGAAGAGCTTCCGCAATGCGTTTATAGTAGTACTGCCTTCTTTTCGTCGTACCCGGTCTTTGTTCGACATTCTCCTTAGTTAATTCCTCGTCTGCCGGCTCCAACGGAAAGTGATTCCAATCTTCTTCGCTGGCTTTGAAGTTCTCCTTCCCGACTGGTTGCAAATTGTCGTCCAATTCGCCGGCCCGATGTAGAAGCTGGCAAGTGAAGAAGGCCGTAACTCTTTTTGCAAGCAAAACGTTCGGCAGCAGCGGCGAGCTGACGGTTTGCTTTACCGGCGAATTTATAGGCAGTCGTAGAGTGCAGACGTAACCGTCCGCGTGTTCGAAAATCTCCCAGATAGGCGTTAATCTCGTGAACGTATCGCTCGGCAGCTTCGCGCAGTACTTATTGACTAATTGTATCGCCGAACTTAACGACACGCTTGGCGATTCGCTCTCTTCTATCGGCTGGTACGGATCTATCGCGGCCGTATACCGGTCCGCTTCTAACTTCTCCTGCTCGTCCGGCTCTAAACTATAGCAGCGCCTTAATAGCGTATTCTCCACTTGCGTGTAAGTGGCTAATTGCTTGATGAAATTGCTTAATTCGTTTTCGGTCGCTATTAATAAATAATACGAATCTGTTACCCTAGCTCTTGCTTTACTCTGGACATAACTATGGAATGACAGAGGCAAATCGAACCTAATAACAAGATTACATTTTGGTAAATCACAGCCTTGTTCTAATACCGAAGTTGCTATCATTATATTACATTCGTGGGCACGATATTTACGTAACACTTCTTCTTGCCTACGATGTTCAGTCTCCGCTTCTCTTGGTTCCTTGCTTGGATCTACTACCTTCTCGACGGTGTACAGCGTTGACACCCACCAAAAGTCTTGATCGCATTGGCTCACCGTCTATAACATGCAATGAAAATAAGATAGTACCATTCCGTTTTGTGGAACCTACCATTCCTACCTACCGATAGTAACGTAAACAGCACTTTAGCAGTACAACGATTATGTACAAAGACCAAAGCACATAATACATCGTCAGATTGTTGTCGAAGCATCTGACAACGTCTCAAGCCTCTATAATTCTTTCTACCACCTTTGTTGCTACTTGCTGCTATGATTTCTGCTACTGGTTCTATAATTTCGGGTGGTTTCTCACAATTATTAGGTTTAAATTCTCTAACGATTTCGAGAAATCTTAATACCTTTGGTGTTGAAAATTGAACGATCTTCTCCATTTCTTCAAGACCACCGAACACATCATCACAGTCGGCCCTAATTAACACCATAACCGTCGATATCATACACAGCAGTAAATAATGTCTTTCGTACGGAATCTTAACTTTTAATTTTTCAATTGAAGCTAGGGCGCTCAGAGCTGCCTGATCAGCAGCCCAAGGGCCTAAATCTTCTAGTACGTGCAGGATCTCTTCTAAAATTTCAAGAGGTTGCAACTTTGGATCAGGTACTTGACGTAGTTCCTCTAAAAATTCATCCGAATATATTTCGCTTGGATCAAAACGGTGGTCTAAAATGAATTCTTTAGCTTTTAAGATATGGCATTTTAGGGTGTCATATAACGGAAGCGAAATCATCATTCCACATTCAAGAATATGCTCATGGGGATGACAACACAATCTCAATAATGTAACCAATTCGCTTGATGTATCAACCGACGAACGTAATAGTCTCTCTAGTCTTTGCATTTCGGCTTCTAAGAGTACGGGCTGCATATCTGTTCCCAGTAAACCGCCAACAAGACCTAATATTCTCGGTTTATTCGTATCCATTTCATCATATTTTACCATCAATTTCTCTATTAATTTTTGCCTAACTCCATGTAAACAATCGTCAATTACAAGTAAGTTTAAATAACTATAGCACAGGCAACCAAGAAGTAGAAGTTCAATGCACATTTCTGCCGTAAGTACAATCACAGAATTCTCCTGTACGATTCTTTCCCAATCAAGATCGTCAACAGAGTCAATATTTATTACAGGAAGATCTGTAAGCAATCTTATTTGAGTTGTCATAATTTTAACATTCTGCGGATCTAAGATGAAGAGGGCACGTTTACCAGTTGATGATCGCATTTGCCAAGAGTATTCTTGCAGCAATTTGACAGCAATAAAAGCTTTAGCAGCGCTTGTACTTGAACATACTATAGTATTTCTCTTTTTCGACGAATCGAGTAATTCCACTTGATATTCTCTAGGAGTAAACGTATGAGTATAAACGTTGTCGCTAAAATGGTACGCCATATCGAAATACTTTCACATATTATACAAAATTAAAGATTAAAACGTTCTAGAATCACAATAAAAAAGATATCACAATACCTATTTCACTTCATCAACCCGCTTTACTCATAGCTTTACTGGAGGTAGTTATTTATGTAGGTTATGTTACTCATAAACTATTTGGACGACGCGGAGACCTTAGTACCAAATTAATTTTCGCGAGTGGCAACATTGGTTTGTAATTCTTAAAAGATATAATTCGAAATTTATTCCTAAAAGATGCCTAGGAAAAAGTAGTATATCGTACATATAAACATATTTTTATGTTAATTTTAACTTAAAAATATAATTTTAAGGAACATTTTGCTTTAATTTGGTTTGCGAAATTATACAAGATTGCGGATTCTTGTGGAAATTTTACACATACAGTTCCAATGCAGATCCTTTTAGTTGTCTCTCGAAGTTTTGAATATAATGGTAAATAAATTTAAAAAAATATATATATAGCGCCATCTTAAAAACAAACGTCAAACTATCAACACCAGTAATTTAGTTCGAACGCTAGGCTGATGGCGCTGGAGGTTTTGGAGACGCTATCTATCAACGAAACTCGAAACTATGAGTGTATTTGGTACAACCTACCAAAATTGTGGATTAATTAGAATATACCAAAACTGAATAACACCAAATTTTTCCTAATTTGTTTAAAAACTCAAATGCATATTCTGTATTGCTATACTTGTAAAGTAAACTTACATACCTTTAAATCATTTGTTTTTACTTCATTTACTAATAACAATTTCACCTTTTTACTTTTTAATTGCATCGTACTGTTTAATTCCAAGCTTTTTGCAACCGACTTCTTTAAAATGTTTTTATCATAAACATTGACTTTTCTGCAGACAGTATTTTGAATATTGCTTTGGAATCATGTATAGCGCAAGATGGAAACAATGATCGTTGGGGTAAAAAAAAGTTGGCATCAACGGGGACGTCCCGAAACGCAAACCACGAAGTTAAAAGGAACATTAAACCTCGTTTAAATTAAATGATAAACAATTCGATCGCGCGTTATCTTTTTATAAGTAAAGAATTCAAAATTACAAAGTACCTCCATAACCAATAACCGCTTTGTTAGATTCACGCTAAATAAATATTCGATTATTTTATTTTTTCACTTTATTTAATACTATTAACACATCTTTAAATTATAGAAAAGAAATATCGTGTACGTTTTCTAGAATATTTACACTACAAATATAAAACGTCTTATTACAGTAATCTATACTAAAGATATCCGTTATTAGATTGGAACCTTGAAAATTGATTTAAATACCAATTTTAAAGTATTTCAAACGTTCATCTATCTAGACAGATGAACACAAATCTTTAAGCCAGAACATTCTTTACCGACTTCTGCAACGCCGCAAACATTACACAGGTGTCCTTTATACTCAGGCAAATAGCTGGTGGTACAAAGAGGGCATTTTTCCTCTGGTTTCCCTCTATATATTGGTCTGTAAGAAAGAGCACAAATTGCGAACGGATTATGCTCATCGTATTGTAGCTGTAATTCATCACTCATGTTGGTATCACAAGCTTGAAGAATCTTGCGCGCTTGTTGAGCAACTTCCGGCCTAGGTCCTAACTCCAATAATCGTTTAGCGAAATTAGACGCTGTCCTGTAGTTTTTCATCTTGAAGAACATATTCAGCGCAGTTCTAAGCGTTAAGATTTGATGAATCGGTTGCAAGTTACAGTGAGTGAAATAGGCAGCCATTTCGCATTGGCGTTTCTGATCCTCTCCAGTTGCTTTAGGCAAACTCTTGCGCAAAGTTTCCATTTTTAAACCTAAAATGTATTCGCTACATATTCTCAGTAGTTGTTCCGCTTCTGACACTTCTTGTTTCGTTTCTACAACTAATAAGGTAACCAACAACAGTAGTTCTTGGAAACGTTCAATCGCTTCTGAAAATTTCCCGCCTGTTGTTAGTTGGTAGCAGACCTAAGGAGAGAGATGCAATAATATATATAATGGAGTAGCCGCAGTAGCGATGAAATACCTGCAAACGTTGAACCAGATCCTTCAGCTTTATTATAACTATACGATTTGGTCTTTTATTATCCTTAGAAATGCGATTAATGTAATTAGTTTGCGGGGGTATATTCTGTTGCCATTGGAAGTAAGTCTTTGAAGCAGTAAATACGTTCAAAAACAAAGGCGAGTACGGCCCAAAACTAACAACGCCAATCTGTAATAAATAGAAAAAGTAAAAAAGGCATACAATGAGCAGTGGATGCCTACCTGATCGTGAAGTAAACGACAAGCTGAATCGAACGATCCGGCAATCACGTGATCGGAAACTAGCTGTGACGCTTTAACCCACATATTTTGTGGAGAGACGCCGACCGAAGGTAAATGAACGTAGCCGGTGGTTACGGATTGCTGTACAGGATCCAAATCCGGTATATCCAAGTCGGCGTCTTCTACATCCCAACCCGGTTCGCCGTCGGCCGTTACCTGAACAAAAAAAAAAAGGTTGACGTCAATCGAAAGTTGATACTCTCGTATTGTTACTGACATCAACTTTTTTCTTTTCGTTATCTTCATAATCTAGCTCGTCGTCCTCGTCACCCCAGCCACCTTCGTCGATAGGTACCTCTACCGAAGGATCGATTTCTAAATTGGTCATGTTGGTAGCTTTAGCCAAAGAAGCGCTTTCGAAGAATCCCTACAAGAATCGATTAGCGATAGAAAAGCGGAATTCGAAAGCTTACCCTATTAACAGTCAGCAACGGCCAGTTGTTTTCCGCTTGCTGAATCGGAGGGGGCGGTCTTAAAAATTTCGCGTTTTTTTCGATTTCGGGCAATTGAGGAATGTTACTGCAAGATTCCTTCAACTTCTCGGCTTCCTCGGCGTAACCATGGGTAGCAGCCGTTAGGTACGCTAAGGAATTAAGGTTTACAGATTTCAATATTCTAATCCTTTCTTCAACGTCGCCTAAAAGGAGAGCGCCGTGGTATTGAGCCGACCTTTCCTTTCTAATTTCTGCGATTTTCGTCATCTTTCTCAGCTTCTCTAAATTACCGGTAATCAAATATAAGAACGATAGCCTGTCAAAGCTCTTCGTGCGTTGATAGCACATCTCCACGACTTGATGGTTGCCGTGCATCAAGGCGGCCTCTGCCAATTGATCCCAGCATGCTTTATCGTTAAGAGCCTTAGCAGCGTCTAGGGCGATTTCGATGTTTCCACATTCCAGGGCTAAAGTGAATCTAGTCTTATCGTCCTTGACGAAGTGCAAAGCGACCTCGGGATAACCTTTCCTTTGTAAGTAAGAGATGATTGCCTGTCCAACCAATTTAGCATTCTTTACCATGTACAGAACTTCCTCGTATTTATGGTGAATTAAAGCCAATTTAAATTTAAATTCGGTGGGATCGATTGTGAAAGTTCTTGGTTTATATTCGCGATCCAAACAGAACACGTTGTTTCCTTTAACGCGCGTAATATAGATCGGCAAGTCCAATGTTCTTATGATGCCATGGTCGCTAAAGGATAAAGAAATACGTGCATAAGAGAATAAATTAGATAACTAGTGTCTACGTATACGTACCCGTTGATCAACGTGTACTTAATATGATTGCTGGTTGTATAAATGAATACACCGGAATCATCCCAAGCGCCTGACTTCACCCTTGTACTCTCGTGGAGGGAACACAACAGATCGAGCTTCCGATTACAAATTGTAACGCTATGCCTTCCTAATAAAGCTATATGGCTCATGTCCGAGGACCATACCACATAACGGAGACTCGTTACTTTCACTAGAACGTATCGTCGCGATTATTAACTACGATCGGTCGCGATATTAAGCTTCGGTGTTACCTTGCGCAATCGTCCTTTTTTGTTGTACATCGAATAATATTACCACGTCGATATCTCTCAGTAAAAGCATTCCGGTTCCTGCATAGAAGATTTCATCACAATTAGGCGTTTGAACTTTCTTAGTTACCTCGTTCTTCAAATTCTTGATCACCAGCTAGAGAAAATAAAAGATGAGCACGAACGAACAAAAAAAACTTTACCTATACGTACCTGGTAAGATCTATCTAAAACGGCGAATCGATTTCTAGCAACCCACAGGGCGGTAATTCCCGGGGAGCGTTTACTTTCGCCTTCTGGTACTTGGGTTTCGGAATCGTGATCTCTCGGAATGGTGTATAGATCGTAAGTACTGTTGTCAACGTTGGATGCGCGAGTGCAAAGCAATACAGCATTCTCCGCGGGATTAAATGACATGCTATACACTGGAGTCTTTCCGCTTCCCCTAATCTGCATGACCGGTACATCTTTGGACGTTGTAAAGTCAAGCTTTCTCAGATAACGCTCTTTCACGTAGTAGAGTATATTTCCGTGAACCGTATAAGCGGGTCTTTCGCGTTCCAACTGAAATAAACGATGGGAATCGGAATCGAAATAAATGCTAAGAAAACCCAACGTACCTTGAATATAATCATGCCAGTATCGTGCCCGGCAGCGAACAGGTTCAAACTAGGATGAGAAGTCAATACCCAAAATCTTTCGTGCTCCCTTCTAGAGGTATACAAACAAGTTCTCTTAGACATATCCCAAACTCTAATGCTTCTGTCTTCGCTGTTAGATAATAGAAGGTCCTGCCTCGGATGGAATAACACACATGATACATTATTATAATGTCCTCTGCAGGTATCGACTTCCCATGCTTTACAGTCGTTCATCCTC
This sequence comes from Dynastes maya, assembly GCA_029619315.2. Classification (NCBI taxonomy): domain Eukaryota; kingdom Metazoa; phylum Arthropoda; class Insecta; order Coleoptera; family Scarabaeidae; genus Dynastes; species Dynastes maya. Next base: position 1,076,765 of record JAROYE020000012.1, on the reverse strand, counting down.
CACAGCTTAATCTGCCTATCATCGGCTCCCGACACGATCAAAGGTAAGGTTGGATGGAAGGCTGCCCAGTTGACACCGCGATCGTGGCCTTCCAAGACATGTTTCACTACGGCATCGGCCTGTCCGAATAGGTCGGTAGCTCCCGGATTCTTTAAATGTTCTTCTAAACCTCCCGGCCCGGGAGCTACGTTCTTCTTCCTCAATCCGCTGATGTCCCAAACGCGAACAGTTTGATCTAAAGAAGCAGAAACGAGCATATCTTCCGACGGATGGAACATGGCGCACATGACGTAATGATTGTGGCCCGTCAAAACGCAAATGCAGGCTCTGCTTTGCCAATTCCAAATGCGTATGGTTTGATCGTCCGATGCCGATACGATCCATGGATACTCGTGATGAAATATTGTAGTCCTTATGTAATCCAAGTGACCCAAGAGAGTAAAAATGCATCTTTTTTGTTTGTAGTTCCAAACCTAAAAGAAAAGACAGTACCTTTGACGTTAGTTGCCAATAAGAAAATTCGATTTCGATTGCTAACTTTAATTTTATAATCGTCGCCGCCGGATACGAACAAAGGCTGTTGATTATGAAAACAGATTCCTCTCACGGGCCCATCGTGTTCGTCGAATTTTTCCAAGAGCGTACACATTCTATAATCCCATAATTGAATAACGCCATTATGCAAGCTGGAAAACAAGCAAAAATTTAACGTCTATAATATTTAATACAATAAATAAGTAATAACAACAAATTTTAAGCTTAAAAATTTTAATGAAATGAAAATCTTCACTTAAACAGACAAATAACTTTTACGCAATGAGCGAATATCTTTAGATTGTGAGCTGGTAGTAAGTAAGTCTTTAAATCTTAAATTAATATTGTGAACATCGGTTCTGAAAACAGTTTTCCGATAAAGGTACTTAACCTTTTTATGAAAAATTATTTTGTGGTAAAAGAAAATGTAGAAAAGAACTCGGTCCTATGTGACATACTTATAAAACCTGCCCATCCAAGTGCATAGGATATTCTATGAAATTTGCATAGTAAATCTCAAGCACATGCTGAATTCTAGATTTGTCAATGATGTCAAAACAGTTATAGTAGACATCCATATCAAAATTAAATGTAGATAAAACTAAATTTCTATCCGAATAATCCTTCAACCAAACAAAATTGTAAAATTACAATAACCAAGCCTTATCAAATGGGAAACATGTTGTTTAAATGAAAGATTTTATTTTTGTCCAAGCAAAGCCCTAAATCGCGAACACAAGATGATACAGCAACGACTTCCTTATTTATTATTGATTTTGATATTAGGCGAAGCAGCAATACGTGATTTGATACGACCAAGATGTAAAAACAGAAGTTTACTTGTGTAAATGTGAAGGCAGAGTTTTATAGCATACAGGTCTTAATACTTCAACTTATTTTCAGTATTTTAGGACCTTACTGTATAAACCGTACATATGTAAAATATGTGAGCTGAGAATTCAAAGGCGCACAAGTGGTCCCACCCAAAATCCACATTGTCAACTAATTTCGGGGGGAAATTACGAAAGATATAAATTTGGCCACGGCGGACTGTACCTTTAGTTTATCTCTTCTATGAATCCATTACAAATTAGTACTACAACTAGTGGTCACGAGAAAATGAACACTCTATTTGCTAGCGTAAGTTAATTTTATTTCCCGACTAATAATAGCTTGCAAATTATGAAAATATAATTTAATTCTTACATAACCCTTTATCAAAACAAACAAATTCGGAACGAGTTCAAAGTCAACAAGAAATAAAGGTGTATTTTTTTTCACTGTTAAAGAAGCGACGAAAAAAAAAATGCGGGTACAATTAATTTTGTAAAAGTGGGTCGCTTGCAACTTTATAAATTTTTACAAGAACCTTGATACCTGATATATACACTACCGCTCAGTGAAGTTAGGATACTCAATAAATACTAATACATTCAGTTTCTTGTGACAGTTCAAAGTATTTGGATAATCGAAGCTTGTTTTATTAGAGAAACTAAGAGTGAAAAAAATTATTAAGTGAATACATAGTAACTACCATAAAATAGAGAAAGAGTTCTTTACTTATTTGGGGAAGCTTCTGTTATGAATGCACAGGAGATTTGATGAGAATCGAAGAAATTATGAGAAAAGATAATTATTTAAAGACTAGGCTTTGTTCGATTGGCGATTATTTAATTTTCATGCGTGGTAACGACCTCAAAGATACAGTGGTAGTGTGTAAAAATTGCTTAAGCGATCAACACGAAAGGAATGTATTGGAAAATCATGACATGACGACCACTGTAATTCCCGGACCGTCGTTGTATTGGGGTTTCGTGAGATGAACCGAATAAAAGCGATTTGCGGTTAACTTAAGTGAGTTTTGCAAAAGTTCAAATTTTTATGATTTTCTAAATGTTTATAAAGCGTCCGAACTTTACTGAACGGTAGTGTATATAATCCGCCTTAGCACAGTAAAACAATAATTGTATGATCTAAAAAAAACTGGATTATAAAGCAGTTGATTATTTTGTTAATGGCATTTAAGAAAACCTGTTAAACGAGGTCGTTATTTGGGCGTCATCGTTGCACCTAAATATATTATTGTGATCTTGTTTTGATCTATTATCTATTTATCTATTGCGAAAATTGCATTGGACGATTGCGAAATTGTACGTATTAATTTCTTTTTCTTCGTATTTTAGGCGATTCTATTAACGATTCAACACATCCACGGCAGCTTCCACTATTATTATGAACAACCTTTAGCGCAAACACCATTTTTGCATCAATTTCCGATAACCCAATATTATATTCAACCACATTACATTGTGCCTAACGAAGAAGTCGAAATAGTCGCGAAATCAAGTACGAATAATCTTCACACACAGTTGGGAAACTCTGGACACAATTTCAATTAATTTTTTTTGTATATCATTCTAGATTCACAAGCAAAAAATACCAGCTTTGATCTTGAAACGAAGAGTGGAAACGAGGAAAAATTTCTCGGTTTCGGATACAGGACCGAGCATGAAAATGGTCATTCGAATGTTGTCTTCGTACACTCCCCCAATTTAAGCCAATTAGGATTGTCATCTGCAGCAGAACATAGCAAAGATGTAGAAGATAATTTTACGACAATTTCAAGAACTATAGCGTCAGATATGGTCGATCCAAATGGGGAGAACCGTCAAATTCAGTTTATTAAGGAGGATCAACAACCGTTAACAAGCTTGTACACTTTTTATACCCTTAATAATCAAGTGTTGCCTAGAAATATTTACCAGACACAAACCTTTAGCAACCCTAATTTATTTAACAGTAGAATATTGGAACTCTTTTCCAGATTTGGGTTTAATGAACAAACGAGAGATAAAGATGCCAATGAAACAGAAACAACAACTTTCGAGACTAGATCTAAAAATTTAGAATTAAATAATTCTACAATGATTAATGGAACAGAAAGGGTTAGCAAGAGTGTGGAATTAACAACAGAGACGACTTCTCAAATTTCTCTCGTCCAATCTACCGAAAGATACGAAACAAATACAACAAAGCCATCTCATTCCGAATTAGACCAAACGACTATAAATGACGTAGACTTTAATAACGAAACAACAACTAATAAAGACACATTGGAGACATTTGCCTAAATTTTGCTATTTATTATTTCCATGTAAAGATTAAAGAACAAATAAAGATAATAATAAACATATTTTGATGTATTTATCTAGACCTCGTGTGCTTTACTATAGATGTACATCGGGTCATCGTAATTATGTTTGTAAGTTAGATTGATTGATTGAAAAATACTCACCTTGCCAAAATCCACGGTCTTTTAGGGTGAAATGACAACCCTTTCACTCGAGCAGACTTCGTTTCAAATTTCGTTAACATTTTTCCACGATTTTTCAAGCATTTACGTGTTCTGAAATTGAAAGTAGGGTATGTGAGGTTACAATATTGCTGATGACGTTGGCACTTAATTCTAGTTCTATTCTAATGAAGTTTTAGTTAGGATCGAAATTTAATTATAAATAAGCTTATAATTATATATTACGTACTCGAACAGGAATTAATTGATTCCTAATAAAATTATATTTTTAGTTTATTCTCACAGAATACACAATCCCCAACACGTAGACAGACTAATTATTAAACGTCAATATAACCAACCAAAACATAAACATTGAAAAGTAACTAGTGACTCAGATTCCATGTTCACCAACATACGCTTAGTTTGTAGTTTTCTTGGTAGATTTTAGAGAATCGAAACTTTTAAAACGTGAAACGAAAAGGAATTTCGTAGGAGAAGAAGAAGGGCTAAAAGACAGAACCAAAATGGCACCAAATTCATTTTTCATTAAATCTTTTTTAATATTATTAAGGATATTAGATTGCCAATAGGGTATTTAAATATGGACTGGTAGCACTAGTGGGTGTGATAAAAGCGCTAATTTTAAACGCATTTTGAAAGTGAAATTTTTTATCAAAATTGTCCACGTTTATAAACGATGTATAAACAACGATTCTAGCAGGTAGTATAGTATCAGATGTTTTCATAAAAATAACTTTTTACATATAATGATAAGTGTACAGCATTCAGTTTCTAAAAAATAAACAAAAACCTCAAATTTTAATCACCATTAACCGTTTTATTATGGATACACAATTTATAAAAAAAAAGATCTCATCAAATCATATAATTACTATACACAAGCTACCGCAATTTTAGCCGCGCTTTCGAAATCATCGGCAGACTTAATATCAAGATTGGATTGTTTAATGATTTCTTTAGCTTCTTGAACGTTAGTACCTTCTAATCTTACAACCAGTGGTATTTTCAAATCTTTCGAGGCAGCTACAATACCTTTAGCAATGGTTGCACAATTAACAATGCCACCAAAGACATTAACAAGTATTGCCTTTACTTTAGGATCAGATGTTAAAATGTTAAAAGCAGCCCGAACTTGATTTTCTTTAACACCACCGCCTACATCTAGAAAATTTGCTGGATCACCTCCGTGAAGTTTTATAATATCCATGGTGGCCATAGCTAAACCAGCTCCGTTTACTAAGCAACCAATATTCCCTGTCATGCCTATATAGTTCAAATTATATTTAGCTGCTTCAACTTCTCTCGGATCACTTTCTGCGTGATCTTCTAAAGCGAATACATCTTTCTGTCTATAAGCAGCGTTATCATCGAAATTAACTTTAGCATCAACGGAAATCACTTTACCATCGTCTGTTTCTGCGAGTGGATTTATTTCTAACTGAGTAGCGTCAACCTTAAGGAACATTTCCCATAAACGTTTGATCTGCTCGGCTGCCTTATTTTTAACATCACCTTTGAATTGTAAAAAATCCGCAATTTCATCTGCCACTTTATTGGGAATACCTTCATATATATCAATAGGGACTTTTTTAATTAAATGAGGCGTTTTCTCCGCTACAGCTTCAATGTCCATACCACCAGCTGGTGATGCAATGAGAACGGGACCATTGTATAAACGATCCATCAATATGCACACATACGTTTCTTTCACTATATTAACGCTTTCTGCTATCATGATCGTTCGCACTTTTATACCTTGTTTCGGAGTTTGTTTCGTTATCAAATTGTAATCTAACATCTTCTTTACATATTCCAAAACAGTTGAGCGACTGAAAATAAAACGATATCGCAGAATTATTATATATTTTATTATTTTCGATATTTACTCTGTGGTTAGTTTAACTCCACCTTGAAATCCATTATCAAAATGCCCTTTTCCTCGTCCACCGGCAAGAATTTGTGCTTTAACTACGTATTCCTTAGCGTCTAAATGCATATTTAAAATTTAAACTAACAGATTAACATTCCTTTATTCGTATACTTACTGAATTTATCAAAATCAGCAGCACCATCTGCATTGATCAAACAAAAATCCTGTACGGCTACACCGCAATTTTTTAACAAATTTTTGCTTTGGTATTCTAATAGATTTAAGTGCCTAACAGGTACCTAGGGAATAATTATATAAATCTAAGGTTTATAGAGTTGCGTACATCACCTTTATTTACCTTCATGGAATTAATTTTGGAAGGAATCAATCGGATTGAGTTCCACAGAGAAGACATTTTGCGTTTCTTTCTTGAGCAATTGATTCGATAAGTAAGTTTAAAAACACGATTTATATCAAATATTACAAAGTTCAAATATCAATGATAAATTCATCTGTACCAAATTGAAATTTTCATAAACAAAGAATTAATTTCAACAAAATCCCTTCTATCATTAGTATAAACGATTGAAGGTAACACAAAATAGTTTAAATAAAGAAAGTAAATAGTTTATATAATTTATAATTTTCCTAAAAGATTAATTTTAAAAAATGTAGAAAACTAATTGGTAAAAAAAAAAGATTAAATAACAAGCGCCTAAGTATAGGCATCCCATTTTGCGCATTGCAATTCAAACTTGTGCGGTTGCATAACCGAAAGGGGCGGCAATGTTGGAACACAGATTAAATAATACAGAGATAGAAAGCTCCTGAAAATTATATTCACGAGGCATGCGTCGAATCGCCATTTTGTAAATGGGGGTATCGAACACTATTTACATTTGTAATTATGTATCATTTAGTTTCTTTTTTTTTTTTAATAGGTAGGTGTAATGACTTATTTAAACAACTTTTAATTGTGCATTTAGTACTCTAGCGTTCACAGATTGTGTAATTATGGTCTTAAATTCATAATTTTATTTATGTATATTAATATGGTTATTTCGAGATACGGCTTTACTTATATTTACAAATGTAATTCCTTCCAACCGATTAGTATTTAGTTTCATATTGTAATTTATAATGAGACCTCGTAAAAGTAGATATTGTATCCAATCACCAAATTTAGCGATAATATTTGCAAAAAAGCAGGAAAGGTAATTATATAGAATTACTGTTACTGTATTGCTTAATTTACATACAAATTTATGAGTAATCAGTATATCATATGTAGGTGACGTTCCCTTTCTTTGTAGCTTTTCTTCAATAGATATATGCAAATTGCAAGCAAAAATAATAATGCTACGACAAGCCCTACTAATGTATACATTCCATGTTTAAAACTGGCTCCCGACTCTGAAACACACGATGAAACAATAAAATATCTTTATTGTAACAAGAAACGCATGGACTAACCAGGAGCTAATAATTCCTTAGGGTAATTATTTCCATGAGAAGGTTTAATTTGCGCAACGTTAGGTAGCAATTGCGTCCAAAACGTACCCCTTCTATTTCGTGATATAATTTCCTCCTCTGCTTTGAACTTGCTCTCGTTAAGGTATTCAATGTAACGATCGTTCGGTGTATATCTTTTCCAGTTATCAACACTTTGAGATGCAGGATTTCTTAATGGCAACATACAAATACTTGATATCGATAAATTTTGAAGATGAAATAAAAATATTACCCAAAGACGATAAAGTTTTTCATTTTCTCTTTAAATCTCCTGCTCAACGTTAATTCGTTAGAGTTAAAATGTCGCCTTCCAATTTGATTTAGTAAAAGGGGACCAAATAATAATATAATATCCCAGGCAATTGTTAAATCTGTCACGTTTAGAAATAAGTCTAAAACTTGAAGATCATAAACGTAAATTGGTTCGATATGGGTGGATTCCAGGAGGTTTAAGATAAAAAGATGGGGCGTTTCGATTTTAGCGTCAAAATCCAATCGGTGTAGCAAACTTAAAAGAGTATTTACATTACTTCCACTAGCTGTGACGTATCTCCACTTCAATAGTTCGATAATTTGAGCCCTATTAACGCTATTGGCAAAGTCATATCGTGTTAAAATTTCTGGTATTTTTATTTGTTCCACGTATCGTTGAAGCTGTAAATATCCTTGACCGGCTAAAGAATTCCATTTCTCTGAGAAGTATCGCATTAGAGTATCTTCTTAATGTTTTAATTCTACTGTAAGTCTTACCGTACTGCGAATCGGTAACCGATTTCGAAATACCAATGATTATCGGTACTTGAACATAAATGCCTTCTCTAAGAGACTTTACAGGATCGTTTGGTAAATACTTATCGGTTTCTAAGAGAAAATCATCCACAACGGGCAAAAAGAAATCGAAATTAGTTCCCTAAAATGTCAAAATAGATAAATGAATAGATAAAATATTTAGAAAAACCGGTAATACGATAATAATACTTCAAGATAGTCCTGGTACGTTTCAAGAATTTCCAAGGTGCTTTTATTTTGCATGCACTTCAAAACAATTTTAGCTTCGTCGTCCAAACATTTTAACATTTTTGCGAATTTTCTAGAAGGAGCGAATGGATTCTTTGACATATGCCAAGAAGATATAGGACTCACAGACGACAGAATAACTTTCTGAAATAAGCCTGAAGGAAAGAGAAGTTTCTAATCGTTCGTCTAAACTGTAAGTGTTTTACCGTTAGTCCTTGGTGATGTTAAATGAAGTAAGGTGCTAGCTGCACCAGCAGAGTGACCAAATATCGTAATTTGATCGGAATTTCCTCCGAAGTGTACGATGTTCCGTTTAACCCAGAGTATCGCGAAATATTGATCTAAAAGACCTAGGTTACCTCTAGCTTCAGGTATTCCGAGGCACAGGAAACCAAAGACATTTAATCTATAATTCACCGTTACTACAATTAGGCCTTCGGCTGCCAGTTCTTGACCGGAAACGGGTATCTTATTTGATCTTGAGAATTCTAAGCCTTCAAAAAATATGACGACAGATTTCGGAGAGTATTTATTCCAATACTGCAATAACATGAACGCGCTGTATTATCTTTCGGCATCGCATAATTTCTTTTTCCATTCTTACCTCTGGTGACCAAACATTCAAATATAGGCAGTCTTCATTTTGTCCGTCCAGTTTTGGTATTTGTGGACAAGGTGGCGAATAAAGCGAAGCGTCTAGCGTTCCATTCCAGCCAAAATGCTTTTGAGGTGGAGTAAAACGTAGTTTCTCGACCGGAGGCGCTGCGTACGGAATACCGAGAAAAACAGCGATTCTGTTCTTCTCATCATTCACTCTGAACTAATCGATTAATAGAATTGAACATGTAAAACGGTCAAAGCACGTAAATGAATTACCCCTGTTAATAGTCCCTGTTCTAGACGAACAGTTGGTCTTCTTTCGGAGTATTGAGTAGATGTACGAGCCAAGCGCGAAATGAATATCATTATCGCAACAGCGTTAATCAACAACATCTTGTTAATAAAGAAAAAATACTGTAAATTTTTGTTTACTCGTAGCAAGCCTACATTTCGAACATATTTCGTATACGAAAGAAAAAACACAACCACGTTAAAACACGCGATATACACCTATCATAATGATCGTACGTAAATATCCGGTGTCAGGTCTTCATTATTCAACTTCCGGTTTATATTTTATGCATCTAGCATGGACAAAATACAGGTAAGTGGTGAAGCCGAGCGCAATTTATCCTATATGGAGCACAAAAAGATATATACAGCGTGTCCACCTAGTGTGCAGGCGGAAGACGATTCCTTTTCTGAGAGATTTAGAAAAAAACTTCTTAAACAAAAAATATTCGGAGACGCCTTCCTTCAAATCACGTCAATTCTCTTTAATATTCCCTATACCCATTTACCTTAGTTTTTGAGATAATTTGAGATCCTTGCGAAATCTTTAACGGCTGATATCTTAAATACCTTCTACGCTAAATCCGTGATTCAAATCGAACAAGAAATGGACTTTGCTCGGTAAAATCATTTTATAAGCTCGTGCAAAAATTTGATGAGGCTGGTATAATTAGTGATAAAAAATGATCAGGCAGATCAAGATAGTAGAAAATGAAGTCAGCGCAGCTCTAGTGTTACAAGAGGTTAAGGAAAGTTCGTGAAAATTCTGCATATGATATTTCTAGTAGACGCTAGTTGATGTATTGTCGATAACTAAGATAGATGGGTATAAGGAATATTGATGACGAATATTGACACGAATTGAAGAATGACAAACTTCTTTATTGTTAATACGAGGTGTGGCAATTAAATAACTGGACTGGTGCTACAAAACATTTTATTGATCACCAATTACATTACAAAGTTTATCCCCTTCAATGTACTCTCCTTGCCGATCCCTACAACACTCCATACGGTTTCTGTCAGCTTGTTGAGAACCTCCGTCTCTGTCGCTTTCACCGTTTCCACACTGTCAAATCTTGTCCCCTTAAGTTCCGATTTTACCTTAGGAAATAAAAAAAAAGTCACAGGGAGCCTGGTCGGGCGAGTACGGTGGGTAGTCCGACAGAGTGATGTCGGATTTCGCAAAAAACGCCTTCACAGACAAGGCGGAATGGGCTGGCGCATTGAATTGGTGGAGCATCCACGATTTGCTCTTCCACAAATCGGGTCTTCGTCTTCTCACTCGTTCACGAAGGGCAGTTAGAACCTCGACGTTTCACAAGAAACTTGAGGTTAACTCGTTGCTCGATCTGAACACTCTGGACTTTTCCGACGCGACGCTAGCGTAAGGACTTGAACGGACGATTGCTACAGCGAGACTGAGCGACGTACAACCGTGCCCATCGAGCTCAGGGTGGGGGAAGCATCTACAAGCACAGACATGTTCAAACCTGCAGTGGCGTGCTCGCTGTTTGCCGATAGTAGCACCAGTCCGGTTATTTAATTGCCACACCTCGTATCTCAGAAGTATAACGTATAATTTCACATATAACTGGTTAACATTTAGTTTCAAAGAAGGTAGAAACTTTCGCGTTAGTAAAATTTTCACGGTAAATACATTGCAACATTTGGCAATGACCTAGCCAAACCAATTCAACCAATTCCATTGTCAATTTTGACGAGAATAGATATTCCTACTGCGAAACGATATAAACGGATGAAATTTGGGAATAAAGGAGTTGCGAAAAATAATAAACAATAAGTAGCGCGGACAAAATCCATGTTGCTTTCGTCCTAAACGATCCCGAAAGAGAACAGTAACATATGGTCATTTGATTTTGTAGAATAAATGACGTAGTATTATATCCTTATAGAGAAACAAGTGGCACAACTCGTTTAAAAAGCCACAGATTGCGTTAGGTTTTGTACTTATATGGTTATCCTTACTTTGGTATAGAATCGCGCGCAGGTTTTACCATCTCTTCGTCTTAATATATGTATAGATTTTTTTCGATAAAAAAGTGCATTGCGTGAATCTCGAATTTAAATCGGCGCTCAAAGTAGCAGTAGTAGTAACAGTAGTAGTCGTACATATTTTGAAAAGACGAGCGACGGCGACGTCCAACGTCGAAAGTACCTACCTTCTATCTACATTTCGTTACATTTTGATTTCGGTAATTCGGTAGAGAAGCCGCGTTTTTTACTCGGAGTCGATTACGTGCGTAATCGCATCGGAAATTTTGCGCGCCTGTATGCTCTTAAAATGTATGATTAATGTTTGAGATATTACACGGTTTCTAGTTGGTAATGAACTACTTTAAAGGATATAAACAAGTTAAGAAGGGACAGTATCATAAAAACGTGGGGTTAGGATTGAAGACAATCTATAAACAACTCGGTCTACGCTATTATTAGCTCTAATATATCTTTAGCTTCTCACTCGTTTTAGTCGCCATTCTATCATTTCATTGAAAACTTCTTTTAAGGTACAATGTGCGTTACATGTGCGTGAAATTTAATTAAATTGTATCCGCTTAAGAAACGTGGTAAGTTATTTTGAGAATTTATTATTCTACTTTTGCCTACTTTGAAACTATCGCTGCTCCATTAGACGTATGATAGAGCCGTGTTGTGTTTAACAAAAATGAAAATTCTTCATGCTTTCAATGTTTCTCCTCGATAATCCTCTATAGAAAATTCTAGATTTTTTTCCCGCTTTAATTTGCTACGGATAACCGGTTTATGTTTTGTATGTAGTTGTATTTGTACACATATTTATGATAATAAAAACTTTTCGGTGTGTTTTTTTTTAAATAAATTGTGTGACATGTGTATATATAGTTTTAGTTTCATACTCTTTCTTGCACGCTTGCTGAATTAGCGCAAAAATGAAAAACAAGGCAGCGTTTGTCTTCTTTCTTCCTGATGATCTGTAATGCGTACAAAGTGTCTAATTTTCATCATAAACCAACTAGATTAGGTTCAACTAGAATGATTAATATGTGTTTTCTCCGAACGGCAATTCTTGTTTTTAATACCATTGTTTGCAAGCTGTCTGCATTTTTATTTCTCAACGCGTAAAACTGTCGATATCCAGTAAAAAGTCTATAAGTGGCGCTAAAATTAGTATTCAAATGATGACATTCCTTTTTCTTAGTCTCAAGGTCGGAGTCCGAACAATTGTCCTTTTGTATCTTTATCCGGCCGTACTGTCCACAGACCCAGAACAATCAATGTATTGTTTTTAATGTCAGTTAACGAACCTATTATCGGCCATATAGGATTACTACGTAATAATTAATAATACAGGCTTCTACATGATAAAATGACTATTTAAACGTGCAACTTGTGCATGAATACACATACACATACACATAACTCACATAAGTACCTTTGGAGGGTAGTATCTAGTAAACTTCAATTATTTTGGCACTTGCGATTTAATTGACATTGGTGTTAAGTACGATAATAAACAAAGTACGATTTAAAAATAGTGATTAATAGTTAATCGTTTCTTTTGAACGTTTTTTAAGCAGCGATGCCAGATCTCGCAATTTCAAAAGGATCTTTCAGTTAAGATATGTTTAATCTACAGAAATTCGAGGGTTTAATATTTAAATATTGTTACGTTAGGTATCATTACGTTTTTATAGTAAAGTGACGCGCAATTACGGAGCTGTTCTCGAATTTTAAAAACCATCATATACTCAAAAATAAAACTAGATAATACCTTTTAATGTAATAATTTATTTCACTATCTAGAACCGAGCAAATATTTTTAAAACGGAAACGATGATAATGATGAATTTTGCAGGTAAGTGAAATGACGCATAATGCATCTAATTTCGTTTTTTTTTTTTATTGTTACCGTACTTCCGGTTTAACCGGACAAAATGAGAATCATCCAATATAAACAAAATCATTTCGAATGTTCAAACTGCTCGCCGTTTACTTCCTGACAATATGCAAGCCTGTCAAGAAATTCCTGAGTTACCACTTTCAAGACTTCCCTACGGATTAACTTACGACTATTCTTTCTCTCAACTCCGGCAAAGTAGTTGGTTCTCTAACGTAAACGCGTTGAAACCAAAAATATCGAGGTAACTGCCCATTATGTTGAAGTGCAGGAATAATTTGGTTATTCAATAGATCCAAATACTTTTCCCCATTTAAGTTTCCATCTATAAAAAAAATTGGCCTATAAAACTGTCTTCTACAATTCCCATCCAAACGTTCAACTTTTATGGATGTTGAGGATGGACTTCATGAATCCAGTGAGGATTCTCATTCGATCAATACCTTGAATTATGGCGATTAACTGTTCCATTTAAACAAAAAGTTGCCTCTTCAGTAAACGCTACATTAGTTGTATCAATATCATCGTTTCCGTTTTAAAGATATTTGCTTGGTTCCATTCTTTATCCCCAACCCTGTATATTAAAAAACACGTACCAGATATTAAAACGTAACATCATTGTAATAAAGCTTATTAACATGGTGATAAAGGTTATTAATTCTGGCAATTACAAAATGTAACTCTATTGACCAAATTTTTGTAAAGTGTTAAAAAAATCGCTTATTTTCTATTTTTTGTCCAATTAAGGAAAAGCTAATAGTCATTGAAATGTGTTGAAAGATAGAAAGAAAATAACAATCTTTTTAAGAAACGTGAAAGTTAAAATGTTAAGTGAAATTTTGTAAATTTGCCGGCTGTATCTGACATTATTAGCCTGAAGATACCAACCTGAGTAGTTTTATCGATCTTATTCTGGTAAAAGTTCATTTTTTTCTCCATTTTATTTTAAAGGTAATTCTAATTTATTTTTTGTTAACATTCTCTCTTTAAAATTCTATACATGCATCTGATTGCCTAATAAAAATTGTAATAAAGTAGGCTTTGTATTTATTTATACAAATTATAAAGCAATTTTAAGTTAATGCAAAATATTTTACATTTACTTAACAAATTATTTGTCTAAAATAATATTTAGTAACAAAAATACACTTCAATTACGAAAAATCAACTTATACTCATATCCTAGTATGGCGATACTGTTGTTAAATATAATTATTGTATCGATCTCAATTTTAAGGCAGTGCATTATCTTGTTTAAAAATTTACCGGTTTGCGGTTTATTTGCTTACCGCAAATTTCCTTACCTACTTGGAAGCAAATATCAAATTTATATTCAAAGTATCTGATAATCGTCCGACATATCGTCGGTTTACTTTCAAAGCCTAAGTCTTTCCTTTAGTAATTTTTGAGGGGAAAAAAAACGTTATTTTCAAAATTTCATTATTAAAAAAGATGTTTTTTAAGAGATGTTTACTTAAATGACTTGGTTTTAGCATTAAAATTGTGAAATACTCGGTTATAAGTAATTTAAAAACTTCAAAACGAATAAACGTCAATGGTAAGCTTTAGTAAACGCCTGAAGAGTATGTAACTGAACACACTCGATTAGTGCGTATGGTCTATCGAATATTGTTTTTATTTGTTATTATTTATTCTCGTAACGTTAAAATCCATTATACTCCCAAGATAAATTCGGCTCGTTCTTATTATTTATTTAAGATAAATTCGGCTTAATATTACTCATATCGGTAAACAACAATTACTGTTAAATATGTTTATAACGGGAATATGCAATTTGTTTAAATAAACAGGAAGAATAAAATTCCTATATTTCGATATATTATGTGTATATATAGATAATAATCGTCTATTTATTTTTCGTATCTTTGGCTGGTAAATAAATTCTAAAGTTTGCTAAGGGTAAAGTTGATTCCTCCGCTTCTTTTTTGCAGATATATTTGCAAATACGACGAGGAGAGAGGAAAGATAAAATTTCAAAGTATGGCAGAGCTAGGCGGAGTTTATGTTGGTCTCGGACAAGCAGCAGTGCGTTGTCGAAGTTTGGACGAGTATAACGCCGTGGACGAGGTAGACGAAATGGTAGCGACAGAACGCGAACTGGCCGAGGATGCCCAATGGAAGAAGATACAGCAGAATACATTTACGAGATGGGCCAACGAACACCTCAAGACCGTTGAGAAGCATATAGGAAATTTGGAAACGGACCTGTGCGACGGTTTGCGGCTAATAACGTTAATCGAAGTTTTATCCGGCAAACGATTACCAAAGCACAACAAGAAACCATCATTCAGGTCGCAGAAGTTGGAAAACGTCTCGGTGGCCCTCAAATTTCTCCAAGAAGACGAAGGAATACGAATAGTAAATATCGGTAAGTCCTAATATGTCCAAATTGCAATTCATACCCGATAGTTCTCGTCGAATTGGCGAATTTTTTTACACATAGAATAGAAAAAAAAAACAAACAAACAGAAACACTCATGTGCACTGAAACGAACACAATTTGTTGTTATAATTGTCTATCGATTTTCTTTTTTGGCGGGATACTGGATAGAAACAATTATTTGATACTATAATAAGTAGATATAGTGCAATTTTTTAACGACGACTAGACCGATATCAATTCCTTTTTAATAACCTTTATCTTAACTATCTTATCAACGTTTTGAAACCGACTTACAAATAGGTAAATATATACATATACATATACATCTACACTTACATATACGGTCACAAATATAACGATAACTCTGTTGATTTTACCCAATATATACATACCTATGTATATGCATCATACTTTAAACATCTGAAGACATCACTTTTATTTATGGAACAATTTGACGAATTAGTATGAATGATTCTTTCCTTTAAGGATATTATTGAAAATGTAGCATTATATGGTTTTATCTCAAAACGATAGTATTATTATTATTTAAGATTGTGTTTTTCGATAGGAGTCCCAAGTATTTTGTAAATCCTATTAACTAGCGTAATTAATTAAATGCAGTAGTTTGGCTATATTTTGGCAGAATTAACAGTTTATTTCATCCATATTGCCGCGCAGTAAAATCGCGAATCCTCGCGAAACTTCACTTTTGTCTTTCTAAATTAATTAACAATTAATTAACCTTTTGATAGTTCAATATAATCGTATATTTGATTTTCGAAAATATTTTTATAATTTTTTCGACATGTTCCAACACCAGGAAGAATAGCGGATTAAATTAGAAACCTCGTGTAGATTACCCACGTTTGTAAGCATTTATTTATTTATAATCCAATGATCCATACGATCATATCTATAATACTTTCAAATACCTTCTAACTTGCAAATAATCAATTTTGCATGTTTATGGATTTGCATTATGGACAGTATCTAGACGAAACATAAATAACGTCCATCACCACTTTTTAGGTCTTCTGGAGACTCTGCATCGGCCAATATTTTCGTCCATTCTATTTACGCCGAATAAGAGTCGAGGTTTAGAAATTTTGTCGTTTGGTGACAAGTTAATCTGAATAATGTGTATGCTTCTTGATTACGATGCAGTCCCATAATATTCTCCACCTAGGAAGATCTAAATACTCAGATAGCAACATTTTAATAAGACATTTGACTTCATTTACATCCGGTGGTTTCAAGTTTCAAGAACTCCTAAACTTCATAATCAAAAAATAATTCAAAACAAGGCGCTGCATTTGTATTTTGCCGAGCTTCTGCACCGAAATTAGTTGATTCTTCTTTGGAATATAACGTTGCCCCAGTTTCAGCTTGCAACTGATAACCGCCGAAGTTATTGACAACTCCTGCCTGAGGCAGGAATTTCATTTTCATTCACGTTATTGCCATTAGGGAGAATTAAAGATACGTCAACATCTAACAATTCAGCCGTTGTTAAAAACATAAAGGAATATACGATTTCAAATTCACTCGATTTAACAACTCTAATAGTCCCCGATACGTTATTGAAACACGCGTCTGTATTAGTGGTTAGTAACCATTAATCTGTAATCGACTAATACAAACAACGATATTATACATCAATCGTGAAAAGGTCATAATGTCAAATGTACCTCGGTTAGATATGTAGCTACTTTCAATAGAAATTGCCACCTTTTCATAACGCTAGTCATTCGAAGATAAAACAAATAGTAGCTAGATTTTCAGGAATTGCAAAAAGTACCAAGTAAGGTATGATAAGTAATATAAATAAGGAAAAATCGGTTGTTTTGCAATATCAGCTTTTGATTACGTTTTACGATACGTGATAAGAAAATTTTATTGGCTGAGGTAAGCTTTACAATTATTTTTAGAGATGATACTATTATGTATGTATGTTGAAGTTATGAAGAGTTAATATCTACTTCCACAAATTATCAATGTAGGAAGTATTAAATATGATAAAACATTGTATGATACTATGGGTATTAGAAGTGTAAAATGCATACCGTGCTAAAGTTGCAACATTCTTTTATAAATACAACTGAATCATCCATTACTGTAGCCCGCGCTCTCAACAGTAATTGCAGAATCAGCTCAACCTCTTCGTTTAAAGCGTAAAAGGTCTGACAGTAGGAAAATTGGCTTAAACAAGAGAAACTAGGAATTTTTTCCCATTTGCTTTAGCATAAAAACAAGTCATTCAAGGTTAACAATCTACTTTTATATATTTTATATATGTACATATGTAGTAGTACATAAACCGCCAAAATTCTACCAGTTTTATATGTTTACTTTTGTCTAGAGGATGATACATACTACAGTCAACAATATAGGCGTAAATAAATATAATTATTTAATTGACATGTTTATCTCGTTGCTCCGAAATAGAGGAATATATTGGTATTGATTTCTTATCGAAATTCTCTATTTACCATATTTATATTGAACATTATGAACTGACACATTTTCGAACCTTAAAAGTAGGTATTTTAATGCATTCCACTGGCAACAGGCAAGGTTACTTATGTTTCTGCATCGTCGCGTGCGAATTTATGCTTCGTCGTTTCACTTTCATAGAGAAAATTAAATATGTACATATGTATATATATGTAGTATAATTAAATATGCTTATATGTAGATGCACGAAGGTACTTGCAACTAATTTCAACAGGTACATTGTTGCAATATGAATTAGCTTAAAAGAAAAAGAAAACAATTAACGTTTTTTTTTTTTTGATTAGCATATTTTAATCTTTAAGGAAGTTGATAAGAGTTACTATGCCAACATCCTGAAACTATTTTTATCTAGACCACAATAAATGGCTAGGTAATAGGGGCTATTGATGAAATTCGAACTACCCATAGTTCATAATTCTAGTAAACAACCGCCTAATTGAGATTATAAATTTCTTCTTTCTGTAATAGGAAGTTCATCTATTAAATAAATATAACAACCACCTCGTCATAAAGTCAGTTATGTGACCTCACTACCATCGAATAGAAAGCGTTCGATTTTCGGTAAATTACTACCAAGTTGAACTGTACAATCCTACGAGATAAAGGTAAAAAAGGTGTTAGTACTATTTATGTCTTTCTATAAAGCGATCACTGTAATACAGTAATAAAGTAAAATAATTATTCAAGTTGAAAATTTAAAATTCGATTTCGAATTATCAGATTTCTAAGTTGGAGAAATTCGAATTTAAAAATTAAAAAACGTTGAAATTCGACGGCAGATTTTTTTAAAGAATGATTAAGTCAATATGGACCTCAGAAACGATATTCAAATATACGCGAACGAAACGACAACGATATCGCAGACGAGATACTTTACACAAGGTAGAATACGTTCCTCGACAATGACGTCATGTTTTCTTCTAAAAGCAAAAGCGTATTCTCCTCTAAAAAGTCACCTTTTACGAACGGGCACCGCACCGCGACATGCCCGATTTATTTCCTTAGTAACATTATCACCTGTTAGAGGCAAGCTTTCGTTAGTGATGTCTGAGTCAATGCTGGTACGTTGAAATATGATGTCACCGATACTTAATAACGACTAATGACTAATGACGATAACTTTTTTCTCTAGTATTGAAAGTAATTTAATAACATTGTCTATATCTTGGTTCACCAAAATTACCGAGGCAGCAGTCAGGTTAAATGTTTTTAGAAAAAGTATGACAAGGTCGCTTACATCATCATATTGAATAATAAGTAAACCTTATACAGTAAATAATTTATGTGCATGTGCAACAACGGTACGCCTAAATTTTAATCTACAGCAATATCTGAAACTTTAGATCTGTCTCTTCGGTTTATCTAGCGTAATAAAACGAACTAATGAAACAAGTTATTGCCCTTTTTTAAATTAACTCTAATAAAAATGACCGACGTGTGACGTGTAGCACTTAAAATGCGCTCGTCGGTCATCATATCGTACTCCTAAATATGCGACGAATACAAAGAAACAGCAGCTAGAGTAAACGAATAAAGAAAAAAAATCTTCAGATGGTAAAAATACGTATTGGATGATGCACAATAAGTAACTAGGTCTTTTGGACTGAGACGTTGCAACGAAAGGTTTGGTAGGCGTGAAGAGTTTATACATACATAGATATGTAGTACGTATATGTATATATATATATATGTATCTATATACCAGTTTATCCATATAGAGAAAACCGGCTTTCTAGGTGCACGTCGTCTCGCAAGTTATTTAAAAAAGTTACCTCGCTGTTATGCAATATTCTTCGAAACGAAGCTTGGTGTAATCGCGTATAAAAAAATTCATATGTACACGTACAATTCCTGTTTTAAATACAGCAACTTATGCCTAAAATTTTCGAATTTTACCCTTTCGTAGATTCCACGCATATAGTTGATTGCAAATTAAAACTAATATTAGGATTAATATGGACCCTTATATTGCATTATTCTATATCTTTACCAATGTGGGAAGGAGAAGACGATTCAAGTTCCGGAGGGCAAGGTCCGACGCCTAAACAAAGGTAAAAGCTTAAAACGAACGCGTCCGTTGGTTCGTCGCATTCGGACCAATTATCAATCCTCTTTGTTTTCTAGACTAATGAATTGGATACAAAGCAAGGTGTCCGATTTACCGATTACGAATTTCACCACGGATTGGAACAGCGGTAAAGCTGTTGGTGCTTTGGTAGATGCTGTAGCTCCAGGTTTATGTCCAGACTGGCAAGTACGTATGCATCTATCGATTTGTTTGCTGTGCAATTTACAGAAAAAGTTGTCACCAAAACTGATTTAATAGGGTAGCACCGCCTACTATGTGATGCATTAAATCAGATATGGTTGTCAACGGGTGTCTATTTATGATATGATACGATAATCTAATTGGGCCATTGTTTTGTTTAGGATTGGGATGCTAAAGACTCGGTCCAAAATGCTTCCGAAGCGATGGGTTTGGCAGACGATTGGTTGAATATACCCCAGTTAATAACTCCAGAAGAAATAGTGAACCCAAACATCGACGAACAATCAATGATGACCTATTTATCGCAGTATCCAAATGCCAAATTGAAACAAGGCGCGCCTTTACGACCAAGAACGAATCCTAATAGGTAAATCCATGTGCATACTTCCGTTTTGTTTCTACATCGAATCATCAAAATATTGCCCTAAATGTCTGTCGAACGAAAGAACGACGAGAGATTAATATGGCGAGATGCATGCAGAATATTATTAATTTTATTAATTAATACGTTTGATCGTTTAACTCCTTATTTAAACGTCATTATGGTAGCTTGTTAAAATTAAACTAACCCCATACGTGAATGAACGAAGGACAGATCTCGTACGCTACGTACGCTGCGTTTCAATTGTTTCCGCTAGAATGCCTTCGGACAACTAAAAAAGAAACAAGAATTCTCAATCCTTAAATTCGAATAGAACAAGTGTAATTATTTTGAGCAAATGCATTAAACGTACGTACAGGTCTCCCTTTTATATTTTAGCCAATGTGTAAAGTTCGTCGTCATAAAATTTTGTAATTTGATTTACTAAAGCAGTAGTAGCGAACTGCTTTGACAGAATATTTTAGTTATTGGACAATTTGTTGTCTGGAAATCGACTTGTGTTTTTTCTAAAACGCTAGCCTTTGTCATCTGACCAAGATTTTCGATTTAAGAAAGTAATACGTATCGCGATTTCAAACGTTCAACGCTTCTTGAATTGTTTTAACCAATCACTTTCGTAATTTAAATTTGTAGAAGTGATATTAATGATAATTATGCCGGGCACAATCGGTCTTCCCAACAGAATCGGATCAGTCGCATGGAGGCCGCGGATTAGAAATACTGTATCTGTGACTCACAGCCGACGGAAGCGATATTTTGAAATCAATACACCAGTCTAAGAAATAAATGCCGACGCGATTTATTGCCATTATTAGTTTTTCTTATTTGAAAACGGCATTTGTTATAATAACCGCAAAAAGTAAACAAAGTAGTTTCTTCAAAAATCTGCTGTACCACCGTAACAATAAATAATAATATAATAAATAAACGTAACTTCTTAACGGCGATGAAAAAATGTTCTTATATGTATTTCGAGAAAGACCGTTCAACATCTATGGAAGTAACACAGGCATAATAAAAATAATCCTTAGAGTTAGCTAATGAATTTGCAGATGCACCGCCACACATCTGTCTTCATCTCGTGTAATCGGAATTTTTCTTTAAAACACTGTCGAACTTTGTCGTAACGCGACCGTTTTTTGCGTCGTTTATACCGTGTAGCAATGTATTAACTTCGTCCACGATATGCATTAATTCTACCAACGACAACCTAGTATTTTGCAATTTTTTTATTGCATCTAGTAATCGTTTATAATTGTTGCTAGTACTTTTTAAATCTGTTTCAACACAAGTATCGAGAAGTCCTTTCTGACCCTCCTCAATTGCCGTAGCTTCGTCAGGGTCGAATTGTAAAATCACAGATTTTACTTCTTGTGTTGAAAATGTTCAAAATAATAAAAAGCCGCTTGCAACCATGTTCCCCAACGCGTAAGAATCGGTGGCGGTTCGCGAATACCCGGACAAAGCCTGTGAAATGCTCAAATCCATTTAGGAAATTTGAGAAACACTTTTTTGTATTTGCTATTAATGTATCCACCTCCCGGTAACGTTCTTGAATAGTTTGTGCCACAAGATGTAAAGCATGAACTTTACACGTGACATGTAAAAGTCAACAGTTAGTTGACTGGTTGACACTTGAAATTGTTGTAACGTATCGAGCACTACGCCCGTAATTACACTTTTTTTTTAGTCTTTTACTAGCTAATAAGATTGCAAATTTCGGTTTAACAGCATTCAGTACTTAGTACTCGTACTATAAAATCGAAGCGAAACGGTAGACCAGACCACCAACAATAAACATCAAAAGTAAATCCAACTTAAATTGAGTTTTGTACTGTACACTATTCATTTCTTTTACGGTCGCCTTTGTTCCAGTACATTAAAGGTATTTTGCGCTACACAACTCTACACAATACTTTAGTTCCATTATAGTTCAAATACGGAAATCCACTGACAAACTTACGTACATATATTTATCTCTATAATTACGTCTAACGCTGCGAAGGGTCGATGAGAAACTGTTACGATAAATCAATAATCAATAATCATTCGCTGAGGTAACCCGTGCCGATTCGTTCGCGTACGTCGCGCGCTATTATAATAAGGCTATTGGCTAAAATATAAAACATAAGTACATATCTAGATATGTAAATTAGACCGAGGTGATACCTGACAGACATTTATCGCAGAACAAAATGCATTAACGTTTGATTATTTGACTTGGCATATAAGAAACATGTATGTACAATGCATAGGTTTTAGAAATGTAGAGCGTAGAATTTGTTCGTAATCGATTTTACAGATACTCTAATAATTTTATTTCTTGCATTCAGTATACCGCCGCCTAGGTAAGTTTTAGAAAAGATGTAAGGGCAGCACTAATATCGTTTTAGAATTCCGTACAATTGTGTATTTCTCAATTTCCGTTTCCGTTTCCGTTTTTGAAAACTAACGTTTAGTGTGTTTGTTTAAAAGTACACGCAGTAGTCTTGATTTTATCAAAGAATGCATGCGATAAGAGCCTAACAAACTGTCTACTAATAGGTAATAACTACTATTCGAGCTGAGCAATCATGTTGTTCGATGGATAGGCTAGATATTTCTTGCGTTTTGCATGAATTATATTTGAAATTTACATTTAGTACATATGCACGTATTACGTTGTTAACCGTTTTAGAGTACGAGTATACGGCCCTGGAATCGAACCAACAGGACCAATTGCAGGTGCTCCCGCTAACTTCACAGTAGAAACGTTCTCGGCCGGCCGAGGGCAAGTCGACGTCTTCGTAGAGAATCCCAAAGGCCAACGGGAACCGGTCGAAGCTAGATTCAATAATGATCGAAATTTGACGTACTCGATTGCTTACACGCCAAAAATGGAAGGTCCCCATAAAGTTACCGTCAAATTTTCCGGAAGGGAAGTTCCCAAAAGTCCGTATACCGTTCAGGTACGTTCTACGTTAATTTTCCGGTTCCAACTTGCTCGTCTACTCCTTTATCCTTTCTAATAGGTAGAAGGACATGCTGGTGATCCTTCCAAGGTGACGGCCTCCGGTCCCGGCTTACAACCAGATGGTGTTTGTATTAATAGACCAACGTACTTTGATATCTTCACGAAAGGTAGTGAAAATGTTTCAGCGATTTCTTTACCGTTTCCTAATCCGTTTGTTTAAGACGCCGGTAAAGGCGTACCGGAGGTAATAATACTCGATCCAGCAGCTAATAAGCATAGCGTTCCCGTTACGGTTAGGCAGACCTCCCCTGATATTTGGCGCTGTGAGTACGTCTCGGCTACGGTCGGATTACATTCCGTTAATATTTTCTTCGCCGGTCAATCCATTCCAAACAGTCCCTTCGGAGTCAGAATATCTCCAGGTAAGCGTAAAACTCGTGTTTGCACTTAAATCGATTCCATTGATTAAATCTCGAATAGTTTCCGATCCTAAAAAGGTAAGAGCTAGCGGCAGAGGCCTGCAACCGGCCGGTGTAAGGGTGAAAGATGATGCAGACTTCAAGATACATACGGAAGGAGCCGGCGAAGGCCAGCCGGACGTGCAAATTATAGGACCCGGCGGGGCGAAGATTCCATGTAAATTACAAAAGGTACGCGAAAACTATAGGAAATACACGATTGATCACATATTCTGTCGAATTAGATCGATGCTACGACTTACTACGCTGTTTATACTCCGACGAAAGAAGGTAGGCATGTAGTTATGGTTACGTTCGCCGGACAAGAGATTCACAAATCGCCGTTCGAAATAAACGTGGGCGCTTATAAGGAAACGCAAATTAGAGCTTATGGTCCCGGATTACTAGGCGGTGTCGTTAATTATCCGGCACTATTCACGGTAGAAACGAATGGAGAGACTGGAGCATTAGGTACGTATTGATGGCGATGCGTATAGCATGCCACCACTGCATCAAGAGAATAATTTTCTTGCAAAAATCATTCTCTATTCAAGAAAATATTTTTTATTTCGGGACTATTTCGTGAAATTTTATTCGGATTAAATAAATATTTTCTTAGGGTTAGAAAATCAAGAAAATCCAAGACAGAAAAATGTTTCTTCCAAGTAAACCATTTAGTTTTAAGTTAAGAAAATATTCATATTAAAGGTAGGAATGAGAAAATGGTGCAAATCTCACAAAGTTCTATTGAGGAACTAGGTGACCAGTTTCGTATTCAAAAAACACATCATCAGGCTAACTACAAGGATATCCAATAAAAGAAAAATTACAATGATAAAAAAAAACCTAAAAAAGTTAATAATTAAAATTAGGAGCAAGTGAATGAGCTAATGAAAGTTTATATATATATATATATATATATATATATATATATATATATATATATATATAGAGCGGGCCAAATTGCACTATCCAACAGAATCGGAATCAGGCGCAACGGCCGCTTATTGTAAATAGCGTATATGTGAGTCACAGCAGATATGTGATATTTCGAAATTAATACACAAAAGTAAAAAAATAAAAGCTGACGCAATAATAATGTTTAGTAATTAGAGCGGATATATATATATATATATATATATATATATATATATATATATATATATATATATATATATATATATGTACACGCTGAGGTGTTTTTATTTTCATTATGATTTTTTATTTGATTGTAAAACGTATGCGTTGTAAATGGGATGTAATAAGGAAATAACTGAGAAACTGAACGCTTTTTTTATTCTGTTGTACTTAATAATGTAACTGTAAATAGAGATATAATAATAAATTCTATCCTTCTTAATAATGCGGATAGGCTTGTTTAAAAAGTTGCACCATCAGATAAGTTTCCACATTTGCCTCGGTGAAGGATGTTCGCCGAGACGAAAAAATGTTCTTATATTTCGAAAACGACCGTTCCACGTCTATCGAAGTAAGACAGGCGTAATTAAAATAATCTTTAGACTTAGTCAAGGAATCTGCAGATGCCCCATCGCACATTTGTCTTAATCTCGTGTAGTCCGGATTCTTTTTTAAAACACTATCGAACTTAGCTAAAACTCGTCCACTTGTTGCATCGTTTATACTGTGTAACAATGTACTAACTTCGTCCACGACTTGCACTGATTCTACCAACGACAATCCAGAATTTTGCAAATTTTCTATCGCGTCTACTAACCCTTTGTAATTGTTGCTAATATTCTTTAGATGTGTTTCAACAGAAATATCGAGAAATCCCTTCTGGCTCATCCTAATAGCTCTAGCTTCGGCAGGGACGAATTGCAAAATAACGGATTTGACTTCTTGAAAATGTTCATTATAATAAAAAGCGGCTTTTAACCACGTTCCCCAACGCGTAAGAATGGGCTGTGGTGGTTCTCGAATACCAGGGCATAACCTGTGGAATGCCCTAGTCCTCTTAGGACTTTTGAGAAACACTTCTTTTGTGTTTGCTATTAATGCATCCACCTCCGGGTAACACTCTCGAATAGTTTGTGCCACAAGATGTAAAGCATGGACTTTACACGTAACATGTAAAAGTCCTTCACACTTTTCTTTAAGGGAACGGCCTACACTACACATTGTTGCTGCACCATCGCTCATGAACAACAACAGTTGACTGGTTGACACTTGAAATTTTTGTAACGTTTCGAGAACTACGGCCGTAATTGCTTTACTAGTACACTGTTTTAATCGTCTGCTGGCTAATAGAATTGCAAAATTTGGTTTAATAGGATCTAATACGCGCACTATTATATTCAAAATAGAATTTTTTTTGCAATCTGTCGTCTCATCAAGACATAGCCACAGCTGTTTATCTTTTAATTCGGCTTTAATTCGATTTTCAATGTCCTCACGTATTCGTGGAATATCTCTCCGTAACGCTGCCCGAGATGGTAGTATCCACTCGGTATTGTATGTACCCCAGAATTTTCGAAATGCTTTTTTATCAAGTATACGAAGTGGTAGACCACATACCATAAACGTTAAAAGCAATTCTAATTGAAATTGACGTTGTTGTGACACACCATTTCTTTTATTTCTGTGGTGTGCGCTATTTATATGTCTTTCACAATCACGTTTGCTCCAGCACAGTAGTTTCTTTTTACAAACTTTACAGAAAATTGTACTCCCATTGTAGTGTAAATCCACAAATTCACTAAGAAATTTATTAACTTTCGTAGGTAATGGCCGTTTATTTTTAATAGTTACGTTAGACAAAATCACTAAAGCGAGCACACCGACGTTTGTTTCTAGTATGCCACGAAGTGGTGCAAACGTAACATCTGCAGACTCGTCATTTGTTGATGAATAGAGCGCGTCATCCGTAAATGAATAAGCGCGCTGTTAGTTCGTAGCCGTCGATGAATGAACTTTTTTTTTGTAGTGGCCCACTATGAACAACGCCCTATTTATCAACGAACACCCAAACTGCAGGTGTATATTTGCGCGTCTTCACGACGTAATAGACAGTGGTTTTGGTCCTCGTCCTAATAATTACATATTTAAATTACCTATGTTTACATACATATATGCGCCCGGCAGCCTGATTGCGAACCTGGCGCGTGGCGCTCTTGGCCCGCTCTATATATATATACATATTACAGTATAACTAAATTATTTCTTTAATAATATAATTAGATGGGGATTATTTTTATGTAGTTTAATAATTAACGAGTTAATATTTAAGTTTATTTATCCCTTTATTATTATTATTATTTATTATATATATAAAAAAAACTATAGTAAAATTAGTACACGTGGTAAATAGTAATAAAAAGAAAAGAAAATATTACGTTAACCGGTATCTTTTGAAAATGTGTATGAAACTTTATACGTTAAAGGTTATATGATCCTATGGGTAAGTATGGTATCTGTATTCCGGTTTCTATCGCTATCATCTACGATGGTGTGACTATATTTCTTGGGAGCAGGTAGCGCCAGGAAACATTCCAGCGCCGGTTTTGAAAATTCGTAGCATAAACTGAGAGATGAACAATAATGTGGGCAGAGGCAAAAACCGTTAGTGCTTTTTTCTTCTCATATTGCTTTTGCCGGTAGTTATTCCATCAATAACCATGAACTATTTTATTAGCATTATCGTGGTTATTATGTGCGAATATGTCGTACATTTTTAAACAAAGTAAGTGCAATTAATAATGTGCATATAAATAATATGCGTTTCAAGAATTAAAAAGCAAAAAATGCTTTACTTAAAAAAAACAATCTATCGATTTATGAACAATACCGAAACGCCTTTTGGAATTAAGAAAACTATTTACTATCCCTAAGAAAATATTGTTTAGTGTTTTAACGGCCATTTACTTGTGTACTAAGAAGCGCCTTATTCAAATTTTCTGCGAGATTTTCTTGAATCAAGTTAACAAATGTCTTAAACAAAGAAATACAATTATTTCATTACAAGTATATACTTCTCTTAAGAGGAGAAAGAAACGCTAAGAAAATGTTTCTTTTGATTTAAAACTGTTTAAGACAGCTTTGATACAAGTCGACGTTTCTCTGCGTGCATTTGCTTCTAAAGAAAAATTGTATCTATCTACAAATACTTGATAACATTATTTGTGAATATATTAACCTAACTAAATTGCGCATGGAAATTCACACCTAATTACACTTATTACCTAAATAATTTTGGGTGAGATATGTGGATGATATTTTGGCGGTTGTTCCAAAATATTTTGATATCGATGGTTTCCTCTCTTTCATTAACAATCAGTATGCTTATTTAACGTTTACTCGTGAACTTGAAAATAATCAATCCCCCCTCTATTTAGATAGATTTGTCAATCTCAATTAAAAATAACCGTTTTATTTAAGAAAAGCTCACGTACCGATAATTACATCCACAGCGCTCCACACCTTTCATGAATATAGAGAAACATTTTTTTACTTTCTGGCGAATACACTTTTAAACGTCCCACTTACAAAAGAAAAGTATGATGAGGAATTAGAGGATACAAAATACCGGAAAAGAATGGCTTTAACTACAATACTATAAATTTTAATTACATTATTGATATTAATAATAAATTCGATTTCCTTTAGGCTTTAGCATACAAGGTCCTTCGCAGGCTAAAATCGAATGTCACGATAACGGCGATGGTTCGGCTGACGTGAAATATTATCCAACAGCGCCCGGTGAATATGCGGTCCACATACTTTGCGACAACGAAGACATTCCCAAGAGTCCGTATATTGCTCAAATCTTACCGAATACAGATTACTACCCTGACAAGGTACAAGTTTACGGGCAAGGTATCGAACCGAGCGGAATTCAGAAAGGATCGCCGGCAAAATTCATCGTAGATACAAGAAAAGCTGGTTCCGCGCCATTAGACGTTAAAATAATCGACTCGAATTTGAATGGTATCGAATGTAAACTTAATCAAAGACCCGATGGAACGATCGAAGGCGTATACACGCCGAAGGCCGGAAATAAGCACACGATTCAAGTTAATTACGGAGGTGTAGCTACGAAGAATTCGCCTTATAGGGTGCACGTTTCTGAACCGTTAGACGTTTCGAAGGTACAAGTTTTTGGACCTGGTTTAAAAGATGGCGTCAAAGCAAATATTCCGCATCATTTCAACATTGATACTAGGTGTGTAGGGGGGCCAAAATCCCATAAGATTTAACATAGGGGTCTAAAAAAACTGTCGGTCTGACTTGTCCTACCTGCCGGACAGCGCAGGCAGGTTAGACAAGTCACGTGACGTACCTGAGGGGAGAGTGGTGTAGATAAAAAGTAATTTTGGAGCTCTACGTTAAATCTTAGGGGATTTTATTGGACCCGAACCGACATAGGTATACTACACTTATATAATGCGATTTCTTAAATCAACGAAATTTTCAGGGAAGCTGGAGCTGCTGATCTGGAAGTTATATTGAGAAATGAAGATACTAAGCAGTTAGTTCCTATTAACGTAACCGATAACGAAGACGGTACGTATACGGTCGACTACGAAACATCCCAACCAGGCAAGCATTCCTGCACTTTAAGATATGGCGGCCTAAAAGTCCCTAGCACGCCGATAGTTTTTAAAATTACACCTAATGTCGACGTTTCTAAGATAAAAGTTGACGGTTTAGAACCAAGTAAGTAAAACACATATATGTACCTATCTATTCAAATATTCAATGTTTCTCTCTATATCGCTATCACTACTGCGACTTGAATGCTGTATACTATTCTATATCTAGCTGCTCCGGTAAATAGTTTACAACAGTTTAGAGTAATAACTCAAGATGCAGGAAAAGCTGAATTTGCTATATCTATAACGAGCCCATCCGGAAGCAAAGTGAAGGCTCACGTCATTCCAACGCATGAAGGTTATTTAGTAAACTTCACGCCGACTCAGTTGGGGGAATACCTGTTGGGTATATCTTTTGGAGGGGAGCCCATATCGCGAAAACCCTTCAAACTAACATGTTTAACGGGTAGCGATCCGTTAAAAGTAAAAGCATCGGGACCCGGATTGCACAGAGGTATCGTCAATAGACCAGCGGAGTTTATGATAGATACCAGAGGCGCCGGTCAAGGTGGATTGGGTGTAACGGTCGAAGGACCCTGCGAAGCGGCTATAAATTGTAGAGATAATGGCGATGGCACGTGTTCCGTAGCATATTTGCCGACTGAAATAGGTGATTATGGAATAAATATAACGTTTAACGATCAACATATACCTGGTAGTCCTTTTCAAGCGATTATCGTCCCTGAAGTTGATATGAATAAGATTAAAGTATCAGGCAGTGGAATACAATTACATGGTAAAATAATGGTGTGCATTGCATTTTCGAATGCGTTTTTATCTTCCACGTTTGGAAGTATCTAAGTACTAATAATAGAGATAGGGCCGCTTTGGCGGATCGTCGTGAAACATTAACATTATTACACTTGTTGTTATTGTGGTTGTTTTCTGATATTGATTGCTTGCTTTCGTTTTTTTTTGTCTTGATCGTATTTGTTGTTGTTGTATATCGTCGGCTTCGTTCTAAAACCTCCTAGGTCCATTAATTAGTTAACTCTCAACCTCCGGAATCCCACATGTTTTAAAAACGTAAACCAAAACCTCTTATGTCTGGTTTCTAGCGTACCCAGCGGAAGTGCTCTTAGTAAATTAGCAGTATTCAAGGTTTCAATTCAATCTGAAGTGCCGATAAGAACCATAGGAAGGGTAGTAGAATCTACTTTTCTCATTTTTAGCCTCTAACTACAGAACAGAATCTATTACTGACTTGTTCTGGAAAAAAAAAAAAGGAAATAGAAACCGTGAAAACCCCGAGACATTGGGCCTCTTTATAAGGTGCAAGTTCCCATTACACAGTCAAAGTACGATCATCTTCAACAGTTAAAAGCTCTTATCCCTACGTGCAGTCCCTGGTCATCGAATTAGGATCACTTAAACATATGATTTTGGGGTAAAATTTAAAAAAAAAAACAGTTGGTAATGTTGGCAATATTATTTTTTAATTACATACAACATGCAAGTAAGTATAATATGAACATATATTCGCTAATATTTTCTTATTCCTGCTCTGTGTTTTATTATCTCCTCAATCCTTTTTGCCAATGCAGCTTTTTATTGTTTTTTAAATTTCGTCGCTATTATGCCATACACACCTTCGATATGTTAATGTAATTCTTCCTTTGTAGTTGAGTTTCGTGTACTTACGATATTTTTCAAGGCATTCCGCACATTTTCAATTGGATTTATGTCTGGTAAATTTCCTGGCCAAGGTAACATATGCAGATTTTTAGATTCAAGGTATCACAATACACTTTCCGCCCCATTATGATAATAATTGACCGCGAAAATAGACGCACACAAATAAAATTAAAACTCTTTAAAACGTAATTGAAAATGTGCGGTATGTCTTTAAAAACATCGTAACTACGCGAAACTCAATTACAAAGGAAGAATTACAACAACATATTGAAGACGAAATTTAAAAAATAATAAAAAGCTGCATTGATAGTATGCCAAAAAGGATTAAGGAAATAATAAAACACAGAGGAGGAACAAGTAAATACTAGTAAATATATATTCAAATTATACTTATTTGCATGTTATATGTAATTAAATAATAGTATTGCCAACATTACCAACTGTTCTTTAAATTTTACCCAATAATCATATTTTATGAAACACTCTCTAAATTTTTTTCAATATTTCTATATTATTTTGTATTCTTTTCAAGTTTGCAATAAAATCAAAACCACCAAAGTTTTTGAGTATTTTAGAATTTTAATGCTGAGACCCCCTAAATCCGGTAAAGAATTTTAATTTTCAATAATCTTGTCGATAGTAGTAGGGATCTCATTCTAATTAAACATCTCAAAAAAAAACATCTTTTTTGACGGTGACCGTGAAATTCTGAAAAATAACGTTTTTTTGCCTCCTAAAAAATTATTAAAAAATGACGTAGGAGGTTTTGGAAGTAAGCCGACGATACAGTTGTTTGGTTTGTTAACATACTCTAAATCCTATTCGCCAAATCGCTAAATCCGACTCGTTTTTAGGCGTCTTCATCGATTCACCAACCGATTTCTTCGTTGATACTCGAGGCTTACCTAGCACTGGAGATGTAACCTGTACTATTACGAACCCATCCGGCGAACAGATAGAGAAACTCGTCACACCGTTAACCGATGGTACTTATAAAGTGACGTATACGCCGTTTGAAGAAGGCAGGCACACCATCGACATCTTCTACGATAACATTCCCGTACCTGGTTCGCCCTTTACTGTCAATGTTAGAAGGGAATGCGATGCTAAAAAGGTTAGAGCTTATGGAGCCGGCTTAGAGCACGGTCTAGTTAACAAGGCGAACGTATTTACGGTCGAAACGAAAGGAGCTGGCGTCGGAGGGTTAGGATTGGCAATAGAAGGGCCGTCGGAAGCTAAAATGACCTGCAAAGATAACAGAGATGGTTCCTGTTCGGTTGAATACGTACCTACGGAGCCTGGCGAGTATGACGTTTCTATTAAATTCGCCGACAATCATATACCGGGATCGCCGTTTAAGGTATGTACGTACGTTCGAGGAAGTATAGGGTTATTCAAAGTTTCCAGTTCGAAATTGTCGTAACTTCGCTAAATTTTTTGCCCTTGCAAGAATAGAGACATCAAAGAATGATGTTGAATCGTTGTAGAACTAAGTGAAGCCGTTTTAACAAGCACTGATTGTAGATTGATGTCAATACTCAAAACCGCAATGTGACACTATTTTTGAAATTAGAAAAAAAGGCAACTACACCGGGCGTCGCAGATTCAATGTTACAAGCGATATTTTCGTTATTAGTAAAGATCGAAGATCGAGCAAGGTGTCGAAAATGGTTTGTAGAATCCCAAAAGATATACTTTTTTAAATATACTCTAAGCGTCACAAGAACGCCCTGTAATTAATATTCAAGTAATCCTACTGGGAAATTCAGGTAGAATAGGCCGACGGCGGTCCTTTGCTTTACTACGCATTTTCGACGGTACCTTGCTCGATCTTATATCTCCACAAATAAGGAAGATATCGCTTGTAACACTCCAAAATGGGAACTTACTTTTGAATAAGCCTATGAGTAAATATGTAATAGTAGGGTTACTTTCAGGTACAAGTCGATCATGATGTTGATATCAATTCAGTTAAAGCTTACGGACCCGGGTTGGATCCCAGCAAGTGCCGTGCAGGTATACCGACGATATTCGTTATTGACGCCTCTAAGTCTGTCCGTGCTCCGGTTGCCGTCAGTATAAAGTCGGATCAAGTACCCTTACCAGAAAAACCTAAGATCCGCGATAACGGCGATGGTACTTACGAAGTCTCTTATATACCGCCGAAGGAAGGTTCGCATTTAGAAACGCAGATCACCTATAATGGAAAGGACATTCCCAACAGCCCATTCGGAATAAAAGTTCGACCTGTGGCGGAACCGGAGAAGGTGAAACTCAGCGGTCCTAGTATTACGGAGAAGGGTGTACCGGCTTCGCTTCCGACCACCGTTAAGATCGATACGAACGATGCCGGATATGGCGATTTGGAAGTTAAAGTGGTCGGTCCGGATGGTACTCCAAGGGCTGTAGAGGTTGCAGATAACGGGGATGGCACTTTCAACGCAACCTACGTACCAGACGATTGTGGAAGGTATAAATTGTATGTTAAATATGCAGGCAAAGACGTGACGAAAGAACCAATAATGACGCAAGCGTACGCTACCGGAAACGTAAGACTTTTTCGTATAATCCTGTGGTTTTCTTTATTATTATTAATATTATTATTATTTGCTTTTATCGTTTCAGGCGGAGAAATGTAAGATTACGGACGGGATTCAGCGTAGCCTAAATAGCGGAGAAGAATACAGCATCACCGTGGATACGGAGAATGCTGGCTATGGAGCAGTCACATGTAGAATCAGATCCACATCCGGAAGGTACGGGCTATACGGGTATACGTAAAGCATATTATTCACATAATTACAATTAATTCATAGCGATCTGGATATAAATATCGTCGATAATGGGGATGGCACCTTCAGCATCTACTACAACGTTAAAGATGCGGGAGAATACACACTTAGTGTGAAATTCGGGGGGCAGACGGTTCCCGAAGGATTCTATACTTTCACAGTAAGTTGTAACAATACAGGGATTTTAAATTATGTGTATATAATTAGCGCGATTCGGCTGTATATTTCGGAAAATCCGAAAATATCTCCAGCACGAAAATCGCGTATATGATCTTAACGAATTGTAAACATATCCGTTTGCAATTCAAGTGCTAGTTTATTTTTAGTCACATATCGAAATTTATGAGCTCGTGCCTCATATACGGACGTTAATGTAATATGATCCAAATAGGAATGGAGATTTTGATATCGCTTTAGTTAAAACTCGAATAAAATGTTGGATGCGCTTGCGGATTCTAATCGGAAATAAATACCTGCCTATACAAGGTGTACCGGTGTCCTAGATTTTGTTGCATAGCTAATAATATGATGGTCATTTGAATAGGTAGATTATTTTTTTGGAAAGAAAATATAGGGTAGGAAACAGTCTAAAAAAATGTTCAGCCGAGGTGTGTTTGTTGTATCCCAATGAAATAAATAGTTTGATAATATTCATTGTTTGAAAGAAACGGTAAATAAGTAAATGGCACATGGTTATAAAGCGGAAAACAAGGAAAATATGGCACTTTCGTACCACCCTCTATTAATATCACAAAATGCACTTGGAAAGCACGTTTCCTATCCTAGAATTGCTTCCCAAAAAAGAATCTTCTATCTATTCAAATAACCATCATATTCGCTATTCACCTATGAAACGAAAGAAGAAACCTACTATTAATAATACGAGAGGCCGCAGTTAATCCAGGTGAAACTAATTTCGGAGCGAGATCGGGAACTGCGGTTGCTGTGGGAAATTTTTTAACGATTAATCTCTATTTATCTGTTTATACATTATCATCTTCCGAATGCAAATCCGAATCTGTGACACCTGCACGTGTAATGTGCGCTTGTAGATTTTTAAATAGGTTGGCTCGAATTTATTGACGGAGCGCCAAAATCTTGACCTGTTAGAAAAAAGAAAAAAAAAAGAATGATCAAGTTCAAGACTAAAAAAAAAAAACTGGAAATTCGGAACTATTATCAAACGCTATGTTTTACTAGTTTTATATATAATAATCTATTTATTGCTACTGATATAGTTTGCACGTACATCATAATATATACATAAAATCCTGCTTTATTTAATTCATTGGCATGTCTAGATCCCATATGATTAAAATTCTAAAAGTTTCTGATGAAAATGTCTTCTTAAATATCATTGTCCAATTCATAAATGTACAGAGAAGGTAAAGGAAGAATATCCATATACTTAATTATGGGTTTTTGACAGCATACCTCAATCTACTATTAACGATCGTCGACGTCCTCCGATAAGCAATTCTTGAATGAGTAAATATGCAATTTTGTTGTTTAATAAAAACGAATTATAATTATATTTCGGTAAATCTATTACATAAATTAAGAAAAAAGTTGAACTGAGGATTGATACTGTCATAGCAGATGAAATAATCTCCGTTTCAATTCCACGAACATTTATATATTGCTTCTAGTTCGTGAGGTAGGAAGCAAGATATGTTTTATAGTGGTAAACAGTTTTACTTGCTTAATCCCGAGAACCCTTTCTCCATTCTTCTATATTTTCATTTGTTCTGCTGCTTTTCTCACTTCTTGGTTTCCTCATTTTGTTTTTCCTATTGCTTTTGCCTCATAAACTTTTCTAACTAATCTGTTTTCATTCATTCTTAGAATGCGTCCCAACCATCTAAGTTGTCCTTGTTATATTTCAGATTTTCCTTGTTTTATTTTCTATTTTTCGTAAGAATCTCATTTCTGTAGCGTTTATTTTTTCTTTTTGTTTGCTGGTGGTGGTCCATGTCTCGCATCCGAAGGGGTTAGCGTTGGTTTAACTATCTTCTCTAAAACATTCGTTTCAGCTATTTTTGAGAAAGTTTGTTTTTAGGGTATTGCAGAGTCTTCCAGTTGTTGATATTCGTTGGTTTATATCGTCTTCCATATTTTCTTTGTTATTTATTGTCGTTCCCAGATATGCGAATTCTTCTATTTGTTCAATTTTTTCTCCTCTAATCCTTATATCAGTTTCGTAGTCTTTTCCCATTACCATGACCTTTGTTTTTTCTATACTTATTTTCATGTGTATCGTCTCTAGCTGTTCGTTAATTACGTTGACGTTGTGTTGTAGATTGGAAAGATCCAAGTCTCCAAATATGATTATATCATCGGCGCAGTATAACTCTGCGATACTGACTGTTTGTAATCTCCGAAGACCGACCGTGTATTTCTTTGTAAATGATTTGGTTTGTTTGTTGTATCGGGCTTAAAATGTATCCCAGACCAGCGGTGCTTAAAAACAATCAGATTTTTCGTTTCCTTTTCGAAAGTTAAACACTTTTAACAAGTCGTGAAAAATGCCAAGGATCTTTCACATATACTTAGACAATGCTTTTAATAAATTCATATAAAGCAATTTGCATAGTAATTCGAAGGAATAAAATCATATTTCAATAGATATTTCAACAAACGGTTGTTTTAAAGCCTTTTCAAATATTTTTGAGGACGATGACAATATGTTATAATTGGCGTTTCCTTCCCTGGATATTCACCCTGTTATAAGTAGTTGTTTATAATTGAAGCATACTTCTTAATAATTATATTAATTATTTATTTTATAGCAATACTAAGTAATAATGAGAAATTAATTACACCTAACGCGTAAAGGAACCCCTAAAGGTAATTCTGTGTCCGGAACTATGTATGAAGATCTGGCTAAATTTATAATTAGAATTTTGAGAGAGGCATTTGAAAATACGATAGGGACATGTATGTATGTATGTACATACATACATACGTGCATGGCTTAAGATAGTGTCTTGACAATATTTCTAACATCAGACATCCGCCTTCCAAATATAAAGGATTTTTATTGCCATTTTATCCCGAAAACAATCGAATATTCCCGACTACATACCCTTTATATTTTAACTCTCAGGTTTTTGAGCGGTACTTTAAATTTTCAACAAACGACTATTATTGTGCTTTGTTTCGCAAAATAACATAGTGGGTGTCTGACAAAAAGGTACGTTCGAGAAAATAGAGAGATTTTAATTTTATGGATACGATCGGGTAAGGAAATTCTAAGCTAATTCTTTTTGAGATGATCTTAATGATACATTCAACTTTTCTAATATGGAATATAAATAGATATACAATACTAATGGAAGAAGCTTTGTAGACATAGGTATTGGTAGACTTTGATGATATATAATCGATAAAATCTTGCTAGCGATGTAATATTTCAATGATTTACAAAAAGCAGAATTAAGCGGTATCCAATATCATTTCAAAGATGTGGATACATCAGAAATAATTGGATACGTGCCAAATTGTTCGTGAAGTGCCTATTGCATTTTCGATGTTTAATGCTCTTGTTATATCCTTTTGGTAAATGTAAAATTGTCCGGTAAAGATATGACGCTATTTTTAAACAGATTCCAGGGTATGTTGTCACTTCCTATGAGATTGTTTCTTAATTAGTTTTTATCATTTCGCCATTTTATATCGAAGGCCAGTGTTGACTAAGCGAACGCATTCATATGTGAATTACGACCAAACTATAAATTTTACGATTTTGGATCGTGTTATGAAATTAAAGGGATCATGGTATTCTAAAAGATAATAAACAAAACAATGTATTCCGTTCCAAAAACTTTGAGAGAACGCCAAAGTTCGTTTTTCTAAGTGCACCTGCTCGATTTTAAAAAATTTTAACGACTTATTTATTTAACATAAATATAGCTTCCGTAATCTTTCCGTTAATTTTTTGGCATCTTATGTAAATATCAAGTTATCATCTTCTCTCGTATCTAATTTATATTTTAGGTATTATTAACGAAAGGCGATATATCATACGTAATTACGTATATTATATGGAATTAAGAAGCTCTCAAAACGCCATCTAAATCACATTTCAGCCAACTTAACCACCTGTTCTGCAATTTTTCAAAAAGTATATATATATATATATATATGCGTAAAATGCAGAGCTGCGTCCTACATATTTCGCAAATACATATGTATATCATACTCAAATAACGTATCTAGGCCGAAGAAACAAGCGAGGCTACTACAGAGAAGACAATCACAACAACCCAAACCCAAACTCATAGCGAATCTTCTATTAAGAAGACAACAACAAGTCAATCTACCAGTTCCCAACTAAAACAACATACCTACAGGCCCGTTCATCTCGATAACATACCTTTGCCGACTACTGGAGGATTAGTAGTAGGTAAGTCTTTAATTTTAGAGTACAAGTTATTTACTTAGGTAAATATGACTAATCATTGAACGGACGAATTTTAAACATTGTTTGAAGGAAAATAAGCTGTTATATTAGCCAATACTGCCCATAAAAATCCTGGGAATTTTATGAGTTCCGTAAAGTTGTGGTGAAACTTTTACCTACCCACATATCTATGTATTTATAATTAAAAATTTCGCTTGCTTTGATGTTTTATTGTGGCAAAAACGCATGCAACGAGAGCAATCGCTGTTCTTTTTTTTATTGTAGATGATTTAATGCCGACATTCAAACGCGAAATTTATCAGCTGAAAGAATATATAAGGACGCTACCGGCCATAATTATTTGCTCATCTACATTTTTGCTTGGATTTTAGAAATTGATTTATTTATTGTTATTTAGGGAGTATAATTATTTACCTACAATTGAAAGAAAAATATCGCATTAAATAATTCCGGAAAAAACCAGGTAGAGCCATAAAAAAACCCGAAATGTAATACAATTATTCTTCATTAATAAATATTCAATGTAGTGCAGGTAAATATGACAATTCCCTATTTACCCGAACTAGAATTACGAATTTAGATTTAGTAATTATTGTTCTTCTATAGAGTGAATATGGTTAATAAAATTATCTAAAACAGGAGAATTGCCTTTAGAAATCCGCACAATGATAATCTTGATTATAATGTTAAAAAATATCAAGATACTGGCACATTATTATTAAATAGAAAACGACACCGGCGGAAGATCATCGAATAATTGTGACGAGTAAACGGAATAGACGAAAAATAACGGCTGAAATAAATATTGAGCGTGAAAAACGAGTTAGTTTATGTGAGGAAAGGGATTAAAAGAGGGTGGTTTATTTGGCCGAATAGCGTTGCGCAAGAATAATAAATAAATAAAAGACCAAAAAGGACAAATATTTTTTATGCCATAATCAGAAATATTATTATTAAAGAATAACAGTAATTATCAAATCTGGAGACTAGAGAAATGAATGATCTTTTATACTAAACTTGTTTAAAATCATTTGACAAGTGTAATGTTAAATTAATGTTTTAAAGTCGAAATTGCAATGTGTATGTAATTAATTAGGAATTTAAGTTTAAAGAAGTATACTTTTTATGATACGTTTAATATCATCATTTCATAGAAAACATGTTTTTGGGAGTGATATAAAATACACCCCAATACGCATTTGCTCTTCCATTTGAGAATAAATGCTGCTTTCATTATATTGGTGAAATACAGAAGCATCAATTTTAAATACAATTTTCAATTCTAAAAACCTTTTCGTTTTTCAATTAATTTCAGAACCATCTTTGCCTAAAGTAACTGAAATATAAAAAATAGGGCTTCAGTTATTTTATAAGCACTTTCAATTATTTTCAAAGCATTTCAATTACTTTATAATTGCTTTAAAGCCTCAAGTACTTAAACAAAATATTTCAAATATCAAGTACTAAATACCGCTTTTTAAAAGTGAGCAAATCGTCGGCTTACTTCCAATACCTCGTAAGTCATTTTTTATCAATTTTTCAAGAGGCAAAAAAATCGTATTGTCGGAATTTCACTATCAAAAAGATGTTTTTTTGAGAGATGAACAAGATTATTGAAAATTAACATTCTTTACTTACTACGAACTTAGCAGGTTTTAGCATTAAAATTCAGAAACATGAAAAGATACAAAATAATACAAAAGTATAAAAGAAACTCGAATAGAAATGTGAGATTAATCTTAAAACTATTCGGTCACTCACAAAGGAGAGTGTTTCGTTAAATGGATAATAATCTATAGGGATAAGAACTTTTAACTGTTCAAGATTACTTCAAATATGATAAATAGATATTTTATTTCGAAATTCAAGGAGTATGTTGTAGCTGCTGGTTCACCTCACGCTATGAATATCTTGATTTTCGTATAGAAGCAAAAATTACAGAGTAATTTTGAAGTAAACGTCATCAAAATGTTGTTATATTGAAATTATAGAAAAGTTACTGTTTTAAATTGTTACAGTATTGAATCGAGGTATCAATATTGTGATATATTGTCAAATTTTAGAGATTAAAAGATTATTTCTTTCATTTAAATGGTTTAATGTTCGGTTTAAAACATGTACGCAGAACGAAAGAGGAAGTTAAAAAAGTTTTTTATTTCGAAAATTACCTATAGTATATTCCTCTTTTCTGAATTGTTAAAACCAAGGATTAATGAATATATTTTCAGTACGTAGTATACAGGGTGAATCTGATACACTAGCGCAATAATACAACAATATTCACTCATACTCATTACATACTTGCATTTTCTATTGAAAAAAAAAAAAATTATTGGTCGTAATGTCCTTTCCAGCGACAATTTCCGTATTTGGTAATCTGCAAGTCATAGCATCTCGTGGTTTGTAAAGAGAAGAACATAAGCAAATCGTAAATCGAGACGGAATGCGGAGAGAAATTATGAAGTGTAATTTTTAAATTTAAACTAGAAATTCATTACAATAAAGTTTACATTACTAGCAGATATACGGCCGTATGTATTTATATATACAATGTGTATGAACATAAATCAAATAACTATTAGATTATTTTTAGTAGGTATAGGTAGATATCATATACATATGTATCTTTTGCTCCGATTTACTTTCTTTAAATCGTCATCTAATCGTCAATATTAATAAATGTCTTAACGTATCATAACCTTAGGTTTATATTTAGAATGTCAAATATTACCTGCTTGAAATAATTTCCAACTGTAAATGAGCAAGCAAGCATGTTTCTATTTTCACCACTCTCCATCTATTAAATATAACAAATTTTTTCACACTGATATTCCTACCCTACGATTTTAGTTTTAAAAGTGGGTATCCAGTTATTTTGAATTCAGTACACTTGAGCGTCACTTTTCATTCAGGAACTCTTCGCTGGAGTTCACTGAAAAAAATTTAAACCTATCGCACATCAGTCTAAGCGGTCAGTTTTTCTTACATCTTCAAACGAAAAGTAAAGCATATTTTTACATTATTTTACAGTGAATCGATAGTAGCCATCGTTATAGGCGAACTTTGTGCAAGAAACGGAAACATCCAAATACACGCATATAAATTCGTAATTTTTTTTTCTATTTTCCTTTTAATATCTATACACTTTTGACTAACTTGTAAATCGGTAAGTAATTATATATTATGTTTTCTATTATTATCGTTTATAATTTGGATATCTATTGTATAAGCATAAAAATTCCTTCATTTGAAAAATGTCACGTATCTATTAATAAATATGTTATGGCAAGTTTTCATGCATCCTCTCATCTCACAGATCGTCTATCTATAAAGTGGAACATATCCAAATCATATCGTGTGATAACAAATCCTTCGAAAATATCGGAATTGGCGATCGTGTTTTTGTTAGTTCGTCGTTCTTTAAACGAAGCACACCAATATTAACATTCCTTTCGACAGAAGAAGAGAAAAAAAAAAAAAAAACAAAACAAAACAGAATCTACGCCAATCTGTTTTGTTTTGATGAATGATGCTCGTTATTCTAAAAATATCTCATTACGAATATACGGATGTATGTACATATGTCTATTCCCATTAATTACCCATTTTCCTAAGTTTCGTTCGATCCTATTAGGTATTAAAATTTACATAGAAATATGCTTCACTTTGCGTTAGAACATGTATTCTTGGATTAATGAACCACCTCAAGCATCTTGGTCC
Source organism: Dynastes maya (assembly GCA_029619315.2). NCBI lineage: Eukaryota > Metazoa > Arthropoda > Insecta > Coleoptera > Scarabaeidae > Dynastes > Dynastes maya. The sequence goes on along the minus strand of JAROYE020000012.1, from coordinate 1,034,568 downwards.
GATATAGCTACGTTATTTTTGGAAAATTACAAATGTATCACATATTCGGAAGTTGACCGTAAGGAAATTCCGGCGTATTATACTAAAGCGGTTCCGTCAATACCGATTGGTGGCAAAGGATTTGGAGGTGTTGAATTCGCACCGTTGACATTTTTGTCCGTATATTTTATACAATCGCATAAAGGTAATATTATAAAAGAAACAAAATGGTAGAGGGAAAAAGAGAACATCAGAAACTTAGCCCGTCCTCCAATTACTTACTATTCTAGCTCATTAACACGCTAAAATGTATTCTTGTAAACCAGAACTAGAATAATTAGTCTTACGATACAGCAGCTACCATCTCCTAGGCCCTCCAAATGTTATCGTAATGCTCTCATTAAACACGCTACGATATCGGTAGCTTTATTTTATTTCGAATCCGTCTAAACGTTATTTAATAAATTTTCTGAAATTATATATTTGAGTCTTTCATTTTCAAATTTATTTTTAACAATTTTGCTCTTGCTAAAAGTTTCATATTTTCATGTATGTATATTCATTTTACAGCCACTTAAAATTATAAACAGCTTTTAATGTAGCTAAATATTAAATAAGTAGTCGAATTCTATGGCACTGGAACACTAAGTAAAACAGAACTAACAGGCTAAACGAAAAACTAACCTAATGAAGTAATTTTAAATTATGCAAATCCTAAATTATCCTAAATTTAAGTGTTACGCTTACTTAACTTCAGTTATAAATGCATGAATCAACAAAGGATAAAGGCAGGATTTTAGAGGCCCTAAATCTGAATTTAAGATAAGCCAAATGCTCATCGTACATAACTCTAATTGATCTTTTTGTCTGCCCAATATGCACTTGATCACAACCTTTACATGAAATTTTATAAATTCCTGATTTATTAACTCGGAAGAAAAACAAACATACTTTAATGAATTCAGATTTAGGACCCCTAAATTCCCGCCTTTATCGTTTGTTAATTCATGTATAACTGTAGCTAAATAACCGTAACTTTAAATTTAGCATAATTTAGGATTTGCATAATTTAAAATTACTTTATTAGGTTAGTTTTTCGCTTAGTCTGATGTAATTGTTAACCTGTTCATGGTAGGGTTAGTGCATTTTTTTCTTTTTCAATGAAGCATTCTATATTGTTTCACGTTTCTAGACTATCCTGCATGACCAGACTTCCGACATATATAATCCTACACTGAATAGCTTTTTAATAACATAATATTTAGCGTATAGCATTAATATTCAAGAGATCGTGTTCCATTATCGATGTTGAACCGATCTAATAGAACTTGGGCGAGAGATTTGAAGAACGATAGCAATAGCTTCTGTAAGGTTCGCCTCACTGCCATGTCCTAAGACTAAATAGTGCTAGTATGCATAGTAATAATAGCACTGGTAGCATTTTATATTCTTTTACAGCCGATATAAAAATGCCAAGTGGAAATATCGATAAACCCATTATCGAAGATAACCGCGATGGTACCGTAAGCATAAAATATGATCCCAGAGAAGAAGGTCTTCACGAGTTATCCGTTAAATACAACGGCGAACATGTACAAGGATCGCCTTATAAATTTCATGTCGATTCGATAAGTTCCGGTTACGTGACCGCTTATGGGCCGGGATTAACGCACGGAGTCAGCGGTGAACCTAGCAATTTTACTATTTCGACTAAAGGAGCCGGAGCTGGAGGTCTCTCTATGGCCGTCGAAGGACCTAGCAAAGCCGAAATTAGCTGCCACGACAACAAGGACGGAACAGTTTCCGTTTCGTATCTCCCGACAGCTCCCGGAGAATATAAGATTTCGGTTCGTTTCGGAGATAAGCATATCAAAGGATCTCCGTTCAACGCAAAGATTACCGGCGAAGGCCGTAAGAGGAATCAAATCTCAGTAGGATCTTGCTCGGAAGTTTCCTTGCCTGGAAAAATTTCGGACGCCGATATACGCTCTCTAAATGCTTCTATCCAAGCTCCGAGCGGTCTAGAAGAACCATGCTTCCTAAAACGTTTACCAAGCGGCAATATCGGCATCTCGTTTACGCCTAGAGAGATCGGCGAACATGTAGTATCCGTCAAGAAGATGGGTAAGCATATTACAAACTCGCCGTTCAAGATCAATGTTTGCGAACGCGAAGTAGGAGACGCAAAGAAGGTGAAAGTCTCTGGTAGCGCTTTGAAGGATGGAAAAACTCACGTCGACAATACGTTCACCGTTGATACGCGTAACGCCGGCTTTGGAGGTTTATCTTTGTCGATCGAAGGACCCAGCAAAGCTGAGATCCAGTGTTCGGATAAGGACGACGGTACTTTAAACATTTCATATAAACCTACCGAGCCTGGATACTACATCGTCAATTTAAAGTTCGCCGATCATCACGTCGATGGTTCCCCGTTTACCGTTAAAGTCACCGGAGAAGGTTCGAATCGTCAGAGGGAAAAAATTCAACGTACAAGAGAAGCTGTGCCGATCACAGAAGTAGGAAGTCAATGCAAACTAACGTTCAAGATGCCCGGAATTACGTCTTTCGATTTGGGCGCGTCGGTAACGTCTCCGGGAGGTGTAACCGAGGACGCCGTCATCAACGAGATCCAGGACGGCTTGTACGCTGTACATTTCGTGCCGAAAGAACTAGGAGTGCATACGGTATCCGTAAGGTACAAAGATATTCACATACCGGGATCGCCTTTCCAATTCACCGTCGGCCCCTTGAAAGATCACGGAGCCCATCTCGTCAAGGCAGGCGGAGTAGGTTTGGAAAGAGGCGAGCAGGGCGAATTGAACGAATTCAATGTTTGGACGCGAGAAGCCGGCAGCGGACAACTTGCGATATCAGTGGAAGGACCCAGCAAGGCCGAGATCAATTTCACGGATAGGAAGGACGGATCCTGCGATGTCTCTTACAAAGTTTCGGAACCAGGTGAGACGACATTGATTAACGTTTAATCCCCGCGCAATGTCCGTAATATGAAATGCGGACATTGCGGAATAATTTTGTTGTTTGGCACTATTCCAAAGCTTAATTTTTTATCCCCGTTTGCGTAGTGAAAAAATAAAAAGCTCAAGGCAATCTACGACGTTATATATAGAAATTTGAATCACACATGTAATAGTGGACTGTTTTTTTATATAGCCATTTAGTCATATAGTACACACAAAACATAGTCTCCTATATGTCTCTTAGTTATAATTTTCGTCTGTTTAGACTAACTAGAGGCGTAATGTATGAAGTGAGCGAAAAGCAGATACGATTCGAAAACGATGGTTGTCCCGATTTCGATTTAACTTTTAAATTTCGGTTGGTAATACTGATTGTTTTTATTTCGTTTTAGGGGAATATCGCATCGGATTGAAGTTCAACGATGAACATGTTCCGGATTCCCCGTTTAAAGTATACATTTCGCCGGCCGTAGGCGATGCCCACCTTCTCGAAGTTGCTCAATTTCCAGAAGGAAGTATTCAAGCCGATAAACCGTCTCAATTTATGGTTAGAACTAACGGTGCAAGAGGTAACCTGGACGCAAAGGTAGGTCAATTTTTTACCGTTTTATGTACCTCCCGATATATGATTCTTTTAAAATTTAGGTCGTTGGACCGTCTGGACACGAAGACGATTGTTTTATTCAAATGATTGACTTAGAAGAATATTCGGTTAGATTTATGCCACGCGAGAACGGAATTCATAAAATTCATTGCAAATTTAACGGAGTCCATATTCCCGGATCACCTTTCAGCGTTAAAGTTGGAAAAGATACCGCTGATCCTGCCGCTGTACATGCGCACGGAACCGGATTAACGGACATTAAAACGGGTAAATAAAACCTCTTGCAATGTCGCCGTGTGTATTCGCCTAAAAATATTCTTTTCTAGGGGTGAAAGCCGACTTTATCATCGATACGTTGAATGCAGGAGCGGGTACTTTAGCCGTTACCATAGATGGACCCAGTAAAGTGTCCATGGATTGTACGGAAGTAGACGAAGGGTACAAAGTACGTTATACACCGTTAGCTCCGGGAGATTACTACGTCAGTATTAAATATAACAACAATCATATCGTTGGGTCCCCTTTCAAAGTGAAAAGCTCAGGTAAGAAGAAACAAGAAAACTTGGAAAAGACCACTTCTTCTACCTTTTTGCTTTAATTTCGCCAATTTTCTAGGCGAAGCAAGTGTCGACGTAGGGTCTCAGGAAACGTCGTCGGTAATCGTCGAAACGACGGCCAAAGTTGGCAAAGCAGCTGTCAAGCATCCGGCATTGCCAGCATTCAAGAGCAATGCTGCTAAAGTCACGTCGAAAGGAATGGGCTTGAAGAAAGCCTACGTTGGTAAACAGAATCAGTTCACTGTTTCCGCGAACGATGCGGGTAATATAATAAGAAATTCATTTAGAACGTTTAACTATCCTTTTTGTTTGTTTTGCATTATAATAGGGGCCAATATCTTATTCGTCGGCGTACATGGACCAAAAGGACCTTGCGATGAAGTATTCATTAAGCATTCAGGCCACAACCAATACCAAGTAAGCTACGTGGTTCGAGATAGAGGTGATTATATAGTAATTGTAAAATGGGGCGACGATCATATTCCTGGATCGCCGTTCAAAGTTGAGGTGTAAAATTTGCTGAAGATTGAGGAATTCACGGACTAGCCATATTATGCTAACATATAAATAACATAGTTTTTCTTTTGAAATTCTCAATTGACCTTTGATCTTTTATGGAATTTAAGCACATCATTATGCCATTGTTTGTATCAATTATTTTTCATTATCTTTTTGGGACGCTATGTAAGTAACGATAATTATTCAAAAAACATGTAACTTTTTATTTTAGCTAGTGCAATGCGAAACTTTGAGCTTGTTTTTGTTTATTTTTCAATAATTATTGTGCCTTATATCTAAACGTTTGTAAAAGCTTCTTATTCATTTGTTTTTCTCTTCACAATTATAAATGTTTATTTATTTTTAAATATAGGTATACAAAAATATACAAAATACCTGCATATACATACATATTATATGCATTATTTACATTAATCGTATTGCTTTATGATTTTCCATGAATGTTTATTTCAATAAATTGTCTATTATATTATCAACATGTTTTTTTTTCGTTTACGTTTACCTATCCTTAACGTAATCTACAAAAACAAATATTATTTGGGCAAAAATCTAACTTAAACAATAGGATATAGGAGCGAAAATTAAATTACCTTTTTTAACTCGATTTCTTAAGTAGCATTAAGTTAATCTCTAATAAAAATTTAATTCACAATTAAATAACTTCCTGTTTACATTATCTGTTTTATTTTAAATAAATTCTATTTGAACACTAATGTTAATATTAAGTTAATCGCAGATTAAGGTGCTAATTCATTTCATGATTAAATATTTAATTCGACTTCTGTAAACCAGGAGTAAAAGTAATAAAAATAAATCATATTTATTTCTAGAAGTTCAGTGTAGCGGCTTTAAATACATATTTGAAGTCGTAAATTTATTTATTTATTTACTAATGGACAACCATATAGATAAATCTACCTGCACTAAACGAAATGGACTATATAAATGTATGCAATTTAATTCAAATTTTCCATCTAGTTTTAGACCTTAAAAAAAAAATGGATGCGAATAGGCAGCGCCATCTCAAAGATAAACGCTGCACTAGCACAACGTCCGACCCATAGGTCCCACCTTAATGAAGTGGCTGCCGGTAATACAGAACTCATTACCTAGCGCACGGTCGTAATTCGGTAACTGTTCGTAAGATGTCGCATAAGCGCCAAGTTTAAATTTAAATTGATTACTCTTCAAATACGTTAACAAATTAAGAATTTTATAGGCGGATCAGGATCTTGGTGTATAGAAAAGTATATAAATCGATGAGATGAATTAATATGTATTTATGCACACACAAGCGAGTCCAAGTCAAAGATTTAAGAAATTACTTAATAAAACAAACAAAATAGGACGATGGTCAACATTATCCGGCAAATCTTATGTTTTCTATATAAAGAGCCACGAAACATACATACGTTGCACGTATAATGAAAGTGCGCGACGATATTTTGTGTATCTCAAAGTAACTTGGTAAAATACTCTTCGCAGTAGTGAAATACGCGGTGATACGTTGGTGTGTTTGATGTTGCACTTGTACACCGATGAGGATTTGTTATAGCCAGTGAGATCGTGATTTTGTGACGATGTGTTCGCGATTTGTGATGTATTTCACATATAAATAAATAATTGTTACAAGCCATTCATGTGTAATATACGCTAGGAGTTTAATTATTTTTTTTTTTATCGGAAACCACACTTAACTGTAGAGTTGACATCGCGAAAATTTTAAATTATTATTATTATTAAATTTCACATTAGAAGTACGAAAACTGGTTCTAAAGTTTGATAAATTTTTTGTATCGACGTATGTAATAAAGGAAGGTGAGTTTCGATTTTATTGTAACTTCAATTCAAAGGAGGTTCAAAGATTTTTGTTAGTGCTTTTATTATCTGCTCTTTTTTTTATAAATAATTCGTATTTACACATATTGATGGATTGATTTATCAGAAATAATTTTTTGAATTTTGAAAATGTATCATTGCTAATAATTACTATCGCTATAATTCGAATTGTTATGATTTGTTTAATAGCAGCATACATTTTTTTTTATGTTTTTCTAGCTTGGAATTTTGATAAAGCGCACAATTGTTCATTTTCGAATAGTATGCGTCGGCTGGTCGATAACAACAATCGCAATTGTAAATGTTCCAGCGAAAAATATAGATGAAATCAATTTGAAGAATCTATCGCAGATCATTACATTATTTTCCACTTTATTCCTTTTAGGTGGCGAGCCTTATACTTCGTATTAATGACATAATAACGTGCCATTTAGAGCTATGTAAAAACTAAAGAGGCGATTTATAGTCGAAATATAACTCTAAATTAGTTACAGGTAAAGATATGCTTCGTACACAGCCAAAATCAATCGTATTGTAATATTATATTTAATCGATGTGTCTATAGAAAGTTGCTTTTAAATATAATGTCCCAGTATTTTTCCATTCAAATGTGTATTTGGGTTAAAATAGCGAAAATCTAAGTCATGCGGGTCATGCCGTAGATTTTCAAGTAGGAGAATAGATTTTTTTGTTCGAAAAACTTCACGGTTAAAATCTATCTGAAATGTTTTGCGCTGGATTACTCAACTTATGCACGATATAACCAAAAAAAGCGATTTCTTTGTGGATGAAAGAGTAAGCCAACGCGAGTCACAATGAAAATCCTATGTACAACTGAAAGGATAGAGAAAAAAACACGTTTAGATTAGTAGCCGGGATATTCCCAGGTTTTTAAACGATAATTAATAGACTAGTGTGAAGTATAATTATCGGGATAAGCCTGTACCTGTTATTTACCTTCGCATAATTATAAAGAAGAGCTAGAAGAAGAAACTGTCAAAATATAATTAAACCTTCAATCTCGCATATGTGCAAAATCATAAGAAAAATACTACTGCGGTCCCGGAAATCTCTTGAATCGCAAAAGCGTAAACTTTGATATTTATAATAGTAGTACGACAACGTATATACGTATTATGTTAATGAAGAATCTTCATTTAGAACATAACACTTTACTATGGTCACTATCTAATATATTCAAGGTTCAACTCGACGCATCCATGAGACATTCACATTAGTATACTGCCATTGAAAAAAAGTCCACTTTTTACATTCGGTACGATTCCGTAGACGATTATATTTTATAAACGGTTCGTCTTTTCTTAAGTTGAATGAACACGATAATTAGGTTAATTGTACATTTACTCTAGTACTGCAGAACGTGTCGATAAATATGAAAATGGATTATAGCAACCTAGGGAAGAAGATTTTACAGGTTGGTTTTACGTCCAGACGATAGGTCCATAGGTCGTAGAAAAAATTGCCCAAAGCCATAGCCAAAACGAAATAATTTTCAAAACTTTATAGCGTTTCTGGTACATGGGCTTCCGTCATTAACACTATACTCTTGGTCTCCGGGTTGGAACAGCGCCGAATAATTATTGTGGATCAGAGTTCTAATGATGTGGTTCAGTGCACCGTCAGGACGCCGGTGTACGAGAACATCCAGGAAAGGAAGGCAACCGTCCATTCGCCCTCCATAGTGAAGCGTATGGAATCATGTTGGGAATTCAAAAACGTCAGCTTTGATGTCGAATCCTTATTCACTAAAGTTCCCATACCGGATACAGTATCCACTATTAGCCACGCTTTATTGATCCATAACTTTTTCGCTTCATTGACAAGCCCTATATAAACCTCTTCGGAATGAATCGTCGCCAGTCAAAGTGCAGCAATAGCCTTGAATATGTCCCAAGAGTGTGGACGAAACGCCGGCAGAAGCTACAACAACGACGCGGTTCCAACGCGAGGAACCAAGAGTGACACCAATCGAAAAAGATTCAAGATTTTGCGTAGCGTAGCAGAATAAATTTGAAATTGAAAATATAGGAAGTTTGAATTGGTTTACGCGGGTCAAACACAAAAGTCCCTAGAAATTGGAGCCGAAGAATATAAATTATGTATGTTCAGCTTTAGCAATTTTGTAGATTTTGGCCGCAACGTAGACACAGAAAACATAAAACTATTGAAAGAAAGTAGCAACAAGAATCTTGACATCATTGAAAAAAGTAAATGATAATTATCACAATCGTTTCTTCTTCGATTTATACTACGAGCCTAAAAACGACTACCAAAATTGCTTTAAGAATTACACACCAATCTTCATTTAACTAATATTAAATGGATTATTTAAAGTCGAAATTGGAATGTGTATGCAGTTAATGCAGCTAAATAATCTCTAATTTGTACAAATTAAAGTTTAAAGAGGCATTTACTTTTTATAAAATTGTTAATATCATCATTTCAAAAAAAAATATGTTTTTGAAAGCAATATAAAATACACCCCAATATGTATTTACTGTTCCATTTAATAATAATTTTATTTGTAATCACCATTACAATCATCGTCACACGCTTTTACAGTAAATAAGATACTTTGTCAATATATTATATTAGACATTATAAATTAGAAGGTAACGTTTGTATAAATAAAATGAAATCGATAAAGAAAAGATTTGAGAATGGTTTCATTGAATAATAATTGCATACAGTAATTGCATTGCCATTACAAAAAATTCCATAGCCAAGTAAAACGAATTAATTAAATTTGGTAATTTGGTTTACTAACATCTCCTCGGAAACCTTATATTCCGCCTCAAATGACTTTTTTCCTTTTTAAAGAAGAGATGTGCTCGTAGCAATTAGAAATAGTATGTCACTTTTAAATGTATCCTGCTGCTGTATCTGATTAAATAAAATACAAATTATATATGTTTTTCGTCTAAATACCGTTGCTAAATGAAAATAATAAACTTAGATCACACATTTCATATAACATTTCCAATTTTACCGCGAATAAATCACTTAAAAACCAAACAAAATCTGTTGGTTTTATACTAAACTCTAATCAGCATTTGTCTGCTTATTTTCGCTATTTATTGTTTATGTGTGCTTGTTAATTTCTATGTAGGAAACTAATGGAATTGAAACGAAAAACGTAACTGTATAGTTCCATATTTAATTTACTTCAGAATGATACGTTTTAGGTATAGAGAAATGTTTCATCAATCAAAAAGAATCTAGAATAGTTCCTCTATCAGATTTTGGAAAATATACATGTTCCATTAAAACAAATGGAAATTGGATGAGTAAACATGGCCAACTTGTAGACGCTAATTGATATCAAAATTTTTCGATGTATTGCCGAAAACGCTAAGAAATACTAAATTGAGTAAAAACAAAAATAACATGAGATTTTTGAAAAAAAAATGTCTTAATATCGCGTAAAATGGTTGTTTTTGTAATTTATGGAGCAGAAGCCCTATTAATTAATGTTAATATCCAAGTTGATTCCTCTTACGACACATATTCGGTAACACAGCGTATAGTTTTTTTTTTTTTATTGAAAACCCACCCGTTGATATCTCTACCATTTTGCCAATAGCAAAAAGCAAATCGCGATGAAATTCTTAGATGTAACGTAATACAAGTTGTAAACGATATGTCCATACAGATATCTATTTAATTTACTAATACAATACAACAACACGATAATATTTATCTGTCATGACGGCGTTGTATTACAGAAAATGAAATAGCAATAATAATAGTAAATTAACAAGAACGAAATAATAAAAAAAAAACCTTTATTACAATCCAGATTTGATTATAACGATTGATAATTTGCAAAGCCTTATAGCAGCCACTAATCCGATGATGGAAGAATATAGAGTAGTTTCCGAAATTCAAAGAAATATGGTAGATTAACTAATTAAGCGATACTTGACAACACAAAGTAATTGTTATTTCGTGAGAAAACTGAGCAGCACGTCACCATCCGAAATTAACATATATTTAAGTTAATTATAAGCGTTATACAATATAAGCAACGGTACCTACACTCCATATAATCATAATAGTTGTTTGGTGCTAATACACTGATTTTGCAGCGCATTTCTAAATAAAAAAAAAATCAAAATGGTAAAGGCAAGCTATACTAAGATGTTTTTCCGGAGGATCGCCAAAGACTTCCAGCAAAAAGAACTTCTACCAGTGAAGCTACTATTTTTTATTCAAATGTCGAGTAAGTAGCAGTAAGTTGATGAAAACGATTTTTAAATTTTATTGATTATTATTAGCTATACTCGTTTTATATCCTTATTTGACCATACATATGAGAGAATTAGGAATAAATGTTGAAGAAACTGCGATAATGTCAGCAATAACACCAGTCGTGGGACTTTTAATGCCTCCAATTGCTGGAATCTTCGCCGATAAGATCGGAAATTTTAGGGTAAGTGAGGAAATACGATCGTGGCCAACTTCTTATATCGCCCTATTATTTTTTTAGGTGCTTTTGGCGATTTTTTCAGCTCTCGGAGGAGTGGGATCGCTCCTATTATTGCTAGTACCGGTTGGACGAATAACGATAACATACCCTGAAGATGTCGTATTAGGCGTATCTTGCGACCAAAACGAACCGTTAGCATTACAATTGTCGCAGGACTTCCAGTGCACTCCAAAAGCGCAAGATATAATAAGCCAAGTTAATTTCACCATGCGATCATGCGGTTTTGCGTGTAAAATAGAAAGAAACGAACTGGAATTCATCGAATCCTCTCGGAAATACGAGATGGACTTTTTTGATGTCAAAAATAAGTCTATAGCCAAAGAATACGTGCTAACAAAAGACGATATATACATTCCGAAGATAACATCCGAAACCAGAAACCATGAAACTTTAAAGAACAACGTTAGATATCGGTCTGCGATTAGAAAATATTCGGAAAATTATTTTTATTTCCCAAGCGAGCATATTTACAATTTGACTTGCACTACGAATATTACCTCGAATAAAACCCTCTGTAGATTTAAGCAAGGAATGTTCGCATCGAACCAAATCTTTCAAGCTGGCCTCACCGTTAAAGAAAGATCGGATTTTGATAATATTGAAAAGAAAGCAACGTTCAGTGTTCCTTACGTTAAAAGAAATGATCAATTTCACAATATGACCTGCTCCACGGGCTACGGTCAAGATAAGGACAATTTCAACGTGACGATAACGTCCGATGACAATGAAGTACTAACATTGGACAGATGTGAGCCGAAATGTATAGGGACAAGTCCAAGAAGCGAGTTTTGCAATAACCAAAACACGATTATCGAATTGGATGTGGATTTAACGTTTTGGTCCTATCTTGCCGTCCGAGTTTTTATTGGGATAGTTGGCGGAACAGCTTATACGATGTTCGAAGGGGCGGTCATCGCTATCTTAAGGGAATATAAGGCGGACTATGGATTGCAAAGAATGTACGCTTCTATTGGCGGAATGATAAGTTCGCCGTTATCTGGTTGGATGATAGACTTCGCTAGTAGAGGAAAGGGATACACCGATTTCAGACCTGTATTTTTCTTATACGCGGTCTTGAAGATTATTAGCGCTGTTATGATGCTCTTTATCAATCTGGAATTTAAGTCCCCGGCGAAAAGCGTGTTTTCAGACGTACTTAACGTGCTAAATCTCGAACTCATCTCGTTATTTACCGCTTCTTTTCTATTAGGTATTAGGTTACTTTCAATATTTCGATAGTTACGAGGGTAGTCTGAAAAGTTTCTAGCCTAAGACAGAAATAAGTATTTCCTTATCAAATCCAGCTCTATTTCTCAACATAGCCTCCTTGCCAACCTATAAAGGTTTCCTAGTGATGCTCCAATCTTTTCCATCCCTTCAGATAGTAGTGGCATCTTGTTCTGCAAAATAGGCGTTTACAACTGGCTGTCTCCCGAACGAAACTTTGAGTGTAGAAAACAGAATAATCTCGTTGGGGTCAGATCTGGTCAATAAGGTGGGCGAATCCCAATTAGCGAATTTTGCCCGTGACGACCACTCAAGTGTAAGACTATGCGGAAAAAAGATCATTTTTCTTCAAATGCGCCCTACAACTTGTCAAGTAATGATGCGTAGTATGCCCCCGTCATCGTCTTCGCCTTTTTCGGAGCCGATCCACGTTCCCTCAAAGATGCATTTCTTCCGCTCCAACTGGTGTTACAGGGTGAGAATGTTTTAAAATTGATGAAAATGAGCCCGTTTGCATTTTAGCTTCACGACGAGGAAATGCTATATGCAATGGTACGACTCTCTTAGGAAATTGCTCACCATAAATTAATAAAATATCGACACACTCTGTCGGAAAAAAATTAGAAGGCATTTTAAAGATTTTACAACACTACTTTACTACGTATTTAATTATAAGTAAACTATTTTCGCAAATCGAAATAAATATCTGGATCTATTTTGTTCTAGTACTTCAATCATAAAGTCAAATCGGGGGGGGGGGGGGGGGTGCAATTAAAAATAAAATGGTTTGGGGATGTTTCTTAGAAGGTGGTTTACGAGGGGTAGATTTAAAAAGTATATCTTTTAGGATTCCGCGAACCATTGTCGACGATACCTTATATCTCTACAAATAAGGAAGATATAGCTTGTAACATTGAATCTGGGACACCCGGTTTAACAAACATGTTCTATGGAGATACCTAACGCCTCCTGCTGTCTCTCTAACCTTAATTCGACGGTCGTCTAACACCATTTGGTAAACTTTTCCTATGTTATCGGTGGCGGTTGCAGTTCTTTGCCGTTCCGAACGTTGTTCGTCAACTACGTCTAGATTCAGCTATCCTAAATTTTACAGTGAACACCAGAATATTTTTGACGAGTAATGTCATCTTCATGTTAAGGCTTGAAACTTTTCAGACTATCCTCGTAAATTATCCCTTATCGAATAAGAAAATTTTAGGTTCCGCGTGGGGTTACATCGAAAGCTTTCTATTCTGGCTTCTACAAGATTTGGGAGGATCAAAGTCTTTAATGGGACTAACTATAACGGTTGGCGGACTTATTGGAATTCCTATATTGGTACTGTCAGGGCCGCTAATTAAAAAAATTGGACACGCTAATGTAATATTTATCGGATTCATGGCGTATGTTATACGTTTAATTGGTTACTCTATAATCTATAACCCCTGGTTATCGTTAATTTTCGAAGCTATGGAATGCTTAACGCATTCGTTATGTTTTACAGCAGCCGTAACGTATGCGGCAAGACTATCAACGGTAACCACGGATACGACTATTCAAGGGATATTTGGTGGTTTATTTTATGGAGTCGGTAAGTTCTACCTACTTATGATGCTATTTACATCACTGTAATCATATAAAATCGTCGAAAAAAACTATGAATATTTCTCGCTACAACAAACAGGCTGCCATAACCTTCTCAATTTTCTAACTGGATGTTATAGATTTTACGCTTACCTTTCAAACGACGTCCAATGTAGTTTCTTGATTGTTTTCTTTAGTTAAACAATTATTCGGTTTGCCGGTTTGTCCGCTAACACTTTCACACACTTTTAACACAATTTGTCGAAAATTACAAATTTCGAAAAAGTAGCGCATGCGCATTTACTTTGCCCTAGCGGAAATACCTTGAACTAATATAACATTTTTAAAGTAGGGTAATGGCGCGAAAATTAAATCATCGGTTGACAAATTATTGTGTACGTAGCAAAAATTATACATTGACAGTATCTTATTATTCCAGGTAAAAGTGCCGGAAGCCTTCTTGGTGGCTACCTAATTAAACTAGTTGGGATGCGAACCACATTTCAGATATTCGCTTTAATCACCGGCATAGCTGGCCTCTTTTATTTAGCTTTTTACCATTTGTACATGAAGCACTATTCCAAATTGCTTCTCGCAACGCAGATGGACAAGAAGTCGTCACAGGATTTAGAAAACGTAGACTTGCCCAAAAACGATGCAAACGCTCAAAACGATATTGTAGATAAAATAAAATCAGTTCCTTACGAAGATACCTTAACAAATTTAGCTTATGAGGATACAGAAGGTGACTCAGTAATGCAAGAAGAGATAACAAATGCCGAGACAAGTAGTACAATATCAAACCAAAAAATAGGAAACAAAATCGTATGATCTTATTAGAAAAGACATGTCACACTATTTATTGAGTTTTTCTTTTAATATGTGATCTTTCTAAGTATTTTAATGTAGTTTAATAAGCAAATAAAAGCATGAAAGAAAAACTTGGGTCTTAATTACACGCAAAAAAAAAACAAAAGGTAATTATTATGTTATTATTTCTTTTTCAAAACGTAAATGACAATGTAACTATTTTATTTTTTTGTTGCCGCCGCAGCTTCATCTTCCCTGGCATAATTCAGCAAGACTTCCTGCTTCTTTGTTGCAATTCTAACTTTTCTGCGCTCTTTAGCTTCTTTAACCTTCTGTCTTCTAGCCTCGGCTTGATCGTTTAACATTTTTGAACGGGCTTTTTCCGCCTTCTTCTTATGAATATATTCCATTAGCACTCGCTTGTTCTTAAATACGTTTCCCTTAGCCTTCATATACAACGAATGATAGAGATGTCTATCGATTTTCTTGGCATCGCGGTATTTTCTCAGCAATCGTCTCAAAACTCGCATACGTTGAATCCACAATTCCTAACAGATCAAAATTATAATAAATGGATTTCGTAAATGTTACATTTCATGTTAGCCGCGAACAACAACCGCACACGTACTGTCGTAGCAATCATATACACACAAACATACAGACAACACAGCACTAATGGTGCTAAAATAAAGTGTTACTACACACACATCAATATCTCATTCTCAGCGTTCACAGCAAACGTAGTAATAGACAAGTAGATGCGCTTACTTTTTGTGGCATACGGGCGTTTGCCGTACCCTTTCTTTTCCCAAAACCACAATGTCTACCTTTCCTTCGCGCCTCTGTATTTTTACGGACCCTTGCACGAGAATGGACAGCAACAGGTTTCTTGATAATTAAACCGTCTTTAATCAACTTCCGGATGTTCTGTCCTGAAAAGATAAGAAGATGAAAGGTAAGAAATACCATGAAATATAACCATCAGCAACGACTTACTTGAGTTCGTATTGGCTATCTCATTTATTTCGTTTGGGTCCAACCACACCTTCTTTTTACCACATCTCATAACAGAGGCAGCAAGCCTCTTCTGCAGTTTTAAAGAACTGAAAACGATTATTATAATAGTAAGATGACATTCCAGACCATAACATAACATAACCTAAACACCTTGATACCATTTCTTGGGGATTCTACTTAAAAAAAATTTATAGATTATTGATTCGGCGATATATACGCCCCAAAACGAATTTGAAGTATACATGGGTCAAAAATTGTATTTAATCAATGTATATACTAGAAAAAACTAAAGAACTAAAATACCATGTGGCGTGAAGTAAACGTATGAAATAACAAGGTATTTACAGTTATTTGTAACAGGGTGATATCAAATAACAATAAATATGTAATAAATCCTATAAAACAATAATAATTATATTAGAAATAAATGTAAATAAATCACCTCATGATGAGCAACGTACACACCACCAGCTTCCAAAATAAAGAGGATAACAAAATGGCGAAGTCAAAACGAGAAAGCACTAAACGTGCACTACGATAGTCAAAAGAAACACTGGAGTGAAATTATTTAAAAGCTGGCTAGTTAATATATATTTTATAAGAGGTAAACTTTTAAATATATTCTTAAAGTACAAATAATAAACGATAGGAACAGGGAGTAAAGTATTTTTCTGGCGTTAGGATATATAGATTCCTGTAAATAGGTAGATTGTCTTTCGCAGGTTCTGCAACCAATTTTACAGAAATAATTTCCAAGTTGAAGTCGACCGCGACGTAGGCAGCCAAATTAACTCACTTATTGTTCTTAAATATATTTGTAAGACGTGCGTAAAATAGAAGCTTCACTGCTGTGTAGAATTTCTAAAGATTATTTTGAAAAATTGAAAAAATATTCACAAAACGATCTCGTTAGAAGAAACAATATTGAAACAATTTATTTACGTATTTGTTGAACACAAAGTAATATACATAGATAACAAATTTGATCGAATATAGAAATATATATTACGTATATGTGGATAATATAAAATAAGCAAATTATCACATAAATATTAAAGCATAAACGTAAAATAAATAATAATCGCATAGAACAATCAGGATTTAAAGAATATCTTGGCGCTACTAATATTATAGTACAATAGTTGGAATTCCTAAAAACAGATTTAGAATTAAATAAATGCGTGTACGTTTTGAAATATTGTCAAACATACATTATCTAAAGTATTTACTCGTTTTTCAGTAAGTGACAATGTCTGTTGAAGCTTTTCATCATCCTTACTTGCATTATTTCTCTGGGTTTTTAATTTCATTCGTTCTTGAAGTATTTTTGCCTTGACCGACTCGAACCAACGTAAAGAATTTAACTGACTCGACTGCTCTAGTAATTCTAAAATATATGCCAAACCTTTAAGAAGAAAAACATTAAAGTTTGGTGCGAATAATCAAGTAGATCCTACCCATTGCAAATCCATCGTCGGTAAATGCTGCCCCTTCTCTATTCTTCTTATTCAAACGTTCTTTGCAAGTTAAAGAATGTTCTATGAAATTAATCGTTAAAGGTGGTACGATAATATAAAAATTCCTTAAATGTAAATTTCGATGATCGCGAAAAACTGGAGCGAATACATTGACGAGTAACTGAAAGCAAGTCACATGTAAATTGTGAAGGTGGCGCGTAGATAAAATGTGCGCCGTCCACGCGGCAACCAATCAAAAAAAAAACGAAATAACAGCACTCAACCAAACATACATTCATCGCATCGGTTAAAATATGAACAAATAACAGAATACGTACTTTGAAATATTCTGTGGCTTCTTCGAAATTATCAACTAAATTTTTAATGTCATGTCTCAAACAGTCTGCGGCGATTTTAGGCAGTTCGGGTAATTCGGCATTTTCCAAAACCTTGGTAAAGTCGTTAACACCTTTCAGATCGGGTATAAAACAAGTGGCGTCTGCCAAACATCTTCTTCCACCGGACCCAATCAACCTTACATAACCCATCGCGTTGCCGATTTGAGTGATTAATTTCCTGAATAAATCTAGATAGCTCAAATTATTTTGATTTAACCCTAATTTACGTATTCCGAAATTGAACTTTTCTGCTCTCTCAAACGGATACATTTGATTGAGGTCGGTCTTATTCTCGGCGAAGAAGCGTATATCTTTGAGCAATCTAGACTTGATTAGTTCGTCGAACATAAATTGTGAAAATATATAAAATTTATTTTGTAGAAATTGATAAGTAAAGTTGACGGTTGTATTCATGATGCCTATACCGTGCGTTCTTATTGAATTGGCAATATGGGATATATTAATAGTATTTAAGTGCTTATTGGGACTCCATTCTTCGACGAAAACTTGATTATTCAAGTTGTATAGGTATTTTCCAACGAATACGTTAATGTTTCTCATTATCTCGAGGACGTCCAATCCCTGCTCCAAGGTCTGCATTGGCAAACTACTATCGACGACGTTTAAACCGTACTGCAGAAAGGCTAGTCTGAAAAGGCGCTAAACATCAAAATTTGCTCATTCGACCAAATAACTATACCTTCTCATTTCACCGTAGGTCTTCCAATCGTGTAAAACGACAGTTGTCAAGTTATAAAACGTAGAACTGAGATAATGTTCGATCTCCTGCTTGATATTGACATAAGTTTTATCGAGGAGGGCCGGATAAAGTTTGCCGCAGCTGTGAGGTGGGGGACATTGAACTGGATCAGTCGGCGGTAATTGCAAGTGAAGATGAGTTTGTAATCGCAAATTTGTTTCGACAAGGTGAGAGAGCGGGTTGATTAAATCTGCGTTTAGCATACGCTCTGTTGAAAAGTTAGAATTAGTCCCGTTGGAATCCGTGAGCGCGCTGAATAGTAACTGAAATTATTATTTCTCTTGACAGTATCTAGACTTACAAAAGTACTTACGTAAAGACGCGTTAAATCGATTCTAGATTCAATTTGTTTTGTTAAGTAAACGGGGAGTATAACACGATGCCAATACAAAAACGAACAATTACAAAGCGCATTGAATAAGTATTGGGCATTCGTAATTATTTCCAATCTCGATATAACAGATCTGATTTCGTGTAATGTGTCTGCTCCAAGACCACTCGCAGATAACGATAGCTTCGTTAATAATATTCTTTCATCGGTGTTAGGACCTGAAAGAAATAAAAAATCGTTGCTTTACTAAGCGAACTTATATGCGTTATAAGAGACAGGATATAAGTTCAAATTCAGCAAAGTACAAAATACAAGTGGAGAAAAATACATCGCAGTGACTAGAATATTAGTGATCAACAGAATTGCATAGCTGATGATAAACGAATACTCTCTGATACAGTCAAAGTTGTATAAAATATAAATTAAAGTCGTAAGCACGTAATTTTGTTTTTTTTAGCCTCGAGCAAACTCACTGACGAGAAGTCGTATGTAAATTGTAAAGCTAGCGTACAAGTAAAATGAGCGCCGCCTACGCAGCAACCAATCATACTTGTGGCACAGTAGACATGTGCAAAAGATACAGACGCGAAAGCAGTAGGAATAGACGCATCGTTACTGTAGTAGACATCAAGCGTTATGGTGTAATTAATCGGTTTTCAAATAAACAAAAAAAAAAAAGACAGCAAATAACATAGCATTCAATCAAACATACATTCATCTCATCGCTTAAAATATGAACAAATAACAGAACGTATTGTACATGTTACACTAGAATTTAAATTCACCTTTTAAGGCGTGCTCTGCCACGACTAAGGCAGACAACACATCTAAATGCTGCTCCTTATAGTTCCGCTCTTGTTTTAAACTTTTCTGAAAATAGAAACTTTTATGATTTAAGAGTACGACGGCTAAGTATACCTACCTTCACGGTTGACAACATGCATAATGCTTTATGGTTTAAATGTTGCGATATTAACAATATTATATAAGTAAGTTGCAACATATTTCTATTAAACACAAATTGGAAGCCTTTCAATACCTCTACCAATTTACACAGGACTAGGAGAACAGATTTTGTTATTGGTCTTCCTTCATTTGCATGCAAGTTTGTTACCCACTTGATTAGTTCGCAGATTTTCTTTGTCATTTTAACGCCATCGAGAAATAAATTGCAAGCATCATTAAGATGCTTCACCTTAAATTGACTCATATTCATTTTCGCTATAAATTCAACGTTTATAATCCATTGACATGCCTAAAAAGAAAAAGACACTTTCAAGTGTCTCACATGGTAACGCAAACAAAGTAATTCACCTGCCAGGATAATACTTGGGATTCTTTTGTTAAGTTTTGGCATCTGTTAGCGATCTGTGTTGTTCTGTTTTGCACCAACAATTTCGTTTCGTTTTTCATCAATGCAGGTACGTGGCGTTGCAAAAAATCGTCAGGATACCATAAAACGTTGCCATACAACGTACAAGCGATGGTCTGCTTAAATCAAAAGATAGGATTAGAAAAATTTTAATCACCTGTAAGTATTTACATATACAACTATTACCTTTTTGTTTATTTCTAGTAATCGTTTTAGCAGCTTTTTCTCAACATTGCCAAACAAATTCTGCTGGAAGACCAATAGAGTATTAGCTTGTAGCCATATCTGAGTAAATGATATATGTTCATCGTCTCGTTCTAATTCCGTTATTAGATGTTGGATGTAGAGTGCGAATTCGTTTGAAAGGCTACAGCTTTTTAAGCCTATTGTTAACGATTCCTCGTTACATTTTTTGATGATCGACTTAAATGAAGTAAAAATAATAGATGAAAGGTAATACGGAAGATATACTTTGCATTCTCTACCTGCAAGATACTAGCCGATAATAGGTCCGCTTCAAGTTGGTTAAGTTGTTTGTAAAGGCATTGAAGGGTATCTCTTTCTATATTATATTCCGAAGGATTATGCAGCATGTGCCGCATAGCTCTCTGATATAAATGGCAATGATCTTTTATTGTACTTCTGTTCAAGAGACTGCTTAACGTTATAAAACATATTAATAATTCACCAATGGCATCGAAAGGCTCCTGAAACAAAATGTTACTGTGAGTTTTCTTGTATTTTACGCCTGCATTTAATTACACTTACAGGAAAGCATGATGTTGAATTACCAGTATAAAATTCCTTCCCCAATAATGCACAAAGCTGTTTCAATAAAAGTATTATTACTTCTTGCGTTCGCTTTAAGAAGAAACCAATCTTTTGCAGGGTTTCTAATAGCTTGCTGATTCTTTCCAAATTTTCTATACCTTTTCCACCTTCTAAAATAAAGATAAATATGTATTGTAGTCATTAAACGTTATAAATCTATATATAAATACCTTCATCATAGAACATAAGTATATTATAATATTCTTTGGCTTCTTTAGTTAATAAGGAGATCTCGTTACATATTGATGCTAAGCTTATAAATATACGAGTTAATAATTTATTATCGGAATGAATCAATTGCAATAAATTAATATCTTCGGACGGTTTACACTAAAATAAGATGTTTTCAATACACAATCACATTATTGTTGCGGTAATATTAACATACGCTCACTGCGATTGGTTTTAATTTCACGTTTAAGTTGTTAGATAGTCTGCCTTCAAATGCATTTATTTTTTTGCTATAACTTTCTAAAAAATTGCTGAATCTTTGAAGCTGGACCTGCCCGATAAAGCCTAAAACAATAATCAATTTTTATAACTTATAAGGGACCTACAAGCAATATTTTGCTTACGCTCGGTCTCTTTATTCAGCTTTTTGTTTGTAATAAGTGCTGGTTCTAACATTCTTAAAATTCTTTTGAGAAAAAGAAATGTAGATGCAAATAATTGATAATCAGTTTAAATTATCTATATACCAGATTAGCTTCACAGAATAAATTATTAGACACAGCTTGACATTAATGTCATTAGTTATAATACCAAGCTCAAAAGTAGAAATTCACCATGATGAGCATACTACCAATTTTAAATGAAACGATAGTCTACAAAACAGAAGCTATGAATTGAACAAGAGCACATTTTCGGTAACTAGGATGTTTGAATAAAATATGGAACAATCGATGAAATTTTATTTTAATAAACTACTATTAGTTCCTTTTCAGAAATCGTAAAGTGTGACAGTTGAATGTCCTGACTAACTTTGGCGTCACCTATAGGTATCTACGCGAAATGCTAACCGCGCAAAAATTAAAATATATACTTTAGCAACGTTATAAATAAAAACACACATTACAAAATATAAGGATTTATTCAAAAATTAGCCTTATGTAAATTGCTAAAACATGATGCAGCTATGCAGTAAAAATGTATATCAAATGAACAGTGTATAAAATGCACAATGGTATGATTTTAATAGAATAAAACTGCTTTTCTCACAGTCATTTCCTTTTTGTATCACTCGAATGAAACAAGCTTCTCCAACTTGGCGATAATATGTATTTTTCGTCGGTATTACCTAAATTTATCATATTTGCATTGTCAGTAACTCTACAACTTTGCGAAATGCATATTAGATCCTGAAATGTGACAGTTATAATAAGTATTGAGGTGAATATTAGATGATAAAGAATTACCTCTTTAAATGGATTAGATTCGATGGAATCTAAAACATATTTCATTTTTCCTATTTGTACTTCAACACTACCTGACCTTCTTATTAACATTTTACCAATTTTGCCCTCTATCATTTGATTTAAATTGAAATCCACCACCTTATCTGAATCATCTACGAATCCTTTACCAGGTAGAGAATCCGGCATCTAAGATTGTACACATATCAAGCTGTAAATCTGCTTAAAGTAAAGGTCAAAATACGTACCCTAAAGAGAGATATGCAAGGGTGGTCTTCATTGTAGAATTTATTACTTTGAAATGATAAAGGTATATTGTGATTCAAGATTGAATTACAATGGTCTAAAAATGTTTAAATAAATATTCGAAATAAAAATAGATCGAGTAAACGTTACTATAATAATTACTTCCCGGAATCGGAGCTTCTTCCTTAATCTCCAAGTTGTCAGGATCCTCTTTTTTTACTTGAAACGTCTTCATAAACCCAGCTTAAAGGTCAGCATTAACTACCTAATATTTAATAATAAATATACATAGTTTGATACCTTTATTATCTATTAATGGCAATACTACTGGACCATATTCGTTTTCGTTTTCAGATGTACTCTCATCTTCATCCTCAGCTAGTAGTTCATCAATGACACACTTCTCTTCCCGAGTATTTACCTTAAAATATCTATGGATGAATATTCTATAATAGCTATTGTATGAGAAGTAATCACCTCCCATTTCGTTTTAATAATTTTAGGCATAGCAATTGCCGATTGGTCGCGATCATTGTTGCTTAAGTACCTGTCCGAATGAATTTTTGGCCTTTTCAATTCTCCAGCACCTTCAGAAAAAACACTACTTGATTGTACATAATGATGATTTTGATTCCCTCTCAGATTTGTCGTCCTAACATTTCGTTTATTTTGTTGTTGCTGCTGAATTCTAGTATTAACCGGGCTACAATTAAGACACTCTTTAAAATATTGTGGCAACAATGGGAATACTTACATTTTACTTTTGTATTTGTTGCGAACAACATTTAAATTGGGTTTGTATATTTTTTTTGGCTTATTTCCACCTAAACTTAAATCACGCTTAATCGATAGCGATGTTAGACGGCCTGTTTCCGATGCTATAAAATTATTTAGACTAAACACTTTTGACTTTTGCTCCATTTCCACAAACTATGAAATATAACCCAAAATGTTAGGTTAACACAATGGTAAGTCAAATGGATAGAAAAGAGATAGTATAAACTGGTCTCTCTATTGAAAATAACCGCGAAATTAATCCTGCCATCTTACCAATGGATGCACAACTACTGGAAATATTACAGAATACAACAATATAAACGATGAACTAAATAGGCGGCATTTTCAAATATTGGAATTGTTACCAAGTATTAAAGCTTGTATACAAAACATTTCAACTATGCATAGCAACTGAAGAAAATCATATATTTCTCCACACCTGCTATACGTTAGAGAAACGTTAATTTACACAAAGTCTAAGATATGCAATCAGTATTAACAACAAGGCCACTATTGGTTAAAAACTATTTCCAAATAAGGATGTTATAATTGGCTGGATAAACTTAAAAACACACAAACTACGAATATATTTACACACACACACACACACAGATACAGATACACACATAGCACGCACACACACACGCGAAATATTGACAAATAAAACAAAGCACCGTTTTACTTTATATGTTCTTATTCAGAGATATTTCTGTTACATTAACATTTGAACAAGTTTCAATAAACATCCAAAATAAATTAAAATATACATAATACAATAATAATAGAAGGAAAGAATAAAAAAGGAAAACGTACAACAAATATTTTTTTCTATCTTTATACACTCTTCTGAGTATTACTACGTACAGGAAAATCAATAAAATTACATACTAATATACGTTTTGAGATGTACGTTCAGATCCATTTTCTACCATATAGATTATTTATTATCTTGATCTAACGATCTTATGGAAATATCAAAGAGAAGTATCGACTAGTAGGCGAAAGCCAAATGAGTACTGTTATATTAGGGTATATTGGGCGTGTGTAGAAATGCCGAGGCTGAACTCAAGATACCTATTCTGTGCTTTTGTTTGCGTTGTTCGGCCATTTGATCTTTTAAATCCATCAATTGTTGGGAGAGGTTTTTTACCAGCAACTGGGTCGTTTCTAACTGCGACTGCAGGCTGCGATACTCGATTTGTTCACCATCACCTTCGATGGTATTTAAAGACATTGCCCGTTTTCTAGGAAACCATTCCAAGTTTGAAGCTTTTACCATTGATGAAACGTAACTTTCTGGGCCGGTAAATTCTGTCGGATCTTTAACTTTAATCAGGACAATGAAGTGCAAATAATGCCACATATTGTGTTCGTGTTTGGTGTGCTCTTCAAAACTAACTGTTTTATTATCAAATGAGGATCTTTGTAAACCTACAATGTAAACATATGATACAGTGTCGCACATACGTCGAATTTGTATTACCGCATATGAAGCAGGTGTTCTTCAACGCGGATTCCTTATGTTGCTTTTCAGATCTCAAGTCCGCAAACGTATCGATGATAACGCCAAAGATGAGATTCAATACAATAATAATAACGATGAAGTAAAATAAGAGATCATAAATAACACGTGCCACAAAAAGAGATTCCTTGAAAGAAGAAGAGAACGTAAGTTAAAGAGCGCCAAGCGATATTTTTATATTCGTACCGTACTACTGGGAGCCCTCAATATATCTCCTATACCGCCTCCATTTCTTAAACCTTGATTCAAGGTGGTTAAGATGCACATCCTTAAAGAATCGCAGGCTCTTTCCTTTGCTTCGGATTTACACTGCTCATCGTAGCAAACTTGGCTATTGTTCGCTGCAAACATAAATAAAAAAGGAAATATAAATAAGTAAAAATAATGCTTTAGCCATGGCGCATATACGAGGAATAGCACTCAAGCATCAAGAGAAAACAAAACGAAACAATACAACAAGTCTTCAAATACCAAGAAATAAACTACAAAAAGCAAATTACCTTGAACAAAGAAAGAGTCGTACCTATTCAAAGGAAATAGTAAGAAACGAAATTATAAGAAAATTATTTATTATAAATATAGTTAAGTAGCGTACGTTTTTACGTTGAATACTTACGATCTTCGTCCACGTTGATAAGAAAATCGTCCTTAAAGAACATATATCCTATAATAGAGAATATATAGACTAGGATCAACGCTAAGACTCCGGTCAAAACGATAGAACGGCCGTTCCGTGTAACTGATCGAATGACGTTCAACAAGGTTTCTTCGCGGTATACGACGTCGAATAGCTACGATAAGATAAGATTGATTCGGTCGCTTCCGATCGATTCGAATCCTAACTTACCAAAACCGAATAGAAAAACGGATTGACAATAGTGCCCAAGAAGCAGAAGATTAAATATCCCAAGTGGTATAACAGCTCGGCGTCGGTTATTATTTGACGGTATGTCTTGGTTAATGTTCCGTGATTGCCCATGATGCTCACTAGATGAATGCATTTGAGAAGGACCGTCAGCGTGCCAAGGACAATAAGCGTCGGTTCAGGTCCTAACGAGAAGATAAGTCTCAGTATCGACGAAGCTACTAGCGTGCGAATTCCAGATTCCCGTCTATAATTGACAACGATACATCCAGAGATGATCATCGTCGACCATATAATTGCCGACATAGTCGATCCTAACGCTGTAACGAAGAGGATTATTAATTAGACAGGTTATACGGAGTGTTATAATCTTCTGAAATTGTACAGTTGTGCCTATTGTGTAAATGGTGGGACGTCAAAATGTTCAATTCCGTATATATAGCTTCCTATTTACACAAAAGGCATAATTTTAGAATTCCAGAAGGTTGAGGACCGCTTACGAGGTACGGGGTTTTCGAACGGATAAAAGAACGCCATTATCAAATTTATAAGTACGGCGCAATTGAATAAGATATTGCTCCAATCGGACATATGATTGCTAACAGAATACAGGAGCCTTTGGCTTCTCAATTTCTTTTGCCATTTCATCTCGTTAAACATCGATTCTGTCCTGTCAAAGAATTCAGCGACTTTTGAACCTTGATCGTCGATTTCGACCGTGTTAAACACTTTCACTTTAGTATCGTCCGTTAGGTATTCGCATATTTCCGGGATAGGAAAGACGATGCGTTCCAACGTGCGATCATGTCGGACGATTTCGATCTGAGCCGTGTGAGATGCGTAGTACTGCAGCGCTTGCAAAGTTTTTGGATCGGTGTTCGAATCTGGTTTGAGGTGAGCCGCTAATTCTTTATTGTGTTGCGCTAACTGATAGAAAAGGATGTATATATTGTGTCCGACGTCTCGAGGCGATACCCCGTCTTCGCTATCATCGTCGTCGTCATCGTCAGCGACATCGTCGTCGTCGTCTTCATCTAAGGTCTCCTGATGGAACGCCTTGCACGCGACTTCGACCAGTTGTTTTGGATTCATGTTGTAAAGAATACGTTCGGCGTTTTCGCTACTATCGCCGCGACTTTCCATTATCGCCAGGAGTAGCTTTGAAGCGTTATTCTTCAATTCCAGGATAAGATCCATACGCGATTTTCCCAATGGATTTATATCGTTCAAGATGAGCGCGGTTATTATGTCTAACCCGTTCGATTCTTGGGTGGCGATACAATTTTGATTGTCGTGACAAGGTCCCTGACAATACTCGGTTAGTGTTTCTAACGTTTGATTGATTAATGTAACGTTATTTTCGTTAATATACAAACCCAACAGGCCTAATCCGCCTGTTGTTGAACCACAAATGCAATCGAGGAACAACAGCGTTTCGGAAACTAGATTGTAGTTAGTCTTGTTGTTCTGATTTCTCAGTACATTTTGCATATGGGAGTTGTGGTTCTCGCAGAGCAGCTGTAGAAATCGCAGGATCGGTTGCATAATCAATACTTTACTGGATAAACTATTCTGTTCGTCTTGTTCCCTATGCCTTTCGACTTTTTCCGCTAGTATATCTTCGAAGGTAGATACGGCGCCGGAAGCGACCGTTCCATTCTCTTCACCGGCCGCTAAGCTTCTAATATGAGCGTAACTATAGCACGTCGATTTGGCCGCCCGATTTAGTTCGTCTCTTAATTCATCGCTTATTAACATTCCGTTGATCGCGCCATGTTTTCTGGAGAGCTTGTCGATCTCTTTACCATCTTGTTTATCCTCGTGGACTTTGGCCGCCATATCCGAAGTATTGACGGTGACTGTAGATTTTATTTCTAGTTGAGCGTCGCGCATTTTTTCGTAAAATACCTGAAACATAAATGGGGATTGTGATGTTTTGTTAAATAATTGAAAATCCGTTTACCTTAAAGAAAGACTGGCTAAGATCGCCGCCTATTAACTTGTTATACATACTGTCTTGAATTATAGGATTGCCACCCTCTAAGAGGGCCGTCCCTAACAGGATCGCTTCTTCAAAGATCGACGATGAATGCACCGATTTTATGACTAGTTCTACAACTAAGTTCGAAGCGCCTTCCTTGTCGAGATGCGTTTGAACCTCGTGCAAACTTCTTCCGGCTCTGCTCAAGATTTTAGCTGGAATAATATATTGTATTGCAAATAGTACGAAAGAGTACGGGTAATAAGACACCTCCAGGTCCATGCGTTATTGATGAATACTTCCGGCTGTTTACGTCTATGGTTTCATGCTTTTGGACAAACGATTTACCAAAATACCTCGTCAATAGGCTGTTCCTCAACGCATCGCCCTGCAAAGAGTTATTCGTGAAAGTAAAACCATCTATTTCGCATTTCGCATTTGAACCGCCTACCGCATCATTTTTGACGGCTTTTTCTCCATTCTTACGTAAGCGTATGAAGCGTAATAGAGTTAAATTAGTTTTTCCTATTTAATAAAAGTGCTCTTACCTTTTCACCATAATCCGGATCGATGGCCATCATTTCTCTTAATGTCTTTAAAACTTTAACGCACAATTTCTCTTCCTTTTCTTCCAGTAACTTCTCGGTGTGCTTGATGAGTCTACGATACGAAAGAATATAAATAGTCATAGTAATAGTGAGCTTTACTTGCGTTGCTTTACACAAATAATCAACGGCAATGTATGGCTTTACATGACAAATACAAGGTGTTAGGTTCAAATTTTTGGAACGTAAAGCAAACTTAATTCTTAGAGGAAAAAACGCGAAAGTCGTAGATCGATTGTTATTTGTTTCGAAGTTATAGGCCTTTGTATTTGTTCGCCAGCCTGCTGAGTATGCTCCGATAATTCTTTCCCTAGTATTTGAAACTAGCGCGCATAATAAATTGTTCGTATACCCCCCTAGAGGAATTAAGGTCCGGTGAACTGCAGTCCCTAGCCATCGAATTGGGACCACTTAAAAATACTATGATTTTGGCGTAAAATTAAAAGAAAAAACAGTAATTGTCCACTAATCAAACGTACCTGCTTATAAACCCGCCACTTTCGCATTTCTTTCTTGATTCCGTACCCAAAGGGAAAAGTAATTCGGGCCTGTACAGAACGTCGACCAGCAAAGATAGCTCCGACTGGACCAGCGGTTTCAGCTGTTCCTCTAGTAAGGATACGATGTCCTGTAGTCCTTCGATGATGCTTCTATCTAAACGCATCAGCTATGAACAGTTCATTATCTAATGAGTTACGTGTATCTTTTTGGTTGCGTGTAATGTCTCTTTATACCTGAGATTGCGAACGTTCGATCTTCGAAGTTTTTGAAGCATGTAACCATTTGCTGGTGCTTTGCCGTTGCAAGATTTGCGCTTTGTTAAATAACGCTATAACTTGACTTTCCAAATCTAAAGGAATCGGAATGGCTCGATTCTTTGCTAAAATTTGAAATACGTTACAGATACCTCGTTCACTTTTCCTTAAAAAAAAGCTCGATCAGACTAACCAACTTCCGATAGTGTGCGAATACAATTTTCAACGTTGAAACGTTGAGATGCCGTCAGCCAAGGACACTGCGATACTCTAAACGCCGACTGTAATAGCTGGACGAACACGGGTTGCCTTGTCTGCAAAATGTTTCGCAAACAAACATTATAGAGAGCATTTCGGGGGAAATAACACCAGCGTAGATTAGTTAAGCAGCGTTAAACATACGAATTTCACCTTCTTTGGCGTGTGATCCAAGTACGATTAATAATAATTGGATGCATGCTGCAAAGGTGATATGGATAGGGTACATACTTACGTTATTCGGATAAGGGGTGTATTTTAATGGTCGACTCGTCATGAATGGATTATACTCGTCTACAGCGGAATCACTCCAGAATACCCTAGCTTCATGCAGATGTTTCTAACCAGCACCAAAGATGAAAACGTAAAAGCATCGTACAAGATAGTTAGGTGTAAGTTAACTACTAGCAATACGGTAACAGTCGTTAGTGTAGTAACAATGAAGAAGAACAATTGAAAGAGCTACCAACGGCAAATGCAATTATGAATATTATTCGTATAAAAAGATACCAAGCGCGCATGCGTGCCCATCGACAAACATTATGTTTAAGTACGCACATGCGCATGTACAGAGAAACAGATGAACTTCTATAAGTCGAAATATATTTAGTGGCAACAGCATTTACATGTAATTCAACTTTCGAAGTTCTCTATATCTCGAAGTTTTTCACTGACGCCGCCAACCTTCTCTGTGTCAAATTTCGGGTGGTAAACAACTTTTGAACAAGTAGGGAATCGCACAATTCTACGTACCGGGTGTCCCAGATTCAACGTTACAAGGAATATCTTACTTATTTGTAGAGATTTAAGATCGCGCAAGGTGTTGTCGAAAATGGTCTGCGGAATCCTAAATGATATACTTTTTAAAACCACGCTCTAAGAAACCTCCCCAAAGCCAGTTTCGACGACAACCTGCTCTTTACAAACAAGGAAAATATCGCCATGACTTTCAAAAGGTAATAACAAACTTTAACAGTTAATGAAAGGTATAAATTATGTAATAGGGGAAACCGGCTAACACATTCTCGGCGAGAATGAAAAGTAAAGGGTGAATTTTCTATCCAGGCCTATTGTTAAACAAAAGAGTTCGGTTACAAAATTGGCCGATAAAATTAGTAACAGAGAGAGCTGACTGATTTTAACAACCATCGGCTCTAATGCAAGTGAAAACGAAGAGGAAATATGAATGTTTCTTCGGCATTAAATGATTTACAAAGGTTTTTGGAGACGCAAGAAAATATTCAAGATAAAATGTTTTGGTGTCATTAGTTCATTAGAATATTTCCGTTTAAAATAAACAAAAAAAAATCTGTAATTCTCTTGGAATTTCCGACGTAATTAAATACTTGAAAAAATCTCTGACATAAGGTCCCCGTGGTGTAGTGGTTAGCATACCTATCCGGCAAGCGGGAGATGTCAGGTTCGATTCCTTACCGGAGCAAGATTTTTTCGAGTATTTAATTACGTGGGAAATTCCAAAGAAATTACATTTTCATAATTCACCAACGGAAGCCAAAATATATTAATAAACAAATATTAAATTATTATTTTTTATTAATATTCATTTCTCAAAACTTTTTACTAGTATGTATGTATGTATGTATGTATGTAATTACCTGTTCGACTTACGGAAGTTCGACCGTATTTCATAGTAATAATACGATAGTAATTAATTTAAACAAATACCTGTAACGTAGTACTTTGATCGGAAAATGGACTACTAAAAAAAGTAGAAATGATAGTCATCACGCCATTGGTGACGTAGTTTTCCAACGCCTTGTCAGGATGCTTTCTATCAGCAGGCGCTGTTGCTATGTCCGCCATATCCACCAAGAAAGATTTCTCAAACAAACTCCACATATGATTCGATGTATAAATCTCTTTCATTTCGACTTCGGTATCAATGTAACAATGATTCAAGAAACCAACGTATGCCTCTTTTACTTCCGGTATGCAATCAGGATGTGTAACCATCGTAACGATATCATCCAGCGGTAGAAGACTGTGACATTTTATTTCGGTATAGACGTTCTTACCCATGGTACAACAGGCTAGCAATTTAACAAGCTCGATATGATAGCGTAGCGGACTTCCTTCGTCCATACTATGCCTTTCTGATCTCATAATTTCTATAAAATGGTTAAACGATGCCTTGTCGTTATAAAAGACTAATACATCTTCCCCAGCGTTTATCAACTAAAGAGAAAAAACGTTTAATTGATTTCAATCTTCTTAAATACACGTACGTACCTCTTGCATGACTTTATCCTGACATTTTCGTATGAATTGATTCTCTGCTTTGACGATGGTTTGAAGGAATTTCAGATACTGTACGTGCCTTCCGTGACTTTCAATGCAGTGCACGAAATGTTGTATAACTTTTTCATTTACCTCGTTACAAAGAGTCAAATTATCTTGGAATATCGAACAGACGGTTTGAGCTTCACGGATCTAGGTAGAAATGAATATTAAATGTCTATTTAGATAGATGTGAAATATAAACTTACTCCCGGATTTAAAAAGAGATCAAGGTGCTTGTAAAGAAGTACTTGATTCTGTTGATTTCCGAGGCAGAAGTTCTGCA
Source organism: Dynastes maya (assembly GCA_029619315.2). NCBI lineage: Eukaryota > Metazoa > Arthropoda > Insecta > Coleoptera > Scarabaeidae > Dynastes > Dynastes maya. The sequence continues at coordinate 1,002,790 of JAROYE020000012.1, read as the reverse complement.
AAAATTCATGAGCTAGCCTCATCAATTCATTCATCCTGACGTCTTCTTTTTCGTCATAGGGTATCTGGAGTAAGTCTAGTACTACGGTATGGACACCGACGTTTCTAAGGAGCCTTTGTTCGTGTTTCCTAGGTTTAATTGCGCCCGCATTACCTCCTTGTGCGCACAATTTGTTCATCCTTATTAAGATCTGTTGTATCTTCTTATACTCATCGGCTTGTTCTTGGTGTATAGGAGGTCCGACGTCTAAATTGATGGCGGATCCTTTCTTTTCGATGGAGCTAAGGGTCGGCGGCGATTTCCTCGGCGTTACCTCTTCCTCTTCTTCTTTATTCTTCTTCGTCTCCGGATTGCTATGATCATCGACGCATTTGGATTTATATACCCAGAGTTCGGATTTCTCAACCGATTGCCTTAACACGTCAAGGTCGACCTTTATTTGTTTATAAGATTCGACGTCGCTGTCCGATACTAGCAGCTGGACCTGTCGGAAAGCTTGTAGGACCTCTTGACGTTGACTAAAATGTCTGAAGAGCAAATGCAACGCTTTGGATACTAACGGGGGATAGTCGTGCATTGTTAGATGCAATAAGACGCGTAAGAATGTCCGACCCCCGTGTCCGTCTAAATCTAAGACGGTGCATTCCTCGCTGCTTCCGAATATACCTTCAGCTTGACTACCTATCCACTCTAGATCGATATTTTTATTCGTTAGAAAATCGCTGGTATTCTTGTCGGACTCGCCGAATTCCTGCTTGAAGATGCTTAGCAAACAACTTATTCTGAAGTCTAAACGTACATTTAGAATGAACTAAAAGGAGAATAAAATAAACGTAAGATCTTGATGAGTAAGCCTATCACTCGTACCTGTAGAATTTCGATAATTTTAAGCTTCGTATCCATCACCAATGGATATTCTTTCATGTAAGCCGTATTCTTCGCGTGCTGATTAGAATTTGAGCTGACCACCGATCGGCCTACAGGTCCTAACGCGAACGACGTCATGACAGCACCCATGTCTCCTATACTTCTTAGAACGCCTCCTTCGGCTATAAATGATTAAACGAACAACCGCTACTATCTATGTATAAAACGAATTTACGCGCAGCTTCAGGACATATAATTAGTTTTCTAGAAATGCTAATTATACAGTGATAGGCAATTGCGTAGATCTAAGTAAATATCTTTGGCAGTTTTTAGAGATATCGAAATTAAATTTGGTAGCTAGATATTACGCTATATCTCTAAAAACTGATGAGATATTTACTTGGTTCCACACATTTCAACATCACTCTATATCCGTACGCATATATACGCATGCAACATCAAGGAAAAGACGAAAACAACAATAACAGAGCAGAATGTACCCTAGCAACATACCGATGTTAGTATTCTTAAGTGATAAACAGATAAATAGGAACACGAACAATCGCGATCGTACCACACAGTGCGTATTTCTCTTTCTTTTTTTTTTTTTAGTAAATTCGCATGCAAAGTACCTCGTTCTTCAGCAACGGTCGTATCTTCCGCTGTATAAATATAAAAACGATTCATTTACATTGCTTCAACAAGGCAAGCGGCACTGTTACAATCGTTATTACACCGAATGTCCCGGATTCAATGTTACAAGCGATCTACGCTTAGTAAAGCACCCTCTTAGAAACCTTCTCCAAACGTTATTTACGTTTTTGCTCGACCTCATCGACCTCTACAAATAAGGAAGATATTGCTTGTAACATTGAATCTGGGACGCCCGGTATAGTTAGTTATGTAGTGCGCATCTACGAAAGTGGCTTACATTCGACTTCTCCAGTGGGTAATCTTCCATCTACGTAATCGTTCTCAGAAACGCAGTCTAAAATGCTCAGTAACGTTTTCGTCAAACGCAGAAGATCGGAGAAGCTGTAGAAGCCAAAGTAAATGAGCTCCCTCGCTAATTTCACCACCTAAAATGTAAAACGTACTTAGCTACGTAGGCTGCATACATTTCCGCAAGTGGAGTTACCTCGAATGTCAATTTATTCTGTTCTTGATCGGAAAAAGACCACATTTTAGCTACTACGTTGCATAGATAATTTTCGACAAACTCTATTGTTGAAGAGAATCTTGCTCTGACTGCTTCCTTATTCGGATCGGGTGCTTTATTGTTATCGTAACTGTATCGGAGATAAACAAAATACAGAATGAATAAATAAATAAATAAATAAATAATACGAAATGCGGGTAAGCCTCCTACAACACGGTTTTACTCTTACACAATAATAAAAGCGTACATCATTTGCACAGTATTTAAACAGTTTGCGGGTTTGTAATCTATCTAATAATTCCGAAGGCGTAATTTGTTACCAACTTTTACAGCCAGGTGACACGATTACTGCTGACGTTTATTGTCAACAACTGCAAAGATTAAATGTTGAATCGTCGAAAAAGAGGCCAGCTCTGGTTAACAGAAAGAACGCGTTGCTTCGACATGATAATAAAGGACCTCACGCAGCAAGAGTGACTCAAGAAAAAATCACGCAGTTGGATTGGGCAGTCTTACCTCACCCCCCGTATCGCGCCGTCTGATTATCATTTATCCAGATCTCTAGATCAAATACTAAGAAATAAACATTTTCGATCAACTCATCAGTTGTTCGATTCCACCTTGAACACTATTTTTTATCCCAACCAGTGCAGTTCTACAAAAGCGGAATTGAAAATGATGGCGGCTGTATCTTAGATTGATAGATAAAACATTTGTATCTTATAGTAAAATAATTGATTACTTTGCGATACCGCTGTTATATTGGTTTCCGTCGGTGAATTATGAAAATCTATAATTCTCCTGGAATTTCCGACGTAATTAAATACTTGAAAAAATCCTGCTCCGGTAAGGAATCGAACCTGACACCTCCCGCTTGCACGCAAGACGAGATTTTATCGAGTATTTAATTATTCCAAGGAAATTACAGATTTTGATAATCCACCGACGGAACCCAAAATATATTAGTTTGTGGATGTTTTTTTTTATTCTTGTAATTGCAATTGAAAAAACCTGTCTACCGTCTTAGAAGAGGGTTACCTGTTCCGTAATCAACTTACTCCTGTATCGACATCTTCGACGGTATTTCAGACCATAAGCGTGCATATTTGACCGACGTAACCGTTTCTTGTGGATCTCTATCGACATGTAAGTGTAACATTAGACGACAGAACGAGGCACGTAAATCATAGCTGACGGACTCGTCTGACATACATTTCAATATCAGATCGATATCTAGATGGGGAGATAAGTTATTCAATGCCAAGTATTGCCTGTTTAAGCACATATTCGAGAATAAATCCAATTGATGTCTGTAGTAATCTAATATCGCTTGATGATCACGATTGCCATTTTTGGCGTCTCTACACAGCTCGCTAAGCGACATCGATTTCTGCCTGTTGTTCCATAGGAGCAAAACCTGACACTCTTCGACGATGGTAACCAGTGGTTCCATTTCGGCCTCCTCCTGCTCCAGAATGGTATCTTCTTCGACTTCCTGAACTTCCACCTGGGTTTTCATCATTCTCGTTTCGATGAGAATGTCAGAGTTCTTAGCACTCAAGACACTCTTGCATATTAACTCCTGAGTAACCGGTATAGCCTTCTTATTCGAGATACAAAGATCCGAGAGATAGTCGAGGAATCGAGATTCCCAATTATGCATATTCTTACGTACTAATCCGACAAAGGTTTCAATCTCGGCGGCCGTAATGTGCTTCTCTAATAATTTACGGTTGTTATGTAATAAAGCCGTGATGGTGTCTTCGGCTAAAATATCATAACCGATTTGCTTTTGCATGAAACCGAAATGTTTCGCAATGTATTCCTAAAAGAAATTGAAGAAAGAAATGTTCATCGTTCATTGTCGTAAATATGTCTACCAGGCATAATTATTTGCTCATATTTCGTAAACATCATCGTTCCCTTCAAATTTCTTCTCGGTTGTAAAAGAACCATAAATACAACAAAATTTTATCATCTGACAATATTTCCAGAATATAAAAACAATGTACGAGGTTGGCGCCATAAATTCTCGGCCTAACACATTTATACACATCATTTCAAATGAGCAAATAATTATGACCGGCAGTGTAGGTACGTACAGTGTATCATTGATAACGTTTTAATGCACCGTAACTCAATTATTTTTCAAGTTACCAAAATGAAGCAAAAACTAAATTGCGGGGTTATTATCATGGCACATTAAAATGTTATCAAGATACAATGATAATAAACACCCTGTATACATATACGTGTTATCCAATACACCAATTATACGACTTATTTAATTTTTGAAGCGTTATCATTCGATAACAATATCGTTTTCGTTATCAAACACGTACTTGGTTTTTGCGATAGTCTTGTTGACTCAAGCGAAGAATTCTGTAGCATAACCGAAAAATATATTTATAAGGTGCGTGTCTAGGATCATTTAACTCGTCCAATTTCAAGAACGGTTGTTCGCTGTTGCTTTCCATAAAAGGACCCTAAACAATATTACATATTACAATTACGACGGTGTACGACGATGCCTATAAATACCTGTAATATTCTAAACAATTGTTTCAGTATCGCTTGCTCCCTAAGAAGTTTTTGTCGGTCTCTATTCGGATTTACCCCGCTCAAATCCAATGCTTCCGTTTTATTTTGCTCGTTTTCTGAGTCTGCCACGAAGTAAATGATATCTTGAAGCAAATTTGTAACGGCTCTAAAACAATTACACCGCTCATGGACGGCACATACGTACGTAATACTAAATAAACTAAAATACCTTCGTTCGTTGTGAGATATGGTACCCATTTCCAATTTTACGGATAGGGACATCAAAACCTTGCAGGCGTCATTGGCAAAATCCAAATCGCGCACTTCGACTGGTGATACCGGTATCAAAGCAAATGCTTCCTTATCCTCTTTCACGATGGCACAACCGACCTTAGACATGACCGGTTTCTCCTCGTCTTTATCTATAGGTACGGAAGTTGAATGGACCCAGGTGTTCGTATACAAATGGTGTAATCTAACGTAACTAGATTGAGGTACCAATGAGTCGGCCCTAGTCAACGTCGTAGGGTCCAGTTCGAATAATGTGCTTATTTCGCTGGACAGTGAGATGGAAACCAAGTGAAAGCTCGCATCGTTGGCTCCATCGGTTGTGGTGGCGGTGGTGATGGCAGTTGACGCGTCATTATCAACGTCGGCAGCTAAATATTGCCCTGTGGCGAGGTGCTTAAATCTAAACAAAGAATTCCAATGACCGGCTCCACCTCTACACGGATCGTGCTGGACAACTTCGACCTCCCACAACGCCTTACTGCTCGTCGCAGCGGTAGCACTAGTTCTGCCGGTTGTTCTCAAGAAGACATGCTGAGCTTTCTTATATTCGTCCATCGTTAGAAACTTTTCCTGTTCCGCGTGAAATAGACGAACGACGTCGCCGCCTTTCAACACATCCTCGACGTTTTCGCGATGTTCCAGAAACAAGGTCACCTTCCACGATGTGCTTCCGTTAACTACGTTCACTTCCTTACATCCGGGATTATCTGGCAGTTCATAATTTGCAGCCACGTGTAGGAATTGCTGGCCTGCATTCACCGGGTTCAAGATAACTTTATCGCCGACGACGATGTTATCGCCGTTTGCACGAAGCTTGTAGAAGGGCAAAATATAGAACCACGAACCTTCATTACCATTACCATCTAAATATACACGCATAGCATTCTTTTCTAATAACGCTGGCAACCTTTTATTAACCGTTAGGTACTTGTTCGACTTTAAATGTAATAACTGAAAAATTAACGATTAAATGGGTTTAATACATAATCAAGCTAATGTTACCTGTACTACGGTTCCATATTGCACGTTAGAACCTAGCATCTTTTTATTTTCCGTATCATTTTGCTTCTTTTCAATTTCCGCAGCATGCTAAGAAATACAATTACCCATTGATTGATACAAAGAAGAAACAACTTATATAATTTTCTTACATGTAAACGTTTAAGAAGGTTCGTATCTGTATTGGAACCCATGCTTTGCTTGGCAGCTTTCCAAAACTGCTTCTGAGCAGAATACCGATTTGAAGGGCATATTTTAAATAAACAATCTGCAGATATGTTAGTAAGAATCGTTAATATCTCGCAGAGCTAGATAAAGTACTTTAGTAAAGCGGTTCATATACGAAACATCAAACACGTAGTCAGGGTGCATAACAAGTATCAAATACCTCAATTTATAAAAGTGCTTGAATTATCAAATACAGTACTTGAAAATATGCGAATGAAGTACAATGCTTGAAATCGTAAAAACGCTTCAAGCACTACATCGAAGCATTTTATTAGAGTGCTTTACCCAGCTTCAACATCTTGATAAACTGAAACCTTACCTCGAAACTTTTTCGGAGGACTACTCAGATCGCCAGCGTCTGGACATACTACGCATCTATCGTCCACCAATCTAAGATAATAAACAGACCGATGAAATGTACCAAAATATAACTAAAAAATCAGACTCACCCTAAAGTACTCAAGAATCCCGTAACGTTGCCTTCAGCATGTAGGGATACGATATCGCCCATATGCAGGAGACTAGATGAGCCGATCTCGACCATTTTTCACCCGCTGTTTGAAATAGGTATGTTGCAAGGAACCTCTGTGTCTTACTTATGTCTCAGCATAATATTGCTTCCATTTCCCCTGGAATAACACCGTTTATAGCTAAGATTCGATTACTATCATCGAATTTCAAGTTATTGCTGTCCCTTTAACTAACGCATTAAGATCAGGTTATGTGCTGTTTTGTCAATATGTGGTGGTGTGCGATACGAAAATGCAGATAGCTTATCTGAGTTTGGACCGATAAATAGAAACAACAAATACTATCGTATCGAATACCTTAAATATGGAGATAATAACGTAAACAAACAAAAACCAACAATGCAATATATTATGTTCAAGATAAAAATCAAGGGCGATAGAAGATTTTTTTTAATGTGAATTAGGTTGGGAATCTGTATCCAAAATTGGCGACTCCTAACGATCACTGTTCGAGTTATACGTTTCTTCTATGATAACCCTTTATAATACAGATGTCGCTGTACGTACTTTTAAAAAATTTTGTCAATCGAACGTTTATCCAATATAATATAGATGACGCTGCTTCTCCGATTGCTTTCTAGTTTTTCTTAAATTCGAACAGCTCTTAATATGTAAAAAAAAATACTCGAAAATATAATTCATATTCGGTCGTCCGTAAAATATGATTTATTAACAAAAAAACTTACATTTGCGGTAATAACATAAAAAAATTCGTACCACCTAGTTTAAAATAAAGAAAAATTAAGATAAAAATTAAGAAAACAAACATGATACGCACGATAATAAATTGTCAACTCTTTAATTGTAGTAGCTAATCAATTCAAATACGTGCTGCTATAGGTAACGGGTCAAATAAGTAAAGTATTCCAGCGATCTATTAACACTCAATAGAATATAATAAACTGATTAGAAAAATGATGATAATATAAAGCATAATTAATTGAATAACTAAAACTCATTTACAAAATTAAGTATGTGCAACGGCAATTATTTATACATACATTATGTAGATAAGGCTGCATTAATCACTATATCTCGCCATATTCAAACTAAGGACAAAGTCATAAAAAGTCAGTCATAAAAGTCTTTAGGTGTAGTATCATTAATATGTTACAATGTATATACGGATTTAATTAGTGATCTGTGTTTATTTTCGGATAAATTTGTATGAATATATTCAATCTTTAGAGGGTACCCTGAAAAAAGCATGTATATAGATTCTTGCGAAGTCTTAATTTATATTATCACTAAAGACGCATTTTTAATTTGAGATTTTAAAAAAGACTTGACGTATGTAGACTTTTACACACTGACTAAACGTGTTGGTACGAACACGAATATATATAATAATAATTAAACGAAATATTAGTAAAATGATTTGAGTATAAAATCATCAAACCATATAACAACGATTATAAAAGAGGACATTTTTGCTTTTATATATTTTTATATGTATATGTATGTATGTATATATATACACAATAGATCAATTACTTACAAAAATACTATGAAAAACGTTGCTTATTATTAACGTATGTGAAAAATCACTTAAATTATCCTTATAGGGTAGCCACTGGGTGATTTTTATTTTTAAGGCCACAAGTTATTCAAAAACGAGGGCTGCCGACGCGTAACTTACCGATGAATCGTTCATATTACGGCACTGACTTGATTGTGCATACTTAAGAAATTTTAAACTGGCTGCTTGCGTGTGGTCGTTCCTTAATAATTCCTGAATTGCCTACAACGTAATAAATGCGAAATAAGTACAAGAGCAATATCCTATCGAATTCGATACGAACTAGCAACTACATACTTGCAATAATATTCCGATCGGGTGCCTACCGCAAATGGTATTGCCATATTTCTTTAAATAATTCGTGAATTCGGTAGGATTTAACTTTTCGATAATATTCATCCCCTAATCGCAGAGAAAATGATATGACGGCTAGATTATAGATGAGCGAGAAAATACCTACCGCTCTATCGAGTCCTTCGATTGATTGATAGATGCTCCCATACGAACGGTCATAATAAGTATAACGAAACCGTTGACCCCAATGACAAAAGTCCGAAGATATCACAAAAAGGTTCTGGGGATCTGCTAAGTAACTAGATAAAATTCTACCGTAGCAAGCTTCTCGCTCCGAACTTAAAGACCCTACTAATATAGGTACTATAGTAAATTGATGTCTATAACTGCAAACGGGAATATTACATGTTTATGTATTTATATACGTATAATATATATGTGCATGTGATGCATCCTTACTTTTCCATAATTTTTGCTATATAAGGTAAATGCATTTCTATGCTGTGCTCATTTTCATCTGTATCTAAATCCATCCATTCAAATTGTCCTGACATTTCTAGTTCTGCATTCACTACGAAAGAAATGTATACTCGTTTAGCTTTAATACTACCCGTTAATAAATTACCCTGAGTATCTACATGAAGGTCGTACAACGGAGTACGATATTTTTGTGCACTAGACAAGGCACAGCTTGATAATCGAACATGATGCGACGGACCCAAGATGAACACTCTCCTCACGACGACAGGACTCACTTGGCGATATGCGTGTCCACCGCAAGCCCCGCAATACTGGTAACCAGCATGCCTATCAGATTTAACTACGTACATTATTTGCTTAATAAAAGCAGTCACTTACGGTGCAATAATTGCTCTAGCAGGTCCATGACTTAAATCGGCTTGATTTAACCAATATTCTAATTGTCTGGATAATTCTGGTCCTAAAATCAATTCTTTGTTACATACTTTCGTACCGGTCATTGACACCGTAAATCGGATTGTAATTGCTTATGTAGATAATTTTTTTTTATCAAGAATTACTTGCAAAACAAGCCTTTGCAAAAATAATTTTTATTATGCACCTGAATCAGTATACCAACTTCCGGCATGTATAGCTCTCCTGACTGGCATTTCAAGATAGTAATTGCTATAAATTTAAGTTCCTCTAATTAATAAAATTGTTTACTTTGGATAAAATGAAAACCACAATACACAATTTCTATTAACCAGAGATGTTGCAATAGTATTGTAAATGGAACGCGCACGCTTAGGCAATTTTACGAATCACACGACTATTACAGAACACCAACCTCTTCCCTAATATAAAATTTTAAAATTCATAAGCGAAAATAAATCGTCAACGTTAAGATTCTAGATGTTTAACGTCAAATTTAATAAGGAAGAATCCTAATCGAATTAGGAAATTATAAAATACGGGCATCGTGGCATGTTATTATTTTTATAGCCTGACGAGAAAATGCCTAAAAACATATGATCGTAACAGCGGGTGATTTGAAATAGCTGACGTCATTTCTCTTATAGGTCTACAGAACATGACTCCTTCAGTTTCGAAAGTGGCATGCGCATTATGTACCTAATTCTGCATCCCGTGAAACAGCGTTTATACTGGTACACGGCAACCAAGTTCGCTTACATGACGCGTAATTACGAATATAAAAACTATGCATCGTGTAAATCAGTAATTCCCATTTTATGGGGAAATACATAAGCAAAATAGCATAAAGACGTAAAAGGGAGCATTTTAAATACAACGTTTGTCACGTTCTATTTAAAATTAGGCACATCAGTTTTAGGCTCCATATTCTATACGTGTGTTCTTAGAAGTCGTTTTGCCAACGAAAATATTACGTTATATTTGTAACTTGTACAGAATAAGGGGTGGGTAATTAGGATTGATGGATTCTGGAAGAGAAAAAACAGAGTACATACTTTTCTATTGTTTATTTGAAAACTGAATGCCTTATCATGAACAACTATACGTACGTTAAATATCCTCATAGGAACAAAAACTAGAGTATACATGTGTATAAAACATTTTAACTTTGATCCATCATAAAGCAATCATGGTGGCTACCTAGAGAATCTTTCTGAATCGAGTCGAAGATCGCTTGCAGATCGCTTGAATTCTTTATTTGCGCGATGAATTCGCTTAAATGAGGATTTTTATCGGCGTCGGGTATGCTCAATAGAGCGGAAGCCGCTCGCATGGCAGATCGTTTCAGTTCATCCTGTTTCTCGTGCTCTTGCTTAACGGAGTGCGCTTTTACTTTCATTGTACATGTTACGCGCAATGGTTCGACAAGTCGATCCAGTCCTGCAAGATCAAAACTATAGCCGCGACGAAATGAACGACAGCTGCTGAAGGGTACTTACTTTGTAGCACGGCACCGGGACATATTTGCGCTAACCTCGCCGCCATCAAGTACGTCAACATTTTGATATCGTAATGGTCTTTAAGTCCGCCTTCGACGTGATTCAAAAATTCAAATATATCGATTCTGTCCAAGCACGAATCAAGCAGAGTGTACATGCATTCGAAAGCAGCTTTTCTGATGTCCAAGCCATCGTCGACGGTATGCTTGAACGGTCCCATCTCCACTTCTCTTATAAGATCTCTCTAAGGGAGAAAAGGATACAACATAGACGGTAGTTTCGGCCGATTTCACACTACTTACTTTTACGCGGGTCTCGCTATATAGCTGCGGTAAAATCGAGTCCAGTAAATCTCGAATCAGAGAAGGTTTATTGTGGGCTGCCGAATTAAAGGCGACCAACGCCACTCGACGTACATTCAAATCGGGATCCTGTAACGTATTTAAAAATTGGCCGATGCATTGTCGAAGTAGAGGATCGATCTTTTGTGGTTGATCGGAGATGGTGAATTTAACTGCTGTAACGACGGTAGTCCTCATCAACGGAGATGGTGATGACAACGATTCTTGCAATTTAGGAAGTAAATTCGCCGGATCGATCAATGTTAGTTTGCCAAGGCACTCCGCTACCACATTCCTCGTCCCTTCTTCGCTGCATTCGCAATGTAGAAAGAGCTGTTGCCAGATCGCCGGCACGAACGGCAGTAACACTCTAACACCATCCGGTGTCGACGAAAGGCACGTTATAATCTAAAAAGCGTTCGAAATATTACAATGACACGTAGGGTGAAATTTTTAAATTACCTCTTTTAACGAATGCAACAGCAGGTACTGACGCTTCGGTTGATTTTGGATCTCGTTCAATATAAACGGCAAATAATACGGCAAATTACCTATACAGATGCTTCCTAGCGCATAGCTTGCGGCCGATTTAATTTCTTCCGATACAGCTGAGAATGATTGTATAATATCCTGCTCCAGTTTTCCAACGGAAGTCAAATCGCTGAAACATGGAGGAGAACGTCAGCGTCAGTCAATAGAAAGTGAATTTGGCGAATTCTTACATTTTACGTCCAATTTCGCCGATGACGAGTAGTCCGAAGATATGCTGAGCGTCGCTTCTCGCATTCTGTATGTCGTAAATGAACTGGTGTATAACCGGTAATGCTTTATCCGAGCACTTAACCGTTACTGCAGCTACACATTTCGCCAACGAGTAATAAGCTTGTTTGTGAAGCGTTTGGTTATTGACGAGGTTTGCTATTGGCGAAACCAACATATTCAAGAGTTCGTTGTAACCCAAATCCGGGATGCGACAGACGACTAACGCTTGGAAGAATTCCAACATCGAATGCAGAGCGGCGCCTAAAAGATATAATTGAAATAAAATGAAAATTCATCAATTAATAACGGTAAACAACGCGCGATACCTTGTAATAACGGCGATTTGACCAAATTCATAATTTCCGGCAATATGTACTTGGTCATGCTCTTCCTAACTAGCGCTCGGGGATGAAGTTCGGCTATCGATTTTAAAATGACCAACGTCCATTGAGCGATATGCAAATCCGACTCGTCCAATAAAGGAGGTATTTCGGCTATTACATGCTGTAGAAGGTCGGCGTTTAATGACTGGCTATAGTTTTTGATCAGACAGTCCAGGAGCAATAGTGTACTTAGTTTTAAAGCCCTTTGATTTTTACGTAAGAACGATCCCAGTATAGGCACGGCATCCTTCTATGGAAAGAGAACGATACAGCAAGAAACGTAAATAACCAACAACTAATCTGGTACGTAGGCTTCCGCGGTTGTCAATACTACAATATACTCTCGGTTTCCGGGTTGGAATAGCGTCGTTATCGTGGCTTCTGCCGACGCTTAGTCCACGCTCTCATGGGCTGTTACCGCACACTGATCGAGGACTGCTCGTTCCGGAGACTCGACGGAGCGGAAAAGTTATAGTGCTGACCTATCGCTTTGTTTCATCGATGTGCACGCTACCGCACGAACATGGCATCTGCTAGACACCAGGGGCTTCCAGATGATTGCGGTCTTTAACGGGAAAATAGTCCGGGAGTTTGAAATTGGGTTCGAAGATGATGACACATTGAATGTAGGGAAGATACAATTGCTTACGGAAATTAGGGTTAGATGAGGGGAATTGCTGTGGAGAAGGGTTGGTGTAACGGTTAATGGTAGTTTGAATATCTTCCCTAGTAGTAATTATTGCGGATCGAAGTTTCGGAATGCACCCGCGCACCGCCAATTTGGATCCCAACTGATTAAACCTCCTAGCAACCGCCACGCTCCATTGACCCGAAACGAGCCCTATATAAACCGCTCCGGAATGAATAGTCCCCAGTTAGTGTGCAGTAACAGCCCTAAAGATGTCCCGGAAACCAAGAGTATAACCCATAACTAATGTTAACGACTTACTATTATGGGTAAATTGATGCCTAACGGTGATCCAGCGATTTTGGTCAACGCCTTAACAGTCGTCAATCTCGTTATTTCATTCCTTAGTCTATCCAAGAAGAGAGGCAAACAAACCGACAATTCGCTACTCAAATAATCGCCTAAATTGCATACAATTTGTCCCATCGTAGAGATTGCCCTTTCCTTCACTTCCTGATCGATATCCGAAGCTCTAAGCCTAATCAACGTACACATATAGATGTCGTTAACGAAAGGTGTGAAATCGAAATTAGTAGGCGAATTCAATGGTCTAATTACTTTGACGAGCTCTTGAAGGACATTCAATGCTTCCGCTGTTATCTTATAAAAGTTGTCGCCGACGGCATTAATGACCGGAGGAAGCAATACGGGTATATAGGGGTGAAATACTTCCGGCGGATGCGACGTCAATAAGCAGTAGATGAAGGACAGGGCGTCAATCTTCATATTGCTGCTCGAGTTCTTTTCTCCGAGAGAATATTGTATGCCGGGAATTAAATCGCCGATGTGACCGGCTAGTGCCCCAGGCAACACATTGCAGAGTTCCTTCAACAGCTGAAAGCAATCTTGGCGCGTTTTGATACTCTTCTCTCTCATCTGAGAATAGACTCCCTTGACGATGAACGGAACTTGTTGCTGGAGCAAGTATAACGGTGTCTCCTGCTCCATTGAGTCCGGATCTATGTTTGTGCTGACGGAAGCTTTAGTTTGCTTCAGGAGGGCAATATACGCGTAAAATATGTCCGATTTGACATTCTCTTCCCTCTCTAAAAGAATAAATAAATAAATAAAGAACTCGTTTTTCCTCAAAGATAGCAACCGTTACAAAGATTGCTCAGTCCCTTTCTCTTTTTCTTATTTAAATATATACATGTTATTTAATTTGTTTAATTTCAGCTTCTCTCGAAGATAAGAACGTGGTTTCGCAGATTATAAAGGAACAGTGGGTTCAATCCCTTCGAAGAGCAGGTAAATTCAAACGGGATACAAGTAAAATTTGCTCATTTAATTATTGCAAAATGAATTACTCAAGTATTTTACAATACATTTACTATTTTTGCATAGTCCAAAGGTTTAAAGATATATCAACGCATAAACTGCAAATTAAAGTAGGTTTTTTTTTTTGTGAATAAACACATACGCCATTATTCTTCTACTATTCTTTACTATTATCAAGGCGTTCTGAAAAAAAAACGCTTTTTAACACATAATGAACGACCGATTTAACCTTCAGTAGATAAATCTGCCATATTAAACAATCCTTGTAATGTTTACTATCTTTGATTTTGCCTTACCTTTGAATCTGGCAATTAAAGCAGACGATAATGTCTTGTAAAATTCGGCGAGAAACTCTATTCTGCTTGAGATAACGGCTTCGAGACATTTGGCGGCGGCTCTTCGCACCTTCCAGCTCATATCATCATCGTCGCTGTACTCATCGTTCTCTTCTTCATCATCATCTTCCCCTTCCATAATTTCTATACAACGATCATCATTATCTTCATCCTCGTCGTCGTAATTATAATTGGGATCATACGTCATGTACTGCAAACACAGTTCGACTATCTACGGAAGAAAACGACCATCTACAGTAAAACATCTATAGTACATCACCGGAACTTCTTACGGATGGTATGTACTTAGTGATTTCCTTTGGGCAACGGTTCACGAATGATTCAAACGCTTGCAGACAATATTCCCTTAACTCATCATCCTCCTCACCGCTGTACTCATTGATCTTTTCAACGAAATTCTCTATGTGCTCACCAAACCTGTGCCCAGATTGTCGGCAAACTGCCGCTGAACATTGTATATAAGTACGTTTCTGGGTGTTGCTTGCTTTACCACTGAGACCACGATACAGATGTTCAATCAAACTACAGTAACACGTATTGTTGCATGACAACACCAAGTTGCTGCAGGCGGCGATCGTTCTTTTCCTGACCGCTTGCCGTTGTGAACATAGCTGTGGTAACAATGCGTTCAATATGTTCGTGTGATAAGTTGACAGGACGTTTCCGAACCTTGCTAATAAATCGGCAACAATATCCAAGGCTTCCAATTGGACAGAAACGTCTTCTTGCTACAATTACATCGAATCGAATATGTATTTATCTAATAAAAATATCATGCCGTTAACATACTCTCTCGATTGCTGTCGTTAATCTTTGAGTAATAGTCTTGCAAATACTTCCAGATAGACCTCCAGGTGCTTGTGGTAATTCGGCTATTACGGTTTTCAGTCCAATACTTGAAATATCACGTAACTGTTCTTTTTCTGATATCATGTTAGAGCAAAGAGATTCTACGATGGTTTCTACCTGATATTCTTTCACTTTATTTACAAGAGGACCCAGGCTAAAGTTCCACCTGTTATATTAAAATATTGCTTGTAGGTAAGACTACTAAACTCACCATTTCACGGCTAGGTTCTGCACTTCTCCATTTTTATCCTCTAGCAGTTTAAGTAGCATCTTAACAACTTTCCGTTCTGAATCATCATCGAGCTTAATACTATCCTTTTGGAGTTCGGTCATTAAATCGTTAGTTGCCATAAACCGAAAATCTTTATCGTTGGATTGCATCTAAGAATTGTAATGAAATATATTTAGATACGTATACCTAAAACAAGCAACGACAAACCTTTTCAAGAAGATTAGCTATTTGATAAGATACGCTCGCCATTTCTGTTAGTTTGTCACTGATCTGTACTTCGTCTACGCTTATTTGTTTTATCTACTATTTTCAGCATAATATATTAATAAATTAACGCCATAATAAAATCAGCCATTACTGAGTTTACTAATACACTCTACTACTTTCCTTATTTACTGTTACTAAGTATGTAGTTTCTTGTCGTTCGGCGATAGCTTGGTAATTTTGGAAGCCTTTTAATTGTATTAAGGGAAAAAATAATGGAATTCCTACTTATCAAACATACAAAAATGTTAACAGATATCTTCTCTAAGTACAAGCACAATATAGAAAAACAAGGTAGGTCGATGCGCATCTACCGCTAACGTCATTGGCACGAAATTTAAAAGTTAAACACTATTAATCTTGAATAAACAAAAACGTTGCTATTCAGAATATATATATCGAAAAATTGTTAATATCGTTATGTTCTGCATATAACGAAAATCGTAATCTAAACCATTACTTAATTGATAAAAAAATATATCGTCAACTCGTTTTCACTTCTTAGCATTCTGGGTAGAAAAAATAACACAATATATATGATATATACGTTTAATAATTACATTAATAATAATAAATTGTAACTTTATAATTTTTATTCGAAAAAATTCTAAAAGTAATTAATGGGCGCCATCTCGGCTCTAGAATACCAACTTTTGTGATATGATAACCAACTTTCAGGCGAAGAGAGATGCTAGTTTCGCACGGCAATCACAGATGACGCCATGATATATTTCATTTAACTTAAAAAAATATTTTGTTTTTTTTCAATTAACACGAAAGAACTATAGTCCATTCACTGTAAGTTCCGTCTTTTTAAAGGGCACTTCCCCTCCACAGTGATGCCAAATCCGCCAAACTGACGTTAGCCAATATAGGTTAGAAATCACAAGATTTTTAAATCACCGAATAAAACCAATAAAAATATGGGAGTAATTAGTCATTCTGTTAAATTTAGGCAAATTTCTGGATATTTCTATAGTTATTCCTGTTATCAATGCAAGATTTCAAAAATTCATAATTACGATTGCGAAATTATAAACGGATTTACATTGCTAGAGGATAAGTAATGGTTTTAACCTGCAAAATTTTCAGATACAAGACGTTATATTAACTTGACCAATACACCTTGAAGTATTACTCTATCAGAATAACAAAAAAGGGAATGCATCAAATACAGAAAGAAATAAATGCGAAACAACTAGACTGTTTATTAAATTTGTTGAATACATTATGCAAGACATATAAATTCATTCAAGTCATTTATTGCTGTAGTGAGAAATATACAAGAGAAACAAGTGGTTATCTGGATTTTAAATACATAGGTGCGAAATGAGTACAAATGTAATTAAATATGTGAAAAACTCAATATTCATTCTCATGGTTCCGAACTTGAGATAATTTCTTCATCTGAAGATTCCCCTTCAAGGTTTATTATCAAAGGTAACACCTCTTCTTGGTCAAAACCAATTTCTCTCTCCCACCATTCAATGACAGTGTTTTCTGTATGGTTAACAGTATTGGACCACATTTCCGTTGTAATGTGGTCAATTGACTCTTGCCACATACTCAACACTTTTTCCATCCCAGATCCATCTCTTCCGATATGATTGTTATAGTAAACCTTACTTATACCCCAAATGTTCTCAATAGCATTGAATATGCAATGGTACGGTGGCAATCGCAAAAACTCTATGTCCGTACTGGTGTGCCAGTTCATCCACAGCATAAATTTTGTTTGGTTTATGTCTAAAATAGATATATATATATGTATTGTATATATTAAAAAATAGTAAAACAACACTTACAATTGAACTAAATGTAATAGTTGCAATTTTAACATATCAGCAGCATATACAATGTTGTTTTGTGTCAGCCAAGTTTGAATGTCCTGTTTTTTCCAAGCTGCTGTTGGAGAAAACATTGACGCATGTTCTGTGATATGGGGCATTGTCCATAATAATCATAGACGGTTTTTTCCAAGTTTCTTAATAAATAATTTTCAAACCAGTCCAAAAATGTCTCTGCATTCATTTCTCCGTGGTAATCTGCATTTTTGTTTTTGATGGGAAAATCAATGATGCACCAGGAATAAAACCACTGCGATTACCTGCATGTACTATGATATATCTAAAAATAATATTCATGTGGACCTCATGGGGCTATAATATCAGTTCACTAACCTTTTCCCATCAATTTTTGTTCTTTTAACACTTTGCACGCTGGTATCTTGCCAGGATCGACCAACTGTGCCATTCTCAAATACCCATGTTCATCAAGGAATACCGGGTCCCAGAAATAACTATTTTTAATATTTTGAACGTAGTTTCGAAGGAAATCATTCTAAAAGAGCAATATCCGAACGTTCCATCATGGCTCTGCGAGGATCGTCTTTTTTCCAAGAAAACCCAATATTCTTTAAAATTTTCATTAACGAAGTTCTCCCCCCAGAGAAAATTTCATCATCCTTCAATTTTTGTAAAAGTAAAGTTAATGTTACTTGTTGTTCTGAAAAGATACAAATTTAGCACTTCAAACCGCATTAGAATATGTAATAGTATTACTTTGTCTATACATAGTATAGAGTGCATTTCGGATTGCCACAACAGTGAAATCATCAACAGCTGTCACTGTTTTTACGCGGTGTCTGGTTTTCTTGGGGCTACTGAAGGGGGCGGCATTCTTTTACTTCTGTCGAGATACCACAAACGGTAGATTTATTAATTGACAGGGCATCTGCAACTCTCTAAAAATTAAGTTGTAGTATATGTATAATACTTTTTATAATTTTTACCTGACGACAGAGACTAATGGAATAAGGGGTCCACCATTATCACGTTCTCTTTCAAAATAATTTATAAGTGACGCGACCAGCGCTTTTGACTGCGAATTTAAACCTCTCGGCATAATGCACAATTTGTTCTGAAAAGAACAGTTATTAAAACGTATATAACACGATATATAATAACAAAATGCAACCAAAATGGAATAAAAAAAACGTCAACGCACGAGAAACAGTAAAACACTGATGTTTTGGTTATCTTGCAACGAAGCATTGTGGAGGGGTGAAAGTTATTTTATATACATTTTCTTTTTCTATATTACAGCTTCAATAATTGAAATATTAGTTTCAATTTAATTCAATTACTATATTCTTATAGTTCCAAAGGTGTTAAATTATTTCTAACACAAAAAGCAATTGTATTCTTTAAATTATGTTTTTGGTAATTTTGTTTTTCTTGATTGGCATCATCAGCCCTCAATTTGGGGGAAGACGGAACTTAGAGTGAATCGACTTTATATAAGTTTCGAGGGAAGAAAATAAATTAGATCAGCGAGAAGTTGATATCGTATTCGCAATTACAAATTTAAAGCTTTTAGTAGAAAAACAATATATTTTCATGATTATTGAATCTCCCACCAGGGAGCGAAATGTTAATTACTACATTTAGTGCCTGGACGTAAAATTAACGGGCGCAATCGAAGATGTATTTACCTATACCTATACCTTTATTTACTAGGGAACTATAACATCAACTCTCTATTTAAAAGAATATTGTAATAGATTTATTTAATGTAAAAAATTAGAAATAAACCAGTCAGATTAATACTAATGATCTCTACCTTCATTTATAATTGTTTTTACATACCGCCTAGGAAACCAAATATTGTCCGCGCTTAACGCAATGTCAACAAAAAAACTGGAGAATTTTTGAGCATTTGAAATTCTAGTTTTGTATAGGAAGCAAATTTTTCTTTGTTATTTATTGGTTGTTCATAATAACAGCTCCAGCTATTTACATTTTGATCTAAATTTTAGAAGAATACAGTTATTTTTTTTATGACTCTGTAATACATCATTTTTAGTTTATAGGGCGTAGATATTTTAAATTAATTAATTTATTAATTAATTCAACTCAGATTTTCGCTTTTATGTGAATTATAAGAATAAATATTTTCTTAGATCTCGAAGTTAAATTAGCCGCTATTTTAATGTAGTTCCCCGGCATGAAGTTGAGGGCGTGCTCTTAATGATGATAAAAAATTGTGTGTAGATTATGGGTCCTGTCTCGAACATATATATAGCGTTGTCAACAATGCACGTCAAATCCTACTATTACTTTAAGTGTTATACGGAAGTATATTTATTTTAAGCGATTTGTTAGATATTGCTTTATGTTTACTTAAAAATGAACGGTTTGAGTTTAAGTGAGTTCTGTTGCTTGTTTTGCTGTCCGCCCTGTCCCAGTCGAATAGCAGCGAAATTGGCATTTCTGCCACCAGAACCAACGTACGATTTTCTTGCCGATGGAACGGGCAAATACGTTTTAACTCTGACAGAAAGAGCAGAGTGGCAATACACGGATCAAGATAAAGAGAAAGTGGAAGGTTTTTATACAAGAACTAACCGTGGTAATAAGATAGGTTGTTTATATGTGCGATGTAGCAACACTGCCAGGTTTACTATACTTTTTTCACATGGTAATGCCGTCGATCTAGGACAGATGAGTAGCTTCTACTTGGGTTTAGGTTCTCGTATTAACTGTAATATATTTAGTTATGATTATTCCGGGTACGGTGTTAGTGCAGGGAAACCGTCAGAGAAAAATTTATATGCTGATATAGATGCAGCATGGCTGGCATTGAGAACACGTTATGGTATCAGCCCTGAAAATATTATTCTATATGGTCAAAGTATTGGTACTGTACCAACTGTAGATTTAGCCGCAAGATATGAAGTTGGCGCTGTAATTTTACATTCTCCACTTATGTCCGGCATGAGAGTTGCATTTCCGAATACCAAAAGGACATGGTTCTTTGACGCTTTCCCAAGGTAAGATCTTCAATACGTGTTGGGCAATTTGGCAAATCTAATTTGGCGTTTAGTATCGATAAGGTACCCAAAGTCACATCTCCCACCCTCGTTATACATGGCACTGAAGACGAAGTGATAGATTTCTCACATGGTCTTACAATTTTCGAACGGTGTCCCAAAGCAGTCGAGCCTTTATGGGTAGAGGTAAGTAATTCTTGTTATCGTTACAAGTTAAGAGCAAGGAGCAGATTTTACTTACTGTTTTCTCAGACCCAACGTATAACTAAATGCAATGCTGTGTTTTTATTCTTTTGCATATAAACCAATTTTAACATTGAAATGAAACCAATAAGCTTCGATCGTAGCATATATAATTGAAAATTGTCTATAATGCGTACAAATACACATTGTTTTGCAATGGTAATTTGATATAAATACAGAGTGAGAAAGCATCATAACACCAATGCACAGATAAAATTGGAATATACTTACAATCCGTCAAAAAAATATAACTTTTGTTTGATTGAATAAAAACAATCAATTTCTATAGAAGGTGTACCGTATCGTTATGTTCAAATTTTGGGAACATAAAGTAGGCTTAATTCTAAGAAGAGAAAACCCAAAAGTTGTATGTCGATTGTTATTTGTTCTAGAGTTATAGGCGTTTTAACGATAATCATGGTAACGTTAATAAAATACTATCGATAATGTGCAAATGTCGTTTGTGTCGGCCTCTCATTTATGTTGATCATCATCGGTTTCCAAATAGGCCCATTCCTCATTACTGAACGTTCATGGATGTACACGGACAATTTAGGCAGTGCATAGGTGGGAGTTAGAAAATTCGAAGGCAATACGCACATCTAGATTTCAACCTCAATTTTCTATTAACAATTGGGGTGGATTAATCGATGGTTTCCTGTGAGATTAAATGCAGACAATTACCTTCAATTTCTTGTTGAGGAACTGCAGCCACTTTTAGATGTTCTGTTGATTATAGGGCGCGACACGTAGTTTCAACACCAACTATCCAAGATGGATTGGCCGAGGTATAAGTAATAACAAATAACTTTGAAACAAATAACAATCGACTAGTTTACTTAAAACTATCATCTCAGATATGAGGAAATTAAGCTAGCATATTGATAATTTGACTAACGTCGATAAGAATGTTTAGCTTACATTTGTATGGTTATAGGGTGCAGGACATAACGACGTAGAGCTGTACACCGCTTACCTGGAAAGACTGAAACAATTCGTAAACGTGGAGTTAGTCAACTGACAATTGCTGGGCGTTGATGAATGCACTATAAGTTCTGGAACTTCGAGTTCGACGGGTGAGAAGCTACTCTAGCACGGGGTTGCGGGCCTGGCGTCGAGCCGGCCCGCAGTCTCGCCCCATAATACGTTACGCGCGCTGTCGAGCATCCTAGCTAGGGCCGAACGACAATGCAGCAGCGTACAGAATTCGCCACGTTCGAGGCCGCAGGTTCCATCGAAAACGAGATCCTTACCATCCTGCAACGGTTTGTCTTCAGTATGTTTGAGTATTTGTCGATGCCCCGTACTTGAGACCACTTGCTAGCACTAGTGTTAACGGTGTTATTGTGCGGACTTAATTATTCCTATAAACGAGCGACAATCTACGAAGTGACGGACTATTAACGTGCAATAACTCTATTACGTTGACGTTGTTTTTCCCTCCTTCTAATCCCTTTTTTATTATTCCGATCGTTTCCGATTGAACGCCGTGTTCTTTTATTACATATAAAAGGAAGAACGTCACTTCGATAAGCATTCATCGTACACTGTCTTTCTTCTTTTTAAACTTACGCTATATGTGTATATTCATATACTATATACAGTGCGTCGATAAATTGACGCACAATATTCATAACTTTGTTGTTTATTGTTTTTATGAAGAACGCTGAAACACTTTGATCGAAACAATAATGCCAGCGTTGGGTGAAACACTATAGTAAAGTGTATCAAGTACCAAGCACTGCTTTAAAATAATCAAATAAATTTAGTTAATCAAAAAAAAATTCAAGACATCAGTAGCATTCGAAACTACAACACCCTACAAAATACCCATTGTAAAATATTTAAAGCCCTTAAAGTACTTAGCACACTGCCAATAGTACTGCAAGCACTTTGAGAAGAAAAAATCACTTCATACCAAAATTATGAATATTGTGCGTTATTTCATCGACACATTGTATACGGAATACCTAATCGAGGTGCATTTATTAGAACTATGTATGTCTATCTAACAAATAAAAGGTACAAAATAAGATAAAGCGATGAAAAAAAAGTATTAAGACTACAATAAATTCCGAATACGCCGTGAGACGGCACGGCAAATTTCGGTCATTATAAATAAAAATTAATTAGGCTGATAAGGCTTTTTATATGCGTTATTTTGTTTTGTAATCGAGCCACTACATTCGATAATTATCAGTTACCATATACCGCTACTATACTATTTGAAAATTGTTTCGATTCTGATCCCGATCCTGGTTCTGATTCTGGTACGCGTACGTTTTTAAAATGAAAATATATATAACATACAGATATAATTATCTTCGTACATTATTTAAGTGCCCCTAAGTGTTAATTATGTAAATACGAACGACATTGCAATTGATTGTACTTTATAAATCGAGAGCGAAATGAAATGAATCAAAATTATAAATGATTAACTATATTATACATACACACATATACATATATAATCATGTATTTTTTAAAATGAAATAAGAATGCATCGTTCAAGATAAGTTTTACATTCTCTCGCTAATATTTACTTAAGAGATTGATTATTTTATGTACTTATGTCATTATACAAAACACAGCAGACAATATTAATTGTAAGAATTGAAATAGTCACCTAACACTACTATTTTTACGTTAAGCGGATAGTTAATGATGGTGGTGATTTTTATCTTAATATCCAATGTACAAATGATAGATATTTTTGAAATTTTCTTCTTTCTTAACACTCGCATTTTCGTTATGTACTTCTCTTGTACTCGTCAATACACTAAGAAAGTATATAGGCGCCCCAGCCTTTTGGAATCTATTTCAAAAATATTTCCCTATACCGGATGTCTTTGATTTTGTCTCAGAGCCAATATCATGGTTATTTGAATAGATAGAAGATTATTTTTTGGAAAGAAAATCTAGGAAAAGAAATGTGCTTAAAGGTCCATCTTATGATACTAATACAGAGTGGTCCACAAATTGTCCAGTGAAAAAAAGTTTTGTTTTTTATACGGCAAGCCGTATTTTCACGTTGCTACGTTTTGAAGTTAAAAAACAAAATTGTAAACAGTGTTTGAGCGTAAATTACAATAGGTAATAAATTATAAACGTTAAAATTGTTTTCCTGACATAGGCCTCGTACCTCCTGATCAATTTTCTCGTACAAGGGGCTCCTACTATTTCAGGAGTTGTACTTCGACGAGCCTGGATGATTTTATGTTTTAAATCATGAAGCCCCATTGGCGGAACAACCTAAACAATATCTTTCACAAAACCCCAAAAGAAAAAATCGGGAGGTGTCAGGTTCGGAGATCGAGCTGGCCGTCTTAAAGCACTTCTATTGCCAATTCAAGAATCTTGAAATGTGCGATTTAAAAAATTTGTTATTACTGCAGTGTTATGCGGTGCAGCACCGCCATGCTGCCACCACATTGTTACCCTTTCTCCAAGCGAAACTTCTTCTAAAAGTTCTGGCAAGTTTTGAGTTAAAAAACGAAGATATCTTTCACCCGTGAGAGTAGCACTGTAAAAATGTGGTCCAATTATACGGCCATTGAACAGTCCACACCAAACATTTGTGCCCCATATTGTTTGAAAATTCATTTCCCTAACCCATTTTGGATTTTCAACCGACCAATAATGAAAGTTGTGCCGATGAACAACGTCATTATTGTGAAAACGAGATTGATCACTCCATAAAATTCTATCAACAAAATCGGGCATCTCATTTGTTAAAAAATACATTGAAGCAATAAATTCCAATCTCTTATCAAAGTCGGCAGAACGAAACCCATACACTAAATGCATTTTGAATGGATGATATTTATTTTGTTTCAAAGTTCTGTATATCGAATTCTGAGAATTACACCTTATTCGTTCGCTACACTTCTTACGGAAATGTTAGGATTAATATCAACATATGCCAATACATTTATAACATTTTTTTCTTCATTTTGTCTACACTCTTCATAATCATTAATATTGAAAGTAAACGGCATTTTTTTAACAAAAATTAAGTATAATACTTAAGTGATAGATGCAGTTGTTTTCGCAATGGTAGCCATAGCTACTTATTTTCCTGATATGTTCCCCATACAGGAGTCTAATGAAATGTTCAGCCGAGGTGTGTTTGTTGTTCTCCAAGAGTATAAATAGTTTGACAACATTCGATGTTTGAATGAAACGTAAATAATAAATGGCACATGGTTGTAAAGCGAAAAACAAGGAGAGTCAGAATATCTGATCAAAAATATGGCATACTATTTTTTTTTATATTTTTTTTTTCGTTAGCCTATTTTTGGACCACTATCTACTCAAATAACCATCATGTTCGCTGTGCAACTAAATCTGAGACAGCCGGTATATGCATGCTACATAAATAATAATAATAGATTAAATGGCACACTTGTCTCTATCTAGATATGGTACAAAATCAAACACCAGAAACCCATTTATTTTTGCTGTATTCATCATATAGGAAATTGATATCTCTAAAGCTTTTGCATAATGATGCATATGTCTAATATTTAAAGTAAAAGAGATATTTACAGTTAAGCACGAGTTCCGCATTTGAATATTGTACCCAAGTAGTTTCTGGTGTTAGTATTGTTTGGTTGCAGTGAGCAAAACACCTCCTACTATTTACGTAATAGGCACAATTTGAGAAAAACGGGACGCCACATACATAAATTTATTCTGATTGAACGGCCTGTATATATAAATGACGTTACTTTAAAATCTACCATGTTATATACCAAGTGTACAGTATACGTAGGACGTATTCAATGTGTATATCGTCATTCTAATCGTCTCGTAGAATACGTTTAAATGAAAGATAATACTGTCTGCGAAGGAAGTGTAATCATTTTTCACGCGTCGCTAGATCGAAGAGGTTCAACTTTATCTGCTATTTCTTCGTCTAGTTTTAGATCTCTTAAACTTACTATACCTGATGCCTTTTTTTCTACGTAAGGCTCTAGTAATCACTATACCAATCTCTCAATTTTATATTGGGGTGGATTTCTAAACTTTTATAACTTTAGACGTAAGTTGGTAGATATAAATAATGGCAAATTTGCGTCTACTAAGAGCTTATAAAGAAATTGTTATATCTTTTGAAATATACATCTAAAATACTTGTACGTCTATGTATAAATGTACATATGTAATACACTTTCTTAAAAAGAGGATGCAAGGTACTTTGAGGAATGTTTGCAATAAAGATGTACATTAATTACGAATATCACATCATACTTCTACATACTACCTTTATAGTACTGTATTCGTAACGAACGCAAATGTATTTTCTATGTTGATGTTAGATTTATCTACGTTCAATATTTAAATGTTTAAGAATGAAGCAGATGTTATACCGAAGTACGTGCATTTTTGTCGTTTCATGTTGTGTTCGGACCCTTGTATGCCATTCTTGATAACTTTTCTGCACTAGATACAAACTATACAAACACTATGCATTGGAAATGATAGACGATCAATCGCTGTATTCCCTTATTTAACGTTACGAAGGCTGTGATGCTTCGACACGAAATTGTTTGTACATCGCCAGAAGCAAATTACTTAATTTTGATCAATACCGCTGTATGTACGTAAAATACCCGTACCGGTTTTGATTTTCAATGCATAACCGCGTAAAAAAATACATTTGGAAACAACCTTTATCTTTACAATTGACAATTTATTGTTCTTTCTGTCTGTGTTCTTTTCTTTGTTATTTTTACATGTATGTGTAACCGATGATACTATGACAAAAATAATGAACAACTTATTACTTTGCTCAACTATTTCTCGTATCAAATTCAACAATATTTATTAAAAGATCGTAGTTATATTAAGAGCAATTGTTACGAAACTAAATCTTTTTGTGTGATGTTAACTCTTTCATTTTTTAAATAAAACATTTCATGTACAACAGTGTAGCATTTTACTTACTAAATAAGCTCATGTTACAGTAATATTATTTATTTCCTTTTGATATTTATAGAAGGTAATAGTTTGAATTTCTTTTCGTTGTTATATTGGTTGCCTATAAAATTAGAAATGTTAAAAAGGCGCGCCATACATAGAAGAATGATTAAAGGGATTTTTTCTAAAAGCTTCCACTTTTTCTACAATTATTATTACTTAAATGGCGCACCGCTATTCTCTTGGCTTTGTTGACGCTTTAATTTTAAAAGATCCGGTCTTGTATACCCCGTTTATGTATAAATTCCGTTCAGACTAAAGCAATATAAATAAATAAATTAGAAGCAAGAAATTACAGCGACATCTATTGAGTGAATGCGCACCCTCTTCTTTTACCAGGTCCGCCGTAAATAAAATTTATCATGTGTACCAACCTTATCTTCTTAGGTTGGTAAGTCAGGATGAAGGTATACGTGACCTTAGAAAGAATGACAAAAATTGTTTTCAGCCAATAGAATTCCAACACGAATTAGAAAAGGAGAAGATTGTGTCTCACAAATTTCTCCTAACCAAAAAGTTGTTTAGAGAAGCTTTTCAAGTCAAGCATATATCCGATCTATCTATGATGTTAAATTCGTATCGTAAATTTGATCATTTAGCTTGCGAGAGAATGTTTTTCGCAACTTTAATAGCCTTATTGTTAGGATCGTCCGAGGCATTATACTCTACAACCTCCAATGTAATCGAACTTACGCCTACAAATTTTGATAATTTAGTAATAAAGGGCGAAGAAATATGGATCGTTGAATTCTTCGCACCTTGGTGTGGACATTGTCGGCAATTAGTTCCAGAATATGAAAAAGCAGCCAACGCATTGAGAGGCGTTATAAAGGTGGGCGCCGTAAACGCCGACGATCATAAAGAATTAGCCGGCCGGTACGATGTTAGAGGTTATCCTACGATTAAAATTTTTGGTACGAATAGAAACAGAGCTGTGGCTGAAGATTATACAGGTCAACGTACAGCACAAGGTCTCATCGATGCTTCTTTATCTGCTGCAAAGAACAAGATAAATGCTCAGTTAGGAGCAAAACCATCTTCAAAGGTAGACGAAATTTATTCTGCATCTGAGCTAGGTAAAGCAGTTAGATAACATGCTTCAACCTAGTGCTTGAAGAATTTTTAGGGCTGTACTGCTTTACCCGGCCTTGTTTAGCATTTGTGACGAATGTAATTTTATTTGAATATGATCCGTAGCAAAGCGAAGGTAAAGATGTGATCGAGTTGACGGATGGAAATTTCGACAGGCTTGTATTGAACTCGGACGATATATGGTTAGTAGAATTTTTCGCACCATGGTGCGGACATTGCAAGAACCTCGAACCGCATTGGGCAGAAGCCGCAACTCAGTTGAAAGGAAAGGTATTAATAATAACAATGAATTTATCTGTTTTTCGTAGAAATATGTCACAAGGAAAGAAGTCAACTAAGGAATAACAATTGATTTGAGGCAACATTCCCCTTTGGAGGAGATCTTAGATCTTTTACTTTTAGGTAAAACTAGGAGCGTTGGACGCTACCGTACATACAGGTAAAGCTTCAGAGTACGGCATCCAAGGATTTCCAACTATCAAATACTTTATACCGGGCAGCAAAGATTCCAATTCGGCAAGTGATTATGACGGTGGACGTACGGCTGGGGATATTGTCAATTGGGCATTGGATAAATTAGCGGAAAATGTGCAGCCGCCAGAAGTGAAACAAGTGATCGATGAACAGTCGTTTAAGAAGCCATGTGAAGAAAAGCCTCTATGTGTAATATCCATACTACCACATATTTTAGATTGTCAATCCGATTGCCGTAATAGTTATTTAAACCTACTTAAGGAGATGGGTGGAAAATACAAGAAGAAGATGTGGGGGTACGTGAAATAATTACGTAATATCAGCTTGTGGGCTAACGTATGCTTTTTTTCTAGTTGGTTGTGGGCCGAGGCTGGTGCACAACCAGAATTAGAAAACGCATTGGATATCGGTGGATTCGGTTATCCAGCAATGGTGGTTGTTAATGCGAAAAAGATGAAATATTCCGTATTGAGAGGTTCCTTTTCTAAAGATGGAATAAACGAATTTTTGCGGTAAGAGCTCCCAAAGGTAAGAGTTTGATTAGTAAGGATAATGAATTAATTGGTTCTTGTAGAGATTTATCGTACGGCAGAGGAAATACAGCTGCGGTTAAAGGCGCAGAACTTCCCGAAATTATGAAAACTGAAGCTTGGGATGGTAAGGATGGTGAGCTTCCTGTCGAAGAAGATATCGACTTGTCCGATGTAATATTGGATGAAAAAGATGAATTATAAACGTGATTAATTTCTCTCTCATCTTTCTTAATTTAAAGTGTATTTCATGATCAAAACATTAATACATACCTAATATATTTGATATAAATTAGTTTCATTGCACTCACCTTAATTTTCTTTAATGAAAAACAGGAAAAAATGATAATGCTTAATAAGTACTTTTATTTTCAGTCTTCATATTCTTTCTCACAATTTCAAATTCTTGACTTATCACATTTAATCTAGATGTAGAAAATTTGTAATAATAATTATCATATTACATTACGTGACATTATATCGAGTCAGTCTGAGTGCAGGCGTCCTTACATTTAACATTAAATTTTATACCTACAAATTAAACTGTAGCTAACTCTATTCTATTGTATTTTCTTTCCTTCTTACATATTAGTGGATAAAACAATGCGATGTAATATGCGGCTACACCTAATAAAATTAGCACTAAAATAAGGATAACTAAGCCCCATGCTGATATGCCGATTCCTTTACTTTGCCTATCTATAACAAATCAGTACGTTTTCCTATATATTTCTGTTATCGTTTATCATATTAAGGTATACTCCAGTATACTCACTTAAATTTGCAGCATCGTATCGTGTCGCTTCGTTCTCACTTTTCTCATAGCTGCAAACGACTTTGTGGACAATAGCTACGGAAACTATGAACGAATTAAATACGAATTAGATAACGGGTAGCCGCCACAGTGCTTTAGTTTACCTAAATAAATAGATAGAGATAAGATTTTTCGTAATGCAAACATCCTACGAAGAAAATGATTACAACTTGTTTATAAAATGGAGTCGTAAACAACGAATTCGCCCCTATGTATTATGGGTAATTCGCAGTAATTTAGGGCACAGGGCCGGACGCAAAACATCAAATGTAAACCAACCCTATATTAAGAATTCCATTTTTTCAAACTTTTGTATTATATTTTATGTAGCAAGCAGTTTCTTGTTATTTTTATAATTTCACTTATTTTAGACGAATAAGTTTTAGATAGCCAATAAAAGAAATGCTGCATTGATGAGTATTTCAAGTTCAAAATAAAAGAGACAGTGTAAAACGATTAGCTTTAAATGCACTTCTTACTACCAATGTATGCGCCAGTTATGCTAGCAGGAGTTCCATTTGTCAAAGAAATGAAATACCTTCGATCAAAGACTTACATAAAACTCCAACGTCAGTAAAACCATCAACAAATCTACTATTGCTTAAGGCAGACGTAGAAGGTTGTGTGGAAAAACGTGGGGATTAAGCCCAAAAACGATGCTGTGGCTGTATATGATGGTCATCGGACCAATGATAACATATGGCTCGGTGGTATGGTGGACAAAGACATTGCAGGTGGACGCGATGAGCGGCATACAGAGACTAGCACTAGAACCACCACACGTACACATTCAAGAAGAGGCTAGGCCAACAAGTTGCGGACTAGTGAATGGTCAACCTCCTATAATTAGATCGCGTGGTGTAGAACGAGCCCAATGACGCCATCAGTCCCAAATACACCTTCGATAAGAACTATAAAACGGTAATACCAGATAGAGAAGAACGAAAAAAAGGCCCACCTATTAAAGCCGAATGTATTTGGTACACTGACGACTCAAAGACAGAAACTGAAGTCGGAGCCGGAATTTGCGGTATTAGACCAATAATAACTAAGTCGCTAAGCCTAATTCAAAGCGCCACAGTATTTCAAGCCGAAATAGCAGCAGTGCTGGGGCGTATCGAAGAGCTGGACAAGCAAGAAGGTAACTATCGGTTTATTGCTATCTATTCAGACAGTCAAGCAGTGATAAAATCATTGGACTCCACGCAGGTAAA
Source organism: Dynastes maya (assembly GCA_029619315.2). Lineage (NCBI taxonomy): Eukaryota > Metazoa > Arthropoda > Insecta > Coleoptera > Scarabaeidae > Dynastes > Dynastes maya. Next base: position 971,633 of record JAROYE020000012.1, on the reverse strand, counting down.
GTCGAAACTAGTATGGGAATGTATGAATGCCCTCAATAGGCTGGGCAGCCGATCTAAGGCGACCCTCGTCCGGGTACCAGGACACAAAGGTCATCGAGGGAATGTTAAGGCAGTAAGCTCGTCAAATACCGACAGAAACTCAAAACACGGTGGGCATAGCATATACGGTAGTTAAAGCAACTACTAAACAATGGAAAGATAAGAAATCTCAAGACTAGAAGAGTATTCCAGGCCAAAGACAGGCTAAGTAATTTCCGATTGGACACAGGACTAAATTTACAGCAGACTTACTAAGCAGGGATAGAAAGTCCGTTGGAACAATAGTAGGCCTGCTAACAGGACACTATATACTCAAGAAACTCATGAGCAACCTAAGCCTAGCAGTGGAAACAGCAGGTAGATTCTGCCAGCCGGAATAAGAGACTGTCGGCCATGTGCTGTGCGGCACAGGCAGGAATAGGACTCTCAGAAATGGGCTGGGAATATCCAAAACTCGAAATCTACATAGATGGATCACTCATAAGGCTGCTAGTTCTGGTGAAAAAGGCAGAGCTAACGTAATTGATTTGATGATAGAGGAACCACAATAGACCTGAAAAGGTCGCAGTGGGATAGGTCAAAAGCCACCTGGAGTACTAATCCAATTTAATCTAATCTACTATCAATGTACCAGGTAAATAGGAAAAATGTGAGAGATTATGTCCTCACAATATACAACTAAGTAGTAAAAGATGAAATTGTTACTTGCATTTTGTGGTTGTTAGAGATCCCGAAATTTGAATAGCCTGTATAAAAAGTTGCATAATCTACTAGTCAATGCACATAATGTTCTCCATCTAACCATTGTACTTTCAACTACATATAACTAGGAAACGGTAAATCTGAAGATTTTCAGTAATTTTATTTTTAATGATTCTTGGAGAAAGAATTTATTGCATTAATTGAATCGGTGAGATTATTATAAGTGTTTTACTATTGAGTTTATCTACTTAAATGTTGAAATTGCTTAATCATCGATTTAAAAAGACTTCAAGTACTTACAAATTACGTATAAAGCACTTATAGCTATAGACATCGTTTAATAACGACAAAGTGATAATAAAGAATAATTACGAAATCGAATAACTTAAGGCCATAAATTATTGCAACACTTTAGGGAATTCACTCTAAATAATTTACACGAAATGGCGACAACTACTGTTTAAGTACATTCCATTTCTTATACCATATAAAGGTTACGGGTTTCGTGAAGGTTACTTTTTAATAGAAAACCGGTTTCTCAACGATTTACATAGGTGTTAATGTCAGCGGTCGACCTTACTTTGCCATTTCTAATTTCCTACTTTCACTTTCTCATAAGATTCCTTTGTTTGATGTTCGCTCGACATTTTAAAATTCCCTCCAACATACATTTCTCGTCGGTTTGCAGTACTGTCTTTCACTGTACAAATAAACAAATGTTTAAAATCTAACCTAAAATTCGCAAGTCGTGCCTAGAATTCTAAATTTCACCAAAAAAATATGTATGTAACATGTTTATTAATGATTAGGGTACGATGCTGCAGGACAGGTATTGTACGGGAACCTTTTGTTTATGACAACAAACAAGTCGATACGTAAACAAGGACGGTAAAAGTGATAGTATCCACTTAATAGTTTGACAAGGGGAATGGCTTGCTCAGAACGAGAGAATACGTGGAGATCTAACGTGTCCGTATTGTTTCGCTGGTGTGTGTTCCGTTCAAATATCGGTTAACAGAAAAAATTTAACGAAAATGTCGAACATTCGCGATTTAGAAAATAGACTAACAAAGTTCGGACAATCGCACTTACTAAAGTTTTGTGACGAATTGCAAGAGACGGAAAGAAAATCTTTTACTGACAAACTAACTGCCATTGATTTTGAAGAAATTAATCGACTTTTTAACGACGCTATCGCCACAATAACCGCTGACGTTGAAAAATTAGATAGCAGAATGCAACCAATTCCAGAGTCACATTTTGAATCGGAGGAGAAGAATAGCAGGGACAAGTTGGATTTGTATTATCAACGTGGGCTAGAAGAAATATCCCAGAATCGTGTTGGAGTTCTTCTTATGGCAGGTGGACAAGGTACCCGTTTAGGAGTAACCTATCCTAAAGGAATGTATTCCATTGGATTGCTTTCCGGCAAAAGCTTATTCCAAGTCCAAGCCGAAAGAATAAGGCGCCTTCAACAACTTGCTGAGGAGAAAACTGGTAGAAAAGGAATAATCACCTGGTACATCATGACAAGTGGACCAACTGTGCAACAAACAGAAAAATTCTTGATTGAAAATGATTATTTCCAATTAAATTTCAACAATATTGTGATATTTCAACAAGGTTTGCTGCCATGCTTTAATTTCGAGGGAAAGATTTTATTAGAAGATAAGAATAAGATATCTTTAGCACCAGATGGTAATGGAGGTATTTATCGTGCCCTAAAGAAAAGCGGAGTTCTCAAAGACATGCAAAAGAGAGGTATTAAATATGTTCACGCTCATAGTGTTGACAATATTTTGATAAAAGTAGCAGACCCGATATTTATGGGTTATTGCATAACAAAGCTGGCCGATTGTGGTGTAAAAGTTGTGAGGAAGTCGTATCCGACAGAAGCTGTTGGTGTTGTATGCCAAGTTGATGGACAATTTCAGGTAGTTGAGTATAGCGAAATAACAGATAAAACTGCTAATCTAAGAGACGCTGAAGGAAATCTGGTATTCAATGCTGGCAATATTTGTAATCACTTCTTTTCAACAGATTTTTTAGCTGTTATCGCTGATACGTATGAAACACAGCTAAAGTTACATGTTGCAAAGAAAAAGATTCCATTCATTGATGATAACGGCGAAAAGGTCAAACCCTCTACACCCAATGGGATTAAAATTGAAAAATTCGTTTTTGATGTATTTCAATTCAGTAAAAACTTTGTTACCTGGGAGGTGCCACGTCATACAGAATTTAGTGCGTTGAAAAACTCTGATGATGCTGGAAAAGATTGTCCATCTACAGCAAGAAACGATGTATACAATTTACATAAAAAATACATAGAAACAGCCGGAGGAATTGTTGTAGGTGATGAAATTGAAATCTCCCCATTGCTGTCGTATGCTGGAGAAAATTTAGAATCTATTGCTACTGGCAAAACGTTTAAATCCCCAATGCAACTATTTTCTGAAAACGAAAGAGTTGCAACAAATGGAATACTTAATTAAACTATATTTTAGATCTATATGTACCTGTATGCTATCTATTGTAAATAATTAAGTAGGATATTCTTTTATATATTTCTTTTCTATGGTTACTGGGTTTAGGTATCTAGATTACAGATATACCGGTGGCAATTTGCCCTTCGTAGATTATTCTATTAATCATATAAGTAACGTACTGATGTGATACATTGCGAGATTTGGAAATAAACGCTTTCCCTTTTTTTTTAATTTTCATGCCATTTTTTTAATATATACACAGCGTGTTTACCTAGTGCGTTGGGTTAAGGTAATTGATATAAATACATGAAACACTTCATTAAAACCCCTACCATAATACTTTTGGAGTTTTACAATTGATAATGATAGCTTCTCCGTTAAAACGTCCAGTGCGAGTGAAGTATTGTGGTAAGGATTTTAGTGAGCGTTTCGGTCTACTTGATTATTACACAAATATATAAAAATTATCCGGAGATAAGTTCTACACAAACAAAAGCTCCAAGTTGCTCGGGGAAAGAATTATCTGACACCGACGCACTAGATGGACACGCTATATATTATTAGCCTTTTTGTATTACAAGTAAATTGCTATAGAAATTTATAGCAATTATTCAAGGTATGCCAAGTTATCTGAGATTTCCTATCAGATTGATAAATATTTTCAGATAAACAGCGTTTTTATTAATATCCGTTACGGAATGCGATATTCTACGATAAACAATCACCAACAGGGAGTTAAATATGAAGCATGTGTGCTAGGCAGCATTATACGGTTAATAACATCCAGATTTGAATACAAATGAAAAACGTTGGTGCCATCTGTGAAAAAATATCTACACTTCAAAGGTAGTACTTCATAAGTGGCTCAATAGATAGCACTATCTTCTGCGGATGTCGGTAATGAAGTCGTCTATAGCGTGATCCAATCTAAAATATGTATTTTATTTAGTCTACAAAATATCAAATTAATTTTAATATACTGCCTTCTCTGATTATTTAAAACAAGATTTTCTACTATAACGCAACTTGTCACTCAAATAAAATAATATTTAAATAATAATCTTTAATAAAGAGAACTTTACAGCATGGGTGATAAATACAGCAGTTAGATATCTAAAGTTTATTACGTTTACATTTTATTACAACTAAAAAAAGCTTTTTATAAAAAATAAATTTAATATTTCATAAATTACAACAAAAAATACGAGAATATTTTAAATAAGTGTTTATCATATAAAAGCTGCATATCGATAATACAAATAACAATAGCCACATCTACTTTTGCTCAACAGGCAAATTTAGAAAATCAACTCGGATCTGTCCGAGATTAATACGATAGCGTTAGAGTTTAGAACGTTTCTCGAGAGCCCAAATAGATGTGTTATGTAGAAATTTGAATGGACAATATTTAGAATAGAAGGTGACGTCAATAAATGAGTAAGCAATTATAAAAGGAATAATAAAGAGTCTAGTATCTAGAATTATTGTACTTTTACAATTGCAAATTCCATACAATATGTATATCCTAAAGGTGCAATCCAATACGTCCCGTCTGCTTACGAAAGAAACGTTATATGTATAATACGTGCATATGAAACAACACACACACCCCTAACTAAAGCGAACTTCTCTCCTAAATAAATTATATTCCAAAAGTCGAAAATTAAATACCAATTCGATAGGCATACTAACGACCAACAACTCGTATTAACAGATGAATAACCAACCAATCGTAAAATAGTAGCACCGCCTATAACAGTTATTTTTGAGGAAAGTTTTCGTACCAGACATCGAACGAGAATCTCTCTCCAGCCGACATTAGAAATTAATTTATTACCCATTAAGGTGTACATGTAGTAGTTTCGAACGTATTTAAATGAAAAACGGAACGAAAGAGGAAACACTAAACCATATTGGTACTATCATAACCTGTCGCATGTTATGTATGCGGAGAGATACATACACAGATGTATCTGTCGCGAAATCAATTACCTCAGATCGTTAATGAACTCACATTCAAGAGATAATATAAAAGTATATAAATTAGGCAGTGTTTTATATTAATAATCCATAATAGTAATAATATTTGGTAATTATGTATAAAAAACATCAATGCTACGGTGAAAAGATATCTTCCTTAAAAGCTTTATTAGTAAATAACTGTATAAATCTAACTATGATTTTTTTCTTACTCTTTATTTTATTAATATCAACCCTGTCTCGATCAAGACAAAACCTTGGCCCTGACAATAAACTGTGTTAACTGTTGTCCGTCAATTACAGACATGCATGTATGCATACATACATACATACGTACATACATACATATATCCGTACATATATATATATATATATATATATATATATATATATATATATATATATATATATATAAAAAGAAGGTACGTTAATACGTTGTTAAATTACTAAACAGAACTGAACTAAATTAAACCGTTTAAAGATGTGTTGTAGTTTAACGCAAAGCATTAAACTGCAACGCAAACTACAGAACTGAAATTTTATACAAAATATATTACTATAAAATCTCGTATTTAAATATAATAATAATAATAATAATAATAATGGACGAATGTATTATACCCACAAAATAAGATGAGCACAGTGGTGAAACTATTCATCTATCTATATACGGTAAAATTAAATAGACGTCAAAAACTTAAAAAAGAAAGTTATAACAGATCTATCTATCCAGAGATTCGCAGTGCTTTCCTTTAGCTTAAAAGTTAGTACAAAAAAGCTTGGGATGACGAGAGAGCAACGGCAATTTTTGAAATCTTTTTTCGTAGACTAAACGTAAGTAGCCATGGCGTTGGTATGCGCTCCGGATGTTGGTGGAGCCGCGTTTACCTGCTTCATACTACTGGGAACATACTGTCCTATAAAGGAACCGTCTTCCGTAAAACGACCTGCAAGTAATAATAAGTTTAGCTTTCTCCATTGTTGTTTGAGTATTAGTTCCAAGTACTAGTCAACTAACCACTACCAACTATTACTATTAGCGCAACTACCTCTATTGTTACTACCCATAATGCAACGCTACGCTACACAACGCAACAAATGAAACCCAATACCCGTCGATTGACAAATAAATGAGGCGTGGTAAAGAGGGAAAATATACGAAAATAAAAATAAAAAAAATCCTTACGCGTCAAACTAAGGTTGCAAATCCCTGCGAAGTTGTTTCTTCGTGCCTTCTCTGCTGACCGTATTGGCCAATAAATGAACCGTCTTCGTTCATACCTTCTATTAAAATTAAAATTAAAAAAAGAAAAAAGAAATTCATCTCTAAGGAAAAAAGCAAAACGAAAAGGGCGTGTGTATTAGTTAGGAAGATCGCCTTACCTGTGTCGCCTTCCCCGTATTCGGCCATCGAATCCGTGTCGCTTCCAGCGTCCATCTTAGGTTCGCTGCTCATCGATGCCCTCCCATGCGATTTGTTATCCAATGGCTGCGAGTATTCATGGAAGCCACTTTCGTCGGGATAATCGTGTCTTCCGTTAGCTTGTTCCCTTTCGTGTACGGCGTACTTGCCGCCGCGATTTCTCTTAACGATACAAACGATAATCAATACCAGGAGAAGGAACGCTATCGCTAGCATCATTCCGATAAACCATCCGGCGGTGGCGACATTCTCCCTAGGTTGTATGATGGGACCTTCGACTCCGGACGTGTCGACCTCTTGTGGATCGCTTTCGATTCTATAGTCGCCGTCCACGGCGACGACGACGAATTCGTATTGTTCGTCGGGAGCCAAGTCTGGTACGATTAGCCAATCTTCGCTCATTTCTGGATCCGTTTCCAGATAGGTCGTTTCCCCTTTCTTGCGGTACTTGACGAAGAAATGCGATCCTGGTCTTTCGTAGTTCGGATACCACTTTACCTTGATGTTTGCCAGATGGCCTTCGCGACCAACTCGCGTCCAAGAAAACTTCGGAGTAAGAGGTATAACAGTATGGCCTAGCAGTTTCGTCGATTGTTCGATAAAATACCTAGCCAAAGTTAAAACAAAAATAACTCAATTAGATTCATAAACAAACGAACAGTTTAGCAGTTTCTCACTCTTTAGATTCTCCGGCTGCCGTAGTCGCCGTTATATAGATGCGATACTTGGTATTCGGTTTTAGGCCGGACAGTTTCGCTTGCAGCTGTTCAGGATCGTTTATTTGCGGTTCCCTGGCAATCTTGTAGCCCACGTGCGTTCCATTCACAACGGCGTAATATACCTTGTAACCGGTGAGAATGCCGTTGGGTTGGTCGGGTTTCTGCCAGGTTAGCAAGAACGCGGAGGAACCCATCGGATAAGCTTCTAGGAACGACATCTGTCCGGGAGCTAAAAAAGAACGTTAAGATAGCGACGAACGAAAACTTGCGCGCTATTACTTACCTCCTTCGGGAGTATCAACGGGTAGCGTAATGCTCGGAGGACCGTTGTACTTGCCGTTGTACACGTATACCTGAGCGTAATTTTTGCTATATGGGACGAAATTCGTTACCAACGCTTTGGTGGCGTCGCCTTGCACCTGAATTTCGCGATAGGTCTTCGTATCGGTCCACGTCTTTATCTTGTAGCCTTTGAAATGCCCCCTGACGCTATCTATGGAGACTGGTTGCCAGCTAAGCAAGGCCGTCGTCGGCGATTGGATTAAAATAAGGGAGAAGTTAGAGGGCGCCTCGGTTGGTATATTCTCGCCGGAATAGCCGATCACTTCTTTGGGAGATACATTCGCCTTGCCTTCGTCATTGACGGCGGTCACCCTGATACGGTACTGTTTGAAAGATTCTTGATTTTCGACGACGTACCTCGACCACGTCCAATCGTCGATATTAACCGACGTGAACTGTACATTCGGCAAGTCTCTTCTATATTCAACCAAATAATGAAAGCCGGGAGCGTTGTGATCAATCTCGGGCATCGGCGTCCATCTTATGACCAGATTGTCCGGTTGGTCACCTTCGCCTTCGACATTATCTGGATTCTTGTAAGGCACCTCTGGTTGGGTGGTGCACATAACCGAATGCGCGGACGGATTCGACGGGCCGATTTTATTAATCGCAATGACGCGGAAAGTATAGTTCGCCCAAGGGCTCATCGGCACGTTGTAATTAGAATCGACAGCCGGTACGGAATCGTGCGCGACCTCCCACGTATCGGGCGTAAAGCTGGTGTTGTACTGGATGACGTAGTGCAGGATTGGTGAGCGATTGTCGCCTTTCGGCGTCCATTCAATCGTTGCATCGAGCTTGTTGCAGGTGACACGCTTCATTTCGGGAGCGATAGGTACGTCCTGCACGGTGAGCGTGGCCTGCGCGGACGCCTCGTCTAATCGCGTGCGAGCGACGCACGTGTAGGTACCGGAATCTAATTCGATTGTCTGCGTTATCGTCAACGACGAATCGGACGTGCTGATGAATCTAGGCTCGAGTTCGAAGTCGATTTCGCGACCTCTGTTCAGCCAGATGATCTTAAGCGGCAGTTCCTCGTCGGCGACGGCGTTACACCTGAACGTCGCTTGCTGACCGGCCGTTACCTCGTAGTCTTCCGGTCCGTCCGTGATGTACGTGTGCCTTCTGACGACGAATCTAGCCGACTCGTTGGCAGTTCCGAACTTGTTCTCAGCGTAGCAAGTGTACGTACCGGTGTCGTCGAATTGGACGTTGCTTATGCTAAGATCTCCGTTCTCCATTACCGTATACCTTCCGCCTGTTAATTCTTTGCCGTTCCTGGACCATTTGACGATCGGCGCCGGCGCCCCAAACACTCTACACGTCATGTTAACAGCCCTGCCGTTAACTGCTTCCTGATCTTTCGGCGCTTGCGTGATTTCGGGCGCTAACGCTAACACGTTTACGTACACGTCCTTGTAGACGTAGCCAAGCGAATTCGTCGCGTTGCATCCGTAGTTGCCCGTATCGTTCTTTTGCAGATTCGCTATAACGATACTGTTCTGATTAATTGTTCGTCTGGGATTGGGCGGCGCCTGAGCTATAGGCTTTCCGTTATGTATCCATTTAATGTCTGGTTTCGGTACACCCGACGCGGCGCACTGAAACTCAACGGTTTCCCCTTCGGCAGCGTTCATTATTTTCGGTTCGACGGTAAAGTAGGGAACGGCTGCGGAATGGAAAGACGTTATTCAAGTTAGTTAACGACATACGGCAGCGACTTACCTACGACTTTCAACGCGATCGAATACGTTTGAGCGTCGCCTACTCCGTTACTGACGTAGCACGAGTAGGTGCCTTCGTCTTCGAAATCGACCAACTTGATCAATAGCGATTTGCCGTACTTCTCTTGCGTGATCCGATCGTTGAACAGTATCTCCTTGCCGTTTTTCGACCAAATCGTTTGCGGAAGCGGTCTGATGAGGAGACGTTATATAAGCTATTACTAGATGATTATAGAGTAAAATATGGTAATAAACGGCAAGTTCATATATAGTTCATGTAATACAACAGACGACCCACGTGGCATCCGTGACGTAAATCCATACCAATCTAAAAGCAAAGCAGTCATTGAAGCGAAGCCGTCGATATTTAGTAATACTTTTGGCGGTTACGTTTTTCACTATTTCAGCGTTGCCACGCTGGATTTGTTTACATTAGACGCTTACCGGTTTGACATTAGCGGTTGCTCGTGTTTCATTAATCGTTTGCGCAAACATTCCAAAGTAGTCTCCATTAAAGCACCAAAATGCCTAAGCCATTGAGTTGTGGGGAAAAGAAGATGGTTGCTTCTTTAACACATTTTTTTGAAGAGGAACGTGATAATGCGGGCCCATTTATACCTTTCGAGTGTTGTAAGAGAGGTAGTATAATTATTGACAATAGTGAATATTTTATTAATAATTTTACAATTTTAGCGAGTTGCAGCAGCACTGAATTTAGGCATGAGCGCCGTATCCTGCGTTAAAAACAACAACCAATTAAGTTCTCCTAAACGTAAACTCAAACGTTCGAAGCCCATTACATCAGTTGACGAGCCCATCACAAGTTGCTATTAGGAATACCATTTGTCAGATGTACGAACGTCGTAAGTATAAATACCTTTCGTTGCTTTAATGTTATGCAAGCGAATATATAACGTTACTGAGGCAGGCGTTTTTCACGGATGCCAGAAGTCTCTACATACAGTGCTCAGAAGTATTGGCTTTAAATGGAAGAAGAGGCTTAATGGAGTTGCCGCATATCATTTCGCGACGTTTAACTTTTTTGCGATTATATCAGCAACACAAGCAAGAACAAGCTCGACGATTTTGTGTTTCTGGATGAAACGTGGATTTTTCAAAATAGCACTGTATCACGATCATTGCAAGATGGTGACCTACTTTCTGTCAAAACTACCAAAGTTGACGGAAGGTTTGTAATATATATAATGAAGAAACTAGTTTAAGCAGTAATTTATCTGAATGTGAATGTACTAGTAATTATAATTTTACTGTAGATACATTATTCTGCATGCTGGAAGTAGTAGTGGCTTTATTCCAGGAACCAAATTAATTTTTTCATCGACAGGTCATGGTGACTACTATCATGGAGAAATGAACCATGACAATTTTTCAAATTGGTTTCGCAATTTGTTATGTACTTTACCCCGTCCGTCTGTAATTGTAATGGACAACGCACCATACCATAGCGTTTTAGTCTCAAAAGCTCCAAACAGTTCTTCAACGAAAAAAGAAATTACAGATTGGTTGAATGAAAATATGGTCAAATTCCATAACGCACGTTGAAAAAGATATACAGAAATGGTGGGATCGTAAAATAGGCTTTGACAGAAGAGATATTAATCCTATTATAATCGATTTGGAAGATGATACGTCAGACGATACTTCTGACAGTAATTAATAAAAAAATGTTATTATGTTTATATTTGTAATATATTATTTCCGAATTGTGTGATACTTTATCCCATTTAAATATATAATGCGAAAACTATTTCTACCTAATATTTATTTTTGTAGGCAGTTCAAACATTATGACATTATGCCTGTTTTATTGCTGAATAAATCAGCGTCTTTACAAATGAGTACTAACTCCAATTTTCTATAGAATCAATTAGCGGCAGCGTTTCTTGTGATTTTCTCAAAACATCGCTCTACTGACAAACCCTTTCTGCATATCGTATTTCAATTCTGACACATAACCCAATTTCATCCATAAACAACGCGCATGTCAACAAAACGAATGCCGGCAACTCTGCTTACATTGAACGTCACAAATATTGGTGACGTAGGTCGTTTGCTATATTACAAGGACTATAGAAAGTTCGCCTGTTTACAAGAATACGAATTAACTAGCCAATAGAAGGGCTACCATACTTACGTTCCGCCGTATATGCAATAGAGTTCGACGCTTTTCCCTCTTACGGCGACTTCGTTCTTCCTACTAACGTACTGCCTAACCGGCGCGATCTTGTTGTGCGCCGCGTTTACGCCGGATTGTATAACCTGAAGTTTAATTCGGTTCCCTATTTTATATTCCAGCCTTGTATTCGAAGAGGCGGCGCAAGCGTACATGAAATTTTCTGTCTCATCGGTCCTTGTCAAATTAGAAAACCATAGATTTCCTTCCGGATCCAAGGTCATTCTGGTATTATTAATGCTTTTGAACGCGTCTGAATTATAGAGTATGATCCAGTAAACGACTGGTTTCGGCCATCCGTCGGGCGGTTGACATTCCAGCTTGAACGGTTCGCCTTCGTTGCCTACCACCGATCTGGGTAACGTGTTTTTGAAGTTGTTGAGCTCAGCTTTTCGCATGAAGACTGAATTCGAAGTGGCGATACCGTATTCGTTCTCGGCGAAGCACTGATACTGTCCGAGGTCTTCATTGTTCGGTTTGGTTATCGTAAGCGTTCCTCTTCCCGGTTGCTGTATTATCCGATTATCGTACGTTTGGTAGACGAACGGTTTGCCGTTTTTAATCCAGTGATACTTCGGCGGAGGTTCTCCTATAGCTTCGCATTCGATATAGAAAGGCTTATCGTTTTCGATCGAATTTACTTGAAACAATACCTCGTCCGTCGGTGGTTGCTTGACGATCCTAGGCGGCGATGGTACTGAAATACCGTTGGATAACAGTTAATTCATTATTTCGAAAACTCTTTGATAGCTTACTTTCTCTGCCGGTTACGTCCACCGCACCCCAATATATTAAAAATAAATACAACGATCTCAACATGGTTTTCTCGCCGAATAAACACCTGCAATCAAGACCGTGAGACAATAAACAATTCAAAAAATCGGGAAGTCTACTCTGTAAACGTCGTTTATTTATCGATAAAACCAACCCTGTATATCTACCTATGTATGTATATACTGGCTATGAGTAGACACGCCGAAAGAAATATGAATCATTAAATTACTAATCAGTTTCCTGCTGAGAACGAGCATCACGTAATATGTACCCATGACCCATGTATACGCATCTTTCTGCTCCCCCCTGCAATAATATTTCAGCTTATTTATTCGAAAACGCGCTTGTACTACGTTCAATATGTCATCTCGCAAAACGATGATGTCATTTTTCTCTCGCCCAATCAATATCTATTAACTTAACACCTTCGTACGTGATGTACCGTAATAAATAGAATAAATCCCGAGAAAATACGCTGACCAGAACAAGATCATATCGGATTATCGGACCCTAATTAAAAACATAAACAAGCCCGGTAGGAGAACGAAAACGCGCCTGCTTATTATCCAATTGTTAAATAATGTTAAGTTCTCAATTGTTAAACACGCCCCAAAACACATAGCTAATTATAAACGAACGCATTAAACTGTTTAAGGAAATAGGTCTTTGCTATTTTGAAATTATCAAGCAAAATTACAACAATTTAAATACTTCCGAATCTATATGAGTAACTACTGCTATTTGAATAACCTGTTAACGATTGAACATGAGTAAAAACATTCCATAAACACTCCTCTTCAGTTTAGCAATGGCTGCCATGGTTAACTGCTAAACGATTTCTTTTAAATGCCCTTTTGTTCAATTACAACACAATAACAAATGCTCCTTACATACCTTACTGTATAGACTTCGATTCGTATATCTCCATACTAAGTACGTAATGCTACACTACAAACACAAACGGTTAGGCGCGGTCTTTACAATGGCGTCACCGCTTATTTTCAACATAAACCGCAGATTAAGGATTACGAACGCTCAAGTTTCTCTTAGTTTCGCGGACATCAAGACCTCTGAAAAAATATTATACTTCGACTAACAACCGATTCACCAACATAACTACATTAGAATATTTTGGACTAAACCACCTTTCTCACACGAATACCGTTTTATAAATCCGATGCCCTTGCTGTCAATGACGGCGTCCTCTAACGGATAAACGCCAAACTATAACGCATACCAACACCGACAGGTATCTATATTACTAACATGATAAATCAAAAGCTTGTCCGAATTAAAAATAAATCAACAGGTAATTGTCTTTAATAATAAACAAATGTATTTTAAGAATGTAGATGTTAAATCACTAATACTAATGTATTTCCCAATATTTTCAGATTACGATTGCGTCGACACCTTACAGCAAGTAGCTGAACTAACTGAAGTTAATCAGAAGAATAGTCAAAGAATATTGTTGATGGCAAACGATGTATATTTATACAATTTTGTAAAATAGTTTTATAACATCGATAAAATTTTTAAAACGTCGGAGTACATTTTATCATAAAACTAAAGATAAATGAATAAAACAACACATTAAATACCTTTATTTTAAATACACATTATTTTTTGTGTTTCCTGTGTTTAATAAAGTAATTCTTTGCATACGATTTAGAGTAGAAGGAATTACTTTTCCATTTAATATCCTGTTAACATTTTCTTATGTAAATATATATAAAAAAAGTAACTATAGTTTACAGGTTGTAAACTAATTACCTGACCCTGATCATTCAGTATTCCTCCCTCTGACCGCCACCTTATAGCGACTAGCTGAACTAATTGCAATTAAATTTTCTCGTCACCAAGCGCTGTATTGCAGTTACCACAGGTATGATATTTGTACTGAAACGTAATAAATAATTTTTATATTTGGTCTGTTTTAGGTAAACTTTAAACATACTTTCATTATATAACACCCATCACCCAATTCCATATTCTTTATAAGATAAACGCACTAACCCGATGGTGTTTTCAACTACATTCGATTTTGTTCTATTGCGTTCATCTATATTCGGCCCCATACATTGTTCGACGCCGTTCGGTTATTTTCGCTTCTATTCAGGTCCATGGTATGTATAGATTAATTATTCTGTATGCACATCAAATTTTTCTTATTAAAACAACGAATATTATACTCCTCTAAGTAATGAAAGATTCTCTCAGATCTTGGTAACGGAAAGGTTAAATAAAAGAATTATGGAAATCAATTGCATTTTTATTGTTAAAGATTCCTAGGCAAATTATAAAAGCAGATAATTTTCAAAGACAAACTAGTCATACATTAAATACATGTGTATGGTACATACAATATAACAATTAAACACAACGCTAATAAGTTTGTAATAAATAGACTAAATATATCGATGAATCTATCACTACATGATTAGTCAGATAAATAAGTACCTAGTACTACTAATATTGCTATACATTGTTATAGTAGGACAAAGAAAATGCTACACACACGATATTTATGAAACTGCCATGCCAACAGCAACACCTGCCAAAAAGGATGCCAAAAATATATGAATTTCTTTTAATTTGCATGAAGAATTTCCTGTTAAAGAAGAATACCAACGTTTCGCTTTTGCTTGTCTATTCTTAAGGATATCTTCGGTTTCATCCAATTTTCGATCAACAAACCTTTCCATCTAAAGTGACACCAAAAAAATGTTTTAGCATTGTTAAATATATGAAACATAAATACCTTATCCATTAGACCGGGTCTTTCGCCTGTCAACTGTTCATCTACTTTGTCCATGACTTTATCCACTTTGCTATGAACTTTATTCCAATTTATTCTAATGTAACCTTGATGATTGGCTATCTGCAGAATTATAATCCCTCCACCGATGGCAATAGCAACGATTTTACCAACTCTTGTTGCCACAAAGCCGGTAATGCTAGAAATGAACTTTTAAGACTTATATTTAATTTACTATAAGATTATGTGCTTACCATCCCGATGAGATACCTAGTGCTGCTTGTTTAGTGGCCGATGCCTTGTTTATATCGTCTAGAATGCTTCCAATACATGATTTCTTCTTCCTCTGTATAATATGAACTAGATCTTTACTATGTTCACCCTTAGCTGGTTTTCTGAGAGACATGGTGAAAGAATTACGGATAATTAACGAGACGGAACTGATTGCCTGAGGTTCACACCTTTACAAATACATGTTAATAATAATGACCTCAAAGATGAAAGATGTATCAAAGTAAACTTGACAATACACCCATGCACAAATATCCTTGAAAGCAGGTGGAAAGCGGTGCAATGCAACCCTTTACTTATCCAAATAATAAATTTAAAGGTTGCTTCGAAAGCGAAGTTTTTTCGTACAGGGTAGAGAAATACATATAAATATAGCAATGCGTTTCTAATTATACTTTAAAATAGAAAATAGTGGCGCTGTTAAACAAATTAATTAATAGCACAACATATTTACAGTTTCCTACATTCAGAGTAGCTGATTGAACATTGTAACAGCTTTAGTACCACTATTACACGCAAGTTGGCGATGCAGTTTTCTCTGGAAAATTGTATCAAAAAACTTTAAACCAAATGATGTAGTAATACCATAATTCTAATTTTGGTGGATTTTTAGTACGAACTACTATAATTATTTTCTTTCTGTTTGTAATTTCTTATTTAAATATTAAATTGTTAACGTTGGTGGCACCGGTTATTTACGTATTAACTCCTCTTTATTGAAGTTATTTACTTAGCAAAATTTTCTTTTTTTTTGTTGTAATTTTTGTGCTTTTCAAAATAGTATTAAATTATTATTTTGTTTGTTTCTGCAACGATTTAAAATCGTTAGAGCGTGCGCATTACAAAAATAGGGTTCGTGCAGTTAAAACGCCAAACTCTGACTACTAGTTTGACATAATTTGGCGTTCGTGCAGATCTCCAAATTAATTTCTAACCGTTTGCTGATAGTTACCCCAGTTTGAAGATTATCGTCTAGTGATCCATCAGACGCCTGCGCATTGTTATATTGTGAAGTGAAAAGTTGTTACAGGTTTTTTTTGTATATATTCACACTACACGCGTGTTTTATTCATGTCTGTGGTTTTGTTAGTATTTAACAGTTCCTTTAAGGTTGTAATAAATTTGTAATTCTGTCTAAATATTTCGCGTTTATTTCTGTTTTGGCTTACCTCTTTTTGTAATATTTGAATGTAAGATAAATCTACTGTTTTCATCTGCATATTTGAGTATATTTTCTCTCTTATGTCTATTAAATACGCTTATAACTCACACATCGCGTGATAATTGTAAAAAAAGCGTTCGTGCAGTTAAATTGTTAAATCGGTTTTAGTTTGTGCATGCGTAGATTAATCCAAATGAACCTCTGATCAAACTATCACAAGTCGGCTGCAGAAACAAACCTTTTAATTTGGATTGCTCTTGGATTAACCAAGCAGCGCCCTCTTTGGTACGTTCTTTAAATCTCTTTGACAAAGAAATTATGGAACCTATTTTACCAATGGGCAATGGCAACACTGTTCCCGAAGTTTTTTTTGTCGAAGTAAGGTTATGTTAAAATCTGAATAAATTACAAATTTTCCAAATTACCTCATATTTAAAGCAATTTTGCATTCGTATAATTCATAAAGCGGTTAATCGACAAAAAAAAATACAATGTCTAAGATAAGTTATGGTAGAGGTAATTAAGATATGGAGCTAACTCAGTAATAGAAACTTAAACTTGTTCAATATGGGGTCCTTCAACCGGACGATTATCGTCGTCGTGGTTCTGTATAGTATTATGTCCTATGCGATTTTTCACAATGTTTATAATACGGTACATACAGTTATCGACGAAGAGTTTCATATCCCCCAAGGAATAGCATACTGTAATTTCAACTTTTCTGTAGTAAGAAACCTTATATTGAACTGACGATTTCAAGAAAAGGTACCGTAATAGATATTTTTTAGTGGAATCATAAGATAACGACACTTCCTGGCTTATATATTGTATCGACTGTTTTACTGGGACCTTTGCGTTTGTGTAGTATTTACTGGTTGAGATTTGTGAGTTATTTAGCAGGTGTTATTAATATGTGCTTGTTTGCAATTCTATTTGGAACGTTTGACGAAAAGGCAAGTAAATCGATACCTTGGTATTGATAGTACTTAACTTGGTATCGATTTGTCTTTAGGTTAATAACAATGAAAAGCTCTTAGCATTGCTTTCAGCCTTCAATCTTTCTATATTGCCCCCCTTATTTTTCTTCACGAATCTTTACTATACTGACGTAGTGTCGGTGATGTTTATTTTATTACTACTAATATTTAATAAGGCTGATAAGCATGTATTAACGTCTGCTTGCGGTAAGTAACATAGTTTTAATATTTAATGAATGCTTAGGCGCGTAATCGCAAATGTACATCTTGCAGGTTTACTTTCGGTAATCATGAGGCAAACGAATATTATTTGGGTAGGAATGTTGTTCGTCGATTATACATTAAAACAACTTTATTGGTTGTGCCGTTCTAAACCCATCTCTCGAAGAGAATCTGGAACGGTAAAGTCTTTCGAAGTAAAAGAGAAGGTTTGTCCTTAATGCTCATGAAAGTACTTACGAAGCAACTGTATTAAATTTTTTTTACTTGTAGGATATAGGAACTCTGCAGATTGATGACATTTGGAAGCTGAGGAATTTAAAGAAGATATCAAATTGGGTAGTCGTTAATATCTGTTCGTACTTTAGCGTAATATTGTTATTTGTAATATTTCTGATCGTTAATGGAGGAATCGTCCTAGGTGATAAAAGTGCGCACACAACCGTCATTCACGTGCCGCAGTTATTTTATTTTTCGATGTTTTGCGTGGTTTTTGCTTGGCCTCACTTTCTATATTTCACAGTTCCATTTTTTAAGTACGTGCATAAAACAGGTTTTCTGTACATGCTAAGCATAATCCTGATTATGCTAATAATAGTACGCACAAATACCTTAGTCCATCCATATTTATTAGCGGATAATAGACATTACACTTTTTATATCTGGAAGAGACTTTACGAAAACTTACTATTTTTTCGGTACATTGTCACCCCCATTTATTTATTTGGACTATATTCGCTTGTTTCTAGCGTGTACTCGCGTAACGACGTTACTTTCGCTTTTGCTTACCTTCCTTGTACAGTTTTCGTTTTAATTTTACAGAAGATGATCGAAGTTCGTTATTTCCTGATACCCTTTCTTATATTTCGTACGAGGATTCGTCAACCGTCGATAGTGATATTGTTGGCCGAATCGCTAACTTATTTGCTAATGAACATTGTTGCTTTTACGATATTTTTTACTAAAGACATTTACTGGAGCGATTTTCGTTATGTACAAAAGCTGATTTGGTAATTAAACTACACTTATATTAATTGTTTTTCTTTTATTATTTCTGTTTATTAACTGAATAGCAATTTGAAAAAAAAAAATTATTGTTATTCGTCATTTTCTTCGTCTAACGATGAGGACGAGACGGCATCGTCTCCAAAAATACTTTCCTCGCATCCTCTGTTGGAAGCCGCTGCCCGAATCTGCGCTAAAAAATCCTAACAAAAATATAGTTACGATGAAGTGGTCAACACCACTATTATACCCAGTAAACTAATTTTGTAATTAAGAATAAATATATTCGAGATTCAGGCATCAACCAACAGCTCTATTGTTACATTATACTTACATTTGAGATCGGTTGTTTGCTGGTGTTTATAGCATCAGTACTAGCTTCGTTTGATTGACCAAAGGTGCTGTTCGTTTCACTCTACAATTTCAACAAGATTCCAGTCCACTTTTAAAATATTACTAACTACTACTGACTGCTTCTTACTTTGTTAATAACACGAGTATGTTTAGCCGGTACTGGGGCTATATCCTACGAACCAAATAATATACGCATATGTATGCTTGCACGAACTTGCTGTTCTAATATTAACCTGTTTTATGTAATTTCGCTTCCTCAATTCATTGTTTAATTCTCGTATCATTAATTGTTGGATTTTCGCATATTCCAAAAGCTGATCGTATTCTAAATGAGAACGGTCTTCATTATCGGATAAATCACTACCTGCAATATCAAATCTCTGATACGTATTAGCTTCGATTTACCTTTCCTGTCATGTTTACCGTGAATCGATAAATTGAATTCTTCATCAAAAACCGGAAGATTACCTAATTCACTTAAAATCGCTTCATTTCCATCTTCCTCTGCATCTTGA
This sequence comes from Dynastes maya, assembly GCA_029619315.2. Lineage (NCBI taxonomy): Eukaryota > Metazoa > Arthropoda > Insecta > Coleoptera > Scarabaeidae > Dynastes > Dynastes maya. The sequence continues at coordinate 951,966 of JAROYE020000012.1, read as the reverse complement.
ACTGTATGGGTTTCAGGAACAATCGCAAGAGCTCCTTTTCCAATGGTTGGGAGAATCCTGTCACTATTGTATCGGACAATGTTTAATACATCGTTGCACCGACTTAATAAATCTTCTATATCCGTAACGTAATTAACTATGAGTAAATTGCCGTTTTTGCCCTAAAATAACCCATATAATAATCTAAAATTACAATTAACTTAACATAAACGCGTTTACTCACGCAGCATAATTGCTGTTGCATAGCTGTTACTACATGCAAAGACAGTTCAATTTGCTCACGCAAGCTATTTACACTGCTTAGCAAAGGTCTGTCGACATTTCTCTTGTTAGCTACTTCGATGTGATTTTTACTTGAGGTATTGCACATCAAATGAAAGTTTTGAATTACTTTTTGGTGTACATGGGTAGTATATTGGAGATATGTCGGCAATATTGACGAGAACAGTTTAGGAAAATTTAGAGCTCTCGACTCCCACTGACTTTTACAAAAAGTTAGTCCAAGTCCACAAAAAAGGGATGATATTACATAAATGTAAAGCATATATACTTTCTACAAATTTCTAAACTATATTAAGGTATATACATTAAATACCTATTGCTTATAACCTTACATCGTAGCTGTTTAGAATAGATTCTTCTGTAGAATTATTAAATTTGAATGTACCCTCGTCTATATCAATTACGAATACAAAATTTAAATCTCCAATGTCGACTATGTTGCCGATTTCTTTTAATACATTATTAGAAGATATAACAAGATCAAATACTATTTCCCCCGTACTTATTAACAAAGATAACATATGGTCCGATATCACGTGTTCGATTGCCTTCTTCGTATTTAAGCTAAAATTTATCAATACACCCTTTTATTATTCTACTACAATAACAAATTACCTTAATTTATCGATATTGGCTTTCCGAGACCGATATTGTTGCAACATCTTCTTAAGTAAGCCAAATATATCTTGTAAGTTATTTATCAACTTTGAAAATTGTCTCCTGTAATACCTACTTTTAATCTTCTTATGGATAATTCCATATAATCTAATAGCAATTGACAGAACAGACGTGGTTTGCAATATAAAATTTCTCTTGTAGGTACCCACAACGAATCCACATAATAAAGTAGCATCGATAATATACATTTTAATACAATTGTGATTTTGTAAAGGTATTGGTCTCCAAAATTGTACTAGTAATTCATCGTGTTCATTTAGAAGCATTCCCGATTTAAAAATCAATTCAATACAGGATTCCATAATCTAAAGGAGTAGTCAATTTCTTTCTAATAATCAGCAAATAATTATAAATACGTACATGTTCGTAATTCATCTTTTGGCTGAAATAAATTATAATTACAGTGATAATGCTTTTATTTATCGTCGATCTTATAATAGAATCGTAGGTTAGAATATAGCATGAATTTTTCATTTTGCACAGTTTCCTATAAAGAAAAGTCAAAAATTTGGCCAAGCGGGCGCCATCTATATAGAAACGACCAAACTATTTTCGGAAACGACCTTTTAAGACTGCTTTACACGACGCATAATTGTTTATATAATGCCTAGAATTTATATTTTTGGATTCTTTGTTTGTCATGAGATCATATAAATAATGTATGCCATGCAGATATCGTGTGCAAATGCTTATATGGCTTCCATTTAACTTTGTCGGGTGTTGGTTTGCTGATTTTTATCAGCATTATTTTGCGCAGAATTGTGCGTCGTGTAACCAAGCTTCTTGCTCCATGAATCGACGAATTACTAGAAGGTGGCGCCACCTGCTCCATTTTTTATTAGTATGGTAACATTTTTGTAGATATCGCTTTATTTCTTAATTTATGAATTACTATTAATTTTTATACTTATAAATATAAATTGCAATTTTGAAAATGTGCTACTAAAATATGATTATATTTATATTGTACTGCATTTGTTATTTAGTTTTTTTAAATAAAACGTCTAATAGGTAAATTAGAACGACCTAAATTTAGTACAGGTTAGTTTTTTAGTTTGTGTCTGTTGATATTTGATCTAATAGAACAGCTTCAGTTAAAAGCTTCAGGATATAAATTGATGGTGAACTCTTGATAAATAATGTTTAATTGTAGTACGTGGTAATTGGAAATATTTAAATTATAACGAATTAATTTTCGGTCATTACGCATTGACCTTTGACACGAACCAACAATGCTGATTAGGAGTGTTAATTTTGGTATTCGAATTTTACCCAGAATTCGCAGAGAATACCACAAGCCAGCGGACTATATGTACATTCAACGAAGTAAAATACCAACAATGCACTTTCAACCATCGTTACCACGTTTACCAATTCCTAAACTAGAATTGACCTGCGAACGATATTTAGCTGCTCAAAAACCTTTACTCACAGAAGAATACTATAGGAAAACGGAAGCAAATGTGATTTATTTCAAAGAAAATTCCGGCTTGGAATTACAGACGTTACTGAAGAAAGATGACAAAAAGAACAAACATACCAGCTACATATCAGAACCCTGGTTTGACATGTATCTAAGAATTCGCAAACCTCTGCCTTTGAATTTTAATCCTGTAATTGTTTTTCAAAATGACAAAAAAGACGAATATAATAATCAGTTAACGAGAACTTGCAATTTGTTAATTAGTTCATTAAGATTCTATAAATCTTTAAAAGCTGGCATTCTAGAACCAGAAGTTTTTCATTTAAATTCAAAAAAGAGTGACAATAAAAATTTTCGATTGATTTGTTCTCTTGTACCATCTTCCTTTTCCTGGTATGTGGCGTATCTACTCAAAGCGTATCCTTTAGATATGAGTCAATACCCAAGTTTATTTAATAGCACTAGAATACCAGAGATCGATAAAGATAGATTCTTTACATCTCCCTCAGCCCGTCACATATTAATTCAACGTAAAGGACATTTTTATATATTTAATGTTTTTGACGAAGCAGGAAACATTATAGCTCCCGATGTGATATTAGCACAACTGAAATATATTTTGGATGATAATATTAAACCTGCCGAACACCCAATAGGAATACTAACGACATTAGAAAGAAATAAATGGGCAATATTACGACATAGGCTGCAATCTCTGGGTAACGAAGAAAATTTCAAAATGATTGATGGTGCCTTGTTTAATATATGCATTGATGATGATGCGATTGGAGGTGACCTATATAAGTTATCGCGAGATTTCTTACATGGTGATGGTAAAAACAGGTCATATTCTCATAAGACTTGTTCCAACGAAAATCGTAAATTAGTCAGGCAGGATTCTGTGGGCAAAATAATGTCCGAAACTATATATGATTGGCTCTAACTAGTTTATGATTTCTGTTGAAACAAGGCTGTTATTATGCTGATCCGTAAGTAATATCTTTTTATTTCATAGGTGGTTTGACAAGTCTTTCTCGTTGCAAATAACAAGGGATGGTGTGGCAGGAGTTAATTTCGAGCATTCATGGGGTGATGGTGTTGCTGTTCTGCGATATTTTCAAGATATCTATAAAGATAGCATCCAGAAGCCATTTGTTCATCCAGAAACGATACCATGTTATGATCACGTGGAGAAAGTACGAAGACTAGGTAATGTATACTAATACGTGGAGATTTTCAATGTTTTGATTCTTCTTTGTTGCAGATATAAAGCTGGATAATTCTTTAAAAGAAGAGATCGATAGTGCAATTACTGCATACAAGCGAACATGCGATTCTTTGGATGTAAATTTCACAGAACTACACGGCATTGGGCGAAAAGTTTGTAAAAAACACAGTATTAGTCCTGATGCTGTGATGCAGATGAGTTTTCAGGTTTAATGATTGCTAGTTAGATACAGTCAGTCGTAAAAGTCTACATACACCGTTTACGTACGAAACAGTTCACTAAAACCCTTATTGCAATACTTAACTCGTACAATACTGTTAAGTATTGTGGTAAGGGTTTTAGTGAACTGTTTCAACTACATCAGGAAAAATTAAGTTACTAGTATTAATTTAATTTTTAAAGAATACAATTAAAAAAGCATTGAACTAAATAACCTCCAATGTGCCTTGTCTATGCACAGAAGTGATTTAACAAAATATTAATTTTCGTTTTAATTTAATTTAATCATTTGTATTTATTCATATGAAAAGTGCATGTAGACTTTTGTGAAGTCTTTTTTTTTCTTCAATTTAGTTTATATATTATATTTATATATTTGAGCTTCAAGAAAAGATTTCATGGTAAATGTAGAGACTGACATCTTTATGTGTATAAATTAATAAACGAGTTATTTGCAGGCCGCCTATTATAAATTGCATCGCACTTTCGTCCCGTCTTACGAGTCATGCAGTACAGCTGCTTTTAAGCACGGTAGAACAGAGGCGATACGACCTTGTACTACGGCGACAAAAGTAAGTACATAATGCTTTTATTGGATAAGATGAGTGTGATGATCAATTACCGATAACGAATCTTGTAGGCTTTAAGCGTCGGAATGTATAAGGAAAAAAAGACGCTCTCTGAAATCAAAGCTTTAGTTTCGGAATGTTCCAAAGTCCACATGCAACTGACCAGAGAAGCAGCAATGGGCCAAGGCTTTGACAGACATTTATACGCCCTAGAATTGTTAGCCAACAAGCTCGAAAAGCGCGAAAACGTATTTGAAGATCCAGCTTACAAGGCGTTGCATAATAATATCATTTCGACGAGTACTTTGTCTTCGCCGGCAGTACGAGCTGGAGGTTTTGGCCCCGTTGTTGAGAATGGACTTGGAATCAGGTAATGAGTTAATACCTAATAATATATCATATTTTATGCTTGCAAAGTATCCGCTCCTATCTGAGTTATGTTATGTTGTTCACAAGACGCTAGCTTTAGAATTCTTTCTTTTCAGCTACGTCATCAAAGACGAATATATCGGGACATTAGTAACGACATATCCGCAACAAAACGGAAAGGATTTTATTGGTGCCTTAAATAAAACTATTGACAACATTATACAAGCTCTTCACAGTCACTAATGGCCAATTCGCCAGTCGCCATTGGCAAAATAAGAATATACGTGTAATGTTATATAAAAACATTTTATACTATTTTGTATACGTTCAAATATATTTACAGTATTAAATGGGAAAAGAAATATCCAAACGTGACCTTATTCAGCTCTGAAGACTTGCCTTTAATGTATTTGTATTTGAGAATGCTCGTGTTAGTAAGTAATTTTGTTTTGTTATTGTACAAATTTTTTAATCAAAGTCCTTTTAAAACCATTTTCCCGCTATTTTGTATATACAGAATGGTCCAGATTTTATCTATGAAAATGTCGCTGGCGATTTTTCAAGTAATTTTAGACAAGAAAGTTTTAATGAACATATGCCTTCGGAGCTTTAGTTTTCAAGATACAGGAAATTGAATATTTTCGAAAAAAAAAAAAAAAACGGCTAATTACAATGATTCAAAAATTATCACAGTATCAATGCTAAATGAGCTCTACGTTTTGGTACTACCAGTGATAAGTTATATATTACAGTGGCGGAGATCTGGGCCTAGTGTGCCCTTTTTTAAATACTTTCTACGCCGCTGACTAAGATACAATTTTGATTGTTTTGCTAGATTCCTAGTGCAATTTAGCCCAAAAATAGGTGTCTTGCATTTCTTTCGAAGCATCCACTGTTTTCAGAGCATTCTCCATATATGAACCAAACTATCGACAATTTAATGTGTAAGTTTTATTGTAGCTGACATTAGTTAGCCATGGTCGCCTCTCCCACATTGCACTGTTTTTACATTTAAATTGTTATTTTTAAAATATTCTATTCCCGGTATCTTGAAAACTAAAGCTCCCAGACATATGTTCATCAAAACATTCTTGTCTAAAATTACTTGAAAAAGCGTCAGCGATATTTTCATAGATAAAATCTGAACCATTCCGCATATTCTAATTCCTCATCATATTTTTCTTTTGTACGTTCGAGACGTCTATAAGCCTATTCAGCAAAAAATAAAACGCGGTTGCTTTATGTTTATGAAAGATGTAAGAAGAGCTGTGGATGTAATTCTCAATATGTGTGCTTTCCCTAAACATATATCTAAAACTGTTGTTTTTAATTGAGATTGATGAATCAAAACAAGGTAAGAATGCATTATTAAGTCAATGAGTAAACTCTTTACCGATTGTTAATCAAATAGAGGAAACCATCGATATCAAAATCTTCTAAAACAACCGCCAAAGAGTCATCCATATCCATCTCAACGGAAATTGGAAAAGTTGGGAGAAAGTTGCTTTCTCAAACTTATTTAAGAAAAAGTTTCCTAAAAAAGGAGATTTCTCATAGCGGTCCCAATTGTTTGCATGTAATAGGTGTTATCGAATTTAATGTTTTTGGTTCTATGCATATTTCAGCAAGATTAATATATTTACAAATAATGTTATCGGGTATGTTATAAGAAATGATTTAAGTATGCTAAGGAAATATTGGGGAAAAGGGTAACTACATTAAATAAAATCAATTTATCTTTATTAATATTATTGTATTGGCTTTCTATAAAGAGATAAGATTTTAAAGAAGAGCGCCATCTATGTACTAATGCTATTTCTTTTGAGGACGATCTCTTACAAATGAAACTTTCTGTTTTATCCACAGCTATAGTTGCTGTAATTTTCTTTCTATATTTGGGGGATTAGTTCAGTCAAATTACCTTAGATGGCGCCCATTTTTTAAACTTCATTTTTTTTGTCAAGAAGCTTGAAAAGGACGTATATATATGACTTTTCTAACATTTTATATGGTACATTTAAATATATTTGCAGTATTAAATGGGAAAAGAAACCGCCAATTATATATTAATTTTATTTGTTTCATATCTTTTTACACAGATTACAATTATTTGTCTTACGTATTTCTATTATATGGTGAAATCTATCAAACAATACATATATACATAACAATCAACTAATACAAATCAGATTAACAATTGAACAGTGTGCGGTAAGCACTGTTTCAACAGATCAAATTTCATTCGTTCGAAACTAATACAAATAGAACATTTACATTTACAAGAAGGTATTCTAAACTTGACTAACAATAAAAATATATGTACAAGAAACAAGGTTTTGGAAAGGAAACGGAATATTCCAAGTTTGTATTCTAATTTTCTAATGCAAGGAGTCACCCATGTTTACTTTCGATACCTTGAAAATAGAAAAAGAAAGAATCAAAAATCCTTATTAAAATAAGTAAATATATCTGTAAATTTCTTACCATATAAATACCAACGATCAATCCAAACAGACCGATCGCACTACCAAAAATCTCTACTATTAGAATTTTAACGAATAAAGTTGAATTTGCAGCGTCGGCCAGTGCAGCACCAGATCCTACAATCCCTACAGCAATACCACAGAATAAATTGACCAAACCCACTGCTAAGCCGGCACCAAACATCAAATAACCGGCCAACCAATTTTTCCCTTTTAAAACATAGCTATCGACTACGGTGTCCCAATTAAAATCCTATAACAAGTATATTTTATAAAACGACTTATTAATAATAAGAATACACAATGTTACCTCTAAATATCCAGATAACACGATTGCTGTTATCAAGCCGTAAATTGCCACTGCCTCGCAGAAAATTACAGAGATCAAATTTTTTGTTTTTATACGGGGAGCCTTCACACCACCTCCAATGATACTGACGCCAGTTGTGTGGATACCTCTGAGAAAAGTTATAAGTTAAAAGTCAATCAGCGGTGCCGGTTAACACTATGCAAACTTACAAAGCAGCTCCTACGACCGAAAGAGCAACAGACAGTCCGATTCCAATTGTGGCCCACATATGTGGAGACGTTTCTTCTAGGAACCTAGAATATACGATTAGCGATATTTCTACTGGATTCGACATTTAAAACATACCATCCAACACTTATCCTTTCGCCTTTACCAGTCAAAACATGGTAAAGTGCTGTAAATTGAGATTCTGTTAATTTAAATGTTATGAAGGTTAAATTGGTACTTACACAAAATGGTAACAACTGAAGCTGTCGTTCCTAGAAAAATTGAAGCTAAAACTTTCCTCATTTTCTTCTATCTAAGAAATTGATATCACGAGATTAAATTTTGATCGATTATGAATTGGTCAACGGAGTTGACGGACCGCTTTTCTTCTAATTTGTCACGTGAAAGGCGGAGTTAAACGTTTACTGTTAAGATTGTTGCTAATACAGGAATCGATAGTGATCATAGAATTATAGAAAGAGTGAAGCGGTTCTTTATATGTAATTTGCGTACTCAATACTCTTTGCTCTTTTATTTTCTGTACAAAAATATATCCAATATTTAAACGGTTTATTTACATCTCTTAGTTTAAGCATAACCACACGAAAACATACGGATAACCTAAACTCCTTAATATAAGCAATTAATATCATTTACAGGATAAATATAACTAAACCTACTTTAACTTTTATATAATAAGGGTAGATAAAGAAAATATTGTACTACTTTCTGCTACGACCTAAATTATGCAGTGCCATCGCCCATTGTTCCTCTGGAGGTCTAAAAAAAAATAGTGAAAATAAAATTTATCGAGAGAACATACAATAATAGTAATACCAAATATATTCCGACGATTAATCCAAAAAGACCAATAGCACTGCCGAAGATTTCGACAATTAAAATCTTTACGAACAACGATGCATTAGCTGCGTCAGCTATAGCTGCACCAGAGCCTACTACTCCTACGCAAAGACCACAAAATAAATTTACCAAACCTACTGATAATCCGGCGCCGAAAATTAAATATCCACCCATCCAATTTGTCTCTCTGACTGCAGGAACATCTATTATTCTATCCATTGAGAATTCCTAAACGTTAAAAATTCAGAAAAAACATGGGAAATACAATTTAGACGATTTCAAACGTACACCAAGAACTCCTGCCAAAACTATAGACGTAATAAGACCGTAAATGGCAACAGCTTCGCAGAAGATGATAGAGATAAGATTTTTTGTTTTGATGCGTGGTGCTTTAATACCAGCCCCTACTATGCTCACGCCGGTCGTAAAAATACCTCTAAAACGTAGAAAGATTCATTTTTGAGAGCAAACCACTTAATAGAAAGTATTGCAATACCCTGCTGCTCCGACAACTGATAAAGCTACTGACAGTCCAATTCCAATTAAAGCCCACATGTAAGGGGACGTCTCTTCTAAAAACCTAAGTGCAGTTATGAATTAATTGCAAAAAAACGATAACTATTCTGTTCTAATTTCCATCACTCCATACTAACTTTTGAACGACGGAAGCTAGCATATTGTCTATTAAAAACGGATAAATTTGAACATTAAAGTAATTACTAATTAGAAAATAATAACGAGAACGAAATACGAAAGTTGCAAGTTTTAATAACAATAAATAACAAGAATAATTTTCGCTTTTAAAATTATGTCGTCTAGCAGCCAGTTCTTTGAATGAGCCTGGAGTCGGGAGAAAATTTGGCGCTTTTTACTAGCGAACTTTGTGTAAGCTTTATCGCTGCATATCGTGGTGTGTTTTAAGTTAGGTAACACATAATATGTGTTACCTAACTTAACTAACAAAACTGCTGATATTCAAAGTTAATTCACAAAAAATAGAAACCGGCCTGTTTTCTCTACAGGCGCTAGTTTCCGTCAATCAACTTTAGCACCACACTGTATACACATTTTTGTCAGTCATATGGCTACTGCGATTTGGAAATGTACAATTTTACGATTAATATTTCAAAGAAAAGGCAAAGGACTTACCATCCTATGCTCACTTGTTCTCCTTTTCCATTTAGCATATAATACAGACCTGTTGGAATAATGAAATTGTAAAGTCGAGTCACATGCTTCGATATACACCCAAACACGGCACTTCTTAAAAAAAAAGCTTACAACTCACCTAGAATCGTAGCCACCAACGTAGTGGTAAGCCAAAACGTATGTAAGAGATACATGCGCATTTTCTTAAGAGGTTAAAATATCTCCACTATTATGAAACTATAAAATTGTTAAAGGAAAACTATTTTGTGAGGGATAGAACGTTCACTCCATTACTGGCTCAATTCTGACTAGATAAGGACTAAATAAGGAAAGGTAGATAAGGTCTTATCAATGACAAATAAGATTATAAATCGTATAAAATTTACTTATTAACTTTGAAAATACAATTAATAAGATAATCTGCATACAGGTAATTCTTGTCCAAATTTTCAAATATATTGTCCTTTCAATCATTTAATTATAATTATCGTATCAAAGGCACAAACCTAGAGGCAGTATCACAAGTAAAAAGGTGCATTGCACCGGAGCAAACTATAAATAAATAAATCATAGATCATATAGCTTACTTTAAGAAAATATCCTATATCGCTTTTTTACTTTTTTTTTTGTTTTAAATCGCTTTCGAGACACTTTGGGACATTTTTGCGCATCGCCATCTAATAGAAGTCCCGAAATGTCTTGCTTTAATTATTACAAATTAATTGCACGACAGAAAGAAACTAACAACAATACGACTATACAAAAACTGAGAAACGCTTCAATGTACATATCTGTATAAATAAAATAACGTAAAATTATCGTACAAGGTTATAATAATTAATTATAAATTAATTAATACGATTATTTTTTAATTTACAAAAGGGAAAAAGAATTAGTCAACACTTTGTATATACTGGATGTTCCAGATTTTGTTGCACAGCCAATATGATGGTTATTTGAATAGGGAGAAGATTATTTTCTTCAGAGCAAATCTAGGGCAGAAAATGTGCTTAAAGTGCTTATCTTATGATAGTAATACAGGTAGTTCACAAATTGCCCGGTGAAAAAAAAAATGATTTTTAAACGGCAAGCCATATTTTCCATCAGATATTCTGACGTACTTTGTTTTTCGCTTCACAACCATGTATGCGGCGTTTTGAAAGTATTCCACTCCTTCACTCCTCCTATGATTTCTTTTAATTGGACAACAACAAAGACACTTAATTTGGCCAATACCTATGCAAAATCTTTAAACATAAATAACAACTTTGTTGCGATATAATTTTAATACATCAAAGCACATTTAAAATATAAGCTTAATAGCACAGCGAAATAGAAATTAAAAAAAAACCAAAATTATAAACATTGTTCGAACGTAAATTATACATGCAATTATATACAATTATAAATGTTGTTCAAATTGTCCTCCTCCTGCCCTAACACTAGCCTTACATCTCCTGATCAATTCTCTCGTACAAGAGGCTCGTACCATTTTAGAAGTTATACTTCGACAAGCCCGGATGATTTTATGTTTTAAACGATTATCTTTCACATAACCCCAAAAGAGGAAATCGAGAGGTGTCAGGTCCGGAGATCGAGCTGGCTTCTTAAAGAACTTCTATTGCCAATCCAAGAATCGTGAAACGTGCGATTTAAAAAATTTGTAATGACTGCACTATGTCGTGGAGCACTGCCATGCTGCCACCGCGTTGCTACCCTTTCTTCAAGCGAAATTTCTTCTAAAAATTCTGGCACGTCTTAAGCTAAACAATTAAAATATAATTCGCCCGTAAGAGTAGCACTCTAAAAATATGGTCCAATTATACGGTCGCTGAACAGTCCACCATATTTAGGATTTTCAACACTCAGGTATCTCGTTTATTAGAAAATTCATTGAACACTAAATGCATTTTGAATGGATGACATTTATTTTGTTTCAAAATTCTGTGAATTAACCATTTACTTACACCAAATTCGTTCGCTACACTTCTTATGGAAACATTAGGATTAGTACCAACATATGCCAATACATTTACAACATTCTCTCCATTTCTCACATAATACGCAAGACGCATATGTTTCAATTGCGAAGGAAATGAACCAGTTCTCATTTTTGCTTCAATGTATTGAAAAGCTTTAGGATAAGATAATCGACGTCCTGGAAATTTTGTATCGAATTTCCGCTAAGCGACCATTTTCTGCAAACTCTCCACTACCAGTAAGCATATCATCATATTCATTAATATTGAAAGTAAACGCCATTTTTTTACCAAAAAAGCTAATTGGGTGACAGCTGATCCGGTGTAATATTTAAGTGACAGATACAGTTGTTTTGGCAATGGTGGCCATAGCTACTTATTTTCCCCATAGAGGAGTTAAAAAAAATGTTCAGCTGAGGTGTATCTGTTGTTTCCCAAGAGCATAAATAATTTGACAATATTGAATGTTTGAAAGAAACGTAAATAAGTAAATGGTACATGTTTGTAAAGCGAAAAACAAGGAGTCAGAATATCTGATAAAAAATATGGGATGCTATTTAAAAAAATGTTTTTTTTCACTGGGCTATTTTTGGACCACCTTGTATTAATATCGCGAGATGCACTTGGAAGCATGTTTCCTACCCTAGAATTTCGTCCCAAAAAATAATCTTCTTCCTGTTCAAATAATCATCGTATTCGATGTACAACAAAATCTGGGCCACCCGGTATGGCAATTGTAGCGATTATCTACAGAGTAACGCAATTAAATTATTATTTTTTACAAACTGAACATCCGGTATATAATTTTTGTATTTCGAACTACATAAATTTGGAATATTTTTATTATGGGTACATTATACCTATATCTAACAGTTTTGGAGATATTTGCGACTTTTACAAAAAAAAAAAATCAGGTTTGGTTAGATACATCTTAATGTATCTGTCAGAGAGGAGTACATATTTCGTAGATACAAAACGAACGGTAGGCGGTACTGCTCAATATCACCGCCGTGCCATTCTTTTTTTCTATTAGATACTTAGCTATTAAAACGGTTTTAATTGTCAACCTGTAAAAGCAGTAGTACTTACACCAATTTTAACAATATCCTTTAAAATCTGAACCTATAATTTGTTGTACTTTTCGTATTTGTCGTCACATTTTACCTGAAAAGCGTATTAGATATTTAAATCTAAAATATTAAATTTATACATACATAATTAAACGATGTTTTGATAAAACATTTATCAAAATACGAAACATTTTAGTATTGTATTTCCAAAATAGCTTTGTTGATAATTTTTAATACCAACTTTAATTACTGTAGGATTGCGACGGAATCACCGTGCATTATACTTAAAATTCAGGCATTGCGGCATTTTAGTGTACAAAAATATTAAATATTTTCGTCTTCACAATTTTTTGTTAAAATTATTTACAAATATCGCCGTAAATCTATTTATCTAGTAGGCCGGATATATTCGACTGCATTGAAATATTTTTGCGTTAAATTCAAACTCATGACATTTATTATCTAACGTGCATTTTATTTTATCTTTAAATATTCCGTTAGAAAAGTTCTTTGTGTAGACGCTGCATAAATTGTAACTGTATCGAAAATGTTACTAAAGTATCTGAAGAATGGAAATTGTAGCAGCTGACGTAGTTAAAAGAAAATAACTTACTTGCGTTATTCATTTTTGTTTGAAGAATAAATGAACTTTGGCAAACTGTTGACTCGCCCTGTACATACTGCTAATATCCCCGTTTTCAGCGAATTAAGTAGATTTCACTCTTATCACATATAAAAGATAATACTTAATATACTTAAGACAGATGACGATATCGTTTTGCCTAACGCGACAAAATTAAGTACGACAGGTCTCGATTTGTTTCCGATCTTTGGTTTTTGAAAGGCGACGGCGACGTCAATGTTGAACGTTCTTCTTAAATTGGAAATCTTGATCCATCTGTTCCGATTTGACTTGTCTTGTGTTGAAATTATTCAGAGCCGACGAGTTACCCATTCTTAGGATGTAAGGTATGACGCTGTCTATTTGTACTTGCCCAAGTAGACCAGCAAAGAACAATTCTTCGAAAATTTGCGGCTCCAAAGCACGTAAGGGGGGAAGACGTAACAGTAATCTGTGAAATTAGAACATTTACAAGATTAGCATCAACGGGAAGATATACAGTAAACGTATATATTTTTATCAATTTAAAGATTAAAATACATATTATACCAATTACGGAATGTCAAGAAAAACAGCTATAGTAGTATTGCTGTTAATTATACTAGTTGAATTAATCTACAATTTACGTATATTACTAATATAAAATAAGCAAATTATATAAGCACACAAACATATAGATTTATAACACGCCTTCTTTTCAAATATATTGTTTGTTTTATTTATTTATCTCTTGAGTACTAAGAAAATGTGTGTACATTTAAAAGACATGATTTTAAACTGTATTGCGGAAGCGTAAATAAAAAGAACATTGTGCCTTCGTAAGAAATTCAAAGCGAATTGATGTCTACCCGCACACAAGTTTTGTTATACTCTAAAACTTACTTTTTTGCCAAAATAAAGGAAGACGATTTAATCTTTCTTATAAACCTATTTTTAATTTTTTTTAAATCGTTCTTGATCAATTGTTTTGCTTATTTTGGGATGTCGAATGCACTGCTCAAATTTGCGATAAAACACTGAGGGCGTTATCGAAATTAAAAAAAGGATAAATTCTTCTTAAGCAAATTTGTATTATAATAATAACTTTGGGTATATTTAAATCTTGTATATTAACCATTATTTTGAATTTTGGAATCATTTTTAAGTAACATTTCCAATAGAAAATAAAATTAAAAGCGATATTTTGATAAGAGTTTTGTATTCAACATTGCAAAATAAGCAAATTGATCAAGAATTAAATCCTCCTAAATTACCAATTTTAGTCTCACGTTTTTCCACGGGTGTTCATTTACCTGGGAAAGCGATCCGTATCATCAGGAAAACTTTGACTTATATATGTTCTGAGTGCCTGAAATGATCTTTCCTGCATCTTCTCGACCTGCTTCCGGATCAACAAACCAGGTTGATCGGCTGAGAATAAAGTGATCAACTTCAAATAAGCATACTCATGTTCATCAACGTGTAAACGATTCATCGCACTGACATAATCCTGGAGCTTAACGATGTGATCCGTTACTTGCTTCACTTTCATGGCTGACATCTTTTCCTGAGCGATCGAAGCATGTATGTGACTGATTAAAGCAGCTAATATCGTACTTAACGACAAAGACTGCGAACATTGTGCTAATCCTAATGCGAACAGCTCGGCCCAACACCTTTTCAATAACATTATTTGAACATCTGAGCTGGAAAATCGCATTATTAATAAAACTATGTATGTTAACGCTATGTCGACTGCGTATGCCGTACCTCAAGTATTGAAACGCGGGGATATTCCGGGCCCAATGTATGGACAAGAATAGCAACCGTGAACCACTTTCGCATATGAAATGCGTATTTAGATAGGGGGGCACTGGACCTGGAGTTTGTAAATTGAATGGAACGTGCTGATCTTGAAGTATTGGTCCATCGTAATCGTAATACTTATCATCAGCGGATAAAGCGGACAGGTCACTTCCGTTCAAACATTGTATTCTAGCCATCGAATCTAAAGCTTTAGAAATAAGTTGCTTATCGCGAGCTACATTTAATGCATCGCTTAATTCTCCTGCACCTGTATTTGTACTATCCATGGATGCGTCATCTTCGAAACTAAGCTGCGTTGGGGACATATGGTAAGGGAACTCTGCAACACCCGCTCCTCCTAAAAGTCAATACGGTAAATTAATGCTTTAAGCAGAAGAAAACAGGAAGATCGATATTACCGATTCGTTTGCTGAATAACGGACCTAAAGCAATATCGCAAGGATTAAATGCAGAAGGTAATAAGGCCGGAGACTCTGTTGATAAATCTTTCCTAATAAATATTTTATTTGTATTCGCGTTAAAAGTGGATCCCGTGTTGTTTTGATATTCTTTCTTGTCTATAATAGGCTTTCGTTCGTGCTGAACAGCTAAAACTACTAAATTAGTATCATACGTGCAAGTTACAAAAAAACAATTACACTTACAGTCACTTCTCATGCCGCACGCTAGACATTTCTGCAGTCTACAATATTGACAACGGTTTCTATGGTGCTTTGTGACTTCGCAGTTCTTGCTACCACGACATTGGTAGCCCAACTGTTTCCTGATGGATCGTTTAAAAAAACCTTTGCAACCTTCGCAACTAATTGCCCCATAGTGCCTACCCGAAGCCCTATCTCCACAAACGACGCACAATTCTACCGTAAGACACAGTGAATTTGTATTATTTCTGTTCTTATCTCCTAACATATCCGACTTCAAGCCCTGCTCCATATCTCCGAGATTTATCCGTGACAAAATATTAGCTGCAGACTTAACCAAAACCTGATACGCTAGAAGATCGCCCCGTAATCGTATACTATCGCGTTAAAGCGCATTGATGTTCGACTTAGTTTTAGATTTATAGGACATCAAACTTGTTTTTAGAAAATATTTGCGTTGACCTTTCATTGATATTAAAATACGATCGCATTGAACGAGGTTCATGACCTTACACCTGCCACAAAACACTACATAAATCAACGCCTCACCGCGGTAAAGCATCAAATCTGTAATTAACCAAACTAAATACCTATACTTAATGGGGATAAAGTTGAACGATGGTAAAGATATCTGTAGCAACCTACATTATGAGAATTTCTCACGTTTCCGATCCATCACCCCTCAAATTGAACGACAAAAGGAATTTAGTTAAAATAAAGGTTTAATTTTATATAAACGTTATCGAAGGGTATTTTGTACAAGTTACCATGCGCGTAACTTCCCTCCTATAGTTTTAAATATCGCGCAAATTTCGTCCCTCTACGGGGCATTTTTTAAGTTACAATCGTACTCGTGCGAAGCGTGACATCTAGCCGACAAATGAACAAAATATAGCACTGGTTGATCGGCATTTGAATAGATGGCGAGTATACGCCGAAAAGGTATAAAAGAATAAAATTAAATAATTTAATTTCAATAATAGAAAAGAAAACGTGAAACTAGGAAGCACTATACTTTTTTTTTTATTAAAAACTAACAATAGTTAGTTTTTAATAAAATACCAAAGCAGATACCTATCTGCTTTGGTATATTCATATACATCCGGATAATATATGTACTATGATTACCATAAAATCGGTATTAGATGAATTTTTAATTTCAAAATTGATTAAGTTATGCTTGTGTGAAAACCTATCAGATATGCCAAGTGATGCTTGGTTATTCAAAGAATGAGTTTTTTTTTTGAAATTGTGTACAAGGCCCTATTTTCTGTTGCAATTTAATTTTTGCTTTATTTCGGTTATTTCTTAAAATTACACTCAGATACGTAAGAGAAGAAATTACTCTTATTTCTTGTTATGCATGTATGCTAGTTTTAATGATTTTATATTTTAATTATTATTTCTGACGTTTATTTAAATTGTTGTTTTAGATAGGATAATTCAAACTTCAGGAAAAACTTTTTTTATAAAAAATGGTGATCTAAGACTTGTTGACTTAGATACGAAATAATGTTCTAATAACTTTTTTTAGCTAATTAATTTTAGCTAATAAATGTAGATTTTGCAATTATTTTGAAACGCCTCTTGTCATGAAGACTTTTAAAAACATTATAATTTTTTTTCTATTTGATGTCGAATTTTAGGCGGTCACTGTACATAACATTTTACATATTTATTAATGTATATAGCTCAGTTATATAAGAACGATGGAACGATGGAACGATAGGGTTTGCGTATCGCTAAATAATCCCTATCCATTAAATTATTAGCGCAGTCAATTTTTGATTTACCCACAACCTTTGTAGGAATTGCTTTTAAAATTTGAATAATTAATGAGACTTTGCGGTCTAATAACAAGCAGTAGACGACTATGAATGCTCTTACGGGGTGTATTTAGTGGATGTAATGGGATGACAACGTTTATAAATGGACTATGACTCCAAAAGACGGGGCTTTGTGAATATAAACGAAGATTTTTATTTATTATAACGTAAATCGCCTTCAAGTACGGCGTTCGTCGTAATGTCTTACGATTTTTACCCAAGGGAACCTTTTAAAAATACATACTTTTTCAATTCGTATAAATTGAACACAATGAAAAGACTTGGGTGGTGTTGACATTTGACAATTTGTAACGGCGTTCCCTTTCGTTTAGAAAAGAGGCTGTCAATTTTAATTTAACATCGACATCTATTCCGTTTTCTTTCCTTTAGACCTTCGCTTTTGGATAAAAGAATAAGATATGCAATTTCCACAAAGAGTAAATACTTGCAGAAATTGTAATTTATACTTGAATGTAAATGTTATTTCGTTACTATAATCGTATTATTATTATATCGTCCGTATGGGTACGGTTTTCTATAAAAACTAAAGAAAATATCAAGATCGACATTGGTCGGGATCAAATGTCAATAGTCCATGCGATTTCGTATAAATGCAAACACGATTAGTTATATACGTATATCTACATCTATATACATTATTAAATCACATTATATAGATATATTACATATGTATTTATATCACTGTGTTGGCGAAATCAATTGATTAACGTATAGCAACTATGTAGAAACAATAATAATATAACAATAGAAATAAAAATAATTCCTCTTTGAATAATATATTCGATAAACGAATAGATGAATGCAAGGCACGGGTATTAAAACAAATCTGATGATGTTCAGCTTAAAATGACGCAGTCTTTCTTCGCTCGAGTTCGTTCAATCTTTAGAATTAATTGACCTTTTATTGACATTAATAAACATGTCTAATTCTAAAGCGTTCAAAAGCGTATATAACACATGTGACTGGCGCCGTACATTATATGTTATATGACTATTTGTTATATAGTTATCAGATACATACGAAGTATTATATATTATTGTACTAAACAGTGTATTACTTACAGATCCATGTATACTGGATGTCTCAAGCTTGTGGAATTGTATGACGTGTGGTGTCATTTTGAAGAACTGCCTCACAATTTTAAGTCTAAGTAGCTAATTCGAAACTACAACTACACGGATGCAATCTCCTAAGTCATTTTTTTAATAATTTTTCAGGAGGCCGAAAAAAAAACGTTATTTTCAGAATTTCGTTATCAAAAAAGACGCTTAATTAAGTGACTTAGCAAGAGATTCCTACTACTATCAACAAGATTATTTAAAATTAAAAATCTTTACCGTACTTAGGAGGTATTAGCCTTAAAATTCTGAAATACTCAAAGACTTTGGTGGCTTCGTCTATTTTATTGCAAACGTGAAAAGATACGAAATAATATAAAGGTATTAAAAAAAACCTTAAATAGAAATATGAAATTAATCTTAAAACTCTTCAGACACTAAATGCTTTCTTGAATTAAGAAAACTACTTACTATCTTTGAGAAAATATTGTTTTGTGTTATAACGGCCATTTACTTATACTAAGAATCGCTTTCTCCAAATTCTCTGCAAGATCTTCTTGAATCAAGTTAACAAATGTCTTAAACAAAGAAATACAATTATTTCGTTACAAGTATATATTTCTTTTAAACGGAGAAAAAAGCGCTAAGAAAATATTTATTTTGATTTAAAACAGTTATTGTATTGCGGATAATTGAAAGAGTAATTGTCTTGAATTAAGGCGGACAGCTTTGATACAAGTAAACGTTTATCTGCGTGCATACAATGCTTAGATGTAGCTGAGTATGCAATTTAATATTGTGAAAATTTACACAATGGACACAATTCTATAATTCCAAAGAAACTGGGACGATCTGTGTATAGGTAATATCCTAAATAAACCGTAGACTATAAGTGTACCAACGAGAACGTAACAAATTTTAACCATTTGTTAATCTAAAGTGACAAATTCTCCCATTGAGAGCAAATAGTAGAAAACCATTAGTGAAAAACCATTAGCAAGGAGAGTGCACCGTATGTTAGGTAGAAGAAATAGATTCTTATGAAACAGTAATTCCATTGTATGTTAAGTTGGTATTAGGTCCCCTTTTCGATATTTTTGCTTATACATGGAAAGAAATTGAAATACTTGCCGTTTCTGGAATGGAATATATGTACGTATTTCATACATATACTTATGTATTTCTACTCATATAGAAACGCAGACGATAAAACGTTAAACGTTTAGATTACTTACACTTAAAAACGACGTGTTTAATGTGGTAGAATATCTAAAATTCCCCCGTATCTGCGTCTATACGAATAATAGTTTAACAAAAGCTACCATCAAAGTCGTACTTCAATATATGCATAGGTTGTAGATGTGCGTCCCTTGAAAGGGGAACGAATTTTATCTAAGATTTTTTCCATTTTAAAAAAGGAGATATATATATATATATATATGTATTGAGTAGGTACTTTCCACCAAGCAGCTATCTTTTGAATTGTAAACAAGACAAAAATGAAAAACTGTCAATCACCGACTGTATTCTTTGTATAAAGAGGTCAAATGTCACGCAGATAAAAAGTTCATTTCCTTTTTTAAACATGTCTGTTATTCATTTATAGAGGCGTTCTTATTAAAGTCAAACCAATGCATAGCATTTTCTGGACGCTTTCGACAGTATTTAAATTGTTATACTTTATACACATGCGTCTCTATGAATGTTGGAAGTCATAATATCTTAAAAATCGGGAGATTTCGTTATATTTGACTCATTTTCAGATCTCGAGTTGAATCCTCTGTCTGATACGGTTTGGACTTCTAAGAGACGTAGCTCAAAAAGTCAAAGAGATCGGGTAGTAGAAACTACAGAAATCGATTCAATGAGTCCGTTTTCGTCTATAAAATCTCTACTGGAGCTTCTGTTTACCGTAGAAAAGCGTTCATGATTCTGGAATTCGGTCGAAATTTTCCAATATCGTATTTTCTGACGAAAACTATTTGGAAGTATTCTAGGTTGTTCACTGAACATTAAATAGTATTCTTTTGCTTTACAAAATGCTTGACTTACTTATAAAATGACTAGAAATGGTGGCGATTTTAAAAGGTGAAATTGAGAACTTAAAAAAATGTTCGAGTTCGCAAAATTTTACTTCTAATATTGTAATATCCTGATAATTCACCAACCGAAAACGTTGGACGGTTAAGTGAACATCTCGACAAGCTGAATCGATATAAAAAAATGTGTAATCCTCTATCTGACACGGTTTAGTCGCTCATAGAAGTTTTGGAAATTTCCGTCGCATTTTTGAACCTTTCGGGGGTGCAACCCAAAAAGTAAAAGAGATTCATAAATAAACACCCTACTGAAGCTTCTATTGACCGCAGAAAAGCCTTCAGAGGATCCTTAAAGTGAAAAGTGAGAAAACCGATTCTTCAATTTGGGCGAAATTTCCCAATATCACATTTTCTGATGAATACTATTTGGAGGTATTTTAAGTTGTTCATTGAACATTAAATAGTGTTCTCCTCCTTTACTAAATGCGTAACGTGCTTATAAAATGACTAGAAATTAAGGCGATTTTAAAAGGTCAAATTGAGAACCTCCAAAACATGATACATCGAAAACCGTTGGAAAGATCGCCAAACCGAGTAGATTTCCATACTTGGCGGATCAAAATCTATCGGATACGATGCTCAAAATATTATCTTTAAAACATTTTCGAATTCGTAGAATTTTCATCAGGGGGTACTCCTTCGCGAAATTTTACGATACTTTTTTCCATTTCTCGGAAGAGAACCCAAAAGTAAAAGAAATAGAGGAATGAAAGTTACGGCAATCGATTCTACAGGCCCGTTTATATCTAGAAACATACTATTGGAGATCCTGTCACTTAAAAACTTAGAAAAGTCGTTAAAATTCTTCGAAATCGAAAGTGAAAATTGGGTTTCGATTTCAGGCGAAAATTTTCCAAGATTTTATGATGTTTCACAGTTTCAGAGCGGAAAATACTTATTTGGGTTATTCGAGGTTACCCAATAAGCATACAATAGTCATTGTTATTTTTAAAAGTGGTTAATTTTCGTATCATCGTTTTATTTCCTGTTTATTATTGACATTATATATTACATTACCTGTACATTGGCTTGAAGTTGATCGTATTTATTTTTTCGTAGACGATAGAGAACGAAAGGATCACATAATGAGGTGTTCATAAATGATTTTTTTAATTGCCAATTCCAGGTTTACCTTTTTCGAAAAGCCGGTTATATATTAGCTTGTATCCTACGGAAGAATAATGGTTTTCTTCTCACGTAAGTTATCATCATTTATAAATAATGACGTTTCTTGACAAGACACTTAACAATTAAGAATAGCACCTATCCGTAGTATATAGGTTTGATTACGTATACATCATGTAATTCGGTAGTTAGTATATTACCATCAAAAAGCCCTAAATACACCGGGGTTGCGTTTAATAAATGGATGGCTATGTAGAATTGAACGTGGCGAATCCCTTGAACGAAATCTTTTAATGCCAATCGAGGTATCAACTTTAGAATTCTTAGACAAAAGACGGTTACCATGGAAACCTGCTGACCTGCTCGGATTGGTCACTAGAAAAGTGTCAATAGATACCCGCCCACGAATGTGTCAAGATCCCCTCCTTTGACCGGAGATTGATTTGTCGACTTGACAAGAATTTCAAATCGTTCGAGGACAGGGTTAAAAAGTGGTAATTGTATTAGCTTAACATTTTTTATACCAACAACCTACGCAAATTGTACCATTTTTTTGTGAAATAAGCGACGAACCAACCGGAGACAATGTCGGTAGAGAATCTTAATCTTAATTGTTCGAGGGTGAACTAAAGAAATTGAAATTGAAACGAGAGAGGAAGATGAACAGAAGGTGATTAATTAAACTATTCCAAGGGAATATTTTACGATAATTGCAGACCGCAAAGTGTTTATTATTTTGAAACTTTGCACTTAAAAGTCAGTTGGCTGCAGATGTAAGCCCAAAAGTTGTTAAGTGCTTGTCATTAGTATTACCGACTAAACACCTGGGGCATAATCTGGCGAAGGGTTGCTTTACTGGTACTGTCCTCTCTACGCCGTCGACTCAATATTTTCATTCTATTCATACTTACCGTTTGAGAATGACGTAACAATGGCAAAGGTAAATTTCAATAATACCACACATCTATTATCTTATAAATACATTCATTTTACTTATTCGTATGTTCATTAGATACTATTTACAAACAAAAACTCATATACAGGTATGCATCAAACAGTAAAACAAGTTCGTATTGCTCGCTCTTTTCACCTTTATTTTTCTTTAACAATTATATTATTATATTCTTATATAATCTACACTTCGGCTTGGCACTGGCCTATCAAACGGTGATTTTTTTTATATTAAATATAGATTACTGTACGCGATATATGTATACATTTTTTCTTTTTTAATTAACAATACAACTTTGTTCGAATTATTCAAATAACAAAATCCTACGTAATAACAAAATAAATACGTACATATAAGAAAAGATTAAGTATGAAAAGGCAACAAAAATGCAGCGATACACATTGGTGCATAGGTACTTACAGATAGGAAGAAATGTACTTACATAATAACACTTTCGAATATACAGGCTCAGTCGTCTCTGTGGGCTCCGAAGATTGTGCTGTCGTAAATGAAGATTTTTCTTATTTTCTTGTTATGGGGTCTGATGTGGACGTTTTAAAATCGTACTGAAACCTATAGCGGCTCTTATAAGTTCGTAGCTACCCAAACTTGTATTTGTTTAAATGGAACATGCTATATATTATTACACTTTTGGAATCGAAGGCAAAATTTGATAATGCTAAAATCATTTTTTCATACCGGGCGTCCCAGATTTTGTTGCACAGCCAATACGATGGCTGTTTGGATAGATGGGAGATTATTTTTGGGAAGGAAATCGAGGGTAGGAAATGTGCTTAAAGGTGTATCTTATCGAAATTAATAGAGGCTGGTCCGCAAATTGCCCGGTGAAAAAGAAATTATAAACATTGTTCGAACGTAAATTATACATGTAATTATATACAATTATAAATGTTGTTCGAATTGTCCTCCGTCCTGCCCTAACGCTAGCCTTACATATCCCGATCAATTCTCTCGTACAAGAGGCTCGTACCATTTTAGAAGTTGTACTTCGACAAGCCCGGATGATTTTATGTTTTAAACGATTATCTTTCACATAACCCCAAAAGAGGAAATCGAGAGGTGTCAGGTCCGGAGATCGAGCTGGCTTCTTAAAGAACTTCTATTGCCAATCCAAGAATCGTGAAACGTGCGATTTAAAAAATTTGCTATTACTGCGCTGTTATGTCGCGGAGCATCACGTTGTTACCCTTTCTTCAAGCGAAATTTCTTCAAGTCTTGAGTTAAACAATTAAGATATCTTTTGCCCGTAAGAGTAGCACTCACTAGCAAAATATGGTCTAATTATACGACCGTTGAACAGTCCACCCCATTTAGGATTTTCAACACTCCATAAAATTAGCTATCTCATTTATTAGAAAATTCATTGGACGGCAGAACGAAGCCCATGCACTAAATGCATATTCGTTCGCTACACTTCTTATGGAAACATTAGGATTAGTACCAACATATGCCAATACATTTACAACATTCTCTCCATTTCTCACATAATACGCATGACGCATATGTTTCAATTGCGAAGGAAATGAACCAGTTCTCATTTTTGCTTCAATGTATTGAATAGCTCTAGGATAAGATAATCGACGTCCTGTAAATTTTGTATCGAATTTCCGCTAAGCGACCATTTTCTGCAAACTCTCCGCTAACAGTAAGCATATCATCATATTCATTAATATTGAAAGTAAACGGCATTTTTTCTACCAAAAAAAGCTAATTGGGCGACAGCTGATTAAGTGTAATATTTAAGTGACAGATACAGTTGTTTTGGCAATGGTGGCCATAGCTACTTATTTTTCCCATAGAGGAGTTAAAAAAAATGTTCAGCTGAGGTGTGTTTGTTGCTTCCCAAGGGCCTAAATAGTTTCATAGTATTGGGTGTTTGAAAGAAACGGTAAATAAGTAAATGGCACATGGTTGTAAAGCGGAAAACAAGGAGAATCAGAATATCTGATAAAAAAACATGGTATGCTATTTTAAGAAAGTATTTTTTTTCATTGGGCTATATAAGATGCACTTAGAAGCACAGTTCCTGCCCTATCGTTTCATTCCAAAAAGTAACCTTCTATTTTTTCAAATAACCATCGTATTCGCTGTGCAACAAAATCTGGGACACCCGGTATAATATATATGGGACTGTGGCTAGCATTTTCAGAAAAAAATGGTCGATTTTTATTTTTTGTAGGCTAACTTTTGCCGTTATCGGGAGTTCAATCGCGTTTCCGCTTTCATCGGAAGTGATGTTAACTTGCTTATCTTAAATAGAACATCCTATATATTTTAACATTTTCGGAAAGGTAATAGAAAGTGAATCCAACGATACCGCATATGTTGTATTTTTCTTTAAAAAATATCCCGATATACAGCAGTAACTCGTTCTTGTTTGAAACAAAGTAGGCTAAAAGAAAAAAAGGGCAAAGATGGTCTCCTAATGCCCTGTGTTCTTGTAAAAACAACTATCAAACTATTAATATCTGTCAATTCAAATGACGATTGATAGATAGGACGAAATCTACACGATAATCTACTTTGCCAGAAAATAAGAAATTTAATCATTCTGTCATACCGTCGAAGCATTTCAAGTATCAAGAACATCGGTGAAAAGAATTAAAGAAAATTCCATCCACATAAAGTCAGAATGAAATGGGACAATCTGACCCATATAGGCGAATTGAATTTTTCGAAAGCATGACGGTTATTATTGAGGAGACAGGAAACTTATGCGAACCATATTCGTTTCAGTGATCCTGATCAGTTGATATTTTCTTTAAACGGACAATGGAACAATTTGCTCAGAAATTAAATGTATGGACTGGAAGTTTGGGAGATCGTATTGTAGGATCCCTATTTATAAACGGAAATATTTCCGGCGAATGCTTAAATATGTTGCGGAATGAAGTACGTCCCCTTATTTGAATATAACTAGAGATAATTCTCTGGAATTGAGTAGGGAGGTTGTTTTTCACTCAGGAAGATGGAAGATGGAAGATTCATAATTCGATTGCCATTCCAAAAACGTCCTTTTTTCAAGGAAACTCTGAAACGCTTAGTGTTAAGACAATAGTACCTTATTACATTCTGCCATAGAATTTAAGGGGTATTCCAAAAATGCAATCATATATATGTAGCGGTATATGTTCGATTTAAAGAAATACAACTGTGGGTAGTTACCTACTTATGAGACGGCCTGTAGGTTTCAATATGATTTCAAAGCATAACATTACAAAGGTACGATCTTCCGAATTCGCGGAGATGACTCACCCTGTATCTATACTTACATAGCTACGTACCTATGCATGTACTTCTGTACAAATACATAGGCGGCGTACGGTGGTGGTATGTGGTATGGGTATAAGTATATAGAAAATTTACAAAATTATCTACGAATACATATACATATATACATATTGGAGGTACTTATGTACTAAGTACACATACATTTATAGATTGTATATTTATGTACTTAAAAGAGCGTAAATTTGCACGATTTAAATTATGTAAAAAGAGGAACATCGGGTTTCGATCCTATACACATATGTTTGTACACATATATAGGGATGGTTTATTTAAAGTAGGACAACTTAATATTTTCGAAACAATTAGTTTTGCTAAAAAAGATAATAAAACCAATATTTCAGCAGTTGCCTCTAGAAATTGCGAATACTAAAGAATATAAAAAAATGATATTTGGAGCGATTCAATTTCATGTATTGAAAAATATAATAAAAGAATACTCCACAGCCGTCACACAAATGTCCGTAATATTCCGTAAAATCTGTAATTTCCTTGGAATTTCCGACGTAATTAAATACTTGAAAAAATCTCGCCCCGGTAAGGAATCGAACCACAAGGAACGTTCACCTTTTAATAACGTTACCGGGACGAGACTTTTTCGAGCATTTATAGCATTTATACGTACGTCGAAAATTCCAAGGAAATGACAGATTTTCATAATTCACCGACGGAAGCTAAAAATATATTGCTGAAATATTGACATTTATCGATTACTTGATTTTTTTTCAAACTATTTCGTTTAATTTCGGAAATAGTTCATGTTGTAAGGTTTGGAATATTAAAATAGAACACACAAAACTCCTTTTGGTTTCTCATAAATATATGTAAAATATGCTCTGGCTTATACCATCATCAGCTAGAATCTATATACGGCACTATGTATGTATGTATATACATACACCTCGTACACTAGGTAGAAGTCCTTACTTATGTGGTTGTTTTATTCATTAAATTGTTTTACATGTGTACGAGCAGATCAGGGAAATAGTTCGCGAAGCTGTCGCCAGTACTTTGGTCGGCCAATACAAGGTGTAATTTAGTTATTATCATGGACTTAAAATAGCTAAGAGAAAATAGGATCCATAAGCAATGTACGAAGCAATCGAAAAAGTACTGAACAGCGAAGTGAGCTTAAGGATTGCTACAAGGACATATGCGGTGCCAAGAAGCACTTTAAACGATAAAGTTCTTGCCAAATTAGGTTATTTTATTGCAACATTTTCTTCTGTATACGATAGAATAAGAAGCAGCTTCTAAATTTGGCATTTAAACTAGCAGACAGATTAAATATCCAAAACCAATTTAATAAGGACAAGAAAACTGTAGTGGAGAAGAATAGAAGAAGACACGTCCGCTCTCTTTGGAATCTCATGGGGAAGATTAAATCTAAAGTGGAAGTTGTATGAGATTGTACGAAAAAAGAAAGCACATTGTACTTACAGTCAAATTAAAACTTTTGTATGCGAATGTGAAAAAGATACCGTGTTCTATTTGAAAAATTGCTACGACCTTTGAGGTTTTCTCTATAGTAAGCCCCTTTAATGAGCCGCTTAATGCACTTAAATTTTGACGTGAGACTTTTTTTCCTAAAACGAATAGTTTCGAAGATATTGAGCTGTTCCAATTGAAATCAACCATCCTGCATATACATATGTACGTATGTAATTATTATTATATCTATTCTCTCTCTATCTTTCTTTCTTTCTCACTTACTTTCTCTCTCTTATACTCCTACTAATATCTATAAACACGTGATATGTTAGGTACTTACATATTTATTCGATTAATATTTGTTTGATACGAATTGTATTTTTTTGGTTAAGTTAACAACGGAGGTATTTAATAGAGGTATCGGTTTAAACGCGTGTACGCAAGGCATCTCTCGGATTATCTCCCGATGGTATAAAGTTTTCCTAATTGTAGGTTACCCGTAGTAAATACCTCGATTGTATGAAATTTTGACGAACCTTTGGGCTCGTTGTCAACTGAAACGATCTGATTCGATTTAAGTCGGATGTAACTTTAATCGTCCGATTTAAACTACGTAAGTAGAAGCTGTGTAAACGTCTTAGTACTAACTAATAGTTTATGTGATCTCCGCATCAACGAAGATTGCTTGCAGTTTTCAAAAGAATCCGATAATCAAATTTAATCGGATCGATTTGCTGAACAACGGGCCTTATACCGGTTCGCCAGGTCGGGTCGGCCTCGGTTTTTCTTCTTGTTTCTATTTAATACAGCCCACAGTATCGATATCGATAACAATAACACATACATTGACTAGTACACCTAGTATAACTTCAAGTATCACATATATGGCCAAGAGAACGAACTTCCGGACAGTAGCATATCTCTAATTAGGGTCTCTATTGGTGTTTTTCCTACTAGCCGGACGAAGAATAATTGTTCTATCACCGCTGAACTGACAGTCCTCAGACTTGGTAACCGCAGCAGTAACTTACCGAATCTAGTTGGCTGATTTGGATACTGAGATCGGCAATACTCTTCTAAAGCGCATTGCGATTTCTCTTGAATCGACTCTATATGCGCCACGTCACTGAGACCGCAAGCATCTGTAACAAGGAGAACGAAACAAATCATTGCAGAGCTGTTAAGTGCAAAGAATTGGGAGTAAATAATAAAGAAGCATTTGTTTGCGCCCAGTTTCAAAAATATTCTCTTCTAATCTTCTGAACCTTCCCACAAATAAATTGCTTCTAATTCTGTTTCTGACAAAAATTTAGATATATTGGTAAAGTTTTGAAGTGATACTTCTATAAGTCAGTAAATGAATATCCGAGTATGTTACTAGTTTGGAGCAAACATTTCCTCTGATGACACGTTTGATTGCATTTAAAAATGCGGTTAGGCTTCCGTGATGTTCGTCAATGTCCCGAATCAATTCCTTGAGTTTCAAACCAGGAAAAGAACTTGGTTGACTTGCAACTACATCGATCACATGTAGGTGGTATAGGTGATACCTGCATTGACGATCTACGTTGTTTCTATGCACTTTTTCATGTGTACTTCTTACATTAAGTTTATTTTTGTCTGAAAATTATTCTCTAGATAACCCCTACTTTAGCCTTTTTAAAGTCGCAAGCAATGCGATTTTTCTTGAATCAAGTTTTGAACAAAGAAATACAATTATTTCGTTACAAGTACATATAATATAATAGAATGGCACAATAGATTATTAATTCAGACCTACATATCTCCTATAGGTAGATTATTACCTATTTTTTCATCTTTTTATCTGTCGGTGTAATGGTGGCTGTTTTGCGTTGTCCTACACGATTGCGTGACATTAACCCCCTACTGTTGTACAAATGAACTAATTTATCTTCAAACGGCCACATAATCGATGCCTACATACATTTTATCTATTCTATACCTACGTATCTAACTAGATATATAGATTGTAGGGTGTCGAAGGTATAAGAAAGTTTGGATATTTTTAGAAAACCATACCAAAACTACTTGAGCGTCGCTAGCTGGTTACGTAACTTCTTCCGCACATTTTGACGATTAATAAAACAGCGCGAATTATGTAAATTTCACGTAATTAATTTTTAATAGCGATAGCGGTAATTAAAACTTGCTAATATAAAGGATTTTGATGACAGTAGGAAAACTTTATATTGTCGGAGGAAGAAGAGCATCGTAAAATGATTTTAAGCGCTCAACTTGCTTTCTAGTTACTTGAGGTTCGATCGAACGACATCGTCAACAAATACAGAGCCTATAGTGCTTAAATATCATAACGTTAATTGAAACTAGGCGTCCGTTAAGATTTCTATGTAGGTTACATTTATTTTTAGGTCCTCTTAATAACAGCTCTTAACGGACAATTACGTAATTTCGCTGCTTTATTTATTATGTGTAGCACAGCTGCTGTTTTTCAACAATTAAAGTTTGCTACATTAATAATTACAAGATATACTGTGAGTAACACTTGTATCTAATTGTCTTCGCCTCGTTCTTTTTGCTCTTCTACTTTGCTCCTCGTCTTTTCGAATCCCGAACTAATGCACAATGTATAGTCTGCCTATCGATATAATAATTTATAATACTTATAATAATATACAAACGCAAAATTTAGCAACTTTGCCAAACTTAAACTTACTCCCTATTTCTAATCATAAGCGAGATCCACATGGCGAAGGTCGAAAATGGATCAACCTGAATACATATACACCACCGGCCATAATTCTTTGCCCAAAGAAATTGATAATATTTATTCGATTATAACATCTATTTGACACAAAAGAATGAAAGTTTCGTTTTGTCGAAATCTCCACTTCGACTATAAATAAACAAATGCGGCACACATTTCGGCGGCATTCTCTCTACCAATTCCGTCAGGGTAGTGGGTTCTATTTTAAGCCATGCTTCTTCTAGTTGTTTCCACAACGATTCCTTGGAAGTTGGATCTATTTTCACCTGTCTAACGAGTTCCTCCGCAAAAGCTACATGGGATTAGCATCTGGGTTTTGAGGAGGCCTTTTCATTTTCATTATTTCGATATCGCTTTCGCGTTCCACCGAATCTAAATATTCGCGGCACAGTTTAGAGGTGTGCTTCGGACCACTATCATGTTGAAATATAGAATAGTCACCGATTATTCTTATTCTAGAATTTTCCTCTATTTTTACAAACATTGCTAAGATGTCCTTTTACGCCACAATTATTACAAGAATAATTACGATATTTACATCGATCACGTGTATGATTTTCTCTTCCGCACCTACGATATTTGGGATGACCATGTGAGAAATCGGATGTGGATGTAGATGGCGTTGTGGTGGCTAGCTTCCCCCTCGTGTTGCGTTTGCGTCTGCCATGATGTTGACCTTGCGCCAAACGATGGATAGAAATGTCTTCTTGCTTCACCAAAGGAGGAACTTCGTTAGCAACACCATAACTTACTTGCGCAGATACCGTAATTTGAGCGATGTCCATTGCCTTTCGGAAAGTTAATGCGCTTAATTCTGCAAACAGACGGTCCAATACTTTCCCTGGCTCAATTTCACTCGTAAATTTGTCCCTTAATGCGGTATCTACCATATTTCCGAAATCGCAGTAGACAGCGGCTTCTTTAACGCGTACCGATCATTCCTGTAGCGTTTCCGTGCTTAACTTTTTCAGAGCGTAGAATTTATATCTTTCCGCAAAAACTGCACGTTTCTGTCCATAATGTTCTGTTAAATTTTCCAATAGCGTATTAAAATCAACTTCTTCGGGTGAATTTGGTACGCATAAATTTATAATCAATTTATAGGCTTGTTGCGAAAGGCTGCTTAATAGTATGGCACGTTTTATCTCTTCTTCGACAATACCATTCGCTACAAAAAGCTGCTGTAATCGTTTTTGATGCACCAACCAGTCGTGTACTTTTGGATCAAATTCCGTTTGTATTCCGTAGGTACTCATCTTCCCCTTTATTTCGCCGTCAATGTAATGCTTGTACTTTATAAATGAAATACAACTTTTAGCCTTTTAAATCTTTTATTCACAATACACGGCGCATACAGGTGTGGCGGAAAGTAACGCACCAACAACAACTCTGCATACATTACAATTTCCCTTTATTTATCAAATACTTCCCAGCTCACAATTCTGTCTATTTGTTTATCTATATTTCACGCTACTATTATTATTATTATTATTATTATTATTATATTTATTTATCAATCGTTAACGTTAAGTGGCAGTCACCTGTATATTGGAAATAGATAGAAAGGCAAATGAATCGGAATAGAAGATGTTAGAAATACATATACGTAGTAATAGAGGATCCGGGTGTCACTGTCAACGCTTTAGATTATTCACCCTTCCACAATGCACTTGCCTAGGGCGACATCCCTAAAAATTAAAAGCCACAGATTTGCTGTACGCTGTTGCAACAAAACCATTCAACCGCCCCAACCCACAACCCTAGTTTTGCGATAGAACCACAAGCTGTAAAGAAGAGCGAGGCATCAGATGTATGTATGTATGTATGTATGTATGTACATACATACATATGTATGTATATACGCTAAAAAATCGATATATTCCTATTATTGTCATCATCAAGAATCAGAATAATCGTCGAATTAGGAGTTACGGGAATCACTTGATCTAAAAATATCGACAGGAAAAAGAATAAGAGTATCTAATTTACGCACATTACGATGCAATTAAGATTACATTTATATACTTAGATACCCATCCGTCAGCTAAATTCACCGTTGAAGAATTTCAGTCGAATCTATTTTCGCTATTGCTATGCCATGTCGAGAATGTTATTCGTCTAAGGTCTAAAGATTCGTGCTTTAGCGATGGCAAAAATGTCGATAGAAAATTTTTTCTCCGCGAATAGAACTTTGTATCGGGATCGTTATACATACATACGTAAGTACCGCTTATTGTTAGCAGCGTGTAACGGGATATATTCGAAAGCAATCGAAATATGTTGCAACCGCACAATTTATGTAGACCAATAAATAATTAAATATATTAAGAATTCGTCCGTCTTAACAGCGCGTTTAATTGTAGAAATAGCAATTGGCCAGCACGACATATCAACACCAATTTAACTAATTTATAAATTACGAACGACATGAAGTTTTAATTAGAAAGTCAAAGAAGAACATTCAGACTAGAAAGCTACAATACGTCTCTATGTTCCATACATGTGTAGACATTACTACACATACTTCCTAAATTTAGTTTATTTATTGTTTACTCTACTGCTTCGCCTTAAATTGAAAAAAACTACGGCAAAATAAAACTTAGACGAGATAATATAATTTTTGTATTTGGCCCTTCGACTACTCGAATACTTTCTAGATACACTGGCTTTGTTTGATGACGAATGATGAGGTTAGAAATAATGTTGCTGAAAGATTATTGCGGAAGTCCGCAATAATATAATAAGTATTATATATACATATATATATATATATATATTACGAAAGAGGATGCTGGGTGCCACGACATCGTTGGAGATTGCCTTCGCTGGATGTTGGAGTTACAATGCAAGCTCTCGAGGTGAGAAAGATTTACTCCAGACTCATGGCTGATTGCAGCAAGTTTAGCCTAGTTTCGACAGCAAAACAGATTAGGATTGACGGCAATGAGGGGGCCGATGTCCTTGCTAAGAAGTTGCTGCCCACTGGACCGAACATGCGAAGGCATTTATGTTGTCCAACCGACACAGAGCCAGAAATCTTATAGAATACAGATCTTCTGTGCTTGGTGGGGCTTTTGTAATAACCGAAAGCTGAACCGAGAGTGAATTTCTAGAATTCCCCGAAAGTCTACTCGGCGAACATTGTCGGCGTACAATAGACCTTACTGGTCAATGTAGACGGGTGCACAAATCCACCCGCCCGCCTCGATTGTTGTAATTGTAATAGTATTATAAAAAGGTTTCGTTTGAAAATAAAAAATAAAATTCTTGATGTATATAGAGATATATTCGTGGGCGATTTTCCTTTTTATTTAAAGCCTCTTACATATAGCCTTTCCCGTTCCCAACCGTCGATTTAACCCTTCCACATTTTCAATTCCAACGCAATCTTTTCAACTAATCAAATCATCTTTATAAAACTCCAAGGAAAACATTGTTTTAACCGCTAAGGGGTTAGCCATATACAAGGCCTAAAGTCGTATTACGTTGCTACCCTAATAGAGATATTCTTCGTCGACGAAAACTTGTTTATGTTTCACCGTCCGCAGGGACGAAGGTCTGTACTCATCCCGTTTTCTTTTTAATGCGTTTAAATAAAACGAAAAAGAAAAAATATGGTAGCTACTTTCGACAGATTTTTGCTCATTGAGGTGGAAATATGGCTACAAATGAGTCGCTAATTTCAAAATATTTACATTACATACACGCAAAGAAACGCTTACTAGACCGCCTCAATTCAAGACAATTACCGTTTCAATTACCCACGATACAATCACTGTTTTAAATCAAAAGAAATATTTTGTTAGCGTTTTTTTCTCCGCTTAAGAGAAGTATACACTTGTAATACGTCTTTGTTTAAGACGTTTGTTAACTTGTCTCAAGAAAATTTTGAGGAAAGGGATTCTTAGTATAAGTAAATGGCCGTTATAACGTAAAACAATATCTTCTTAAGGATAATAAATAGTTTTCTTAATTCAAGAAAACATTTAAGTATTGTTCATAAATCAATAGTTTCATTTTCTTAAAATAAAGCATTTATTTACTTAGAATTCTCAAAACGCATATCATTAATATCCACATTATTCATTGCATTTGCCTTGTATAAAACAGTACGACATATCCGTACATAATGCGGTAAATTGTTCTCATTGCTTAGGATTTTAAAAAGGCTAAGGTAGATTACCTACAGGACAATGTTCAAATAAAAGTGAACTTTAATGTAGACATACAAATGAAAAAAGTGCCTAGAAGTAGTAACAAAGATAATACTGACATATAGCTCATGGCAAAAAAATATGAGAAGAGAAAAGCACTAACGCGTTTTGCTCCTGCCAACATTGCTGTTCATCTCTCAGTTTATGCCACCAATCTTTAAAAACCGGAATACAGATACCATGCTTACCCATACAATAATATAACCTTTAACGTACAACGTTTCATAAACGTTTTCAAAGATACCGGTTAATGTAATATGAAAATTTTCTTAACTTAAAATTAAATGATTCGCGTGGAAAAAACATTTTTCCGTCTTGGATTTTTTTTTGATTTTCTAACTCGAAGAAAATATTGATTTAATACAAATAAAATGTAATGAAAATTATTTTCTTATACTAAACATTTTTATAGTTTTGAAATGAACATATTTTCTCGAGTAGAGGCTGATTTTTGCAAGGAAATCTAATTTCTTGATGCAAGAAACCATCTCTTTGCGTGCATTCGAGGTGAGTTACAATTTCTTACTGTTGCAGATTTATATGAATTCTCTTGTCTAATTTAATAAAAGGGTTTCTCCAATGATAAAGAGGTGCGAGGTATAAGCAAGGGTTGGTTGGAACAAATTTAGGTTCTACTAAAAGAAAAAAGCGAGACGTTTCCGAACAATAAGCAAATTATAGACACTCGATCACGGAATAACGTTGAAGCGGGTAAAGCACATCGTCGATTACCGATTACCGATTGGAATACACGTTTATACTACAGCAAGACTCGTTGGTCTCAGCTTCATCGATTATCTTAACCGATATTTAATCCGATGGTAATCATAATCTTAAGCGAAGAAGACGAGCTACACGTATACAAGTATCCTGGCATTCTGCGACAGCGAAAAGGCGTAACGTGAAATTTCCAATGTGTAATACCCCCATTGTATTCGGTAGCTATTAAACACAATTTATTGCATTGCTAACACACACTGATTTTCTAACGTAGGTAGAGTGGCCAACGCTACAGCGACAGCCACGACCACAACCACGGCCTCGACCACTACCGGACTTTCCGAATTTGAGTTTCCTCTTTGAATTCGTCACGATAATAATAGTTTATTAAAAAAAAAGACATACAGGCGTAGTTAATCTGTGTTGAGGCAGTCTGTAAATGCACTTTTAAAATTTTATTTGATTTAAAAGGTAACCCTTACTAAAATAAAAATATTGCTTGCGTTGGAAGATTGACACCAACAATTTCCAAACCTGACCTTTGAGAGCCCGTGTAGGCCCCTCAATCACTAATGGAAACCTGAAGCCTCATGTAAACATAGCGTAGACGATAGTTAAAACCGCTGTTAAAAAAATGGAGACATTTTAAAACTGGAAAATTAGCCAAGCAATTTCTTAATTGGATAGAAGCAATTAATTTACAACTGATCTAGTAGGCAGAAATAGAAAGTCTGGACCTGAGAGTGGGGAGCACTGAAGTGTAATCGTGCGTAGTTATTGTTTTTTTTTTTTTTAAAATAGTCGATGATTAACACAGCTCTGTGACTTTCGCAAAAAACAGTCGCCATCACTTTCCCGGCTGATGGAACAGTCTACGCCATTTTCGGAACCGATTCACCCTTCGCACTCCACTGTTTCGACTATGCTTCATCTACAGTTATTAATCGACGCCGAAACTGCAACGTATTGCGTTTAAACTGCTTCAACAGGACTCTGAAAATGTTCGTTCGAATGCGTTTTTGGTTTTGGATGAGCAAGCACTGTACCCAACGCGCAGTTAGCTTCTCCACGCCCAAACCTTCCGTCAATATATAACAGATACGTTCTTTCGAGATGCCCACAGCCTTTGCTATCTCTCTAACTTTAATTCGAAGGTCGTCTAGGGCCATTCTTCGATGTTCGGTAGTAGTCGCATTTTTTAGCCGTCCCGAACGTTCACGGTCCACCAAGCTGGGACGACCACGTTTAAATTGAGTTGCCCAAAATTTCGCCGTGGCCAATGATGACGCAGAGTCCTCGTAAGCAGCATTCATCTCGGCTTCAATTTGCGTAGGAGTGTTGTCTTTCAAATGCATTTTGACAGAAACAGTAACATCGACAGTAAAACAAACGATTGTTAAACAACAACTGAGCCTCCAACGTGGCTGAAATTTTCAAAAGTATCTTTCAGGGCATACGCAATTACATTATCGAAATATTTTTGACGAGCAACGCCGTTCAGACTGCACTCGTGAATGAGTAATTATAGAGTCAGATTAGATATCTTATCAATGTTTTTAACAAATACGACAAAGATTTGATCAAAAATAATTTACAAAGGTCATCTACGCGTAGAATCAATCTAAAGTGCTAATCTGCTAAAACGTATCTAGAATTGGCAGGTAAAGCGAATAAAAATGATCCAACATCTCATTCGTAAACACTGGAATGCCGGAAACAATGTATCCATCGACAAATTATCACTGCAATTCAAAATCAAACGCACAACGCAAGAGGAATGTTAACAATGCGCGCTAATATTGGAACCATAAGCTTTTGGAATAATTCATCTCTTCAGCTTCGATATTATTGGCATACAGGATAGGCATAAATACGTACGTTTAGGATAGACATCGAGGGTGTGACCGTTACTAATTGCATTTCCTTTTTTCGACTTTCGCCGGGCATCTTCTGTTCCTAGCACTTTTCGCATCTTGAATCCTCTCGTCGACGAAATGACCCGCGATTTGACCTAGGCCTTTTATATCTTTCGCAGGTCCAACGTCTAAAATAATGGCTGATTGATTCACCGTCGTTTTTTCTATTCTTTTAGCCGAGTGCAGATAAATCACAATGAAATAGTACGTTCGCTTGCTAGTGGGGTGCATAACAAAGTAGTCCCGATTTTTTTTTTGCCTCGCAAGCCGTGTGCGAGTGTGATTTGATTTTGGCGAAGAGATTTGTTGGCGACGTTAACATCTCTAACTTTAACTATTTTTTAACCGTTTGCCGATGGCGGGATTAAAAAGCGATTTATCGTCACGAATGGCGAAGACGAGACGACTATTACATCGAAAAACTGGTTAAATTTACCAACATTTAATTATTGGAACCTATCTCGGCGGTCAAATATGGTCAACTTACTCACAGCAATATAGGGATATTTTTCTTATTCACGAAGTTAGTAAACACTGTTTTTAATTGAATACAACCAAATTTCGGATCTAAGCTAAAATTATGCCTTCTTTTTGTTTACCAGTTGATGAGCTTCATGGCGCTTCATCCATTAACTTGAAGGACGCGTTTAGAATGGTGTAGCCGCTATTTTCTTTTGTAACAACATGCAAGTTTCGTAGTAGCAACCAATACAGTGAAATCGATTTTATCTAGTCAACCACGTTACTTAGATTAAGATTAGGATCATTTCAAGTAATACTGTACGTTCGCATATGAGCAAAGATTATTGCAAGAAAGGAAAAAATAGTCATTATTTGACAAACTGAAGGCGCACGCAGAGAAATGGTTTCTTGCATGAAGAAGATAGATTTTCTTGTAAAAAGCAGTCTCTATTCAAGACTATAAAAATGTATAATATAAGGGAATAATTTTCTCGAAATTTTATTTGGATTAAATAAGTATTTCCTTAGAGTTAGAAAATCAAGAAAGTCCAAGACATCATTTAGTTTTAAGTTAAGAAAATGTTCATATTAAAGGTAGGAATGAAAGAATGGTCCAGATCTCACAAAGTTCTACTGAGAAATTAGACGACCGGCTTCGTGTTAAGAAAACACATCAGGCCAACTACAAGGATATCTAATAAAAGAAAAATTACAATAATGAAATAAAAACGTAAAGTTAATAATTAAAATTAAGTGCAAGCGGATGAGCTAATGAAGAAGTTTTTTTTTCTATACGTTACAGTGTAATTAAACTATTTCTTTAATAATGTAATTAAGTAGAGACTATTTTTATGTAGTTTAATAATTAATGAGTTAATATTTAAGTTTATTTATCCCTTTCTTTTATTATTATTTATTGTATATTAAAAAAAAAACTATAGTTAAATATTACATTAACCGGTATCTTTTGAACATGTTGTACGTTAAAGGTTATATCATTGTATGGGTAAGTACGGTATCTGCATTCCAGTTCCTCGCTACTATCTAGGATGGCGTCACTATAACTACTGGCAGTAGGTGGCGCCAGGAAATATAATTATTTCATTACAAGTATATACTTCTCTTAAGCGGAGAAAGAAACGCTAAGAAAATATTTCTTTTGATTTAAAACAGCTATTGTATTGCGGATAATTGAAACTGTGGTTGAAGGCGGACAGCTTAGATACAAGTAAACGTTTTCCTGCGTGTACTCTCGTATGTGACAGAACCAAGAAGTATAGGAACTTCCATACCGAACTACTGGACTTTCAATTCTAAATTCTAACACAAAAAATAATCCGTTTAACAGCTCACTCTCTCGGCCAAAATTGCTTAATTAAACTGATCCAAACAAACACAACCAAATATACGAATTAATGACGGTAAGAATTACACAGGTTTCAGAAGATGAATCGTTTACTTGCATTCAATTAAAAAATTACAAAACAATACCTACTTCCTTTTCTACGTACTTGGATTTTCCATTCACAAGTCGCCCTCTCGTTGACAAGTTATCAAGATTGCTCGATATGATACGATGCACCCTTATCGCATATGCGGAACTCGTGGCTTTCTAGTAGGAAGGGCGCATCGCATCGTATTCCAATAGCGTAATTTCATTGTACAGACGCGTGGGCATTGGGGTGGTTGTACGCAATCAAACAAGAAAACGCGATCAGCGACTGGCAACCGGCAACATACAGCCGACGACCAACGACCAACGACCAACGACCGACATTCAATAGTATCGAATGTTACTGTTCATGTAGGTCTATCCGCTCGAAATATATCATTCCCGCCGATCTTATTGTATAAGCTGGACGTCTAACGCACGCCTTCGACGATTATCGTTTGCATTATGTGCAAACGTTTTCAATTTTGAGGAAAATTTAACGCAAATTACTCCTAAAAGCCCGCACCATCTGTCCGTTTAGAAAAATTTCAAGTGGGCGTTACTTGTTAAAATATAACGATCATTGTATCACTATCGGACGCTGCTTACCTGCGTTTATACACATAACCATACCATGCCTTTACGTGACATTTTCGTTAGAACATTGTCGCTGACTTTCTATATAATACTTTAAAGGAAGCGCGAAAGGTCGCGAAGAGCTAATTGCTTGAAATTATTACTCAAAAGGGACAACTTATCCCCTAACGTTGTGCAGTAAAATTTGACCTTTCTATAAGGTCGAATATTACGTATTTTATCCCTTATAATGGGCTATACTCAGAAAGGATAGGGTGTCGATTCAACAAAATCGAAACGAACTATATGTAGAATTAATAAATTGCTTTTTTTTAACATTTAGTAAGATCAATTTAAAACTGTTTGACAACAATATCTTGCTCTAACTTAAACTATCCAGTTCTAAATATTTAATTACGTAATAAAAATATTCTAATGTAATATTTGTACTTAATGTAAAATTACACTCTAACATTTCGACTAACACAGTAAAGAAATTAAGTAAATTTACTGCTGTGTGTGGTGGATGTTACCTTATTGTAATAACTGTTGTTGACCGATTTTTACGGAAAAGGGTGTTTTTGGTGAAATTTCCGCAAATATCAAGATAATTTTACACATTTGAGAGAATCGTCAACATATTTATGGGTAATAATCTATTTATTAAGATGCTTTCAGCATAGAAACTGGAGAAGAACATGTGTGGAATTGATAATCCGTAACTTGGCTGGAGGTAACTCGATAACCAGTTGAACCCGTTAGATTAATGTTTGACTTCGAGTTAATTTACGTACCTAATTACATTGTACATAGCAGTTTTTTTTTTTTTAGTTCAGTTTTACTGCTGATGATACCTTGGCCATTGAGACGCGTGTCCAGCGCGAGTGAAGTATCGCGGTAAGGGTTTTAGTGAACTGTTTTAGTATTCCAGTGCCGCAAAGTTCGAGTACTTGTTTAGTTTGGGGTAGTGCGTATTAGCTTTTATTCTAACCAAGAATTCTGGTTAAGCTTAAAATATGTTTTCTTTTGTAAATCGTTACGCTTTGTTTTTACGAAAAACTTTCGCTAAATTACGTACAAAAAATAATACTACATTTGTCATCATCAATGTTAAAAAAACCGGCATTATAAATGTTTCGAAAATACAGAGTTATATATCAATCAATCCAATCAATTTGTCACGTTTTGATAACAAATTTGATGTCCCACAAGGTTCTGTGTTGGGCCTAGTATTGTTTCTACTTTACATTATTGATATTGAATACACTATATTAGGTAATATGTAATATATTCATGAATCTATATGCTGATGATACGTGGGAAATGTTACCGCATGAAAACTGAGGGTACATTTACCTATTAAAATTAACCAAAGGATATGTAGTAATTTTCACTTCTTGGAGATAAATGTAACAGTAACTCATCTAGAATAAACATCTTGTATTGAATGGAGATAGCCCAGTTGCCTCTATCTACTTACCATATTATTACATTCAGTAGTAAATCTGCACAAAATCAACTGTAAATTGCGAGCCATTTTGAAGTGTACGTTGATGAAACTTTCTTTTGAACACAAAGACGATACGCGTTCTTTCCGATTTTTAACATTCTCTTTTCGAACGAGTCAAAATGCCCCAAAGGCTAATAGAAAGTATGTAAAACGTTATTATGCGCATATAATGCTGAGATAAAGCAACGCCAACGGTACGGAGCTGCAATTATGCAAGCTAGGAATGTATTCATCTTAGTCAGCCGTGACTTACTTTCTTTCTTAGTCTACTCGAGATTATGGGACGCTATAAGTTTCGTTCGATACGAGACAATTTTGGAAAATCGAATCCGATACCAGTAGAAGTATAATTTCATTAGAGATACACGTCGTATAAAAGTAAAATGTAGATATGTTGGTAGGTACACGAACGGGACAAACGTACGAAAAATAAAGCGAGCTCGTTGTTGTGTAAAAAAACGAAAACCTGCTTGACCCTGTATAGCCTCCGTAACTCTTTTTATTGGTACGGTGGCGGACTTCCTTGTAACTTGTAACTAGAGGTAGGTATGTAAGTTGATGACTTCGCAGGCAGAGGTCAACTTGAATATCAATAGATGGTACTGGCATCAGACGGACGAGGCACAACGTCGAAACCGTCTTCGATATGAATGTATACACCGTGATCCAAAAGTAACGTACAAAATTCATATCTCTATTTAAAAGTATTAATAACTGTATTAAGAAAGTTGCTTGGGTAACAACCACTATCACTAGGATACGCGAAAATCTTAAAGATCTGTATATACTGCCAAAGAAATATCCAGTTTTGAAGCATATGTGTACACTAAAAATTTTTAGTAAATCTACTAGAATTCCTACTAAAAATTCCAGAAACATTTGTGGGAAAGTTGTCAAAAATTGGGAAATTTCATGTTCTTTTTTGCAAAATTACTGTACTTTTGAAAATTTCCCGTAGATCGCCAGTATTTTTAATTTTTTGGTAAAAGTGCCAGGTGAAAACGTAACATTACTAAAATTTATATGCTTTCCTAAGGATTGCTTCGTCGCGATATCAAGCACGTTCCACGCAACGAATCTAACCGAGCTGTTTTGAGTTTTAGGTTTTTTTTTCCTTTTTACTTGGTGCGTGTAGGCGAGTGGCTAATTTAAAATAGATCTAGTTGAATAATACATCTTTACTACTGAGGGTGGAGTGCAGACGCACTTATAATCTACAAACGTATTTATGCATATAGCTCGGGAGACTCGTATTGATGTATGTATATAGCAATAAAACAGATTTGAGTACCCGTTCTTGTCATAGTTATCCAGTGAGGAATATACTCCAAGAAAGCAAATTTAGTTTTATTTCTCAACATAGTCTCCTCGAAAGTCTATACACTTTTTCCAGCGATACTCCCATCTCTTTAATCCGTCCATCGTATCGTTAATCGAGCTGGTACGACCACTCTGCCCAAAATTTCACCGCGGTAAATGATGGTGAAGAGTCCCCGTAAACGGCGTCTATCTCGGCTTTGGTTTGATCATTTTTACAAAAACACTAACACAGACGACCGTTAAACAACAAAATGGCTGAAATTTCCAAAAGTATCTTTAAACGTACGTTGAGGCTTGAAACTTTTCAGAGGGCCCTCGTACACTAATTGAAAATTATTAAACCTATGAACTTCTGGAACACGTTGTATACGTACCCGGTAAATAACTGATACCGTTTAGAATTGCCGTATCCTATCGTAATAATCATAATTACCCCCGGGAAAATGATGTTTTATAATTTGAAATTGTTATACTATTACATACGTTATAGCTTTGTAACTTATACTCTTGAAACTCTTCGCTTGGGAAATGTTATAAAATAGCGTAGCGCGTAATTATGCGTTGTATAGAATACGATCGGGGGAAAATTCGACGCTCAAAAAGCATGTTCTTTCTCCTTGTACATTTTCCGTCCTTCGGTCCTTGTTAGTCACGATGTGACATATTGTGGCCAAATTATGATCGCGTCTCGCCCTAAATTTTTATTCTGAAAGAAGGGGCATGACATCGGGGCTTCTCTTTCGTTCTTCTATTGCCGTATATTAATAGAAAAATCTGCATAGCGAATGTAACGATAAATTCTATCGTCCGATAGAACGTTAAATAATTAAAATATCTTTTTGAAATGTCGACGGGCGTTCTTGTGAACACGGACCTATTTTAGAATGTATTTTCTGGATTCTTCCCCTAGCTATCGTCGTGAATTACCCTGTATACATAGATATTTAGGTATTTGATATTAAGTGGTAGATAGACATCACATCGAGAATTTTTATTTGCACGAACAACAATATCGGTCAGTTTAACAATTTCAATGTAGCTACGACAATACTAATTTGATTTTCATCTTTGTATTAGCGTAATAGCGCTGCTTGTTGATAGCACGAATAACACAGGATCGCGTAATAATGTACTTTTCGTTGATGAAATTAAAATTTATTGTTGTAGCTTTAACGACTTGTTAATGCTACAAAAATTTCGCCCAATTAACAACTGCCCTTCTGTGTGGGTAACAATCCGCGTGAAGAATGACTTTTTATACACTACCGGCCATAATTATTTGCACACTTACATTTTTGCTTGGATTTTAGAAAATTATTTATTTATTCTTACTTAGGTGGTATAATTATTTACCTAGAAGTAAAAGAAAGATATCGCATTAAATAATTCCGCAAAAGACTCCTCTGATACTTAGTTATCGATTGAATCTCCTTACTCCGATAATTAGGTGTCCAGGTAGGGTCATAAGAATATCGGAAATGTAATACAATTATCCTTCGCTAATCTAATAAATATTTAATGTATGTGCAGGTAAAGACGACAATTCCCTATTTACTCGAACTAGAATTATGAATTAGATTTAGTGGTTATTGTCCTTTAAAACAGTGAATATCTTGAACAAAATTATCTAAAATTTGTATTCAAATGCCGAAAACAAGAGAATCTTGGCCGAAGTAACAGAGATATCGCAAGAAAATTGAAATTAAGTCGCCGAACTGTTGACTATAACGGTAAAAATATCAAGAGGCAGGTACATCATTAAATAGAAAACGAACAGGACAACGGAAAGTGACAACACCAGCGGAAAATCGTCGTACCATCTGGAACGAGAATAATCGGTGACTGTTTTAGATTTCAACATGATAATGA
Source organism: Dynastes maya (assembly GCA_029619315.2). Classification (NCBI taxonomy): domain Eukaryota; kingdom Metazoa; phylum Arthropoda; class Insecta; order Coleoptera; family Scarabaeidae; genus Dynastes; species Dynastes maya. Next base: position 907,483 of record JAROYE020000012.1, on the reverse strand, counting down.
TTCGAAACACACTTCTAAACTGTGCGGCAACTATATATAGAATCGGTGGAACGCGAAAGCAATATCGAAACAATGAAATAACCTCTTCAAAGGCAAGACGCTAGTCCCGCAGAGCTTGGAACTCGATAGGCAGATGGGCAGGTGAAAATAAATCCTAAGAAGAATCCAAAGAATCGTTGTGGAAACAACCGCAAGATGTCTGGTTTAAAATAGAACCCGCTACTCTGACGAAATTGACAAAAAGAATGCCGCAAGTGTGTGCCGCAATTATTAATAGTCGAGGTGGACATTTCGACGAAACGAAGATTTAATTCTTTTTGTGTCAGATAAATTTTATAATTGAAAAAAGACTATTAATTTGTTTATTTTAAGAATATTTTATTGAATGCAATGTTGCAATTCCTTTTTCAGTTAACGCTTCCTTTATTTATGAGTATTTCTTCGGGTGGGTAAGTAATTATGGCCCGTAGTGTACGTATTTATGTATTTGGAATTAGGCAGTAGACAGAAACTACACTAAGGCATGTCCGGGAGAGGGTGCGAAAGATACTCGTATATTCAAATAAGTGTTTACATTTTGACCGAATCAACACGTCCGACATCCAAATCCAACGTCCGGCACGTTGTCCAAATTCGTTAGACTCGCCCGCACAAACTGAATCATATGCTTGACTTATTCGGACTGCCAGCAAACGCTATTTTATCACGGCGAATTTGAAATTTTCGCGAGAATACAATCGTCCGTTGTATGTCCGTTATATGGGTATGTGTAGAACGCGTACGCTATATACCAAAATGAGTAATTACGCATTAGGATAAATGGATATTAACGCACTACAAAGATCTGATTCGGATGAGAATGGGATTTTATGCATGGATTATCTCGAATCATCGCCGAATATCGGGTTATTGGAAATATCCATGTCAGCGGTATTTACCGTTGTTAATCTACAAATCCCTACCCCGTTTGAAAAACTACCCAACTAGTTGTTATGTAATGGAAAACCACATCGTCGTTATCGATTCTTAAAAAAAAAAAAGAAATGGAAACAACTAGGAAAAGATGGAACATAGAGGACCGACAGAACTTGCCGCCTTTTAGCTTATATGATTTTTAGCTTTTAGCTTTTAAGTCTTAAACATGTGCAAGAATCAAAGAGAAGTTGGATGTAGTTTATAAGGACCAAGCACCTTTGATGACCACCGTCGGATATTGATTTGATGCATTTAAGCGTGGCCCAATATCCGTCTTTGATGAGGAGCGGCCAGGTCGCCCCATTAAGGTGACTACGGACGATCGTGTTCGCGGGCCGCGGGGTGAAGATTAGAGAGATTGCCAATATGGTAAATCCTTCACGAAAAGTTGAGTATGAGAAAGCTATCGGCGACGTGGACGCTGCGTCTGCTGACGAAATCGCGTAATAACTTCAAAACAATGTTTGGACATGTTTAAGCGCAATACGAGCGAGATTCTGCGGCGTTATGTGAACGTAGATAAGACGTGGGTACATCAATACACGCCAGAAACCAAAGGTCAGTCGGCAAAATGGGTTTCTCCCGGCGAAGGTGCGCCTAAGAAGGTGAAGACGATTCTATCAGCCGGAAAAGTTACGGCGACTATTTGTTGGAATTCGCAAGGCATAATCTTAATTGATTGTTTGAAGAAGGGAAGGACAATCACGAGACAGTACTGTGCTGATTTATTGGACCGATTCGATGCTAAACTAAAGAGAAAAAGGCCCCCCGTACCATCATGATAACGCGCCGGCCCGTTCATCAGCAATTGCGACAGCAAAACTAGTATACTCATATGAATTGGTGCCCCATCCACCATATTGATTAGATTTGGCCCGCTGTGACTCCTTTTCTTTTCTATACTTGAAAAAATGGCTTGGCGTTAAATGAAGAAGCCATTTAGATGGCTTAAAAGAGCTGAAACATCGTTAAACTAAGTGTATAGAGCTACAAGGAGATTATGTCGAGGCATTTATCACACCATCCTCGTACAATATGTATGAAATATATTTGTTTAATAATTGTATAAATAAAAAGCGCAAATTAAGTAAGTAAGTAAGTAAGTAAGTAACTACCCTTTAATTCCATTCATTCGAATGTCATTATTTTCTTTTTACGAGAAATGAACACCTGCTTTTAATATTTCTCAGAATTCAGTCGCACGTGTTCGCAAAAGTCCTTCGGGTACGTTCGTACAAGGTCGTCGCTTACCATGACGCCGATTGACGCGTGTTTCATTCATTTTCGTCCATTCGTTAGTCCCCGCGAGTTATCGTTTGGAATCGGATACGCAAGGTCGAATCGCACGCGTGGCGCCTTGTATTTCCGCGAATTCTAGCTCTTTTCGTTGAAATTTGGCAGTTGCTCATTTTTGCTTTGTGTTTAATCGGATTGTTGATCGTTTTTTTAAGGGTTTTTGCCTATTTTTTTGTTATTTACAATTGTAAATAATTCATTATCATTGTCTTCTGGGGAAAAATGTAGAAAAACGAAGTCTGTGGATTTGGGGCGTAATGAAAGTGATTTATCTAAAAATACGAAGGAGTTTCTTTATGAAAAGCAGGTAGTTTTCAGTTACCTCAATTTTCAATTAATGTATTTGAAGAGAATATAATAAAGTATATTAATTAATAAGTAGAGTAACCTAAACTTGCGGACTCGCATAGGCGTCGGTATTACGGGTTAATATAAGAATACGAAAAATTCATAAATAAACTAAACCGGTTGAGAAGCAGGCATGTAGTGTCGACCTTGAATATAAATAATGTTAAACCGCGCTGAGAGAGATCTCGTTTTAGTACCGGTTGAGCTGTTGCAGAGATTAGTCGAACGGTCAAGGTTATGTACTTACGTGTCGCTTTTGAAAATATAGCTGGTGTTTTTTGTGTGTTGTAGTATTATACCAAGTACATAATTAGTGTATCGTTTCATATAGAACTAATATTTACATACCTAAGAAAACAATGCCTCGTAATAGATTTGCTACTAATGTACATAAGTATGTGTCACTTTTTACCCATTTAAAATATGACGGTAGTGCAGTTTTTTGCTTAATATGCAATGTTCGTTTGGCTGCATTGGACAGAACTGATTGCCAGAGGCATGTCAATGGTATTAAGCATATGAGAAATGCAAGAACTGAAATACCTTATACACTATTCCTCATACATTTATTAATTATGTTTACCTCTTGTAATCTTCCGTTGTCGTTGGTGAGAAAAGCAGCTTTTAAAACGTTTTGGCGACAATACGTTCCAAAGTACCCATTACCCTCACAACTACAATTACAGAATCATTTGCCGCGAATGAAAGAGATGGTAGAAAATGTGTGTAAACGTGATTTGTGTTCCAAAAAAATATGGATTACCGTGGATGAGACGACCGATATAAAGAAAAACAGTATTGTGAATGTAATAGCTCGCGTTTTATCTAGCGAGAACACAGCATCTCGATATTTGTTAGCTTGCAAACGTGTTCAACGATGTATCGCGGAAAATATTCAAAAAGTGATAATGAGCGCTTTGAAAAAATTTAAAAATTGCCCAAGATCAAGTTGTGATGATTGTGACAGATAGTGCAGCAACGATGTTAAGTGTTGGGCGATCCTTAAAACATATATTTCCTAACTTAATACATATAACCTGCGTGCTGCATGCTTTGCATTTAGTTGGTGAAGTTGTTCGACAACATTACGGAAACGTTGATCGGATGATTAGAAGTACTAAAGCAGTGTTTCGTAAATCTCCTAAACGTTTAAAAGAATTTCGTAAATTTTGTCCAGGTATTCCAGAACCTCCTGAACCAATTTTAAACGCGATGGGGTACTTGGGTAACAGCAGCTTCTTACTATTTGATCCATTTTCAACAAATTCAATCAGTTATAATGCGATTTAATCGGAATGAATCCAAAGCAATTAGAGAAAGTCAAAGAGAATTTCAAATTCCTCAACTTTTAGAAGATTTAACAACAATATGTACCAATTATACAGTATTACTAGATGCCATCAGAAAACTACATTGTACTGAATTGTCATTGCAGGAATCATTAGACATAGTGGAGAGTGTAAAAAATAAATTACACACATTAAATGATACGCCAGGATTATGCGCTAGTTAAAAGTTGGCAGATGTTTTAAGGAAAAATCCCGATTTTAATACTTTAGAGGCCGTTTATAATAAGTAAGAATAGTGAACTTTTAAGTGATTTTGAAAAACAGTTTCTACATACAAATGTAACTTCCTTAGATGTGGAGAGATCGTTTTCTATGTATAAGAATATCTTTCTTGTCGACGCATAAGGTTTAAAGAGGTAACTTTAGAAATATATGCAATGATGCAAGTTTACAGTGGTTCACATCGTGATGCCTCTAATTTGTTGAATAATTAGCAAGTAAGTTTATTTATGAATTTTTTGTATTCTTATATTAACCCGTAATACCGACGCCTATGCGAGTCCGCAAGTTTTGGTTACTCTATTAATAAGACAATATAATATAGTAGGTACTTTAAAATTTGATAGTTGTAAGAGTAGATCAATTTGTCAATATTTTGGTAATTTATTGAAGGATCGTAAGGAAAAAAAAGGAGGTGTTGAAGAACCGAAAACTAACAAGTGTGTGCAAAGGAAAGAAGTGAAGAATGAAAGATAGTAACCAAAATATTTACCAAATAATGTATTCTTTTTTTTTTAATTCATAAAGAGAAGTACATTGTATTAATATTTAAGTCACTCATCTATTTTCACAAAATGTTTAAATCAAATACAATATATTATTATTATAGCTAAATACATTTACGTAACTACATACTTACGATATGTAGTTAAGTACGTAAATTCATAATACATATACAGAGATGGAAGACGCTATCGCTACGAAACGTTTTCTATGAAGCATAAACCAAAACGCGGTTTACAGAGCAGTAGATTAGAGCTAGCCCTTTCCAAACCGAAAGGTCAGGACCCGCAGATAAGGTTTCAATTTAAATTATTGTATATATACCGACAGTTGTATTCTCTGGTACAGACTGCTATAAAAGTGGCCGTCGACACCGACACCAACGCAGACGATTGGCTCTCGTCCTGTTAATCTCTATCTAAACATTTCGACATTTGCAAATGAATAACGAATGCCAAATAAGCAAAAAGAAACCTACTTGTTTAATCGATATTATCGCAGATTTATATTCAAAAATTTCAATCGGAAAATTGTGAAAGTGTATTGAACCTGATGCAATTTTGGTGCGATACAACTAGGTGACAATTCCTTTCCTGAGCAATTTACAGAAAAAGTTTTCAAACAAAAAATATTCAGAGATAAGTACTACATAGCATAAGATTAAGATTACATATATTCAAGCATACAGGTTTTTTATGCACATTTAAAATGTGTTATTCCTTAGTAAATTAACTACGAAACTGTGCGGATAAGCTTTGCTTTTCAAAACATAGAATGCTGCCACGAAATACTTTCCCGGACAGCCATTAAAACTAATGCCTAAACGTTATATTTTTTGTACAATTTCCCAATCAACTTCCTACATACAAGTTAGCAAGCACATATAAATAATAAGCAGATAAATGATCGGAGTTTAGTCGCGGGACTAGGTAAATAGAATTTTCTTGTTTTAGAATCTAGCGAGGGACGCCACTTGTCTAGCCAAGTGGCGTTTTTTTTGTTTTCTAAGTTACTTATTCGCGGTAAAATTCCAAGTGTTATAGGAAATATACATATCATTTAAATTTATTATTCTCATTTAGTAACGGTATTTAGACGAAAAAAATCTATAATTTGTTTAAATAAATACTCTGACACAAACTGAGTATTTTTTTTTTTAGTAACGGTGTCACATTTTGCATTTTCCCGACATCATCCTCACAGTCTGATAAGTCATCATAATAATGTTGAAAAGTATCGTTTTCAAAACTATGATATTATTTTCAACTCTATAATTACTAGAGAATATGAAGATAATATGCAGAAAATACAGCGCTCAATTCAATTATACATACATTCAAACGGCAATACATAAAAAAGCTGGAACAGAAAACTAAATAGGCGAACAATTTTCGTTTAGACCACTTAATTATTAAAACGAGTATAGACGTGCGAGAAAGCACAAAGAATATGAATACCTATAACACCGTGAACGTACCTCGATGCTTCTTTGGTACCTTTGTAAATCTTACTTTGTGTGTGTGAACTTGTGAGCAGGTTAGGTTACAAAAGGTCGTGACTTGCTTGATCATGGCAACCGCTAGGGCTATGCCCGAAGCACAAGAATGAGGTATCCGATCTTGCACTATTGCTATCCGTATCCGTAGGTATATACCGTAGAATACTGCATTCCTATTTACGAAATATTAATCATTTTGTTTCGTCAAAAATTCTATAAAAGAATCAAAATTATTATTATTATTATTATTATTATTATTATCGTTCTCAGACCTGAGATGACGATTTTATTATTTATGTCGTAAAATACTAAAAATACATTAAAAAAAAAATTCTTTTCCATACGAAACAATTTAGATCATGTATCGTATATCGTCGGCTTACTTCCAAAACCACCTAAGTCGTTTCTTAATCATTTTTCAGGAGGCAAAAGAAAATGTTACTTTCACAATTTCACTATCAAAAAAGATGTTTTTTGAGAGATGTTTAATTAAATGACTTAGCAAGAGATCCCTACTACTATCAACAAGATTATTTCAAATGAAAATTCTTTACCAACTTAAAATAGATGATAACCCATAGGGATAAGAGCTTTTAACTGTTGAAGATGATCGTACTTGGACTGTTTAATGGGAATTTGCTTCTCAGTTTCTATTTTTGTTCCTTTTTTTTTCCGGAACAAGTTAGTAATGGATTCTGTTCTGTTGTTAGAGGCTAAAAATTAGAAAAGTAGATTCTATTGTTGAAACCTTGCTATTGTCGAAATTATCCATGTCTGCGCTTCAGATTGAATTGAAACCTGAATGCTACCAATTTACTGAGAGCATTTCCGTTGGGTAGGTACGTTTGAAACCAGACATAGGAGGTTTTGGTTAACGTTTTTGAAACATGTGGCATTCCGTAGGTTAAGAAATTTAATAATATATGACACTACAATCGATGTATATTTAGGAGGTTTTGTAAGGTCGTAGATGCTGTTATAATTAGAGCGCCATGTTGCTGTTGGAAGTAAATCGTCGGGTCTAGAGCGGGCCAAATTGCGCCATCCAACAGAATCGGAATCAGGCGCAACGGCCGCTTATTGTAAATAGCGTATATGTGAGTCACAGCAGATATGTGATATTTCGAAATTAATACACAAGAGTAAAAAAATAAAAGCTGACGCAATAATAATGTTTAGTAATTAGAGCGGATATATTCATTATGATTTTTTATTTGATTGAAAACGGTATGCGTTATAAATGGGATGTAATAAGGAAATAACTGAGAAACTGAACGCTTTTTTTATTCTCTTGTACTTAATAATGTAACTGTAAATAAAGATATAATAAATAAATTCTATCCTTCTTAATAATGCGGATAGGCTTGTTTAAAAAGTTGCACCATCAGATAAGTTTCCACATTTGCCTCGGTGAAGGATGTTCGCCGAGACGAAAAAATGTTCTTATATTTCGAAAACGACCGTTCCACGTCTACCGAAGTAAGACAGGCGTAATTAAAATAATCTTTAGACTTAGTCAAGGAATCTGCAGATGCCCCATCGCACATTTGTCTTAATCTCGTGTAGTCCGGATTCTTTTTTAAAACACTATCGAACTTAGCTAAAACTCGTCCACTTGTTGCATCGTTTATACTGTGTAACAATGTACTAACTTCGTCCACGACTTGCACTGATTCTACCAACGACAATCCAGAATTTTGCAAATTTTCTATCGCGTCTACTAACCCTTTGTAATTGTTGCTAATATTCTTTAGATGTGTTTCAACAGAAATATCGAGAAATCCCTTCTGGCTCATCCTAATAGTTCTAGCTTCGGCAGGGACGAATTGCAAAATAACGGATTTGACTTCTTGAAAATGTTCATTATAATAAAAAGCGGCTTTTAACCACGTTCCCCAACGCGTAAGAATGGGCTGTGGTGGTTCTCGAATACCAGGGCATAACCTGTGGAATGCCCTAGTCCTCTTAGGACTTTTGAGAAACACTTTTTTTGTGTTTGCTATTAATGCATCCACCTCCGGGTAACACTCTCGAATAGTTTGTGCCACAAGATGTAAAGCATGGACTTTACACGTAACATGTAAAAGTCCTTCACACTTTTCTTTAAGGGAACGGCCTACGCTACACATTGTTGCTGCACCATCGCTCACGAACAACAACAGTTGACTGGTTGACACTTGAAATTTTTGTAACGTTTCGAGAACTACGGCCGTAATTGCTTTACTAGTACACTGTTTTAATCTTCTGCTGGCTAATAGAATTGCAAAATTTGGTTTAATAGGATCTAATACGCGCACTATTATATTCAAAATAGAATTTTTTTTGCAATCTGTCGTCTCATCAAGACATAGCCACAGCTGTTTATCTTTTAATTCGGCTTTTATTCGATTTTCAATGTCCTCACGTATTCGTGGAATATCTCTCCGTAACGCTGTCCGAGATGGTAGTATCCACTCGGTATTGTATGTACCCCAGAATTTGTGGCCCACTGTGAACAACGCCCTATTTATCAACGAACACCCAAACTGCAGGTGTATATTTGCGCGTCTTCACGACGTAATAGACAGTGGTTTTGGTCCTCGTCCTAATAATTACATATTTAAATTACCTATGTTTACATACATATATGCGCCCGGCAGCCTGATTGCGAACCTGGCGCGTGGCGCTCTTGGCCCGCTCTAGTTATAATTAATTTAAAAACATCAAAACCTCAAAAGTGACCATTATGGGAGGTTTCGGAAGTAAGCCGACGATATGCTACATTAGGACTCAAACGATACAAAAATATATAACACTACATCGAATTGTTTATTTATGAAATAAACATCAAGAGACCTACTTGTTTGAAATGCATTACTAACATCGGTTGGTAGTTTAGAAAACAATCAATTCATGTCGTGTCTGAGGAGGTTATAAAGAATATGGGTACCGTTCATCTTATGGCCTTTTTGTTAGTCGATTCTTAAACGAGTTTAATGAAAGGGGTTTTCATCAGAAGTGGTGTATGTGATAATAGTATCGCTTCGCCCAATACTGATGCGCAAGTCCATGCGATATATAATTTTGACGAGTAAATACCAAAACAGCCAAAGTCAGAGTGTTCTCGCCTTTTTAATACTTTTCTTTACAATTCATCACGCGCGAAACATCACACCCGGTAAAATTTTTCTCGTAAGTATGGACCTACACTAAGTATGTACCATACCTTTGGGCGTGTGATTAATGATTAAATATCAATATTATTTAAACAGCACTTATTATCAGACGGTGACAAAATACGAAGTACATGTTTAACAAATACGAGTACCATCTGTCAAACATTCATTTCTTGTCAAAGCCAACTTTTGAGAAGAAAATTTTGGGCAGAAAAGCTTCCTCAAAACAAGTTTAGCGTAGTAAATTTGTGTTGAGAAATTGTTTTATTTTTTAAGTCTAATCAGTAGGTATTAATAAATGTTCTTTTCTTTTTACGAGTTTATTGTTTTGAGCAATTTTAGATCTCAACAAAAATAGAAAGAACTTTGCACTAAAGAAATTCTTAGATTGGCTACATTTTTAGTTATTTGGCCAATTTGTAATATATATATATATATATAACTTTTTAAATGAAACGTTATTTACATAGCGTCGTTTATTGATGGTTTTGAACAGATTCTGTTTCTTGAAGACGATATTTGAAAAAATGGGTAAAAAAATAAAATTCGATGTTTTTTTGAAATAAGGGTACTTTACTCTTGGAACTAAGTAAGGTTTTTAGACGTATCCCGTATAATATTATAAATTTTCCAGATGTTTTGTTATTCCGCATGTTTAATTTTAGGGGATGCGCAAACTTTTATTAAGAATAACTTTTCCTCTAAAAACTCATAATTAAGAAGTTTCCCATATGGTGCGTACTTTATGGATGACACTGTATAATTGAAAGTATAGAATGTTGAAAAATGTGTATAGTAGGGAGGATCGTACATGTATGTACGTACATCTAGGGTATGTAGGATAGAGACTCATATTAGTGACCACTAAAATAACGTCTAAATATTAGCAGAGACGGTCAGATTTCGTTAGGTAAATGGTCTGCAAAATTCTGTATAGGAGAGCGTACACAGTGCACACGCAGTTGCTATCTATACACAATGCCCTATCGCAAGCTTGTATCTTTGTTCACTTTGAACAATGCCAGCCCATTGTATCTACGAAGTAAGTTTTGCTGGGTAGGCAGGTTATATAGCGAAGGTACATTTATCGGACTAATAAAAATGATAAAAACAAAAGTCGTACATTTACGCTACACTAGAAGAGGAAGGCGAAGATGAAGAACAAGAAAAAGAATCTTATTGCATGCAAGTACTTATATTCAGTTTATAATACCGTAGAATATGCTTAGCCCTTTATCCGTAATTCATAGTTCGTAACATATGACGTAAAGAAGGTTTTGACGGTTAATTACACTTTCTTTTCGCCGGTATAACCGGATAACCGGGACGTGAAAAGAGAATTCTTTACGATCCTATACTTTTAGCGAAAATGGGGGCTTAACTTACCTGTTGTGAAGAGAACTATTGCTTTCAGACAGGAATATTCAGCCGAATCCACGTGCAGAGCTTTTAACTTTTCCACTTGTTCCTGAAACAATACGAAATCAGCTTAGAAACGTTAGCATGCTCGACTTGATTGTCTAAAAACGGCAACTCTAACAAGCGTGCGTACATAATAGTAAGACAGCTGTACCTGGAATATCCTGATGTGATCCATGAATTGTACTACCCTATCCGCACACATCGGAGACGCGTGTAAGCCAGCCGCAGCTATCAGAGGCGCTACATGAAGTGGCATAGAACATTGGCTTGCGTTCAAGACAAAGAGTTCGGACCAAACTAACCGTAATAGAGCTACCTGCGAAATAAAGAAGAACAACGAGAGTGGAATATTGCAAATAAATATCTACCGACTTACTTACTTGATCAGTAACTTGAAGATCGGGAAAGAAAGGAATATTTCTCGCCCATTCGACGGCGGAAAACAATAGTCTCGCTGCCAATTCGCATATGTTATCGATGCCCATAATGTTGTTGGCTTGAATGCACTGTCCGTACCTACTGGTTGGGTAAGGTTCGGCTCTTAATAACAAAGAAATATAACTGCTGAGGTAAGTGTGATTGCTCAGAGACGTCGTTACTGAATCTGCCGAATTCAGAAATTGGTTGGAGAGACCAGGAATCGCTGGCTGCGATGGTGGGACCCTCCCTCGTTGTACGGCTGGGTAACGAACAAATTTTGGAAGGAATAGCTATTTTATTATTTAATATTTTAGACTTCCTATACAAATAAGCTTATAATTAATTGAGCGGACGATACAGCGAGGTCGTACAGCACCCCTTCTCACTTTGCTTCTTATCTTAAATAGGATGTTCTCAATTTAAACAATGATACAATACGCAACAACAAAGGTCGTGGTAATTTGTTCCTGTTTTTATCCAAAGTTCACAAACAGAAACAGCTCAACTGGATTAAATTACCAAAAAAATTGAACAGATGTAGAACCAATAGAAGATAGTAGTGTGATCTAATGAGTTGTAACGTGTTTGGTGTTTGTCCGTTGCCAAGATGAAGAACGAATCAAAGAGCAACGTGACTTTAAGATTGGTTTTCCATTACAATGGATTTCGTTGAAGAGTTTCGCCAGTTCAGCACAACTGCGTCTTCTATCTCCATGCCCTGTCATCATCAAAATTTCAATTCTTTCAGTTTCATTTAAGCAACGTATTTTGCGGCAATTATACGAACTTTGTTTGGTGACATGATTTGTTTTAATCTGATGTCCTTGGATATCAAATTTGAAGGATTTTCGCCGGAAAAAATAATATACGATATCAACCTTTAATTGAAAAAGAAAAGATCATAATACTATCTCTACAAGTGAAATTGGGCCTCATGAAAAACTTTGCCAAGGCATTGGACCGCGAAGGTGACGGTTTTCAATACCTTCGAAAAGGAAATAGTTTATCAGTTTCCTGGGAAATAAAAAAGGCAGAAAATTACGAATCTTCAATAACGGATATGATTCAAACATTTCACGCTGCTAACTATAATATGTCCCTTAAAATGCACATTCTCATTTGGACTTTGCGGTGAATGCTACCGCCAAGATGGAGACATGGAGAACCTACCCGGAGACCTGGTCGAGGCACACCAGAATAGAAACAGTAGTAACAAACCCTATCTTTGATATGGGTAGCGACATAAAAATCTCCAGGATCTCTTGTGATAAAGTCTTCTTGAATTGGGAAGAATAGAAAAATGAAGAGGGGCGAAAATCGAAAACCCAAATCCGGTAAACAGATGGGTTACGGGTCGAAGAACGGGTACAGGTTCTGGCGTTGGCGTTTATGAGAAAAACCAGTATATTAAACAGAAATATATGCTGCACGCATACGGAGTCTTCTAGAGTGCAGAGCGTGGTGCAATTAATGAATGAATCGTAAAACAACAGACAAACGGAATCGAGCCATGTTCTGAGATTACTGTTGGACGTTATGAAGGGAGGCGGTGGATATTGTTTATAAGAAACAGACAATATTAAAATTCAAACAAAACGGCAAACCCAAAGAATCCCTTTAAGAATGGAGATTCGATAAATTGACAATTGCGGCGATTACGTAACCAACCTCTTTCCATTACCTTTGTAAAAATGTAAGAATACACAGGATGTTCGATTTAAGATAAGAAAGCTTGGATTACAGCCATTGAATTTGCCGCTAACACCAAAGGTTAGTTCATAAAAAATGGAAATTGACCTGTTTTTTTCCTTTTAAAGCTCTAGGGGTGGGACGGGGTTACTTTAGGACTTCGCTGCATATAACAATATATGTATATATACGTAGGTATATCTGTGCGTGAAAGTCGACTGTATTATAGGTTGAAGTATGTCAAAACATAAAACGGCATTCCACCGTTGTATATACATTTATAATTTGCAGTCGGAACCTGTTTTTCAATTTGATTTCATGTCGTTTTAACTGCAAATGAGCGGAGGATTAGCAGTAAAACATAAATATGCTTAAACAATTTTTAAACTCGTGATATAAGTACCTATGGATAGGTACACATGTACACACGTACATTGGTCGCTACATAGGATACAGAAAGCTATCAAATAAAATTATTATTGTAAAGACCATTTGGATTAAAGCGTGCACCTATCAGTAATTAATCGACGGAATGAATTGTCGTAAAACGTGCATTTCAGGAGTGTACCAGTGTACCTTATACGTTTTACATGGTATACACATACGCTACGCGAAAGAAACCAGTTTAACGTTTTGATTTCATTCATTCTACTCGATGTTCGTATTCCGTACCTACCTATGCGTATTATCAAAAATCCGCGTGACGATGAATAGTTTATAAACAAAGGAAATCATCCCTATATATACATACGTAACCGTCACAAGCATTATAAAGTACCATTAATCAATAGCCACAGCCATAGCTGCAGCCATGGTTGATGTTTAAAACCATTCATATGAGCTCTGACATTTAAATTTAACATTAATTACTGTTCGTTTTCTCGCTGTATAAAAGGAAAAGAAAATACTGTCAATTCTTAAACAGAATTATATCTTGCTAGGTTTAAATTTCAAAAAAACATTAGCACTAAAAAGCATACTGAGAAAAGCAGGAGTACAATTTATGGAACTTTTACTGACCTTTCAACTGTAATTTAATATGGTTACATATACAATCTTACGATCAATCTCGTATATATCCAACAGATCACAATTTGTTAAGTTGGATGGTTACACATCTAGGACGGCAGTTATCCTATCGGGTATCCCGCATGAATTTCATCTGGGTCCACTACTTTTCAATCATATATCCTTTGCTTATTTTTTTCTTCAATATGCCGATGAACTAAAGTTATTTAAACCTATTAAGGCAATTATGGACGATTGTACGGAGCTGTAGCAGGATCTAGACAGATTGCGTCAGCACCTCAATTGTTCTGCAAAATAGTCGTTTACGATAGGTGATGACCTCCTCACTTGATGAAAATCTTTCGAGCGAAACTTTGAACCCAAGAAACAGAAAAAAGTCGCTAGGGGCCAGATCTGATGAATAGGGTGGGTGGGTGGTCTATCAATTCGACCCCCAATTCGCGAATTTTTTCCACGGCGACCACGGAAGTACGAGACGTGTACGAGAGTTGTATTTCTGGAACAAAACTTTCTTTTTCTTCAAATGCGGTCGTTTTTCCGCAATTTTTTATTGTTTTTTCTTTTTCAAGATAGCCGATTAACACAGCTCTATGACAATCCCAAAAAGCTACTTGCGCGGTGGATCCCAAGCCACCAAGGGATCGAAGGAAATGAAAAGGCAGATAAGCTGACCAAAGAAGCAGCGAACATGCCTTTCATTGGTCTTAACCCCTTCTGTGGTTTCCAAAAGAGCCACATAAAGCAAGCAATTAAGACATGAGAAGACAATCAAAAGGCCTCGTACTGGAAAAGCGTTCCAGGATAAAAACAGGCGAAAGCACTCGCATCAGGCTAGCCAACGACAGCAAGTAAGGGGGATCTTAGATTACTGGCAGAATTTGTGACTAGGAAACTTAGGAAAAGTTCAAGATCAAATCTATCGTCTATGCCAAGAAGATCTGGAGACGGCAGAACACACCCTATGTAAATGTGTTGCCATTAGTCGCACACGATACCAACATTTCAGTAGGCCACTGAACAGAAGGCAGTCTTCGCCTCTTTCGAAGCTGATTCACCTTTCGCAGTCCATTGTTCGAACTGTGCTTTGCCTTCAGGAGTGTACTGATGTATCCAAGTTTCATCTACAGCTATTAATCGACGTCAAAACTTATTTCGCCTAAATTTCTTCAACAAAGCTTTGGAAATGCGTTTGCGGCTCTGGGCGAGCTAGCGCGGCATCCAACGCGCCGTTATCTTTTTCGTCCCCATATCTTCAGTCGATATATGACAGACACGTTCCTTCCAGTTGCCGCCAGCCTCCATTATCTCTCTAACCTTAATTCGAAGGTCGTCTAACACGATTTGGCGAAGTTTTCCGATGTTATTGGTAGCGGTTGCAGTTTTTGGCCGTCCCCAACGTCCATCATCAACCAAGCTGGTACAACTGCGTTTAATTAACTTCAGCGCTGCCTAAAATTTCACTATGGCAAATGATGGTGCAGAATTCATGTAGACAGGGTCGATATCGGCATCAATTTTTACAGAGAGCGGTTAAACAACAGCCGACCGTCCAACATGAATGAAATTTTCAAAACCGCTTGTTGTTTTTTTTTTTCACATATTATGTAGTTAGTATTTGACATTTTTCTATCAACGAGATATCATTTTCGATTTAACCGGAAGTCGCATCAACAGATTCCCGTGCACTTACAACGAGTATCTCAGCATTTTCAATTCATTTGACGTATGTACATATGTAAGTAGTTTAAGAGCATTTAAAATCCTAATTACTCGCAGCTTATTTGGAGACCTTGAATAAATTTATAATAATCTTTTTCTCCTCAATTCTTCTCAAAATTACTTTACTAGATACTATGTTGCCTGTTGCCTATGTATTTTGGGTTCGTCCCAGGTTTGTGGAAATATAATAAAATATAATGAAAAATGCGATTTAGTACATAAGGAATTATGGAAGAGAATGCATACACGCAGAGAAATGATTTCTTGCATCGAGAGAATAGATTCTGTTGCAAAAATCAGTCTCTATTCAAGAAAATTGATATCAATTTTTATTTCAAGACTATAAAAGTGTGTTATGTAAGAAAATAATTTTCTTGAAAGTTTACTTGTATTAAATAAATATTAAAATCCAAGACAGAAAAATGTTTCTACTTCAATTGAGAAGACTATTAAGAAGATTCAAGCTTTCTGCAAGATTTTCTTGAATCAAGTTAACAAATGTCTTAAACAAAGGAATACAATTATTTCATTACAAGTACGTACTTCTCCTAAACGACGGAAGAAAATATTTCTTTTAATTTAAAACAGTTATTGTATTGATAATTGAAACGGTAATTGTCTTGAATTGAGGCGGACAGCCTTGATACAAATAAATGTTTCGCTGCGTGTATGTTCCGTAAATTTATATAACATATCGTTACCAAAAAACTGCCGAAACAAAATGTCCATTTGTCATATCGGAGGATTTAAAGAAATTGCTAATAGGCTACGTACAGGGGTTAAGAGTAGCAGTAACACCTTGCATAGGGGTGAGCAGTGACCAATGTCCAGTAGATATTATGCAAAACAGGTAAGTGCAGCTTTAAGGGATTTATTTAAATGAGGAGGGTTCTTTTGAGTCTTCGTGGGAAAAATTATTTTGGCCCATCGTAGTTATGCCTTCCTGTCGCCTACTTTGCTTCTTAATACTTCTTTGCTATTACCCGTATGTTTCACGTTTTCTTTGTCTACCATAATTTCGTAGAAATTGTCACGTTTATTTCCCCGATATGTTGGAAAAATAATGGACATGTTTCTCTGGTGGTAGACTAGTCTAGTGCGGTACATTAATTCCATTATTACGACCATTCTGAGAATTCTCGTAATGGTTAGCTGTTCCTTATGACAGACGGCATTTCGTAAGTTGTTTTCTGAAATGAAACGGACTACTCTTTATTAGATAAAGTTAATTTTTCGTACACTAATACATAATAATACATATTGCGTCTCTCAAATCGCTTTCGAAATTTTGTATTGTATATAGTATATATACGAAAATTCCATATACCTACGAGTTGTTTGCTGCAGAGTAAGATTCATGAAAGCAACATTGGCGATGATTTCATTCTTCATGGTATTTGAGAGTGGCCCCATCTCTAGTGCACGGTTGTTCTTAGTTTGAGGTCAGGGTCAGCTAAGGTCATTTCTCACGATAGCCGTAGCACATAGTTGCTTTACACTCACTCTAATCCGAGTTTTACGTATTCTTTTGCTTTATGATATTTATCTATCTTTCTAATCTATACCGATACGCAGTATTTTTGTACGAAATCTTTTACAACGCGATAACAATCGGAAAGTTTGACCAGAAATTTATTTATTATTGTTTCCACTTATCGTTTACCACTGTCCAAGCATCTATTCCTAAACGTACGCGGAGACTGTGAACAAAATCTAAAGCTTCTGACGCCGAATGTTTTCAATATGGTTAAAGGAAAAGAAGTTTAAAGTTTTTCAAAGAGAAATCGACTTTATTATTTTTGATGTCAATGTTTTAACCTAAGTTACTAGACAATTAAATTACAGCTAGTCAAAATAAAATCTACGTTTAAATACGGGGAACAAAATACAGTTGGAATAGCAAAACAAATAGCTCCTACAAGCAAATTTCATTTAACAAAATAAATTCAGTTGACTGGAACATATCGATTTTTCAGTAAAACATTTGACAACATTTCTAGAGATGAAGTTGTTAAATTTTTAAAATGTTGAAGATGTTGAACACGGAACACGTTAGTTATACTAGAAAGTGTGTTAGAAGCTTCCGTAATAAAGTGAGCCGCTAAAATACATGGGCGCTATAAAAGTATAAGGGCGGAGAGTTGCGCGACGGGAATGAATCAGTATCAGCAATAATCTAACCGCTGTCGTGGGAGGATCGCACTAGACTCTAGTCAAGCGATGCGTTAGAGCCCTAGATTATTTCTTTAATTGATTATCGTTGCCTTTCTCGATTTCTTGAGCCTTTGTTATTTTTGATTTGAATTATGTTCCTTCTAGGAAGTCGTTAAATGGTACTACTTTACTAGCAGTACCGCAAATGACTGCTTATTTGAATATCTATCCATTATCTATCGTAATAATAGGTGCAATTGTAAAAATAAAATAAGATGTTTACGTATTTACTAAAATTGGCGGTGAAGTCGAGCTCATAACTTAAGCAAGCATGATAAGCGACTGACTGGCATCTGGCATGTGTGTGGGGAAACTGAAGAACGAGGAGGGCGTACTTACATATAGACGGCGACGCCATTCGCTATATGTATGGGACTGGCGCTTGTAAACGAATCCTTTCCAACGCTAGTATAATAATATTAAGCGTCGCTATTGAGTTAGGCTCAATGCATATAGTAATGAAAGGATTTTTTCGAATACACCAGGCCGAGAATTTATGGCGTCTACTACGTAATTCATAGTTTCTTTTATAAAAATGAACTTCCTACATTAAATAAAAGATTTACCACGGATGAGTTGCTCTACAAGATGTTACTACTGCCAATTGGAAAATGTGTGTTGAACATATTGTTAAGGACGAACAAAGAATATATCATATAGATGATCTAATTGCATACAGTGACGTTGAATAAAAAAACAATTTAAATTGATATTTTTAATTTAATCAAATGGACTGAAATAAAATTTAAGAAGCACGTACATTTGGTTCCTTGTAACAATCCGCACATAACATTGTGTAAATGTGGCTTTCCACTTTACTTCTCCTAATTAAAAAAAAACTGTAAGTTTTCAAAAAATATTGTTTACTGCATTAAAAGAAAATAAGTTGCAATTTTGCATGTAACGTCACAATCTAGACGTCAAACGTGCGTAAAGGTGCATTTCCCAGGGAAGATGTCATTACGTTGTGTACTTAATATAATCGTAATAAGACACGAAAAAAATTCCGCGCTAAAGCAATTACAGTGAAAATAAAAGAAATGCTCCATATTGAACGTTATGTATAATTCCAATGTAAGTTGATAATTGTACAGAGTCATAGTAAATTACAGTTAAAAGATATGTACTTTTAAATTGTAAAAACAAATATCATAATATATTACTACGTAATTCTAAAAGATACAGAAGAACGATCATGGTATGCGTCAGTACGTCGTATACATTTCTGCGGGAAAATTGAAAAATATCCCTAAAAGCAAGCACAACGGTTATATATATATACGTGAAGATTTAGATTGTCTTGTATGAAAATATTCAAGTCCTAAATGTATACCCGGACCCATGCTATTGTAGTCCATTCTTGTAGATGATTGATCGTTTTAATATACAAATAGTTGACCGTGAGGGCCAACAAAGCCCTTTTCCAGGTCCTAAAAGATCGTTTACCGCGTGCATACATTAACACAGCACCGACGATGGTTATAAGATTAATGGTTTATCGGTGGTCAGTATAGAAGGTATATGGGAAATGTTTTAAATAACTTTTTCTATACGTCAAATACATTCTTGTACGCAATAAGAGTACGAAAATTAATTTTTCTACTTTGTATATACTTGTTTATTGTACCGGTAAAATTACGTACAACATAGGCAGGTATCCATCACGTAATACGATCAATAAATACATTAAAAAGGTTGAAAATTTGAACGCTAAGTCAGACAATTAACCTTAAAGTACGTCGGGCTATGATTGCTTAATATCCAACGCGTATGTGAATTTTAGCGTCCATTATTAAGTAGTTATAGATATGGTAATCCCTTTTATATACTTACCTTCTCTTCTCATGCCCATCTTCATGCATTTCTTTAATCGGCAATATTGACACTGATTCCTATGATGTTGATCTATCGGACAATTTCTGCTGCCTCTGCAGGAGTAAGTTAAATTTCTCCTAACGCTCCTTTTAAAAAATGATTTGCAACCTGGAAGAAAGAAATTATCGTTAATCTTAGCTATAAGAAATTATCGAACATGTATTGGCAATTGCCTATATAATATAACCGTGCTATAGAAGGGTCTATTTTTCAAAACCTCAAGATGATTTATGATACGCTTGCGAGATTTTTATAGTTTTATAGCCGAAATGTTTTTATAAAGCGTCATTTCTCTTAGGAACTCCCTAAAGGGCTGTCAGACTTTACTCAGAGGGGCTTTCTGTACTTTAGTAAGGATGTCTACATTTATTTTCTGAATACTTTTATTACGTATCTCCGCATCTTATGGATTTTATACAGAACTTGATGATTTCTTCCACTTTCCTTTGTTTAATTTTCATTTCTGACGTCGAAGTTTAGTATCCTACATATACAAGAGGTAGCTATATACAATATAAATAACCTGAGTGTTCCTATCTGTATATATAGGTCTGTGTCATTTCATCTAGTTAATGCTGATTGTCTGCATGCGATAGCCTACCATCAGTTTCTCGGTAACATATTTAATATTCCAAAAGTTTTTAGTTGTACCGGGTGCCCCAGATTTTGTTGCAGATTTTGTTGTAGGAAATATGCTTAAAAGTGAATTTAATAATATTAATACAGACTGGTCCGCAGGCTTGTCCAGTGAAAGAAAATGTTTTTTTAAATGGCAAGCCATATCTTTTATCGGATATTTCTTCGTTTTCCGTTTGACAACCATTGACTGTCATTTGCTTATTTATGTTGCGGCGTTTTGAGGTTGTTCAGTTTTTCCACCACCACGCCCCGCCCCCCTCTTAATTGGACAACAACAATGCAAAACTTCTAAACGTAAATAACTTTGTTGCAATATAATTTTAATAAATTAAAACGCATTTAAAATATAAGCTCAATAGCACAGCGAAATACAACTTAAAAAAAAAAACAAATCTATAAACATTGTTCGAACGTAAATTATACATTGTTAGAATTAAAATCTCTCACGTGATAAAACAAATAGTAGGTAGTAAATTGTAAATGTTCAAATTGTCCTCCTCATGCTCAGACATAGGCCTCGTACCTCCCGATCTCTCGTGCAAGAGTCCCTTACCATTTCAGGAATGATACTTCAACACGTCTGGACGATCTGATGTTTTAAATCATCAAGATCGCTTGGCGGAACAACACGAATAACATCTTTCGCATAACCCCAAAAGAGAAAATCGAGAGGTGCCAGGTCCGGAGATCGAGCTGGCCATCTTAAAGGACCTTGAAACGTGCGATTTAAAAGGTTCGCAATTACTGCACTGTTATATGGTGGAGCACCGTCATGTTACCCTTTTTTCAAACGAAATTTCCTCTAAAAGTTCTGGCAAGTTCTGTAAAAATATGGTCCAATTAGGTATACGGCCATTGAACAGTCCACGCCAAACGTTTGTACCTCATTTTGTTTGAAAATTTGTTTCCCTAACCCATCCGGGATTTTCAACCGGCCAAAAATGAAAGTTGTGCGATTATTGTGAAAACGAGATTGATCACTCCATAAAATTCTATCCAAAAAATCAGGCATCTCATTTGTTAAAAAATACATTGAAGCAATGAATTCCAATCTCCTATCAAAGTCGGGAGGACGAAGCCCATGCCCAAGCCAAATGCACTTGAAAATTCTGTGGGTGTAGTTATTAGTTATGATCGTTGTTGTATACTTCGAAAATCGTATTTGGGCACTTAATATGTTCGTGCTCAATTATAATCGAACCGTTCCACTGTGGTGAGTATCGTTAACGAGAGCGTCGTAGAGCAAACAGATCGGCAATTGGATGCTGATTAAAATTAGATGTACAGGGACTCCTCAAAAAATTGTCTCTCTCTTACACTCTTATATCGTTAAATAGATAAATGTACGTAGATATAAATACATTGACTGATTGAGACCTATTCTAATGCTGCGCTATGAAAATGATACGGGGCAAAATTGTTTTTGTTTAGATGTAAGAACGTCTTCGAAAGAAATATGTTATAGAAATGGATGAGATAATATAAATTTATGGCGTTAAAGGAAATTGGTAGGCAACGATTTACTTTGTTTCGTTGAACGTAATATTTGTTTACTCATAGTTAAACGAAGATTTTAGTCGGATCAACGGATTCGGTTGATTAAACGAAATGGGTTTTTTAGTGTAGATTTATTTATTTTATTTCAAATGGATAGAGTTATTTATAACGAAGATGGGAGGGGTAGCGTTAAGGCTGATTTTTTGTTGTGTTTCTGGATGCGACGGGTTAGTTCCAAAGTAGTTGCCCGTATAAATACTGTACCTACATAGTCAATCGGGTCATGTTATTTACGCACGCAAGTTACAAATTCAAAAAATTTGCGTATTATTGAATATTTATAAGTTGATGGAGTTATATCAACGATTCTGTCATTGAAAGTTATAAATATAGGTACCTAGCTATACACCAGTGACGAAAAAAACAAAGGATACATTAATCGTAAGACGAGTTTAGATATAGAAATGTTAAATAGGTAATGGGCTAATAGGCTAATATCGTTCTTGAAACGTTTAGTAGTACCTATATGTATATGGCAAAATTGCCACTTTCCCCTTTTATAGAACATTTACCTTCGCATGTAAACTGTCCATAATGTTTACCGGAACTTTTATCACCACAAACAACACACTCGATATTTTGATTTTTGTCCGTATTACTATTCGCACTATTTTGTGAGTTTTGCGACGGTGTCTGTCTGTTGTTGATGTTTAACGACAAATCCGGATTATCCAAGGTAATAGGGTTGAGATTGGTAGGTAATGGGTTCAAATTAGTTGCCGGCAATGGATTCAAAGCGTTCGGTAGCGGATTCAAACTAGTCGGAATTGGATTCACTAACGAAGGTTCACGCCACGACGGAGCTACAAGAGCCATAGTAGAATAGCCCTTGCTAGCTAGCACTATCGGATTTTTTTTTTTTTGAAAACTTGCACTTCTAGTACGTCATCTTTGCCATCATCGCGAGGAGAACTCACTTGATTTTCAATGCACTTTTTTAAGACGTCCTACCGCTACTGTGTATCTATTCTATATTCTAGGTATGTCGTATTCCAGATTATTTTGTTTGTTTCTTAGTATTTGGCACGATTTTTGAGTATTTCTTGGAGTCAGAGCGTTCCAATATTCGGTACGGAGCACGTATCAGAGCAATCGAGGTGATAGGTCATCCCCTCAGCACTCTCTAGCCTCTACTAGTGACCTTT
This sequence comes from Dynastes maya, assembly GCA_029619315.2. NCBI lineage: Eukaryota > Metazoa > Arthropoda > Insecta > Coleoptera > Scarabaeidae > Dynastes > Dynastes maya. Next base: position 884,430 of record JAROYE020000012.1, on the reverse strand, counting down.
CGGTCTTAGGCTCGACACCGACTTGGCCTGGGCGGGCCAGGGAGGTCCCAGTTCATAGCCGGGTCACTATAGGCCATGGGGCGTGTTCAAAGCTTATGGTGGGGATGTTACAGCTTCAACGTTGGAAACAAGGTCTTTACAGATCTATGCGAAATAGGTACAACGTCTTTCACGGTACATATTACAAACATATCCCAGTTACTTGTTACTTGTGACCACGTGCTTTTCGTAATATATCCAAACGTGTTTTTCTCATTTATTATCGAGTCGTTTTAGTGGCTGATATATCAAAATAACAATTATTGTGCATCGCAAGTGTTATAGTATTATATTACTCCTACTAACTATTGTAGTTTATATTTCGAAGCCTTAGTGCTTCGTTGATTGTTTAACAATAACAGTAACAATTTTACACTTAAGTAGCGGTCGTATATACATGCATACGTATATTCTCGGAAATGATATTATTTATTAGCCATTTCTGATTCTTTTCTTTATCTATAAGTTGGCGCATATCATATATACATATATATATATGTATATTACGAAACCCGGCAGGATAAATATCTATTTCTAGCTTTACTTTTACGTTTTCCTTTCTTCGTGTGTTAAAGTACAGGGAGTTGCGTCATTTCATTTTAATACTGTCCTCAAAAGTGATAAATATTCTTTAGAAGGTATATCTTTCCTCTTCTTTGCTGGCATCTCCGAAGGACTTAGAATTGACGCTTTCCCTTGGAAAAAACCATACGGTATCTCTGTCCACACTTATTTTCATTCTCAGCGAACATGTAACATCGTGATAATTTCCTAGTTCGCAAAGCTATTCTAGCAAATCCGATCCACATTTCAGAAACTATGGATCACATATATGACGTCTACACCTGCGCCTCCGCCAATATCCCCGCTCATCTTGCGATACCTCAAATGAAAGCTTATCTTCCCTTATGATTACGCATATCACTTGCTTATTCTTTCCATTTAGCATCTTTAAAATGATTAAGTTAGATCTACATGATGATACGGACAATAAATTCGTGAACGCTCGAGCAGGCTTCGTCAATAGTTTTTCACCACTTACTCGACCTCATCAGGATTGTTTCTCGTGAAGACGGTGCATATTATTGCTGAAAGGATGGAAATTATCTTCATTTATGGTGTCGAGCAATGTGATCGTGTCACAGCAAGAGTTTTTAGTGAAAGACATCTAGAGAAGAATACTGTGCACAAATACGTAAGGGAACTTGTGCAACAATTTGAGGTAGCTGGATTGATAGCGAACAGGAAAAGAAATATGGCGGTAGATGAGATGCCGGAGATTGAAGTAGTTGCAAATTTTACGACGGATCCAACCAACTCTTTACGTTACTTTCTTACTCACTACGCAAAGTCACAAATTTCACCCATAAAAAATGAAAATAGTGCAAGAGCTCAGCAAGAGGTTGATTACAACTAAAATTTGGAAGTCACCGGGTTGATAGACATGGAACCAAGGAAACGGCTTCCCCGATCGCCGGACGTGATAAATCTCGACTTCTTTCTTTGGGGCCATTTAAAATCAGCAGTTTATAAGCCTCAGCCAACAGATTTAAACAATTTGCATTAACGAATTATCAACGAGTGTAGAACTGTTACACGAGGAACTCTTTCAAGGATAAGGCATGAATTTGATGCTCATTTTGAGTAGTTTTTATGAATATTTTTTTTTCATTTTTGTTACTTGCTTATTCTAGTTCTAGTAATGAAATACTTTAAAGTACTCTTATTGTTAACGCGTATGTAATTTTTAAAGATTTGTTGCCAGTTTGGTAATGTAGATCAAATTATTAATTTTTTAGTTTCTAAATACATTTATTTTCAAAGAAAGATACAGTGGCGCTTTATTTGGGGAATAAGCTTTCATTTGAGGTGCCATACGATGTGTCATTTTATTTGATATTTTTTGGGGGGGCTGTACTTGGGGGGAGCAGGTATGCGTGTTTTAGCCTTTTGCTTACGTTTATTATTAACAATAACACTGAACCGGATAAGAACGCATACGCGTCAATTCACCTGATCATCATGCTAGGCACCTATATTTTTGTGTGAACATATCAGGTACAAGATCAGGTTGAGATTAGGGTGAAAATAGGGCAGATAATAACCCATGTATACATTATAAGTATTACGTATATCTTATTCAATTAGGCAAGATCAAACCAGCTACAGAAAGGGTTACCTTCTTCCTATATATGGACCATAGGCTATTTACACCTGATCTAGTTGTTTATATAACCTTTAGATCGCCCCTTACAATTACTCTTTTGTTGTCGAAACTATTGTGTAATAAAAGATATGCGTTCATCTTTCTGACGCATGGTATATTTAGGTGATGCCTTTCAAAAGCATGCATATGCATATGCTTTTATGTTTTTGCTTGTATAGCCTTAATACATATATAAAAAATAGACTTCCTTCGATTGTTTGAATATAACAATTTGAATATTATGCGCTACTGTTCGACCATCATTTGAAACGTGTATACGTCGAATAACTTATCAGAAAGAAAAGGTTATCAAAGGTCAGCTTATACGATAAACCATGCAAGGCTATGGTTGTATGTATGTATGTACATACGTATGAAGCGCGATGCATCTAAAATATTACGAATCTATAATAACATATAACCTCGATAAGTATCTTACATTGAAAAAATTTCACTATTTTAGAGTTTTTACTGTAACAATCCATCGTTTTTAATGTAAAATTTATTCACACGATTGCAATATAAATTATTAATGAAATAATATCGTTTTTGGATTGAAATGTGCTATATATAAAGTTTCATTCATAAAACTATACTACAAAAAATTTTGGGGGAATTTTCAATCAATTTCCCCAGATTGAACATTTTAACGTATACTTACCACTTCTAAAATGTTCACCTTGTATTTAAAATTCCATTTTATTATGTAATTTTCTCTGTAGTTTTTACATTTCATCGGGATTTCAACAGTGATATGTGATATTTCCTTTCTCATTATTACCGAATATTACCGAAGTAGTATTTAATATAACATTCTAATAGTTATTTTTTCCTCTAAATTTTACACCGAGTTATAATTACAGTTTGTAGAGGTAAAATTCCTGATTTTTTTTTTACAGTGTACAGATCACTTTTCTGAAACAGAAAGGGGAATACTTTACACACGGTTGCGAGAGTAATATTATAGAACCACAAGATTCTAACTTGTAAACAAGGGAAATGTAATTCACAAGCGAATATAAATTGCGCTAATGCTAAACGAATCGAATTGATCTGAGCAAAATCGTTGTTTGTCTCTTAAATATGCAAGCGAAAACTTCGCGTCTGACCACCTTCTTTAGTCACATCAGTCCATCTTCATATTAATTTCCTGCCGTTTATTTGGACGTCATTATTTAGTTTTATCACATTTCGCTGAAGATAATAATAATAATAATAATAATAATAATCTTTATTTTGAAACACACAGAAATACAAAAAAATGGTACAAAGTGTGAAACAAAACAAATTGTCTGTTGGACCATACAATGGCATAAGACAAGTCACAAAGAAAAAAAATACATAATGCCTACGAAAGTAACTATGCAATAGTTATATATGTTATACGGCAAAAGATTAACTTAAAAGAGGTTAACTTATTTATTGCAATACTTGCACTCGGTTTTATTTGGTAAGAAATACTGTTGTAGAGCTTATACCCGTATGATAGGGTATAAGCTATCACATTCATGGAGGTTATTGGTTGATACAAACTTAGTTTACGTTTAACATACATTAATAAAAATGAAATAATAAAAGTAATTTTAGTTTTGAGTCGAGGACGTGCAGGCCTGAAAGTATTCTTCTAACGAATAAATCGGATCATTTAACAAAAATGTTCTTATTGCAGCTTTAAAACTTCGTACAGTACTTAATGATCTTATCGTTGAAGGAAGGGCATTGAACAATTTTATTCCCATGTATTGAGGTGATCTTTCGTAAACTGTAAGGCTATGTCGAGGAATAGTTAGCATATTTCTATTTCTAGTGTTATATTGATGTATTTCACTGTTTTTAAGGAAGTCATCTTCATTTGATTTAACGTATACCAGTACATCTAGAATATATAATGATGTTACAGTAAGTAACCTTAGGTCTTTGAAGATAGTTCTACAAGAGACCATCCTAGAAGCACCCACTATGTTTCTTACAGCTCTCTTTTGCAATATAGTAATCCTTTTTGTAAAAGTAGATGCACCCCAAAACATTAACCCATATCTAATTCTAGATTCAAAATGCGAGTAATAATAGGATATTAGTATATTTTGTGTTACTAAAGCTTTTAATCGATATAGAGCATAGCATCTAGATGCCAGTTGTGTTTGTAACTGATTTACATGTGTCTCCCAATTTAATCCATTATCAATTTGTAAACCTAAGAATTTAGTATGTGGTACTTGTTTGATAGAATCGTTATTTATTTTGATTAAGTAGCTTTCACTATACTTGTTGACACCTGGTGTAAAATTAATGAATGTTGTTTTTAATTTATTCAAGTATAATTTATTATTTACAAACCATGAATTGAAATTGTTTAAGTTTACTTGTATATCTTGCAGTAGAAGGTTTTATTGGGCTTCCCACTAATGTACGTACTATCATCTGCATAAAGAATTAGATTGGGGAATTTTGTAGGTAAATCGTTAATAAAGATGATAAACAGTAATGGTCCCAATACTGAGCCTTGTGGAACACCTCGTTTTAATATAAGCTTATTGGATCGTGTATCTTGAATGTCAACTACCTGCTCCCTGCTTGAAACATATGACTTAAACCACTTGTACGCAGTACCGCGAATTCCACAATTATACAATTTATATAGTAAAATATCATGATCGACCATGTCAAAGGCCTTACTCAGATCCATAAAAACACTAGCACATTTGAGACCGTTATTTAAACAGTTGTAAAGGATATCAATGAATTGAGTAACTGCAGAAATTGTAGATCTATTTTTTATAAAGCCATGCTGTGATTCATTGAAAAATTCTGTACGGGTTAAAAAGGCAATTGCGTTTTCAGATACAATCTTTTCTAGAACCTTCGAGACGGCCGATAGCAAAGATATTGGCCTGTAATTAGCAATTATACTACTATCCCCTGCCTTAAAGACAGGGATAACCCGAGCGACTTTCAGAACATGAGGAAAAATACCATCAACAATAGATCGATTTATGATACAAGTTAATGGTTGCACTATTAAATCTATAGCATTTATTAATATATTTGAGCTTATGTCGTCAATGCCAGCAGAATTCGACGGTTTCAAAGCACGAACTGTACTATATACCTCAAGCTCAGAAACAGGCTCAAACAACATACTATTTACCGTACTACCAACACGTGGTCGACCAATCTCAGGCACAGAAAGTTCAGATGCTAAGTCTTCGGTTATGTTGATAAAGTAGTGGTTAAAACAATTCGCTATTTGAAATTCGTCAGTACTAAGGGTATCATTTATATTGATTTCAGTGATGCGGTTTGTGTTAGATTTTTTGTTATGGACATTCTGATTTATAGATATAGCAGATGTGATTGGAATTTTCTTAAAAAAATACATTGCAAAATTTAAGCAATGGGGATTCACATTAAAATGTTAATACTACATGCTACATGCTACAACTAACGATAAGAATATAGCGTATAGTATTTTTCTTAGATTATTAAAAATGACACACTACACTGATCAATGGCAACACATATTAATAAAAATTTTGCAAAATATTATAGGCGCATACAAGTCTTTGGAATATATGCAGAAGTATCTCGGGTATAACTTTAAGGGTCAGGGTCCGAGTTGCGGTCACCAATCCCTTTTATTATAACAGTTATTCCCACGGTCAAGGTTTTCGGAATGCATATGCATATTTTAACATAGCAACCTATAGGTTGCTATACGTACCCTATGTATGCGGTGATAATATTTCGTATAGGTACCAAATAATACGGGTATAACAAATTTAAAATTCGGAAGTAGGAAAATTTCTATGGTAATAAATGACCCATAGAAATCACGATTTGCGACCGAAAATGAATTTACATATTTATCCAGGCGAAGCAGATTTTAAAAGTGAAAGCCGAGCTCGATTTGCTCCGATCTAAAGACGAGGCATTGTCTGTTTTCGCGGTTTCTGATGAAGTATCCAAAGTACAATGGAGGAGATAAGCTAAGGATTCTATGGAGCGTCCCCGCGCTTTATAGAAAGATGAAGTAGGCGCAATTTTAGGTATATAGAATACTTAATTAAGTCTGACAATATTTACTCTGTTAGTAAATTTAATACTTAATTAATTTTTTCTCTTCTTGATTTTCTTCGGTGCGTTAGGTATTCATTTGTTGGAAATTGTTTTATAAAACGAATTGATGATTGGAAAGTGATGGAAATACGTACGGTAATAATTAATTATTCATCAAGCTTAGGGATCGTTGATCATCCCGGTAAAGTGGTACCGAAGTAGAGTTATAATTCGTATCGTAGGATCGTATGGCTATTAAACGGCTAGCCCTATGGCTATCGTCGAATTGTCACTTTAATGCAATCAACGACCGTTGTACGGTTGCGGCTGTGGCTGCGGCTTTGGCTGCGACAACTACCCGCATCATCGCATCCAATATACGGTACTCCGAAACTCCGAAACATTAATCTTTATTTCGATCTCCATTAACTATTAGAATTCATCTACATATAGGTACTGGAAAATAAATATATAAGCCGATTATATATGTAGGTACGCGTAAAATTCTGAATTCGGGGTGAGATTCACTAAACTGAAGTTGTTCTCATTCTCATAATTATCATATAATTAAGTGTATTCATTTCTTGATACTTCAAAACTGTCTACTCTTATATTAAGATAAAATTGTATGCGAGTATGTCGTCTTCTCGTAGTTATCAAACATCATTTTACTCATAGAATATGCCTTTTCAGTTCAAGAATTCTAATATCCGGCATTAAACTGCCTCTTTCTTGAATATACAGCGTCATTCATAAAGCACGCACCATATGGGAAACTTCTTTATTATGGGATTTAAAAAAAAAACTTAGGTTATCTTTGATAAAATATATAAAATTTCTAATATTATACGGCGTACATCTGAAAACATTAATAAAAACAATGAAGACGTTAATAAAAACATCCGACACATCCTTTATCAAGAATTAATATTAGTCGGCAGGATTAAGTCATATTGTTAAAAATCAGAATGACGAACTGTAATTGTGCAGATATCATGTCTAGGTGAATATACCATAAAACAACAAAATGTACTTGTTTTGTAAAATTATATAACTAGGTACTAATAAAATTACAACGAATTCAAATTTTAAAATTTTTTTGACGATCACAAACGGTTTAAAATGTAAGTCTATGTCAGTACTGATCAACGAAAGAGTAACTCTTTTATTGTCCTCCTGACTAATGTTAATTCTGGCCTGAGGGTGTGTCGGATGTGACACGAAACCGGTCGCCCTTTTTGTATTAAAGAATTTTGTGAGAAGCTTCGACCTTTATTCATTTCCTTAATTAAATATATTTTTCTTTACCATTTATTTGACTTCAATGGTGTTCCCAAAATGGGAGCATACTAAAAAATCTAATTTTTATCGAATTAATCATATTATTTGCATAAAATTTTTATACGTTTTAAAATATACTTAGATGTAAACTTTTCTCAAATATATTATTCTGCGCTTTCTTCTTTTTATTCTTTTGAGTAATTGTAGGAGTTAACAATAATAAAAAGAACTTTGCACCAACGAATTCTTCACATTTTTTAAAAAATTGACTTGGTTTAACATAACATTTCACCAATTTGTAATATTATCAACTTTTTAAATGGAACGCTATTTCTCATTTTAAACAAATTTTGTTTTTTGAAGACGATATTTGAAAAAATAGATAAAAAAATAAAATTTGGCTCTGGTGGTCATGACTTTAACGACTTTTTCAGATAGTATTTTTCGAGATTTTTTAGAATAAGGGTACTTTACTCTTGGGACAGAATCAAGTTTTCGGACGTATTATTTTATTAGTACACGTTTAATTTTAGAGAATGCATAAACTTTTATCAAGAATAACTTTTTAAAAAAGTTGCTTATATAATGTTTTATCAACATTATATTGCCAAGTACAATTGTAGTACACTATTCGTGTGTGTGCAGCGTGTAGGGTGTAGTCATGTCGCTACGTTGTAGGGAAATGTGTAAAGTTGTCAATCAAGAATCACGAAGCGAGAAAAATTCGTATCGTGTAGCAAAGAGTGAAGCAATACATACATCCGCTCGATAAGAGTACCCTCCGTGCAGTAATCGTGTAGTCCTTCGCGGATATTAGATTTACCTTATTTCCACGAGATTATGTTATTATAAAACGTGCGGAGATACGTGGCTCTTTTAAGTCGAAAAGGAATACGCTTAAATCCGGGGAAATCCCCACGCTTTCTTATATTTATTTCGTATTACAGATCTATAGATCAAATGACAGTTGGTAGGTGTTAGTGTATTTTTTAAATAAACCGAGGGTTTTGGAATGTGCAGAAGAAAAAGGCGCGTAAGCCGCTATACCCTCTTTCTTCTCGTCCCTATATTGTCGTCCTACAATGCCGGTACGTCTAAAATCAAAACAAGAAGCATTTATTCGTCTAAAATTAAAAAGAAAGCCGACGAGAACGAAAATAGTTTCTTCCTCTCATCGTGATACCCCAAAGCTAACGCTATTCCCAATGCTGACGTGTACATACATACATAAGTTTGTGCTATGTGGATATCGATATTTTAAGTATGTTACGGACTATTGAGTTAGGCCGCCGGAGAAATGCTATATTCTAGGCACGAGTCCATATGCGCAAATTTTTCAATGCGACACGATTATGGAAGGCGGAGGGAAGGTCTGGAATTCTTAAAGCACGTTTCTAGCTGTGCTGTTCGATTTCGTAAAGGGAAGATATAGGTACATACATACATGCATTGGTACTTATCGGATACACATATAGAAATCGAATTCAAACAGCGATAAACTTTTATCATACGCTGAGACATTGTCGAATTAAACTACATATGTGCCCAATACCATAATTATATATTGACTTGTAGGCAGTTACTAAACCCACAAATAAAAACAGCTTGCTGTGAATATTTCCTATGGTAAATGAAAGAATATTAAGCGCCGCAAGTAAATAGTTCATTTGTGGCAGCTAATAAAGGTAGGCATATTTTATTCTCACGGACGAATTTCTTCAGTTGCTGTAATGGCCTGAGATTAAAATTTCAATCGATAAAATAATCTTTTCAACTGACGATGTCATTGATGAAAATAAAAATATGTCCTCCCGTAATGCTAATATTTAAATATAACATTTAGAATACTTATTATCAAATTAATACGGGAATTTTGTTTCAATCTTCCCTTGATTTTCTTCCGCGGTAGGCGCCATAAATTCTCGGCCCGACAGGCTTATACTGGTTTGAGCGTGTTCAAACTCCGTTGCGTCATAGTTGCACATGTGCGAGGCCTACACTATATACATATATTGCAGCGCGAAGAGTAGAAGAAGAAGAAAATTGAATGCCGCGCGGTCATGAAATTTTTAACAAAAGAAGGGCATACGCCCAATCGCATTAAGCAACGTTTAGACGGCGTTCATATTCTACTGTAAAAAAGCGGTCAAAATATTTCCGCTTGGGGCAAGAATCCCTTCGAGATGATGAGCGCCCCGCCCCGGTCGGCCAATTGAACTGATAACGCCTCAAAACATTTCAATTATTGAAGAAATGGTACTACCAAATCGCCGTTGGAAAGTGAAGAAATTCGCAGCGATGTCTAACATTTCTGAATCGAGTATTCGCCCCGCTCCCCAACGTGCTCCAACGTCGCGCGCTCGTTTTCAAACGTGTGTGGAGACGACCCGAAACCGATTTTGGAGTCCATTGTCACAGGAGATGAAAGAATGGTTCTGTATTATGATACTCTATCCAAAAGGAATTGATGGAATGGCGGCGACCCGATGGACCTCGACCCAGAAGGACATTTTGAGGGGAAAAACTCTTTTTTTATATCAGGTCGAGAATTTATGGCGCCTACTACGTAATGCTAATAAATAAAACTTCTGTCAATAAAATGTTTCATAGCACCACTAAGTAAATAAATGTCCTATGTTAAGAAAATGAAACTGTCGATTTATGTTGAATTAAGAAAACTATCTATTATTCTTAAGAAAATATTGTTTTGTGTTATAACAGCTATTTGCTAATACTAAGAATCGCTTTTTTCAAATTTTCTGCAAGATTTTCTCGAATCAGGTTAACAAATGTCAAAGAAATACAATTATTTTGTTACAAGTACATACTTCTCTTAAGCGGCGAAAAAATTTCTTTTGATTTAAAACATTGTTATTGTATTGTGGATGATTGAAACAGTAATTGTCTTGAATTGAGGCGGACAGCCTTGATGCAGTCTTGATGCAGGTTTCTCTGCGTGTATTTTGCAAAAATAAGATCCCAGCTAAACACTTATTTCTGTGTTGGGCTGGAAACTTTTCAGACTACCCTCGTACTTACCGCAGCTATTGAATGACACCAATCTTCGTTTTCTACTATGTGTTACGCTTATGCTACTATCCGCCCCTTTTCGTTGAATAAAGAAGAGGAAAAGTATATAACAGGTGTTCTTTCGATCGAGTTAGAACGGCGAAACGAAACAATTCCATAAAATCAAAAAGCAATCACTGCTTAAATCCTTTGTTCCTTTTTGTATTTGCGGTGGCGGTGGCGTTATTGGGCAGGTGTTTGAAATTGCGTGTACATTCTGTCTATTGAGAATTTAGATATTAGTGCGAGTGGAAAATGCTTTCGCCGTATTTAAACCCTCTCTATAGTCACGCAAGAACGCTTTCGTATTGTGCCGCTTCCTCTTAGACAGCCGCCGAAACATTATTTAAACTAACTAGCGGAAATAAGCGTGACAATATCAACTTCTACCTGATTATGTGATTTATTTTTAAGCAGTATAGGAATGAACTTGCATATAGCGTAAATTTACGTGATAAATGTGAGACATGAAAGAGAACAAATATAACAGAATACGTCTAATCGATAATTGATAACTGACATTAGGATAAGATCCAAATGTTACTTATAGGTTTACAGACCAAGGAACAAAGGATACGATTCCGATGCAACACAATTTTGATCGGCCTTATTGGATGGCAATTGAAAGAGGAATTTTGACAGGGCGCCTAAAAGTAACTATGTCTACGGAACTCCAAACTAAAAGCGAGCTGCAACTATACGCATTTTTTCAGAAAGTCAGTCGCACTCTTTGGCATATGAATCTAACTTGAAATACCAACGTGTGCACGCAGAGAAACGTTTACTTGTATCAGGACTGTCCGCCTCAATTCAAGACAATCACTGTTTCAATTATCCACAATACAATGACTGTTTTAAGTCAAAAGAAATATTTTCCTAGTGTTTTTTTTTCCCCCGTTTAAGAGAAGTATATACCTGTAATGAAATAATTGTATTTCTTTGTTTAAGGCATTTGTTAACTTGATTCAAGAAAATCTTGCAGAAAATTTCAAGAAAGCGATTCTTAGTAAATAGTTTTCTTAATTCCAGAAAGCATTTAGGTATTGCTCATAAATCGATAGTTCCATTTTCTTAAAATAAAGCATTTATTTACTTAGAATTCTTGCAACGCGTATTATTTATAAGCACATTATTAATTGCGTTTACCTTGTTTAAAACTAAGGCTAAAGTAGAGGTCATCGAGAGAATAATATTCAAACAAAAGTGAACTTAATGTAGAAGTACACATGGAAAAAAGTGAATAGAAACAATAACCAAGATAACGCTAATAAAATAGCTCATGGTTATTGATGGAATCACTCCCGGCAAAAGCAATGCGAGAAGAGAAAAGCATTAAAGTTTCTTGCTCCTGGCCACATTGCTCTTACGTCTCTCGGATTATGCCACTAATCTTCAAAAACAGCAACTGAAATATCTCTTGGCGCCACCTAGTGCCAGTAGTTGTAGTTATGCCGTCCTAGGTAGTAGCGACGGAACCAGAATACAGACACCATACTTACCCATACAATGATATAACCTTTAACGTACAACGTTTCATGAACATCTCCGAAAGGTATTGGTTAACGTAATATTTTTTTTCTTTTTATTACTATTTACTACGTGTACTAGTTTAATTACAGTTTTTTTTAATACGTAATAAATAATAATAATAATAATAACAATTATTCGTTATTAAATCTTTTTCATTAGTTCATTCGCTTGCTCTTAATTTTAATTATTAACTTTAGGTTCTCTTCCATTATTGCAATTTTTCCTTGTAGTTGGCCTGATGATGCGTTTGTTGAACATGAAACCGATCGCCTAATCTCACAGTAGAGCTCTGTGAGATCTGGACCATTTTTTCATTTCCACCTTTAATATGGATGTTTTCTTAACTTAAAACTAAATGATTTCTTCCAAGTAGGAAGAAACATTTTTCTGTCTTGGATTTTCTTGATCTGCCAACTTTAAGAAAATATATATTTAATTCAAATAAAATTTCAAGAAAATTATTTTCTCATATTATACATTTTTATAGTCTCGAAATAAAAATATTTTCTTGAATAGAGACTGATTTTTTCCAAGAAAATCTATCTATCTTCTCGATGCAAGAAACCGTTGGCAAAGGAAGCAGTAAATGTTTTTCACAGGTCGAAACTCTCAGTGTGATTTAAAGAAGAATCATTTGATGCTGTCTTTCAGCAAAGGCAACCTCAGAATACTGACGAATTTATTACTAGATCATGTACCCTTAAAATATCAGCTATACAAATTTGGAGAAGCTGATCTGGAAGATCTGGAAGATCGTATGCAAGTATTAAGGTTCAGTTCGCAGTACAAGCATGTGAAAATTACCAAAAAATATTCAAAAATTAATATAATATTAACCGCTATATACACACGTATACAAAAGAGGAAGGCTTTTTTTTCGAGTCGCACGTCGAAACGGGGAAGTTAAGTTGAGGGTAAGGGCTTAATTTCAGAGCTGGTAACTAACAATCCGTTACAATTTAAATCCGGCGATTAAGCAACATCTATGAATGCGAATGTCGAACAAGCGGTACTGGCTTAAGGTCTTAAACCGATTCCCAGAACACCTATTGATTCAACGAAACTGATTTATTTACTGGCCAAAATGATATATTAACCAATAAATTTTCACTACGCAATACGAGTATGTGTATATAAACGTAACAACATCTAGATGTGCATTGTATTGTAACTCGTATACAAATTTGATAGTATTGTTTCTTCTGTTCTTATCGCTTTATACTTTCTTTTACGTATTTTCTTAATCTATATAAGGTATTAATAATCTACAGTACGTATTTCCGGAATGCCATGAAATAATAAACGGAAAATCTCTTCCAAGCAGGCAGGGAGTGGTTCGGATCCTGTAGGCGGAGCTTTTAAAATAGAGAATCCTTTGAGTGATTTGAGCGAATCGTGTAATTACTTGCAGGTGCATATGCATCAGAAATCTTCCTTTCCTTATATGCTAATGCTAACCATATACAATGTATGTACAACATATACCAAAGAATTTTACTAAAAGCTTCAGTACAGAGTGAATCAACGGTTTGGCAATATCAATTTATTCTCGAATGAAAGGTAATAACTTATTTAGTGCCGAAAATTATCTGTATAAGTTTCGTGAAAGGAAATGCGTTTTAGAGACATTGCTATCTGTACACCAATTTTAGTCGGACGTAAACTTGTTTCAAAGAAAGCACACGAAATTCGCTTCGTTCGTTCATAAATTTTTTCCAACTCAGTCTATTTTTTACAAGTTCTTTAGCTCCTTTCCATGTTTTTCCCCCTTGTGATTCACACAAATGGTAGGGAACTTCCATCACCATCACCTTGCCTTACTCCTCTATTAGTCTTGAATCTTTTAGATTTCATCTTTTTGCCAATTATACAGTTCGCAGTATTTTTATATAAGCTTTCTACACATCGGATCAATTTATTATCTACCTTTTTATTTTCTGGACTGGTCCAAATTTTTCCACGTGGTACATGATCGAACGCTTTTTCCATATCTATAAATGCGATGTGTATTGATTCTCCACCATTTTTCGCTCTGGTGATAATTTCCTTAATTGTAAAAATTTGGTCCATTGTACTTTTTCCTTTTCTGAAACCACTTTGCGATTCCGATGTTGTTGGTGCAACTATTCTTCGAAGTTTTCCTTCTAATATATGTACGTTCGTAAAGTTTCATAATAGCGCGTTCCTCTGCAGTTAGTATAGTCCTTGTTATCACCTTTTTTAAATATCTGTACTATAAGACCCAGACTCCAAGACTCTCGAGTACTTTTTCTTCATTCCAAGCTTTATTCAAAATCTTCAAGAGAAAGTAGTTTGCTCATTTTCCCATACTTTTAATCATTTCTTATCTTCGGCAGGAGCCTTTCCGTTCTTTAGTTGTTTAATTGTAATAATTCGTGTTCATTTAGATCATTAATACAATTATATATTTCTTATTCTTCTTCTTTTTCTGCCTCTGTCACGCGTCCACTTTCTAATAAATTTTGAAAATATTGTTTCCAGCGTTCCATCATTTTTTTCCTCCTCTGTGCGTATTTCTCCTTCAACATTCTTTATTGCTATCGTGTCAACTCCTTTACTATTTCTGAGGTTCTTGAGCGCTTTAAGGAGCGCTTTAAGGTTTTTTACTTCCTCTACTATCATTTTCCATCTTCATTCCAAATTCGTTCCGGCACTTTTGTTTTGATTCTTTTACTAGTGTTTAAATTATTTCATTTTGTTCGTTATATAGTTTAAAACTCGTTTCTGTCTTGTCTCTCAAATATGGTTTCCACTTGTTCTTTTTCAATTTTACATTTATCTTAATTTCCTCAGTCCACCAGACTGTTTGCCTTTTGCCTTTATTTGTTTTGATTACGCCAAAGGATAATTTTGCACACAAGCAGAGAAATGGCTTCTTGCATCAAGAAAATAGATTTTCTTGCAAAAGTCAGCCTCTATTTAAGAATATTCGAGACTATAAAAATGTATAATATAAGAAAATGATTTTCTTGAAAGTTTATTTGTATTAAATAAATATTTTCTTAGAGTCAGAAGATCAAGAAGATCCAAGACAGAAAAATGTGCCTTCCAAATAAATCATTTAGTTTCAAGTTAAGAGAATATTCATATTAAAGGTAGGAATGAAAAAATGGTCCGGATCTCACAAAGTTCTATTGAGAAATTAGGCGACCGGTTTCGTGTTCAAAAAGCACATCATCATAAAAAGAAAAAAATGTATTACATTAACCGGTATCTTTTGAAAATGTTTATGAAACGTTGTACGTTAAAGGTTATATCATTGTATGGGTAGGTATGGTATTCGTATTCTAGTTCCGTCGCTACTATTTAGAACGGCATGACTATAACTACTGGCACTACTGGCACTACGTAGCACCAGGAAATATTTCAGTTGCTGTTTTTGAAGATTAGTGGCATAAATCGAGAGATGTAAGGTCAATATGGCCAGGAGCAAGAAGCTGTAACGTTTTCTAGTTATTGTTTCTAGGCACTTTTTTCACGTGTACTTCTACATTAAGTTCACTTTTGTTTGAACATTATTCTGTAGATAACCTCTACTTTAGCCCTTTTAAAATCACAAGCAATGTGAATAATTTACTACATTATGTACGGATATGTCGTACTGTTTTAAACAAGGTAAGCGCAATTAATGATGTGCACATAAATAATATGCATTTCAAGAATACTAAGTAAAACATGCTTCATTTTAAGAAAATGAAACTATTGATTTAAAACAGTTGTTGTATTGTGGATAATTGAAACAGTAATTGTCTTGAATTGAGGCGGGCAAATAAACGCGTATTCTGTTATAATACTTTTAAATACATCCCGTTGATCTTGTAGAGTCGTGCGGTTTATTATATCTTCTATCACTTTTATCTTTTCATTAACCATTTTTTTTTTCATTTTTCTAAAATATCTACTAAAATATCATTGTTATTAATATTACTCAAAAACCACTAGCAATATTACATTTAGCCATTAAAATCTTGAGGAAGTAATTGCTGAACCACAATCACTTTATACGGATGACAGTGTAATGAATTCCCTATTAATGGTTAACAGTGAGAATCATTGTATTGTAATGCTTCTGTTTTCCTGAATATCTCCAAATATGCACATGAATACACGTAATTGGAGATATAGATGTCTAAAATGTTTATCGTAGTCATTACGTTGATTTTATATCTCCGCGTAGGTAGAGTTGTACCCGGTCCCCTAGCCCAAACACATGTTTTTCGAAAGAATCCTTAGGGAGGAAGAAGAAAAAAAGATGAAAACCCTGTTTTTTGGGCTATTTCGTAAAGTAAATGACGCGAAACGAATAATACCTTTAAAGTAAATGTATTTTTATGTTTTTAGAGGACGTACTTTAAAATAATATCGCCACAGAAACGTCATTATTTCATATTTCTTGCCGTTTTTAGAGAGGGTGACTTGATTGATACCTAAAGATATAAAGGATATATCACAAGGGTAGTCTGAAAAGTTTCCAGCCTAAGACAGGAACAAGTATTTCTTTATCAAATTCAGTTCTATTCGATGAAAATCTCTGTCCTCCGAGTCTAGAAAATAGAAGAAAATCGCTGGAGGCCAGATCTGGCGAATAGGGTAGGTGGTCTATCAATTCGTGAATTTTTGCCACTGCAACCGCTGAGGTGTAAGACGGTACGTTGTTTTGATGGAATAAAATTTCCTTTTCCTGCCTTCAGCTTGTCGAGCAATGATGCATAGTATGCCACCGTTATGATTTTTCCTTTTTTTAAATAGCCTGTTTTAACTCATTTATGATCCTGATGAAGCTTTAAAAATAAAATTGGCGAAATTTAAAAAAGTTACATTATTTTTTTTAACTTTGGTCGCCATGCCGACAGCAACTCCATGGCTACCCCAAAAAACGGCGGCCATCACTTTCTCGGCGGATGGAACAGTCTTCTTCTTTTTCGGAGCCGATTCACCCTTCGCAGTCTACTGTTTCGACCGTGCCTTGTGTGTTCAAGTTTCATCTACAGTTATTAATCGACGCCAGAACTCCGACATTATTTCGCTTAGATTCCTTCAACAGGGCTTTGGAAATTTTGATTCGAATGCGCTTTTGGTCAACGCGCGGTTAGTATCTTCAAGACCAAATCTTCAGTCACCATATGACAAATACGTTCTTTCGAGATGCCCACAGCAATTCAACGGTCGTCCGATGTTATCGGTTGTGGTCGCGGTTTTTTGGCCGTCCCGAACGTGCGTCGTCAACCAAGCTGGTACGGCCACGTTCAAATTTAGCCGCCCAAATGTAGTAAATGATGGTGCAGAGTCCCCGAAAACAGCGTCCATCTCGGTTTTAATTTGCGTAAGCGTATTGCTTTTCAAATGCATGAACTGACACGAACTATTGTTAAACAACATCTGAGCGCCTAACATGCCCGAAATTTGCAAAGTATCCTTCAACGCATGCACAGTTATATTAGAGAGAGGTGTTTAGAAAATGTATTTTTTAAAGTTCTCTTCTAATTCTTAATCGAATAAAACATCAAGTGTCGATTGACGACTAATAATGGAACTCTAAGAGGGGTTAGGGTTTGTAACCATAGGGGCGGCCTGCAGTACATCCATATAGGTTTGTTAGCGGTCGCGCAAGTAATTTAGGGGAAAGATAATGAAAATACGAAGCAGCTTTTAAGGGGAATCCCATGTAGGTAGCGGCGCAGTACTTCTTAATATTTAAATACTATTCACTACTTACATAAAAGTACATCAATACGAGCCATTTACGGTAAGAGTATAGGAGTAGGAGTAAGGCCTACGTCCTCTTGTCTTATTTGGAGGAATATATACGGTAGATTCCCTTGTGCTCGTATCAACTTACATCGCTCGAACTGGCTATACCATCTGTATTACTTTAGTGCCTTTTTTACTTTGTCCAATTTAATCTAGCGAATGGACCGTCCCTGACATCCAGAACGTGACAACTACTTCTCCGGAAAGATTCTTTAGTTACACTTTCTAAAAGGATTACATTTTTACTTCTCTGTCTTTCCGCGTTACGATCTCTCTTTAAACTCGATAGACGTTTGTTTTTAATTATAAAAAGAGATCAAAGTTATACGTTAGGCACCTACGGTAATAAATAAAGATATATAGAGAAAAGTAAGTGCCATGCTATACGAACAGAACAAATATGGAAGCGGAGACGATACACTGATAACGAATGTCATCATATCCCGCGGGACCAATCCATCCCAGACTCCTTTCCCGTAGGATGCAGTACCCAAATCAATTATAGCACTGAGTAATTAGAATATGGTCCTTGTGAACGCGTCCTACCCTACCACGGATGATACTACATATACATATACACATATAGTATGTTTGCCTCTTTTGTAAGGACATATACGATGTACATACATACATACATACATACGACGACATTAAATCGGATGAATACAGTTTCTAGTCGGTCATGTAATTATTCAAACGATACTTACAATTTAGATGTACATACGCAGAACCTTTAAAAAATTGATACGCAACATTAATTATTAAGCAGCAAGTAGAATCTTCATTATACAACGTATGGATCGTATACTACGTATGTACATCCAGAGATCAAAGGATGGATTACAATGTGAAAAAGTAGACCAATTTTATGGATTATTAGGAATTTAAATCGAACTTTAATCTGGCCAACTGCGTCATATATTAAGATCAAACGAGCTTTCCTATTGAAAGCCGAGCTTTTGAAATGAACTCCATTGGAGCTTCGCCGCATTCAAAAACATATTTAACCACCCGTCTCATTAACTTGTGGTCTAGAGTTTCCGCAAATATGATAGCTGCTACGTCCTACCCCTACGTACTTACCAAAGCACGATACATACACACGCGTACATCAATCCCGAGCGTTAGTAGATATTGGACGTACGATGTAGATTATTAGATCGCTTAATCTCCACTACACTGGTACACCGGGAAGAATGAACGTCTTAGATCAACGGTAGACGGACGTCAAATTCGCCGAACACACGCAGAGAAGCGTTTACTTCTATCAATTGAAGACCATTACGGTTTCAATTATCCACCAAACGATTACTGTCTTAAATCATAAGAAATATTTTCTTGGCGCTTTTTTCTCCACTTAAGAAAAGTATATACTTGTAATGAAATGATTGTGTTTCTTTGTTTAAGACGTTTGTTAACTTGATTGAGAAAAAGACTTGCCGAAAATTTGAAGAAAGCGATTCTTAGTATAAGTAAATGGCCGTTATAACTAGAGCGGGCCAAATTGCGCCATCCAACAGAATCGGAATCAGGCGCAACGGCCGCTTATTGTAAATAGCGTATATGTGAGTCACAGCAGATATGTGATATTTCGAAATTAATACACAAGAGTAAAAAATAAAAGCTGACGCAATAATAATGTTTAGGGTATGCGTTGTAAATGGGATGTAATAAGGAAATAACTGAGAAACTGAACGCTTTTTTATTCTGTTGTACTTAATAATGTAACTGTAAATAAAGATATAATAAATAAATTCTATCCTTCTTAATAATACGGATAGGCTTGTTTAAAAAGTTGCACCATCAGATAAGTTTCCACATTTGCCTCGGTGAAGGATGTTCGCCGAGACGAAAAAATGTTCTTATATTTCGAAAACGACCGTTCCACGTCTACCGAAGTAAGACAGGCGTAATTAAAATAATCTTTAGACTTAGTCAAGGAATCTGCAAATGCCCCATCGCACATTTGTCTTAATCTCGTGTAGTCCGGATTCTTTTTTAAAACACTATCGAACTTAGCTAAAACTCGTCCACTTGTTGCATCGTTTATACTGTGTAACAATGTATTAACTTCGTCCACGACTTGCACTGATTCTACCAACGACAATCCAGAATTTTGCAAATTTTCTATTGCGTCTACTAACCCTTTGTAATTGTTGCTAATATTCTTTAGATGTGTTTCAACAGAAATATCGAGAAATCCCTTATGGGTCATCCTAATAGCTCTAGCTTCGGCAGGGACGAATTGCAAAGTAACGGATTTGACTTCTTGAAAATGTTCATTATAATAAAAAGCGGCTTTTAACCACGTTCCCCAACGCGTAAGAATGGGCTGTGGTGGTTCTCGAATACCAGGGCATAACTGTGGAATGCCCTAGTCCTCTTAGGACTTTTGAGAAACACTTTTTTTGTGTTTGCTATTAATGCATCCACCTCCGGGTAACACTCTCGAATAGTTTGTGCCACAAGATGTAAAGCATGGACTTTACACGTAACATGTAAAAGTCCTTCACACTTTTCTTTAAGGGAACGGCCTACACTACACATTGTTGCTGCACCATCGCTCATGAACAACAACAGTTGACTGGTTGACACTTGAAATTTTTGTAACGTTTCGAGAACTACGGCCGTAATTGCTTTACTAGTACACTGTTTTAATCTTCTGCTGGCTAATAGAATTGCAAAATTTGGTTTAATAGGATCTAATACGCGCACTATTATATTCAAATAGAATTTTTTTTGCAATCTGTCGTCTCATCAAGACATAGCCACAGCTGTTTATCTTTTAATTCGGCTTTAATTCGATTTTCAATGTCCTCACGTATTCGTGGAATATCTCTCCGTAACGCTGTCCGAGATGGTAGTATCCACTCGGTATTGTATGTACCCCAGAATTTTCGAAATGCTTTTTTATCAAGTATACGAAGTGGTAGACCACATACCATAAACGTTAAAAGCAATTCTAATTGAAATTGACGTTGTTGTGACACACCATTTCTTTTATTTCTGTGGTGTGCGCTATTTATATATCTTTCACAATCACGTTTGCTCCAGCACAGTAGTTTCTTTTTACAAACTTTACAGAAAATTGTACTCCCATTGTAGTGTAAATCCACAAATTCACTAAGAAATTTATTAACTTTCGTAGGTAATGGCCGTTTATTTTTAATAGTTACGTTAGACATAATCACTAAAGCGAGCACACCGACGCTTGTTTCTAGTATGCCACGAAGTGGTGCAAACGTAACATCTGCAGACTCGTCATTTGTTGATGAATAGAGCGCGTCATCCGTAAATGAATAAGCGCGCTGTTAGTTCGTAGCCGTCGATGAATGAACTTTTTTTTTGTAGTGGCCCACTGTGAACAACGCCCTATTTATCAACGAACACCCAAACTGCAGGTGTATATTTGCGCGTCTTCACGACGTAATAGACAGTGGTTTTGGTCCTCGTCCTAATAATTACATATTTAAATTACCTATGTTTACATACATATATGCGCCCGGCAGCCTGATTGCGAACCTGGCGCGTGGCGCTCTTGGCCCGCTCTAGTTATAACACGAAACAATATTTTCCTAAGGAACCTTTAATCTAATTTAATCTTTTTTTTTTTCGCAAGGTTTGTACGAATTTGGATAGCTTATTAGAAGTACTAAAAATTTTATCTGGCCAATGTTTTCGTACCTATAAAAACTTCGGAGAAGAACGGTGTTGTGCTTAAAGTCAATGAAATCAAAGCACTTTTTTTAGATTTTACTCTATTTTATCGGACTAAACTTTAAATGTTATGCGTTCATACGTAAGTATTCTGTGTGGTATTCTGCCAATATTCTGCTTACAGTTCTCGACAGTCTTCGTCTCTGAAAAATTAAAATGCATTGCCAATAGGTGATTAATGATTTCGCATTGCGTCAACCATTTTAATAAGTTTTATACTTATTTCCTCCATATGTTCAAGTGATTTTTTCTCTTTACTTCACGTAAGTATAGAGCGATGCACGTATGTATAATGTTAGGTATGTAAGCAAGCACACGTGCTACGTATCTATCTTGGGGAATCCCGGATGTCGCGAAACTCAGACGTGTCTAGCTCGTTTCCTACCGGGGTTCGCCGAGATTCCCACGCACGGAATATATCATCGGCGTATATATAAAAACAGCTCTTATGCTTTCAATATCGTTCGCTGGAGATGCACTGACGGAAGACACTTAAATTTTAAGTTTCCTGCTTCCCACGAATACGGGACATGTTGCAAAAATCGCTCCGAAATTTATATTCGAGGATGTTGCATTACTTCTGCCTCCTGTCTCAGTCATCCGTCATCTGTCATTCCCTAATTACTGATTGTAGGTATTTATGCCATACTTGTACCGCCGGTATTATGTTCGTATTACATTGATTTTGTACGCATGGAAGAGAAAATACAAGGGAAAATAGTGGCTTTCTATATGTATATACATATATAAAAAAGGAGGCAACGTAATCTCGAGATATTTCGTAAATCCTGGTCAGTTTGCGAAGCTAAACATTCATCATAAGCGCTGCTTGAATTTCTTGAAACCCTACGGAGATTTAAGTACACTAAAAACGTTTGCTCGGGGTATATCTCTTATGGGGGGAATGAATAAAAAATCCGAGGATCCATCCCAACCGTATATATGCATGTAGTTGCACGTAAATCTTTAGATTCGTCCTTCATGCGTTGAATAATACGGTAGTTGTCTTTTATGTTTCTTCCTATATACATATACAGGATGTTCCAACGTTCTGGAACTGTAAAATAAACGGTATACACGCAGAGAGATGGTTTCTTACATCAATCGGTCTCTACTCAAGAAAATATGTTTATTTCGAGACTATAAAAATGTATAATATAAGAAAATAATTTTCCTGAAATTTTACTTGGATTAAATAAGTATTTCCTTGGAGTTAGAAAATCAAGAAGATCCAAGAGAGAGGAATTTTTCTTCCAAGTAAATCATTTAGTTCCAAGTTAAGAAAATATTCATATTAAAGGTAGAAGAAGAACGTATTTGATTGCTCCATCGTAGTTCGCTACTTATCAATCACCCTATATATCGAGAAATATTTTTCAAAGATAGCTTATGACGTCTATTACATAATCTGAACATTTTGAGCTTCTACCGTTCGCTCAGTAGGCACAACTCTACAACCCCAAAAGATTGCGACAGCCTGTACGTATAGGCAAATATGTATGTCTTTGCTTTTATTAATTCGATAGCTTTATTAGTAGGTAATTTAAATGGCAAATATGAGGAAAGGCCGTAAAGACGGTTCGGATAAACACGAAAATAATTTAAAGTTTCTTTACGGCGTATTTATGCAAATGAAGAGTCTGCTTTTAACCGATAAAGTATTAAGAATGAAAGCGGACCTGTATAGCTACCAACAGTAAGTAATTATTTGATCTTCCCCGTTGGCGAAATCTAATTAATATAGGTATTTATCTTGGAAATTAAGATGCGTCGCTTAGTACGGTAAATAAAGTTCGAAATCGATGATTAATTACTTAACTTCCTAGGTAAAAGTATGTACGCGTGCACCTATGTATGTATATGTAAGCGGTTAGGTGGCCTATCTCCGCATATAAAATGTAGTTCTTTCAGTTTAGCAGTTGATCTTCGACATTGATCGGGATCACATAATTTAGAACACCAATTCCATTTCCACACTGATATTACGGAGGCTCCACAATTTATGGACTACAAATATGCAGAACACTGACCATGGCAAAATTTGACAACGTTAATGGTTGAATAAGACGATCTGCACGCAGAGAAGCATTTACTTGTCCCCCTCAATTCACGACAATTACTGTTCCAATTATCCACAATACAATAACTGTTTTAAATCAAAGGAAATATTTTCTTAGCGTTTTTCTCTCCGCTTAAGGGAAGTATATACTTGTAATGGAATAACTGTATTTCTTTGTTTAGGACATTTGTTAGCTCGATACAAGAAAATCTTGCGGAAAATTTGAAGAAAACGATTCTTTTTATTACTGTTTACCACGTGTACTAATTTATCTATAGTTTTTTTAAAAATATATAATAAGAATAATAATAAGAAAAGGGATAAGTAAACTTAAATATGAACTCATTAATTATTAAACCACATAAAAATGATCCCTATTTAATTACATTATTGAAGATATGATTTAATTATACCGTAACATACATATATAAAAAAAAAACTTTTTCATTAGTTCATTCACTTGCTCCTAATTTTAATTTTTAGCTTTAGTTTTTGTTTCCATTTTTTCCAACTAAGAAGACACATTTTTCCGTCTTGGATTTCCTCGATTTTCTAGCCCTAAGAAAATATTTACTCAATCCAAATGAGATTTCAAGAAAATTATTTTCTTACATTACACGTTGTTATAGTTTTGAAATAAAAGTACTTTCTTGAATAGAGAGGCTGATTTTGCAAGGAAACCATTTCTCTGCGTGCGGTCTATTTGCAATGCTCTATCGTTTATATCAAGGTAGATTAAGGCTGTTAATGATTTTGCTACTTTAATTGTACCTCTCCATTAAACCTCGGTCTCAGCGAGATATACTTTCGTAATAGCATATTTTACAAACCAAGTCTACCGGTCAAATTAATGTTCCAGCATTTAAAAAGTCCTGCAAGCATCCTGGTAAAACTTGATATTTGTAAGGATTGCTTACAGGGGGCACCTATTACCCTGAAATAGTTCAGTAATAATCAGTTTATATATATGTATTAGTGACTTGAATGTAGTATGTTGATCCAAAGTATAACCTTCTGGTACCTACTTAACCTCCACAGAACTCGTCTACACTATGGTAGACATAAAAAATGGCTTGGCTTCGTTAGAGACCCGACTAGAGCGGGCCAAGAGCGCCACGCGCCAGGTTCGCAATCAGGCTGCCGGGTGCATATATGTATGTAAACATAGGTAATTTAAATATGTAATTATTAGGACGAGGACCAAAACCACTGTCTATTACGTCGTGAAGACGCGCAAATATACACCTGCAGTTTGGGTGTTCGTTGATAAATAGGGCGTTGTTCACAGTGGGCCACTACAAAAAAAAAGTTCATTCATCGACGGCTACGAACTAACAGCGCGCTTATTCATTTACGGATGACGCGCTCTATTCATCAACAAATGACGAGTCTGCAGATGTTACGTTTGCACCACTTCGTGGCATACTAGAAACAAGCGTCGGTGTGCTCGCTTTAGTGATTATGTCTAACGTAACTATTAAAAATAAACGGCCATTACCTACGAAAGTTAATAAATTTCTTAGTGAATTTGTGGATTTACACTACAATGGGAGTACAATTTTCTGTAAAGTTTGTAAAAAGAAACTACTGTGCTGGAGCAAACGTGATTGTGAAAGACATATAAATAGCGCACACCACAGAAATAAAAGAAATGGTGTATCACAACAACGTCAATTTCAATTAGAATTGCTTTTAAACGTTTATGGTATGTGGTCTACCACTTCGTATACTTGATAAAAAAGCATTTCGAAAATTCTGGGGTACATACAATACCGAGTGGATACTACCATCTCGGACAGCGTTACGGAGAGATATTCCACGAATACGTGAGGACATTGAAAATCGAATTAAAGCCGAATTAAAAGATAAACAGCTGTGGCTATGTCTTGATGAGACGACAGATTGCAAAAAAAATTCTATTTTGAATATAATAGTGCGCGTATTAGATCCTATTAAACCAAATTTTGCAATTCTATTAGCCAGCAGAAGATTAAAACAGTGTACTAGTAAAGCAATTACGGCCGTAGTTTCTCGAAACGTTACAAAAATTTCAAGTGTCAACCAGTCAACTGTTGTTGTTCATGAGCGATGGTGCAGCAACAATGTGTAGTGTAGGCCGTTCCCTTAAAGAAAAGTGTGAAGGACTTTTACATGTTACGTGTAAAGTCCATGCTTTACATCTTGTGGCACAAACTATTCGAGAGTGTTACCCGGAGGTGGATGCATTAATAGCAAACACAAAAAAAGTGTTTCTCAAAAGTCCTAAGAGGACTAGGGCATTCCACAGGTTATGCCCTGGTATTCGAGAACCACCACAGCCCATTCTTACGCGTTGGGGAACGTGGTTAAAAGCCGCTTTTTATTATAATGAACATTTTCAAGAAGTCAAATCCGTTACTTTGCAATTCGTCCCTGCCGAAGCTAGAGCTATTAGGATGAATCAGAAGGGATTTCTCGATATTTCTGTTGAAACACATCTAAAGAATATTAGCAACAATTACAAAGGGTTAGTAGACGCGATAGAAAATTTGCAAAATTCTGGATTGTCGTTGGTAGAAATCAGTGCAAGTCGTGGACGAAGTTAGTACATTGTTACACAGTATAAACGATGCAACAAGTGGACGAGTTTTAGCTAAGTTCGATAGTGTTTTAAAAAAGAATCCGGACTACACGAGATTAAGACAAATGTGCGATGGGGCATCTGCAGATTCCTTGACTAAGTCTAAAGATTATTTTAATTACGCCTGTCTTACTTCGGTAGACGTGGAACGGTCGTTTTCGAAATATAAGAACATTTTTTCGTCTCGGCGAACATCCTTCACCGAGGCAAATGTGGAAACTTATCTGATGGTGCAACTTTTTAAACAAGCCTATCCGCATTATTAAGAAGGATAGAATTTATTTATTATATCTTTATTTACAGTTACATTATTAAGTACAACAGAATAAAAAAAGCGTTCAGTTTCTCAGTTATTTCCTTATTACATCCCATTTACAACGCATACCCTAAACATTATTATTGCGTCAGCTTTTATTTTTTTACTCTTGTGTATTAATTTCGAAATATCACATATCTGCTGTGACTCACATATACGCTATTTACAATAAGCGGCCGTTGCGCCTGATTCCGATTCTGTTGGATGGCGCAATTTGGCCCGCTCTAGACCCGACGATTTACTTCCAACAGCAACATGACGGTCAACGTTATAATTCGAAAAGAATTGCGGATAACACACTTTTTGTAAACGTACTTAGGGGTTGGTGCGATTTTTAACTCATTCACGACGGAGGTCAACTGCTAAATTGGACATGAACTACCCGTTTGTGGTTCCTTAGTTCCTTTAACATGTATACTAATCTACCTCTATCTAAATTATCTACATACTTGTAAGTTTAAATTCTTTTGTTTTTTACTTCGAAGACATCCAGTCCGGTAGCTTATCCCATTTCTTTGTTATTCGATTCTTATCGCCATCATATTTACGGCTCACGAGTCGCAATATTAAAAGCATTTTATGATATTTAAATATCGGTTTAAATGTTAGATGCGGCCCCAACGCCTCGATTTACCGAAGATATCGACGATACAAGGTGCTGCGTCGCAGTCGGGCTTATTCGATAATATTCTTTTCGAGTTGTGCGCCGAAGGGAAACGACCGACAATAACATTATGCAAATAGTAATTTTAAACGAAAATCCCACATTTATAGAACATATTCCATAATGAAATTATCATAAATTTTTTCGAATTTCCAAACGTTTTCTATTCATTTATTCGTATTTATTCCCATTCCTGTCTGATGTCCCGTCCATCCTGCTGCTTATCGTGTAATCTGGCTATTTTATATTTATTTATTTTTAAATACGCATAGAAAAAAAAAAACACAGAACCAATAATAACAATAATAATAATAATTCTATATAGCATTCTATAAGCAAAAAAGCATAAAATAGGTCAGAAAATAAATAGATCTTACAAACCCTACATTACGAAAAAATACAAAGAAGAAAAAGTGATGGTTATAAAAAAACTATGTAATACGATCTAGGTATCGGTATGGATAGGAACAGACGTTCCTTAACGCGTGTAGAGTATCGTTTCTGACCGTATATTAATCATAATACAGCAAAATTGTTTTCGGAATTCGAAACGGCCTTTCGCAATAAGCTCGCTAATTTCATAATTAAAATGTAAATTCTAGACGACAATAAACATACCTATTACCTTCGTCGTAATCTCTTAGAGAGACGGAGACGACGAAAAAAAAATGGCAATGCAGCCGACCGGAACCCGGAACCCGGAACGAGCGACCGACTTATAAATCAAGCTAATTTTTTTCAGGGGAGTATTAACAAATAAATTACTTTTTAATTATATATGCTGAGACGGCAAGATAATTTTGCGGCTTATTCCCTTCGGTTTTCGAGGAAGTAACACGTGCTCGATCGTAACAAGATTTTGTACGTTTTCTTGGCTACTTTTTCGTTTTCACGTGTTCAAGGTCGCACTTCCTTCCCGGATGGCTGACCCTGACGATATCCGAGAATTCCGAATTAGTTACCTGTAATCTCCACGTGTCTAGCTAACTTTAACGTTAAATTTAACGTTTTCCGAAACGAAGCGGGCAAGCAAATTTAGTGGTCTCGGCGTCAGCGTCGGCGGTTTGTCTCTCCGCAAAATTGCCTGAATGATTTATATTTTACATTCAGGGTAGTATAGTTAATTAAACACGACGACTGCTTCTTTCTGGAAACGGTAATATTAATTAAATGAAAGAAACAACGTTTACGACAAGACAGATAACGTTAAGGGAGCAGAAAAGGAAAACGGACTTTTTAATATCTCCAAGCTTATTTTATCTTTTATTTATTAAAAAAAAAAAAACGGTTGGTAATGTTGGCAATATTATTATTAAATTACATATAACATGCAAGTAAGTATAATTTGAACATATATTTCTAGTATTTACTTGTTCTTCCTATGCGTTTTATTATTTCCTTAATCCTTGTTGGCATACTGCCAATGCAGCTTTTCATTGTTTTTTTTTTTTTAAATTTCGTCGCTATTATGCCGTACATAATACATATATGTATACCGTCCCTACGACGGCATGACTATAACTACTGGCACTACGTGATGCCGGAAAATATTTCACTTGTTATTTTCGAAGATTAGTGGCATAAACTGAGAGATGTAAGAGCAATGTGGCCAAGAGTAAGAAACATTAATGCCTTTTATTCTATTATCCTCGTATTGTTTTCGCCGGTAGTGATTCCATCAATACCGGGAGCTATTTATTAGCATTATCTGTCTTGGTTATTGTTTCTAGGCATGTTTTCCATGTGCATTTCTACACTAAGTTGATTTTTGTTCTGTAGATAACCTCTACTTTAGCCTTTTTAAAATCACAAGCAATGCGAATAATTTATTTGGCATTATGTACGGATATGTCGTACTGTTTCAAACAAGGTAAGCGCAATTAATAATGTGCATATAAATAATATGCATTTGAAGAATTCTAAGTAAAAAGTGCTTTATTTTAAGAAAATGAAACTGTTGATTTATTAACAATACGTAAACGCTTTCTTAAGAGAATATTGTTTTGTGATATAACTAGAGCGGGCCAAATTGCGCCATCCAACAGAATCGGAATCAGGCGCAACGGCCGCTTATTGTAAATAGCGTATATGTGAGTCACAGCAGATATGTGATATTTCGAAATTAATACACAAGAGTAAAAAAATAAAAGCTGACGCAATAATAATGTTTAGTAATTAGAGCGTACATATATATATATATATATATGTACACGCTGAGGTGTTTTTATTTTCATTATGATTTTTTATTTGATTGAAAACGGTATGCGTTGTAAATGGGATGTAATAAGGAAATAACTGAGAAACTGAACGCTTTTTTTATTCTGTTGTACTTAATAATGTAACTGTAAATAAAGATATAATAAATAAATTCTATCCTTCTTAATAATGCGGATAGGCTTGTTTAAAAAGTTGCACCATCAGATAAGTTTCCACATTTGCCTCGGTGAAGGATGTTCGCCGAGACGAAAAAATGTTCTTATATTTCGAAAACGACCGTTCCACGTCTACCGAAGTAAGACAGGCGTAATTAAAATAATCTTTAGACTTAGTCAAGGAATCTGCAGATGCCCCATCGCACATTTGTCTTAATCTCGTGTAGTCCGGATTCTTTTTTAAAACACTATCGAACTTAGCTAAAACTCGTCCACTTGTTGCATCGTTTATACTGTGTAACAATGTACTAACTTCGTCCACGACTTGCACTGATTCTACCAACGACAATCCAGAATTTTGCAAATTTTCTATCGCGTCTACTAACCCTTTGTAATTGTTGCTAATATTCTTTAGATGTGTTTCAACAGAAATATCGAGAAATCCTTTCTGGCTCATCCTAATAGCTCTAGCTTCGGCAGGGACGAATTGCAAAATAACGGATTTGACTTCTTGAAAATGTTCATTATAATAAAAAGCGGCTTTTAACCACGTTCCCCAACGCGTAAGAATGGGCTGTGGTGGTTCTCGGATACCAGGGCATAACCTGTGGAATGCCCTAGTCCTCTCAGGACTTTTGAGAAACACTTTTTTTGTGTTTGCTATTAATGCATCCACCTCCGGGTAACACTCTCGAATAGTTTGTGCCACAAGATGTAAAGCATGGACTTTACACGTAACATGTAAAAGTCCTTCACACTTTTCTTTAAGGGAACGGCCTACACTACACATTGTTGCTGCACCATCGCTCATGAACAACAACAGTTGACTGGTTGACACTTGAAATTTTTGTAACGTTTCGAGAACTACGGCCGTAATTGCTTTACTAGTACACTGTTTTAATCTTCTGCTGGCTAATAGAATTGCAAAATTTGGTTTAATAGGATCTAATACGCGCACTATTATATTCAAAATAGAATTTTTTTTTGCAATCTGTCGTCTCATCAAGACATAGCCACAGCTGTTTATCTTTTAATTCGGCTTTAATTCGATTTTCAATGTCCTCACGTATTCGTGGAATATCTCTCCGTAACGCTGTCCGAGATGGTAGTATCCACTCGGTATTGTATGTACCCCAGAATTTTCGAAATGCTTTTTTATCAAGTATACGAAGTGGTAGACCACATACCATAAACGTTAAAAGCAATTCTAATTGAAATTGACGTTGTTGTGATACACCATTTCTTTTATTTCTGTGGTGTGCGCTATTTATATGTCTTTCAGAATCACGTTTGCTCCAGCACAGTAGTTTCTTTTTACAAACTTTACAGAAAATTGTACTCCCATTGTAGTGTAAATCCACAAATTCACTAAGAAATTTATGAACTTTCGTAGGTAATGGCCGTTTATTTTTAATAGTTACGTTAGACATAATCACTAAAGCGAGCACACCGACGCTTGTTTCTAGTATGCCACGAAGTGGTGCAAACGTAACATCTGCAGACTCGTCATTTGTTGATGAATAGAGCGCGTCATCCGTAAATGAATAAGCGCGCTGTTAGTTCGTAGCCGTCGATGAATGAACTTTTTTTTTGTAGTGGCCCACTGTGAACAACGCCCTATTTATCAACGAACACCCAAACTGCAGGTGTATATTTGCGCGTCTTCACGACGTAATAGACAGTGGTTTTGGTCCTCGTCCTAATAATTACATATTTAAATTACCTATGTTTACATACATATATGCGCCCGGCAGCCTGATTGCGAACCTGGCGCGTGGCGCTCTTGGCCCGCTCTAGTTATAACGGCCATTTACTTATACTAAGAATCGCTTACTTCAAATTTCCTGCGAGATTCTCTCAAATTAACAAACGTCTTAAACAAAGCAAATACTATACTATCTCATTACAAGCGTATACTTCTCATAAGCGGAGAGAGAACCGCTAAGAAAATATATATATATTTTTTTGATTTAAAACAGTTATTGTATTGCGGATAATTGAAAAGTAATCGTCTTGAACTAAGGCGGTTAGCTTACGTTTCTCTGCGTGTGGATAATTGAAAATATTTCAGTTCAATAGAACATAGTACGTTACCAAGTTTTCAGAAATGTCCTCATTCGATGCTGTTCCCCGTGAGACGCCTGCATATTTTAGTTTTGAATTTTTGATAGAATTCCAGGAAAACATGTTAACTAACATGTTAATAGTCTAAAATCAACCATTCTTTCGTTATAGCGATTTTTGAAACTGAAGTACTGATAATATTTATTTTAGCAAAGTGCCATGACAACAATTACTGAATATGATGACATTTAATGATACAAATAACATACGATTAACTCTTAACACCTCTACGTCACTGCTGCTCCAACCATATAGAAGAACAACATCATTTGCTTTATTGCGAAAACTAGCAAAGTGTGCTATAGGGGTTGCTTCTTTTCCAGCAGCTTTTATTATATTTCCCTACACCAAGGAACTGTATTATTGAATTCAATGCCTGCGCTTTTTTGCTCATTAATTTTCAGTTTGTTAACTCGAAACCATTTTCGCGGTCAGCAGTTTTATTTATTCCAGAATCTACTATACGGCTGATGGAGCATCTATTCCGATGGCGATATAAATAAAGAAGTCAAAGTCGCAGACATGCCAGAGGACCGTATTAGTAGGGTGGGCAGCATTCAATCAGCGTTTGTCCCTAAGGGTTTGCGAGATTAGGTGACCTTGGTGGCTTCCCTGTAATTATACTGCCACCCATGACGACTACAGTCGTTCTAAATGAATAACTTGCGCTATCGAACGAAACGCACGAAATGGTACCAATATAAACGTGTATATACTAGTAGGTACCACCTGTCTATACGGTCGTAATCGATCATTTAAATCCTTTGATTTATTAGTTTTCTTATACCACGGAACAGACGAGAAAAAAAAGAGAAAAAGTAACTTTATCGGGCTGCATAAGAAGGGGTCGTTATCGTATTTTTAAAAGCGTGTAGGGAAAGATCTTGTGATCCTAAAGATTCGGAATTAGTAGTGTTAAACGTACGTGGTTAACTTGGAGCATTTCCACTGATATATGACCCCACTGATATAATATAATTAGAAGGAGCTTTGCATCAACCCTTATCTATTTGAATAGTGGCGAAGGGACCGCAAAAACCATATTAGTTACCCTTTGTGGGGTCGAGTTACAATACTGATTTCGACCAGGCTGTACGCAAAAAACTCTATTAACAATAAGGCAAAATTTGTTCTTTGCGTCGATAATTTTTCACTCTTTCCACTACTGCTAATTAGATCGTCTATACCCTCGTAATCGTAAATTTGATACCTAGGAGAAAGATTAGAACGTATACTTCCAAGCATTGCTAGCTGTGGAATTTAAATAACGTCCGTTTATTTTTATTCTATTCGATTCGACTTCTGTTTTGTTTTATTTTGTTTTGTAATTTGCTCCTTTTTGCCAAGGAGAACAAGTAGAACGAGCTGCGAATTTGGTTTGTAACGTAATATTGGCTTTGTGTTATCTACACTAGACCACCCCAGATTCAAAAGTGAGAACAATGCAATAAGGGTAGAGACCCTTGCAAATCACCACTTGGATAGCATCGTTACATATCGAATCCACAGCCCTCTCCACCGCTCTGATGAAATATATTTATTTTACATATTATAAATTTTTAGGGTGATGGTTTTTACTAGAATCGGAGTTGGTTTCCTTCGACGGTAAAAATTTCACCATTTTACGGTTCATATATTTTATTGCGTTTCATATAGAAAGGAGAAAAGACCATATTACGCACCTACACATGCATATGCGCGACACATGCATGCATGTACATTTACGATGAACTCCTAAAGTATCCTCCCTTCCTTCTAACCTTAAAATAACAAGTCGGTTTCTATTTTTTCGAATTAAAGAAACCTGGAACACCTAAGAAGAAAATGCTAGTAACAAGATGGTCAACGTATGTAATTGAATACACGTATGAAGAAACCAACAACTGTGTAATCAAGGATAACACGAAATCAGGAATATGTAGGACCAATGAAAGAATACGACAAGGAGAAGGCCTCGGAGAAAGTAGTAAAAACACTAAACCAGCGTCCAATGTATGTACATAGAATACGGAAATCGACAACCAATCGAAATTTCAGATTGTGCCTTTGCAGATGATATGGTGATCGCTGCAAACACTGAAGAGAACTTATTAGAACGACCTTATAATATGGAATAATGAAAGAGAAAGGCATGAAACGAAATAAATCTAAAACAAAAGTAATGATTGCACATACATATAGGAGGGATAGAACTAGAATAAGTAGACACATTTCAGGATCCGGATACTATAATTGAGGAAGATGGAAATAATGATGTGGAAATAAATAATGTAGCAAATGTCGCAATTGTCATTGGCGGCACGTACAGTGTTTCCAATATGGCCACTCGGTCAATGTGAAATTCCCTTTGGCGGATATTAGTTCTTTTTCAATAGCTCCTACTTCTCACCGAGCCTCCGATCTTCGGAGCGGGGGTACTAGGAACTTATTTTAGTTCCAGCAGACGACAAACGTGGGGTAACGGGGAAGAAGCTTCCGTTCTGGTCATTTTCTTTAGTTCGTAAATCGTTCGTAAATTAATGGAATATCCTCCTACAACAAGCACCTGCGTAAATTCAGACGTATTTCTAGCATAATTTCCTTTAAATGAAATATCTTTCGTAGTCGTCAGTAATATTTGTCATTTAAAGGTTGTTAGTCGTATTCCGGGTCATAGAATGGCAAAAATTCAGTCATCTAGTCGCGCGGTATTCCATTATGCTACTTTTATAGATATGTTTACTCATCGAAAATTCATCGTCGAATCGTATTTGGAAAGGAATTATCAAAATTTGCTGTGGTTAAAATAATCGCCGTCGCGATTAGAAGAAAGGTGTAGTAGAACGTCAATTAAATTTGCTGATTTTGAGTCAAGATTTCATCGAGGTAACACGTGTCTAGATGTGTTACAAGTTTCAAAGTGTATTTCAAAACGTACTATAAATTCAAGGTAGAAGCGGAGGTTGTTGATTAAGAGTAGGCAGGTTTTCATAAAGTTTATATGTCTTGTGTTATAACGGCAATTTACTTATACTAAAAATCGCTTTCTTCAAATTTTCTGCAAGATTTTCCTGAATCAAGTCAGAAATGTCTTAACAGAAGAAATACAATTATTTCATTGCAAGTATGTATATACTTCCCTTAAGCGGAGAAAAGACAGTAATTGTCTTGAATTGAGGCGGACAGTCTTGATACAAGGAAACGTTCCTCTACCGTTTGTAGAAAATTGGGTTGGATAGGAAATAAAACGTACTTACAGTATATCTATATACAAAAAAAAAAACATTTCTTTTAGCGGAAAAGGACAAACGGGAAGAAATATGTTGACGAAAGTGTGCCCTAATTGTACTTTTATTGTCGGACTTATCGGAAAGTCCTGTGATGGCGTTTTAATCCTCACCACGTTGCGTTCAATAAGTTTTTTACTCGGTTTTTACCCCGTTTCACTGGCTAATTTAAATTTATAAAAAGGCTTCCGCTTTTTTTCGGTCGGTTGCTTCATCCTTAGCTTCTATAATAAATTATATGCGACGTCATAATTAGCAAATAAAGCTTAGCCATGAATAGCACATTCTAATATTGCAGTTTTGGAATATAAATGACCGTTGCCCACGGAATCCTAACTATTCGCCTAATTAAATTTAGGATACAAATGTCTCTATAAGCAAGGGCTTCTGGGATGGTTTGTCGTCACTTGAATGCCGCGAATAAGGCGCTCAAAGAGGGATAAATTTCCAACGTTGTATACGGCGTTAGAAGCTTTTATTGTTTCTCTATACATATATGTATGTACGCGAGGTAACGTGCACTGCACACATACGTAGTTACATATATACGAGTTAATTTATCCGTCATAAAATCTAGTTATGGCCCTTGCTTGTCATCTCAAACAATTTTATCATCTCGCATGTGCTCTATATAATGTATAACAGTACAGAGTTAATTGCGTTAGTGGCAATGCGAGTGCCAGCACCACTACCAGTGTCGGAGAAATAAAAGTACGCAGGGTAGCAGGTGTCCCATTTTCTATAATTAACCACTGACGTCATATTTTAATTATCATGGAATACGTATTGTCGAAATACAATGGTCATTGCCTCTGGGGGAGATCGTTTTGAAAGTACATGCAACCAGCAATCAAACGTCGAAGGCGAGCTTGCGGGGTGTGTGCTGCGGGATGCGGTAAAGGTTAGAGGGAGGAAGTTAGAGCATCAAATATCTGATTTGGGCTTTGCGCTCTTCGAAAGCTTGAACGTGCTATCGATGGATGAGCTTGTAATACGATAATCGAAAACCTAGTTTGGCGTAAGATATTTTAATCGGTCGCCATTGTCCTAATACTCAACTTAATTACCAAATTATAATTGATGATTGTCTCTCGGCTTACGCAAACGTACGTCGTCCGTCAAGTTGACCAGCATGGCACGAGTACCATCTGGGTCCAACAATATCAAAATTAACCGTTATGCGTTGTGCGTTGTGCGTTGTGCGTTACACAGTGTACGAGGATAGTCTAAAAAATGTCCAGCCTAACATAAAAACAAGTTTTTCTTTCGTCAAATTCAGTTTTATTTCTCAACATGGTCTCCTTGTAATTCTATACACTTTTCCCAGCGATGCTCCCATCTCGTTAATCCGTCCAAGTAGTAGTAGCAAGGATCTTGTTCTGCGAAATGCTGGTTTCCGAATGTGATGACAATCTCTGTCCGCCGAACGAAACTTTGAGTCTAGGAGAAAGTCAAAATTCGCTGTGGACCGGATCTGGTGGGTGGTCCATCAATTCGCGCCTCAATTTTGCCGTGAATTCAAGATAATCGATGAGTACAACTCCATGACTTTCCCAAAAAAACAGTTTCCGGCCTTCTTCCGAGCCGATTCGCCCTTCGCAGTCCACTGTTTCGATTGTGCCTCGGCTTCAGGAATGTACTGGTGCATCAAAGCTCCATCTACAGTGACATATTAATCGACAGCAAAATTCCGACCTATTTCGCTTAGACTGCTTCAACCGGTCTTTGGAAATGCGCTTTTGGTTCTGAGTGAGCAAGCGTGGTACCCAACGCGCGGTTAGCTTCTTCACACCCAAATTTTCTCTCCAACCTTAATTAATTCGACGGTCGTCTAGCAACATTTGGCGAACCTTTCCGATGTTATAGGTAGTGGTCGCAGTTTTTGACCGTCTTAATACTTAAAAAATGCATCACATGCAAATCCTTTCTTTGTTGATCCTGTTCTTGAACAAGATGTTGAGTCCGTTATTAGAAATATGAATGAATACTACTTTTTGCGCTGGATATTATAACATTTCATCGTCTATTATAAAACATTTCCTCTTGTCAAACCTGAAATAGTCCATTGCCATTAGACTCTTTTTAAAAAAAGTGATCATAATGAATTTTGCAATTATCGTCCTATTAACTTATTACCCATTTTTGCTAAAATATATGAATAAAGGACTACTTAAATAATGAAATACCTTTAATTATCTTTCCATTAATCGACATGGTTTCTGTCCTAACAAATCCCCAGATACAGCAACTTTCAATATCTTAAAAAATGTTTACAGCTAACTGGATAACAATGAATATTGCGCGTGTATGTTTATTGATTTATTCAAAGCTCTTGATTTAGTTAATCATAGCGTCCCTCTCTACGGGCTAGAGAGTTATGGCGTTAAAGACATTTCGTTGGATTGGTTTATTTTTAAAAGAGACATTTCCTCCTCCTGGATGGAAGGGACAGGAGGAGGAAATGTCTCTTTTACATATTCTTATATCTAATGATAATTACAATTTGAGGTACATAATTTTGTTCACAACTTATAGTAATAGTTTCATTCTTAAAATAATTGTTTCACTGTACTGTGCTTTCTTGAGATACTGTATTGTGTTTGTATTTTGACGTTTTTCTTTGTTGTTTGGATACCTCTTAGCTGGCCTGAAGATGTGTCGGTAGAGACACGAAACCGGTCGCCTGTTTTCATATAATAGAAGTTTTTTATTCTTTCCTTTCTAATACGAACTCACACTTTTAGTCCAATGGACTTATATGCATGTATATATTTATAAACTAGAAAGATTTCAGTAGAAAGAATATTTTTCTTAAAAAGAAGTCACTAGTCAAGCCGCTTAACTTGGAATAATACTATTAATAATTTTTTGTCATCGTTCATTATTTGAATTAAACATTTTTCGCCAGAACTTACGTAATGGTTCTGTCGCAATTTTGCGATAAATTCAAAACGAATCGAGGCAAAGATAATGCTCTGCTGCGGTTTGGAGGATAGGTTATGTTGTAACTTGGGAAGATGTTATCTCCGCGGTAAGACATATTGCCACCAGATAGGAGCACAATAGCATGTTATCTTCCGAATGTATATATGGGCATATAATTTTCGAGCGAGCAGCGTTGTAGGTACTAAACCTGCGCTAAAAAAGAACAAAGAACGCAACCACGAGTAAATTTCAAGAGGAAGCATATACGCGAATTATAGACCAAA
This sequence comes from Dynastes maya, assembly GCA_029619315.2. Lineage (NCBI taxonomy): Eukaryota > Metazoa > Arthropoda > Insecta > Coleoptera > Scarabaeidae > Dynastes > Dynastes maya. The sequence continues at coordinate 846,130 of JAROYE020000012.1, read as the reverse complement.
GGTAGTCGGCTCATTAAAAGAAAAATAACAAATTCAGGCCTAACACTGAACGTTATCGTTACAGTTTGCAAACTCAAAGGGTTGCCGTTGATGGTTTTAAGAAGAAGCTACTTTTGCAAGTACGTATACACATGTATAACAAAAGAAGATCTGCTGTTAAGATTCAGTCGTGTAGATGTGAAACGGTGAAGTAGGCCATCTACTTAAACTTTATATTAGTCTCTTTGTTTTCTCTTATCTCGTTGCGCAAAGACGAGTATGGTATACACATACATTATATGTGACGCCCTCTATCTAAGTTTAAATCTAATCTATAATAATCTAGTACGAAATGGCATGATCCTTTTGTAAATGTTGTATAGTAAAGGTGAAATTCGACGTTTCAATCGTATATTGATAAATATCTGAGTGGACCTTCATTGTCAATAATGTCTGTATCACAATAAGCTAGCAGTCCCTTTTGTTTTCCTAACACAAAGCATAGAGGGACGCATCGTTCCTACGGTACTGAATTCTTATTCTGATGGCCGAGCGCAAATTTTCGAGGGTATAGGAGTAAACTTAATCAAATTTCAAGCTCTATTGGCGTATTAACAGAGATTTCAAGATAATTCGTCCAGCTAATCTCTATCTTTTCGGCAACGTACGTTACATATTCCTGTACATGGGTGGACGGTGGAGAAAAGAAGCATCCAAAGTATTAGCGTGTAGATAATAACGAATTAAAAAGCAATAAAGAAGAAAAGTCGAAGGGCATTTTTAGGGGAAACAAAATGATGTAACTATAACCAAATTCCCCAGGCTCCATACACGTATCTATCCTTATATCCCTAGACGCTAAGGGCGATCTGTCATATCTGTCTACGCGATGTCATAAATTCGCACGTATCTATACCTCAACTGTCCGTCGAGTCTACTTTTGAAAATATTGTGTGTATATAAAATCCATAAATGCATAAACTTTAATACAAAAGGTAATCAGTAGGTATTAATAATGAGTTATGATACTTTCTTTATTTGTAATGAAGATCTACTAGCTTAATTTCCTTTATCTATTTCTATTACGTACTTACCCACCATATAACGACTGACCCGGATTTTGTTGCACAGCCAATACGATAGTTATTTGAATAGATAGGTTTTCTTTTCGAAAGAAAATCCTGAATACGAAATTGCCCAGTGAACAAATAAGCAATAATTTCTCAAATAGCAAGCCATATTTTACATTAGATATTCTAACTCTCTTTGTTTTTCGCTCGACAACTGTGTCATTTACTTATCTACGTTGCGGCGTTTTGAAATTATTCAATTATTTCACTCCTCCCATGTTCTTTTTAACAAACGCACACAACAAACACACTCAATTTGGCCAATGCCTATGCAAAACTTTTAAACGTAAGTAGCAACCTCGCGGCAATATTATTTTGATCAATCAAAGCACATTTAAAATATAAGCTTAATAGCACCGCGAAATATAAATTAAAAAAGCCAAAATTATAGGCATTGTTCGAATTTGAATTATACATCGTTGAAACTACAATACCTCATATGATAAAAATAATAAATGTTGTTCCTCCTGCCCTTACACAAACCTCATACCTCCTGATCAATTCTCTTGTACAAGAAGCTCGCACCATTTCAGGCGTCATACTTCGACAAGCCCGGATGATTCTATGTTTTAAATCGTCAAGTTCCCTTGACGGAGCAACGTATACAACATCTTTCACATAACCCCAAAAGAAAAGATCGAGAGGTGCCAGGTCTGGAGATCGAGCTGGCCATCTTAAAGGACCTCTATTGCCAATCCAAGGATCTTGAAACGCGCGATCTGAAAAATTTGTTATTACTGCACCGTTATGCGGTGGAGCACCGTCATGCTGCCACCACATTGTTACCCTTTCTTCAAGTGAGATTTCCTCTAAAAGTACTGACAAGTCTTGAGTAAGAGTAGCACTCTGAAAACATGGTCCAATTATACGGGCGTTGAACAGTCCACCCCAAACATTTGTATCCCATATCCCATATCCCATAACAACGCCATTATTGTGGAAACGAGATTCATCACTCCATAAAATTCTATCCAAGAAATCAGGTATCTCATTTATTAAAAGATGCATTGAAGCAATAAATTCCAGTCACTTTGAATGGATGATATTTATTTTGTTTTAAAATCCTGTGTATTGAAGATTTACTTACACCAAATTCGTTCGCTACACTTTTTAACGGAAACATTAGGATTAATACCAACATATGCCAATACATTTACAACATTCTCTTCATTTCTCGCATAATTCGCATAATGACGCACGTGTTTCAATTGCGAAGGAAATGGACCAGTACTCATTTTTGCTTCAATGACAGTTTTTTCCACACTTCCCATAAGCAGTAAGCATATCAACATATTCACTAGTATTGAAAGTGAACAACATTTTTTTTACCAAGGAAAAGCTACTTGAATGACAGCCGATTAAGTATAATACTTAAGTAACAGATACAGTTGTTTTGGCAATGGTAGGCATAGCTACTTATTTTCCTGCTATGTTCCCATGCAAAAATCTAAAAGATATTCAGCCGAGGTATGTTTGTTGTTTCCCAAGAACATAAATATGTGGTTTGATAATACTCAATGTTTGAAGGAAACGTAAATAAGTAGCACATGGTTGTAAAGCGAGAAGCAAGGGGAGTTAGAATATCTAGTAAAAAATATGGTATGCTATTTAAAAAAAACTATTTTTCTCTTCATTGGGCTATTTTTCAAACCAGCCTGTATTAATATTACAAGCTGCACTTCGAAGCACATTTCCTATCCTAGAATTTCATCCCAAAAAAGAATCTTCTATTTATTCAAATTCGCTGTGCAACAAAATCTGGGACACCCGGTATTGTGAAAGATCATATTATGTGTTTCTTGAGTTAATTTAATTCATTTTTCTATAGTGTGTACGAATATATAGTATTATATAAAATTGGTTGTTTCATAACAACGGTACCGGAGGCGGGGGTTTGCGATTATTTCAAGACTTGACGATGAAGCTGGATGAGGTATTAGTACGCTGTTTTGACTTTTCAAGGACCAAGCTTAAGCAGGGGTTCTAAACCGTCGCCGTATAACATTAGAAGTGCTCGGCGGTTGAATGAATGCGCGTTGAGAACCGCTGGCTATCGTATAGCACATTTAACGGAGCGTGTGAGTAATTGTTACGGCATGACGCGTTCATATAGAGACGAGATGTGTGCAGCTATACTTACGCAGTCTACGAATGCACACATTCAAACCATATCTACCATAAATGTTAATACGCTAATCTGGCATTTAAAACCATCAACTTCAATAAAGAGGGTGTCGTTATTAGGACCGATATTCCATTAGATTGTTAGGCGAAGTGTGGCGAATATTTGGACGATGTATACGATGTACTACACTCTTAAAAATGTCGATAATGTTACTTGCAAAAAGTATTTCTCTTATCTAATGATGTTAAAAGAAGTTAAGGCTAAATATGATGGGATTGCAAAATTCTTTGCCAAAAAGCCGGAGAACAGATTTCTCAGGATTTATTTCTAAGCAGCGTTTGGCACTTAAAACGATTAGATTTTCAATATCTTAATAATTAATAAGTTGCTGGACAACTGATTGTGAGTGTATTTCCGCGGGATGGAAGGAAACGTACTATTATTATTATTATTATTATTATTATTATTGTAAACTTTATTGTCTTTAGGTGAGCACGGAAGACATTGCCATTTTTACATAATGTTTTTTAACTTACACACATACATTCGCAAAACCAATTCGTGAATTTTTGCCGCGGCGACTACTGAAGTGTGAGTTGATGGGTTGGTGCAAGTAATGATGCGTAGTGTGCCCTCATTATTTATTTTCAATATAGTCAATTAACACAACTTCATGACTATCGTAAAAGACAGTCGCCATTACTTTCCCAGACGATGGAACAGATTTCGCTTTTTTCGGAGCAGATTTGCCGTTCGCAGTCCACTGGTTCGACTGTGCCTTGGCTTCAGGAGTACACTGATGAATCCAAGCTTCATCTACGGTTATTAATTGACGCCAAAACGTCGATTTATTTCATTTCAACTGCTCCAACATTGCATCGGAAGTATTAATTCGAATGCGTTTTTGGTTCAACGCGCGGTTGGCTTTTTCATGCACAAATCTTTGACCAATCTATGACAAACACGTTCTTTCGAGAAGCCAACAGCCTCCGCCACCTTTCTAATCTCAATTCGACGGTCGTCTAGCAGCATTCGATGAACTTTTCCGTTATGTTATCGGTAGTGGTTGCAGTTTTTGGCCATCCAGAACGTTCATCGTCAACCAAGCTGGTACGACCACTTTTAAATTCAGCTACCCAAAAGCGTCACTGTAGCAAATGATGGTGCAGAGCCCCCGTAAACGGTGTCAAATGAGCGCTCGATATTCGATTTTTGCAAAAGCACTAACATCGATTGACACAAACGTCTGTTAAACCAGAACTGAGCGTCTGACAGAGCTGAAATTTTCAAGCGTGTCTTTCGCCGCATGTCCAATTATATTACCAAAATATTTTTGACGAGTAATGCCGTCTTCATGTTGAGGCTTGAAACTTTTCAGACTACCCTCGTACAGACGCTAACTTGATGTAATATTCGTGAAGACTTTTCTAGTGTAAATTGGGAATAAACGAATCCTTGCGTTGCCCCTGAGCGACGCGATGAAGGAGAGGAGGTACTCCCATTCAAGACCAAGTGCCGAGCAAGGAATGACTTGAAGAAATAATCCGCTTGATCATTTCTCCCAGTGTAGTTTAGCACAAGTGCCTTTAAATACTGGAGCAATACAAGATATTTACGGAAGTCAGACTGGCTGAATTTCAACAATTTCTCAAATATCTTATATAATGCGGGCAGAATACTAACTGGATGCCAGTTGGCATTACTAACAATTTCTTCCATAGATCGATGTAATGAGACACTCACTGGTTAACAATATGAGTTATGTACGATAGACGAAATGTCTAATAATGATAATGTCCGATATTCTTGAGGGAATGTACCAGTAAAGAATGAACGAAAGAAAATTGGTAATACGGGAGTCAGTAGACACCATGCCCAAATGAATATCTGCTGTTATTAAATCGAAAAGAGGTCATACTAAATATTAAGTAATCCATAGACATGTAATTATTTTCATTTATTTTAGCAATTAAGATAGTAGTACTGAGAAATCGTTTTATATACAGAATCTCCATAATTTCCTAGTCTTTAATGTCTAACGACTATATAAGTATACATACGTCATCTAGAGTTCCAATTCATTACTTTAAAGTGCCCTTTTCTAATTCCATTGTCTTTGTCGATCTATAGCCATCATATCGAACAGAGTGCCGCATTGTGCAAGGAACTTATTGTTCTTCCTGTAATCTCTGCTTTTATGTTAGATTTAGTAGGGATAAATTGCACCTTAATAGATATTGCGCAAAAAAACGCTTGTAATACTTATAGTAAAATCGTCCGGTAGTAAATATTTGAAAATGTTTCGGTTGTCGGAATTTGCAGCGGAACCTACCTACTTCGCTACCTAAGTCGGCCGAAAAACGTTTTCAAAGACGCATAAAAACGCAAGCTTTCAAAAAATATCAAATTTCAAATTTATGACAGCAATCTCCCGCCACACCGTACATATCTTAAGTATGATTCAGATATGATTATTTCAACTCAAGAAAGACTTCCAATTTAAATGTATGTATATGTATGTATGTACATATCTATGTACGTCTGTATGTACATACGTACATAGGTAGACTATATGATCTGGTATACGAAGAGAATTTGTAGCCAAGTTTTGCTTTATTAAATAAACAGATTAAGTCGAAAGCAAACAGTCAAGTCAAGACGATACGTCTATACATATATTTGCTGTCTTAAATTAACAGCAGATCTTAGACGTAGTATTAGGTATATACATACATACCTTCCTTAAAGGATCGTAATATCCGTGTAAATGTCCACCGAGACCGAGACCGAGACCGAGACCGAGACCGAGATGCCACCCTATATCGTATAGCACATTAATTACCCCCGGTAATCATTCCGGCAGTCCAATTAGTAGCGCCTTACTGTCTCCTATTCGGTGCCAACTTTATATAAAAAAGTTCATAATGCTTGGCGAAACATGATATCAATTATTAAGGGTGTTGTAGGTTCTACGTTATACAGCTAGGTATAATTATTAATCAACGTACCTACTTGTAGACAAAGGCATTAATTGTTTTACGCGCATTATAGTAAATGCACATGCTATACACGCTAAAATTTTGTTTGGAAAATTCCTGTGTCATAAAACTCTCATAGTATTAAAAAAAATGTGCATACATCATAAAACCAGTAACTTACTTAATTAACTTACCCTTTTATTGAAGGTTCTTCAGAATTGCGTAAAGAGTAGTTCCAGTTTCTAAAAAGGGCGATTCAGAATCCATTTAAAATTATCAAGTGACAATTCCATCCAGCATCTCAAAAGTGTTTAATTAAGTGTAGCTTTTTGGATCCTTTTACAATGCAAAAATCAACATGGTTTCCGCTCTAATAGATTGACAATTAAACGCCTGACCATCTATGGATAATATTTTGCGTAGTAGTACTCCAAGTACGACAAGCTGACAAAACCGGTACCAAAACTGGGTTTAACATCCGATCTTATTGTCAGTTTGTTTGTTTCAGTGAAGCGAGCGAGTTCCCTGTGGGCGACTCAAATATAAAAGGGCGGCAACTTAGGTGTCCCTCGGGGTTTTGCCTTAAGTCCTGTACTGTATCTACTATACTCCAACGGACTTAAGTGCTATTATTTTAGATACCTTTCGAGTTAGGCAATACATTACTTTTGCGTTATGTAATACATTATTAATTTTTGGTATCAAACAACAGCGAATTGGATGACTAACTGGTGTAATACTCGAATGCAATGGTCCTCATCACTGCGTAACGTAGGCAATTGTCAATTTCTGGGTTGAACTTTAGATAAATATTGAAATTGGAAACACTACGGTGTGATATCTTAAAACCAATCAACTTCTAGTTGCTGGGGTATCAGCATTTCATGATTGTCAGAATTTGGTAAAACGTCAACGAGTACGGCGGTCGTTAGAAACTAACACGTAGTTAAGACTGTTGGGATGACGACCAAGGTTTCAGAAACATGTATCTCTTTTAAATTTTACCAATATTTCGCTTTCATTTCAAAGCTTCGTCAGGGTCATAAAATGAGTTAAAATAAATAGCCAAACTTGTGAACTTAAATTCATGATGTTATGGCCACCTAAGTTAAATTCTATTTTTTTCAAATATCGTCTTCAAAAAACAAGACCTGTTTGAAACTATAAGTAAACGACGTTATGTAAATAATGTTTCGTTTAAAAAGTCGATAATATTACAAATTGGCCAAATGCTATTTTAACTCAAGTCTATCTATCAAAAATTGCTCAAAATAAGGAACTCGCAATTTTTCAACAATAGTCTTTTTAAAAGTTGGCTTTGACAACAAATGAATGTTTGACAGAAGGTACTCATATTTGAAAAACATGTTGAGATTATTTTGTTGTGTGTGGGGAAAATACTCCACGCAGAAAAGTTACAGAAATGGTACGTCGCATCAAGTTAACAAATGCTTAAACAAAGAAATACAATTATTTCATTACAAGTACATACTCTTCTTAAGCGGAGAAGGAAACGCTAAGAAGATATTTCTTTTGTTTAAAACAGTTGTTGCTTTGCGAACAATTGAACTGTAATTGTCTTGAATTAAGGCGGACAGCTTTGATACGAGTAACATTTCTCTGTGCGTATGTATCCGAAACATTTTCTTTATACTTGGCCACGAAGGATGAGATGAGAATTGCTATCGTCACTTTGGGCACCTCGAAAGCGGTGGGGATAGATGAAATAGAATCTAATTTGTTGAAAGTGTGACAGATCAGATTTTGCCAAGTATAGACCGATCGCGTTAACCTCCACAATTTATAGAAGGTTATAGAAAAATAGCCCAAAATAGAATGGTGAAATTTCTCCAATATAATATATTAAACAAAAATCAAAATGGGTAATGTAAAAAGCAGATCACCAACACGTGCAATCTTTCAACTAATGGAAGAAATTATGTATTGCTGGCTATAATTGGATTAGATCCTAGGTAAAGATGGTAAGTCAGTATAGTATGTTGTATTATCATGATCATCATTGTCTATTGATAGGAAATCAAATGAAATCTACAACCCAGTATCACCAGTATGTATGTATGTACATACATTCATACATACATACATACAATAAGAATATCTAATAAGCGCATTAAACACGCAGCAAGTTTCGTTAAATAAAGGATTGTGAGAGAGCGTTGCGAAGCATACTATATGTATGCTTCGCGCGAGTTTCGCAACGATACCATCATCACCATCACCACCAGCGGCACAGAACGGCCGTGTCGATTTAAAAGCGTTACGTATTCAATTTTAAGCTTGCACAATAGACAATCCGAAAGCGCGGTTCCACTCAGGGATGACACCCACCTCCGCTTCGTTTCACCCGTTTCCACTCTGTTCCAACCCTCTTTTGCGATACATTATTATCTCGAAAGTAACGTCGCTCTATAACTCTACGGTTCTATATGCAATTATTCTCGTTAAACGCTAGAAAAAAAGCAAATTTCCCTAGCTACGTTATCTTCCGACTTAAGTTGGGCCGATATGAAACGAAGCTCTTAAAAGGCACGAGTCTGTTGTTGTCACTGATTACTAATTGCCACTAATAGAGGCAGCATGTGCGCATTATGACAGTTTAGAACTCACTTCTGAACCGTAAGTAGTCTGAGTTCCTATCTAACAGATAGCTTGCTCCCTTTTAAAATTAAACCATCCGACACAATTTTATCAAATTTAATTAAGGACGACGTACAGATGTTTGGGCAAAGGCGTATCTATCTTTTACACGTTGTACCTAATATCTACATACTTAATAGCAAATATCGAAAATAATCTAGGAATGATTCTCAAACAAAAATTTCAAATATCTATCGATGCCGTTATCAACAACGAATGGTCATGGAAAAAAAAACGAAATCCTCTAGGGTGGGTTCAGTTTTATCTTCGATGCTTTATGTTCCAGTTGACAGAAGATAAAATATTATGGCTGACGGATAGTGGTGCTTTCAGAGGGACGGCTGCTTTTACTCTCGAACTATCTCCTCAATAAACAGACGTCCGTTTTACTTTAAATTATTACTTATTTTGCTGGTAGAACGTATTAATCGCGCATCCTCTGAAATGTCGGTTGGAAATTACATACAGTACGAAGTAAAAATAGTATATTTTTATCCTCTGTTATTTAGTCATTTAAGGTACCCGAGGCAAATAACAACTACTTAATTTGAAAATACAATAAATCAGATATTTGGTAATATGTAAAATCGAGTTCTCAATTAAGTTTATTTATTTGTACAACTAAAATGTACGCGCAGAGAAACGTAGTTAAAGATAAACATTTTTCCTTGCATGCATGGCAATATCAAGCAGCTTCTGCTAACATTTTAGTCCTTTTATCTTTATCAGTTTGAAATTCTTGTCTTGTTTCTTTCATCTTCCGTTTTCTTCTTTGTTTCTCCTTGGTAATTGTTTCGTGTTGTCTCCTTTAGTTTCTTATTTTCTCTTGTTCTTTAAAGTAACCATGGTAACCCTCTGGCCTTTGTAATTTATTCATTTTCCCGTCGGTTTATTCTTTATTATAGCATAGTTAGCATTCGGCAATAGCTCTTGAAAAAGAGACTTATATTCTTTAGTTTTAAGATTGTTATTCGGTATTTGTTTCAGTATATGCCTTTGATTCTGTATTACTGGACGATTACTGGCAACTGCGAAAGAAGTGGAAGGTTTTATTGACTGAATTTGTAAATATACACTAAAAAAAAAAAAAAAATAGACAATATGCAGAAATAATAAAAGTGATTTTAATTTATCACGATTTTTATAAACTTTATTACAATAATGTTACCTTTTAATATCTAATACATGCTATTTACAGTATATCTTTATACCTCTAGCTGTTCCTAAACAATAAAAGTCATAATAAAGTAGTATATTTCTTATAGCTGGTAATATCTATTGCTTTGAACGTATATTCTTAAATGTATGGTGATAATAACATTCACGATGAAAGATTACATATAAAAGATGCATCTCCGATTGAGAATTGAACTTTAGGATTTAGAGATAACATCTTCTATATTAAAAGCAGATTTACCTAAAATGATCAGCAATTAACGCACATATCTTGGCAAATCATTTCTCAAAATTTATTATTTATATATGTATATATTAACATATTTATATTCATGAAGAAGAAGCTTTCAAAGCAAATCGTTTATTTTACAATTATTGCACATATGAAGCCAGATACGTTTGTAAGTATCTTGTTCTAACCCGCACAAGCGTTTTAGATATTAAAGTAAGATGTCTACGGTAACGTGTTATCCGGAATTCGAACGTATTTTCGGCTTAAAATTTAAAGGATCGACTTCTAACTTCCCTAAGTACTAAAAATCCAACATAAATGGGATTGGGGCGAATGGAATCGGGATTTTAAGGGTTCCAAATAGAGATTCGTGTACGATCAGATAGGTATGCAGATTCCTTTCCTGTTATCAGTATTAGGAACAAATGGCTTTACTAGCCGGAAAAAGTTCTTATAGAAGCAGTTAGAAACACAAACGAAAAGACAAATCGAGGCAAATATTTCTTGATTGTGCCATAATAATTATTTATTCGTAATTATGTATTGGGATTCACAGAATAATATAAAATTAATTGAATTAATAAAAAAGTTGCTTAACTTCGCTTGCAGTGCCATCTTCTTGGTAGCAGTCGAAGCTTCTTTCTGCGCCATCTGCGATTTTTTCGTGGCAATTTTAATATCGTATAGTAGAAATTAGAAATCTAAAATAATAGGGGTGAACATCGTTTATTCTGTTCTCGTTGTAAATTTTCACTTTCTATTTGTCTATTTGTTATTCTACGAAAGTTTTAATTTTTTTATTAACCATGTGGTATGAAATTTTACCAAGCTTTAGCATAATCCTTGTTGCAATGGCTGTACCTCATTATGCAGCTTATGTACTAAATAAGGTTGTAGTAGGCAACGTAAGTACCGTTTTAAGAGCTAACCATATCTCAAAAAGACAATATATCGATTATATAATAATAAGCTTTACACATTCGTATCCAGTTAATCAACTGTTTGTTTATTACAGCCCTACAGAAGATCTTTAGAAACTCAGAGTCTGCGACTTGGGTACGTTAGAGATATAAGGCTTAGAAGCGATCCTTACAAAGTAGCTGTAAGTAGACGCTTCATTTATCCATCAATTGGAGTAATTTTATTATTTGTTTCAGGGATTGGAAGCAATTCCAGATAAATAAATTGTGGTACGATGAAGTTTCTTTTTTTAATCTAGTAAACGAATAAAATTATAGCCAGTTAAAATGTTTCTAATATTTATTATTGTTATAAGCTTCTTATACAAACAAATATTCTCATCCATTTATGTTTTACTCCGATATAATTTTCAAATATATATTTCTTTACATATTACATACAATTTAAAAACAAATACAGTATTTAATAATGAAATAATTTACTTAGTTGGTAACAACACTTAAGTACACATATACAAAAATATAAAAAAATCAGCCTTGTAGTATTGTATTTAATGAAACAGAGGAAGAAATAATACAATACATTGAAATTAATATAAAATTTATCTACCACTGTACTTGAAATTGAACCGGGACGGTGTGATTTGTAATGATTACGTTCATTGTGAACAAGTCAATGGTCACTTAATATACTACAAGTTATTTACGCTTATAATTTGATTAATCCAACCAATAAATGATGACACTTTGACATATACACCAGGTACATTCTCTCTTCCACATCCGAATCCCCAAGAAACTAACCCAGCTAATTCGTAGAATCCATCGTCTTCACAAACTAACGGACCACCACCATCACCCTGAGAAAAGCATATTTTATCAAGATTTCAATATAACAACGGAAAGGTGAGATTAATTTACCTGACAAGCATCGTTGCCTTCTTCGCCACCAGCACAAAAGCTACTCGCCGGCAATATGAATATTTTTTCTGTAACAGCATTCACTTTCCTAATGCATTCCGCATCGCTAACTATTGGAATTTCCGCTTCTCTAACTTTTAATGGTATAGGTCCAGCTACAGATAAAACAAGTATTATTTAGACGTTGTTTTTCCATATAGGACTACTTTACCTTCACCCATATATCCATATCCTGTGACTGTACATCGTTTACCAGCCGCATGATTTACTCCTCTTGCTGGAAGGCAAACTAAACAGACGCCTTCTTTAAGTTCCGCTTGCCCATGTAATTTCAGTAATGCGATGTCGTTATCTAATGTTTGGCTGTTGTGATTGTGGTGAATATAAGTTGTGGCAACACGTAAAGTTTGTGCTCCGGGACTTCCATACTTTCTGGTTAAATCATGATCGCCCACCCTTACATAAATAGCATCGCCAGATCTTACGATGCTAAAATATTATATCGAAGTTAATATATAGCTTTACAATTTACACGTTTAGAAAATGATTTTAAATTTTTAAAAATTATATAAACTTAACGAAGGTATGCAACCCAACATACACCATTCTGATGTCTGTCCGTATGTTTGGTTGTATAACTTCGTGAAATAAGCATATGCAATAGGGGTCATTATGCGAATTGATTTACTTTTTTTTAACTCCTATTGATATTTCCTGGAAAAACAACGTACATTTTCGGAATCTACATAAAATACAGTTTATATTTACAATTTGATTAGAAAAAATCGACTACACGTATTCTTCGAAATGTTTAAGCAACCTTATCACAATTAGCGTTTCCAGATGCGTTTTACCTATTCCCGGACGTTTCGTTTTAAAAATCCGGATGCTACGATATTTTTATTTATTTATCTACTTTCTTCTTCAAAAACTAACTATAATTTATATTATTAGGTACCGTAAAACGAAATATTAAAAAGGCGTACCTTTAAAACCATTCTCCATTGTTTTGAAACAGATTTGCAAATTTAAACTGATTATTTGAACGAAAGAGTGTTGCAAGCACTTCTTCCGCAGACAAGGGAATCATTCCCTTGTCCTAAGGAAATTCGGACGCCTGGCGACCCTAATTGCAATGCAAGAACGTAATCGGTAATGTAGCAATTAGGTATGTTTACCTTTACCAATAATAAATACTTACTTTGTAACGCAATGTGCTGCTGTAAGAACCCACTGGGTTCCTATTAAAGCAGCTCCACATAAATATTGATTTAAAGAATTTATAAGGGCCACTTGCCAACACCATTCACCTGGTTCTCCATCTTCTCCACCTACAACCCTGGCTGACCTTGCTGTACCCTTAACTCCGCAAACATATTTTCCATAAACAGGCTGGCTGGTGGTCGAGTTGGTTTTGATTGTCTCTTGAGGCGCTAAATCATGTTTGTTTCCATTTTACAATTACCGGCAGTCTGAATGCTAAAGAAAGTATTACCTGAAGTCGTTGATTCATTAATAATTGACCAAGTCGTTATATTTTGCGGATACGCTGGTTGGGATGCCGGTGTCGGTTTCGATAAAAGGTCTTCATCACTATGTCCAAGCGCCATTCTAACGGCTGACTTTTGAGCGCAACATTTCGTTCCCGATTTACGACATTTGAAAATGTCAGTCATTTCCGCATATCCTAAAATTTGTCACAGAGTACAGCGATTATCCAAGATACCTTTAGGACTTAGGCTTACTGAAGCACGTGAAACTTAAGTAAGATACTATACATGATCCAGGACACTCCGGTCGAGGATCGTTTGTGGTAGCTAAAATTGGAGCCTGCGTTTTTATAATTGGTCGGTGTGTGGTCGTTGTCGTCCTGGTATTATCGCAACAGACGTATCCTCTCGCACAAGATGTATGCGGAATTATAAGCGATGGTCTTTTGCAAAAAGCTGCTAGAACATTTAATAGACAGGATCCTGGACACTTCGGGCCAGATTCTACGATTTTTGGAGGAAGTGTTGTTGGAGGCGTTGTCGTTTTTATCTCTTCAGTAGGCTAAAATATAAATTTAACTAACCATCTTCGTCTATGTCAGAAATTAAGATTAAATGTTGAATGGAAATTAAATATCTAGGAACTATTGATTTAAATTTCGAAGCACATACAGAATACGCTGTGAATGGGACATGCAACTCTTGTAACGTTTATTATTCTTGGTGCGGACCTCACTAAACAAATCCTAGTGTTATTTTAGTGTTAAATAGTGTTAAATTTTTTTACTGTATGTATACTTATATAATACCTACTGCATATGTAATGCAACAGATTCCTTCATCGGCACATTCGGCTTCGGAATCTAAATAATTGCAAAGTAACGGAGCAAAAAATTCACTGATACACTCCCCTTGACATTGTTTCTTGGGTAATTTTGCGGTTGATGTTTTGTATTGCGCTTCGGTTGTCGTTGATGTTGGTTTCGGTTTTGGCGTAGTTTTGACTTGGTGTCTATTATACGAGTAGTTAGTATTGGTCTTATTCGGTATGATAACACTGGACGGAATTTGATTCTTCGCCGTATCTAGGGACACGCAACAGCTTGATTCCGGATCGCATAAGCCTTCCGTCGTTATAATCGCTTGGCAATAGTCCGCCATGGATTTCGTAACGCACACTTCCGGACATCGCACACTAGGCGTATCTTTCTTATTATTGTTGACGCTCCCATTAGAATTTGAGGTAGTTGTTGGTAGTTTTGCCGTTGTTGTAGTCGCAATTGTCGTTGTTGGCGATGTAGTGGTTGTACTAGCTATATATTGGTGGGTTGTAGTTGTTATCCTTTCGGTGGTTTGAAGTTTCGTTTGCGTTTCATCTGTATCCTTTTCTGTAGTCACATTTAAAGGTTGATCTATACAACATTTCATCGATTGTGGACATTGTACGTTCTCTAATACATCGTAACATATTAATGTTGCTATTGCGTGTACACAAACTCCGGGACAATCTTGAATTTTTGCCGTATTCGTTATAGTATCCAGAATACCTAAAAGAAAAACGTATTTTGTTTTTTGATCTATGGTGCGAGCGCTAATAGTGTAGCTTTGAACAATCGGCGACAATTTGTCGAAAATAATTATAGTGTATATAATAGTTATCAGGTGGATCAATCTTGGAATCGTTCTTCTCAATTGTTTTCCTTATTTTGTAGACGGATTTCCAGTATCATATGCGGATGATGCTAATATAGTAGTCTCAGGATATTCGCAGGACAAGGTTTCGGGTAAATATGAAATCGCTTGAAATAATTTTTGCATTGGTTTTATAAAAACAAATTATTATAAATTTTGTAAAATTTAATAACAAACATGGAAATTACCACATTGAAATTACCGCAGGACATGTATCAGAACTGAGACAAGTTTCAACTAAACTTCACAGGGGGCCTATACATATTAAAAAAATAATTCAAAACGAGTGCGATATGGCACTCTCAAGAAAGCTGTACTACGCAGATTTCGACCCACACTTATTATACGAGTTACGGTCAATGTTAAGGTTAAAACCATGTATACCTTCGCCCGTCTGTATATCTACGGAGAATATCGATGCTAGGTTTTAAATCTTTTTTGACAAATCCACATTTTTTCGACAATTTTAAAGTAAACGTTATTAAGTTGAGCAATACCTTGTTCGTCGATCTGTCGGAAATCTAGTTTATCTATCGTTTTTTGTTTTTTTTTTTTCAATTTAATGTGTTTATCGTCGTTTGTACGTTTTGGACATTCAATTAGGATAGTTTGAAGTTGAAAAACGAATCGTCCAAGGTATTTGACGGAACATGAGGCAGCGCGAGCAGTAGGTAACATTACGCGGTGAGGCATATTCTCAAGTCTCGACGTTATATTGCCAATTTGTTTGCAGTAAACCGCACTAAAAGAAATCGTGGTAAATAGAGGTTTTAATGAAATTGTGAAAACGAACACCTACGGGACGTGCTAACCTGGGAGAAATGTATAATAGTTCCTACAGATTGGGAGATTATCCAAAATTAGTAATCAATAATCATTTAATCGCTTTTCACTTTTTCTATAATTTTAAGAATGATTGATGATTTTATTGAAATTAAATTCTAACAATATCATTTCTTTAATGATTAAATTTTAATTTAATATATCGATGGGTTAATTTTTTCCAGGAATGTATTTACATTGTTTCTTTTTAACTTTGACTTAACGACTTGTCGTTGTACTTAAGTACGTACGTATATATTACGCCACTGGTACTACAAAAGAATAAACAATTTCGGAAAAATTCCCCTTTATCCACCTAATAATAATAATAATAATAACAATAATAATAATAATAATAATAATAATAATAACAATAATAATAATAGCTTCAGTATATTTTAGTGGAGCGATACGTTTAATTGTGCCAGTGACCTAATTGCGACCAAACGTGACACAATGTCAATTCGTTTTTAACAGTAAACCACGCAATAACGGCCAATTTTTCTATTATTTCAGCAAAGATTATAAAAATATTCCTCATAAGAGTATTTAAAACAAGCGATTTACTTCCGCTCTAAATAAATCGTATGCGTATTTATACGAAAAATTATGGCATAACTGTAAATAGAAAATTGTGAAAACGGTATACTGATAATGATATTTATTTTTTTTTTAAATTAAAGCTGATAATTATCCGATATAGTTAGTTAACGAAGCAAATAATATAATGGTTCTTATTTATTATGTAAAAGAAAATCAATTCAAAATTACAGTTACGATCTCAAAATTTAAATGGCCGTTATTAAAGAAAAAATGTACGTACCCGAAAAGAAGCTTTCTGCTAAAGATTCTTCTTGTAATATTACTCCGGGGATGGCACAAATACATAAAAACAGGGTATAAACCTGC
Organism: Dynastes maya; assembly: GCA_029619315.2. Classification (NCBI taxonomy): domain Eukaryota; kingdom Metazoa; phylum Arthropoda; class Insecta; order Coleoptera; family Scarabaeidae; genus Dynastes; species Dynastes maya. Next base: position 829,098 of record JAROYE020000012.1, on the reverse strand, counting down.
CTTCTTTTCAGCATATCGTTAAATAAGACACTAAATGCACTGTAAACGAGAACTCATCGCCTACTGGGTTATAAAAGACCTACTGGTGTTCTAACAGCTATAATCATTCATATACTATTGAAGCAACGTACAATATAGAAATTATTTCTTGGTTGCTGCTAAAATTTACCGTTGGTAACTCAAGGTTCTAGATGTGGATGGAATTACTCGGCCAATGATGATGTCGGCAGAGGTTACAGTTATTTAATGCAGTATTATACTTCTGAAGCCTACATAAAGCAGTGGCCTTTTCGAAAAAGAACAAATACGATTGTTTATATAGATACACGTGAACGAGATGAACGAATTGTTGTAGATTCTACTTACATATTTTATGTACATACGTACGTATGTACCTACATTAGTACATAGATTTTTCCTTTACTTACCTAGTACATACATATTCACGAAAATACATTAAATCTACCTACGTCTGTACATAGCCGTTACGTCCTATAGATATATGTATGTGTACCTACATGTGGTAGTACGAGATAAGCGCAGTGCTGACGCTTTCCGCTTAAAAATACGGTTTCTATAACGAGAAAAAAATCTCAGTCTCATCATATTTCTTTCGATAATAGAATTTTTACTTGTTCCAATACACCCTCGCACGTTAACAAGGACATGCCCAACAGGTTACCAGGTCAATGACCAACGCTTAAGTATATTCCAAGGCCATACCGGCAACCGTGAATTCTCGCTAAGACCATGCAACCTACGCGAAGGCTTCCAAACTTGTCCTCTTCCTCCGAAATCTGCATTCGATGTTGCCATCTAGTTGCTTAGGTATGTATGTATGTACATACATACTTACAACGGGCACGACGGTAACGTGAACCATCTTTGTTCCCGCGACGTATTTGCTTTCTTTCCTAACATCTTCCCCGCGAAACAAATAAGTGCGTGGGACGATATTTAATTGAAAAAAGGTAAGTGCTCCTTTTTGGACGAAATTAGAGAAAAGAAAAAAAAACTTATAGCGTCATCCTGTGGTCATTCAATGAAAGCCAAGTGTTGCCGTAACGGTTCGCCTGAGGAAAACTTGCTTACCTTCAAGTGGTCAGGCATCTTCTTTGTATAGAGAAGGTTCCTTAATCAAAGATGTCTCTCATATTTCTTATTTCTAACGTACATCTTTGCTGGGAGATTAAACAAAACTATTTGATATCCGGGAAACAAACGAATTTATTTATTAAATAATGTAAGATTAAATACAGCGATTGTCAAAGTTGATTTAACAAGAAACTTGGGTGCTCTTCATTCCCTTGATATGTGAAACATTATAAAGAAAACGACGACGTATGCATCCGTTTACTTAGAATTATTTATTAGACGATAAAAGGGGTAATTGTGCGAGGGTAGCTTGACTCAATCTCGACGTTCTCGGCTCGATTTCAAGCGAAAGCCTGTAGAGTTCGTCATCATCTAAAAGGAGCGACCTATCTACTAAATAGTTGACTACCTTAGGAATAACTTCAATTTTGTAACTAGTCTGCTGGAAATGCCTTATCTCCCGAATAACGTGAGCGATCTGAAAATATTTAACAATAGATTAACGAAATATAAGATTTCAAATATAAGTATGGTATAAACAAACCATTCGCATTTTGGAAAAATTTAACAGACCATCCTGCGTAAAATTTGGGGTTCCCTCTTCGATAAACGACAAATCTGTTAGGTATAAGCCTAAATAGGGGATGCAAGGTGGATCGCAGCGGTGTAACGCGTCACGTAACGATCTAAACCTGCCATCTGACGATACGATGTTTTGCAATTTTTCGATCGTTTGCTTCGTCTGTCGAACAAGACAAAATGATTAAAATGATTCGATTTCTTGGTTCAAAATTCCACCAAAATACCAACCGTCTTCGAAACTTTCTCCCAAGTCTTTTTCAAACGAAATACTGCACTATTTGTGAACGCCGAACATATTTCCAGCACTCCGTTGAAATTATGCAAGCATCTAGAAATATCGGCAACAGCAGCCCATTTTTCTATGGCAGCCACCCTGCTTGTCATTGAAGCTCGGCTCAATATTTCGGATGCTACTAATCTAGAGACGTCGTTGAAACGTTTCGTCATTAATAGAATGTTCGGGGCCCGGCTGCTTTTATCGTCTTTCATCCAAGCCTGACCCAAAAATTCCTCGCAGGATATCGAGACAAATATCTGATGATCGATATATGTCATTTGTTCGGCGATTTCTAACGCTGATAAGGTCTCGACGCTCTCCTTGGTGGAGGTCTGTAACCAAACAATTAATAAAATCTTCAATTTCCTACGCGCAATACGAGAAATACGTACCGATGATCCGCTAAGTAGATTTAAAATGTTGATCTTGGAGCTCTCGGGTTCCTCTTCTGTCAACAGCCTTAATAATTGAGCCGCAGCTTTGTGTTCGACCGGTAACAAATTCGGACTGTATATGATGTCATCTAGAAACTCGATGGTTATATTCTTTAGTTTTTCGTCATTTTCGAAATCTTGAGCGTGTTTCGATATCCAGTGCCTATATAAATGATATGGACATTAAACAAATCCTCGCACTGAGAAAAATCGTCCAAGTAAGGTATCGGCATACGATTTCATTAAATTACCATAGAAAGCCTCAAATTAATTAAGAATTTAATGTCCCGCCAGAATTATACGCTTACGATTACGATTACGAAAAGGAATATGAATTTGTTAAACAGAGAAGCGGGGCCTCTTAACTAGCCCGTGTTGATGGATTTATTGAGGTAAGACAAACGCATGTTTACGTTTTGCGCAACAGACAAGCCCTTTTTTCTCTAGTTCTGAGGGTTTTGTATGCAGTAAAAGTAAGTGCTTGTTATGCAAGATGCATGTTAAAATAAAATGTTTTTCTCGTCATCCGCGGATTCTCGAAACAATATTGTTCCGAATTTGTTCAAACAATTTGTGTGGTAGGAAGTGTGCCGATACTTTAGTATTTGCCTGTTTTTTATAAATTTCAGAAAGGTTCTATAACCTCAATACGTTTAACACTCTCATGGTACAAGCGGTAGAAATGACGTTTTCTTTGTATCTCGCTCTTTCCATAGCGCTTAGTTCGTCTGCATTCTCTGATGTTCCATCACCTTTAGATACCGGGGATAGATCGCGAGGGTTACTTGATCCTGAGGTAGCTATCGCAAAGGCTGCGGCAGCACTAGACGTACTGCTTCTGTCCAAAGGAAGAAAGCCATTTACCTTTAGATGTTATGAAAGCAACTTGGGGGCGACATACCTGCGTTTCGATTGCCGAAACGACGTTATTACCACACCAGCTTTGCTTGGTTTTTGAGGGGAATCATGTTGAAAACTCGAACGTCCGCTAACATCGCCTTCTTGCATCGATCTTCTTGATCCGTAGTAATTCTACGTGAACAAAATCGTTACGGATCGTTTCAGGTGAAATGAAAAAGCATATCAGTGTCTTAGAGGTAAACTGTGTTAAGTCGGAATCTTTAAACTTTACAGGGCAAGCGAAAAGAGTTTTGAAATCTGTAAATGGATGTTTCTAAAACAGTTACTGTTGCATTGTTGTTGGTACAATAATACCTCTTTATGAAGACTTCATACTATATCAGATTACATGATACATATAGCTCATTTTCCGTAAAAAGTGGACCTAACATAGTTTACCTTTGAGGTACTGATGTAGGAGTAAATACAACACTCACACATACATCAAGTTTAAATAATAAGTAGTGAGATTATAGATTAGCGAAAGCGAAACGCTTCTTCTAACGTTACTCTATCTATACTTAAGTTATACGTTACGATATACGGTTGCAGAGCGAAATTTTCAGCGAAAAGCATTGAATAGTAAAAAAATACACATTTATACATATATTCATTATTATTAGGTATTTTGTATAAACATACCCTAAAAGAGCTACTTTCCGTGCGTCAACTAGTGGTAACACGTGATGCCAACTATTGATTGACACAGAGAAAAATAATAATGATAATAATTAATAATATTAATATGGTTTAAGCGTCAGAGAAACGAAAAGAACGTGAAAAAAGGGAAAACGATAAAAAACGAAACTGGAATGGAATATTGATTAAAGCAATGTGCTTTGCTTTAACTATACGTCGCGGTGACTGACGGTATGATTGGTACTAAACTACTAAGGTGATTTTGGTGCTTGTTTGCAAGAGTTTCTTAGAAAACTCTTACTAACCGCAATCTATGGTTAGTAGTAGTAATGTACTTACTTGAAGAACGGCGGTAGTTGAGATGGAAGCTGACCTCGATGAACTACAAGATGCTCTATGAGATTGATTGTAGAGCATATGTATTTCCTCGTTTGGTTCTAATACGAGATAAAAGACAATCGCTTATACAGTGTGATTTTTTTGGAAATGATCCACCTGAAATATTTCAGAAACTAAAACGGAAATAAACATTTCCAAACACGTACCAGCTTGGGGGACATGCTTTGAATAACCCACCGTGCGGTACACTACGAAACTAGCAACAAAGACCCACGGTAACATTTCCAACTACCTCAATCTCCGCCATTTCATCGACTACCTTTTCCTGTTCGCTACCGATCCAGATTTGCACAAGTTCCCGCGTACGCGTCTACGCTCCATATCCTCATTTAGATGTCTTTCATTAAAAACTCTTGCTGTGACACGAGTACATTGCTCAACACCATGCATGGAGATAATTTCCACCAGTTCGGCAATAATGTACACCATTTTTACGGGGAAAAAAAAACGCAGGCGCAGTTGAGATCGAGAAAAATTTATTGACAGTTTCTATGATGGAACGTATCATGATGTAGCTCTAACTTGACCAGCATAATAATCTGAAGATAAGCTTTCATCAGAGGTACCGCACGATGGGTCATTCTATTTAAAATTTCGTAGGGGCATGTCTCCTATAGAAACCTATTGACAATTATTATGACAAAACGTAAATAAAAACGTTGCTTAATCTTATTTTGAAGCCTACCTGAGTACTCGCGAATTTCTTGCTTGTATCATGATGTAGATCTAACTTGATCATCTTTAAGATGCTAAAAATAAAAAAAAATGAGCAAGCGATACACCAACATAATCATAAGAAGATAAGCTTTCATTCGGGGTGCCGCACGATAACATTTAAAATTACTGAAGTGGTAGGTCATAGCATGTTAAATGTGTTTTTGCAAATTTTCGATTTTGTTTCCGATATATTTCAGGTGAATCGTTTTCAAAAAAATCACACAGTATACCGGGTGATCCAGATTCAACGTTAAAAACGGCATCTTCCTTATTTATAGAGGTGTAAGATCGAGCAAAGCGTCGTCGAAAATGGTTTGCAGAATCCTATAAAGCGTACTTTTCAATCTACTCCCAGTAAACCACCCACCATCTTATCGACTTTATGATTAACAAAAATTTCAATCAACAAATAGCTACTAATAAACATTCGGATATTTTCTTCGATTTGCGAAAATAGTTTACGTATAGTTAAATGCGTAGTGAAGTAGCGTTGGTATAACATCTTTAAAATGCCTTCTAATCTTTCTCCAAATGAACGTATCGATATCTCATTGATTTATGGTGTGCCCTAAAAATTCTCGTCAAGCAGCAACACTCTATGGAGAGCGATTTTCTAATAGAGTGGTACCGTTACGGGCTCATTTCCATCAAATTTAAAACATTCTCATCATCTAACACCACTTCGAACGGAAGAAATGCAATTACATGTACCGGCTTATGTCGGATTGAAACCAACAGTACAGAGAAATAATAAAGTTTCACAATCACACAATCACCCTCTTTTAAATTCAGCTGCTGCAAGCGTTAAGGATTACAAATTTTGAACGGAGACTAGGATTCATTGCTGTAATGCAAGCGATGTTATACGATGATCCCACTATTAGCGATAACATTTTCTGGACTGTCGAGGTACGATTTCATAACAATGAGGTGGTGGATCGCCATAACTGGCATCTTCAGGTAATATACATAGAGTGTCAACGCTTGATTGGTCGTATCATTGGTCCGCACATCATTTTTTATTTCCAGAGCGCAACGATTTGCGGTGGCAACAGGATGGCGCTCCGTCTCATAACTCGCGGTTGCTTGCGGAGTACTTAAATGACGTACATACCGATAGATGGATTGATACTAACGGTCCCATTCAATGGCCAGTTCGCTCGCCAGACTTAAGCCCACTGGACTTCCTTTTGCGGGGGGTATTTGAGAAAAGTTATATATTCTACTCCGCCTACGAACTTAGACGATTTGAAACGTAAGATTCGGTGCGCGTGTAATACCGTTACGATGAATACGATCACAGCAGCAACTTCCAGCGGGGAATTAATTGAACAATATCTGTAAGTGATTAATTTTATGAGTTATTAACGTATTTAATGTTTGTTATTGATATGATCATTTTGTATTAAGTAAATTTTCGAATGCAATTTTCGTTTATACCGTTGTATCCTAAACGGGGCAGTCTTAAGAGGTATATCTTTCACGATTTTGCAAACCATTTTCGTCGACACGTTGCTCGATCTTACATCTCTACAAATAGATAACATCGAATCTGGGACACCCGGTATAGGTGAATCCGGTGAATAACAGGGTACCTTCTTCTGACGTTGTTCTTTCGACCTTCTTTTCCTGAACCGGAGCAACCTGGAAGTTCGACATTTGAGACACCTCCGCTCTAACGGTCATCGTAGGCGTCGTTTCGGTCATTAACGTGGATTTTTCAGCGTGAGCTTCTTCCCGACTTTCGTTATTGTCGGAATGTTGGGAACCGACCAAAGTAACGGCACTCAAGTTGCTCGGCGAACAAGGAGCACTCAATACCGTTATGTCTGGAATGCATACGTTAGTACCCGTTAATAAAAAATGAAAACTTTTCACGTTTTACCTGTTAGCGTTTCGCTGCTGCTGGATGCAGTCACCTTCGGTATAGATAAGTAACACGTATTGTCATCAGATTGTTCGACTCGTATGGAAACCGATTTTTGAACCGGCGGGGATAGTAAGGTATCGGTTTTTGGTGGTCTCGTAGGGCTTTGCTTAAGCACATGCGTGTGTTTTTTCTCTTTGGCGTCGCTTTCTTGAACTTCTTCATCGTCTAAAATCGAACCAAATTGATGATGACTATGATACATCTGAAAATATGTGTATAGAGGAGACGCTTTACATTTTTGTAAGGTCGATTTCCACAATCGATGCCCTTGCGAATCGTAACTATGGGACCTGTCTCTCTCGCTAGGCTCGGAGCCATATCCCGAGACGCTGCTAGCCCCGCTAGTGCGTCTTGGTGAAGCGCTGCTTCTCCTTCTATCATCGTACAGATGCAACGTGTTATCATCTTTATTAGAAAACACCTCTAAGGACATAATTGATCCTTGCTGATCGCCGTCGGAGTTGTAATATACCTTTTTAAGCGCCTCGAGAACAGTTACGCCGTCAGTGAAGACGCGGTAGGTTAACAAAAACGTGTTTAAGAAATCAATAGATAAGAATCTTAAATCTGAAAAAGAGACGTGGGATATAGGTGTCGTACGTTCAACGCATTAAACGGATTCTTTGTACCTTAAAATGATATGCAGATCAGGGAATTTATACATATGTATGTGTACACATATATACGGATAGAGGAAAATCATGCATTTTGACAAGAAGAAGTAAAGACAAATGACAACGAAAAGATTTATTATTCCAGTTTATATGGACTTAATCTGTCAATGAACGACTAACGTTAGAATTACCAGTTAATCGTTGAAGGAGTCGTTCTGGAGTCGCGTATCGTATTTGTGGCACTTTGCAAGAATTTAACGTCCTACTAAAACGTATATCGGCTTCATCTTTAAATAATTTCGGATCGTTCTTGATGGATTGCGGCAAATTAATCGAACTGTTGTCCGGCATCGACGGTCGGATCATATCGTTAAACTGTACATTATCCAAACATTGGCTTATATCGGATATCCAAGCTGCCTTCTCCTGAATCGTGGGTGCTAACAGATGTACGCAGACCTAAATTAATTCCTATATCGTTAATATTCAGTTCGCATTCGTATTCGAAATACCTATAATAAGTAGTATAAAATATATGAATATAAAACAGGTCCATAAAGAAGTTGTATTTATAAAAGATTCTAACAATCGAAACTAGCATGCATATGTAGTATCATGTACCAATAACAATGTACATATACGTAATAATGGATGATTCAACACCCTCTTACAATCGATTTTCGTCTTGCTCCGTATCTCTAAAGGCAAATAAACAAACGAACACATAAGAAGAAAAGAAATGTAATAGCTGATGGCATCATGATAATTGTGCGGTTTCGAAGTAAGTCGATATTATGTCTTTTAGAGCTATAGACTCGGTTAAATTACCAAAGTTGTATATTCTTTTGCACTGCTCGTGACAGAACCTCGACTTTTGAAAATGTCAGTTAAATCAAATCAAAGCGTATTCAATTCAATTAAAAAATTACAGGGTGTCAAATGAGGAAAAATCTCACAAATCACAAGTGAAAATGATTCTAACTGTCAGGCGTTCTGTCGTATCTTATAATTTTGGTAAATACGGAGCGTTCGCCGATTGCTCATGGAGTATTTTGCGTGTGAATAGTTTATTAAAAGAGGTGTGGTAATTAACACGCAACGACCATTTCGTCGTTATGAATTTCGTGTTGCTACGGCCCCGTCTGGCGAAACAATTAGAAGCCAGAGGGGACCAGTAAAAGATCTTAAGCCACAGGAGAGGTCAAAACGGGCAAGAACGGAAGGGGACATCTTGCATGTTAGAAATACAATTGAAGAATATTGCAATGAATCCTTGCGCCAATCATCGCAACAAGTTGGAATTTCCCCGGAATGAGTCTGTACGTGCGATATTAAAAAAGGCTTGCACTAGCATTCTTACAAGTGACAAAAAGCACAAAAGCTTCTTCCAAACGGCCGTAACACACGTTTACAGCTTTGCCGTTGGATTTTAGAAGGAGGCCAGGACTTAATTAAAAACATGGTTATGAGCGACGACTCCCATTTCCAATTCGATGGCGAAAGGAAGAAGCAGAATTTGCGATATTAGCCAGAATCCACGCACTGTACTCGAGAAACCGCAGTATCCTCAACTCAGGTAACTGTTTGGTACGGCATTTGCTTAGCCGGAATCCTGGGCCCATATGTTTTGGAGATGGAAGAAGAGACGCATTTTCTGTTACCGGCGGAAGATACGCGGAAATGTTACGGACATTTTTAACGGACGCTATGCGTCAACGTCAGTTACCATTAGACATTACTTGGTATCAACAGGACGGCGCAAGACCTCATGTGTCTAATTTATCTGGTACGGTCTGTGATTTGAAACACACGAGGGAATCGAAGCCTTGTCCTTGACCTTCCATTTACGTAACCACCAGTCGCCACTGATTGAAAATAGCAATTAAATTTGTAGAGGAAGATGGGAATATTTTTGATCGTTTAATTTAGTAATAGTAGTATATCTTTCTTCGTTAATTATTTATTTTATTTTTTATTTTTGCCACAGAAGTACAGATTGTAGTGCTTGTGATTTGCTTTCTTTTTTTCCCTTTATTTTTGCTCGTACTTACTTTTCACAATCGGTACAACTTTGATTATTTAAATTTAACTTTGTAGCTCTAAAAACAAGGAAGATAACAATAGTGCCGACTTACTTTGATGACATGGCCTTAGGACAGTGAGGTCCTAAAGTATCTTGCTCCCTAATAACCTGTGGGCATCCGGTATGTTTTTACATTTACGGAAAGGCAATGGAAAGGCGAATCCAACGGTACAGCTCCAAAAACGGAAAAGTGGGGAAGAGGTATACTTTAGAACCTTACTGTATGCATGTCGGTATATATTGTATGCAGGATGAGCTGTAGACAAATTAACTGTATGTCCTTCAGCCCGAAGCAAAACGATTAACTCAATATAACTTGGCACCAAAATGTTTCCTTCGGCAGATACGGAGCGCTACAGAAGCTGGTTACTCACGTTGTTTGCTATAACTTAAATTTATTATTTAAAAGTTATTGAGTTAATTGTTTTGGTTTAGGCTGAAATTTTTTACTCACCCTGTATAGCCTCGTTTCAGAAGAAATCACAAACTAGTCAGAGCCAATCAATTGTCGTGAAATCATTCAAAAAAGTAGTTTAGCCAATCAAATTGCGTCTGATTGGTTTGTAATTTCTGCTGAAACAAGCCTTGTATGTATGTATGTGTATGCGTTAACAAATTGCGAATTACAAAACAAATTTACCAAGAGAAATATTATTTGAAAATCTACCTGTTCGTGACGATGAGACTGTTAAGTAATAAAAACAAACGTGTTATTTATTTCATCGATGAAGACGAGAAAACACAAAAAAAAAGGACATGTAGAGGTGTAAAATCGTACTTACGTGCGTTTGCACGCCGCCGATCTTCAATTCGACAATTAATTTGAAATCGCGGTTGTGAAGATTCGACGAAGTTACGGGAGATGTCTCGCTTATGCCGGACGAGTGGCTCGATATTGAGCAAATCGACGATTCTATTAAATCAGGCATTCGAAAATTACTCGACGTTCCACTTAGTTGCTAATTAACGTTAAATTACCGTCATCGTCGGGATTTTCGCTAGGATCCTCTATCAACAATGCATCGGCTAAAGGTATTTTACCGATGTCGGGAACTAAATGCAATTTTCCGTTCGAAGTTCTAAAAACCGTATTCAATAGTTACTACATATACAAATATTACGCTACTGTTCGTAGATGTTTGGCCAAGAGAAGTAACTATCATAAATAAGCATTTAGCGCTTTGCATGAAATTAGATTCGTTTTTTTTTTATGTACAACGCAACCCCGCAACAATATACACGATATCTCGTTAAAGTAAGGAACTATGCGAAAATTTCTTATTTCATGGACATCTATCGCAACCGATTTCTAAAATTCAAGCAGACGAGCGTAATATCTTTCGCCGCTCAGAAATTATTTTAGAAAAACGAAATTTCAAGGGCAGATTATGCCCTCTAGATATTCATCTCTGCCGCAACGCAGGATTCCGTCGAGCAGCACCCGTTTCTTCATCAGAATCGATGATTTACATTTGGCCAAACTTCCGCGAATAGATACGTATCCCACATAACGATTACTTTTGAACTTAGATTTTAAATTGCAAAATACCTTGTCGCTATTATAAGGTGATTGGAGAAGAGGTAACACTGCCGTAAACATTCCTTTTCGCTTTTAAAGTTGAGCTTACTCTTAGAAGCTTTCGGCTTTTCCGAGGGAAGCTGGATAAGGCTTCCTAAAATCGTTTACTTTTTTCGTGACATCGCCATCGTGAGACTGATGAGAGGCGCTGTACTCACCCTGCCTTACGAATACTTGATTGACATCAAGCAATATATCGCATCCTTCGACAATCATCCTCTCGACCGCTAAATTTTTGCGCAAGTTTTCCGTTTCAGAGACTTCGTCGTGCATTTGCCTTGACAAATCTTCGAGTTGCTGCCTGGCGTTTTGTAAACTCTTTCTTTCGACGTGATCGTGCGGAGTATGTGCTAACAATTCGTGTAGGGTAATTATATACCGAGGAACCTAAAATAGACGCGTCCACATGTAGCGATTCGAACCACGAACTAACCGAAACACTAACCTGATGCATAGGGTACGTTAGAAACGTTTCCAAAGATCTACCACGGCATGCTGGCTTGTTTTCTAATTTTTTCAATAAGCTAGCAAACGACGCGGACTGCTTACATTCCGTAAGGACCTGCAGCGAGTAATGATGATTTCGTACGTATTCTTGATAGATGCTTAGCATCGGAAGTAGCATTGAGAATAGGTCGCCTAAAACAGAAAAGATGGGCAAAGGAAAGGAGGATGGTCATGGTTATCGGTAGTATAATGTAGTTGTTAGAAAATATGTATTGTCCTAAATTTGTGGGCTGCTTTTTGGGATTTCGTTTATTACAAAACATTTTGATTATTTTCTAATAAGTTTACTGACAGATTTCCATAGTGATCCACAAATTTGAGACAACTAGTACAAATCGTCCTTTACCAAGCACTAACGTAGGCCAACTTTCCAGTCTCGACGTGAGCCCTTTTAAGAAGATTTGATGGAGAAATAAGACGGTTTCGCTATTTAGAAATATCGAATTAACATCTTCGTGCGCGCAAGGTGGTTTCTTAGAAGAAGCGGCCATCTTAAATGGACGAAGGAAACAGGAGACTAACACCTCCATTTGTTCCATATATTCCTCTTCAGCTTCGACCATACGAAACACCAAACTATTTCTCTTCCTCATGCTTTCTGCGTGTGGACTTTTAATATACTGTTCGACGATTTGCTTCCATCTTCTTCTGCATAACCAACCGCGAAAAAAGCTCTGTACTTTTTTAATTTTACGTAGTTCGTTTGGATCCTGTTCGATTTTAGCGTATGGTCCTGAAACGGTGGGGCCGCTGTCGTCTTTACAGTGCAAACTGGTCGTCGAATGATAGGAGTGAATCGGTTTCCATTCCTTTTTCAAAGCTATAAGCTATAATGTTTAACGTTGGTTATAGGTTATCAAACTCTTATAGATAAACGCAAGCTTTCGTCCGTACCTCAGCCCTCAATTTCTTAATTTCCGAAGCAAGTTCTTCGCACTGCTGTGTGTATTGCCATTTAGCAGTTTTTTCAGATTCTACTATCTGCAATAGGTGAAGGTGCTTCTGTTCCAATTCTTCTTTTTGCAACAAAAGTTTGTTAAAACTAAAATCGAATCGAGTTTTATTTAACAACTTTACGTTATCCACTCTGATACGATGATATTTGAGAAAAAGAACGAGAAAAACAGTTTTTTTTTTCTTTATTATTAAAACGAAAACGTCGAATATACGGGCAAATTGTACGATTGCGTTTTAATTAATTAGCTTTATTAATTAAATACGTTTCACTTGCCTGGCATCTTTTATAGCATCTATCCAATTCTTACAGTCCGTTTCATTGAGAGCCCTCAATTCGTACTGCCGTTGATTTTCACGTCTGTACGATATTGCAAACGCGTGCTGAAAATAAGTCGAAAGATTACAGTTCTATTGGATTCCAACAAGTCTTCGCTACAGGATACACATAACACAAATTAGGAATTTCTCTCTAAGCTAAAAAATGGCTACGTTATGGTTACTAAGGATCCTTGAATAACAGTTAAATAATAGTTTCCGCTGTGAAATTAAACATCGTATAATTTAGAAATGATTTCGCTCGAAATCGAAAATCGGCTTTCAAGCTTTTGACTTTGGAGAGATTGCATGATTTTACTACAATTTAAGGGATCGTCAATTGTACGTTTTTGGACGGACCCTTAAAATCGATTGCCACAGTTCCCGCTCCTCTATCTCTTATACCTTCCAAGCTAAGGTCCAAGAAAGGCAAAAAATGTCTCGCAAAGTTCTCAAGCTTCTGACCGCTCAAACGTTCAAACCGTATCAGTTAGAGGATTACTCTGTTTTTAGATAGATTCAGCTTGTCGAGATCTTCAAACAAGCCGCCATTTAACCGTTCAACGTTTTCGGTTGGTAACTTCTAAGCAGATTACGAAATCAGAAGCAAAATTACAAGCGGTATCCCTTACGTACTCGAAATTTTTTTAAAGATGATATTTTGAGCATCATATCCGATAGATTTCGCCAAGTATGGAAATCGAGTCGGTTTGGCGATCTTTCCAACGGCTCTTGATATATATTATAATTTGGAGGTTCGCCATTTTACCTTTTAAAATCGTCTCAATTTCTAGTTATTTTCTAAGCAAGTTAAGCATTTTTCCAAACAAAAAAACACTATTTGATGTTCAATAAACGACCTAGAATACGTCGAAATATGTAGTTTTCGTCAGAAAATACGACATTGGGAAATTTTTTCACCTTAACGATCCTCTGGAGGCTTTTCCGTGACCAACAGAAGTTTCCGTGGGGTATTTATTTACGGAAATTGATTTCGTAGAACCGATTTCTTGAGCTAACACAGCGCGATCTCTTTTACTTTTTAAGTTACGCCCCCGAAAAATCAAAAAAAAGGCGACGGAAATTTCCCAAACTTCTACGAGCTCTAGCGACTAAATCCGTATCAGATAGAGGGTTACGCCTTTTTAGATCGATTCAGCTTGTTGAGATCTTCAAACAAGCCCTCACTTAAGAGTTCAACGTTTTCGGTTGACGAGTTATCAGCATATTGCGAATTTTGACCCGATAAATGCGAAAATAAGGTCTACGTACATACGTACATCGAAAGAGTTATGTGTTTTGAGTGCATGTTTCTGAATTCCTATGCCTTTAATTGTTGAAAAAGCGAAATACTCTTCATGAAAACAACACAGGGTCTACATTGAATCGACTTACCGCTATGACATCTTCACGTGAAAGCTACAAAATAACAATAATCGTGGAAATAAAAGGTGTAGATTAATTGCCTTGATAATATATTCGTATGTTGGGAAAGATTTCAGCGTCTAATAGAAAAAGGAAGCATGTATGTAAGTAGATATGACCCAAAACGAAGTGTTTTGTTTCCTTTTAATTAGGTGTCGAAATCCCAGCTTTTCGCCAAGGCGAAACTGGTTTCAGAAATAGGATAGACGAGCCCGCCGGGACTAGATTGATTAAGAAAAGGGAAAAGTAACGTCCTTCCATCGTAAAGGACCGCTTCTTTCATTTCTCTTTTATTTTCAACGGAATTTTCTCTCAATTTATCTACGTACGCGTTTCTGTGCCGCAATTCTTAATGAAAATAACCTTATTACAGCTTAATAATATAAAAATATCACAAATACAAGTTCCTACTCCCAACAAAGCAAAAAAGAGATTTAAATATCTCTGCTACTCATAGCAGAGATGTTTTGCTTCTTCCGACTACCGGATGGGTAGCAAATAGGATTATGGCGAAGTAGGCTTAGCAAAGAAAACGCAAACATTTAACTTTATAATATTCCGTTTGATGAAGAAAGCTCCGTAATTATGGAAAATCCGATTCTCTTGCGTATTTTTTGCCATCTATAAGACTTACCTGTTTATCAACTCCTTCCTTATACTTTGAAGCATTCGCTGCAGTAATAAGTCGCTCACAGTAGCATCCTTCCAAAAGTAAAACTCCACTTGGCCTATGAAAACTTTCAGATTCATAATAGAAGAGTAGATTCTGTTAGAACATAAGAATCGTCTCCAATGTCCGTACGCTTGCATTCCTATCAATTTTCTTACCTGATATAAAACAAACCATCTCAATTGCCATTTGCTACTGTCTGCAGATCGTTTGTGAAGATATCCGGTATGGGAATGGTCATCGCGTGCCCTTTCCGATAGCATGATTAGTTGGTTTTCGTTGATACGGATTGTCCTTTGCATCTTAGGGCTTAGCATTTTCTTTATTTCTTGCTATCCCACAATCTGAAGTCTAAAGGGTTCTTTAAAAACTCTCGAAATCAAACTAACACAAAGTTCCGTAACCTACAGAAATCTTTTCTTATTATTCGCCTTTGTAAAACTATTTGATAATTATTTGATTAAGAATATGCAAGTAAAGAATCTTTTGCAGAAATTACTGAAAGATTCACTATTTTTCACATGTGAAATAAGTTGTATCGAAAATTGTATAGTTAAAATCGATAATAATAATAATAATAATAATAATAATGATAATAAAATAAGGTAGAAATTATGTGTAACAGACAAAATAATAAATATTGCCTACTAGTCTTACACTAAATTGGCCTATAAACCCACAATGTTTGCGATGGATATCAATTACCGGTGTTAATTTAATTTCAACTAAATAAATAAATAAAAATATGTTACGAATTTTATGGATGACATTGTATGTAAGTGTAGGTACAAAAATAATTTTTCATAAGACGATGTTTTTATTTCCGAGAGGAAGAATATTAACGGCGAAATTTTTGACAGTAAGCACAACGAGGTTGACACTAATTGAACGAAGAGAATTAAATTACTTGTGGGAATTTTTCTCATTTTGCGGAGAACCATAAAACATCCAAACTCGCGGTTTATTTCTTGCCGTTAGCGTCGCTACCGGGGGCTAATTCTACAACCTTAAAAAATGTTTGCCACGTCGATGTCAAGTAAACTTTTCTCCTGTCATTTTGTCGTTTTGAAAATTCAAAACGGTGTATCGTAAGGCTGATTTCAATCGCTAATGCAGGCAATAAAGACGAATTCATTGATATAAAGAGAAAATTAGATTCTCGAAAAAGCACCTCAGTAAAATACAAAGGAGAGCGTGTACGAGCTCTTACTAACTAATTAAATATTCTTTCTTGTTGGATGGTTCCTCTTGTGCATATTATCTTTAGCATAAAACAACAAATTAAATTTTCTACCCGTGTTCGGCACCGTGTTATTTTATTTCTTATCGATGAGCCTTTTCATTATTCAAGGCAAACATGTTCATTCCCCTACCGAATACAACTGAAATAAATAAGCTTGAAATTTCATTTTTGTATTCGTCATCTCATAAGCCAAAAGTTGTCAGATACTGAGGTTAACGTTCATTATAGAGTTTAATCTAACCAAACTATACGCGAAAAAGTGTTGGTAATTTTACTTGCAAAAGATAAAACTTCTTCTTGTCCATGAGTCCCAAAAAATATCCTATTTGGCTTTAAATTTCAATGAAAGTTTTCCACGTTGATGAATTTATACGAAGAATATTTTACACCATAGAAAACAATCGCGTAAGATTATGCAGGAGTAGGTTTTTGGGGTGATAAGATTCTACATAAACGATACAGGAATTTTTCACTACCCATTGTATGGTACCACAGATGAAAGTTTATCTTCATATGATTATGCTCATGTATCACTTGTTAATTTTTTTTTATTTAGCATCTTAAAAATGACCAAGTTAGTTTCGTAAACACTCAGGTAAGCTTTAAAATTAAATTAAGCAAGATTTTGATCTTAAACATTTTAACTCAATGCAATCTATATGGGAAGAAAAAAAGAATGAATAGGTGAGCCCGAAAGTGGAGAAGATAGATCAGGAAGGACGTAAACAAAATCTAAAACAATTCTATGAAGGGATAAAGAACCAAACCACTACAGCAAAAGCTAAAACAAGATGGTTGAAAGACTAGAATGGCGAGATGCAAAATAACCCTCAAATAATGGGCGAGATACGGAAAGAACACTACAAAAACTTGATGTACGAAGAAGGAAGAATATAAGACGTAAAAATAACGAGATAACAAAAGAAGAAGAGGATGAAGCAGAATACCCGATGGAAAATGAAATCGAGGAGGAGATAAAAAGACTGCGGAATAGGAAAGTGACCCGGAGAAGATGGAATAGAGGCCGGGGTATTAAAATACGGAGAACTAATGAAAAATGAAATCTACCAGATGATCAAGTAAATTTGAAAACAAAATACGAAACTGGATAACAACACCAATACATAAAAAGGAAGATAAAGAAAACTGCAAAAACTACAGGGCTATAACACTTCTCAACGTTACATATAAAATAGTAGCCAACCAGTAATACGAGTAAACAGAAAATTAAAGTCATGTCCAGAAGACATACTGGGGGATTATCAAAACCGCTTCAAACCAGGGCGATCCACAATTAATGGAATTCGCTCAATAGACCAAATAACTCGAAAAACATGGGAACACAACAGAGA
Source organism: Dynastes maya (assembly GCA_029619315.2). Classification (NCBI taxonomy): domain Eukaryota; kingdom Metazoa; phylum Arthropoda; class Insecta; order Coleoptera; family Scarabaeidae; genus Dynastes; species Dynastes maya. Next base: position 811,380 of record JAROYE020000012.1, on the reverse strand, counting down.
GATACGCATACACTTTATAGATATCAGAAGCTCACTCGATTCAATAAACCGCCAAAAATGATAGAAGAGCTAAGAACATTCAGAGTACCAAAGAAGTTAAGAAAATTAATAGAAGGAACTTTAACGGAAAGATTTAACATAAATAAGAGAGTCAAACAAGGCGATCAAATCTCTCGAACTCCGTTTAATATTGTCTTAGAACGAGTAATAAGAAATGCAAGACTAGATAATAAGAACATCGTAACCAATCAGATGCAGGCGATAGCTTATGCAGACGACGTAACGATAATAGATTAATAGCAAATAATAAAGACGACTTAATAAAAGCGATCAATAGACTGAAAATATATGAAGATAGGAAGAGAAAACATTTAACTATCTAGGGGTAACAACAGGACAACAACAAAAGAAAGAATACAAGAGAGAATACGGAAAGGTTACCGAACATTTGGAAGAAATAAAAAGCTCTTAACAAGCAAAAATATAAACGGAAAAAACAAAATTAAAATGTACAAAACCCTTATAAGACCAGTCATCATATATGTATGCCTTAGAGACTGCAGCTTTAAATAAAAAGGAAGGAGAAGATCCAAGGATAGTAGAGAGAAAAATGAGGACAATACGAAGACCGAATATCACAGCAGAAGGAGAAAGGAGAGCAAAAAAAATGAAGAAACAGAAGAAGAACAGGGAGGAGCAACTACAGTAAGGTACATAAAGACAGAAAGACTAAACTGGGCGACAGAAATTGTGAGAAGATTAACTCAGTGGATACCGTTATGGACAAGAGGTAGAGGCAGACCGAGAAACACTTGACGAAACCAAATAGAAGAAGATGTACGAACTTTATGGATAGTCGATTGGAAATCAAAATGCCGAAATAGAAAAGAGCGGAGAAAGGTAACGAATGCAGCCAGGACTCCAATGGATTTAACGGCTCAATAATTTTTCTCGATCTCAACTTCATTTGCATTGTTTTCTGTAAAAATGTGTATTTAAGATAAAGTGTTGCTGTCTATAATTTCTGTTAGGGCAACTACGCATTTTGTTAGTACAAATTATTATTTTAAAAATACAAGGGTTGCTGTTCCAAATTTTTTCTCTGTGTACTGCACTGAGATCAGCGGTGCTCATTCAGAACAGTTCTCGTGAATATCGTCTTGTTTGTTTATTCTAATGGCAATGAAATACTTTAAAATACCGTTATCTCCAACGTCTATCTAGACTTTTAAAGGTCTACTGTTAAATTCGTAAAGTCAATCAAACTTTATATTGTTCAGTTTCTAATATTTTGTTTTCAAGAAAGGTACATCGGTGCTTTCGTTGAAGAATAGGCCCTTTAGAATAATAATAATAATTTTAGTTCCTGTAATATTTCAGGTAGATCATTTTCAGCAAGTCACACTGAATATCTGTTTGATATGTATATATGTATACGTAAGTACGTCTTCAAAGCGGCAACAGCCCTTTAACCCCTTGAAACAGGTGTTGGCGTTGCTAATAACCGCAGGATATTACGTTATTATAAAGGTGGCCCGTACGGTTTGATGTTGTAGGTAAGGAAACAGTCGATAACCCAACACAAGTAGATACATACGTTGAAATAGCCTGCTAAATTAGAGATGGTGGTGTCGACAAATCGTATATTTATGCCTGCATTGCGGAAAAACATAGTTCAAAGAGCTCATCGAATTTCAACTTGACGTTTCAACAAAGGGATATCCATCGCACGAATATAGATTGGAGATCAAATGACCAACGGTCCAACTTTCAAACGAAATATCGGAAATATCGGAATAATGACCGTACATTTCGCCCACGTCTTTCTAATCTAACTCCCTCATTGCATTTCTAAGTTAAGTTCTTATAAATCGAGTCAGTTTTCTAGCCGTATAACATAGGTAATAACTTCCCAAAGACCAACTAGCATTAATACAAGCTTTCCGATCAATTCCCTTAATTACACATACATAATTAATAATTATATATGTATGTACTAATATTAAACGCGGTTCCTATATGGTTTAACCTCTTATTAATATTAGTATAGATCAATAGCAACGAGGATCTCTATATTCAATATACAAGGATATTAATATAATTTTAGAGCTATTCAAAACTTTTAGCGATTAATTAAATTAAGAGTTAGTTTGAAAGTTACATTAGTAAGGATGTATCCCTAAATTTCATCGTACGTGCGTGATACGATGAAATTTTGGTGAATTTGCCGGGGTTTGGCTTTTTTTCGGTAATGAAATTAAATGCTTTAATATTCTACCTGTGTTCGGTACGATGAGCATGAATAAGACGACCTTTCGGTGTTTCTCGCTCGGATAGAAAATAAAACGGTTCAAAAAATAGAAACATGAATGGATAAAGAGGCGGTCCTTTGAAGTTTCGTACGGAGCACGCTCAAAAAAAAAAATAATTACATCCAGTGCTCCTCTCTAATGAACGAATTGAATAGGACCTAATTGCTTTCTTAATTTTATATAGTGGATAACTTTCGATATATGGGACTGATTCGATTATATCGTACCTATTTAAATTTGTGTATATTTAGTGAAAGAGTAATTGAGAATTTATAGAGCATTATTTATTCATACAAGACCTAATTATTGCTAAATGTTAAAAGAAATAACATGTGAAATCAATATTACGATACAAACATAAACATATCTATCTGATCGTCCAAACGTGAAAGCAAATATGATAATATTTCTAAGGATGCGTTCCTATACAAAGGAGAAATGTATACACCTATCGTAAGCCAATCCGCTTATTGATATAACATATACTTGAACTGAACGGTCCCATTGATAACGGATATCTTTGGTTCCCGTTCAAAAAAAAAAAAAATTAACAAAGAAGATTTCAAACAACTATTGGTAATTTAGAATGTATTCCTCGCACCTAAATGATTCTTTTCGAGTTCCATCTCTGCAAATCATCTCGGTGTGAATGGAAAAGTATAATGAAAAATCTAAAAATCCAAAAAAATTAAACATTACTTACATCTTATCGAATTTGGACTGCTTCAAATTGACGCAAACAACATCGCCAAAAACAGCATGCCTCTGCAAATGCTTTCGCCTGAATCTCTTCCCAATCGAATATCTTAGTTACTACTGTTAGTACAAGTACCGTTCTACTGCGATTATATTAGGGGTTGGGGTTGCTTACGCTTGCGCACTTGTTGAATATTTAACAAGTTCTACAATAATCGATAAAAGTTTTTGTACGTGTGTGAAAAGCAACAAGTAGTATCAATTCTATCTGAAAAGATATATAGTGCGATGCTATTTTAATTCAAAACTAGCGCAACACGTCAGGGATCATACCCAAATATCTCAGCTCTGGAGCGCGCCTATGTCGTAATGTTCCGGTGCGCGCTGTATTTATTCGACAAAATTCGATATTCCAATGCTCACGTCTTTTTACACAAAATGTACGTATTTTATTTCATTTCAGTAGGTAACGAAATATTAAATAAGAATTAGCCATACCTGACGATATTATAAAGTTAGTATGCGGATTCAACTTCCTGAACTTATTATTTTCACATAAAAATATATTAGTGTCCCATTCCGCCTTAACGAATAAAAATTATATGTAAAACGCATTAAAAATTTTTATGATTAAATAAAAAACTAGGAAATTTTACGCAAATTTTAGTTGTTTGCTTGTTTGCTTGTAAAACGCCTAAAGAAATAGTATTGCAATAATTATTATAATTTTTTTTCCTTTTAAAACATTCAAGAAAATTTCAAATTTACCTAAGACAGCGCCATCTCTCAAACAGAAGCTGAACTAGTAGTATGGCGGCGTTGTAGTGGTAAAATCGAGAGTTACGTTGGTTGTCAAGATTTCTAACCTTGCTTAATTTAAAATTGTTGCTGAAAAAGTAATACAAAAAAAAAAAGGAAATTCCAAAGAATTAATACGATAACATTTTACAAATGGAAGATCAACAATTTAAAACTGTAAGTCTTTTTTAGTAATTAATGGTGGTTAGTAATAAATCTTATTTTCTGCAAAAGTTTAAGGACTTTCTAACATTCTACAATGTACTGTCGGAGACGTGCTTCATAAGATGTGTGAACAATTTGAATTCAAGAACAGTGGACGAAGAGGAAGCAAATTGTGTCGATAGTTGTGCTACCAAGTTTATTAGTTGTAATAATAGGTTAATCAAAATATATGCTGTTATACAAGAGAAGATTGTAGCTAATAGACTGAAGGCCTTAGAAGAAGAAACATTAAAGCAGCAAGCAGCAATTGCACAAAATGAAATGTCCGATGCTGTTCAAGTGCATGAACAATTATAGCATAGAATCCGTTAAGTGTATTGTATAATTTGTAGTTAGCTGTTATTTTTTCTAAATTAATAAATAATATATTAATAACTTCTTGAATTGTGGTTGTGTTTCAATATGATAGGTTTTGAATACGGGCAAGTAAATTTAACCTATAATTTTACTTTGTAAGGTAGGCCGTTTGCATTGATATCTGACGCAGTAGAAACGGTTGGTATCAACGCTCATTGTAGTTCCTAACTTTTATTAGAGATGGTGCTAGCAAGTATTATTTTTAAGCTTAAATTGGAATCTTACATAAGATAAAAATACTCCAATCGTTATAATTTATAGAATTCCTGAATTTTTAAAGTACATAGTATATAGTTTACAAATCAGATATTCAAACATATTTTATTAAAACCACGCACAATCCAAATTTAGGCATGCGTATTACACCCTTATGTGATAAAATACGACGCCATTATTATTTCTTCATGTCTTTGCTTGGTGTTTGTAGTGCTCATCACGTTTGAAGGGTAATTTCTTCGATTTCCTTCAAAATTTTGGTAGTGAATGGTAAAATGTCGGATTCTGAACCGCGCAAACTTGCCGACTTACGTGTTGTACATTTAAGGGCTGAGTTGGAAAAACGTGGCTTAGACAAGGCGGGCGTTAAACAAATTTTAGTTGAAAGGCTTCAGAAGGTATGTACATTAGCGCTGTTACTAGTTACTGGCTAGTATAAAATATGAAATTGCAGGCTTTAAAAGACGAAGGTTTAGATCCAGAAGTTTATCTGTTTGATATGAGTGATAAGAAGCAAAAGACTCCAGTAACTCCATCGAGTAAGTTCTAGTCAATTGTGAGAATATGGAATTGGCTGTATAATATTTCCTTTGCTCATTTTTTTTAGGCAACGCCGATGTTGAAGATGATCCGAACGAGGAAGTTGTCGATAAGGATACGGAGCAATCAGATGTAAGTAGCATTATGTATGTGTCCAAGCAATAGAGGGTAAGGATATTTCTTAGCAGAAAATTGGGGACGATAGCGAAGATAAACAAACGGCGAAAGAGAATTCTTCAAGTGGAAAAGAAAGCGAAAATAAAGAAAATAATGATGAAAAAGTAGGCGAAGACAAAGAGGAAGACGCCGATAACAAAGAAACATGTCAAGATAATAAAGAAGAAAGTCCGATACAGTTGACTATTGAGGAGGAAGAAGTATTGCATGATAATGATGTAAGATTTATTACTGACTATGTTTGTGATATAAATGTTTGCTTATTAATTAAATTTTTTATAGGGCGACAATGTTAGTGCGGCCAAAGAAATTATAAACTCTTCAGGTATGATATTTTTTTGTATCTAATATACTTATACAAATATTTTAATGGTATTATATATTGCTGTGTATAAGTGTTTCATATAACCAAGATGTATGATGTCTAAAAATTAACTGCAATAATTTTAACAACAATGAAGAAACTTCTTGTATCTACCTGCTTACTGATCTGTTGAAGAAGTTAGTGAACGTCCTAGCAATGTTCCGGACTCTAACTACGCAGCTACGAAGAGATAACGTATCAAGAATTACAACACGTACCCCCGATCTTAAGAACTTCAATACGGGATCTATCGAAGACGACAAGTTTAGGAGCCAAAAGAAGGTAGCAGAGATTGTAGCATCAAACGAGGATCGCTTCTACAGTCAGGAGGGTTAAAAAAAATTATTGCAGTTGATTTTTAATTTAATGACAATTGATCTTGGTAGAAAACTGCGTTTACTTACGGTACAAGTAGTTCTTCTGAGGTGTGCAGTGCGCTTATTAAATATATATGTTCATTGAATCACTATCTCAATATGACAAAATTAAAATTAAATATACCTCTAACACAAGCGTGTACCAATTGCCATTATTCCAACCAATTGGTACCCAAATCATTAATTTATTGTCTATGAATTTCTTCTTTGGCTTTGTTAGTTTGCGTTTCATTCTATAGTTCAATAATTAGTTTATCTAAAAAAGTGAACTCAGAGAATACGGGGCTCCAAATTCAGTGACTGACTTTTTTTGATTTACATCGATTTGTTACTGTAGATGAGAAGAATTCGGCAAAAGATGCTCCGGAGTCTGCCAAGGAAACAGTGGATATAAATCCAGCGCAACAGGATGTCAAGAAGGAAGAGAAATCGTCAGGCGAGAATAGGTTGGTTTTTCATCATTAACTCACAATACCGAGTCAAAAATCACCTTGTTTACACGTGAAAAACGAATTTAAAATATATCCCGATGGATAGCGTACCCATTTAATAGTAATCAAAAAAAAAACAAAAAAAAAAAAACAAAAAAAAAAAACTCAAAAGTCCGTTAATTTTATACGATAAGGACCGATGAAACCAGCGAAACCGTTGCTGCGGAGGATGTAGGCGAAACAAACCGCTGCTTACTTGATTGGTGACAACGCCCAGTTAGCGTCTCCATTTCCGGATTCTTCAACAACTCTTGAAGGCGGAAAACGACGTCAGCTCATATCGTCGGAACGTTCTCGTCAATTCTTGATTAAATCTTCTACCGATGTCTTGCAATTCATCAAAACGAAGAACTAAATCGAATTAGAGAGAGTTTAGAAAAACTGACTTGACTGAAACGTGGGGTACATGGTTCGAATAAAAAATACAAAAAATCGATAATAGATAACATGTACGCCGCATAAATTGTCTAAAAAAGGGAGTATATTACGCTTCGTTAAAATTTTGCTTTTGATTACGCAACATGGTAAGAGGTGGTAAAGTATAAGCTGTCTGATTTCTAAGATTTCAATGTTATGAATGTTAATTTTTTTTTATAATTTAGATAGATAGATAGTTTTTAATTTTTAATTGACGCGAAGGACTTTAGGTTTGCTAACTCATGTGCGAAAAGGGCATCAGGATCATCTCGTACGTTCTGAGCAATCGTTTCAAAAAAAGAATTCAAAAAAAAACTTATTGATCTATCATTTCCTTCACACCTTTCGGGTCTTTGCGCGTTTTATAGATCTCGAAGTAGGATGTCGGAATTTATTCCATCCTTTCTACTTTCTCTCTCCCATTTTCTTTCTGTCACTCTCTATTTCTTTTTGAAACTAATTGGCGATGACTATTTGAATTATTATCATCGGAATATTCTAAATATTCTACGTTTTTTTTTTGACGTTATAGTGAAGCCGCTACCCATTCAAAAGTGAAAGGTATCAGCGATTCTCAAAATAGAAATCTTTGGATAACCAACATATCTCAGAACACTAGAGCGACCGAGCTGAAACAGGCGCTATCTGCTTATGGTAAGGTAATTGGTGCAAAGGTTGTCATCAACGCCCGTTATCCAGGAGCATGTTGTTACGGTTACGTCAAAATGGAAACAGTTGAAGATGCCAATAATTGCATCATCAAACTAAATAATACCGAATTGAATGGTCAGATTATTCGTATAGAAAAGGTAAGCTTTATGATAACATATATACTGTTGTATATATCGGATATCGTCCCAGATATTGTTACACGGCGAATATGATGGTTATTTGAATAGAGAAATTATTTTTGGGATGAAATTCTATGGTACGAAATCTGCTTCCAAGCGCATCATGTGATATTTATGCAGGATGGTCCCAAAACAGCCCAATAAAAAGATATATCTTTTTAAATAGCATGCCATATCAGATATTTTGACTCTCCTTGTTTTTCGCTTTACGACCGTGTGCCATTTACTTATTTAGAATAGATTAGCTTTTTTTGGTAGAGAAAATTCCGTTTACCTTCAGTACCAATGAATATGTCGACATGCTTACTGTTTATGGAGAGTGTGAAAAAAATGACAGTCGTTTAGCGGAAATTCGATGCAGAGCAAAATTTCCTGGACGTTGTAAATGTATTGGCATATGTTGGTATTAATCCTAATGTTTCCATAAGAGGTGTAGCGAACGAATTTGGTGTAAGTAAATCTTCAATACGCGGAATTTTAAAACAAAATAAATATCATCCATTCAAAGTGCATTTAGTGCGTGGGCTTCCTCCTGCCGACTTTAATAGGAGACTGGAATTTATTGCTTCAATGCATCTTTTGATAGATGAGATACCCGATTTCTTGGATAGAATTTTATGGAGCGATACAAATGTTCGGGGTGGACTGTTCAGCGGCCGTATTATTGGATCATGTTTTTAGAGTGCTACTCTTACGGGTGAAAGATATTTCAATTTCTTAACTTGTCAGTACTTTTAGAGAAAATCTCGCTTGAAGAAAGGATAATGTGGTGGCAGTATGACGGTGCTCCACCGCATAACGGTGCAGTAATAACAAATTTTTTAAATCGCGCGTTTCAAGATTCTTGGGTTGGCAATAGAGGTACTTTAAAATGGCTAGCTCGATCTTCAGACCTGGCACCTCTCGATCTTTTCCTTTGGGGTAATGTGAAAGATTTTGTCTATGTTGTTCCGTCAATGGAACTAGATGATTTAAGACATAGAATCATCCAGGCATGTCGAAGTAATAACTCCTGAAATGGTGCGAGCTTCTTGTACAAGAGAATTGATCAGGAAGTATGAGGTTTGTGTCGGGGCAGGAGGAGGACAAATTAAACAACATTTATAATTTATTACCAATTATTATTTTTATCATATGATATATTTCAATTTTAACGATGTATAATTCACGTTCGAACAATGTTTATAATTTTGTTTTTAATTTGGATTTCGCCGTGCTATTAAGCTTATATTTTAAATGTGCTTCGATGTATTGAAATTATATTGCAACACAATTGTTATTTGTATTTAAAAGTTTTGCGTCGCTTTTGGCTCAATGAAGTGTGTTTGCTGTTGTCCAATTAAAAAAAAAAAAAAAAACACTGGAGGGGTAAGAAAATCGAACAACTTCAAAACACCGTAACGTAAATCAGTAATTGACGAATGGTTGTCAAGCGAAAAACAAAGAAAGTCAGAATACGATAAAAGATGTGGCTTGCCATTTAAAAAGCAATTTTTTTTTCACCGGTCAATTTGTGGACCAGCCTGTATTAATATCACAAGATGCACTTTTAAGCGCATTTCCTACCTTAGATTTTCTTTGCAAAAAATAATCTATCTATTCAAGTAGCCATCATATTGGCTGTGCAACAAAAGCTGGGAGACGCGGTATTACTAAGCTTCTGTTTGGTATTTTACGTACGCTGAAGTAAGCACATAAAGGAATTTATATTTAAATGAAATGTTGAGTTTATAAGGAGATTTAAGTGTAAGGACAACGGTCCATATGATGTTATAGAAAAACTGCGAACGGCTTTTAGTTGTGTTAAAAGAAACAAAGCGTATGCAAAACGCCTAAGCCTACGTATTGCAATTACAATTTTCTCGCTATAATAAGAACAATATGTACATGTGATACAATAGGTACGTCCCGAACATTTAAATCCAAATCTCAATATTAACAAGAGAACCGATAGAGAAAAATCTAGGCCGAAATCTGCGCTGAATAAGAGCGAGAGAGAGGAGAAGGCCAAATCCCAAGGTGAGAAAGAGGATAAGAAAGCTGAAAAAGTATCCGACAAAAAGGATAAACCCGAAGAAGCCGCTAAAACTGATGCTAACGCGGGAGAAAGACCTCCACTTAAGGTTGGTGTTATCTAATCGATACGATACCGAACCGGCATCGATCTTGATGTTTTTGTTTTTCTTTTGCAGAGATCTCGAAGTGGTGATAGAAGAAGTCGCGACAGACGTAGAAGATCCAAATCCCGAGATCGCACCGAACGAAGCTTGTCGTCAAAATCCAGACGACGCGAGCGTGAGATGGTGCTTACTTTTGATAAAATAAAAGACGAACGCGATAGAGAAAGAATGCGCGAAAGACAACGCCTAATCAGGGAAGAAAAAAGACGTAGGGAGGAAGCTTTACGTCAACGAGAAATAGAACGTAGGCAAAGGAACGAAGCTCAACGCCTGGAAAGGGAAAGAGAGAAGCTGCGCATTGAAAGGGAACGTTTGGAAAGGGAAAGAGCCGATTTAATGCTGCTAGAACGCGAAAGGCAGAAGCTAGAACGAGAGAAGCTCGAACTGGAGAAGTTGGAATTGGAAAGAGTCAAGATGCGTATACAGGAAGAAGAGAGACGTAAACGTCCAGCGCCCTATAGCAGAGATAGATCGTACGAGGAACGCAAAAGAGTTCCGACTGAACGCCATTTTGACGAACCTCCTCCGCCACCAAGATTCGATCCGCCTCCAAGGTAAACATAACCTCATTATCATTCGTCCAAATATTTCGCGCGCTTACGTAAATGTATAGGTTTTGGTTACGCAGTTGGCGGCCGGATTACATTCTGAATAGTTTCCGTTAAGGGCGTCTAACACGTTAACTCCCAGAGAGAGAGGGCGATACCGTAGCAATAGCCAACGGTAATTTTTCAATTGTGATGCCTCTGAATTGTAGTTAATTTCTGATTTACTTGCTTTTAAGAGCATCTTGCCGTTTTTACGCAAAATAAAGCTGGTGATCCAGCAGGACTGTTCCAGAAATAAGCTTCTTTTCTATAAAAGAAGCTTATTGGTTCACATAGAACTGCGAAATTATACGATTTATTCGAAGTTCCGAAATGACTTATGAAGTTGAAAGAAACACTTCATGCACACAGAAGTAGCGTTTTCTGAGCAAGGAGGGCAATAAGTATGAACTTTTTTTTGCATTTCCCATTTTCAAATTCTCGTCCGTTATTTTGAGCAACTTGGAACAGTTTTTGCAATACGTTGAGCACCGCCCACGACTTTCTTTTTCTTCTGGGTAATGATTTCGCCGTAATTCTTACTGAGGTGTTGGTTTTGGAACATCAAGGAAACCTTGTACGATATTTTCGCGAAGTTCCGTAATGCTTTCTCATTTCCCAGTAACGTAACGTGCTTGTTGTAGAACATATGCGCATTCGCCACAGCTGTTTCCGTTAAAAGTTCTATCGCGATCTTCCTACTATACCATTTGATAACTTTGCCTATTGGCAAGCTGTAAGCCGCTTTTTGGTCAGAGATGCCGATGAACGCCTTCGCCGAATTATATTGTAAGATAGTGGATGGTTTCTGTACTAAGCCACGTCTAGTTTCAACTTCCATCATTTCCGGTACCGTTTTAGTTGTCAAAAAGAGAACATCTCTTTTGTCTCTCGACTTTTCCACTATTACTTTCGCTTACATCTACTACTGATTTCGAATTGGATTTTCTATTGGCGCGCAGGGTACTTATGACGTGTTCACGCGCCAGGACTATACTGGTATAATAATTGTCGGTGAATGACGTTCTGCCACTATTCAGCAGTGGCTTCGTAAGTTCCGTCACAACTCTCGTTCCTGAAGTCGTCTATCATCATATTTGTGTCTCTTTCCAGAGATGTATTGGAAAAAAACTCCATCTAACACGAAAAGGCAGCATTGTTTCATCGATGCAGATGTTTTCGTTGGGAATGCATAAACGCCGAAATTTTATGCGGCCCCGTCTCCATCTGTGCAAGGTGAATTATCGGACACATGAATAAAATCTAACAATGCCTCAAACACTGATACTATTGTTATAAAGGACACTATTACTCCGATAATCTCGGAGCTTAGTATTGGACAATAAAGAACATGGTATTATTGTTTCATTTACTATACCTTCAATGGGTTTCCGGTATGCGTATTTATTTGTTTCGGTCGTAAGCAGTTGTTGAACTTCATCGTCGATAAACAACAGATAAAAATCTATTCGATTATGGCCTTTCAGTTGAACTATTGTATTGTGATCGAATCCCGGTTGTTCGTTGAAATGGAAATTATTAAGCTCGCCTTGTGAAGTAGATGAACTCCATTTAACAATGCTACCCCTACTGCTCATTCCAATTAGTCGTATTTCCTCGCCTTGATTTTCATCCGAAGTATTCCCTCTCGATATATCTTTCTGCTTCTTCTTTCCGCTTTCGTTTTGATGGTGTCTCATCGCTATCACTTGTCTCGCTTGAAACTACATACTCTGAACCACTACGGGTGTTATAAAAGTCTATATCTTCTAGTATTGCTTGTAGTTTTTTTATCGGACAACCCTCTTGAAGACATTTTTCTATTAAAATAGTAAGAACGACGCCTCTAGCGACCACAACGCTTGAAACGTTATCCCGATGTGCGCCCAAATTGATACCCATAAGGGTTAACGTGTTAAGTTGCTTATATCTCATGACGGCACATAATATCTAACTATCATATTGAAATATAAGTACCTGCAAAACTGTTAGACTAACGTATAATGTACCCTAAAAAAAATCCTTTAGAACTTAGTGTAGTTAATAGAATTGAAAATGATAATAAAGCGCGCTACTGAATTGCAATAAGGGGATGAAAATAAATTGGTTTTACGTGTGTAATTGTTTATAATTTGTATTAATTGAAACACAATTTTTTTTTTTTTTTTTGACGCGGACATCTCTATATTACAGTGCGAAAACGCAGCAGCCGTCACCGCCATCAAATAAATTTAAGTCTTCAAACAAAACTCATACGAATTTAGAGAAAGGCGATAGCTTCCCGCACAAACGGGAAAGGCACTTTGACGGTGAACAGCGTTCACATCCCCAATCATCATCTACAATACAACAACGACCTTCATCACAATCTATGGTCAAATATAATTCTGAAGTATTTAATTTCAACAGGGATATGCGCGAACCTGCGCGAGGACGTGAAGCTCCAGGTCCGTCTTCGGTAACGAAATATAATTCTCAGTAAGTAAATCTCGCGCTGGTTCCGTCAGGTTAGCTTATCTTAACGAATGTTATGTTCCTTATGCGTAGAGGTGCTCCTAAGGAATCTAGGTACACCGAACACGAGAGGGATAGAAGTCCCCATTTTAGAGGAAGCGTCCGCGATGAAAGAGATCGTCGTGCAATTACGGATCACAAGAGCGAGATGAGATCTTCACGCGATCATCGCTACAACGATCCAACAAAAGGTAAGTCTAGCGGTAAACAGTTTGGCAAAATCCATTTATTCCGCAAAGGTGTAATTAAAATTTGAAGTCTAACTATAACCTTTCCAAGATCCAAATCGATTTGAAAGAAGCGGTGGAAGCGGCGGTGTATGGAGTCATTCCTCTCAAGGAAAAGTATTCAATTCCAACAACAGCAATTCGCAGCAGAAATCTTGGGGCAAGGAGTCATGGAGGCAAAGCGAATCATCTGCAGGTTCCGAAAGATGGAACTCTGGCGGCTCCAGAAACGGAGCACCTCTTTCCAGCGCCAGCTTCTCTAATAATTCCAACATGATGAACATGGGACCTTCCTGCCCACCCCCTCCGGGAATTAACAACTACGTAACCGACAGATATGATTACAAGGGGAGCATGAGTTACATTAGAAAGTAGATACTAATATTTTTGTCTATACATACATATATAAAATTAAATACAATAGACTAATTGAGTTCTGTCCAATTTTCTCTCTTAGTAGAATCGTAGTATCGTGTAACGGAACTAGTATAATGAACATTTTATTTACTTATTTAGGATTTTTAAATACTTCGATCATTGTATAATTTTAAGCTGTCTTTATTCGTACATTACAATGTGCAACAAATACGACTTTGAAACAAGTGTATTGTGCAAAGAATATATTTCTAATTAGTACGTACTATTAAGGGTTTTATTTCTTGAGTAATTACCACTTTTCGTCTAATACGTTGAAACACTTCACTAAAATCCTTACGACAGCATAGGTTTTTAGATAAAACTTTGTAATTTTCTGCTGAAATAAATTGCCTACTTATTCTGTAATTTCTTTGGAATTTCCGACGTAATTAGATACTTGAAAAAGTCTCGTCACGGTATGGAATCGAACCGGAGATCCCCCGCTTGCCGGACGGGCGTGCTAACCACTACACCGCGGGGACCGTGATGCTAGGGACGTTCACTTTTTAGTACTTAGTTCGCGCACGTTCCTGTCAATAAGACCAATTAAGACGAATTGGTCCTGTTGCTGCGTGGCCGCCTAAATCTCCGGACCTTACTCCACTAGATTTCTATTTATGAGAGCATATGAAAGATTTAGTATACGCACAAGCTTGAAATACTAGGAGGGAATTATTGGAGTGTATTCAGCAGGCTGGCGAAGGAATACGACAAAATGGGCGTAAAATACGAATGGCTACTGCATCTATAGAATTACGGGCATAAGCTTGCGTTCAACAAGGAGGTGGACATTTTCATAATACTACTAATTGAAGTAATAAGTGTTTATTTACTTGTAGAAGTTTATTCGTCATATTTCCTGTTAAATTGAAAAGACCTATAACTTTGAAACAAATAACAATCGACCTACAACTTTTGCGTTTTTTCTTATTAGAATGAACTCCACTTTACGCTCCCAAAATTTGAAAATAACAATGCGGGACGCTTGTATATGCATTACGACCGTAGAGACACTTGCTAAAAGAAAAAGTGCTGCAAAAACAGTAAAATAATGTCTAAGGTGGTATAAGTGGTGACAAACGCAAACGATGATTTCCTTGATGAAAAGAAAGTGAAAGAATATTAATACGGTAATACTATATGCCCAATAAACGCATAAAATAATCTTATTTTAAAATTTGTTTGTTTTATTTAGTGTACTGGATGTTTTCTACGAGAGTAGGTAGCGTTCCTATTTCTGTAAACGGTAGTGTAGGTGCAGGTTGGCTAATATTAGGCAACCAAATAAGCACGTTTTGGCAATCGGTGCGCCCTCTGGCGGGAAATCGATTAACTTAAACTTCGAATAGTTTTAACGGTTTTCTGGCTTTTATCTGTTTTTTACTGTAGTTTGCGTCTCAAAAAAAAAACGAAAAGTGTTAAAAAGTAGCGTAATACTTTTTAAATTGTGACCAGGAACTAGATTGTGCTTTTGAATCGTTGGGAACTAGGAATGCACTACAGCGGTGAATTAACCTATACTTTCTGCAAAGCTATGAACAAATTTCGAATACTACAGTTTAACTACACGTAGCAGGTAAATTATAATCAAATATATTAGTACACGTAAAATTTTCAACTTTTCTATCATTAAATGCATCTATTTAACGATGGAAAAGTAATCTTCGCGCATTCCTCAATATTTGTCCGCGTACGTCAATCTCAAAAAAAAAAAAATCATCCACCTCAATGCTTTCCTAATTGGAATATAAATAGTGATCTATTGTCCTCTTTTCATGAGTTTCTTACGACGGTCGTAGATTCTGTTTCGATGGCGTTTGGATTTTGGATTGGATTAATATGATAATATCAATGGAATCATCATAGAATCACCATAATTGGTATTTTCTGGCGTATACGCTTGGTAATTTGTTCTGTCACGCTTGTAGCTTATTATTAGAAGAGAAGAGAAAAATATATTAGCGGAGTCGTTTCAATTCTGGTTTAAGTAATTCAGCATCGCTGTTTGTAATGATAGTGGGGGATACGTTTATAAAATGCGGACCGGCTGGCAGTTACGCGGCGTTTCCGAATTAAAAAGTGCGTACAATCACGAGATTTCGACGCAAAATGCACTTTTAAATAACGCGAGAGTTTGTCGTAAATGAGTTCTTAATATTGGCGAAGAAGAGGAAAAACGTAGAAGACTTTAGGAATGTACATTTGAATTTCATTAACGGGAAGAGCGCAAATTTCTTTTATGGATTCGACGTATCGACGAACGAGTAGGGTAAGCATAGGCAGAAAGGAAAGAGTATGGCGGTATCTGTTGTGAAACGATAAAACTGCGACGCAGCAGTAATCAGCTGCAATGGCGTAAAGAGCGCAAACTCGTTCGATGCATCGTTAGGCAGGTTTTGCTCGCGTAATAGTTGGTACAAGTTGGTAATAGTGACAGCAAAGTAGTGGTTAGGTGAAGTGTTTTGCGGGGTATGACATAACGGGCGACTTATCTACCCAGTGAGACTTTACTAATGGGGGAATTTAGTTTAAGTAACAACGCAAATATCGGTTTGAGTGCTGTAGACATCTCGGTGAATTCTTCGAAGAATAATCCGAATACAATATTCTATACCACACCTACGTCTCCGACTGACACGAGTGTTCACCAGGCGCAATCTCGTTCAGCAATGCAAGATGAACTCGTTGACAAAACAGCTGTCAGCGGGGCAAGTACGGATGAAGTGGGAGTGACCACCATCGATAAGCCCGCAGAATGCGATTCCAATTCGAATACCGCCGATCTATCGGACAAATTGAACGAACAGGTGGCCCAAAGTACGAAAACTGGAACCGGCCTTCAATTATTATATACCAGCGAGCCGAATACACCTTCGGGTAATCTATGGTCCACCGCAATTGAGGATGGTTACATGCCCAATCTGCCGAACGTTAACGGCGGATTGGCTTTTCAGAACTTCCCGTCGCCCACGCAGCCCCAATTATTCGGGAACGCCGTTAATCAGAACCAAGGACGTCGGGCCATAACCGCGACACACAATTTCCCCCATAACGTCGGAAGGCAACAGCCGAGCCACCCTCTGTACAAAAGTTACGCACCTTGGACGAGCGTTAGTCAAAGTTGGTCTGGAAGTTCAACATGGAATCGAGGAAGAAGCGTTCCGAATCTTACGCCGTTGCAACAAATGGGAGTAGCGAGCCGCAAACCCAGTCCCACGTTTAACCATCAACAAGTTATATCTCCGGTTAAATTCCGCCGTAGTACTTCGTACCCTGGTAAAGGCCACTTTCCCCAGCCGCCAACTCTTGAGATTACCAACATGGACGAAGCGAGAGAACTTCTTTCGTACCAGGTAATGTGTGTATTTGGGTAACCCTCGCACACTACCCCCCAAGATTCGCATCACAAACCGAATGTTAATGCCCATTGCTGCTCCTGACGCTGTTGTTACCGCAGACGCTGCTTGTTGTATTTTTTGTTTGTTTTTTTGTTGTTCTTTTTTTTTTCTTTTTTTTTTTAGAATAGTCTTGTGTTCTATCTGTGATATTTATTTATACATATCTATATATATGTTTGTGCATATATATAGATTATATATTAATAAACTGTTAATGATTACGTTTTGTGTTATGTTTTTCTTTGCACACCACATATACAGATTGCATACATAAATATACGCCATTTACATTCAGACATACATGTTTACATACATCCAGGCATATACATATGTAACGTACATATATGACGTACCCCGGAATATTATAAGGAAAAGTTACATAATTACGAAAATCTAGGTCACCCTACGTATATAACACGTAAAAAGAAAACATTTATCTTTGTATTATTGATTTCGTCGTTGCATTAACGTGCTTGCGACTACTATTTGTTAATATCATCTAAACATCCAATGGACGATCAAACGTGCTTTTTGAATAATTTACATTTCGACCTAGTTTTCTATTC
Source organism: Dynastes maya (assembly GCA_029619315.2). Taxonomy (NCBI): domain Eukaryota; kingdom Metazoa; phylum Arthropoda; class Insecta; order Coleoptera; family Scarabaeidae; genus Dynastes; species Dynastes maya. The sequence goes on along the minus strand of JAROYE020000012.1, from coordinate 793,670 downwards.
ATCGCATAGTGTTTAATTCGTACACCATGTATGTATGTATGTATGTATGTATGTACATATACAAGGTAAATATACCTATTAAGATATCCGAATATCTCGTCCAGCCGTTTTATATAGTCGAATAAAATGAGCTAGCAGGTGAGGCAGCATAAAGCTAAAAATAAAGCTGCTCATGGCGGACAGTTTATCTATATATAAATACGCTACGTCGCAAATGTTCAACATTTTCGAAAAAATTCCCTCTTCCTATGTGAAACTCTCTGGAATAATAATAATAATAATAATAATAATGGTACCCAAATCAGATTCATTCCCCATAGCAGCTACGTTTCTAAATTTAAATCCAAATAATTTTTAGCATCGATCATACATATACATACATACATATGTACTAACATCCATACATAGATAACAGACGAATTACATGTTGTACGGAGTTAACTGTGAGTTAACGAAAATTCTTTTGTCTTTGCTTTTCTCCTTATCAGTAGTTAATATCATAACGCTTCATTAATTCTAACTAATATACATGGATACATATGTGTTTAAACATGAAAAGAACGAGTGATGTAGGAAACAGAAACTTTGTAAAATAGTTATTTTGAGAGGAATTCTGTCATCTTACATCTTACACTCAAAATGCGGAGAAACTCTCTTGCCTTTCGGATAGGACGGCAAAAATATCCACCTATACTAATACGTAGTAGTACAGGCCCTTTTAATTAACGCAATGCTTTTTTTTTAAGGATCGTTGTGGTGTTGTCAATGGAAATGGAAATAGTCCGCTAGACACAATGAGAGGTTTAGAGCACTATCTGAACGATTTCATGCGGCAACCCGCCGATTCTACAGACCTAAAAGGTACGTACGCGCATTCAATTTCAATTCCGATTATCTAGGCTTAAAGGACAAGCTTTCAACTTGCGTATCGGCGGTGAAATCATCTGCAAAGGTTGTATTTTTAGGATGATCATCATGCAAAATTAACGTAATTAAGCAAAAGTATAAGATAGTTTCGTTGCTAATTACTAAATGCCCTGCAATTCACCAGACGATCTACGACTTTCTAAAGAAAAATAAGCTCGTAACGAATGCGCCACATGCTTATGACATCTCAATGATAATTAGTTTGTGTAACAATAGCGACTCCGCGTCTATAGTTATCGCAATTAAATACGCATATCTATAACGCATTCCTTATATATGTTATAAGGCATTCAAGGTTATTGACAGAATGCTCTATTTAAATAGAACAACTCTCAATTTTGAAACCGCTAAATAACGTGACCTAGCCACGTTAACGAATTCACTTATCGTAAGTACAAAACATAAGCATGAAAAGGAACATAAAGGAACATGGGCGATACCGGGAACTCGGGAAGAACATCAAATCAGATCACATGTTAATTTCAAGAATCATTTTTTAATAATGGCAAAACCGAAAATGATGGTAATTAGAAGCGTAAGCATCCTGAGAAGTAAAAGATGGAAGCCGGAGAAATTGGAGAATTCGGAAATATGGCAAAATACGCGGAGGAGACGAGGAACGCGAACGCAAAGAGCTTTATCAAGAAAGTAGTGAAAACGACGAGGAACGAAAAATAACAGACAATAAAGACAGCGAAGAAGTAGATCCAACGTTTGAGGAATCCCACACAATGTGAAAAAAATACGACTTACAAAATATTAACATCTATCGAAAGATAGAGATTAATAAAATGCTCTGAGAAGAAATTGGGAGAATATCAACAAGAATTCAGAAAGGAGAGATCTACCACACGCGCAATACACGCTACAACCCCCATAATATTGAATTATACATACTCTTCATTGATTTTAAACAGGTTTTCGATAGTTTAAATAGATAACAAATATTGGATGAGATGAAAGAGATGGAGATACCAGCAAAACTCATACGATTAATAAAGCTAACAATGGAGGGACATAGCGCAAGAGTTATAGGTAACGAGGGAGTAATAGAAGAGGTGGAAATAAGAATTATGTAAAGTGAGGCAGGGGGTGCTCTGTCAACTACACTTTTTAATATTGCGCTGGACGGAGTGATCAACGCATTGGGTATTAAAAGGGCTATCATAACAAGCCATAGCTTATGCAAGATCTATTGTTGCCGCGATCATCTTCCTTCAGTTCAGTTCAGCAGGCGTTAAATTCTTAACGCCTACTACTTAGGTGTTCTCGTCGTTTGTGACCAACGGCAACAAAATAAGTTATAGGCCAGTTTCCATTCCTTCTATTGCTAACGTTTCTCTTTCAAAGTTCAATAATGGGAAGATCTGGAAAAATTCGTAACCATAGTAATGAAATCCTAACGAAATGGTCCATTTTGTCCGGGGAAAATACGAGCTTCGTAGGTTTTATCCCCTTAGCACCTAACGTTGCTATGGTCGGTAACTCGGTAACTCTCGCCCTTTCGAAATCTCGGCATTGCGTTTCCACGTACGTACCTCTAATTGATTCATCGAGAAATACTAATTGCGGGATATATGATACGCGTCAGGCACTAATGTTGAACGTAACGCAAGCTACTCTATCTCTGCTTGCACGTTACAAGTTCAAATTGACCTTGCAATGTTATTCTATTTTTGTTTCGAACTTCTTCTGCGAACGTGTCATGTAAGATTAATATCGTCGAGTAGAAATCTATTCGAACTAATGAATAAATTCAAGCGTAATGTTCAACTTAATTCGTTAGACATCTCATCTTACCGTAGCATTACCGAAGATTTGAAATTTTTATTATACCTGCTCCAAACGTAAACATGGATATGCGTATCGTTGTTTTCCTTTTTAGAAACTAAAACTGTTAAAACATGTAACGTTTTGTAGTTAGCCAATAGAGACGCATGCGCATTCTTTATTGATTATGATTACATAAAGCAATATTTTTAAAACACGTGCTTCAGGTAGTTTTGAAACAGCTAAAGAAAGTACAATACGTACCTTTAGCTGCGAGGATAAAATATTATGCAACAGCGTGGAGAGTAAACAAAAAAAAGTGCAAACAATACCTCCTAGACGCCTGTAAATATTCACGTATTTTTTTTTTTTTTTTTTCATCTGCAACGAATCATAACTCCATTAGATTAAACTCTATTTACATTAACGTTACAGGTGTAAATAAAGTACCTACAAATATTTGTTTCGCTATAAACTGCGCGAACAACTGCCGTAACAAATTCTTGCCGAACCTTGTTATTCCCGATAAATTACTTATACAATTTTCATAATCTCCATGCTCGCATGAGAATATTTTTTGAGTAATTAACAAAATTGCTCGGATAAATTATTATGCGTGCTTATAAATTGTATATTTTAATCGCGTTCCATTCTGCAAGTGTTATTAATACATTTTATCTAATCTAAAAACGTACGCTCGATAATTATTGTTAAGACATACCACCCTGTGACGAACGTGACGAATAAAAATTACGAAACAAACGATGAAAGCCATTGGAAACATCGTCAAACCGACTAAATTTCTGTACTCGCCCGGTCAACCTTGTCCTTCTTAGACCTAACGTATCATTGAAACAAAATATTGTAGAAGATAATCTAATAATAATAAATGTACTATCTCAACATTTTTCGAAAATAATTTCATTGTTACGGCAAGTGTGCCGTGAACATATCTTTCTTCATCTGAACGAGGGTTCCACGTTTTCTTTAATGACAGAATTTATGAGCACCTTTGGGGATTTAAACGAATTAAGAATGGACGGCGTCCACGCACACATTACAAATAAATATCCTTCTGCGTATAACATTCATTGCCACCACCAGTGCAGGTGCGCGTATTTCTTAACAATTTATCAGCGATTCCTTCTTTTTTCCAGAGATCATTATAAGCTAAAGGTAAATTGTTTTCATAATTTTTTACAATCACAGAACGGAGGCCTAGCGATCCTTTGAAACAGCTGTTCCGAATTAATTAATATGTTGTGCGGTAAGGAGTGTTCACAGTTCTTGCTATCATTATTTATATGTCAGCGAGTATAAAGATGAAAATATACAACGATGAAAACGAACGGGATGGCTCTGGTGACAAATTTTTTATATCTGGCAATGCTCCCCTGTCTATTTTTCCTTCTGAGACTTGATTAAAAACCAGAAGTTATATTTTGCACTTGAGTTGAAGAAAAAATTGATTGCTCTTCAAAGTACTTAGATCTAAGTCTTTTTGTGGAGAGGGCACTATGTATTAATGTTAGCAATATATGTATTTCAAACAAGCATCAGGATCTAAATTGTTTTATATGGAAAAGACATTTTAATATTTTACGGCATATGTAATATGAGAACGCATCATCTCAAATCTGAGTAGGTTAAGCGCCCTACTGAAACTTCTGTTAACCGTGGAAAACCGTTCAAAGGAGTCTTGAGATGCAAAGTAGGAAAACCAAGTCTTGAATTTGGACGATGTCGTATTTTCTGACTAAAACTGTTTAAAGATATTCTAGATTCTGGGGTGTTGATCGAACATGAAGTAATAATATTTTGTTTAGAAGATCATTAGAAATCCGTTTGAAAATATATGTATATTTTATCAGCTATTGTTTTTATGTTAGTTAGCCCGCCCGTACTGATAACTTTTAGCGATTAACTTGCGATATGGCTTAGTAAAAAAGGCAAATGTACAATTATGGATGTGCGACGTAAACAACGGCGTTCAATATTCAACGAATAATAAAAATAATAAGCTTGGTTTTTAAGAGAGACCGTCGATGAATCGAATCGAGTGAGTCAGATAATCGTAATTACCTAATAGTTGTAATGATTTCTCTTTCGTGGACGAATAACAACGGATACGATTAAGGCAAACTTGTTAATTTAGTCGAGACGCATTTAACTGTCGATAATATACAGGAAGAAAAAAAGGCGTGACACTTTCACTCGACAATAAAAGTTGAAATATTTAAATTGCTTAAATTAGCTAGCGAGGCGTTGCGTTAGGCGAATTGGCGTATTGATGAAAAGTTTTGATGATAAGAAACAAACATACAACTCGTAATCGTATATATGTTTGTATGTACATACATATGTATGCTTATACGAATTATACGAATTATATTATATGGAGCATTATTTACGAACTGATAAGGCGATAAGAAATATGGAGATTGTAATATTGAAAATAAAAATAAACATGTACCGTTGAACAAACACTGTTCGGTAGTAGTTTATATACGTGATATACGTGCAATGTATATTCTACATGCATTTAACTACACATACATATATGTATCTAGAGTTGCTGCCTGTTTAGAGAACAATTGTTCAATTTAACGCCGATTGAACGTAATGTACCCTTAAATAATCCTAATAGCGTCCATTTAATCTTTAACTACAATTAATAGTAGCTAACGTAGAGGTATATCTTTAACAAATATACTACACGATTTCCTAAAACTACTTAATTTAGCAGCTCGTTTAGCCTCACTGCACAAATTATTATATAACTGTATCAATCTCCTTGGCTTTCTATTGTATCTCTATGTATGTACATACATACATACACTATTATATACTATGAACCTATTCATATAATTGAGCCTATAAATTAAAATTATTGAAATCAATTCGAATATTGTGCCACCGTAATAATAATAATAACAATAATAATATATTTATTATGCAACAGCAGCCGAACTGTTAATTACAGGATAACATACATGCATACACGACATTATGAGAGATTGTACAAGAAAAAACATATACATAAATTACGTGAAACTTGCGTCCCTTCAATATGCGATGTACCTGAACCTTACGACTGTCATGTAGGAGAATGTGGATTTTCTGCGACTTCTAACAACACGCCTAATTCGTAGTTCTCTGACCCGTTTCCCTAAAACGCTTGAAAGTTTTGTTTGCTACAGATTGAGTATTTGGGCGTTCTTCATTGAAAAGGACGCACATTTCTTCTTGCGTTTTCTTACGGTCGCCGCACTCAACCATGATTAGAACTGTTATTCTCTCAGTTTCAGTTAAAATGAGCATCTTAAGTTTCTATAGAGCTGTTTCGGAATGATTTAACATTTATAAATGCCTTTACCCCGACTAAAAAGTTTGATTCTTTTTGGCTTTTTTTAAATTTTGAAGTGAGAACTCAACCGACAAACAAATTTTTTTCTTACATTACATTCTAGGATCTCGTCAAAGAACGCCAAACATTTTTTGTGACACGCTGCGTATACCGAGAGGCCCAGATTCAATGTTCAATATTACAAGCGATATCTTCCTTATTCGTAGAGATATAGGGGATTAGTGTAAGGCATTCATATTAAATGAACAAATTGTGATTGATAATAGTGTTCTACATCTTATTTACAGTTGATACAGGAATCTTCCCTTGGTTTTTTTTCTTGGCCGATAATGTTAATTCTAGTAAATAAAACTCCTGAATTTCGCGGCCTTATTCTTTTACTTAAACTTTGTTTAGGTAGTTAATACGTTCATTTTTTTTTCTTGACATTTCGATGGAACATGCCATCTTTATCAAAAGATTGAAAAAATCATAATAAAATGCTGTAATCCCTTTCTCCCCCCTCTCCGTACTTGTATTTAGTTTGAAAGTTGAGTTTTGATTTTGGCGGCTTTGTCGATATAAATCTATCAAGGGTCCATAAAGGTAAATATTGTTATTGTGTTCGACAATCTTCTTCAGAAATGTATGTTTTATTTTCTTCAAAATAAGACATGTCAACGACCACAACGCTTCTGCTTGAACGATCGCGTTCGTCCTTCAGTAGTTGACAAAATGTCAATAACGATTATTTTAATAATATAAAATCAAACTATGTAACATAAGAAAGAATGAAAAAAAAAAAATTAAAGTGTTGTGGTTATTGACATATTTTATTTTAAAGAAAAGAAAACGTACATTTTCACATTATCATATTCAAAGATTTTAACAATACTAGCGTTAACACTGAACATCTACGGGCATTCACAAACAGACTAAAATATCGTGCCTGTAAAAGAATAAAATCGCGAAACATTAAAGAAACAAAGGACACAGGCAAGGATATAGATCTATGAAACGCTGTTAGCACCGCATTTTGAATACTGTGCCATTATCTTATTTCTGCTCTGAGTTGCTTTCCTTAGCTTTAAATATTAAACGGAATATCGCGGGAACCTAGGGAACATAGAACGATGCAAGAGAAATACCTAGAGAGTTAGAGACGGTGAAACTACATATCTGACTGGAATATTTATAAACCTCAACCTCGGCCAAGTCTATATTTATAATGCGAACAAATAATCAAGTGACGTTTTATAAAGTCAACGGCTTTTAGTACGCTCTCAGTAGTGCGATACCTCTTCGATAACAAATCGATAATAACGGGATTCGTCGTAAGAAGACCGGAATACCGGACTGCCGGAAGGACGACAGATCGGCCTTTCTAGAATCCCGCTAGAAGTAGTGGAGCTAGCGAGCTGCGAAGAAGATTTGCGGGGAATCGTGCGTGCCAGTGCATTCAACATTGCAAATAATATTACGTCATATAAGCGCAGGTTATCCATGCGCACTTGGTGTTTGGGAACGTCGTTGTTCGCTATACCGGCTGTATGCCGTAAACGCCGTAAAGGAAGGACCTATGCGGTTTACGGCGTACGGTTTTCATACACTGTACGTTCAAATATTGTCGGATTTTCTTGAATGCGCAGTACCTTCCCGTTTTAGGAGGTGATTTAGTTTAGTTCGTGGCCGAACTCGTCGCGGTGAAGGTGGCAATCCTCCTCTACGAACGTATTCGCGCGTACCCGTGCGCGGTCTGCTATGTTTCGGGCGTATGGAACTTCTCCTGTAGATACAAATCCAGCCGAAGCGCCGACAACATGGGGAATCGCAAAATTCAACACTATCACCAAAGGTCGGGCTCTTCATCTATAATTACTTGCCTTCTTTTAAAATCCTTTCCGCGCATCTCTCCCCATACTCTTTTTTTTTTTTCTCTTTCTTTCTTTTGAAATCTAGATTCTCTAATAGTGAAAGTCGCGATTTGGTGCCATAAACTGTGCCCTAAATCGTTTCCAGTACGTACGTACGTAAATACGTACGTATTTGACGGCGTACACGTGTCTCTTTAAAAACAAACATTTTGGATCGAGTTGTCGGTAAGGGAAACGTAGGTAGAAATAAATTACTTGCATGTTTTATCTCGAGGCACATATTACTATCGCGTACGTCTATAACGTACGTGTCTCAAATTGTTATAAACTAACTATTTCCGGGCTTTTAAATTCTCGTAGCAATGTAGCATAGCAGGTAGTAACAGTAGCTAGCGTACGACGGGGCATTGTCCGTAATATTCCCGCATATCCAACGTGTTAAATTTTGGATTTGACATTGTTCAAGCATGCGTGTTGGTTATCTCTGTGCGATCGATACCAACAATGAATGCTTTCGAAATTTACACCCCACCTCCACCCCCTTTTGACAAGATAATCTTTTTTATTTCGACCTCGTTTCGTATTCTTTTCAATCAAAGTAAAAGTTATTCTCTCGTCTATTATATTGATCTATATGTACGTACTACATACCTATATGTAGTAAATTAGAGGGTTAGGTATACATAGGTATTGTTTGTAATTTCGCGTGTTTCTACGCACACCCCCCCACAGCTGTTATAACATATGTGTTTCTTTTATCGTTCGCTTTAGAATGATCGGCCGAACCTTCGTCGCCGTCTATCCCATATTAACACATTTTGACGTACACGTAATGGAAATCGTTACCGGCAAAATTAACGTATTATATATCGCTGCGTAATGATCAAATAGATGCCCTAATTCCGTCACTAAAAGCTTTTCATGATTCGTTTGTATATTTCGCACCTTATTTCCAAACGCGAAACGCTCTCCAATACTGCGATTGTAAGCTCGTCGTTTTAAAGAGAAGACTTATTTCTGGTCAGGGTCAGATGCATTACATTAGCGCAGGCCTGTAACACATACAAATACTGGGTAACATCAATTAAATGCTACTGTAAAAACAATGCTTCATTAAAATTTATGAATAGTTCTCAACTATAGCAACACGATTCTCTTATACTTTTGCTATTCGGTTTGTAGTAAACAGATATTTCTAGCTATTCCTTTAGAATGTTAACAGTTATTAACACTGTTGGAAGTTTGGAATACCATTAACTTGACCTGAAATAATTACGCATCGGGCCAGGTTGAGTTAATGTAAAACGATTCTTGGTAGTACATGCTTTATGTGTAATTTTTTTCTCCTGTTCTTAAAGGTTTCATCAATTGCAACACTAATGCATATCCTCCCTTATCACAGTTACACGGTAAGTTAAATTCTATAAGTATAGCAGCAAATATTTTATCAATTACTTAACACCGTTGGATATTACTAAACGATTTTTTCTTCCACCAAACGATTTGGTGATTAGCAGCGATTTCGGAATGCAAAAATCGATTGTAGAAAGCGAACTTGTTAGTCTATTACATAAACGAAATTTCGTAACGCATATTTCTGTTTCATTTCAATAAGGTTACGGAAAACGCTATGTATGTAGGTACACGAACTAGGTATATAATTTACGTATATGCATATGTCATTATCGCTAATATCTCAAGGTTAAAACGAAGCCGAAAATATAGGGTACGTATTGCGTATTAAATGCATACGTATCAATATCTGGTCAAAAACAGATGCGTGTGTTGATGGGGTCATTGATCTTAGGACACGTGCCTTGAAATTGGGGTAGTTTCGGATATTCATCGCGCAAGCGTTGCTTTGCTATTGACTCCTGCAAATTTGATGTCTAATCTATTTCTCGTTTCGTTTTATATACCGGTTGTCAACTAAATCTGATCGCGTGTAATTTTCTGCATATTTGGCCAAAATTTTTCCCACGTCTTTTGGAGAATTATCGCTTCGATTTCATCCCATGCTCGAGCTACGACACATTTTCGTTTGTATCGTCTCTTCAACCGTTCAATGACTCCTTGATCCATAAGTTACGAGGGTGAGAGGCAGACACACAGCTCTAATATCGCCCTTTTGTAATACGTTTTCAGAAAGATGACTTGAGACGTTGTCTAAAACCAAACCAGCATGCATAAGTAAATGGTTTGATTTCAAACGATTTTCCACTATCGAGGTAAACGCATCAAACAACCACGTCTTAAATAAATCGCTATTTATCCAAGCAAACTTTCGAGTGGTGTGATAAACAGGAGGAGGTGATATCTTTAAACGACAGCTTCCGACCGCTACTTGCATTATTTTACGCTATCCCATCTCTGGTCAACTTTGTTTCTGTTACGATTGTACGATTTAATTGTTGGTAGCACTTTATGATCGAGTCCTGTCTCGTCAGTGTTATAGACTTGGTCTGCTTCAGGATCAAATTTCCAAATTTATAATATTAATGCTTTCCCTTTCGCAATAGGTCCTGATAACGTAATCCCTTCTTTTTACCGTTCTTGGCAGAACCAAACCCATAAGGCACCGTTCAAGAATTCAAATGTTGATTCCTTTAACATATTCCCATCTTCAAAGCCTAATTCTCTCTCCACCTTTCTTTTCTGTTTGTTTATTTTTCCAATCTTTATTCGTTGTTAGTGCAGCTACTAGCTCCGAAGAAAGTTTTTAAACCGATTGCTCTAACACATCTAATTTTAGTTGTAGTGCGCGTACCATCCGTTTTCGTTTTACACAAACCTATCTAACAGAATTATACAAACACACTCATACAAATCGAAGGTGAAAATAGATATCTTTGGAATTACTTACCGGATTTTTTGCTGGCGAATAGGGAGACAGCCAAATCCGATTCAATAGCCACATGCGCATCTAACAGTATCCCGACCCCAATATTCTTTTCTCTGTTAGGTACTTGGCTATTGAAACGATTTTAGTTATCAACCTGTATATAATTTTTATAATAGGCAAGTCGCCCTATTTTTCTGGACTGGACGATCAAGCTGGTCCCGTCCTTCTCGAAGAGCCTGGTCATCTAGTTGACACCTCTTTGGGAGCGCAACCTCTCAGTTCCCCTTCTAGATCTTCCCCTCATTCGCAAGGTTCAGAGGGCGGCGAGAGATTTTCTCGCAAGGTTTTCGTCGGCGGTTTACCTCCGGACATCGATGAAGACGAGATTACAAATAGTTTTCGCCGTTTCGGGCCTCTAGTCGTCGATTGGCCTCACAAAGCGGAAAGCAAGTCTTACTTTCCGCCGAAAGGATATGCGTTTTTGTTATTTCAGGTGAGTTGGCGTTATAATATGAATAAAATCGTCTATAAATACGTTTTCAGGACGAGAATTCTGTACAAAGTCTGATAGATGCGTGTATTACCGATGATGATAAGCTGTACCTGTGCGTTTCGTCGCCTACTATCAAAGATAAACCAGTTCAAATTAGGCCGTGGCGATTGTCTGATGCTGATTTCGTTTTGGATGCTTCGATGCCTCTGGATCCAAGGAAAACTGTTTTCGTCGGAGGCGTGCCACGCCCATTAAAAGCAGGTAATCTTTTGTTCCATACTCTTAACCCGACTTTAGTAAGGTGTATACCATTCCAAACTCTTCGTACTTCAGTCGTACGGTCAAAAAGATGAGGAGTGCAATTTAAAGAAGTCGCTTTGGGGGAGGTTACTTAGAGGGTAGTTTACTAGGGATGCAATAATAATAATAATAATAATTATTATTATTATTATCATTATTATCATTATCATCATTATCATTATTATTATTATTATTATTATTATTATTATTATTATTATTATAGTAAAGTTACCGTAATAATACCGCATAGAATGGAAAATTCCAGCTCCCCTGCAAATTTACATATCTTAACTTTTTTCTTTCGTTTGTTCAGTGGAATTGGCAATGATTATGGATCGTTTATATGGAGGCGTTTGCTACGCCGGTATAGATACTGATCCGGAACTGAAATATCCTAAAGGAGCTGGAAGAGTCGCATTCAGTAATCAGCAAAGCTATATAGCAGCGATTAGTGCAAGATTCGTTCAGTTGCAACATGGGGACATTGATAAAAGGGTAGAAGTGAAACCGTACGTATTAGATGACCAAATGTGCGACGAATGTCAAGGACAACGTTGTGGAGGAAAGTTCGCCCCATTTTTCTGCGCCAATGTCACTTGTCTACAGGTAACTAATGAACGTTTTTTGTTTATTAAATATTACCGTTGAATCTTAAATCGCAGTACTATTGTGAGCATTGTTGGGCAACAATCCATTCGAGACCAGGTCGAGAGTTCCACAAGCCGTTAGTAAAAGAGGGTGCGGATAGACCAAGAGCTGTACCGTTTCGTTGGTGTTAACGCTGGAGCGCTTAGTGCAGCAACCGCCCGATCTAGCATATTACCACCGGCGGTTTGGCTGTCTATTGCATAGGCATAATTATCTAGTAGCAATTATACATATTTAAAATATATAAATATATGTAATCAGTTATCTTTCTTCGCGATCGATAGGTGACTAAGGCGACGAGTACATCTACGCTTGATATGAAAAAAGACGTCGAAAGTGGATGCAGGTATAATATTTTTCGAAATAATACAATCCGACTTATTCGCACATCTCGGTCGTTCACATAAAATGAGATAAACGAAATCGTCCAAGGACCAACGTTATTCATACTTTCAACGAATACGTTTCAAATAATACGAATTTGACGAACTTAAATCCGTTTACTTTTAGAGTTTTTACGTATTTCTTTCTAAAGTGGAGGCGTTCGTCGACTCCGGACTCCTATTCTCCAATGTAAGAGAACGTTCACATCGTATATCACGTAATAGTGAGCGTGGTTCACGATGATATTAATTGAAATTTCTAGGAGATAGTTGAGACCTCGGGAAAAGCATGCGCAGATCATAGGGTTGTACACATTTATTATATCAATTTTCACTTGGCGGCATATAAAGTCGACAATTAAAAAAAATTACAGTAACCCCATATGTCGAAACTATTTCAAGAAGTGTTTATTAATCAGTTTGCTCATTTAAATTCGAAATGCATTACTTCCAAAACCTCCCAAGTCGTTTTTGAATAATTTTTCAGGAGGCAAAAGAAAACCTTGTTTTCAGAATTTCACTATAAAAGAAGATGTTTTTTGAGAGATGTCTAATTAAATGACTTAGCAAAAGATTCGTGCTATTATCCACAAGACTATTGAAAATTAAAATTTCCTATTGCGCCTAGAAGGTTTTAGCATTAAAATTTTGAAATACCCAAAGGACATTGGTGGTTTCGATTATTTTTGATTATTGCACACGTGAAAAGATACAAAATAATATAAAAGTATTAAAAAAAATTTAAATAGAAATGTGGGATGCATCTTAAAATTATTCGGTCGCTCATAGAGGGGAGTGTTTCATAAATTAGATGAAAATTCATAGGAATAAGAGCTCTTCGTAGTCTCTATTTCTTATTCTTTTTTTCCAGAACAAGTCAGTAATAGATTCCGTTCTGTAGATAGAGGCTAAGAATTAGAAAAGTAGATTCTATTGCTGAAACCTTACTATTGTTGAAATTATCCATGTCTGCACTTCTCAGATTGAATTGAAACCCAGAATACTACTAATTTACTAAGAACACTTCCGCTGGGTACGCTAGAAACCAGACAACTTAAAAGAAGGTTTTAGTTAACGTTTTTGAAGCACGTGGGATTCCGGAGGTTGAGAAATTTAATAATAGATGACACAGCAATCGCTGTATATTTAGGAGGTGTTGCAAGATCGTAGATGCTGTCTTCACCGCGGTCTTCAAGAACCTGAACGAAATCTAACAAGGGCTCCGGAAGATTCTTCGTTACGGAGTGTTACAGATCAGTTCAGATTGCAATCTTAATTCGGTAACTTCGTAAATGCATTTCAGCGTTGCGGCAGTTATCGCGGAAACTGTGTCAGTTTAAGAAGTTGTACTTTGGTGTCGTTAAGTATAAACATTTTCGCAATAGATCTTTGCAATCCGAACAACAGTTGCAAAACTATACGAACCTACTTGATCATTTTTGCAGAACAGCACAGGCGGGGATTCAAAAGGGAAATTTGATTTTGGAAAAGAAGGGGACGAATTGATGATTGGTTCCGGTAGAGTCGATCGGTTTGTCCTGGTTTTCTTTTCGAAAAAAAAAAACCTTACATTATCACGTCCTTCAAAAACCATAACTGAACATAATAGACTCGATATGGAACTACTGTTTTGTTGTGGTTCTGGAAAATTTTCAACCTGAGGAGTAACGGTTTGAGATCTTGTCTTCGGCATAAGTACGTGCGAAATATTAAGTACTCATGTTGCCTTAGCCTACCCCGAATGCCTTAGATGCCTATGCTATATCGTATATTTCTCTTATAAAAAAATTTTCGGTTTCATTCTATTTGGTTTACGTGAGAAATTCTGTTTGTGTTATTAACCTAAAACTAATCTGTAAAATGAGCCGCATTTGCGCGATCCTCTTGATAGAATGTACCCTTCTCTTATATTGGAAAATAGGAGTGGTAATAATATCCACCTGGACATCTTTCTTTTCTGCTGAAAATACAAAATTCCAGAATGTTATATTATAACGTAGACGCTACTAAATCAGGTTGTATTATTTCAAAAGAATACTATACAGGATGTTTTAAAACAATATTTGAAGATACGATCGAAAATAAGGTGAAAAGTCTTAATAAACGTACGTCCGCAACGTGCTTTTACATCATTCCAGCATTCGAGTACGCAACCATTATTTAAACTTCAAATTAAAGTGTAAAAAAAAAAAACAATCGATAAACACATGGTTACTGAGATGTGTTATCGGCAATGCACGTTGTTATCTGGCAAACGGTTGATTTGCGGACATACGTTTATTAACACTTTCTATCTTATTTTCAATCGGCCTTAAAGTCTTTAAAACATCCTGCACAGTAACTTCGTAGATGTATGCGATTGTTTGGGGAACGTGTTAATTATCATATACAGGGTGAATTCTGTCGCGCTTTTAGTGTATACGTTTTTATTCGAACGTAACAGAGAAAGTATAGAAGTAGCGACGGAATCAAGTTTAGTAGATGTATATCGCTGTCGTCTTGGCTACTAGATGTCGCTCGTTGGAGCTCTAATCGATGTGAAGTGTCTCCTCTTTGGCCGCACGGAACCGACAGAACACACGGAACACGCCAAGCCACCAACACGGGCACGCGCGTGGTGGGCATATTGGGCAGACGGGCACTGCACGGGCCGCGCGGAACCGAGCGCGGTACAGTCAGCAATTTTCAGGGTATTGTAAATACTAGTCTAATTTACGAGCCGCTGCAGGCCAGAGGAGCATTCGTTGGCGGCAAAAAAATAGTAAAAATAAAAAAAATAATCACTTAGCCCCAAGTACCTGACCGGCCCGCCCCACTAACTACAGCCGCTTCCTTCAGCTTGTGTCCGCACGTAATTCCTCCTTTCTACCCTTACCTTATTATTTAATGTGTGATACTATAGTCGTCGTAAATGTATTAGATAAAAAAAAAAAAAAACTAAAAATTGCACGGATATGTATAGTATATTATATATATATATATATATATGATAGTATCAGCTATTCTAAGACTTGTATTTTTTAAATTTGAATTTTTATACTAAACTGTTATAAATGGTGATTAGTAAAAGTTTGATGTGTGCAATAAAGGCACTGCGCTCGGCCAGGCTCAGTGTCGTAGAATTTTATCTTAACCGTAATATGAAAAATGAAAAAAGAAAACAAAAAAAAAAGTACTAAACCAAATGGATCGACGAGACGGTATTTCCTAGTACGGTGTAGCGTAATTTTTATTACATGTAAATGGAGGGAGTAAAGGGAAAAGACCGCGACAAGTACGTCCGAGAGGTGATTGATTATGCGAACCATCTACAACATGGTACAAATATGTAATTGACTTGATTTGTAAAGATATACACTCCTTTTTCTACTGTTTGTATATTTGCTCGCCCGTTAAAATGGGATTTGACGAGCAGTCCAAGATGGAGACAATTTGTATCATAATTCTGTAGAATGACGTCATTTTTATCTAACAATTGTATGTAACTGTACCGTTTTTCTTTCAATCACTTCTTGTTATTTTGAGAAGGTTTAAAAGTGTGCGCAGACAGATAATATTTTTTTCTTTGTATTTTTTAATATGTAACTATAAGCTATTGTGTATTTATTGGACAAACATTTCAAGTTGTATATTTTTTACTTTTTATAAATCCTTCGATCTATAAGCTTTTAGTTTTCATTATATATTTATATGTGGATATTGGCAGTGGCAGTGGCAGTGGCAGGGTCTACTGTCATACTGCCATAGTTACCAGTTAGTGCAATATCGGGTCTTGACCCGGCTTAGGAATAGTCAATTGTTTCTGCCCTTTAGATTCTCTAACTTTAAATTCTTTCGATGCGGACAGATGCCATCTTTGAACTGTAGCGTTAGAACAACCGTGGTTACCAGCCCAACATTAAGGCCCCATCGTACTATCGACGAATAAAGTTTCATTGAACAGTGTGACAGTAGAATTTGAAGTTGGTTAGAATGCGTTGGTAGTCTGAGAGGGGCTTTACGATCGTGATTATTTCTTCTCCTCTTCTATTTCCCATATCCTGCCGAATTAGGCGATAAAAACCGATCCACAGTAACCGTTTAGGTTACGTCGGCTCTTTTCAATGCATCCCTTTTTTTTCCCCCGTTTTAGACGCACAGTCATATTATATTTATATGCTGCATGCGCATATAAAACGAGAAACATTTCGGTTCCAAATGCATATTAGCTAAATCGACGATTTTACCTACATAAGTCTAGTCCTTTAAGCGATAATAATTTTGATATTGCTTTAACATAAGTACGTAAAATTATATTTTTTAAACGAGGAGATGGCTTTGTTTAGTTATCGAAAAGTTACGGAATCTGGTCCTAGACCTTCGTTGTTGGCCAGACTGCTTCTCCACGTTAAACTGACGTCAAATCTTTAGTCATTTGTAAAGTGGAGCCGTGGTCGCGGCATTTTTTTTCACTAGCACCAAAGTAGACTTATATTTTTTATTTATCTAATAATTTAGAGAATTGTAATAATACGACTATTGTTTTTTATATTGTTTTGTACACTTTTATATGTTTGTTAGTGATGGTTTGTATTTGGTCAATTTTTACATCTGGGAAGTTTCTCATATTTAAAATATTTTGTTGGACATGAGACTTTTTATGTTTTATATAAAAACAATTATAAAAATGTCAATTTGTGTTTATTTGATAAACTGCTGTTATATCTCATATCTGTTATTCTTTTACCCTGGTAGCTTAATAAGTATATAGCTATGTTTAGGAAAAGATATAAGACAAGACAACGTCATATATTACAATTACTATTACTACTACTACTACTACTACTACTACTACTACTACTACTACCACTACTACTACTACTACTACTACTATACTACTACTACTATACTACTACTACTACTACTACTACTACATCTGATATTGATAATCATTTCGAGTAGTTATTTTGCGAAAATATCATAAAAAGAGAATTAAACAATTGACGCACATTATATAAGGAAATTCTGCGTATTTTTTAGTATTTCAGTTTAATTATTGTTATTCGTTATTAACGATTCGACTATAATGTTTTAATTCTTATTCTGACCCTCGTTAGGAAGTCCGGAAAATTTCTCTAATTTTCACGTTCGCAAATTTTATAATGTTCTATTAAAACTTTATGGATGTACAATCGTAATTTAATTCTACAACTTTGGAGTTAAGCATAATGAAAATATTCGACTACGCTTAACTCCAAAGTTTTTGAATTAAATTCTGACTATATACCGACAAACTTTTAATGAGTCAATTCGATGAATCAACTTGTAGTATATCTAAAGTATTCCTTTCCTGTTGTAAATTGAGTATGTATTTTAGAAGAGAAAACGCGCTCAATTTCTTTTTATAGATGGCATACGTACATAATCGACTTCGAATATATTCTAAAAAATACTCCTGACAAGAATTTGTATAACTGGTCATTTATAAATGTGCTGTATTATAAATTTAGCCAAAAAAAAAAAAAAAAACAATACGTTTAGATTAATAGCTAATCGAATCCAATCAAAATTACAATTACTCTTACGTGCATACATTTAGTAGATAATTTATATCCATCAAGTTTGAGCTGAAACGGAGTTTCAAGTATAATACTCTCGTATAGATTTTTACAACTTGACTTACTAGTCTCTAAACTAATGAACACTTTGAATTAAATTTTAAAATAATCTATTTTTATTAAATTGATATATTTCTTCTAAATTTGAAAATATTATTTAATACTTGTAATTACGTATTTTCAAAATAAACATTCTTTTATGTACATTTCGCGTATGTTCTCCATTATCATCATCATATAACCAGTATTCCAAAATAATGGTCCATATCATTTCCCCAAATATACGGCCTGTTTTTTTTTTTTTTTTTTTTTTACCACCTGGAATATTTCCGAAATTAAAACCCCCCACCCCATCGTGTGGTACCTCATATAAAAGCTTATCTTATGATTATGTTGATGCATCGCTTGCTTGTTAGATCTAGATCACGAATCATGATACAAACAACAAATTCATAAACACTCATAATGATGAGTTGAGCAAATAAAATTAAGCAAGGTTTTGTCGATAGTTTTTCTCCATTTCCTCAACTTCACCTGCATTTTTATTGTTGGAAAGGTGGAAATTATCTCCATTTATGGTGCTGAGCAGTGTACTCGTGTCATAACAAGAGTTTGTAATTGAGAAACATTGAGATAAGAATAAGGAGCATAAATACGTGCGAAAACTTGAAGCAGTTGAATCGGTAGCGAACAGGAAAAAGCATGGTAATAAGGTAGTGGATGTATGAATCCGGTCAACTCTCGGTGTCGGATGCAGCATCCACTGTACTTTCTTACTCGTCTGCATAAATTTTACCCGCACAAAACGAGGACGATGAGAGCATAGTGAGGCAACAATTCGAAAACCGGATTTAGTACTACGGAGAGCAATAGTTCTCATTTTGAGCAGTTGTGAAGATTGGTTTTCTCACTTTTATTTGTTTATTCCAATTGTAATGGAATGAAATGTTTAAAGACTTATTTACTGTTTTTTTTTTTTTTTTTTTTTTCAAATATACGCTGGGGCTCTCTTTGGAGAATAAGCTTTCAGTTAAGGTATCACGCGATGGGTCATTACGTTTGAAATTTTTGAAAATTTTTATTTCAGCTTTAGTTGCCGAAATATTTCCAGATATTCAATTCTAAATAAGACTGGAATAGGCAACCGAACATACAGTCCATGATGAACGGTCGCATATACAACTTTCGCTTTATATTAATTAAATGCTCCCATGTTACTTGATCGTTTGATCAGGCAAAATAAGTATTAGTACCAATAAAATAGTAAAGGAATATAAAAAAAAAGAACAAACAAACACTGAAGCAAAAAATTGTTACGCTACGTTTTATGAGGTTACCATCTTGGGAAGTGATAACAAGTCGCGTTGCTTAGCAACGGATCATGCAAACAATATTTTGTTTAAAATTTATGTGAGAAAAGCACAATATCTAGAAAAAAACGTCATGGAAAGATTACAATTCATCGTTCACGAAACGAATAAATTGCTAGGTACTTCGTTTAATTTATTATCGTTCGATGCATTAGGCACTATTAATCTTTTGCATCTTATCAATGATATTTTACAAGTGCTAGGTGCAAGTTCAAAAGTAAGCACTTTTAAACAGAAAATCTTAACGTGTTTAATAGAATCATTCATAAATTTTCTTCTAGGTAGAAGGTCACTCCTCAACTGATGTTACTCTTTCTATATTAGCCGCTTTACAGTCAATAAAATATATTCCTCCTGAGTTAACCGATGTTAGTCTCTTCTGCGATTCATTCTCATTGGTAAGTTAATTGTAAGTTAATAGCGACTGTATACAATTGTGAATATATTTAGGGCGATACCACTGTGATTTATCCTGTGTTGGAGTGGCTGCTAAAGAACCAAAATAAAATTAAGAAACGGGCTTACTTAGCAAAGTGAGTAATACCTAATTTGAACACCTCAAAAATACATCTTTTTTTTTTAGATACGCTAATAAGATGCCCATTCCAGTGGAAGCCGAGGAAGATCCTAACGTTATGCAGTGTTATACAAATTACGAATTGATAATTGATGAATTTTGGGCAGCTTATAAGGAAGAATGCGCAGCTAAGAGAGAATGTGTTGAAGCATCCGAACTGCAAAATGATATCGTAAAAATGAATCAAGATATTAAGAACCTCATACAAAGAAATCAATCGCAATGGGAAAAACTAAATAATATACCCAATAAAGAGAACCTTCTGTACCTCGGAAGAAATTATCGAACTAGTTTAATGGAACGGGGAAATTTGATGAAGCAGGTAGAATTGTAACTAACATTTAAATTTTATATTGGCTAAACGTTGAGTATGCCGTTATGTAGGTAAAAGAGAATTTAGAAGCAATTGCTAGTCTAGAATTTCAAGTTAAGAATATGGAAGATAAATGGTCAAGACGTGGTCGTTATCCTACTATTGATGTAAATATATTTGAAGTAATACAAGAAGAAGCACATGTTAATAAAATATTCCTAACGAGCCATCTACCTCAGGAGCTTCAGAACGAAAGGAATTTAGCGTCTGTGTTGGAGAAGAGTGTCGATAGCTCGTGCCCTAACCGAGAGATTTTGCATAAGCTGGTAAGGGGGTTTGGGTAAAGTAAATTGGCGGTTCTTCAACTGTAAAGCACTGTGACAAAGGGGTTATATCGTTGCAAAAACAGTACACAGCGTGTCCACCTCGTGTGTACGAGTGGGAAATAATTCTTGAATAATTTAGAGTATACGGAAGTTTTAAAATAAGTAGAATAAATATTATTGCGCTTTTGCTTACTAAAGGTGATCTTGTTAAAAAGGAAATGAAATGCAACTGATAATTTTACATTTAAATAGCTAATCATGTTACTTTTTATAAAAAACGTTAGGTATACCATATATTTGCTCCTTCTACTCCGTTCTACTCAATCTATTGTTTTCAATAACAACAGAAAATGTATAATATTACACATGAAATTCTAATTATTACCATTGAATATGTATTATGTAATTTATTTTATTAAGAAAGATTACTCTCGGTGTTCTCTAGTAAAAAAAAAAGAAAATCACATTAAAATAAAGATAGTCGCGATGTCTTGGCAACAAGCTAAACAGAAATAATAAAGCATGTATTTGTGAAAGCGGAATCCTTTCTGTTGAGAATATTTCGGGTCTACAATGACGTAACGCATCCGGTAATCATTACAGTTTGTGAATTAAACCGACCCAAGTACATACATATCACTATTATTAGGTTGCCCAGGCTAAAGGTGAAGTGCAATTGCTAATGAACGAGAAATTATCTCTATACGCAAATACCGAAGACAAGCTAGGCCCATTCCGCAAACAATCTAGTACTATAGCTCAGAAAAAGCTAGAAGTATCGAACGATATTAACGATAGCAAAATTAGAATAGCTCGTATCGATGATGCTATTCGTGAAAAGGAAATAGCGTTATTTAACGTTGTCGGCGGCGAAGTCCTTCATGGGGAAGAATTAAAGCATTTTATTGCGGTGCTACGCGAAAAAAGCACTCTTTATAAACATTTACGCGCACAACTACAGAGTCTTGCCTCCGAGCAGGGAGTCGTAAGCCGTAGCTTGGATGTATTGAAAAGTATCGATCCTACGATTGAAGACGCGTTTTTTAACGCCAACGCTACAACTCGAGATGAGTTTCCAGCCGAGTTTTTGGGTAATATTTCCGACGCTAAACTAATATGTAAGGATTTCATGCAAGATATCGAGAATTTAAAGACTAACATTGCACAGACTTACGAACGTTTGGCTCACACAAAAGAAGATGTCGAATCGATCAGTAAAACAATGGATAGCGTAAAAGATGTAAGTCTTTCTTTATGATTCTCTCATTTTATTCCTGTTACCTCTTCGCCTTGTTAGATTTTCGAAAACGCAACTCGTACTGTAGCAGAAGAAGTCTCCCAGTTAAAGGAACAACTCCGCGAAACTCAAAGTGACATCGATTTGTTGGAAAGAACATGGAAAACTACCACTCAAAGCCTTGATAAATCGGAATATATATTCAATCGTTTAATAGATGAAATGATTAACGATTCTGATATTACGGCATCGAAAAACGATTCTTATTTAACAGCTTTAGCTAAGAAGAAAGACGAGAATCAATCCCTTGTTCAAAAGACACAGGAAATTGTTAGGAGACTTGAAGAATGTAAGGTAA
Source organism: Dynastes maya (assembly GCA_029619315.2). NCBI lineage: Eukaryota > Metazoa > Arthropoda > Insecta > Coleoptera > Scarabaeidae > Dynastes > Dynastes maya. The sequence goes on along the minus strand of JAROYE020000012.1, from coordinate 771,309 downwards.
TATTCATTGAATTGATTTAATCGCAATATTTTACTAATTTCCGTTAATACTTTAGAAAGAAGAACGAGAAATTGTTGAATTTTACAAACATACCGAATATTTGATGTTGGAAAAATTTCAAGAAGAGGAATGAAACCGCTGTTTTTGTAGCGGAGCATTCTTGCTATCCACGTATCTATTTTAGTGTATTAATTGTTAGCTTTCTTATTTATGATTACGTAATAATGGCTGCATAACTTACTAAATTCCCGCACGGTGTTACCTAATTTAATAAAAACCTTAAAATTATATAGTTTTTATAGATCGATCGATGATCAACGATCGCTCTTGCTACGGTACATACATACATATGTAGATATGTATGTACCTCAGTACCTTATACGTATGTATGTATGTATGTATGTATGTATGTATGTACCTACATACGTACGTATATACCTTAAATGCGGTCGCCTATTTATAGTTTTCTTACGCAATAGTTGTACAGGTCACGAGGGTGAGCAGCGCCGTGCGTTGTTGGTTGCATAATGTAAGAATAAGCGTTGCGTATTGTTGGTTGCATAAGTGACGAGAATAAGCCAATTACATTATTGGCCGCATAACACACAAGAATAAGCGTTACGTATTGTTGGTTGTATAAGGTAAGAAAATCAATAATTTATTATTTCTTTGATGAATATATAATCGATTATAAATACAAAGCGAAAACTGTCTAGTATCTATCGATTAATACTAATATACTTCAGAAAGTAAAATGTAAAAGAAAAAAACTTATTATTATAGCATTATAGGTACTTGTCCGGTAAAATTGGATATCATGCGAGCCGTATCGGCGGAATTTTTTTGCGCAATTTTAGCGGAAAACATAGCGCTTTCGGCTGCATTTTTGGTTTTCTCATAGTCCTTTTTGGTCATCTCCAATTCACGCGAAAGTCTAGCGTATTTTCTTTTCGCCTCATTGTACATTCCGGTTTGCAACTGTAATTGCCAATCAGTCTCGAAAGCTGCCTTACTGCTCTGGATGAGAGATCCTTGCAAACTGTTTAAAACGAATATTAAAGATTTGAGATGATCTTGAGCTTTGAGCGACAATTCTTGAGCGGTATCTGCCTTTTTCTTTATTTCCTCGAGACGCCTTTGCTTTGTAAATAGATCTTCTTTAGCTCGTTTGATTTCCTCCTTTAAATTTTCGATCGTACCGTTCTGGAAAGCATTAAATCAGGTCTCAAAAGAATAGATTTCTAGCATTATCGTTTCTCATTTATATAAAATAATTGTTTAAGAAACGGGCCGTACATATCGAAATAGCCTCTCGGTAATTAAACGGTTGGAAAATACATATATACTCTCAATGTTGGAAAATGTGGGGACCGTGGCTGTCAGATTATGATTACGATAAATGGCGAAATGCACAACACTGCGTTTCTCCAATTCAAGAGAATACCATCAAGATGTTGTAAATACTTACATATTTAGACCTTTTAGCACAAAAAATAGCCCCAAAATGATCGCAACGCACGCTGAATAATTAAAATTATAGAATTCCTTATAGTATTTGATGTCTGCGTGAACAAAAAATCTTTATTAGAAAACAATAATTCCAGCTAGCGCTGAAGGCAGTCAATTTTAAATTCGGTACCTAGTATTGATAAAAGATGTAAAATTATGGAGTCACTGTAAGGGAGGGTATATAAGCGGATTATAAAGGTTCTATTTATTTCATATTCTATTTTGAAACATACTTATAGGCGTTTACATACCTCGGTAATAGATCCAGTCGTATTTGCCGTTCCGGGTGTAGGAACACGAAGCCCAATGACTTTCGTTTCTTTTCCCTTAAGATCATTTTGCTCTAAATCTAACGTTTCCTGATTAAGTACGCTCGTGTTCGTTACATTTTCCGAGATTACGTTAGAGATCAATTCACTCGCCATAGGTTTCATTTCCGCTATTGCAATACTAACGTTTTTCTCGGATCGAGTTGCGTTACCGCCATTTTTCGTCGAATCTTTGTCCTCTTTTGCTTGTTCACTTGCAATTCGTGGAAACGTTAGGAGGATTACTAAAGAAAGTAAAACTAAATTTAATTGCAACATGAAGCAGTCAACGATTCTACGATGAACGGTAGGAAGCGAGTATCTTGCACTTACATAGACAAACGGCGAGAATCGTGATACCACGATGCATTTCGTATTATTTAGGAGAATTCAATAAAATAAATGAAAAGAGCTGTCGAAAACGAAAGGCTTACGCAAGAAGAACGCCTTTTATTCTATGACGATCGGCGAACACTCAGTAAACTGGGGAAAAGAGATCATGTACGTAGATAGATACGGACTTTGCGAGACAGCGTATAATGCATTTTATGAAATACTTTTCCTTCATTCGGTATAGGAGAGGGAATCAAATCAACCCGCGCTACTCTATGTTACGTTAGGTGCACTACTGCCCGCGGAAGTTTGGCCAAGAGAAAAAACTTTATAGGTAGTATTTTTGTTGTACTAGGTAAATTTGTTTAGAATTATATCGGTTCTACTTAAGTAATCGTATTCAGAATGTTAATATGATTTATTGCAATCTATCTGCGCATACCGGGTGTCTCAGATTCAATGTTACAAGCTATACCTTCCTTATTTATAGAGATATAAGATCGAGCAAGGTGTCGTCGAAAATGGTTTGCGCAGGATCCTAAAAGATATAGTTCTTAAAATCACCCATAGTAAACCCGCCTCTAAGGAACTCGCCCCGAATCAATCGTTTTAAATTGCACCCCTCATCTTCTTTTGACGTTAAGAGTTTGAAATATAACGGCATAAACGAAAATTGCGCTCAAGAAATTTAATACAACATGATCAACAATAAACGATTTGCGATTTACATTTTGTCAGTCTACCCGTCAAAGTGAAAATGTTTAAGCGAAAAGGAATGGATCGAATTACTGATGGTAGCGGGGCGCGGCGATAGGTTGCGAAGCCACGAAGAAGCCGAGGACAATCCTCACATCTCTACTACGCAAATTGAGTTAAATAAGAACATTCGCCAATCAACTGTGGCCAAATTGTTTCTAGAGGAAAAATATCCGTACAAAGTCGAGCTGTTTCATGAACTAAATGATGATGATCCCGATTGGCGGTTACAATTTTGCGAGAAGCTAATGCGACGATGTGATGACGATCCCAATTTTTCGTTCAATATTCCTTTTTCTGACGAGACAATGTTTTATTTGGACGGTACAGTAGATCGAGATAATTCTCTACGCTCAGCGACTTTAAAAAATTAATGCCGGTGCAGGAATTGGACTTAGCTGGTAATGGTTTCCTTTAATGTTTTTTAAATGTTTTATCAGTAGCATCGGCAAAGTTTATAAAAATAAATAGCCATTAATTTTCTCTAATAATTGCTCATCTTTTGCAAGAAGTGCGTCGTCGTCGTCGTAATCCTTAATAAACACAGATTTTAGTGACGTAAATAACTGCATACGGTGCCATTTAAAAAATAGCGACATAAGGTCACTGCGTCATGCGTTATGACAACCGAAATTACTGCCACAATTATTTTAAAATAAAGCTTTTTCAATTTGCTATCTCACGTATTTCTGCACTTTTCCTTATTATGGCCACAAACCCTTATTTCGAATATTGTGCGTTACCTTATCGTTACCTTGTATATTTTTATATTAAGAATATGTTTTTTTCCTGCGTCTCTAAAATAATTATTGCCATTGACAGTTAAATCATTTGGATGAACCCTTGTGATCCCGCTCGGAGGACCAATACACGTCTAACTGGGGCGTGTGCGAAGCAATGTGTAATAAAAAATGGACTGATTGTTCCCCTTCGCAGGAATTCCGGTTTGAAAGCCCAATGTTTTAAGTAACCAACCAAATACATCGTTTAGACTCGCGCAGGCAATAGACAAGTTGAATTTGTATTCAGAGTGTTGTGTACAACGTTAAATAAACGTAGTGTATTCGTATCTTTCTATCGGTGCAAGTTCTGCTCCTTCAACTAGTTCAACCTGCAAGTAACTAACGTAAAGTATACGTACTGTCCACGCACGAGGCTTCGTTGCTTCATACAAGGCTAGTCTTTCCAGTTATTGTAGGATAAACTCGATAGGAGAATATGTGAATAACCGGTCCTACTTGTAAGGAACGCCTATCGACCAGACTGCAAGAGAAATGGAACAATATTCCAAGCCCTACTTTGTAGAAATTAGTTGAAAGGATCCTTTAATAATCAAACTTCCATGAGCAATGGTGTACACCTACTTCAAGGTGCATTTCTTGACATTCCGTTCTATTGCTTTTTAGATTAAAATTGGGTGAAAGTTTCGTTCAACTATGCGTATACATGGAATAAGGATAATATCGCTATTACTTACGTGAAATTTGTTATATGATGTTTAGTTACGCAGAGGAGACGATGATACTAGAATAAAACATTTGCAGGTTTTATTAACGTTTTCTTTTTTAAAATTAAATATTAAATATCGTACGAAAACATTTAAATAAGTATAAATTTACAAAAATTAATAATCTATATATTAATTATTGAGCACTCTTTCTCTTTACATCTACATATGTATGTATATACCTAGGGAAACGAAATGTTTCGAACAAAGAGCAAATATTTTTAATTATAATCAATACCTACAACTATACGTTCGACTATATAAGAGAAATAAATAAATATTCTCGTTTCTAATTAATAATTACATTTAAATGGCCTTGAATGTATTTTTACAGGAATCTATCTATCTATCTATCTATCTACAATGATTAACTAATAACATCGAATTGTATAATTAATAACAAACGTTGAAAACAAAAAAAGCAAGAAATTATCAGTCTTTGGCGGTCGTTGCCGTTGAATTCGTTATTTGTTGACTACTATTGTTATTCTGAGACTCCTTCTTGTAGGATGAGAAGAACGTTAAAGCTTTCATCAGTTGATAACTCTTAGATATCGGTATATTCGAATCGTATAACTTTCTTGAATTCTTACAATCCACGTAGAACCACCAGTTGCACTTGAGGATGGTTTGATCGAATAAAGTCGATTCGGGACACAGGAAACTCTTCATTATTAGACCGTCATCGGTTAGGGCACAAACGTGAAATACCTAAAATATACTAGGGTTTATACAAACGTCCATTTTTGAAAAAAAACTATAATATTTGCCTCGGGAAAAAGTACCTCGAGGATATATTCGGTGCCCCGCCAAGAAAGAATATTTTGCTCGACGGAAGTCTGGTTTATGATTAGATTTACTTTGTACGATGTTGTTTCGCTTTGGCCTCGAGTTTTATGGGATTTTTGATGGTTTTTCTTTAGCGTTTTTGTTTATTTCTATGTTGCTTATTATTGTAAATAATGCGTTTAAATTAAAAATATAAAAAAAGACGAAATGATTACAGGCCACGAGGTGTGTAATGAAAGTGATTTGTTTGTGAAGATCGTTTCAAGGATTCAAGCATATGCACATTTATATGTAATAATAGCACGGACTGCGGGGTAGTATGGCAACGACAATATTCTCGGCACACCCCGCACCACACAAATTATTAGTTAACTCGGGAGAGGCCGTTTCGAAGACACGTGGGTCTACATCTTCAGCCGCGTACCGATTGACGTGAGAGGACATATGTATATTAAGTCTAAGGAACCCGCTCTATCGCTACCCTTCAAGAAAAACGTATACAAGTATCTACTTTCGCCCCTTTAGGCACTTCGATCACTTTCGATTTTATGTACCGTCGATGGCCACCAAATGATGATATTCACTTTTTTTAAAACAATGCAATGTACGTTCTCTTACCATGTACGGTACCTACCACATTATTTCGCATTTTCAGCCTGTCTAAAGGAGACGCCAGGTTAAATACGCAGATACGTACGCGACCAGTTTTCAGGTCGTTTAGGATTAGCCCAAGCTATGTAGTAATACATTACAAATCTAGATTTTCAACGGGATAAACTTACTTGGATCTAAAGATTTAAAGAAAACGATTTAGCTATAGTAAATTTGGTGGATACATATGTGTTCGTTATATGTATTTCTAGCGTGCCTACTAACGTATGCATAGATATTTACTTATATTTCTGCTTTAAGACTAATTTCCGTAGCGTTAAAATATCCGTTTCTCTCTATATATTTTTTTTTTACAAATCATTCAATAGGCCATACAAATTTTGATTAATAATAATAATTATTATTATTATTTTGAAAATTTATTTAGTTTTCATACGCGCCTACCCTATTCTTTTTGAATATTTGAATGTAATGATTATTATAATTTATAGCAATGTTATTATTTTTTTTTTGTTTTTATTAATTGGTCACAAAGGATACCATTTCTTGGATTTGCATGTCAAATATACGTGAGGAAGTAACTCTGACGCTTCCGAATGCTTTATAATTCACGAACGCAGCTTACCCATTTTTCACGTGAAACTTTGTTTGTTGTTTTAAAGAGACAAAGAGAGATATTTATCAATTATTTTTCGATTAACGGGAAACTTATTCAAATGAAGTCATTATCGGCGTTATCTTTTTTTTTCATTAATTAATTATATAGGAATTATTAAAAAAATCGGCGATCTCCTTGAAAACTAGCTTCTTTAAACGTTTACAGAGATGGACATAGATAAAATCATAACTAACACTCTACATAGGCTAATATGCATTACCAAATAGAAAGTGAAATACATTTCATATTGAACCTTGACGTGCTCTAAATATGCTTTATTTGTAAGAGTGTAAAAATCTACTACGTTGTATACGGCTATGTGATACATATACATATACATATATGTACGTACATACATACGTATGCTTGCTCCATTCCGAAAATTTGAGAAATTCTTACGATAAGAAGAAGACTTTGATGCGTGTTTATCTATAGGGAATTTCTTAGGTTTGTACTTATTCTTACGAATGACCTGTACTTGTATACGGTACGTAGACGTATACCCTTGACATTCTCCTTAAGTAGCGGTTATGAATGGGTATTGTTATTTTGAGTTTCAAGTTCACAGCGTGTCAAAGATCGAACGTATCCTGCAGAAATTCTCAAAATATACCAATATGAAAGGTTGCAACGCACACATGTCTACGCCGATGATGGACGATACTCAACTTTCCTTCTACGTACGTACGTACGCGGAATTAAGGCACCGGACGGATGAAGTTTTAAAAATTAGATAAATTGTAGCCGATTTACTTTATGTGTTTGTTTCCGTTCATCATCATCATTTATGTTATGTACCATTCTATTTCTTAGTATCTAAACAAAGGCAAGTTTAAAGGCAGCTTTACCGAACTTCGCCTCGGGATTGTGATTCAATTTATTGCAATTTTTATAGAACTCCTTGTCAAATGGATCGTCAGAAAGTCACTATTGTTCTTATTGTTGTTAAATATTAGACTCGTTAAAAAAAGAGCGAAAGTTTTAACGTCTTTTATAACTACGACCTCATCTCGTTCGGATCTTTAGATAAGTTACGAAATAGATACATCGACGATATCGTGACAATAGTCTACGGTTTGAAAAAAATATTAAATTGTGTACGTAACTTCTTTCAAAATATCGTTACGTAATCGGAGAAATGTGCGGGAAGCATTAGCTTTCCTCTTAGATTTGTATTTGTTTAAATTACTTTTAAACGAAGAAAAGCTAATTGTTTTAGAAAGCGAAATGTTAATGTCAATTTTAAGTAGGTATACATAAACGAAAGCTAAGTTTACATCGTTAGATTTTTCGTTTGATTTAGAATTCGATTTCTGCAAATGATATATATCATATTTACAATCGAATTTACAAAAAATCACTATATTGTTTTGGATATATTCTATAAACGATTCCTCTATATTATTTTCGTGTCCAAATTTTCATTTCACATAAAAAAAAGCTAATAAGAATTACGCGGGTCTTTTTAGCAGATAATTGCGGTAATGAAACCAAACCTTATATGCTTCTTATGTAATAATTGTGGTGTAACGTAATTTAACAATTAAATATATATGAAGTTGTGACCGAATTTGATTTTAACAATAACGTAATCGCGCGTTTATTGGGAAAAAGAAAACAAAGAAACGTCGACCGAAAGATGCCAACGAACTTTAGCGAACTTCCAAAAGTGTACCAAGGTAAATGTTGCGAAAAAGTAATGAAAATTGGATAAAACAAACGGCAACGCGTCCAAATTTAGGCAACATTAAACGGAGAGCATTCGAATATCGTTATATCGTAGAGGAAATCTTAATGCCAATGTAAGTTTGCGGCTGTTGACCTAGAATTTGTATACATATGTAGGTTAATACGATGCGCAACTTACCATGCAGCCTAAATCTTCATCCGCATACAATCCTGGAAAGTGCTTTTGGTCACCGCATCTGAACGACGTTTCCGGTAAATCGACCCTTGACGAAAAGTTATCGTCGAAATTTTTATCGTATCCCACAGGGTAATATTCCTTTGGAGCGTTCATAACTTTCCCTATCGTGGAATGCTTGTAATACTTCGGTTTCGACGTTGTAACAATGGCCGGTGCCGCACTAGTAGTTTGTCTTTGCATGATAGCTTCTTCCAAAGCCGATTCGGAGATGTTATGGATAAAATTCGAGTTCATCTGCGCTATCGGAGCCGGGAGATTGGCAACCTGTTCTGTGGGCAACGTCCTCAGAGCAAAACTACTACTCATCTTATCGCTAGCTTGTTTTTTAACCGGCATAATTATAGCTATTTGAGGCGAAGTCTTCGCATCCGCCAGAACTGTCCCTCCGTGCGATATTCTTGAAATTGACGATGGAGGCATCGAGTTAAAAGCGGGAACTGCTACGCCCATAGACGCCGGAATTGTCGGTTCCTTCTTCGACTGAAACCTGGTGGCGTTTGCCAATGTCATCCCTGTTACTATCGGCCTTTCTGGTGCTGGAGGAATCGGTTTGAAAGGAGGAACTATTGACGATTGTATTTTATTTGTCTTTACCAGCGGGGAATTTCGATTTGAACGTGAAATGTTCGCCTAAAAGAAAGATATACGGTGAGATTTCAAAATACTTCTCGCACCGTACTAATCTTCGAACGAAAGGAGCTAGTGTTTTTCGTATAAAAAATTCCCCTCGGACATGGTAAACAGCCCGAAACCCCTCGATAATCGAGATCTCGTATAATTTTGGACGAAGCCGACTTTATATAAAAATCAAGAAGAAATCTTCCCGTTATTTTTCCAAAACTTTCAGCTTCTGTCGTTCAAAACTTAATAGGTGGGTTGGATTTTTTAAGTCCTCACTGTACGGTAGGATAGGTGCACGCCATAGAAATTATGCCGTTAGCTAAGGAATGAAGATGATTACAGTGAATCTTACATTTGATTTTTGACCTTGTTGCGCTAAAGCTGCTTGAGCGATGAAAGGAGAAGCGGACGCGGATCGTCTTCTATTATCCCTTTCCGTATTAGCAAACGACTGCTTGAACCCCAAATCATCTCCAAGACTGAATCCTGGACAAAATCGACGGTATATTTTATAGAAAATCGTGAAGTACGTACAAATTATCAATATATTGTAGCGATGGCTATGGCGATGATAATATTATGCAGTATATATTGAAGTGATAGAAATAGAAACAAAAAAATACGATTTAATATTTACATAGATGAGAGTGAGTTAAAAAAAAAAAAAATGATACACAATCATGTAAAGCTTATAGATTACCAAGACCAATGTGAGCTTTCACGCCACCAAGGTTTCTAACTCGGAACAGTCCCGATTTCTTAAAAGCACAGTTGATCACAAATCCAAAATCTGACTCCAGTACACAGGTGGCTTGGCCATATCGACACAGGCCGCCTGCAACCAATAATATAATTTGCACCAAATTCAGAAAGACATGATTAATTCGGAGAAAAAGCACGGCCTCTATCGGTCTCTTCCTTGTTTGACATAGACCTACTAACCTGCTTCTTGTGTTCCATTTGGGAGTATTAAAAAAAATTAAAGTAGTTATGCACAGTAGATATAGGAAAAATATTAGTATCGTACATTACATACACTACTATTACGGCATATACCTTCATATACATGCATAATATATATACATACCGGGGAACAAAAAAATAGAAAAAATATAAGCCAGTTAGTTGTATAATTTAAATTAATCTACCTCGATATATGCATACATTGCTTTCAAAAATTTCCGTACTCCGTATCGCGTAGATTTTACCGAAATGATGAAAGGTATGTATGAACTCGTGTTTAAAGAAAAAATAGACGTTTAAAAGGAAGTTTCACCGAAGATATTTACAGATCAAGTAAACCCTTTGGACCGCTTCGAATCCTGTTTTGGGGTATTTTTCTACGTACCAATTACAGTAAGTAATAGCCAAACGTTCACAAAGCGCATGTTCACGCCAATTTTAACAACAAAACACTGGTCGTCGTATTAAGAAGTGCGTTCATACGTACTTTCAAATCGACTGGCTACCGACAATACGAAGAAGTTAATGGTGACCCAGTCGCTCAAATCATATAACGGTACCAATGGTATCCATTCCTCGTAATATAATCGGCCTTCGAAATCGAAGAGATGTGGTATTTCACTAACGCCTTGCACAATGTTAATTCAGATGGATATGCGACATCCTTAAGATATCTCTAATAAATGTAAATTATCGCACACGCTTGCAGAAGCACACTTTTTACGATTATTCGAATTAAATTAGATTACGCAAGATATGTGAATGGAACGGATACGCCTGACAAAGAGAAACGTGTTGAATAGCATATAATTATTTAATAAATAAATAGGTTCGATTAGTTTCTAATTTTATTAATTTAACAATATTCGTTTAGCCGATAAGCAATATGTGATTTAACAATTATCCGAAAACTTGTCTTCACGCCCCATTCTCATAGAGCCGAATATTTTCATCCGTCAGATATTTAAAATTTGAAGAACTTCCCGCGCCAACACTATCCCTCTCGCGATAGCGGCGACATCTATGCGTAAACCGTTGAAACTCTTTGAACTCAAGCGTAATAAGTTGCGTAATATGTAGGCGTTTGTAATAAGTTTTCGTCAGAGGGCCCAAATCCTTTTTAAAATCAACGAGTAACTTGAATTTGTTCAACGATGTTACCGTTGAGGACGCCATTTGCAAAATTCGAAATTTTAACTTTATTAATTATTCGCCATTCTTATGAATTACTTAATCGTTTTATTTCTTTAAAATTCATCTTACCTTATAGAATCGCTCTTACACATAATAGCTTTGGTTGAATTTCATTGTGGGAAGCAGGTACTTGAGCAGTTTTAATAAAGATGGCACCGATATCATGTAATCGCGCCGTATTCAAACTATTGAAATTTAAATTCCAATAAAAAATAAAATTATTACTTCGATCGGCGAAAGATAATCGGTAATTTTATATGATATAATAATTTCCGGGTCTTTTTAACGTGTACGCGGAATTGATAAATTGTTTTTCTTACAACTTATCTTCTCGGCAGATCGTCCCCATCTGCGCCGCAATAGTTATTCGTTTCTAATGACGTCTTTTTTAAAATCAAGTAACTATTTTTGAAATTTGATTCATCCGCTAGATGGCATTGTACCTTATTATTAACTCGATTGATTATTCATTAATTATACCCGAAAGCTTGCCGCCCATCAGAAATTTTAATAACCCGTACGCTAACGTAGCGCCCCAACAGCGACATCTATACCTTAACCGTTGAAGATCTTCGAATTCAAGCATAATATATTGCATAACATCAGGCGCTTGTAGTGCTTTACGAGGGGGGGGGGGGGGGGGACCATACGATTCCAGTCCTCTTCCTCTAGCTAATTTTAAAGAAACAGTCAATGTCACCAATACATTCGACCTGAATTAATTTTACAATTTCAATACTACTAACGGGTAGTTATTGTGCGCATTTCCCCGGTTAATATTTTTCCAATAAAATCTTGTTGAATTCATCAAATTATTGTATAGTTACAAACCGACTTTCCGGTTACTTATCGGCGAATCCAAGCAATGGTAGATTGAAGCAAAATAAAATTGTTTTACTGCTATAATAATTATTTATTTTGCGATTATTTAAAACCCAATTTTCGTTAACCTTGGATTTAAACATTT